>JAJHJA010000635.1:0-1286293 GCA_021202915.1 Heliconius himera
TAGTGTCTTCATCACTATGTTCCCTCTGCCTACTGTGCTGTGTGCGGGATACAGCGTGAATCTGAATACATTTTCATTTCTTCGGTCTGGTGTCGAGGCAAAATGCGGTGTTGAGTTCGGCCACTCAACATGCAATGCTTCCAGATTTCGGCGTCAAGTGAGGAATGGAGTGTCTTAACACTAGGTTCCCTCTGCTTACCATGCTGTATGCGGGATACATCTGTATGTATGAAGCTGATTTGATTGTTTTTTACCATATAAGATTCCTTTAAATTTCCTTTAAATCCCTAATAGTAAGATTCCTTTTTCTTTTTTTAGAGAATGGTGGTTTTGGAAAAATGGTGAAGGTAAAAATATCCGATTCTACACGGTTATTGCTATTATTGATGTAATTACACAATACACAATATATGTCTTATACATATTGAAATAATCGTACAAATATAAGAATTTATATTATGTATAACAATTTAATGTTATATCACGGACTATTTTATCGGCACGTTAGTAATTTGTACGATGGTTACAAGTTCAAATTATTTCATTTTAAATGTTTAAATATAAAATATCTAACATATTATGTATGTATCTGATTTAGCTTTATGTTCTATGTTATTTTAAGTGCGGTATTTAACTCCATCTGCAAATATATTATGTATCTGATTGGACACAAATCAAATGTCTAAAACTTAAAATACAGCTCACTAAAATAATAGACAAAAGAAACGTAAAAAAATATTGCAAATAAATAAAAAAATAATTAATTAAAATGAAATTTAAAGGATAGGATAAATTAATATTTTTATATAAAATTAATATTTTTTCGAATATTACGTATACACGAATTGCTAACAATTGTAGCCCTTTAATCACTTATTCCTTAAGGTATTATTTTAAATAAACGCACGGTACTAAGTGGTGCAACCCGAGGCTTATATAAATAGAGGGCTATTGTTCAAACATACCAGTGTTATTGAAGAGTTATAGAGATATCAGTGAAAAATGCGTGGACTCCAAGTAAGTATATTTTTAAAATAATCTATTATTTATCACTCATATATTAATTGGAAATTGTTAATAGATAAAAAATAGTAAATAATTTAAAGGTTTTTATAAAAAGTTAAGTTAGTTCTTTTGTATCCCTTATTAGGTATGATATTTTTTCTTTTTATTTACTTAGCCTTCATAATTGCTATCGTTATCAATCAAATGATGTAGAAATTGATAATTTTTTGATTAAGTAGCTGTAGTTATATTTCTTATACTAATATTTTAATGTTAGGCGTAACACCTATTCTAATTGTTTAAAAGTAAAATGTTCTCACTAAAAATTTAAATATAGGAATTATAAATTAAAATAACCATACTACTAACTACTATTTTTTAGAAAATGCTATTTATATATTTACACAATATACAAGACTTATCCCGCATTCTGTAGGCTAGGCAGAAGAAATATAAGCTTAAGACACTCCACTCTCCACTCACCGTCAGAGTAAATAATTTATTCCCACGATAGAGAACCATTAAAAATTAAACAAATTAAAAGTGCTACCAAAAAACTATGTTATTATTATAAATAAGCTTCTAAGTTATCAGCTGTAAAAAGTTAAAAAATTGTATTCATATTTTAATTTTTATCATTAATTCGTACATCAATGTAGACTAATATAATTGATTTTTTATTAATAATATACCATGCGCATCGTGTCGTAGCGCAGTGACAGTGTGGATGAAATTGGGCGAAATAAAATTATTGAGACAGTCAGTTATCTACTTCCTAGACAACTGACTGTCTCAATAATTGAGATTATTGAGACACTGAGATTATTGTCTCAATAATCTCTTTGCCTATTACGCTATACGGAATATGCAAGAGATGTGTACAACTAAATAAAAAAACTGCGTGACTCTATTTTTTAAATTGTTTACATAAAAGTACTGCTTATTTTTGCTTATTTGTTGAAATTTACATAATTACGATAAGGAAAATAAACAATTGTAGGTAAGAAAAGTGCGAAAAAATTGTGTTATAATCGATACGCTCATAAGCGTTATTACGGGGCGTTGTGCGTTTTGTCCTATTTTATGATTCATTTGTATTAGTTGCTAGTAACAAATTTGAATATAAACAAGATAAGTAAGCTTGTATGTCAAATATTAACAATTTTTTAAATTTTTTTATTCCTTTCTGATAGTTTAAGTATATGACTGTTAATTATTTTTATTTCCTTATTCTCGTAAATAAACAAAAGCGTTGAGTTCCGTCACCCAACAACATAAATTTAAGAAAATTGGATTGAGAAAAAACTGTTTTTTCTTAATGTCAAATAATGCATATAATAATGGCCTCATTTAAAATTAGGCTGTTCTCAATATAAGCAGACAGAAAATATGTAATTTTAGAATATACATACATAAATGGTTAAATAGAAATCTGAAATTAATATTGATATCGATGTCTATCACAAGTAACAGCTTTTAGCCACAACCCTGTGAAATTGACACCCGCGCCTTCCGGTTTAGTAGTCACAGTCACTAACCACTAAACTAAAAGATTAATTATATTGGTTTTTCAATAATATTTACTTTATTATTTTTATCTATTTTGTTTTTGTTTGTGTTACATTAAAACAAGTTTCTTTGTAAATGATGAGTATAATTGATATACTTTGTGATTTATTATTATTAAATAAATAAATACAGCTTCACGCTCTACGCTGTATGTAGCAGGATAGGCAGAGGGAACCCCAGGTTAAGACAATGCGTTCCCCGCTTTCCACCAAATTTTTCGATGCCTTGTGCGAGGATCGAACTTACAACCGTCACGTTATAGTCACACCCTTTTGCCTTTGCGCCACGACCGCCTCATACTATAGATATAATTGAAATTAAATCTAAATTCATTAGGTTTTGAAATAATCACCAACGAAATTCAACTACAACAATAAAATTTCTTTCAGATATTGAAAATATGTAGAATTTATTTCCTCATTCATAATAATTATCATTTTCCTTACATAAATCATATAAGTGCCTATGTAGTTACTTTATATAATAAAATCAGCTGTACTCGACACGCTACGTGTTCATTGATAAAATCAGCTTCACGCTGTATCCCGCACACAGCAGGGTAGGCAGAGGGAACCTAGTGTTAAGACACTCCGTTCCCCACTTTCTGCCGAATTCTGGAGGCATTGCGTGTTGAGTAGAGAGGTGTTCATTGATAAAAATTCTAATTCATAGTCTACGTAATATATTCGATATTGTTGTTAATGAAGCGTTGTAGCGGAAATGATATAATTTACCTTATAAGTATTAGTAAACCTAATACTTCCTTTGTTTGTTTTTAAGTATTGTTCTTATTAAGTAATTTAAAGATTAAACGTTAAATCATTTATTACGTACATTGTATGGCGTGTCTCACGAGTTATTACCTTTTCAAATGGTGCCTTATTTTTTATATTTCTGTTTTGTTTCTTTAACTAGGGTTACTAGATACAATACCATATTTTTAGTTAACTTATATAGTAGTACTTGTATAGGAAGTGTAGTTTCTACGTAATAAAACGTAGAACATTTTTTTGTATTAAGACCTAGTATTAGAACCTAGACTATTAAGGCACTTTCGTTTCCAGTTTCCGACGAATCCTGGAAGCATTGTGTGTGGAGTAGTGGAACTTAACTCCACATTTTATCCGTTGCCAGAGCTAGGAAATGAAAATATTTCATATGGAAAGGAATCGAATCCTCAACCTTTAGAATTAGCATCTTAGCACGTGAAAAATAAAGTTATATATATAATCGATCAAATATAAGGCTGGTTGAATAAATGGCTTCGATTGCTATATCTAAGGGTTGTGGTTTCATATTTCAAATTTTATAACAAAATTGATATACAGAAGCTCCATATATTTTATAAATAACGTAATCGAAATTGTCATCTAGTTATATATTATCACTTTATTTAAATAAGTCGCAACTAAAAAAATCTTTTAAGCAACTTTTGCTTATAATTTCTGTTAAGCCAACCACACCACCGTAGTTTTTGCTACCAAAAAAGATATTTAAAAAGAAAGTTCACACACAATAACACAATAGCTTCTCATTTATATTTTTTATTCTTTATTTATTTCAGGTTTGTATTTTAGTAGCGTTATGCGCAGCAGTTAGAGCAGCGTATATCGGTTATCCCAACTATGGAGGTTATAGCGGGTACAGAACATATCCTGCTTATGTAAGCTATGGATATGATGGATATGATAGCTACAATGAAGGTCATGAATCCTATTATGTAAGTAATAACATACTAGTGATTTTAATTATGTAAATTGGTCGCGTATGGATGGATGTATATAATTTGTCTGTTTATTTATTTTTGAGGCCATTCATGGCGCAGGGGCACAAGGTGTGACTGTAAAATCGACTGATTGGTTTCGATCGCCACTCGAGGAAATTAAATATTTATTTACATTTATATTTTCATATCTCTGGTGTCGTGTTGAGACAAAATCGTGGCGTTGAGTTCCGCCACTCAATACGCAATGCCTCCAGAACATAGTGGAAAGTAAGGAACGTAGTGTCTTAACACTTGGTTCCCTCTACGTACACTGCTGTGTGCGGGATACAGTGTGAAGCTGATAAAAAAATGATATTTAAACATAACAAGTAAACTAAATACAGGATTTTTAATATAACACTTTTTTTTTGTTAGATCTCATTTTTAGATGTATTCTATAATTGTGTACGAGTACAGTTATCTCTTTTCCATCTCTCTATCTTATTCAATATTTTTCTTGTGTTTTTGATACAACGTCAACGACATTGGTGAAGTGAATTGTGCTCAACTGGCACGCTTTGAACACCACAAATAATGAACTGAACTAGTGTTTAATAATATAATACTGTAAATATTATAATTATAATTACATATATTATTATAATTACTATAAAGATCTATTAAAAGTACATATTGTAGTTAAATTATATATATAGAATTAATATACTCATAAATTTTATTAACTTTTGCCTTGCTCACCTCCTCCATCTTTAGTTTTAAAATCTATTGTGGAGTGTCCTCTCTAGATAACATGAGATTGTTTTTATCAACAACAGGCAGTGTGCCTATCATAGAACTTGAATTTACATTGGATTTATTACTCTGGTCTACATTAATTTGAACATCAGGATCAAATGACTCTGTTTCCTCCAATAACTCCTCTTTCTCTCCCACTTGATCCAATGTAGTTTCAGAATTTGCCACTGGGCCGTCATCATCTGTTTTTGGAAAACAAGTTACACCAGTATATTTTAACAATTGATCAAAATGTTTATTAATTAATAAATTTAACACTGGAATATATATCATAAAAAATCTAGAACCAATCTTACTTCTAATTACATCTAAATGCCATGTATATTTATTTTCATTATTATAAAAATGTTTAACTAGAACCTTGTCACCTATTTTAAACAAACATTGCGTACACCGCCATATTGCTTACTTTGTATATCTTGTTTATAATTAGTTGTTGCTTTAGCAGTAAATACCAACGACATCGAATTAGGTGAAGTTCGTGTATCTTTTAAAAAAAAAAATCGTTTCGAATACTACAATATGGGTATCAAATTCAAGAACTCAATTTCAGAATTTCTAAAAGGTATATGATATACCTTTTAGAAATTCTGATTATCATTATCATAATAAATTCTAACAAAAAAATGAAAAATAAAAAAATATTTGTAAAAACAAAAACCCCGACTGCATCAAACTAAAAAGAAAATAAACAAGCCCAATAGTTTATTAGGATTAACAGTCGGGACCTATAAGTAATTCTTCAATCAATAAAATCTTTACCAGGAACCTCGCATAATTTAAAGAGGTCCCGACTGTTAATCCTAATAAACTATTGGGCTTGTTTATTTTCTTTTTAGTTTGATGCAGTCGGGGTTTTTGTTTTTACAAATATTTTTTTGTATTTGTGCATAATTACGTTCCGCCTTAGACAAATCGTGGTGCAGAGGCACAAAGGGTGACTGCAAAATCGACTAGTTGTGGGGTAGTATTTTCATTTCTGCGCTTTGGTTTACACTCAAAACGCAATGCATACAGATTTCAGCGGAAATTGGGGAATAGTGTCTTAACACAGCGTGAAGCTGATTTTTACCACAAAGTCCGAAATAAGAGCATTGATTATGGCAGAGTAGGAAAATGAAAATAATTAATTGCTCCAAGATAAGGGAGAAAACAACAACCGTTACGTTTATAATCAGACGCTTTTTTGTAATCCTCACATGTATCTCAGATATTGTAGAGTAAAAAAAGAGAATTTAGTATTCGTCTAATTTATATGTACAAATACGTGTATGTAAATGTACGAAATATACCTGTATATATTCAATTGATAAATAAATTCAAATTTAAATTAGCTTCACGCTGTATCCCGCACACAGCAGGGTCGGCAGAGGGAACCTAGTGTTAAGCCACTCCGTTCCCCACTTTCTGCCGAATTCTGAAGGCATTACGTGTTGAGTGGCAGAACTCAACGCCGCGCTTAACCTCGACACCAGATCGAAGAAATGGAAATATAAATTTAAGTTAAAATAAATATTTCATCTCATCGAGTGGGGATCGAACCCACAACCAGTCGGTTTTACATTCACACCTCGTGCCGCTGCGTCACGACTGGCTTCAATTCAAATATAAACTACAATTTTAATTAGGTTTACCCACCGTGACGTCCTAGTAAGCGATATGGACAAATATAAGTCATTTACATTGGTTATAGCTTATTACTCTTGAGGATGTTACACAAACAGAAATTGTAGATTGTTAAATGGCAATTGCAAGATATTGTAATATTAAACACACGACATGTGCTCGTTGATGTCTTTTCTATGGTGGAAATGACAGTGTTGAATTATTGTTTGAAATGTGTTTATTATTAAGCATTTATTTGAATCATAATATACATATATTGTTACAGCCATGGTTCATAAAACATATTAAGTAATGCTTTAAATATAGTATAAGAAATTTAGAATTTTATTTCGAAATCTTAGAATGATTGCAATGTTACATATTACTAATTTTGCTCTTAATATTTTTCAGGCGTATCCTAAGTACGCATTTGATTATTCAGTTAACGACCCCCACACAGGTGATCGCAAGTCACAATGGGAAACTCGTGACGGCGATGTTGTTAAAGGTAAATATGAAAGTTGTTAATAAATAATAAATGATATAAAGTCAATTTATAATTCAGTTTAATTAATGTCTTTAGTGATGCTAAAGAGTTCATATCATTAATAAGGACTTAAGCAAGAAAATTAGTGATGTTTTTATTTTTATAGGTGCATACTCTTTCGACGAGCCCGATGGTACTACTCGCATAGTGGAGTACACTGCTGACAAACACAATGGTTTCAATGCGATTGTCAAGCGAATTGGCCACGCTTACCATCCTCAAGTGTATAGCAAAGTTCCAAGATATTATGGCTACCACTAGATGGCGCCTATTAATATAAAATATATTGACAAGATCAACAAATGGCAAGCTAAAGCAATACAAAGCTGTGATATTGCGCGAATAGAAAAATATAACAACCTAATGTATAATACTATGTAGTTTAATCCATTTTATACAAATAGTAATTTATTATTGTAGTTAAAATAAATATCTTGTTACTTTATTGCCATGTTTTATTTATTTTTTAAAATAATTCATGCAATCCATAATTCTTTAAAAATTGGAGTAGTACAGTATCAGTACAAAAATATACTTTTATTTAGATAGATGGCGCTGCTATATCAATGTACTAAGAAATACTGCAAGAGATGTCGCTAGAAGCCTATCTTCATTTTCAAAATCTATTCAAATTTCAAGTTCTGTATGACTTGAAATTTGAATAGAGCAGAGGCAGCAGAGGTTCATTATTTTCTCATTAAATTAAATAGATAAGTTTGTAATATACCTTTACATAATTATGATATTTTTAAAAAGTAAATTAGTAAAGAAATTTTACTATTCAGAGCTTCCTGACTTAATTTATCATCGTTATATAAAGAGCTCGAGCATGAAACATAATGAATTGGTCGTTTATGGATATTAAAAAACTTTATTAAACTACTTTTTACAACGAATGTGATTTACGTTAGTGTTAAAAGTGTAAAATATCAACTGTTTTTTATTAGTGAAAAGTCCACAAAAAATATTTATTTCTTCGCCTAATGATTTATTTTAAAGTTAGATATTTTGTACATTTAGAATAAGATTTTAATAGCGTTATATAGCGCGAATAAAATCAACTGGCTGGTTTAATAGTATTTAACAACAGTATAAATTAACAAAAACTTCACTCATTAATTTATGGGACTATAAAATTAGGCAATTCAACAATAAAATATGAGCAGTATGACATTAATATAGCAATTTAGAACGGTATGCACCAACTGTACTACTGTACGCACGCAATTATTACATCTAACGCATTCACTTTCGTTGATTTGCATGCTCAGTTGCGTTTTTGAAATATCAACACAATTGTAACAGTAATCGATTCTAAAACATATACTACAAGGTTTGCTTGAGAAATTCTAAATGGACAAAAAAGATAATAGCTTGAAACGCTGTTAGAGAAAAATTGATTGATATATATATATCGTCATATATATTTAAAAATTTAAGAAACACAGCGAATGAATTATTATCCACCACAGTTTGTTGGTTCGATTCCCATTTGAGAAATAAAATATTAATAATTCATTCGCTGTGTTTCTTAAATTTTTAAAAATATTTTATTTCTCAAATGGGAATCGAACCAACAAACTGTGGTATTTACAGTCGCACGTTTGTGCCCCTGAGTCACGACTGGCTTCAAGTGAAGTTCGAGTTGACGGTCTTCAAAACTTATTCAAGAAATGGATAAATTGTAACCAGGGCTAAAAAATTAAGTCTTTCTTCATAAGACCCAAGCTGATGCGATGTTTTAGCATATTAATATAAATGCCCGAAGAACCTTTCTTTTGTATTTTCTCGATTCGTAGTAAGTGTGTCGAAAAATGTGGACTCTAATCAATGTGAATTCTGTATATAATACTCCTGTATGCCACAGAAAAGTGCATGATATAGCAAAATCTTGTTTTAGTGTCTTTGGAACTATAAGTATGGCGAGTGATAAATTTGAGAAATGGGAAAGATCATTTCAGAATTAATAATTAGATTTAGAGGTCTTTTTGTTCATTTATTTCGGTGCATGTTGATTGCATTCTAGTAAGTTTTGTACACATAGATGGAAGTAATTGGTTTTACACCAATCAATTACTCTATTTATTTTTTTCTGCAGAAGATAAACATCGTTATAGGAAAATTTTACGTAAAAACTTTATCATCTGCAAAAATAAATGACCTTGAATACAAATTGATTAGGATTGGGCCTAGATGTGACCCCTGTCGCACTCCAGATGCAATATTGTAATTGTTTGACTTGAAGATCTTCACGGCTACAGTAAAAGATCTATTTGTTAGGCATAACATGACCAACGCAATAGAGGTCCGGTAACACTATAAGCAGATAATTTGCTTGTGAAGATTGAATGGGATACCAAATCAAATACTTTCCTAGAATCCGTGTATTATTTGTATTATCTTTTGACTTGCCAAGACCATGATGCCATTTCCATTAAGTATTTATAAAAATTTGCAATGCGTATTTAGTGGTCAATTATATGGTGGTATGTCGTCAGGCCCATTATTTTTAATAGTTATTTTTTTAAGAACTTCCTCTTTTTCGAATGGCAAAATTGTAATTGACTCACTATCAATCAGAGATCAATAGTTTTTAATGCTTTTCAATCGGTATTTGTAAAATAAACGGAAGAGAAAGGAGGCAAAAAGTTCACAGATCTTGTTTCCATCGGAAGAACTCATTAAGCCACATGAAAGGGGAGATGGATTAGGGTGTATCCACGTTTGTTCTATGTCATGTATGACATAGAACAAATTTATCTATAACTTACATTACTACTTGATGAAATTTAGAAAGCATATCATTTAGATCTTCATTTTTTTTATAAATTACAGTATTCTATATTGTCTTTGAAAAGATAAAATACAGAGATGTAGAACTATAATAAACGCCTATATTCTTTCAAAGTTAAGGAAATTCATTATAATTTCTATCCGGAGTGGGGTAGTTATACCATATGACTATATACAATAATGTAATTAAAGATAGCATAGTAAGTACGTGACAACAATCATTAATATATGCGTTAGTGTGTATGAATACGCATTGTGAAGATAGAACAGTGTGCGTTTATAAATAGGTTGGTGATGAACGTTGCATGCCGTCTTCGCGTAGCCTCAACCTTGGATATGGACAGGTCTATAGTATTTTTTGCTAAATAATAAAAGAAATAATAATTTTGTAAGTAGTGCATGGTGTTGCTATATGGTGGCTTTGACCGCGTAGTGGACTATGGCTAAGTTACTAACAGTATGCGTGAGTATCGTTTGATTTGTTTAATTTTGAATATATACTATTTTAGCCTCCATGTTATATTTACATATAATTTACTTTTAAATATAATTTCAATATAATCTATCAGTATTCATCAGTAATCGTTGGTCAGTAACAAAATATAATTTTTACTTATAAATATTTGGAGTACAAATCTTGAGATATTTTACAGGTTTTTTTGGGAAAATTACTTTTTGTAATAGCTCAAAATCATTTTATAGACGAGTCCATAGGGGTTCAGCAACAACCAAATGATGTATGTATTTCTTAATATAATTATTTTATTTTAAGTTTCTTAAAATCTACTTCTTATTTCTTTACAGTGATATAAATATGTAAAACAATAAAATTATTTTTTTTATTGTACTTTATACATAAAATAATATTTGTTAAATTTAATAAAAACCAAAAACACATTGGGTAATATTACATATAGACAAAATAAACGTATAAGGATTTTATATTTAACTCGAAGCAATTTGAATAAGCACACTAATTTACGAAACACTCGTTATGTTATGTCGCAGAGTACGCAAATATTGAAAGTGAGCTGATGTTGTAATATAATGGACCAGTTTTAGTATCGTTCACCCACTTTTCCCCATAACCTGTTTTATATGGATAAAAGTACAATTGCCATTGCCAGTTATATCCTTCTTTTTGGTATTCCACTTTGCGTTAAACGTGACCACAATCACTATTCAAATCGTTTTTTTTATTATTTTCAAATCGTTGTTTTATGGTAAACTTAAAGTTATTACTCAGTTATAAACAATATATTGATATAAATAATAAATTTAAAACTTTTACTTTACTAATCATCTGACGTTATTTATTTCATCGAGGAAAGTAAGAAATCTAAATCTACGAAAAAAAAATTAAACAATCTGTCATTGACATTGAGAACGATGCGCCGGCGCACGTTCGCTCATCTTGAACTTGAGAAGATGGCCGCGGGCGTGTGACATTTAGCAACTTCTGTTTACAAACATTAACCCGTTTGCGAGCATTGACCGATAAATAATATGTTAATAATTCAAAATAGATTAAATATATAAACCTTTTTTCTGTTTAAAGCTTATATTTTTTACTATTAACATAATATAAAATATCTCTCTTTTCTTAATTTAGCATATTCTTCATAAATATTCACAATTAATATGATTTCTATAACGTTTATGCTTGCAAGGCAATTGATTATCATGAAAGTTTAATTCATCAATGTCATGCGAGCAATAAAGAGGCTCATAAAAATTTTGTAGCTAGGAAAAAAAGTAAGAATGTATTCAAGAAGCGTATCGCAAAGGAAAGCGTGGAAAGAGTTTAGCTAGATATACTAAATAACATATTTACTCTCACATCTTTTCAACTTGATTACACAAGGTGCATTCCAATTTTATGGAAACTATTAAGTGACTCATTGATTATTCAGAATATAAAAGTATAATCAACTAACATGCAATACATTGTCATAATGAGTAACTTACGAAGTCAGCACACGCGAAGTATCATTTCACACATTCTTAGTTTTTTTTCTATCCTTACAATATAATTATATGTCTTATAGCATTTTGTACTTAATTATTGTTGAAAGTCATTGATTATTTATTTCGTGTTTAAGGAAACTCCTGTTTATTCCTTTGGTTATGGAGTTGCGGATACACAAACTGGAGATGTTAAAACTGTTTGGGAGACTAAAGAAGGTGACACTGTCAATGGTGAGACTTTTCAACAGTATCTTATTTTAAAATATTGAGCTATTTATTTCGTTTACAACGTCTCTTAGGCTTAAAATAACACTTCAAAAATAATATAATATTTTCTTGTTCCTACCTAGTTTTAAGAACAATAATAAGGTAAAAGTTTTTTTTTTTTCATTAATTTTAATCGTTAAATATAAAGATTAAATCAATTTATGAGAATTTTTATTAAACTAAAATTTTGTACAATTTCAAGGTCATTACAGTGTAATAGAACCGGATGGGTCTATGAGAACTGTGGAATATTCTGCTGGACCAAAATCTGGATTTACTGCAACTGTTAATAATGATGATTTTCCAATTGAAGCAACTGCTGAAGAAAGTAGGTTTGAAGATAAAGCTATAAGAGATTACGATAGATATTACGATTTTTCGGAAGATGAATATAGCGACACCTCTTACAAAGCTAGTGAAAGAAAACGAAATCGACATCCTTATGAAAGTTTATTTAAAGATTATTCATTGATGAAACGACCTAAATATCCTTTAGACTCGGAGCCCAGTGAGTATACTCATAGTTTTACTATAAATCATCCTCGAGATGAATTGGAGGCAGAAGCAAGTGCTCAAAGCCATGTCGGATTTAAGTTTGACCCAAATTGTAAAACCAAACAAAAAAAGATTAAAAATAATTTATATAATAGCGGAAACACAGATTATCGAAGGCAAAAATATCCATCTCTAACATCTGATTACGATAACGGATATGATAAATACGTTAGTGATGCTTCTAATATGGAAAAAATAGTCCATAAATATAAGCATACAGATGAATATCCACCAATGAAAGCTGACGAATATGATTGGTCTTCTACCAAACATGGTTATTCGGGGCCACCAGATTCTCCTCCAATTGATAGCTCTTACAATGATTACACGCCCCCTCGGCCCAAAAAAAGATATAAACCTCATAAAAATCAAGAACATTTTACGGCGGAAGACTTAGATGATTATATTTTAATACCTAAGCGTAAACTCAAGAAACCTCCTAGAGTAGCAGAGCCTGAATATGAACCAGAAGTAGATGATGAGTTTGATGAGAATATTGATGATGACCGATATCGTAAACCACCGCGATCACCTACTCATAAAGAAGTAGTCCGAAAAGTTGTCAAAAAAAAGAAGCCTGGTATAAACTTATTAGATATATTTGATATTTAAGTTGTTAAATACAAATTAGATTAAGTATTAAATTTTGTTCTAAAGACTTTAAATTTGAAGACTGTTTTATTTGTGCTAAGATTAATAAAGAAAATATCTTTATTGACATTCTTGTTCATTATTTAAAATTATTTTAAACAATGGTCAAAGATATTTTACAATAAAAAATCATTTGGTTTTTATTTACAGACCTCTAGATTTTATTTTTAGACCTCCAACCTACAAACATTTAAATATTTTACTATATTAATTAAAAATGGTTAATTTAATGTATTAAATAATTAATTTGTTTTATTTAATATCGTAAGACTTGACCATAAGCGGACACAACTGTAGAGGAAAGTGTAAATACTGCTAAGTTATTATTTTTGACGGGTCGATCGATACCTTTTAAATGCGCTTGCGCAACGGATCTTACAATGATAGTGAAAGTAAAGAAACTGGAGCAAGTAGGTGTGTAGCCTATGTATTACCTCACAAGGACGGTTAAACTATTTTACACTATAATATGCTAATTACTACAAATAGATAGATTTGAAAAATGTTACGTAATAATTTGATATATGAATAATATATATTTTTTTATTCTATGTCCAAATGCGTTAAGTTTGTAAAATTTTAAATATTCCCATTTTCGAATTTTGTACACAATCAAAATGAACAGTAACTTGAGAAAGAAGGAACTTGTTACAAGGTTCTTTATAAGGTACAATAATTAGATTTCTTTTGAATTGTTCTATGTTTGTAATATATATTTACAATTATATGTCATCTGGAAAAAATATAAACGAACGTTTGAAATATAATGTCATGTTATGAAATCAAATGAGATTAAAATAGAATAAGTTTCAGGCCGTCGCGTCGATTCTCTTGGAATATTTCCACTTCCTCACTCTCGCAACAAGATAAAGCTTGGAAATTGTGTCTTAACACTACGTTAACTCTACGTACGCTGGTATATGCGAAATCTGTAGATTAATTTAGATCAATGTATTCATAGTTTTGTAACAAATATATAATATGCAAATGCTTATTAACTGCCCCCCTTTCTCATTATAAATGTTAAATATTGTAATGTATGTATGTATGTACCACTGTACATACTTATACGACTATATCACATTTTAATGCACACCATATTACGATTGAGATACTATAAGATAAGCTGTTGGATAAATGCTTAATAAGTCAACAGCTTTACTATACTATAATTTGTCCCTCTTTTCACCTCGTCCACTGTCATCAACCTCTTTAAACGCGTCGTGCGGTAGTACTGCTGTACTCTTAAAAGTCAACCTACCTCAACCGAGGTGTCTCCATACCTTTGTACCACTACCATTTAGTCTTGCTTGTAAATTTATAAGTAAATAATAAAACCGTTATTAATATCATTCACCTTTATGAGCATAAAGTATTTTTTTATTATTATAAATTAACAGTTTTTTTTTTCTGAGCGAAGAAGAGTATTCATGCATTTTTAGAGTTATTTTAATGGTGCTACATAACAAAAACTAGCGCTCCACTTTGGCTAACAAAAGCGAAGGGAAAACCATTATTTCTCACGTAGGTAGGTATCATATAAGCGTTGCTCATGCTAATAGCCAGGTTTAAGTAGAACCAAATTTAACATGAGACCAGTCCTAGCGCAGTGGCACAAGCCTGTGACTCAAAGCGTTTGACAGGTGTGGATTCAATTGCCACTCGAGGCAATGAAATATTGATATATGTGTATAATATGAGGCAAAATAGCATGATGTTGAGTACCGCCACTCAACACTCAATGTCTCCAGAATTCGGTGGAAAGTGGAGAGTGGAGTGTCTTAAAATAATTTCCCTCTGTCTACCCTGCTACATGAGAGATACAGCGTGAATCTACAAAAGAAATATTCTAATAAGTTAACTAGCATACTCAACTTCTTTTACAATGTACAGCGGAAATTATATATATATACATGTAATAATAATTGTATGAATGAACAGAAATTGCGAAACGAAAGTGTGAATTACGCACATTTACCGTAATGTACGGCGTAATTGCTTCGTTATTTTACTTCTACTGCCTACTTTACTATTACGATAGTGATCGGCGTGAGTATGGACCACACTGACTGACTGTAGGTGTGTAAGGTGGTTGTGGATTCGAATTCGATTCAGAAAAGTGATTTTTAATAATTATGGTTATTTTTTATAACATATTTCTCGATTTTGTAAGTTTTATTCAAGGTACATCATTTCTTTCTTATATATTTTTTTAGTTTCGCTGTATTCTGCAAGTAGCAGCTTAGGCAGTGGGAAAGACGGGAAGACACCGCGATCCTCACTTTCTGCCGAATTTACGAGACATTGCGTATTGAGCGGCGGAACTCTACGCCGCGTTTTGTCTTGTGACCAGAGTGAAGAAATAAAAATATTAATAAATAATCATTATTTTCAATAGGAAACGAACTCACAACCGATGCTTTTATAGTCAGTATTTTACAGTCAGTTAGATGGCCTCAAATGTTTCAATTAATATCCCATAAATAAATATACACACAATTATATTGTGTATATGAAATAATTAATAATGTTTAATTTTAAGATTATTTTTAACAAGTCGTTAAAGTAGTAGTAGTAAATTATATTAAGTAACATTTTTTTTCATTTCAAAATTCACCTAGTTCACATACAAAACGAGTTTTATATCAATCAAATTAATAAGAACGAGATAATAACTCATTCCTATAGTTAATCTATTATTTATGTTCTATATCTTTATTAATGGTATACAATAGGCAAAGAAACTAGACTTAAGGTTCGTCTCAGTTAATGTTATTTATTCAGTATTTAGTATAAAAACAAATATAAAAATATACTTATTTTAATTTTTTTAAGTTTAACTAAATTTAATTTTAACTTATTTTCCGTTTCCGTTCCTCAGTTTCCGCCGAATTCTGGAGGCATTGTGTTTCGAGTGGTGAAACTGAATGCCGTGCTTCGCCTCGACAGTAGAGCAAATAATAAATATTTAATTTCCTCGATGGGAAATCGAACCCACAACCTATTGCGTTTACACTTACACGCTTGTGCTTCTGCGCCATATCCGGCCTCTACACAAAATTGGTACATAAAATAAAATAAATATTTTTAGGATATTTGATATAATATAAAAAAATGGACAAGCGGATATAGCCCCAGTTTAGATAAGCCGTAACTATTAGAACTAAGTGTCTATCTAGCTTTATGTTTAATTCAACATACGCATGTGGTCGTGAACATTCACCAGGCGCGGCCGTGACACGGCGGCTATTGTATTGCAACACCCATACATACCACTCTTTCGTTTTACCCTTTAAGCATTTAACCATATAGTTCTAGATTGACATTTATTAACTTTATACTATAATAGTTACCTTGGACACTGTGGATTTTGTGTGGGATTTTAAAAATTAGAACTAGTAAAATGATTTTGAACTAGTGTAGTGTCGCGACTTTGCTTAAACTTTTTAAATAAGCAAAGTAAGTTAATATGATATTGAGTTATGATTTCTTATTAAAGATTTATGATTTATTTTAGTTTTGTTTTATAAAATTTTAATTAAAAATTTGGTAAAATTGGAATCATTAAGTTTAATTAACTGTTCACATTATTAACAAATTATATTGGTTGTAAAATATTATAAAAATAATTAATACCAAAATTCGAAAGTTGGGAATGTAAGGGTCTTAATGTGAACGGAGTGTCTCAAAACTAGGTTCACAGGTTCCCTCTGCTTAACCCCGAAATGCATCCCGCACATTGCGGGGTTGGCATAGCGTAAAACTAAAAAAAAAAAAAGAAAATGTATTCTAGATCTAAACACGCAATCCATTCGAATAATGCTAATTTTAGGTATAAATACAGATCAATGCGCCGCTGTCAAAGTATTAATTGTCTAATTAGCGTATTTTACTTACATAAAAAAATATTCTCGTATGTCATAATTATAGGCTTATATAAATTTAAATTTACTGTTGAAATGGAACAAGCCGTGTTTCTTTACTATATATCATGATACTATCTTTCTTTTGGAATAAATTTAGCTTCGTTTAAATATTTGTTCATTGAATTTAAGTTTTAAACGATGGAAATGTATTCAAATACTTATAACACGTGTTGCGACTTTTTATATAGTATTTTTATAAATTACTTTTTGCTTTGTTTTTCTCGCTCGTTGTATTGTTAAAAATATTAAAACTCCTTAAAGTACCGACAACGATATAGAAAAACTATAAAAATATTCTACTAATAATACTAATAAAACTAATAAAAATATTTAAGCAATTAAAATTACACTATTCTTAATTACAAATAGATTTGAAGTTTTTTTTAAATTTAATGTTAGCTTCGAGGCTAAAAACAGATTTCTATTAAGATAGTATATTTTAGTGGACCAACAACCATTCAAGAGCTTTGAATAATAAATTATACTGAAATATCTGTTGAATGCATCTTTTGTATTTATTGTGCTTACAATTTGATTTCAATAGAAATTGAAACAGAAACTAAACAATTGTATATAGCTACATATATTTTGAAGTTTTTTATATCTAATTAATTTGGTTGGTAGGTACAAGTAGGTCTAATGAATATAGTACTCTGTGGCGCAGTTGGAACCTAAGCAACAGCATACAATGATGACAGGTTCAGATCGTGCTTAAGTAGACTGTTCGTATGAAAAATAAAAAAATCTTTTAGCTTTCTATGGATGTCATGCAGGTACCGGGTTCACCGTGTTGCAGAGAGAGGAGCTTGAGGCTGTGCCTAGGACCTGCCTGCGACCTTGATATAACCTTAAAGGTCCATAATAAAAACTCCTTGTAGTTCCTCGCCTCGTAGAAAATTCATTGAATACTATATAAAAGAATCTAAAATATTGATAACTTTTACATTTAGCTTAACAAATCGAATGTAAAATTTGGAAATAACAAGATCATTTGCTACAAATGAAAAAAATAAATAAATTCACGCTGTATCTATCGCGCATATAACAGAGCAGGCAAAAGGAACCTAATACTGAAACACTTTATTCTCCACTTTCCGCTGAATTTTTCGAGGCATTGCGTATCGAGTGGCGGAACTAAACGCCGGGCTTTTGTTTTTGTAAACGATAATAATGAATAAATAAGATCATCAAATATATTCAAGGTGTATTAATTAAGCATTAATTAATTCAATCGCAAATTACCGTGCACGATCAAAATAAAACTCGCGTGCCACACTGGCGTTTGAAATAGAAAACATCTAGCTTAATTTTGAATCGACCTTCGATACATCAATTAACATAACCCGTTACGCAGGATTTGCATAGCGCCGGCTGATGACGCGGTGACTCATACAATGATGATATTAGGCTTTAGCATGCTTGAATTTTGTATGGAATTTATGATTTTTGTGTAATAGTAATAGAATATTTATAGTAATATTTCGTTTATATTTTTTACATTTCAGGTATTGTGAGTTCAATGAAATGTAAAGTGAATTGTAAATACAAATGTGTTTTTTACTTAACGATATAAGTAAATACAAACATCAGTCTGGGAAGTTGTAAATTCAAAATTATATTGTTTTTAGTTAACTAAATTATCACATCACAAAGTTGGTGATATACATATATCTACGGTGATATACATATATCTACAATATTCTTCACCCTATATTCCGTATATTTCAAATTCGAGATATTGTCTATTGAGTTGCGGAACTCAACGCCGCACTTTGCCTTGCCAGAGTTTTTAAATTTCTTCAAATTGAATATTTTTATATGAAAATAAATTCGAATATAGCATTAGTGTAGCTATATATACCGAAATAAAAAGCCACCGATCACAGGTCTCGGTTTAAATGTTTCATGAATTAATGTGATTATTGTATTTTTAAATGTTAAGAAATATTTGATAGTATAAACATAAAAAAGTTTTTTTTTGGTTTCATATATGTTTTCTACTTAGTATTATAGGAATCACGTATGAATAAAATAGAAAACGCTCTATTTCTGATAGTACATGGTAATGAGATGAAAGTTGTAAATTTTGTTTCCAAAGCACGTAATCCAGTTTATCTTTTGACGTAACTGATTTTAGTGGTTGTATATCCTTCTTAATAGTACCAGAGATAAGTTTAATTCTAATAATTTATAATATACAACCATAATTTCTTTCTTCTTCTATTATTGCCTGGTAGGTACAGAACCTAGGGTCAAGATATTGTTATCTACTTATTTAGAAAACGCATAAAAAATTGAACCTAGCGGGATCCGAACCGGCGCCTCTTGGAAATCGACCAGGCGCTCTGACCGGTCGGTTCCCAGGAGGCGCGGGTTCGAATCCCGCTACGTTCTAATTTTTATACGTTTCTAATTAAATATTTATCTTTCACTTTAAAAATGTTAAAAATATTGTTATCTCCTTTTTATCCTATTTTGAAAAGTTGAGTGGCGGAATTAAGCGCCACGCAGTGTTTAATCTACCATTGCCTTATATTTGATTGCGTCCGAATATTTCATTATTAATATTTTTTATATATACAAGAATGTTTACATCTAACTTTAAATTTAAAATGCCATGCTACCTTTGACGTCTCATACAGTGTACTTTCCATACGAAGAAGTGTGATTAGTTGACAAAAAAATTGAAAAAAGAAAAACTACTTTGACATTTTAATAAGATTTTTGTTAAAGGTATACCCGACGTACATATCTACATAAGAAATTTTGATATATTTTATCTAATACTAACGACCCGCCCGCGGCTTCCCATGTCTGAATGATACGATATTTTTTTTATTTATTTAATATTTTTTAAGTGTATTTACGGAAAATTGGTTTATATAAAATTTTATTATGGTTATCTATATCGGTATACACTAAATAAATTTTGAGGTTTTTCTTATTTTGGAATTTAATTTGCTTTTCTTCGGAAAGAAAGGAAAAAAATGTTATTTCATATTTATGTATCTATGTAGTAAGTACTCGCGCTTGGAAAATGTGGTTTCTCCGCGTAAATCTCAATCCTGTGGGAATAATATAATAAATAGCAATCTGTATTATGTTCATAACGTCCTCTATGTCCCAGTGGAAGTTCCATAAAAATCGATTAAGCAGTTCCGGAGATCAGCCTGGACAAATAGAAAGACAGACAGACAAAATGGTTTAAAAAAATAGTTTGTGTATGAGTATCGTGTAAAAAACTATATGAACTTGTAAAGACACATTTGTGTTGAAATTAAGACAGACATTTCAATTATATTTATATGTAGATATATATAGAAATCAATTTTAAAGAAAGATTGTCAATATCGCGAGCTTGAACGCAAAACTTTGTTACATTTGGCCATTTATACACAGAAAGAATTCATGACCTACTATTGAGTATAACATTAATATGAAATGTAAAGTATTAGAGTATAGCAATATACAATCAACTAAAAATACTATGGGCCAATCAAATCCAAATTAATATATAGTTTTTATATTCAAATAAAATTAGGTACACGTAAGTTGAAAAGTGTTTCTTATTTATATAAATGTAAATCGATATTTTTTTGCATTAACACCGCTATGGCGCAGTTAAGGAACCTTTAGAATATATGCTTTACGGCGGATTGCATGTAGCAGGGTAGGCACAGGGAACCTAGTGCTAAAGAACCCCGCTCCCCACTTCCTGTTGAATTCTGGAGGCATTTAGTCGCTCGAAAATGCACGATGAAATGAAAATATTAAATATTTCATGTCAACTCCGTCCATGTGAACTTCATTATTTTTGCCATACTAACAGCATTTAGCTGTTATTTAACCACACATACCTGCAACGTTAGAAAATGAAAAATATGCTCATTAAACTAAATAATCAAAGATCGGAACTGATTTTTTACGTGTCCTTAAGACATTGCTTGGTAAATATCGCTTGTGGTAGAGCAACTAAATAAAATATATAATTTTACTATATTCATTCCCCTGTATGGACATCGCACCCACGACAATCGCGTCAGGCAACGGTCTACTACGCCACGATAACCTTAGTTTAGAAAACCATTGATATATTTTATAGATAACTATTTTTAGTAAGTGAATTTATAGATATTATTTGTACAGAAACTATATTTTCTTCTATTTTATTGAATTGTAATGAAAAATTAACTTAAAAAAATATTGTTGTAAACTCAAAAGAAAGAAGAGCAAAGGAAAGTCTATTTTATTTTTTTATGAAAAAATATAAAATACTATTTTTTGTTTATTATATTTTGGTAACATTACCTTTTAAACCCTTTTCGGGGTTTACGAAATCCATCTCGGGTTACGTGAAAGTCATTGTTATTCAACACGCCTTATTTATAATCAATACCTTTATGCGAAGTATCATGTTCATAGGTCAAATGTGTGTGGAGTTTTCGTGATTAACGAGTGAATGAGTTTTCAATTTCATATAAATATTCTCCATTACACAAGCAATGGAGTTTTCGTATGTAAACGTTTCGTACGTCGTTCGGCGTAAAGTTTTTTGTTTCAGTTTGAATTCAGATTAAAAAAAATGTAATTCATGAATTTAAAAATATAAAAAAAACATTAACACAAAACAGAAGCCATCGTGACGAAGATTTAATGCAAGCAAAAATCGTATACAGATAAAAATACGCATGAAGTCTCACTCTTAACGTGTAAAAAGGTAATGGGTTACAATTTACTGAGTAATGCAGCAATGAATTTATTTTTCCAAAAAAAAAAATTACACGTTCAGTTATTCATATCAGAAAGGAAGTCCGAGGCCTAGTTCCACACCTCAAAAGATAAGAACGGAACTTTTATAGGATCACTTTTCTTTTTGTCCGTCCGTCGAGATCATTTATCAAGCGGAAGTAATGTCAAATATTCTTTCAATGATTCCTTGAAGCACAAAAAAGAATCAAGCTTCTAGTGAACGCAAACAAAAGATACGAGCGTTTATGCACAAATTTAGCTTCATTTTGTAGGAAATTTGCCGCGTAATGAAAACTGATAGGATGGTTTCCATGGGTTTACAGGTATAAAGCTTGGCACGAAGTGAAATCTGAAAAAAATACATTTATAGGTATATATATCAAAGCAAAAAATCTTTACAAACTTATATTAGTACTTCATTTTATACAAAATGAGTACACAATATGACCGTAAACTTAAGTTTGTCAACTTTTATAAATTCCTAAAATTAGTACGGAAGTCTTGGTGGGCAATTCCAATTTGCGGTTAATTGGTTTGCTATTGAAAGTAAATATTTGACTTTATGATAAAAAATAATTATTTTTGAATTATCTTTAGAACTGTACTTTATAAAGTTTAATTTATTTTGTGTTATATACTCATAAGTGTATAAATTTATGGTTCTTAAACCAATTCTTAAGCTGTTTAGCGCCGCTGTAAGTGCATACTATGGACATACCCAATACATTAATAATTATTAATAAAAAATAATAATCTTTTTTTTTCTAACTATACCTACAGAAAAAAAATCCGTAGTCTCCATTTCTTTTAACCATTTTCATCCCTCAATACAGCTCATTATTAAGCCTTTTTATAAACTTTCATTATATCTATATATATTTTCAATATATACAGATGGATTAAGTAAATTTTACTATTTCTACTATTTTCAAACATATTATGCTTTTAAACAAAAACGTTGTTCGGCTTATCTATACTATTCTTACTATCTAGATTATTGCGGGCAGCGCCCTTTATACATACATACATACTCACATAGTTTTGTGTGGCTGCGACACCGCAGGCGGGACCTTAGTTCTACCTATAGGGCATAGTATTAGTAGTCTCTATATAAACGCCAAGTATCTTAGTTTTAAGCACACATCAGATCATAGAGCTTAAGGAACCACCGCCCGAACTAATAATAACTTAAGAAAATGTTCGCAAAGGTAATATATTTTTGTAATAGGCCAAATATTGTAACAAAATGTAAGTTTGTAAAGTCATTGAAATTAATTAAGATAATTTTCGCTATTAAAAACTTTGTCTTTTTTCTATCTTATTATTCTATTCCAGCTTCACGCTGTATCCCGCCCAGAGTAGATTAGGCAGAATTTAGTATTAGGACACTCCGTTCTCCGTTTTCCGCCGAATTCAGGAGACATTGCGTGTTGAGTGGTGGAACTTACCACCGCGCTTTGCCTCGACACCAGAGCAAAGAAATGAAAATATTAACATTTCATTTTCTCAAGCTGGTATCCAACCCACAACCAGTCGCGTTTACAATCATACACTTGTACTATTGCATGTCGACTGGCCTCTATCTATTATATTACCTTTTATCTTTTTTAGGCAATCGTCGCGTGCGCGCTCCTGGTTGTAGCTCAAGGAGGGCTCATTGCGAGCCCTCACGGAGTTGGAGCTATCTCATCTCAGAGTATAGTTCTTGGACATCCTGCACCTGCCATCGCCGCTCATGCTGTTGCCCCTGCATTGGCTGCTCCTGCATTGGGACTAGCTCATGGATTGGGACTAGCTCCTGGATTGGGACTAGCTCCTAGACTAGGACTAGCTCCTGGATTGGGATTAGCTTCTGGATTGGGACTAGGTAGTATAAGACTTATTGATGAATTTTGAAAGAAAAATCTATAATTGTTTATTTCCAATCACTATTACTTCACAGTATATTTATTTGAAGCTAAGTATTTCAAGCAATAAGGCAATAAGTATACGAGTACAAAATACTTTTTGATTATTTTCATAATAGCGGATAACTAACTATACACGTTGGCTAGAAATACTATAAATATATATTTTTTTCTTTTATTAGGTCACGGTGCCATTGTATCACACGCACCCGTGCTGCACGCGCCTGTGGCCCACGCCGTTGCCCCTGTTGAGGTTTATGTAAGTAATATTCATATTAATATATACATTACACTGTATATCTAGAAACGCAAATGCGTGTCGAGCCAAGTTTAAAAAATAAGAATGTCTGTATATAGTATTATTTTATGAATATACAAAAACAATATTACACGAACCAGCAGCTTATGAGCCCTTTCCAAATCGTTAACTATCTACTAGACACGTACACTAACCGTAAATAAAATTAAATGGACTGAAATTTGATATTTCTTTAGGCACATATTTTTGAAAGTTTAATTTTTTTTTCTTGTAAAATAGCATAATTCCAATACAAGTATAGAATTAACGTTAGTACGCTAATCTACAAAAATAATATAGCCATGTAAATAATTGTCTAGCCAAATCTTGCGCTATAATTACATCCCGAGAGAACACAGAACTTGACACCCATATTAACCTTCGATTCTCTTTATGGTGAAGTCGACGGATAAATCAACATCAAATTAGGCTCTTAAATTTTATATGGAATGAAAATAGCAATTTTGCTTTGATTTTTTATTTTTAAAGTTTAGATTATTTTTAAATTTTATGCTAAAAATATCGAATAAGTATTTTTCTTAATATTTTTGTATACACTCAAAAGCTGTCATAAACAACAGATTCAATAATATATTGAAGAATTTAAATTTATTATTAATTAAGTAATTAGTAATTTTTGTTTCTGTGTCTAAAAATCGTTTTTAACATTATAGGCCCACCCCCGCTACCAATTCAACTACGGTGTCACTGACGGTCACACCGGCGATCAAAAGAGCCAATGGGAAGCCCGCGATGGTGATGTCGTAAAGGGACAATACTCCCTCGTCGAACCCGACGGCACCATCCGTACTGTAAACTACTCTGCTGATGATCACAATGGGTAAATAATTGTATTATATTAAAAAAAAAAAATCAGCTTCACGCTATATCCCGCACACAGCAGGGTAGGCAGAGGGAACCTAGTGTTAAGACACTCAGTTTCCCATTTTCTGCCGAATTCTGGAGGCATTGCGTGTTGAGTGGCACAACTCAACGCCGCGCTTAACCTCGACACCAGAGCGAAGAAATGGAAATATAAATTTAAGGAAATATTTCATCTCCTAAAGTGGGGATCGAACCCACAACCAGGTGGTTTTACAGTCACACCTCGTGCCGCTGCGCCACTACTGGCCTCTTTATATTTCAATTTCTTTGCTCTGGTTTCGAGGCAAAGCACGGCGTTGAATTCCGCCACTCCACACGCAGTACCTCCGGAGTTCGGCGGAAAGTCGGGATCGGAGTGTGTTAACACTAGGTTACCTATGCATATCCTGCTGTGTGTGGGATACAGCGTGAAGCTGAATTGATTTTTTTTACTATGCGTCGTCGTCTTCTGGTTGACAAGTGCCTGACGGTACATGCCATGGTATCGGATTTGAGGCCATCAGGAGGAAATTTTTACGTTTAATATATTTTCATTTCCTGTGTCTTAGTGACGTTAATCAAAGCCAATATAAACCTTTAATCATAGTTGTAGCTCAGAATCAATCTAGCTTTACTATGGTGGCGTAAATATGTGATTGTAATAAAAAATATACTAAGCATTTAAAAAGTGAAAGCTACGAGTTAAAATATAATGATATGAAAATGTATTATTGTAGAACTAACAACTTATTCTATAGAATAGAATACTTATGATATAGATATACTATAAAATAAAGATTTATTTATATTTAAAAATAATTTACTTATTTCAGTTTCAACGCTGTAGTGAGCAGACAAGGACACGCTGCGCATCCAGCTGTTGCAGCCGTTGCCCATGCTCCTGTAATCGCCGCGGCTCCTCTCGGCCACGGTTCCCTCCTCCGTGGCTCCCTCCTCCATGGCTAAACACTTGAAAATGACATATTTATTACCTTTATTTACTTAGGATAAGACAGAATGCGACAATGTTACTTGAATGCTTCCTGGTAATGGTACAACGGATGGTCTGCTGCTATAGGCACAGCGTTTCATAAGGTGTATCTAATATGGGACGACGGCCCAAGACTTCACAACCAGTACCTGTTTTTGATGGGTGCTAACTTTTGTATTATAATTTCTTTTAGTTTGTAAGTCTTTCTCCGTTTTCTTACTTAGTTAGGAGCATACATTTTATGAAACGTTAGACAATGCCATATGGGTGCTTGACGAAGGCTCCAGATTTTGCTTATATTATGTAATATACCTTTCTCATATATTTTTTGTGTTTCATTTTATTATAATCAACTTTTACTTCAAAATTTAAAGACCCTTCAGCTATAAAACTACAAGACAATCACCGAACCGGATTTTTACTCTACTTATTACCAAATTTATGAATTAAATTATTAACAAGTTGTCACTCCAAAATGAGATATGAAACAGAATATAAAAAGCATATACTGAATACAAAAATTATCATTTGCTTGCATACTTCACAATCATAAACATTAAAAATGATCTCTAAAGTAAGTTACTAGAATATAGCAACAATAATAATTAGTTATAATATATTTGTCATATAAACAATTACATATACTACTTATTTAGAAAACGTATAAAATTTTGAACGTAGCGTGACTCTAACCCGCGGCTCCTGAAAAATCCCACTACTTTCAAATTTTTATACGCTTTCTAAATAAATATTTTTCTTTCCTAAGTGTGGATTAATATTTTAAAAATATAAAAAATTTACATATACTGTTTATCTTATAGTATAACTATTCTAAGAAATCAATTTATTACTTTATGATTTTAATAGTATAATTTAATATTAATTTTCAGATTCTTCTACTTTCCACTGCACTTTTAGCAGTAAACGCACAACATGAATCACATGGGCCTGCTATATCTTCGCAATCTTTTATTCTGCATGACGTTTCACACAACCAACGCGGATATAACAACATACAATCAAATAGTCATCAGGTAGCGCCAATCCATCAGCTAGTCAAAATCCAGCACATCGCCCCAGTACATCACTCTGGACCTGTCCATCAAATACAACCAATACTTCGTCATGTAGCCCCTTCTGTCCATAACAGTGCATCTGTGTACCACGCTGTGCCAGTAGTACAACATGCAGCTCCTGTTCAGCATTACACAGTTCAATCTATTCAACACGCCTCTCCTATTGTACAACACATTCCACCTATCCTAAAACTTTCCAACGGTTATCGCAACGAAGGATCCCACGACCACCAAGAATATTACGTAAGATATTATCTTTCTATATATACGAATACACTAATTTAGCTTCACGCTGTATCCTACTATCCTACTAAGGATAGGTAGAGGGCACCAAGTGTTAAAACACTCCGTTCCGTTCTACTTTCCGCTGAATTTTCGAGACATTGCTTGTTGAGTGGCAGAACTCACCGACGCGTTTTTTGCCTTGGTACCAGAGCGAAGAAATGAAAATAATAATAAATAATAAATATTCACTGGAGTAGGATCGAACCCACATCTGTTGCGTTACAGTTATATGCTTGTGCCCATGCGCTACGACGGCAATTTAAAATTCTTAGTTCATAACTTAATATTTACCAATAAATATTTATCTTACAGGCACACCCTAAATATGAGTTCAAATACAGCGTAGAAGATCATCACACCGGCGATATCAAATCCCAACAAGAGGCTCGTGATGGAGACCATGTAAATGGGTACTACAGCTTGCACCAACCCGACGGTTCCGTACGCACCGTTCACTATAATGCTGACAAGCACAGCGGGTAAATATTGTTATACCTTTTAACTTATTTTATAACAAAACATCATACATATTTTTGTTCATTTTCTATTGTGCGTGTAACAGTGGTAATAATATATTTGCATACTATGAAGGTATTTTATTACCCTATATTGAGACAAACTTAATAAAAATTGTAGTACCATACATTTGATAACAAATATTATGTGATCTCTTACAGATTCAACGCTCAAGTACACAACTCTGCCCCATCAGCCCACATACTACCTGCCCATCAAGTTGAACTTCAGTATGGTCTTTCACATCATTAAGAGTATTTTTTAAATTTTAGTGTGTAGAGTAAAATATACAACAATTGTTTTAAATTTTAAAATAAAATCTAGTCTTATGAATTTTTGTTTTTTTTTTGTTAATACCCATTTATTTATACCATTTAACCTAAAATTTCACGTGTGAGTCGCGGAACTCAACACTGCACTTTGTCTACTAAAGCGGAAAAATGAAAATAATATTAATCTAGCCTCTTCTTAGCTTAATCTATTTTAGATATACATAAAGCCTTAACATACGTTGCAGAAGCTCACATGTAAATTAGAGTTTGTGTGCAAAAAAAAAATATAGGTATTTCAGGACTATTGTAAACGCATAAATTTCGTTAAAATTTACACTAAGACTTAACATTTGTCTCGCAGGCATGCTCTACGTCGGTAACTTAAAATGGCGATGTATCTTACGATGTGGGCACAACTTATAATTGATTGTCCTAAGAAAATATTGGACTAGTTCTTTTCTTTCTAGTTTTTTTTATATAATTTTTTTAATTATAATATTTTACACTTTTTAGTAATGCCTCTATTGTTATTATTTCCATTACTTTATAATATTTAAATAAAAACATTTGAAACTTCCTAATACCTATATGCACAATCGAACTTTCCCAAATTTTCAAAACTAGTTTTTTGGTAAAATAAATAAAAGCTCTAAGTTATTTCGACTTTTATCACCAACGTACTGCCATAAACTTAAAAAAGTTTTCAAAGTTAAAATAGAGAAAAATTGGGCAAAAGAAGGCTTAGAGAATTTAATACTCTTCTCTACTTTACATTTTTAGAAGTCTATAATTAACACACACACACACACACACAATAATTTATTCATATTTTATTTTATTAAATTTAATAATTCACCGCCATAGTGCTATGGCCTTGCGATATCATCACAGTCCATCATCCGAAATGACATTCCACATAACCAACCTAGCTACCAGCATGTTCAGTCACTCACAGTCCACTCAGCTTCAGTATATCACCAGATAGCCGTTCACCACACTCCTGTATCACATCAGCTTCGAATCAGCTTCACGCTGTATCCCGCACACAGCAGGGTAGGCAGAGGGAACCTAGTGTTAAGACACTCCGTTCCCCACTTTCTGCCGAATTCTGGAGGCATTGCGTGTTGAGTGGCAGAACTCAACGCCGCGCTTAGCCTCAACACCAGAGCGAAGAAATGGAAATATAAATTTAAGTAAATATTTCATCTCCTCGGGTGGGGATCGAACTCACAACCAGTCGGTTTTACAGTCACACTTCGTGCCGCGCATCACATCATGCAGTACAATATCAACAAGAATATGAGGAATATGTATTAACGATTCTTATGTAACTTCAGTGTTTTGCTAGGTCGAAATGTAGAGTGTGTGATGGAAAAAGTCGAAATCAAGTGGCATTTATATATATTTTCTATATCGAAAATGAGAAAAACTGTTGTAATCTAAAAATATATTCCCTCTTGTGAGACTTTTTTATATTACGTTTCTGTAAACCAAAAATATAAAAAAGTATAAAATATCAAAGGCAAAAAGTCCTGCGTTAAGTTTCGCCACTCAAAACGCAATGCCTCGCAAAATGAGCAGAAAGTGGAGACGACGACGGAGTGTCTTAACACCTAGGTTCCCTCTGCCTACCCTGCTATATGCGGGATAAAGCTTGAAGCTATTTTTTATCAATTGTATACTATTTTACTTTGAAAGATCTTAATCTGACAGACCATCATACTGGAGACATTAAATATCAACATGAGTCACGCGACGGCGACCACTTAAACGGTTTCTGCATTCTTCATGAGCCTGACGGTTCAGTACGCACGGTTCATTACAACGCTGACAAGCATAATGGGTACAGTATTCAAATATTGCAGATGTTATTATTATTTTTAGCCTCACGCTGTATCCTGCATGTAGCACAGTAAGCAGAGATAGCCTACACTAGGTTAAACACTCCGCTCCCCACTTTTCGCCGAATGCATTATGTGTTGAATGGCAAAAATCAATGCCGCAAATTAAATGATAGAGGTAATTATAAGATTTTACTACAGGATTCTTTTTTTTAAATAAGATATTTTTTGAATTTACTTTTGTATATCTCTAATTTGTTTGATTATAAAATAATTTATTTATTGATTAAATTTATTTATTTATCTTTTCAAGTTTAATGCTCAAGCAGGACATTCTTGTCAGTCTACTCACGCTCAACCTAGTACTATGAGCCACCACACACAGCCTTTCCATTATAAAAACTAAATCATACGTAAATATTTTAATATAAAATTTATTGTGAAATTTCACATAAGTTACTTTAAGTAAATAAAAAAAAACATATGTCTGAGTGATGAATGCTCTCTGTGAAAAAATAGCAAAAGATAAATGACAGCGTCAAATGTAACTTTCATTGCCCACTTCGTGCCGAGTTTTGATTGAGGCATTGCGTGTTTAAAATATCAAATATTACATTCCATTGAGTATGAATCGAATCCGAAACCGTCTCGTTTACAGACGCACGTTTGTGCCTCTACGCCACCACTGTCTCGTATAGATACGCCATTTTTAGTTAATTCATTTCTTATTAATTGTTACTACATTACACATTTCGTGTATAGTGGTTATAACGAATGGTTGGTCACGATGGTAGCTAGTACGGTAAGTATTTGGGCGAATGTCTATATTTTTTATCCAATTCTGGTAGTAGAAAAGGAGGAGTAGAGTTTCGCAAGGTGAGAAAGAGAAAGAGAGAGAGTCATGACATTACGTTTTCATCGCCTACACTATGTTCGTGAATGCACAGTATATACGTTAAATTAATAAACATATAAGCATTTGTATATAAAATAATAACAAACAAATTATATATAATTATTTTTATAAATATAGTATAAGCTGCTGCAATAAGTAGAGTATGAAGATACATATCCTGTTTGACTTAAGTGGCCTTACTCTAATACTAAACGTAGTACTATAGAAAAATGTAGAATTATATTGTGGTGTAGAATTGTAGAGGCAGTGTTGTAATTCGTACATTTCAAATGATTGGTTCAAGGTGTGAGTAGCCAAACAAGGAAGTTCTTGGTTTATATGTATACTTTCTTATAAATAATTAAATAAAGTATGTGAAAGTGATCTATATATCATATATAGAGTGTGCAATTGTCATCAAACTTAAAATATTTTTTTATAATACTTAGAGAATTACATTGTATAAAAGTAGAAGATTACAACTTCCTGCTCATTTTGCTCGTTATAACAAAAACTATAAAAATAAACGGGAAGTACATTGAAATTGACAAACTTAAATTTGCTAACGTATGTATTCATTTTATACGGAATGAATTACAATTATAAGTTTGTAATCATGTTTTTTCTATGAAATATCTATAAATGTTCACTGCAAGTTTGCACTCCCAAAATTCATAATTACATTTCCACGGGAAGTATCCTATATTAAAAAATAACGCGGCGAATTTGATGTTAGATGCAGTAAATGCTTCGTATCTTTTCATTGCGTTGACTTAGAAACTTAGTTTATGCTCTGCTTCAAGGTATCGTGGTCTAGAATGTTTGATATTCATTTCAGTTTGATACCTCCACGTGATCTCATGATAAATGGTCTTGATAGACGAACTGACGGGCAACAAAGTGATACTATAAGGATTCCATTTTTATCTTTTGTGGTAAAGAACCCCCATTTTTGTATGAAATTATTCGTATTCGTATTAAATCACATTTAGATGAAGATAATGTTGAGGAAAAATAAATATAAGCCTATAGTCAAATAAATCTACTGTACAAAATTTTGTGGCTTTCTACTCTTTTATCGTTAACTTCACTAAAATAATTTATATGACTTTAGTGACCTAATGTAGTTCATTCTTTATTTATTACATTGTTAACTTTTGAACATTAACCAAAAGTAATAAAAATAAATAAATCAATTTTATATAATGCATTAAATATTTTTAATAGTCGAAAGTACTTTCATTGCTCTAAAGGTACGGCTGACATTATTAACTGATAAAGCGATTTTCAATACTTTACATAAGGTGTAATGTTAAAACTGGTTTTACATTTTTGAATCCTTTACAATATTACCGTGTGATTTGAGTATAAAAGCTCCATTTTTGAAAAAATAATTATCATTCGCTTGCGAAGTTCACAAAATAACACATACAGAGCAACCATGATTTCTACAGTAAGTACATATATAAATAAAATCAACTTTACGCTGTATATATATAAATTTGTGTTATTTATGCAGCTTCACGCTGTATCGCACCGCGTATAGCAGGGTAGGCAGAAGGAACCTAGTGCTAAGAGCGTCTTATCTCTAAACACTAAGCTCTTTCTGGCGTTCCCCACTTTCCGCAAAATTTTAGAGGCAGAGTGTACCAGAACTCAACAACGCGCTTTTGGCTTATTATCAGGGCGAATAAATGAAAATATTAATAAATAACAATTCATTCCACCAAGTGGAAATCTAACCCACAACCGTCGAGTGTATATTCATTCACACGCTTGTGCCGCTTCGATATCCTCAAAACAAATGTCCGTAAATAATTAATTTAAATATTTAATTAGTGCAAGTAAGTATTTTTTCACAATGTTATAAAGAGATCGTATATTTTTTTTCAGATCGTCACCATATCGGCTTTGCTAGTGGTAGCAAGTGCCCAACACCATTTAAGTGGTCATGCCACGTCATCCCAATCTATAATTCGTCATGACATCGCCCAAAATCATGGATACCAAGGCCAATTAACTCAAGCATTTCCTACTTCCTACAATCAGGCTCCCATCGTCCACCAAGTCCTTCCTATTGCTAGCCATGGAAGTCTTCAGTCTGCTGCTATCTCACAACACGCATCTCCTATAGTTTCCCTTCAACACGTTTCTCCTGTTGTCCAGCGCGTTTCTCCTGTTGTCCAGCACGTTTCTCCCATCCACTATAACCAATATGAATCTGGACATGGACATCAAGACTATCATGTAAGTTAAGATAACTTTATTTTTTAATTTCATTTTTTTTTGGGTTAACATAATCTTTCTATATATAAACTCACTTTTGTAATATGTAAATTTATTTTAATTCCACTAAACTAGAACAATAATTTAACAACTGTACACGCCTTCATCAAAGCTTCATATTTGACACATTATTCATAAAACATAATTTCCAGGGTCACCCCAGATACGAGTTCGCTTACAATGTAGCTGATCATCACACCGGTGACATCAAGTCCCAGCACGAAGCTCGTGATGGAGACCATGTGTCTGGTTCATACAGTCTTCACGAATCCGACGGTACCATCCGCACCGTTCACTACAACGTTGATGGACACAGCGGGTAAGGAAACTTTCATTGCATCTGTTTATATTTTTATGTATAAAAATGCTTATATATAAATATTTTTAATCTACACGATATCTTGGGACTTATTAATAGTAGTTGAGGCCAGTCGTGACGCAGCGGCACAAAGTGTGACTGTAAAACCGTCTGGTTGTGGGTTCGATCCCCACTCGTGGATAAGAAATATTTACTTAGATCCATATTTCCATTTGGTGTCGAGGCAAAGCGCGGCGTTGAGTTCTACCGCTCAACACGCCATTCCCTCAGAATTCGGCAGAAAGTGGGGAACGGAGTGCCTTAATACTAGGTTCCCTCTGCCTACCCTGCTGTATGCGGGATACAGCGTGAATCTGATTTAATTTTCTTTTTATTTCATTTATTAATAGTATAATATGATTGGAACCTTACACCTAGTCCAATATATTGCAGCTGCACCTCGACAGTGTTAGTTTCCCAAATTCAAAATTATCAATAATATTTATATTTAACTTAAAAAAAAACATTTAAATATTTTAATTTATATTGTAATGGTAACAATTCTTTAATTTACACCTTAACCATTTGAAATTTAAAAAGAAAAAAAGATAGTTTATATAAACATAAGTAGCTATTCTACTATTCGCAAATAACATTTTCAGATTCAACGCCCAGGTGGAGCGTTCTGGACACTCTCAACACGTCCAGCCCCAGCACCATGCCCCCAACTACGTACTAGCACATCACTAAGAATTAAACAATGTTCCTAATAGAAAGTTAGTATATGTATGTACTCGTACACCCATCAATCAAGCTAATGACGAGTCTAGTCTTTTAATGTATGTTCCAATTTTTGTGTATCGATTAAATATTATATAATAGTGTATTGAATGTTTTGTTTTATGGACCCTTTCAAACTATAAAAATAAGTTTAGTATTATTTTTTATATTCAATTTCGTTGAGCGGGGATCGAACTCACAACCGTGGCGTTACAGTCACCCTTGTGCCCCTGCGCCAAGGCGTTACATCGACCTTACATGTAATATTGATATAAATAAATTAAGATAAACATAGTTTTATCTCAAACTTACATATATAAATATTTATTTGATATTCATAATTTTTTACTTAATTAAATAATAGAATTTTTAAATTTTAATATGTACTCGTTTAGTCTTTTAAAAATGTATCATTATTATCTAATCGAACTATAGTCGTACTATATTGTGCTGCTGCCTGTTAGAGACAAATTTAGAGGTTTTCTACCAGAGTTTACAGATATAATATTTTGTTTTGATATCTATATTTTTTTACATCACATGATTTGCCAGTCGTGGCGCAGGGGCACAAAGTGTGACTGTAAAGTCGACTGGTTGTGGATTCGATCCCCACTCGACTAAAAGAAATATTTATTTTACATTTATATTTTAATTTCTTCGCTCTGGTGTCGAGCCAAAACGCGGCGTTGTGTTCCGCCACTCCACACGCAATGCCTCCAGAACTTGCCGGAAAGTGGGGAACAGAGTGTCTTAATACTAGGTTCCCTCTGCCTACCCTGCTGTGTGCGGGATACAGCGTGAAGTTGATTTTAATTTGATTTATCAACTTATCTTGCATGGTCTCTATAATCTAATAGCCCCTTTTACTGTCCAACAACCCGCACCAGCATCAGCACCACCCATTCCAACACCTCCCACCGCTCCAAAGACATCCATTGCATCATATTTACAAAGAAAGATAAGCATCATCCCGAATACAATTCTCCGACGTCTGCTGACCAGAAATCCCCAACCAGACCTAACTGCAACAATCGCTCACCAGGACCTCCTACGCCTAATAAAAAAAAAGGCGACGAGGGGGGCTGCAGGTCTAAGAACCAGAAGTGTAGCCCTCTTCATGGACGGCCCAACAGAACAACTAGGCATATCATTCTGCCGCTCGGAAGACCAAAGCTCACAGTCACAAAGCTCAAAGATCACAGTATCTCCGGGCCTAGCACTCCTACTCAGAGGTGACACTAGAGCGGTGAGGATAAGGCGCAACAGGATCAGCGCCTTAACCGTGTGCACGGGAGACAACCCCCCTTACCGACTACTGCAAATCCGAGATAAAGCGGTTGTAGTGGTCGAGTGGGATGGCGGGTCTCCATTCGCACAGGTGAACTCACTGCTCCTCAGACTAGGAGAAGAAGCAAACGCAGGTGACCCGATAAGGATAAGCATAGACGCAATGACGCTGGACATACACAAAGCCGCCGTGGTGGACTACCATGGATGCGTCATTGCCTCAAAAAACCTATGCTTAACAGTCTATGAAAACAGGGGAGAGGACCTGAGCTTTTTGAAAGCTCGGAACCACCACTCCTCCCCCGGAAAAGGATCACCTGCCATTAAAACACCCCAGCCCAGCGGATCCGAGCGACTCCAACAGAAAATTATCAACAAGCGAAAACAAGACACAAAAACAACATCAACACACGATACTTCAGCGACGCCAATAGTGACAGCCATGCTCAGAATGGTCACTCCAAAAATCACCACTCCTCCACCACATGCTAGCCCCCTCTCGCCGAATCAACCCAGCAGTCAGGAGAAGGCGATCAAAGCCTTCTTGGGAACCAACCAACAAAGGAACCCAGAAGGACATCGCGCGGATCTGCTGGCACTCGGCAGAGGGACAATACCACCACCTGAACTTCAACCAGCTAACACCCCACGCGAACACGCAATTAATGCGTACATCGAGTTCCTGGCTATCACAAAGGCGACCCGAGACGCTAACCTAGCCACCTGCAATAAGATCATGCAGACCTACCAGAGAGGCAACACAAAGCTGCTGGAGGTGGAACTCGAAGAAGCCGATGCGGCGGTATACGACAACGACAGCTCCAAAGTCCTAATAGGGAAAATGTCGGGACAGTATATGGCCGCATATAACAACACCAAAGGCTTCGTGGGCCTGGTTGAAGACGAGCAACGAGGAGTCGGCCCCCCTAAATTTAACACACCAACGAGTGACCCAGTAGTGGTAGTGGCCAAGTGCACGAGGGTTATGCTGGACGACCGGATACTTGACATGGCGCGTGCCATCTCAAGCGATCCCAGGCCAGGCGCTGCCCTTGGCACCTGGAAACTGCCAAAACTGAAATGGGTAAATGGTGTCCCTGGATGCGGAAAGACGACTCACATAGTTAGGAACTTCGATGAGGAAGCAGAAGCTGTAGTGACCACCACAGTCGAAGCCGCCAAAGACCTTAAGGAGAAGCTGGCGCACCGCCTTGGAGAAAGAGTCAGGAAAAGGGTGCGCACAATGGCCTCGGTATTAGTAAACGGCTTTAAAGAGGGCATCGTAATAAACCGACTAACGGTGGACGAAGCCCTCATGTGCCACTTCGGGGCCATTGTAATGGCGGCGAGACTGTCAGCAGCGGAGGAGGTCACCCTCATCGGAGACATCAACCAGTTGCCTTATATCGACAGAAACAATCTGTTCGATCTAAGGTACTGCCGACCTAACCTAACGACCAACATCACAAGTGAGTTGTCATGTACGCACCGGAGTCCATTGGATGTCGCCTTTGCCATCGCTGAAGTGTATGACTACATCTACTCCTCGAACCCCATCATCCACTCCCTCAAAAGGGAAAGGTTCACAGGCGCGCAAATACCATCTAGCTGCGCGGATACCCTATACCTGGTTCATACGCAGGAGGAGAAGAGAATTCTTATGGATCAGGGGTATGGTACCGGAGCATCGTCGCGCGTCCTAACTATCCACGAGGCGCAAGGACAAACCAGAGGGCATGTCATCATCGTACGAATCAGAGGCGCGAGGATCCGCATCCATGAAAGCATTCCTCACGCAGTCGTCGCAGTAACGAGACACACCAACACCTGTGTCTATTACTCCGACGACGGTGGTGACGCCATCGGCAATTTCATCAGCCGAGCGGTGGGGGCCTCAGCGAGGGAAATCCTGGAGCACAACCTTCGCATGTCTATGACATCGCGGGACAATACGGTTATGGAATCCCTGGTGAAAAGGCTCCATAGCCAAGACATGTAAAATTATCGAGATAGATTAGTATGTAAGTGTATAGTCTAATAAAGGTAAATATAATATATTCCACGCACTACAATATAACAATCTAACATAAAAAAAAAAAAAAAAAAAAAAAAAATAAAAAAAAAAAAAAAAAAAAAAAAAAGAAGAAAAAAAAAAAAAAAAAAAAATGATAATAATAATAAATAAATGTAATCCTTAACAATACTTATAAGCCATCCCAATGACACTAACTAGATAATTGTAAGAACCTGTCTAACTGTAAGCACATATTATACCAAACCTTAATACTACCAGTTAACTGTAAGAACAAATTTAATTGTAAACATATAGCATAGTTATATATAGTACAGTTTTGTAAACATATACTAACAAATTAGATATTATTTATAAGGAAAAAAAAAAAAAAAAAAAAAAAAAAAAAAAAAAAAAAAAAAAAAAAAAAAAAAAAAATCAGTCAGTGTGGACACTCACCTTAGATTTAAGTTCATAGTTTTAATAAGATCCCGATTTGTTGAGAAACGTCGAAAAATTTTTAATAAAGTACCATATAAAAAAGGCACGGGCATACTGCGCCCGTGGATGTTGTTTATTTAAAAAAAAAAAAAAAAAAAAAATAGCCCCTTTTATACTGTTCCCGTATAAAGGGTGGGAATGTCCAAATGATTTTAAAATATTTGATATTAACTTCAGCTTGACACCTCAAGTGAAGATGTATAAATAGTAACGCAAAGTTAAGATAAATAGTATTGACTGACGGACAGACATAAGTACAAATAAACGGGCAACATCGTGATCCTATAATAGTTCCGTTTTTTTCTTCTAAGCTACGGAACCCTATAAAAAAAATAAGATTATTTATTAGTGGCTAATTTTACTACCTTCTAGAATGCTAGTTGGTTTATGTTGAGTGACTCTATCTACCGACATTCCGTATTAGAACAAACACAATTTTGGTTGAATGAAAATGTATCGTTGGTCCCCAGCTGATGGTGTACATATTTAGTTTAACTTATTCTTACCTCTTTGATGCGTTAGAATTTAATGCATTTTTTAAAATAAATTAGCTACATGCTGTATCCCGCACCCAGCAGGTCAGGCAGAAGGAACCTAGTATTAAGACACTCCGTTCTCCATTTTCCGCCAAATTTTGGAGGCGTTACGTGTTGAGTGGCAGAAAGAACACCAAAGCGAAGAAATAAAAATATTAATTTAAATAATTATTTCGTTTCCACGCGTGGGGATTGAACCCATACCCAGTCGCGTTTACTGTCACACACATGTGCCCCTGCGTCACGCCTGGCCTCAATTATTTTTAATAATAAATTTGTTGTAGACTTTTTTGTGATATTAGACTTATTATAATTGAAACGATACTTTCTCTATACTAGCTTTCATTTATTATCCAGATAGCTATAGTAAAAATAATAAACGGTAATAATGGTAGCTACATAGTTTAAAAATAAATCGCAGAACGAATAAGTTTTTTTTGTATAAATATATAAAATATAGTAGATACGCTTGAAATAAAAAAAAAACTATTCAGAATTGTTAATTTTTTGTCTATTTGTTAAATCAGTTGTCTTTGATACTAATCATAATTAAAAAAAGAACAAATAATTTATAAAATTTTGCATCAAATAAATATTAAACTACTTCTATTAAAACTGCTGTTAAAATATTATAACCACGAGGTGATCGTGGCTCAAAGGTATAAGCGTGTATATAGCGTAAGCACAATGGTTCTCCGCTCTCCGCCAAATTCTCGAGTCATTGCGTATTAAGTGGCGGAAGTTAACGCCGCATTCTTTTTCCAAATAAATAAAAAAAATATTTTTAAAATCAGTTCATATTAGTTTCAAAAAGATAAACTATAAAATCTTTATATCAACATTGAAAACATTTTCAAATATCAATATATTTTATTTTATCAATACATTCAGTAACGTTCTAAAGAATCTAACATTTAATTTTGTACATATTATCTGATCGTGTGTAATTAAAACATGTAAGTGCGAAGAAACAATGCCTCAGCCGATTCTTTCATTTATGATACAATCTTAAGAGTTCGCTAACCCCAAATAAATGATGTCTTCCGTCTCGTCCTTTCACTGACTTTAAAATAAACTACTATTTTTACACGACTCTCGCTAACCTGTCTAAATGCTTTTATTTAATTCTAAGTGATTTGAATACAAAACTGGTATTTAACATATTCTTACTATTGCTATAAACAGATAATTTCATTAGAGAACAACACATATCGTCGGTTCGGTCGTTCGCTGCATTTTTTAACCGACTTCAAAAAGAAGAAGGTTATCAATTCAACTGTATTTTTTTATGTTTGTAACCTCATAACTTTTTACTGGGTGAACCGATTTTGATGATTCTTTTTTATTTAATAGCTAGTGCTTCTCGTGTGGTTCCCTTTTAATTTGATCCATATCTGATTGAATAAAATAATATCCATGAGAAAATCACGTAAATGTTAAATTTGCATTAAGTATGTGCGCAACAAATGAACGAATAATTAAATATTCCACTGTCCGATTTTGATGATTGTTGTTTTTATTGGAAAAGATACAAGATAAGACACTAGATGTAAGATAAGACACTTCAAGGATAATTTGGTGAAAATTTGATTAGGTTCTGATAATGAAAACCGTGACAAAGTAACGAAACTCTTCAATTTTTAGGACCAAATATAGAATATTCGGGTGTATTTTTAAGGCTTATCCGGTTATTTAAGTCACCTACCATAAAGACTTTATGGTCAAGTATTTATACATGATGATGATCAGTTGAATCAAGAACAGAGAAGAACAGAAAATGTAATAATTAAATTGTATAGCACTAAACTCGATTAAAAAATAAAAAAAACTTTTTTTTTATTTTTCAAATGGTTTCAAATGGTGGAAGCAATATCAAAAATAAAGAAATAAATTTATTCTTAATAAAAAGAAAAACCGACAAAGATAAAAAGGAAAAAAAAAATTTTACATAATCTTAAACGTACTTTGATTTTGTAAAATAAAAATAATTTAAAAAATATTTTATAATTTTGAATTCGGTGTTGACACCGAATGACCGGTACTTGTAGCAACTACCTCTACAACTATCTTGACTTAGTAATATATATATATATATATATATATATATATATATATATATATATATATATATATATATATATATATATATATATATATATATATATATATATATATGTGGCTTAGTAATATAGTCAATATTTATGTGTAAATAATATTGCTTATATTAGAAAAGAGGGAGCCATAAGGCATTCGTTATGCATTCTGTTGGATTTATTTAAAAAGTACTTTTTAATATACTATGTTTATTTCCCCTTTTTTTTGTTGAAATTGAAATAAAAAAGAATTGAGAATTAAATAAGCATTATAATAATAGTAATAGTAACATTTTTAAATTACACATTTAGTAACAAACAACAATATTTATAACAATAATAATAATTTAGGCTTGACCAGTCTTCCACAAGTAACAATTAGATTAATTTTCATGATGACTCTCAATATGGACGTGTTGACCTGGGGCTGAGTGCTTTACGACAGCGTTGAATCTGGAAAATACAAATAAATATTATGGTAAACAGTTTTTTTATTATACAATATTGTATGGATGTTTCTACTTTATTTAAGTTTATACTTTTCAATCCTTCTGTATGTGAGAAATAGCTTTACGCTGTATCCCAAATATAAAAGGGTAAACAGAGGGAACCTAGTGTTAAGACACTTCGTCCCCCACTTTCCGCCAAATATTCGAATGCATCACATCGCGTGCTAATTGGCGCAATTCAACGCCACGCCTTTATCTTGGTAGCAAAGCATAAAAAAAATTACTTCCCCGAGTGCGAATCGAATTCACAACCGTCACGTTACAATCACACACTTGTGCCGATGCGCCACAACGGCCTCAGCATAGATTTAATGATATTTAATATATGTATATTTTCAATGGCTTTTCTATATAAACTTGTCGAATTGATAGTGTTAATATCCTAAAACAGTTGTTTCTAAATATACAAATAGAAAGTAATAGTGCTGTTTACCCGTGATGTTTGTCTGAGCTATATTCAACGGTTCTTATGGAGCCATCAGCTTCATGAAGAGAGTAAACTCCTTTTACGCTGTCACCATCGCGGACCTCGTGCTGGAACTTATTGTCTCCGGTATGAGGATCTTCAACTTTGTATTCATACTGGTATTTGGGATAAGCCTGAGAAATATAACATTGAAATATTAACATTAGAATATATAAAAACAGTTCACGTTTATATAATATCAAAATGCATAGATTCTAAATGAATTGTTCATTAGCGAATGGAAAGTAGATGTAAAGTGTGTTCCGGAAATGCGTAAGCTTAATAAATTAATATGATTAAACTTACATAATAGTCGATAGGCTCATCGTGGGAATGGGATTCTACTTGACGGTGTTGCTCAACCTCATGATGTGCAGGTACGTGATGTTCAGATTCTTGGGCGTAGTGGTAGTTGTGGGCAGGGACGCGGATGTAATGTGCGTCATCATGGGATTGGGCTTGAGGTGCTTCGTGAGAAACCACAGGATAATGCGAAGCTTGAATGTTGTTCTTGGCAAGGTGTCCTTGTTGAAGTTTTACTTGTTCATGGCCTTGATAGTATTGCTTGTAAGCTACTGATGGTTCATTGTGTCCTACAAAAGATTCTTGCGACTGCGATTCCTCGTGAACTGATGGTTGATAGTGAACTATGCTTTGAGATGAAACAGCGGATTCATGGTGTCCATGCAATTGTGCCTCCGGAGCGCCATGTGCTTCTTCTTCATGGATAGGTGCTGGTTCCTGGTTTATGAGGCTGAACGCTTTATGTACCGATGGATATCTATACTCCTTTAGTTGTTCCCGATGGACAGGCTTGTATTTGTAAATATGTTCCTGGGTGTAGCACGCAGTAGCGGCGATGGTAAGAATTAAAACCTGTAAAAATAACATTGTTAATTTTAAAAGTTTCAAAATATATATTTTAACACGAAATTATTTTAAAACGCACTTTAGCAAACATGTTGATCTTTCTTCTGAGACTTCCGCAGTGAAACTGATGAATTAGCATTGGTTTAAACCTTAATATATACTGGAGACGTTACGAGAAAGAACTGAATCAATCTGTTACCGCTTGGGGCGTCACATTTGTAACCCAACGCACGCGCACTCTTTGTGTGACGTAATTTACGTAACCAATGTGAAGGTTGTTAGTCCAGTCTGACTAAAAGTACTGAAAATTCAAAGTACTAAAAAATGCTGATTAAAATTTTAACAATCCCTTTCACTCGCAACAATTATATGAATATGTTGTATTTAATTAAAAACAGTAATACAATATGCGGAATATTATTATAAGAACAGAAGAAAAGTTTTACTTTACTAGTTCACAACTACAACTATGCTTATTTTGTAATTTTATAATATTTTTTATACTTTTTGAACTTTCCGAAATTCCAATATCAAATTCAAAATCCCATCATCCAGATTACGCAAGAAGAATCCAGTAATAATCATTATTAATCTCTCTGTCTGCTATCCGTCCTATTTTAGACTTGGGTGTTAGATATCGACGTAACTCAACGACGCAACTTGTTCATTTAGACCAGGTAACAAGTTATGGTCCATAATAAATATATTATTTAAATCATAATTTCCTTAAATATTTCATGTCCTCGAGTGGAGATCGAACCCACAACCAATCGATTTTGCAGTCACACTTTGTGCCACGACTGGATTCGCGATTAGATGGTGAATATAAACAAATGTATACTCAAATTAATGTAAAAAATTATACATAGACAGACACACACGTATTCCAAACTAAATTCTAATTTAAACAAGATTAACATATAAGCAATAAAGAATTCTGTCAATTTGAAGTTTCTAAAACTACCACTACATACATACCAAGCTAATATTAGTATTCAGATTTAATATAGATCTAGTTTTCGTTACATCTCAGCCTAACGTTTTAGAAACTAGTCTGTACGTCTTTAAATTACCGTAGTATTATATGAAATTAAATGAGTGCTTATTATAACAGCACATTTAAATTGATACAGTGAGACATAAAATATGCTTTAGTTGTTGTTATATAATTGTAATTAACTAACTCTTAAAGCATTTCTCGTTCATAAATAATGCTCGTCCGAGTTTTGCCATGTGTCGAGTAGAGATATTTTTATATTGTTTAAGATTTGGGGCTTATTTTTTTTTTATCAGCTTCACGCTGTATCCCGCACACAGCAGAGTAGGCAGAGGGAACCTAGTGTTAAGACACTCCGTTCCCCACTTTCTGCCGAATTCTGGAGGGATTGCGTGTTGAATGGCAGAACTCAACGCCGCGCTTTGGCTCGACACTAGAGCGATGAAATGGAAATATAAATTTAAGTCAATATTTCATCTCCTCGAGTGGGGATCGAACCCACAACCAGTCGGTTTTACAGTCACACCTCGTGCCGCTGCGCCACGACAGGCCCCTATTTTAAAAATAAATCTATATTTTTGATATCGTGTGTTATTTTGTGTCAATAAGCGTAAAAATTTTCAACGCTGTAGGCAATCAACCTTTACCGGATTAAATTAATAAACCAGTAAAGTTATAATATATTAAATAATCTTATGGGGCTAGTCGTGACGCAGGGGCACAAAGTGTGACTGTAAAATCGACTGGTTGTGGGTTCGATTGGGGACTCGAGGAGATGAAATATTGACTTAAATTTATATTTCCATTTCATCGCTCTAGTGTCGAGCCAAAGCGCGGCGTTGAGTTCTGCCACTCAACACGTAATGCTTCCAGAATTCGGCAGAAAGTGGACAACGGAGTGTCTTAACACTAGGTTCCTTCTGGCTACCCTGCCGTGTGCGTGATACAGCGTGAAGCTGATTTTTTTTAAATCTTATTTTTTATAAAGATGCAATAAAAATCTCAGCTGTAGCAATTTTATTCAACCCTTTCAAAATGTTGTTTTAACGGTTAATTACAGTCCTTAATATTTTTTATTCATATAATAAACGCAGTTTCAAAAGAATATAATTCGGTACCGATGCCAAGCGAAAGTTACAGGATGTTTATTTCCTATACAAGATTTAAAATAACTATGTTTTAGGTTTAAAAATATTTTACTAGTATTTATTATAAATCTATAACATATATCTATAAAAGCAAGTGGACTACTTGCGACGCAGAGGCGCATGGCGCGATCGATTGAAGGTTCAATTCATACTCGAAAAAATGAAATATTTAAAGTCAATCCATTCTTTGCATTTTACTGAAAACTAAACTAAACTTAACTAGCTTCACGCTTTATCCCTAGTCAGAGAGAACGGAGCTCCAAACGCTATGGTCTCTACATACCTCTTTCGCCTCGTCCACTGTCATCAACCTCTTCATACATGCCCTCCGAGGGGTCCTCATGCTTTTTACGTGACCTTCCTCCAGTAGTATCTTTGATACTGTATTTTCGAAGACCGAGGTCTCACCCTACCTCTCTTATTACTTACTTTTCCATCATAAATCTTTTTTGCCATTCTTTCATTACTCATTCGTTCGACGCGCCCAAACCAGCTGAGCACGTTCTTCTTCATTCTTACCGTGTTTCTTACGTTTCTTACCGTTCATTGCGGATTCGATTAGCTAAACTGACTCCTCATATCCTACCAAGAGTTCGCATCTCCACGGCGTTCATCTTTCTTTCATTCTTCTTCTGTAATACCCACGTTTTGCTGAATTATAACAGTGTTGGTACCAAAGCTGCATTGTGTATGATCAAACGCGCAGCTGTGCTGACATTTCGCCCTCTCATCAATGCAGCTAAGGCTCCGTTAACTCTGTTGCCAGCAGCAATACGCCTTTCCACATCCATCTCGTATCTTCCATCTCTACTGAACATACTTCCCAAATATACCACTACATTCACTTATTCTAGTATCGTACCATTTACACTGATCTTGCATTCCATCTTTCTTTCATTCTTCATCTCGTTCAAAAATGCATTTGATTCATTTTTAAAAACGTTTTTAAAAAAGAACAAACCGGTACCACCTAATTTTACACTGCTTTTAACCAAATAAGAAATGTGTACGGTGTTATATAAAGAGACAGTATGTATATAATTAAACGTAATATTATATATTAATTATATTACCCTAATAGAAACAGAATTTTCAAATACAGCATTCATATATCCAATATTTTAAGGCACGATGGCATTCATTATTAATTTATAACTATTTTATTATTATGATAATATCGTTTAAATACTGCAATAACACGCAATCTGTTTCCTTTTATCGTATAACAACAGAAGAAATCACTATGAACGTCCGTGTTTTGGATGTGATAGATTATTTATAAGTAAAAAACCGGCCAAGTGCGAGTCTGACTAACTTATTTTATTTTATTGAACTTTATTTGTAAATTTATTCAGGTTTTTCTCTATGAAATATCTCTAAATCTTTATTTGTATTGTTCACCGAATTCTAAAGAAATTGCAATTGAAATTGAAGTGGCGGAACTCAACTTTGCGCTTTGTCTGGTTACTAGAGCGAGGAATCGAAAATATCAATGAATAATAATTCAATTCCCCGAATGGAAATTGAACCCACAACTGTAAATTTTACAGTCACCCGTTTGAGCCACTGCGCCACGATGCCTTCAATAGTAGATAATATTATAGAACGCAAATTTATATCAATATGTACAGATTAAAAAAGTGAATTATCAATTCATTGTTCAATAGAGTCGAAAGTGGGATGGGGGTCTACGGGGAACTGTGAACGTGATCGACGTGGGGTAAAATAGTTTAATTTTCTTCATCTAGTAGACAAAGCGCGGCGTAGAGTTTCACAACTCAATATATTTTTAAAAAACTAAGCGAAAAGTGTGAACAGAATGTTTAAACAGTAGGTTCCCTAAATGAATACATACGTAGATTTTTATTTAAGGTATTAAGTAAGGTATCTTTATTAAAGGTACAAAAACGAGAGTACCGTTTAGAAAATTTAATTATATAAAAATAAGTATGCGTACGATTATTTAATGTTAAATTTAAAAAAAATCAGGTCAGTCTGATCACTAGTATCTTGTATAAAAAGTTTTAAAAACCAACACAATCGAATGAATGCTTGACAAATAATATTATGCGACAATTGAGTTTTGGCCTTGATCTAATAATTATTATTTGTATAAAGAAATACTATAAAGCAAACAGGCCGCTTATTACGTTGTGTTGCAGTTTTATTAAACTTTTTTGTTAAATTTTAATAATTATTAAACTCAAAGTAATTATTTTAAAAACATTAAATTATTAATTATACAGATAAATATTGAATCTCTATTTTTATAGGCTCACGCTGTATCCTGCACATAACTAACAGAATATTCAGAGGAGGGAACCTGGGAACCTAGGGTAAGGGAACATACCCTTCTCATTAAGCCACTTCCGTGCCTTTCGTTTCCCCGAATTCTCGAGTCATCGCGTGTTGAGTAGTGAAACTCAACGCCGTGTTTTAACACAACTTGTCACGTTTACAGTCATACGCTACCCCTGCGCCACGACTGGCCTCAATTTTCAAGATCATATAAGAATATTAATATAAAACTCATCTCTATATTTATAATTCTAACGATATTTCCAAATAGGATACGCTTATCTGATGAAACCGGTCTAACTAAAAAGAAAGTACTTACTATTGCACTCGCATCGAAAGTATATTGAACAATTGAACATCGGTACGACTGGTTTTATAGATTAGAACAGTTTAAAAAATAATTACCAATTAACTCGTAATATTCTAAAATAGAATATTAATTGCTTTAAAAGATTTCTAAACACAACAGACACGTAAGCGCCTTGATTTATGAATTTATAATATTATTGTATCGTACTTATAATATTATGTATATTATATATAAAAAACTTAATATTTAATTTTCGCTCTGGTTATAAGTAAAACGCGGCGTTGAGTTCCGCTACTCAACACACAATGCCTAAGGCAAAAGTTGGAGAACGTTCATGTACATGAGTGTGTCTATGTGTACACATAGACACACTACACATCACTGCAATGGATTTTTTTTTAATAAGTTCTTTGATTTTCACGATTATTACACATTTTAAATGAAACTATTTTAACCGGATTAATCGCGTATATTTGGTACTTTTATACATTTTTGGAAACCCGACGTTTCGAACACTTTGCAGTAGTCCGTGGTCACGGGTAGACTGAGGTGGCATTTGTCTGTCAGTTGACATAATTATTATATCAAACTACCGCCAACGATTTCTTAATTGCCTCGCGTACTGCCCTGGATTCCTGCAGAATGAGCTGATAGTATCTTGCCCTCTGGTATGGTGGGTTTGAGACTTCAATGATTTTATGAGTGGGTCCCAGGTGGTAGAAAGTTTCCAGCCATCCTCTCTATTGAAATTAGGATGTTTTTGTATTTCAATAGCCTCGCGGATCATTCTAGGAATGTATCTGTTTTCCTTAGCGAGGATTTGGGGTTTATCAAACCTAATGTAGTGGCTGGGTTTATCCACAGTATGCTCACACACAGCTGACTTCGATACATGCCCATTCTTGATATCAGAGATGTGGATTTTTTTTTATTTTCACGCTGTATCCTGTACATAGCATGGTAGGCAGATGTAACCTGGGAACCTAATGTTAAGACATTCTGTTCCCATTAAGACACGTCCGACTGAATTCTGGAGGCATTGCGTGTTGAGTGGCGAACTTACCCGAGCGAGGAAATGAAAATATTAAATATATCATTTCCTCAAGTGGGAATGGAACCCACAACCGTCGCGTCACATTGTATGTCCGTGCCCCTACGAACCTGGCCTTAGTGTCATAATTTGTACAATATTTATGACATAAGCAAGTTATCGAATCTTAGTCCGATCTCCTTATGTGTGAATAAAAACAGCAAATCATCTATTATTTAATTAATAACCAATCAACCGATTCAATAATTATTTGTAAATACAGTATTTTAGTCTACAAATTAACACACCAATAATGTTTGTTTTGTAATCACCGACACGCTTTGATTCAACCACTTAAGGAATAAATTAGGGTTTTTTTTTAAGTTGTACTTCCACTTATTAAAAAAAACGTCCAGAGGCGCGGTTTCAAATACCGTTAGAAATTTTATACGTTTTCTTAATACGTATTTTTCTTTCCTAAATGTGGAATGATACTTTAAAAATGTTAAAAAATAGTTCGACTTCTTTTGACACGTAAGGGAAAAACAAAAAATGATGAATAAATTTTTAAGATGCTCGCACACGAAAAACCCAATAAATTAACTTCTAAAAAAATTTTAGAAAGCTAGTCAACATTCTAGTTTTTTTGTAAATTAGGATTTGAGGCCAGTCGTGGCGCAGGGGCACAAAATGTGACCGTAAAATCGACTGGTTGCAGGTTCGATCCCCACTCGAGGAGATTAAACATTTATTTAAATTTATTATTTCCATTTCTTTGCTCTGGTGTCGAGGCAATGCCTCCAAAATTTGGCGAAAAGTGAGGAACGTGTCGTGAGGGTCTTAACACTGGGTTACTTCTGCCTACCCTGCTGTGTGCGGGAAACGGCGTGAAGCTGATTTATTTATTTTTTATATTTAAAATAAAGTATAGTTATAAAGTAAGTGCGTACGTAGAACACACGCATGTTCCATATGCACGCGTGTTCTTTATTCTGCACGTCTTCATTCATCGAAATAAATATTATTAATAAGATCGAGAAAAAATAATTTCTGTATGATATGCTCCATCAACCAATTAATGTCTGAAATACCCTTTACCATATTCAGCGTGTACGAGTATATATGTAATTTTATAAAAAAAGTGTATATTATCACACTTTTGTAGTGTTTGTAATATTTATTCTATTAATTTAATGTTTCTTTTTGAATTATTTTAACAAAACATAGGTATCGTGAACTACCTACCTATATAAACTATAGCTGTACCAAATTTCATACTCGTACATCCGCATCGCATATAGATATGCTTAAAACAACTTGCTTCATATATACAACATTTACGTCGACATGCCATAACCAATCGAAGATGGCCCTTTCTTCTGTACCTACTAGAAAAGGAGGAAAAACATTAATGATAGTTATCAATTCTAAACCGAGGATCACGACCATTCTGTCAAGCGTGTAACAAATATCAAAGTAACTATTTGTTTAAATTATAGTACGTAATTAAGGGAATACATGACATAAGTTAAATTACCCGATTACCATATTCTTTTGCAATTAAAATTTTAAAATAAATATTATATGTACAGTATATTAAATAATAATATTCCTTTCTTTTTATGTTAATTCAATTTATATAATTGTTAACCTCTTTTCATACCACCGCCAATAGAGAGCACTGCAAGTATTTGCGTCATTCCAATTTTAACTATAATGAAACAACAATACGAGTGGCTGTTCTTTAAATTACTTTTTACAAAATAACAGCGAACTATGCATACTATGTATAGAATAAATTCAACAATTAATATTAGTGAAATCTATATTACCTTGGGTGTTACCTTTGTTATCAATATAAAAGGCGTTATTCCTAATCAAGATGTATCAGTTCAAAACTAAATTCAGAATCCTAAACAGAAAACCAAACTGTAAACATGTACTCTAAGGTGAAAAATTTAAAATATTTTAAAATAAGTGTCATGTGAAGTTATAAGTAATGTGATGAGTTACAAGTGAAATAAAAGTTTTAATTATTTTTTGTATATTTCAGGTATTGTGTTTAGCTGCTTTAGTGGCAGTGGCCCTAGCGTCGGATGGCCATGGTCAGGCCTACTCCTCTCAACATATCAACCGCCACGACGGCAAACCGGAAGTAGTGCATGTAGGACATGGACATGGGCATGGACATGATGACCAGCACGGACATGGCCACGTAGTTGATTATCATGTAAATATTCTACATCTTAAGACTGTTGCATTTTAAAAACCAAGGCAATTGCTTCTTTGTTATTAATTAAAATATGTACTAGTAGATGAAAAAATAATAAGGTCTAATTAATATGTTGGTTGAGGCCGGCGCAAGGGCACAAACGTGTTATTATAACGCGACAGTTGTGGGTTCTAATTCCCGGGAAATAATCATTATATATTAATATTTTCATTCCTTCGCTCTGATACCAAGGCAAAAGCACAGTGTTGAATTGCACCACTCAACACACAGTGCCTCGAAAATCCGGCGGCTCGAATATTCCCATCTTTTATTATTAGTATAGTGTATTCGTTAGTTTATCTACAAAAACTAAAATAATTTTAATTATTAAAAACGTATTTCGAACAAAGATTCTAAAGCATAAGGTTATAAGAAAAAAAACTTATAGAACATAATAATTATTATTTAATTATCGATATTTCTCCACAGGCGTACCCGAAATATGATTTTGCATACAAAGTAGAAGACCCTCACACCGGAGACTTCAAGTCCCAGCACGAGAGTCGCGACGGTGATGTAGTGAAGGGATACTACTCCCTGAAGCAGCCTGATGGCTCTGAGCGCGAAGTTCACTACGAAAGTGACGACCATACCGGGTAAGCATATAGTTCATATGGAAAAAAATATTGTAAGAAAATAATATAAAAAATATCATGTAAATATTAAATTAAAAAAAAAACATAATTAAATAAAAAAAACGTCATATATTTGCTATAAAACAAACTTATTTCATATTTTCAATTTATTGAAGGAATAAATTCACTTTAATTCATTTTGGCACTTCTCAATTTATCTATCAGTTTTCTAAATGGTGAATTTTTATTTAATTTAATATGATTTATTATGTTTTTATGAGTTTATAATGTATTTGCAAATGATAGTTATTTTTTAAGTTTTATTATTATTAGTTCTATTTGAGTTCTAGCTATAACTGCATATTATGTATAAACACATTAGTCAATTGGAAATATAATACGATTAATAATATGATATCCTCCTAAGCTCAATATTTTTACACTATAGTAAAGAAAAGTGCCCTGTACACTTTTATCAAAAAAGACGTGAAAAACAAAATAATTTCAAATCAAATCAGCTTCAGGGTAGGCAGAGGGTTACCTAGTGTTAAGACACTCCGTTCCCTACTTTCTGCCGAATTCTGGAGGCATTGCATGTTGAGTGGCAGAACTCAACGCAACAAAATAATTTTAAGTAAATAAATAAGCTCCAAGGATACAATTAAACCCATAACAACAGCTTATATTTTTGTTTTCCAGCAACATCGGGACAGAGATTTGTAGTCATATATCACAATATTCACTTTAAAATACAATATATATGAAATAAGCGGAAAGATTATATCACATATTTATTTGTAAATTTTCTTTGTTTTTTTACAGTTTCCACGCCAACGTGAAATTCGGAACACACCACGTCATCCCTCATCATCATTGAGCTTATAACCAAATGTAGAATTACCGAAACATTATAGATATTGTGTTTTTATACGTTTTTTATGAATATATCAATTTATTCACAACTTTAATATGTGGTTATTATTGATAATTTTCCTCATTTTTTTGCAAATAATATTAAAAATATAATAGAACTATACTGTAATAGAACAGTGAAAAAATATATTTTAACAAAAAAAAACAATTCAAGAGGAAAACACTAATAGACGCGCCAAAAAGAAGTAGAACTTCAAAAAGAAACATTCAAACAGTTAAGTTATTAAATAAGAACAAACAGTTGCAAAATATCAAATATTTGAATAGATGAATGGTTAATGCTTTATAAAAAGTGCAAAAAATATATTTTAATACGATCGTAACTAGGTTGTCTACTACGCAACCGTTGCGGGCCGGGCCACGGTCACGGTCACTTGGTCGAAGTATTTTCGAGCATCATTAATTTAAATAATATTTGTTTTATTGGTTTTATTGCGGATTAAGCCGTTATAACTTAAAATATGAATGGCTCAGTGATGGATGTGGGTACAAATTCTTAAAAAAAATAAAAAATGAGATTCTGCTACAATTTGTTTTACCATTTTTAATTTTATGTTATTAATTCTTTTTAATATAGATATGAGGCCAGACACAAAGTGTGACTGTAAAACCGACTAGTTGTGGGTTCGATCCCCACTCGATGAGATGAAATATTTACTTAAATTTATATTTCCATTTCTTCGCTCTGGTGTCGAGGCAAAGCGCGGCGTTGAGTTCTGCCACTCAACAGGCAATGCTTCCAGAATTCGACAGAAAGTGGGGGGGAGTGTTTTACAATGGGTTCCCTCTGCCTACCCTGCTGTGTGCGGGATACACCGTGAAGCTAGAAAAAAAAATATTTTTAATAATAGAGTATTGATATTAATATTATTATAATATAACTTGTAATAATACAAGTGTATAAACGCTAGTTTTTGTCAGTAGCTTTAGCTCAAATAGATTTAGTTAATATATGTGTCATTTACTTTAAAACAACTATAAATAACCAAAAAAGATTACCTTAGAAGACAGGAATAATAATGATAACGCAGAGTTTAATTCAAACCTTTTAAAGCGATTCAATTCCGATATTTCTAATTCGAATTAAAAAAATCTTTAGAAATAATAGAATAGACACGCGCGAATGCCACGATCCGTACAAAGGCGATAAGTATATTTTACATTTAAAATTGAATTTAAATTTGAAAAAAAATCGTAATCCAACAGAGAAGCAATGACCTCTTACGGTCGTCGAGGGTATCGGTCGAGATTTTTCGCTATTAAGGCCTTAACAGAAACAGCTATCGGAACGAGTCATTGATATTTCCACATGCAGTAATCTCAGTCAAATCCTAGTATTTAGATTATTATTTTAACATTTTTAAAGTGTTGTTCCACATTTAGTTAAGAAAAATACGTTTTTAAAGAAACATTTAAAAAGTTTTACGTTTTCCAAGAGACGTGGGTTTAAATGAAATAAAAAAAAAGTACTTCCGAGATTATCGTTATGGGGAATATGCATGCACTAGAATGATATATTACAATATAGTCAAATTAATTTTAAGAGCATAATATTCCATCACATTTAGGGGTCGCAATATCGGACCATTCAAGCAAAACCGGGATTTTCGATATCGACTTCAGAAAAATCCCGGGATCCCGGTTTTTTCGATATTTTCGATATTTTAGTTTTTTGTACCAAAATTAGTAATTTTTCAAGCCTCTTCTTATTTTTAGGGTTAAGTTAGGGGGGTATTTTTAGGGAAGTGGTAAATTAAATTATATTTACTAAATAAAACAATTTTTAATTATAATAAACAGTTTAATAATAAATCACTTTAGTAATAATATTTATCAAATAGACTATAAAAAAAATATATAATAATTTGCTACGAAAAATATCTTACAGGCTTATTATTTAACAACATATATTTTGCATCGTTTTTGCAGCGATGGGCTGAATTTTACAAGGAGATGTATGAATGTGATGACGCCTCAGTCTCAAGTAGCAGCGAAACGCTGAGACTTGATGTAGCTGATGGCGAAATCAGTGTAAAAGAAGTTGAGAGTGTAATACTAAGTCTGAAATGTGGTAAGTCAGCTGGAGCAGATGGAGTTACTGCCGAGATGATCAAATATGGTGGGCCACGCGTCTTGGACTTGTTCTGGTTTTTGTGCAATTTGTGCTGGAAATCAGGGGAGGTCCCAGACGAGTGGCGAGATGTGGTCATCGTGACTTTGACTATAAAGGCAAAGGATCACAGATAGACTGCACAAGCCATAGGACTATCAGATTAGCTTAGATAGTAAAGTTTATACTAAAGTTTTAGCGAGAAGAATGCAATAGAGATCTGAAAGGCTGTTGTGGGAGGCCCAAGGAGGCTTTAGACCTGGAAGAGGGTGTATGGATCAGATCTTTTCCCTCTGCATGATCATGGAAAAACTTTTGCCCGTTAACCAAAAAGTTTTCTGTGTTTTTGTGGACTTGGAAAAGGTGTTTGACAGAGCGAAATTATGGGAGATACTACTCCGGTACAATGTGAGCGGATCTTTGTTGCAGGCTGTAAAGTCTTTTTACAGAGATCACCCAGCCTTCGTGCGAGTAGGAGCTGGCATGTCGCCCTGGTTTGACATCCGATCGGGTGTTAAACGAGATTGCGCCATGTCAGCTTGGTTGTTCAATTTGTATTTGGATAGCTGTCTCCAAGGAGTGAAACAAAGTGAAATGGGAGTGAAAGTAGGTGACCTAAATGTGAATTGCCTGCTGTATGCAGATGATGCAGTGCTTATTGCATCATCAGAATGCGAGTTGCAGGCATTGGTCACCACTCTGAAAGAAGGGTGTGAATATAATGGTCTAAGCCTCAATGCGAATAAGACAAAGGTTCTGATTTTTGAGAATGAAGAAGAACGTGCTCAGCTGGTTTGGCACGTCGAACGAATGAGTGATGAAAGAATGGAAAAAAAGATTTATGATGGAAAAGTGAGCGGTAAGAGAGGTAGGAGGAGATCTCGGTTGACCTTCGAAAACAGTATCAAAGATACTGGAGAAAGGTCACTTAAAAAGCTTGAGGACCCCCCGGAGGGCATGTATAAAGAGATTCATGACAATGGACGAGGCGAAAGAGGTATGTAGAGACCGTAGCATTTGGCGCTCCGTTCTGACTACCCCGCTAGGGATAAAGCGTGAAGCTAGTTATAACATATATATCATATTAATCAATATTAACGAAAAACAATAATGACACCTGGAACATCGACGGACAAGAAAAGCGTGCAACAACGACGTACAACACCGACGTGCAACAAAAACGCGCAACAACGACGCCCAATGAGAAAATACAGTTTTCGTACGTTCGTTGGTCGGGCCGGTCAAACTCGGTTAATGTCGTAAAATTCCAAGTTTTGAGGAAAATTCATCGCTTTCTTTTGCCGATGTATTTTATGTACCATTGTATATCTTAAATAAGCTTGAATTTAATAGCAGGCATGTTTATTTCGAATAACTAACTTTTAACTTTCTAAAATCCGAAAATATCGAAAATCCCGGTTTCTTGTAAAATTAAAACCGGGATTTTAAAGACCTATATTTGGTCCGATATCCCGGGATTTTTGAATCCCGGGATCCCGGATTGCGACCCCTAATCACATTGCTATTATAGATATTTTTACGGTGGATTCCCACTCCAAAACCACCACGTGTTGAAACTACAATTTAAAAGTAATTATATATCCTATTTCCTATTAATTCTTTATATAATTTATAAGAGACCGTCGTGGCGTAGGTGTACAAGCGTGTGACTTTAACGCGACGGTTGTGGGTTTGATCCGCACTTGGAAATTAATAAATAATTTATTATTTATTAATATTTTCTTTTGTTCGCTTTGGCACCAAGACAAAAGCCCAGTATAGAATTCCGGCACTCTATACGCAATGCCTCGAAAAATTCTGCGGAAAGAAAGGAGAACGAATTTAAGTGAACTAGGTTCCCTCTGCCTACCCTGCTGTAAGCGGAATACAGCGTGGAGCTGATTTACTTATTTTTATTTTCGTTATAAAATATATTAAACTTTTGCTAAAAATATTTCAACAATGTAGTAAATATAGTCTTAACGAACGACTAATAGAATGGTTTTTGTACAATAGGTGCTTTTTTACACGTAATCTATATATATAAAAGGACTTGTGCTGACTGACTGAGGTAAGACGCACGCAGAGCCGTAACCGCTGATAGTAGAAACGTGAAATTTGGGCAGATGTCTATTTTCATATTCTGGACATCCACTAAGAAGGGATTTTGAAAAATTTTAACCCTAAAGGGTTGAAATAGGGGTTGAAAGTTTGTATGGATTTTTTTTTAAATTGGCGCCGATTGTTACAAAATTTTAAATCCAGACTCTTAAAAATATTTCATTGAACACGTGTTTCATGGTTTTTAAGAATTCACCCCCTAAGGGTTCAAATAAGGGGTTGAATGTTTATATGGAAAAAATCTTTAAATTGCCACCGATTTTTATAAAAATTTAAATTCAGACTGTTAAAAATATTTTATTGAACACGTGTTTCGTGGGTTTTTTAGAATTCACTCCTAATAAGCGGGCGAAGCCGCACGCGCCCTCTAGTTCAATATATTTTTAAGTAAAGGCTAAAATAAAAATGTGGTTTAGGTATATAGATTAAAATTAAGATTAAGAGTAAAATTAAAATCTGGTTTAGATATATAGATTTTCAAATAAGGTTTTAAAAAACTTAAGATATGAGCATAAGAGAATTCTGTGTAAAATTTTGTATTTGAATCTGCTCCTCTATAATATGTTTACCTAGAGAGAGAGAGAGAGATCACCTGTGATGATAAGGCCGCCTTTACATCATATTTTTTTTTATTGTTTTCCTTGTATATTTTTATTATTAAGTTGGTGTAATAAAGTATCTATTAAATAAATAAAAAAATAAATATGTTTACTGATGTAAATATAAATTATGCTACTGGCACTAATTGCAGACATTGATTGTTAATCATAGAGAGATTTTTTGAATTTCAGAAGTTTTATTTCCTTGGCGTAGAAAATCTTCGTGACAGTTGGCGTAAAGAACTTTGTGTTAACAGTTCGTTCTCGTTGTAAATTTAAACACTCCTTGAGTGGTTTTTGAATTCTCAAATTCGACTCACTACGTACCGGCATATGAGAACAAAATGGAATATATACTATTAAATATGTCATATATAAATTTAATTACCTTAGCTCAGTAATTGGTGGCAACAATCTTGAAAATAACATAGAAATAGAAAATAAAATCACTCTATCACTACCGATTTCCTTAAAGAAGAAAAAAAAAATCTCTATTCTTTTCCAGAACAGTTTAATGGAGATCAAAGTTATAGCAATGTCATTTTCGTGCCGGCGTTAGGAAACATTTGCTAATACATTGCCGTTTATTGAAGTATGTATAAGAATTGCGTATATTGAAACAAATTTACGTTACCCTTGCATTTATTCATATAAAAGACACGGAACAATGGTCCATAGTATCATTCAGTTCATATATTTGATAGAACCAAGAAGTATTTTAAATATTCACAAAAATGTACTTCAAGGTATTTCGATTATTATTATTTTTAATAGATTTTTAAAAAAGGATTTATTTATCTTACGGAATATTATTGAGGGGAAGAATTTAATCTAATCTAAAGATATATAATATTTATATTTCCCATTTTTACCAATGTCAATCCAATGATGGATCCTAGCGCGAGGCTTTTTTTTGTCGCATCACAGATATCATAAATATTTTTTGAATATATTGAATTTCTTTTTCTATATTGAAATATATACAATATTTTATAATATATTAAATCTTGGAGGATTCTTTTCAGGTATTATGTCTTATCACTTTTGCCATCGTCTCCGTAGCTAACTGTCACGTGGCATATTCATCACAACATTTTTCGAAACATGATGGTCATCCCAAGATCGTACACGTACATGGACATGGCCATGGTCACCATATTGATTACCATGTGAGTTATAATATTATTCATATTTTTGCACCCCACGTATCATTCAGGATAGGATAGATAAGTCTAAGAGATTTCTGCATGATAAACGTATCAAGTAAAGAACGCTTTAATTTCCACTATTTAAAAAGCGTAATTTAAAAGCAACCAACAACCATCGCATATTCTTCTATCAAAAACTATGGTACTGTCCAAAATAATTAATGATTATAATATACATGGACTTTATTTATTAATAACATATTTTTTAGACGCATCCCAAATACCATTTCGAGTACAAAGTAAATGATCACCACACTGGTGACATCAAATCTCAGCATGAGAGCCGAGATGGAGACCACGTAAAGGGATACTACTCTCTCCACCAACCTGATGGTTCCGTAAGGACTGTACACTACCATGGTGACCATCATACTGGGTAAAATATTTATTTTGTATTTTTTTATAATATAAAAAAAGTAAACAAACTGAAATAAATTATTAGGTATTCTTTATTTTTTCATATAGTACCATTTATTAAATAGGCACAGTAATTTAACATTAAGATTTATATGTCTAATATATGGATAAAAACTACTAAGGAGACTAAACTAAGGAATAATATATAGGAATTTAACACTAGTCTATACTCTCAACTTACAATTATTTAATATATATATATATATATATATATATATTATATATATATATATATATATATATATATATATATATATATATATATATATATATATATATATATATATATATATAATATGATTTATATCAGGGTTGGGTTATTGGAATAAATTAACTAAATTTGTTTCTCTGTAAATTGGAGAAACGACAATTACAGTTTATTTATTCGTCTCTCTCTTTATCCTTGATCTTTATCCGCTCAATTAATTATTATTTTCTTACTTTGCCGTACGTATTCACTTTTTATATACTTTATGTGGCTGTCGATTAATTTGAGACATCTGACAAGTGTCATAGAAGCGCTCTATATTTAAAGAGAGTATATTCTCTTTACATCTCCCCTCCTCGAGAAGAAAACTGCACAGTTGTGTATTTTTCCTAATCACTCTCATTGTCTATCATCGGAAGTAGCTTTGTAACGTGAAATAGGGTTGTGTCTTGATTTCTTCTTCCAGTTTTTATTTTATAAATTGAGTCTGAATTTTTTTCTTCTATTGTGAATGGTCCAATCCTTAGTTCTTCTAGTTTTTTCCTATTGAGTTTGTTCCCGTTTTCTATGAATACTCTATCTCCCACATTGAATTCATGATGTCTTCTATTCTTGTCAAATATACTCTTATTGTAGTTATGTGATCTCAGTGTTCTTTCCAGTGCTAACTTTTTGTCTCTTATCCAGTCTTCTCCGTTTTTCCTTCTCTTCAACTCTTCTGGTATGTTACTGGTGTCCGTGCCATGTAATAGATATTCTGGTGTAAATCCTGTGATTGTATGTTCTAGTCTGTTATACTTATTCACACATTCTCTCGCTATCGAGGTCCACGCTCTTTTCTTTTCTTCTTCATTTATTCTACATCTTATTTTATTTATTAATGTCTGATTCAGTCTTTCGTTTAAGCCATTGGAGAATGGTGAATTAATTGCAGTGAAAATTAATTGCACTTTTTCTTCCTTTAAATAATCTTTAAATTCCCTCGAATTTAAACCCGGGTATTGATCTGTCAAGATTGTTCCTATTTTTTCTATTTCTAACACAGTTTGGACTAATTTTATAAAATCATTGGCGTTTTGTGTTTTTGACGTTGAAATGAATGCATATCTCGTGAAATGATCGACCAGTAAATGTATATATTTTTTTGTCGATCTAGTGCTTCCAAATCCTCCAATTGTATCTATAGACATAATTTCGAAAGCTCTAGTCGCTGGTCCTAGTTGTGACATTGAACCGAATCTATGTTGTCCCCTAGATTTATTCTTAAGACATATTTCACACTCTTTGCATACTTTTTTTATGTTCTCCGTCAAATTTTTAGCGGTGTAGTATGGGCATATCTTTATTCTTGTTTGTGTTACCCCCGTGTGGCACCACTCCTTGTGCGTTCTCTTAATCAGATCAATGCTGAATTTTTCAGATAATATTATTTTTTCTCTTCTTTTTACTTTTTTATAGTATATTCCGTTTCTCTTTATTAACCTTTCTGTTTTATTTATTAATGATACGTTATTTATCTGGTCTAATTTTATTTCATCTATTTCAATAAGGTTTACCGTTTTCAATAAGTCCTCTTCTTCTTCTATATTTGATTCTAGTACGGGGTTTCTGCTTAAACAGTCCGCCTCTGTATTATCTTTCCCTGGGACGTATATAACTTTGAAATCATATTGAGATAAGTAGTAGGTTAGATCTCCTAATTCTTCATCTGTTCGTGCTCTTATGTTCATATTTTCTAGTGGTTTGTGATCAGAGTGTACTTCGAAGTATCTTCCTATCAACCAGTGTTGCCAGTACTTTATGACCTCTTTTATTGCTAAACATTCAAGATATATCGCCTTCTTTCTTTTTTGTGTTTCATTAAGTTTCTTTGAGAAGTAGGCCACCGGTTTTTCTTTTCCATCCTCTTGTATTTGTTTTAATATTGCGCCTATGCCTTCAAGTGATGCATCTGTATATATCTTGATTGGAAGATCTTTGTCGAATATCTCTAGCACTGGTTGGGCACATAGCTTTTCTTTAATCTTTCTGAAGGATTCTTCGCACTCTTCTGTCCATATGAATTTTACATTTTTCCTTAGTAATTTATGTAATGGATCTAATAATATCGAGCTCTTCTCTATATATTCATGGTAAAAGTTGATTTTCCCCAGAAATTGTCTGATTTGCTTTTGTGTGGTAGGAGTCGGAAAATTCTTTATTGATATTATGTTATCCTTTAATGGTGTGACTGTATTTTCTCCTATTATATGCCCTAAGTATCTAACTGAACTTGCTGCAAACGTACATTTTTTAAACTTTAATCTAAATCCTTCTTTCTTTATTGCATTCAATACTTTTTCTATGTGATCTAAATGTTTTTTAAACGTCGGTGAGTGTATTAGGATGTCGTCTATGTAGTTCACTGAAAATTCCATTAGCCCATGTTTTCTCAATATGTTACTCAGAATTCGTTGAAATATAGCCGGAGCTGTTTTCAAGCCAAAGGGTAGACATGTCCACTGAAAGTGTCCATCTTGCGTCACAAATCCTGTTTTTCTTCTATCCTCAATCCTTAGTGGTATTGACCAAAAAGCTGAGTTTATGTCCAGTGTCGTGAAGTATTTGCAATTTCTGGCTCTTATTATTATGTCATCGATTAAAGGAAATGGTTGTGCTTGAGGGACAATGTTTTTATTTAAATCTCTAAAGTCTATGCACATACGTGTTTTTCCTTCATTTTTCTTGTATGCTAGCGTTACAGGTGCAGCAAAAGGGCTGTAAGATTCTTCGATCATGTTTTTCTCTAGTAATTTGGCTATTTGTTTTTCTATCTCTTCCTTATCCTTTATATTACATCTGTACGGTCTTTTACTACAGTATTTCTCTACTATTAAATCAATTCTAGCTTCGTACTCATTCACTGTTCCAACATCATATTTGTCTTTTGCAAACACTGATTTGTTGTTATCTATTAATCTTTCTATTTTAACCTTTTTCTCTTTATCTAAATGTTCTATCTTTATTCTGAATTCGTCTGTTTCCACATGTTCATTAAAATTAACTGAACAATTCATCGTTTTACTTTTTATTTCTCTTAGTATTATCTTTGGTTCTTCTATCTTTTCGTCTACTTTCTGTGAAATTTCTAAGTTTTCATTCAACCTCAATTTGAATATGGGAATTAAATCCAATCCTATTATGAAATCTTCGAAATCCTCTCTCTCCACTATGTATACCTCCACTTCTTTTTCTATATTGAATATTTTTATTCTTATTCTTGTCAATCCATTTGTATGATTCACACCATTGACCGATTTTAGATATATTCTGTTTACGTCTTCTGTATTCTCTTTTATCTTTATCCACTTCGAGTTTATCAAGGAGACTTGAGAACCTGGATCATATGTTCCCATTATCTCTATCTGATTCTCGACTATCATCTTAAGTTTGATCAATGGTGTAGCTATTAGTTTTTTTTTATCTATATTTAGATCTACTTCTACTACCGAATTGTTTCCTATAGCTTTAGGTTTTTCTTTTTTTTCTAGTTTAAACCAACATTTTTCTTCCGGGTGGTATCTTACACCTTTATTCATTTCCTCGCATGTCTTGCATGGTTTTTTTTCTTCACTTCCAAATTTATGATCTGATTTACCTTCTTTTTTAAATATCTTCTTTTTATCTGTTATTCCCTCGAGCCTTTGTAATTCACTCACTAAATCTCTTGTGTCTTTCATTTTTTCCCTGTCAATTTTCTCTCTGATAAATCCTGGCAAGCCAAATGCAATCCTATCTATCATTGTATCGGCGTCCATGTTCTTATTTACTTCTAATAAGAGTCGTTCTTTCTTTATTGCATATTGTACTAGTGAGCCTTCTTTATACCTGAAATAATGAGCGTATGTTCTGCTACTCCATCCTTTATTTGCGAAGGTATCAATTAATTCCTGTTTCCAACCATGCCAATCATTTTCATGCTCTCCTTTTAATACTGTAGAAGTGTACCAGTCTTGGCAAGTTCCATCTAGAAATATTCTTAATAATTCGATTTTGGTTTTATCTTTTTCTATTTGAAATTTCTCACACTCCTTCTCAAACGTGTCTATCCATTGTGTCACATTAGATGTTTTATAATTAAATTTTCCTAATACAAATTTATCTATAATGTGTTTCAAATTTCTTTCTTCTTCTTTTTTCTCTGATTTTTCCACTAACTTCTTCAATATCTCTGCTAAATCTGTGTGTTCTTTAATATTCCCTTGTATTATTTCTTTTAAATATCTTCCTTTGAATTGAATATTTCCTTCCTCATCCGTATACACCTTCGCTAAATCTTTTGTCATCGTTATCCATACCTTCAACTCCTCGTGCCTCCTTCTTAATGATTCTCTTACCTTTTTGAAATTTTCCATACTTATTATTTGCTCATGGAAGTCTGCATAGATGAGTTCCTCTGGCATAGCATATTGTTCTCCTTGTTCTGTAGTGATTGAGGTTATAGCTATTACTGTAGTCTTACTATCCTTTGCTGAAGCCACAGCTTTGAATGTAAATCTCAATTTCATTTTGCGACGAAAATTGTCGTTTTATAATATGATTTATATCAGGGTTGGGTTATTGGAATAAATTAACTAAATTTGTTTCTCTGTAAATTGGAGAAACGACAATTACAGTTTATTTATTCGTCTCTCTCTTTATCCTTGATCTTTATCCGCTCAATTAATTATTATTTTCTTACTTTGCCGTACGTATTCACTTTTTATATACTTTATGTGGCTGTCGATTAATTTGAGACATCTGACAAGTGTCATAGAAGCGCTCTATATTTAAAGAGAGTATATTCTCTTTACATATATATATATTATTTTATAGTTTTTATTACTTATAGTATATGAGCATGAAGGTATACTCCCGGCTTAACAGATACTTAATAAAAAATAATTAAAAACGCATATCCTCGCTACTACAGGTAGTTGCGAGGATATGCGTGTAGAAATATTTAGTTTTTATTGTTTTATTAAATTATATATAATAATATTTTTTTACATTACTGTTATTATTTTTTTCAGATTCCACGCTGATGTGAAATACGCAACACATCACATCATTCCTAAGAAACACCACTAGTACTTTATAAATCCATTTTATTTGTTACTTAGTGTATAGATATGTTCTAAATTAATATGGTTCTTTACATAATATAAATGACCATATTAATATTCGAAAATGTTGGTTTATTGACTGTTATCGTCTTTTTGATTATGTTCTTTTTTTCGAAAACAAATAAAAAAGTTAAATAAAATATATTGTTTTATTATACATATTTTCTTTTACCTGCCCATTGCCTGTCACTTAATTATAATAAAAAAATATTAGTCAAGTGCGAGTCTGACTTTCTCACAGAGACTTTCGTAACAATTTCAGGATTGGAGGCAAATGGAAAGTACAACTTTTAACTTCGACTTCGAGCCAAATTTGATAACTGTAGGTATATGGGAAGGACCTTATAGGTTTTGATTATGCAGCGAACCTAATACAAAATGCAGTAAACGGAGAGATGGTCAACAAAGTGGTCCCATAAGGATTTTATTTCAACTTTTTAGATATGAAACCTTAAAAATGAATGATGGGATTTCCCATGTAAATTATTTTATAAGCCATTTTTAAATGAGAAATATAAACCAACTGAAATTTAAAATAAAAACATACTAATATATGACATATTACCGAAATGAAAAGTACAATATTAGCTCTACCTCAAATTCTGCTTCAATTATGGTTACATATCAAAGAACTTTGATTTACTACTGTGTTTTTATTTATAAATAATATATAAAAAAATAAATAATTTCTATGTTATTTATAATATTAAGTTAACGTTTTTTACTTATCATTTATTAAAAATAGTTCAAAAGCGCCTAAGTATATTGTATAGTTCATATGCTGTCTTACCCAATTACTTCAGATATTTATTTTTATCTAGAATAATTATTTACTTACAAAGATAAATATTTATAATTAAAATTATTACTACAGAGTTGAGGTCCGCCACTCAACACGCAATTTGAATTTGTCAAATGGAAAGTGGAAAACGGAGTGTATCTACTTGATACTACGTTCACTCTGTTGCCTATATCTCTGTTTATTACCTCTATTGCTATATGCGGGATGTCGCGTATAGGTAAAAAATACATATTAATTTAATAAAGATATTTTTTAGTTGTTTACCTACTAAATAAAATGTTGGATTCCGCCAAGCGATACGAAATGACTCCACGGCGTTATAAATTTTGCGTAGAACCTATCGCCCAATATTAATAACCTATCTCTAACGTCAATCTTAGATTGTTTCATATATCTATCTAATCTCTAGATTGAATAGATATACATATATCTATCCAATCTCTAGATTGAATAGATATATGAAACCATCTAAGATTGACGTTGGAGATAGGTTATTAATATTGGGCGTATGTGTATGAAATATTTTTTTTATATCTTCACGCTGTACCCAGCACTTAGCAGGGTAGGTAGAGGGAACTTGCGAAAGTGTTGAGACACTCCGTTCCTCCGCTCCGCTCAACGCCGCGTTTTGCCTCGATACCAGGACGAAGAAATGAAAATATTAAATAATTTATTATCTAAATATTTTTATTCACAACTTTGAATGTTTGAATCAATAGCCATTTGCGCCTATTAAACAAACATAATCTCTATATATATATAATAAGACAGTAAAAATATTTTGTCTGTACATTTAGTAATTTTGACTGAAATGGATAGAGGTACACTTAAAAAGAATAATAGAAAGCAAAAAGATTTTTTTTGAATTTCTGTCTGTCTGTCGACATATTTTTGTCCACATTTTCTCTGAAAGTACTGAACCGATTTACTTGAAAATTTCACCAACTGTTTTGTTTTAACTCAACTTAAATACTAAAGTTTGGTTCATCAAAATCGGTTCATTAAAAAAAAGTTATCGTCATTTGAAAGAAGTCGTAATTAATTCAACACAGAGATAAAGAACGATCTTGAAAGGAATATTAATTAAATACAAAGATTTTTTGGTTGGTTCGTTCATATAATATATGTAACTAATTTAAAAACTGTACAGGAATTAATATGCAATTATTACAGTTATTTACAAAGAATATCATGAATCCTTCAAATCAATAATTTAACATTTAAGGCTGTATCTGAATGAGTAAATTATAAATAATTATTTCTGAATGAGTATATTATATAGGTAAAAAGAACATAAAGTTACAAAAATATATACGTGTAATAAATAATTAGCTTCATGTATATTTTATAAATATCAAATATCAACAATGGTCGTAATTTTTTCAAAACAATCAAAAATTCTTTGACGATAATGTCGTAAAAAAATTATATTAGAAGTCATTATAGTTGTCAATCAATTCTGCTTATTAAATCAATACTCATGTATTATAAGTGGGCGAAGCCGTGGGCGAGCCGCTAGTTCAATATAAATAAATAGTAGAGCAGTAAAAAATCTTACTTACCTAAATATATTGAATTTTCAAACAAAACAATTTTTATTATTTATTTTATATTTTTCCTTCACTGTGTACTTGTGTACTGTATACCTTCGATTAGTTTATTGATATGCTAATCAATTAAAATGCTTACAGAAACGTACATTAAGTATTACGTGTGAAACTTATGAAACTATTATAGCATATTAGGTACTAATGATGCTGTCGGTGAAATCAATAAATCTCTAATATTTACCCTTGTGGATGATATATAAGACGTGGGAATTAATTTTAACAATATCAGTTAAGTTTTTGTGTTTGTTATTAAAACAGTTAAAAACTTTAACAACAAAATGGTGACTAAGGTAAGTCTTTTAAATTATATTATTGTGTATAATCTAGTTAATTCTCACAGAGTTTCTGTTAAACTTCAAATCACATTACTTTTACACTACATATAGGTAGTGTGTCCTATATGAAAATAATTTCTTTAAGAATTTTTATATTATACAATGGTCATAGAATTATTGTTATAGTACTTACTGTAAACGCATTGGTTGTGATTCGTTGCGTTGGTGTAGTTATGATGAATGGTGTTGAGTTCGATTCCGATTCGGGGGAATGAGTAAATTTTATCCATGGGAAGTTCATAGAAATGAGTTAACACTATTCAATATCTCGAAATTTGGATGGTGCGTGGTGCCTAGTATGCATTGCTGTATAAAGATATTATAGTTAATTAAAAAAATTATGACATACTTCAAATCAGATATATAATGATACCTAATATTCTTAATTTCTAGGTACTGTGTTTCCTCGCATTTGTGACAATTGCAGTATGCGACCACGTCTATGAGCCTGCCTACTCCTCACAGGCTATCTCACGTCACGATGGACCTGCAATCGTACGTGACCATGGATACGCGAGCCGATATGGATATGGTCCCGGATATGGTCCCGGATACGGACATGGACTCGGATATGGACACGGACATGGACCCGTTGATTATTATGTATGTTACTTAAAAATAAATCTTATTAGAAAATAGGTTGGTCTAATGAGAATAAATAGTTGCGTATATATGCGTTGATTGTGGTTCTGTTCAGGGATTGAATTAAATTCTTTAAAAAATAAAATATGATATTAGGTGGCTATAATTTTACCTTAAAAGGCAAATGTAATTTACACATTACTATTTGCCACATATCTCTCTTTGTTTCCAGAAACAGGGACTTTTATTCTGTAAACATGCATGAACGGTGTAAAAAGTGTATCACATAGGACATAAAGTTAAGAGTTGAGTAACATTTGTGCATGATATTTAAATGTGTAAGTAATCGCTCTTTTTTCATATTTACAGGCCTATCCTAGGTACAACTTTGGGTACAAAGTAGTGGACCATCACACTGGTGACATCAAAGAACAACAGGAACACCGCGACGGTGACGTAGTTAAGGGATACTACGCACAACATCAGCCCGATGGCGCTCAGAGAATAGTTCGTTATTATGCGGATGACCACGTTGGGTAAGATACATTTTCTTATTTTCACGCATCATCCCCATTAAAAAGGGTAGATCTAAGAATGTAGTGCTAAAAAGCACTTTGCTTTGACCGGTCAGAGGAATAAAAGTAAATTAAACAAAAAATATTTTAAGGTGATGACGAACCTAGAACCATCTCGCATACAGTGAAATCTGCGAATTTATACCACGAGAGTGTAAGAAATGTAATATATTTAATATTTTAATTTAATAATTTGATAATTAACCTGTATTTTTGGTCCAGATTCCAAGCTGATGTCAGATACGGCACTCATCACTTGTATCCTAGATATCGTCCTTGATTTATACATAAGTCCAGTAGGAAAGCATGAGTGTACTGTGATTTATGTTATTATTCTTCTTAATTATCACATTTATCATAATTTAAATATCATGCTCTTCGTACTTAATGTAAATATTTTTTTAAATTCTTGATTTTGTTTGATTGTAATGAAATAAAATTATACTAAATATATTGCTTTGTTTTCTATTTTACCCTTATTCCTTCTTCATAAGGTACCTACAGTATACATATAACACTATTCATTTAATATATTCATATTAAAAAATACGTATAAACAAATTTAGCCTCTTAAGTATTCATTATTTCATTCAAATGTTCGCCTAATAATTTTAAATGGTTGATTTTGATTTTTATCTTTGAATTTAAGTTAGAACATACCTCAAACGTTATGAAACCTTTGCCACGATTAAATTAGTAAGCATTGCATTATATCGTACTAGAAGGTTTAAGATTGAAACAAAAAAAAATATAAATAAAGATATTATTTTTGAAATATAATATTTATATTTTCATTTCTTCGCTCTGGTATCGAGGCAAAGTGCGGCGTTGATTTTGGACACTTGACACGCAATAGTTCTAGAATTTGGCTAAGAATGAGGAGTGAAGTGCCTTAACTATCTCACTAGGCCTAGCTAACCCTCTGCCCAACCTGCTGCATGCAGGATACAGCGTGAATCTGGAAACTTATTTTTAATAGTATTTTAACGTTGTATATTAATTTACATATATTGTCAATATACGTTGAATAGATTTCAATTACTGGATAAGAAGCTTAACTTTTCCTTTTGTCCATTCTGTTATCATGAATTATATGATGAAATGTACAAAAAATATTTTGCTAAACATTATTAGTCTGATTTTGAATTGGTTGGGGCCCAAAAGTGCAACACGAAACCCTGGGTTATTTATTAGTAAAAACATAGAGTCCCGACTTTTTTTCTTATATTTCCCATATTTTATTATATTTCCTATTGAGAAGCGTTTTTATTATTTTTTTACTAGTAACTATCATTTTATTTTAAAAGTGTATATTATATATATTTTTATAGCAACCATAATTATTTAAATGAAATTTGGAGTTGGTATGATACCAGTAATGACCTGAAAATGAGAACTCTTTAGGAATTCCTAATTCAAATTTAGGTTCGTACAATTTATAGCTCCGAGGACTTTCTATTGCACTTGTATCACTTGGTGTTGAAGTGGTTGATTTTTTTTAAACTATATTCTTTTATTATTTTAAGACGCAATGCTAGACATGGATACTATCAGTTATATGAAAATTTTAAATAATTATTGTAACCTCAAACTACATTTCCTCACCATAAGATGGTTTTTTGTGACATATCAGAATAACCTTCAAAGCTAAACGTTATAGTACGTGTGGCGTAAAAGTGCCATTTAAAAAAGTTATTTAAATTCAATTGTATAAAGAAACCATGGATTATTAAATAGCCTACTTTCAATTTTACACAGTAATTCTTTTCTCATAACAATATTTGCCCTTTAAACTTGCTCTTTCATGAGTTCATCATGGCTCATTGATACAGTGAATGACTGTACGTGCTATGTTTCTTGGTTCGATTCCCATCCTGAGTCGAGAATTATTTTAATATTTGCTCTGATAAGATTACACACAATATATAAAATATAGAGTATGTGAATGTCAAGCTTAGAAAATAGAAGTTAAAGAGAGAGTAGAGAGATAAAGTTTAAAGCTGAAATGCTCACCCTTTAATCAGTCGTCGCATTAGGGGTATTTCGCATTGTTTATCTCCAATTCTGGGATTTCTGGTATTTAAATCCCAACTATAATCTACAGTCAAGTAAGTCTAAAGTGAGCCATAATGGCTGATTTATCTACTAATTTTATGTAGTGTTTAAAATGTTCTATGCTACTTAATGTGTATGCTTTAAAAAAATCCTAATAATCTTGCGAGAACGCTGTCAGAAGAAATAATCGAGACCTATAATTTTATAATTATCGATAGCTCACGAAATTTTCAAGAGCTGTTGCTACAGTTATCTCGTGCTGAGCACTCATGCATAATATTAATGTTGAATATGCTTAACACAATATTAAAAATATATCTTCTTTCTATATCTCAAAATTTAAAAAACGGAACCCTTATAGGATCACTTTGTTGTGTCTTTGTCTGTCCGTTTGTCAAAACCATTTATCTCATGGTAGCGTGGAGGTATTAAGTTTTTTTTTATTGTAGATAGGCAAACATTTGTCCGCTATCTTACCTGGTGGTAAGTGACGATGTGAACGATGGTATAGCATGCTTACCTAGATAGTGCCTATTCACTCTTGCCTCGAAAACGGAGTTCCACTCTTTAGCTGTTCGCATTAAGAAAATAAAGGCGAAGCGCTGCGTAGGAAAAGGAGGAATTCGACAACATCTGGGTGAAATCCCAGCCTACATCTTGTGTCCTGTAGATGAAAAGGAAAAGAGGGTACTAGGTCATGCAGTGCTGCACACTCTCCGAAATGTATCCTTTATAATTTTAGCTTTATCTCTCTAGAACTTTCATCTTCTACGCTCGAAATTCATATATTCCATATTTTATACATTGTGTCATGTGTGTTAATGGAGGAACCCAACAGCACATTTAGTCTTATCAGAGCGAATATTAAAATAATTCTCGACTCAGGATGGAGATCGAACTCAGAAACATCGCATTTACATTTTCACTGTGAATCAAATATCGATCGATGTGAGTAAAAAATAGCCGTGTTGCATGGTTTCTTTATACAATTGACTTTTTTTAATTACTTTTTTCACGTATCGCCGCACAGTAGTACAGTGACGTTCAGTATTGAAGGTTACTCTGGTATGCAACACCAAAAGGTTTCTAAACACCATCCTATGGTGAGGAAACTTACACTTTACGTAACCATAATTATTTAAAATCAGTTCATAACTGACAGTTTTAATTTTTAGCATCTTAAAATAATAACTAAAAAAAACTATAAAACAATATTTTCTTCACGAAACGATACAAGTGCAATGGAATATGCTCGGAGCTATAACTTGTATGAATCTATACTCCTGGCTGGCATCGCAACAACTCGTTTGTATAATTTTGTTTTTGTTTACACTAATAAGCATCCCAGGGTTTCATTTTCCACTTTTGGGTCCCATCATCAGATCAACTTAAACTTGACAATATAATATCACCATATTATTAAATTGTCAATAATGTATAACAAATATGCTAAATTTCATAATGACAAAATGGATAAATGGATTAAAATTAGCTTAATCCAGTAATTAAAAACCATTCAATGTGTATAAAAAAAAATCAGCTTCACGCTGTATCCCGGACACCGCAGGGTAGGCACAGGGAACCTAGGGTTAAGAGTTAAGACACTCCGTTCCCTACTTTCTACCGGATTCTGAAGGCATTGCGTGTTCAGTGGCAGAACTCAACGCCGCGCTTAACCTCGACACCAGAGCGAAGAAATGGAAATATAAATTTAAGTAAACATTTCATCGCCTCAAGTGGGGATCGAACCCACAACCAGTCGCTTTTACAGCCCCACTTCGTGCCGCTGCGCCAATACAAATCAATGTACAAAGTTCAAGTACCACTAAAATATTTTTCCAACTTCACGTTTATTTGTACAAATACATTGATTTATATTGTCAATACACATTGAATGGTTTTCAATTACTGCATAAGAAGCTTAATTTTAGTGCATTTATTCATTTTGTCATTATGAAATTTAGCATATTTTTTATGCATTATTATTAGGTGACAATTTATTTAATGAAATTTATTAATTATAATTTCCACGATGTAATAAATTATATTTACCTCTTAATATTAGCATCAGTATATTTATTATTAAATGTATAAACAAAGTAGAAGAAAAAAAATTAATAAGGGTGAATAGGAAACAAATTTAATATATGTTATAATTTTATTTCCTTACAACAAAAAAAATGACTGTAAGCACGGAGAGCAGAATATTTTAATTATGATAGTTTAAGAGAATAATAACTTAAATTAACTTAAACGTATTTGACATCAGCTTGGAATCTGGAAGAAATACATAGATAAATCAAATTATTAGATTAAAACAATAAATATATTCTATTTTTTATACTCTCGTGGTATAAGAGTGTAGTATTCTCTGTAAACAACAATGGTTATAAGTTCGTCATCACCTGAAAATATTTTTGTTTCATTTACTCTTATTTCTCTGACCAATCAAGACAAAGTGCTTTTAAACATTATTATCAATTTTTTTTATGGAGATGATGTGTGAAAAGGAGAAAATAAATCTTACCCAACGTGGTCGTCCGCATAATAACGTACTATCCTCTGAACGCCATCGGGCTGATGTAGTGAGTAGTATCCCTTAACTACGTCACCATGGCGGTGTTCCTGTTGCTCTTTGATGTCACCAGTGTGATGGTCCACTACTTTGTACCCAAAGTTGTACCTAGGATAGGCCTATAAATATGAAATAAGAGCGATTACTTACATATCTAAATAACATATACAAGTTTTACTCAACTAAAATAAATAAATAAATCAGCTTCACGCTGTATCCCGCATACAGTAGGGTAGGTAGAGGGAACCTAGTGTATGACACTCCGTTCTCCACTTTCTGCCGAATTCTGGAGGCATTGTGTGGCAAGTGGCAGAACTCAACACCGCGCTTTGCCTCGACACCAGAGCGAAGAAATGGAATTATAAATTTAAGTAAATATTTCATCTCTTCGAGTAGGGATCGAACCCACAACCAGTCGGTTTTACAGTCATACTTTGAACTGCTGCGCCACGACTAGCCTCAACTTTTACTCAACTTATAGCTTTATATTCTTTTTTAAGACTCTTTTTACACCTCGTATGTATCTTTACAAAAAAAAATAACCACATTTCAGTAAGCGATGGAAATAGAGAGACTGTGGCATGTATAAAAATTCAAGCTTCTTATAAACACTTTTTGAATAAAATTTTACCCCTGAATAGATTAACAACCAACGAATATATATACAACTCTTTATTGTCATTAGGCCCGAATAGCGTTACAAAGGTTTCCAATAAGATTTTTATTATTAATATACATAATAATCAACGTATCCGTGTCCGTGTCCGTGTCCATATCCGTGTCCGTATCCGTATCTGTGTCCAAGTCCGTATCCTAGTCCGTATCCGTGTCCAAGTCCGTATCCTAGTCCGTATCCGTGTCCGTATCCATGACCGTATCCGAGTCCGTGTCCGTACCCGTATCCATGCCCGTATCCGAGTCCGTGTCCGTAACCGTATCCTGGACCGTATCCGAGACCATATCTAGGACCATATCCATAGCCATATCGGCTCGCGTATCCATGTCCAATTGGTCCGTCGTAACGTGAGATAGCCTGCGAGGAGTAGGCAGGCTCATACCTGTAGACGTGGTTGCATACTGCAATTGTCACAAATGCGAGGAAACACAGTACCTGAAAATTAAGAATATTATGTGCTATTATATATCTGATTTCAAGTATGATATCACAATGTTTTAAAATAAACTACTGTTAGCAAACTCATGTAAAAAAGGGTAAATGTAGAGGATGAATAGTTAATATATTCCATTAGTTTTATAATATCTATATACATAAAATATATAGATATTATAAAACTAATGGAATTGTGTCAATTGCGGGTAGTTGCTTGTAGGCAACGGCCCTTATTAGTAGGAAACTCGTGTGAAGTATTGTTATTGAGTGACACATATCACTTATTGCAATTACATAGAATCTTTTTACGAATAATTTAGAAACATATAGACGATATGTGTTTTTATCTTTTTATTTAAAACTAATTTTGAGATATTGCGTCTTGAATGTTGATAATTTATTCCTATAGAGTTCCCATGAACAAAAACAGCTCAACTTGCCCCAACTCGGAATCGAACTCATAACCATTAATCGAACCACAACCAACGCATTTGCAGTCTATACTACTTATATCATATATAAATTCTTAAATAAATTTCTTTCATATACACTATAAATATATCGTGTAGAGTAATGTGTCTTATTTATTAAAAATCGATATATGAATATTAACTACAACTAATTCATTCATATTCATATGTTTACTGTATTTACCAACATACAAAAAGTTATATTAATAAAATAATTAAAATTAAGCAAAAAATATAATTTAAAAGACTTACCTTAGCCAACATTTTGTTGATATTTTTTAAAATGTTCTAATAACAAACACAAAAACTTAACTGATATTGTTAAAATTAATTCCCACGTCTTATATATCATCCACAAGGGTAAATATTAGAGATTTATTGATTTCACCGACAGCATCATTAGTACCTAATATGCTATAATAGTTTCAAACGTTTCACACGTAATACTTAATGTACGTGTTTGTAAGCATTTTAATTATTTAGAGTTTCAATGAACCAATCGAAGGTACGCAGTGAATTTAAACATTAAATAAACAATAAAAATTGTTTTTTTTGAGAGTTCAATATATTTGGGTAAGTACGGATTTTTAATGCTCTACTATATTGAATGATGAAAAGGGAATATGCATATTTTTGTTTTTGCTGAAGTAATTTATCATCATCTTAACGTAGAAAAATATATATAAATTAAAATATTAAATAAGCTTGTTATATTGTGTCCAGAATCAGAAAAGACAAATAATACATTTCTCCGGTTGGAAATCAAGCCCATAACCACGCCACGCTTACAGTAAGGCGCTGTACACCGGATATATAATATATAACTATTTATATATATAATATTCAACTATATTATTTTACTTCAGCGAAAAAATAATTTTAAAAATAAACAAATTTAAAAATAAAAAAAAATAAAATCTCACTGAGAGAAACCTATAGCTGTTGCAGTGTTTCCATTTGCGATTCTTTATTGAAATGTGACAATTCCGAATCATTTCTTAAACAGTTGATTACGGGTGATGGAACATGGGTGGCTTACGGTAAGAATGTGCGAAAAAGATCATAGTCGAAGCATGAACAAGCTCCACAGACCGTAGCAAAGCCCGGCCTGACTCAGAACAAAGTGATGCTATGTGTATGGTGGGATTGGAAAGGAATCGTTCACTATGAGCTTTTGCCAACAGTTAAAACTACCGATTCTGACCTCTACTGCTAGCAACTGATGAAGTTAAAAAAGCTATTGAGAAAAATCGGGCGGAGCTGGTGAATAGGAAGGGCGTAGTGTTTCATCATAAAAACGCCAGACCGCACTCATCTATAGCCACGTGGCAAAAATTGAGAGGGCTTGGCTGGGATGTGTTGCCCTGACCTTGCTTTATCAGATTTCCTTCGTTTCTGTTTCGGTCATTGCAGAACTCTTTAGGAAGCATAAAGCTAACCTCAAAAGATCACTGTGAACACTACCTATCATTTTTTTAATCAAAAATCTCAAAATTTCTACAGGAATGGGATCATGCTACCCATAAGATGGCAACAAGTCATCGATCAAAACGGCATATACATATTATATATAAATAAAAAATTATACCCAAAAACATATTTCCCTTTTTATGAACAATACGAAAATACTTTTGCCCCGACCTTATACTTAATTTTTTTCGTATTTTTTTCTTCATTAATTTAAAAGTAATGAAATATTAAAATTATATTTCAGTTGATCTTCACTTTATTTTAATTGACTTTTATTATTTTTCTCTTTTCAAATAATATTTTACAATTCAAAATAATTTATAAAAATATCGTGTTTGTTTAACATGCGCAAATGGCTACTTATCTTTATTTTTTTATTCGCTTCACGCTGTATCCCGCATACAGTAGGGCATAAATATACCATAAATTTAAGTAAATATTTCATCTCCTCGAGTGGGGATCGAACACACAACTAGTCGGTTTTACAGTCACACTTTGTGCCACTGCGCCACGACTGGCCTCATTAAAATATTAAAACTTATAAAAAAATAAAAATATTATTGGCAACAAATTATATTATAAACATAGGTTCTACGTAAAATCTCCAAACGTCAAATAATCGAGACCTATAATTTTATGATTATCGATAGCTCACGAAATTTTCAAGAGCTGTTGCTACAGTTATCTCGTGCTGAGCACTCATGCATAATCTTGATGTTGAATATGCTTAACAGAGTATAAAAAATATTTAAATGACTTTTTTGCGTTACCACGGTGTATATACATATTAGAATTAACGACTTTGTCTGACACTAAATTAAATCAGTCTCTTCAATTTGATAAGAATATGCTATATGAGATTAAATTAGTATCGTCTTAAAAAGACGGTACAAGATGTAAGTTTCAATTTTTACTATTTGAATAGTCACCCTAAGGAGATTCAGGTGCTATATACAATTATTTTTTATATTTTTATTACTTATAGTTTACAGAAAATAATAAAAATAAAACAGTCCTATTAATTAATGTGAAAAATTTATCTAAACATGATTCGTGGATTATAGGATTTACATAAATGAAACATTAATTATATGATCACTACATAACATTTTATAAATCACATTATAATTAAATACACTGTATAAAAATATTATTTTAGTTTTTCGTGTATACCGTCAATAATATATCCCGCATAAAGAGGAGACCTAGTGTTAAGACACGCGGCTTCCTACTTTTCGCCGAATTTTCGAGGCATTGATTGTTGAGTGACGGCACTCAACGCCGCGCTTTTGCCTTAATACCAGAGCGAAGAAATAAACACATTAATAAATAATAATGAATTCCCCAAAGTGGAAATCAAACCCAGAACCGTCGCGTGCCAACAAGCGTGTGCCCTTGCGCGACGACGGCCTCCAATTTAACTTATCATAATAATAAATTGCAAAGCATAAACTAGTGAGCACATGCGATGGCGTCAATATTACCAAATGTAAAATAGAGTGAAATCAATAGACCTCGACTGTTGTTACCCCTGCGGTTATTATAAAAGACGTGAGTACTGGCAACACTGTATCAGTTGAATTTTGGAAACCAAAATAATAACTATATTCTCAAAATGTTTGCTAAGGTACATAAAAAAATATTATTATGGAAAAATATTAATATATATAAATAATATAATAATTATCAGTTATATAATAAAAAAAATTAAATTGTTAATCCACAATTAGGAAAGTAAAATACTTATTTAGAAAACGTATAAAAATTGAAACCTGGTCGGTTTCCAGGAGGCGCGGCTTCGAGTCCCTCTACGTTAAAATTTTTATACGTTTTCTAAATAAGTAAAATAATATATATTATTTATATAGTATATATTCAATTCATTTCTATATATATATATATATAGGTATTGTGTTTTGCCGCCCTTGTCGGATTCGCGGTTGCCCAATATGGACATGGGCATGGCCATGCTTACTCCTCGCAACACATCTCTCGTCATGATGGACATCCTCAAGTCGTTCACGTTCACGGAGGACATGGTCATGAACACGGCCATGTTGACTATTTCGTAAGTAAAAAATATGTTCTTATAATATTACTTTAATGAAGTTTCTTACCTAAAAATATTCTGCAAATAAATATATGTCATAGTATCTTGCAATATAAAATATAGTTTATTTGTAGATATAAAAATATAGAAAAAAATTACAAAAAATATTTTGTTTTTCAGACCCATCCTAAATATGACTTTGCGTACAAAGTAGAGGACCACCATACTGGAGACATCAAGTCCCAACACGAGAGTCGCGACGGTGACGTAGTAAAGGGATATTACTCTCTTCATCAGCCTGATGGCTCTGAGAGATCTGTACACTATCATGGTGATCATCACACCGGGTAAGTCGATATCTATTCTACATTTTATAATTTAAATCAAATCAAATCAGCTTCACGCTGAGTCCCGCACACAGCAGGGTAGGCAGAGGGAATCTAGTGCTAAGACACTCCGTTCCCTACTTTCTGCCGAATTTTGGAGGCATTGCGTGTTGAGTGGCGGAACTCAACGCCGCGCTTTGCCTCGACACCAGAGGGAACAAATGAAAATATAAATTTAAATAAATATTTCATGTCCTCGAGTTAAAATCCAACCCACAACCAGTCGATTTTGCAGTCACACTTTGTGCCTCTGTGCCACGATTGGCCTCTAGTATAACAATATGAAATTAATGAAAACTATGGAAAAATGCGCTAACTTTTGAAATATTTTCTTATTTTATTTTATTGTTACAGTTTCCACGCTGATGTAAAATTCAACACTCACCATATTGCCCCCAAACATCATTACTAATTCAATATATTTAGACTAAACTGAGAAGAACTAGCTATGATTGTTTTATTTTTTATTGTTTTCTATTTTTAAAATGTAAATAAATGTATAGAATTGATGTAACAAAGTTATTAAAACTGTAGTAGATTCTTTAATTAGATACTTGTATATATGATTGTTTTTGATATCTTAAGAACTGCTTACTACAATAAAAATATTATTAAAATAAAATATTACTTTCTTACATTTCAATAATTCACGTATTTTCTTTTGCCTCCATTTATTGTGCATAGACATTTCTTGTGCTTCTAAAGAAGTAACTTTAATACTATATTCCCAATAAAATATATGTCAATATACTGTGAAAGTAATATTCTAAATAAAAATAAATTACGTATTGTTCAACAATGAAGAAAAACGAAAATATTATTGAGTAAAATGAAACATTTTTGACTGAACATTATATGAATCAAAATTATTTTTTTTAAAATTAAAGTAAAGGAATCAATCAATCAATCAATCGATTAAGTCAGCTTTAAAACAAAAAACGATATTAAAATCGCTTTATCTATAGCAACGGCTCCCAACCTTTTCTTGATCAAGGACCACTTTTATACCATTCTTGTTAGCAGGGACCACTATGCATGTAGGTATAATGATATTTAACTGTTATTAAAACAGAAACTTCGCCTCACCATCTCAGTCATAAAATTAAAATCGGTCACGGACCATATTTAGGCCTCTGCTGATCACTGGTAGTCTGCGGACTACTGGTTGGGAACCAGTGATCTGTAGTATCTACGATGCCACAGGTACACTAATTCACAGACACGAAAAAAATATAACATCTCTTTATTTTCGTCGTGGTTAAAAATAGGACCATAGTTATAAGCTTTAACTGCATTCTTTGACTATATCAAATACTTTAAATTGCTATTTATTAAAATATATAAGTATAAAAATGTAAAATTTTAATAACTATACAAGGGTTTTCACCTGTTATTCTTTTAACTTATCTCAGCATTTAAATTAATAAAGTGAAACATTTTCCTAACAGACACTGCGTTCCCCATTTACCGGCGAATTCTGAAGGCGATTGCTTGTTTGAGTAGCTACACTCGACACCAGAACGAAATAATGAAAATGTAAAATATTTCATTTTTTCGAGTGCTAATCAAACTTACGGTCAATTACGCTCACAGTCACACACTTGTGCCCTTGCACTGCGACGGCAAATGCAATTGTCTTGTTAATCCTATTTTATAATATGACGCGGCGTTCATATATTTCATTCACAATATAATATATTTAAGGACTGTCTAAATGCCATACTAAAATATAAATGAGTATCTTCCTACATCCTCCGCCTCGTCTATTGTAGTTGAAAAGCAATTAATAACAGTTTGATAACATTTTCTCACGTTACGGGATATCATAACGATCCGCAATGTTAATAAGAATTACTTAGGTAAATATGAAAAAAAATCCTTCACCTACGAAGCCTTGTAAATGGTATTTACAATGGCATTGCAAGTATCATAAAGCTGTGATGATTTTAAAAGAAAACTTATGACATTTTTTAAAATATTACAAATCAATACATGAACGACTTATTATTTTCTGATTAGTATATGATAGTATTTGATAGTAGCATGGCGTAGCACAATACAGTTATTAAGACATGGGTTAAATACGATGACAACTCTAAAGGTTTGAACCATATATATTGAATATAGTTTAATATTTGTCTTTAGGATAGGTCAGTTGCAAGTATCAGATATTCAAAGATTGAAAAGGGTTATAAGAAAAACATAACATATGTAATAGATAACTAACTATATTTTGTAATACAATAACGAATATATTCTTTTAGTTATTAAGAATAAAGAAGTTACAAAGATCACAGGCAACTTTTTTCAGTCAAATGTTAGTAATGATGTTTAGGGATCACGTGATGAGTGTCATATTTCACATCCGCATGGAATCTGTAACAATTAAAATATACATGTTAATCTTACTTATAATATTATAAATTAAAACCAAATTAAGCAGCTTCACGCTATATCCCGCATACAACAGAGTAGGCAAAGGGAACCTAATGTTAAGATACTCCGTTCCCCCTTTCCGTCGTTTTGGAGGCACTGCGTATTGACTGGCGGAACTCAACGCCGCTCTTTGCCACGACACCAGAGCGAAGAAATGGAAATATTTAAAAAAAATCAAATCAGCTTCACACTGTATCCCGCACTCAGCAGGGTAGGCAGAGGAAGCCTAGTGTTAAGACTCTCCGTTCCCCACTTTCTGCCGAATTCTGGAGGCATAAATAAATATTTCATTTCCTCGAGTGGGGATCGAACCCACATACCGTCGCGTTACATTCACACCTTTGTGTCCCTGGGCCACGACGGACCCAATTATAAGTTAATATAATTAATTGTGGAAGAAAATTGGCTTGACATGTTAGCTTTAATATAAACCTACCCGGTGTGATGGTCACCATGATAGTGTACAGATCTCTCAGAGCCATCAGGCTGGTGGAGAGCGTAGTATCCCTTCACTACGTCACCTTCGCGACTCTCGTGCTGGGACTTGATGTCGCCAGTGTGGTGGTCCTCTACTTTGTAGTCAAACTCATACTTAGGATGAGCCTAAAAATATAGATAGGGATTTGTAAGTTATTAAATTAAATTATCTTCTTATAATATATTATATTAAACATAATAATATATTATATTAAACATAATAATTATGATATAATATACGACTTACATAGTAGTCAACGTGACCATGGCCGTGGTCGTGTCCGTGACCTCCATGTACGTGTACAACTTCTGGATGTCCGTCGTGACGGGAGATGTGTTGAGAGGAGTAAGCGTGTCCATGTCCGTACTGGGCGGCCGCGAGGGCGACGAGGGCAGCGTAACACAACACCTATATTGAAAATCAATTGTTAATGTTTTGAAATATAATAAATGATTTATATTTTTCTTTCTAAGCAAAAATATAATGTATATTTTTGCTTAGAAAGAAAAATATTTTATATAAAATATTTAAATATACCTGGAAGAACATTTTTATAAGCAGTTATTATTTTGGTTTTCCAAACTAAACTGATGTAGAAGTAGTAGCACACACGCTTTTTATATTAAAATTTACCGCAAGGGTAACTAGACTAGGTCCATTGATTTCGCTCGATTTAATATTTGGCAATATTGAAATCATCGCGTGAGCTTATTAATTTATCTATAAATATATAATCTTTTTTATTGTGATATTAAAAACGTACTATATTTTTAACTTTTACGGATAATAGCAAGGTTACTCTAAAGTAAATTACTACAGAATCTCCATCGTAAAGTATTAAAAAATATCTTTTTGGTTTCTTCCCTTACAAAACTGGAAAATGAAAATTAAAAAAAAATATTGTTGTTAATTTGAGACTAGTCGTGGCGCAGCGGCACGAAGTGTGACTGTAAAACCGGCTGGTAGTGGGTTCGATCCCCACTCGAGGAGATGAAATATTTACTTAAATTAATACTTTCATTTCTTCGCTCTGGTGTCAAGGTTAAGCGCGGCGTTGAGTTCTGCCACTCAGCACGCAATGCCTCCAGAATTCGGCAGAAAGTGGGGAACGGAGTGTTTTAACACTAGGTTCCCTCTATCGACCCTGCTTTGTGAGGGATACAGCATGAAACTGATTTTTTATTGTTGTTAATCCACATTCGTCTCATAATTGAACCGGCTTTTGACTTAGGTAAATAAATACGAATTCCAAATAATTACACATAAATTCACAATATTTCGTTGGAATTATACAATATTAAATTATAATTTTTACAATGAGTACACTTCGTTAGGTAGTACATTTCAAAATATAATATATACATAATTTATTCAAAATTATTTATTACAAAATAAATATTTGAGACCAGTCGTGGCGCAGCGGCATAAAGTGTGACTGTAAAACGGTCGAGGAGATGAAATATTTACTTAAATTTATATTTCCATTTCTTCGCTCTGGTGTCGAGGGAAAGCGCGGCGTTGAGTTCTGCCACTCAACACGCAATGCCTCCAGAATTCGGCAAAAAGTGGGGAACGGAGTGTCTTAACACTAGGTTCTCTCTGCCTACCCTGCTGTGTATGGGATACAGCGTGAAGCTGATTTTTTATTTATTTATAACAAATTTATTTTATTTAAAGTTTATTTAATCATTTCGAATAATTATTAATATCTCACTTTATTGTGTATTTAGAAGTTACTTAATGATATTGTTTTATTCGCTATTTCTTTTGTTTTTTTAGCTTCACACTGTATCGCGCATATAGCAAAATAGACAGGAGGAACCTCGGAACCTGGGGATAAAACACTCCATTCCTTTCAGAGACTTTTCGCCAAACTCTTGAAAATTTAAGTGTTTAGCGGCGAAATTAAACGTACCGCTTTGCCTCGTTACCAAAGCGCGATATTAAAAATATTAAATATTTCATTACCCCGAGTGGGAATCGAATCTACAATCATCGCTTCTACAGCAAACAATTCAAAGCAAACTATTAGATTAGATTAGAAAAAAAATTTTAATATTCAATCAAATTTATGATTCATGAAATAGCAAAATTAAAATTCATTTGAGCCTCCTTTTAAAAATAAATATTTTATTTCATTTTAGTGATTTCAAAACTGAATTGAGAAACATTTGCCATTTTTTTTAATACACATTAAGCTTGCAATTATGGAGAGTGAAACTAATAAACCTCGCATGGTTACCGATACAGTTATAGTAATATAAAAGACGTGAGTGGTAGCCATTTTGTATCAGTTTAGTTTTTATCATAGAAACCAAAATATAATTTGCGATCAAAATGTTTGCCAAGGTAATTTTATGCCTCAGGAATTCTATGTACTTATTTTTCAATATAATTATGTTGTACAAAATATATTCATCTCTTGTTCATTCATATTTACCTACAAACGTTAATTGGAGAAATTAAGGGTATTTCTTGGAATATAGTAAATAACTTTATTTTACTCTACTTAACTTTACTTAGCTTTACGCCTTATCCCTAATGGGATAGTCAGAGAGAACGGAGCGCCAAACGCTACGGTCTCAAATGCTCTACGTCTATGTTTAAAATATTATATTATGCTTAATATAAATTATTTAAAAAAGATACTTATAATTTTTTTTGAGTATCTGAATTAATCTTTATCATACTGCTCAAAAACACTTTCATTCAATCAGAAAGAAAGGATTTCAAATCTTTTTAAAACAATTTTATTAGTCTAACTATACTACCACCACCATAATATTTTAGGTACTGTGTTTCTCCGCCCTCGTTGCATTAGCAGCTGCTCAGTACGGGCATGGGCACGGATCGGCTTACTCCTCGCAACACATCTCTCGTCACGACGGACATCCTCAAGTAGTGCACGCACACGGCGGCCACGGTCACGGCCACGTCAACTATCACGTATGTACCTGTTATTATTTTAAATGAATTGGCAATAAAATTATCAAATTTATTCTAAAGTAATATTTTTTAGTCTTACAGTACTTTAGTTTAGTTAAGTATGTTGATTTTTAAAAGATTTTTTTTAACAACTCCTTTTAGGCTCATCCTAAATATGACTTTGCATACAAAGTAGAGGACCATCACACTGGCGATATCAAGTCTCAGCACGAGAGTCGCGACGGTGACGTAGTGAAGGGATACTACGCTCTCCACCAGCCTGATGGCTCTGAGAGATCCGTGCACTATCATGGTGACCATCACACCGGGTAAGAAATTAAGAATTCCTAGCTTTTACATATAAATGTAATAAGTTTATAAATAATAAATAAATACATTTTCAACAATCGTTTGTTGATAGCACGAATAAAAAAAAGTCTTAATATTTTTTTAAATTATTAATATAATTTTGTTTCTTTACAGGTTCCACGCTGACGTGAAATATGATACTCATCACATTGCTCCCAAACATCATTATTGAATGTGTCAAATATTGTTATTTCTAGTAGCCATGGTCTCCTGGAGTGAATGAATGATACAAAAAAAACTGATTTTGTCTCCAATGTACATTAGTTTTAGTATTGTGTGTTATTATTGCTTTTATAAATATAAAATAATTAATTTTATTTGTTTTATAAATAACTTTACCTGATAATATAATTTGTATCTTAACATATATTAGATTGAGGCCAGTTCTAGCATAGGGCCACAATCGTTCCACTATAAACGCGATCGATTCTCACTCGAAGAAGAAATGTATTTAATATTTTCATTTTCTCACTCTGGTAGCGAGGCAAAGCACGATTTTGAGTTATGGCACTCAACACGCAATGCCTCCATGCGTGCATTCGAAAAGTAAAAAAAGAAAGTATCTTAATGGGAACGGAGTCGATTAATATTAGGGTCTTAGGTTCCCTCTGCCGACCCTTCTATGTGCGTGATTTAGCGTAAAGTTGTGAAGACCTACAGTTATGAAATTTGACATAAAGCGGGAATTTACAATACAAATAAAGGAAAAATTGCAAACTGTGACATGTTCAAATATTATAGAAAAATATTACAATAAACTTACATTTGTAGTTTATTTCATACAAAACGAGTACACAAGCCTCACAATATAAACTTAAGTTTGTCAACTTTAATCGTCAGGAAATCAATATCTATTTCCTATTGATAAAAAAATAGACGTACTCGAACCCGGGCCTCCTGGAAACCAACCAGGCGCTCTGACCATTAAACCATACGTTCTCATCTACGTCGAAATTTTTATACGGTTGTTACAACTTATTTATGTTGTTAGCATCTCTGTAGGGAGATTTTTACAAATTTCCGCTACCGAAAGATAACATATACATACTGTAACTGACATCCCACCCTACACTCAATAAAATATTTAAATAATAATTTTAATATTTTAGTATGGCTCGTGATACGTCTAATATAGTTAGAACTCTTTCGAAGTGATCGTAAGTAATCCGAGATCTTTTAGAGATTCAGAGGTAACAATATAAATATTAAATGTACAATAAGCTTAATATAAATACAAATAAAAGATATTATGATAAATAAAATGTCATTGTCTGTCCGTTTCATTCTCTCGTGATATTTCTAAAGAATATCGTAGACGTCCTATCCTCCTCTCTGTTATACCCAGTCATTACTGATAGTTATAACTAAGGGGGGATAGTGAGTGGCCCCGCACCCGCCACTTACCGTGGATTCCGGCCGTTCGGCTCTGAACCCTCCGGGACGGATCGGAATAGTTAATATTTGTGATTCTTATAATGGAAAACCATAATCGCAAAAGCGAAAGGTCAATTATTCTGATGCAAAGACCGAAGTCTAATATACATACTTGCAATGGAATTGAGATTATTATATGTAGGCCGTAGCCATAATTATATAACATATAACTCTCTGCTTCACATATCAGATCGAACTCACTACCGCTAGGCGGCCGATCATGTGAATCCACTTCAGTTTGTTTCTTTAGAGGGCATTACATTAATATACCCATTTAACTTTCGTGTATCTTTCTTATAACTATATATTTACTAATCGTATCTTAATAATATTCAATTCTGTACGTATAATGTGACGTGTTTAATGTTTCTTATTTCCGTATGAATTCGTTAATATAGTATAATTCGTATTATAATTATTACCTTCGTGCTCTTATTATATTCGTGCCCTAGTTTCAATATTAATATAATTTATATTCACTGTTATTGTAACGCCTCTTTTAAACAGAACCGTCGTGGAATAACACGCACAGCACACACCCTGCAGCTGTTTGTCTGAACTGACACTAGACTCAGAGTTGTGGGAATGTAATATAGAAATCATTAATTGAAAATACTCAGTTATCGCTAGGACAGCCAGCGACTCCAAGTAGACATGATTCTACTACCAGTTCAGTAAAGAACCTCAGTGCTGAGAAGAACTGGCGGAAGAAACTCAGCAGCAGAATCCAACAATACTAAAGCAATTCGCTTATATCAAACATGCCAGCACCAGTGACGCCCGGCTATATATTATAAGTATGTCGTCGACATCAGTCGATTGACGCATTATATTATCTACGATAAAACCAAGTGTTAGACAAACAAGCGGACACTACTACATACACCAGAGTTCCAGGACATAAAATAGCATCGCGCACCCGTATGCGACGGGCGGACACTACTACATACACCAGAGTTCCAGGACATAAAATAGCATCGCGCACCCGTATGCGACGGGCGGACACTACTACATACACCAGAGCTCCAGGACATAAAATAGCATCGCACACCTATCCATCATACACCAAGTGTTAACGTTGACGCACCACAAGGCACCGCGAAACTATCTAAATATAATATATATAAAATTAAATGCCACGGCAATTCACTTAGCCAAGCACATTAGTACCAACGAAGCCAAGCAGCAGTCGGTTCTGACTATAATATTAGTTAATACTAAAACAAGGGTCAGTGAACTCTAACAGTCGTATAAATCGTAAATAATTAATATTTGGTTAATGTCTAATGTCTATTGTATTTAATTAAAGTAATATATAAAAAATATTGAAAGATTACTTTTATTGTAGGACATTAAACAGACTCATATTTATATGATATTTATATAATATATACTAAAACAAGGGTCAATGAACTCTAACAGTCGTATAAATCGTAAATAATTAATATTTGGTTAATGTCTAATGTCTAGTATATTTAATTAAAGTAATATATAAAACATATTGAAAGATTACTTTTATCGTAGGACATTAAACAGACTGATATTTATATAATATTTATATAATATATACTAAAACAAGGGTCAATGAACTCTAACAGTCGTATAAATCGTAAATAATTAATATTTGGTTAATGTCTAATGTCTAGTATATTTAATTAAAGTAATATATAAAACATATTGAAAGATTACTTTTATCGTAGGACATTAAACAGACTCATATTTATATGATATTTATATAATATATACTAAAACAAGGGTCAATGAACTCTAACAGTCGTATAAATCGTAAATAATTAATATTTGGTTAATGTCTAATGTCTAGTATATTTAATTAAATTAAAGTAATATATAAAAAATATTGAAAGATTACTTTTATTGTAGGACATTAAACAGACTCATATTTATATGATATTTATATAATATATACTAAAACAAGGGTCAATGAACTCTAACAGTCGTATAAATCGTAAATAATTAATATTTGGTTAATGTCTAATGTCTAGTATATTTAATTAAAGTAATATATAAAACATATTGAAAGATTACTTTATCGTAGGACATTAAACAGACTCATATTTATATGATATTTATATAATATATACTAAAACAAGGGTCAATGAACTCTAACAGTCGTATAAATCGTAAATAATTAATATTTGGTTAATGTCTAATGTCTAGTATATTTAATTAAAGTAATATATAAAACATATTGAAAGATTACTTTTATCGTAGGACATTAAACAGACTGATATTTATATAATATTTATAAATTGTAAATATATATTTTGATATAATAGTTTTATTTCATATTATAAATTATACTATTATATTTATATTTCCTTTTATAGTAACATGTTAAATATTTATTAATATATATAGAAATTACATTAATAAGCTATTATAATTCACCAAACCTATTTAACTTTCATTTCACAATTCCCATACACGCATCTAACGAAGATGGCGGCAGGCATTCTGCGTACATTAATTTAATTGTAATTTTATATACCTCGTAAAAACATCTTCATGTATTTATTTCCATTTACTATATAAATAATATTTATCGCTGGATATTGACGGCATTAATATCACTCTTCTTTATTTTAATAATAATCTATTAAAAACTTACCGACGAAGTATTTCAATACAAACAATCGTAAATAATGAAAGCACTTATAACTTATCTTAGCAACCTCAAATACTTATATCACAATTGAAAACACAATCTCACATGCTTTTTATATACATTAAATATAACTAGATATATGTTAATTATAAATTAAAACTTCTCGTAAACATTTAAAACATGCATCCTTCCTCAGACGCGTCCGCCATCTCCCTTCTCTTTCTTTTCTCTTTCCCTCACTTTGACGTAGACAGTAGCTTATTCAGCCAACATGATATTTTACAATAATTAAAATATTAATTATGTTATTATTTATTTTAAATTATAATACATATCGTTTCATTATAATTATTAAATTATTTTTAATAAATATATTTTATATCTGAGTATTTTACCTACGGTATATTACGTCACTTCAATATTACTTGTGAACGGAACGCGTAATTAAATAACTGAACTAAACTATTATTTATAAGATTGTATTTATCTTAAGCTATAATTAAATAATATTATAAATTATATTTATAATATTTTGTTATAAATGTTTTTTTTTAATTAATTATATTATTTACCAACACAATTTAGTTCTGGTATGGATCGTTACAATACCTATAGATATATTGTCTGGCAACGAATTATTATTATTTTTTATTAAATATTTTTAACATTTTTAGAGTGTAACGCTGTATCCTGCACATGGCAGGATAGGCAAAAGGAACCTTTGAGCCATGTGTTAAGACACTCCGCTCCCCACTTTCCATTGCGTGTTGAGTGGCGGAACTCACTTTGCCTCTACACCTAAGCGAAAAAATTAAAATAATAAATATTTAATTTCCTCGGGGTGGGAATTGAACCCACAACCATCCGGTTTACAGTCAGATTTTGTCAATACAAAATAAAATAATTATATTGCATGAATAGCAAAATATTAATTACAAAATCTAATTCTAATTTGGGTTAAGAAATGAAAATAAGAAACAATATATATAAATAATCAACAATTTAATGAAGAATAGAAGACAATAACATATTCTTAATTATAAACCAAGTAAAGAGTAAGGAATACCACTTTTCAATGGAACATAAATATTTATTTTTTAATAATGATGTTTAGGGGCCACGTGATGAGTGTTGAATTTCACATCTGCGTGGAAGCTGTAACAATTGTAACGTTAAAATTAAAAAATTAAATCAGCTTCACGCTGTATCCCGAACACAACAGAGAGGGTAGAGAGCATTGCGTGTTGAGTGGCAGAACTCAACGCCGCGCTTAACCTCGACACCAGAGCGAACAAAATGGGAATATAAATTAAGTAAATATTTCATCTCCTCGAGTGGGGATCGAACCTACATCGTGAAAAAAAGAACTAAGAATAGAACGTATTCGGCTAGATTTATCAAATAAATGTAGACCTACCCGGTGTGATGGTCACCATGATAGTGTACAGATCTCTCAGAGCCATCAGGCTGGTGGAGAGCGTAGTATCCCTTCACTACGTCACCGTCGCGACTCTCGTGCTGGGACTTGATGTCGCCAGTGTGGTGGTCTTCTACTTTATAGTCGAACTCATACTTAGGGTGGGCCTGAAAATATATAAGGTTAGTTGAATAAAACAGATTTCATATATATGTGTGTATGTGAAATATGACGTGATATTATGTATGACTTACATAGTAGTCGACATGACCATGGCCGTGGTCATGTCCGTGACCGCCATGTACGTTTACAACTTCAGGATGTCCGTCGTGACGGGAGATGTGTTGAGAGGAGTAAGCGTGTCCATGTCCATGACCGTACTGGGCAGCCGCGAGGGCGACGAGGGCAGCGAAACACAACACCTACAAAATTGATAAAATATTATAATAATCGATATTATTTGTAATGTATTGTTTATACTTTTAATATATTTCTAAATAAAATTATATTTTTGATATAAAACTTAAATGTACTTAATACCTTGAAGAACATTTTTAAAGCAGTTCTTGTTTTGATTTTTCAAAGTAAACTGATGTAGTAAATGTAGTACACTCGCTTTTTATATAAGCCGCAAGGGTAACTAGACGAGGTCCATTAATTTTACTCTATTTTAAATTTGGTAATAATAACGACATCGCGTGTGGCTATTTTATGAATGATATGTAAAATACAAACCATATTTTTTATGTTGTGGTCTTAATATATATTTTTTTGGCTTTATATGCAGGATAAAATGTCTTTACTTTATCCCAAAAGCCTGATTAATATCAAAGTAGTAACCTAGTGCCAAGATATTTCGTTCTAAAATTTCCCCCCGAATCCAAGACATTGCACGTTGTTTGACAAAATATCCCTCATTACGATATATTTTTTGTAAGATGTTAATGTTAAAAAATGTAAAAAATCGCATATATATATATATATTTGTTCAGAGCTCTTTTCTTGATTTTTATATTGGCACCATGAACCCTACAAGTTTTAAAGGCTTTATCAAAATTCAAGAAAAAAGGTAATAAATATATGTATTAATTGTTAGAGCCAATATTAAATGATTATCTCAAATTCTAAATAATTACGGACACATTTCATATTTTATTATTTAAAATTATCCAATAATCTTTGTTAAAAGGAAAGGAATGCTTCGTGAATGATTTTGTAATTTAAAAAATAATATAGTTATAATGCATATTACTTTAAATATTTCGTAAAAAGAACAAATGAGGCCACTCGTGGCGAAAGGGGCTCAAGCTTGTGACTGTAAACGTAATAGGTTATATGAGGGTTCGATTCAAACTTAAGGTTAGAGAAAATTAAATATTTAATATTTTAATTTCTTTGCTTTGGTACCCGCAACTCAACGAGCAATACCCGCAGAACTTGGCGGAAAATGAGAAAAGGAAGTGCCTTAATGGGAACGGAGTGTCTTATCACTAAATTCCCAGCTTCTATCCTGCTATGGGTAGGATTTGACGTGAAGCTAATAATTACTTCATATATTTACAAACTTCGGTAACTGAATGAAATCTACAGAGTCTAGATACATGACCGTGTATCTCTCATACAGACGTAGATATTTTGAATGTAATATAATTATTATGTATATTCAAAAATATTTTCTGTTGATGCACAGCGACGACGTGACGGCTGTGGATTCGATTTCCACTCGGGGGATTTTTTTATTTATTAATATTTTCATTTCTTCGCTCTGGCACCAAGGCTCAAGCAATACGGGATGCCTCGAAAAAATCGACGGAAAGTAAAGGACGGTGTGTTTACACTAGTTTCCCTCCGCCTACCTTGCTATAAACGGGATACAGCGTGAAGCTGATTAATTTATTTTATTTATGTATACACTTTGATACCTTCGTGAATATCAAATGACAAGTATATATTTAAAGTTCTTTTAAGTCTAAAGTTAAAACGTTACGCCTCTCAAAGCGAGATTGAGACACGCTTGCAAATTTTTAATATACATTGCGGCTGATAATAATTCAAACAAGCAATTACGAAGAGTGAAACTAATAAACCTCGCATAGTTGCCTGCTGTTGCATTAATATAAAAGACATGGGTGGTAGCCAAATTGTATCAGTTCAGTTTTTACCATAGAAACATAAACATTACATTAAAATGTTTGAAAAGGTATCAATTTGTGCATACGTTTTGTATAAATTAAATATTTTTTGTTTATTTATTTAACTTTTAATATCAGCAGGATATTTTTTTTTAATATTTAATTCAGGAAGAAAATATAATATTATAAATATTTAATGAAAAATCTATAAAATTTAGGTACATAAATTTGATATATAAATTATTTATTTCAGGTACTGTGTTTCTCCGTCCTCGTTGCATTAGCAGCGGCTCAGTACGGACATGGGCACGGATCAGCTTACTCCTCGCAACACATCTCCCGTCACGACGGACATCCTCAAGTAGTGCACGCACACGGCGATCACGGTCACGGTCACGTTGACTATCACGTAAGCATATATGTTCTAATTAAAAGTATATAAATTCAAAATTCTAATGCTTCTCTGCCTACTCTGTTATGTGCGGTATTCGGCGTGAAGCTAAAAAAAGACATAATTTAATAAGACAATAAGAAAATAGCAAAACGAAATATTTTTTCGAGAAAGAATTTTACGTATGCCGCAAATCAGATATACTTAGGTACAATCAGTGTGGGACTCATCGAGTTAAACGTTACTACTAATTAAAACTCTGCAAAAATCACTCTATCTAAGTGATGGAATAAGGATTGTGTGAGCATACCTCTCCGACACTTCGCAGTATAAAGTAATCATTCTAAACTAACCGCTAATATTTCTTGTTTTCAGACTCATCCTAAATATGACTTTGCGTATAAAGTAGAGGACCACCACACTGGCGACATCAAGTCCCAGCACGAGAGTCGCGACGGTGATGTAGTGAAGGGATATTACGCTCTCCACCAGCCTGATGGCTCTGAGAGATCTGTACACTACCATGGTGACCATCACACCGGGTAAGAATCAATGTCCTAAACTCTTATAAATAAGAATTAAGTCTTAATTAAATAAGGGGCCAGACGGGGCGCAGGGGCACATAGGGTGACTGTAAACACAAGTGGTTGTAGGTTCGATCCTCATTCGAGGAAATAAAATATTTATTTAAATTTATATTTTCATTTCTTCGCTCTGTTGTCGAGGCAAAGCGCGGCGTTGAATTTCGCCACTCAACACGCAATGCTCCCAGAATTCGACGGAAAGTGCAGAACAGTGTCTTATCACTAGGTTTCCTCTGCCTACCCTGCTGTATGCGGGATATAGCGTGAAACTGATTTATTTTTATATGGTTTATTAGGTATTTAAAAGCTTATATAAGAAAAAATACATTTATTTTTTTCAGTTTCCACGCTGACGTGAAGTACGACACACATCACATTGTTCCGAAACATCACTACTAAATGTGCCATTATAAATAGTATTAAAATGTATTGTCAACTATCCATTCACTGTTGTTAGATGTTTTAAATAAATATGCATATGAAATAATTTATTATTGCCTTTTCTCTATTTCACCCAATACATACATACATACATATTTACATACATCTTAATCATCTAGCAAGTTTATCTGATTTTCGATCTGATGTTTTTAAGATTTTTTTTTTTTACTTTCAAAGTTTTAAATGTTTTTGTGGACAATTTGAATTGAATTTTAACCAATCTATGTTTTTAAGTTTTTAATGCTATGAGGAATAAGTTCTAAGCATATTTTTTTATTCGAATATATAGTGGAATTTGAAGTCTTCTTGGAAACCAGTAACACACATTGATAAGTAATTTGTTCTTATATATTAATTTGTTATTATTAAAATTCTTATACGCTTGTAGCAATTCATTTATATTGTTGGTTGGTTAAAAAAATATTTTACTTTACTAATCGTGAAATAACACTTTAAAATAATAAAACATTATAACGTGAGAAATAGTTTATGGCGTGAATGAGTATTTACAAGATTTATCTTAAATCACAAATCAGAAACAAGAATGCATAAGCGTCATCTAACATTTACAAATAAAATATCAATTCGTCTTAACATCTAAATGAACAAAAAATTTAAATGACGAAGTACACCATTACAAAAAAATATCAAAGTTCCCATCTGTTCTATGTGTGTTAAAAAAGTTATTGTATAACTTTTTTTATATGTTCTATATATTAAGTTAAGATAAAGAAAAATAAGTTTTTGATTTTTTTTTTCGTCAACTGTAAATTGTAAAAAACAATGGGTTCATAAACAACAAAAACAAAAACACTGAAGTTATGGATAAATTATGTACATAAATTGTCTTTTCTTGATTCTAAACAATAATGGAGTTACATTTTATTCTAGAAATAAAAAAACTATTGTCAATAGTGTAGATGTTGAAATATTAATTTTGCTTACTGCACGTCATTATTGATTTTTCACAACAGAAATGTATCCTTCAAAAATATTACAATATTTTATGCGTTAACCGATTACTTTATCATAATTTTTAGAAAAAGTATATGCTCTGTAAAAAATGGAATGAGGAAAATGGAGGAAACCTTTATTTGGAAAACGAATCATTATGCAAAATTTCCCTCGTCTAGTCATGAGATGATACATGACTTCACTAGATTCTTTCAGATGTAATCTCGAGTAACAATATTTTGGTCTATCTATCAAACACAATACATAAATGCTCGTGTGTTTTGGTAGCGTTGGCTTAAAAGCTTGATTTTTACTGTACTTCAAAGGATCAGAAATTTAAATATTTGATATTAATGTCAGCTTAATACTTCCACGCGATTTCTAGATAAATGGTGTTGACAGAGTTAAGGTTAAATTTTTCCTTTTGATACCTTGAAATATGGAGCCTAGAAAATAGACTGCTTTCGTTAGAGTATATAACTTGTTAAAATATTGAAATCGTTAAAGCTATAGTAATTGAAATGAAATAAAACTTGACGCCACATTGCAAACGGCTCTACGAAACATATTGTTATATTTTTTTTACCTTCAAAGCTATATATTGATATTATGCGTACTCATACAAAAATGATGTACGTTTGTGATTGATACTAATACTTTTTCGATAACAAATATTATAAGTAAACATAAATAATACTAAACTGATTGCTAATAGATATTATTAAGAAAAAGTATATTATTTATAAGCAATATTTTTTTTGATTTTCAGAACTGTTTAAATTTTAAATCTTTATCAGATATTAAATGACTAGATAGTTTGTAAACTTAAACAGCTAGTATTATATAAGGACAATGAGGATAAATAAAAATATAAAATATCTGAAACGTAACTATTTATTGGGACTATTTACAAGGATTTTTTATAGATTGAAAATAATCATACATTTAGTAGTGATGTTTGGGGGCCACGTGATGAGTGTTGAATTTCACATCTGCGTGGAAGCTGTAACAATTATAATATTAGATATTATTAAAACTTCTCCATATTTCTATAATAACATCATAAATAATTTATTGTGAAATGAAATTAGCTGAAAATATTATTTAATATAAGCTTACCCGGTGTGATGGTCACCATGGTAGTGTACAGATCTCTCAGAGCCATCAGGCTGGTGGAGAGCGTAGTATCCCTTCACTACGTCACCGTCGCGACTCTCGTGCTGGGACTTGATGTCGCCAGTATGGTGGTCCTCCACTTTGTAGTCAAATTCATACTTAGGATGAGCCTGAAAATGTATAAAAATTATCAAATAAATTTTAATAATCTCTGCTAAAACATATCAACTATAATATAATGTTATATAGCTTACATGGTAGTCTACGTGACCATGGCCGTGGTCGTATCCGTGACCACCATGTACATGTACAACTTCAGGATGTCCGTCGTGACGGGAGATGTGTTGAGAGGAGTAAGCGTGTCCATATCCATGTCCGTACTGGGCGGCCGCGAGGGTGACGAGGGCGGCAAAACACAACACCTAAAGTATAGACAAAATATAATAACACAAGTATATTCCATATTTCATATTTGCAAGTAATAAATATTATTCAATATTTTAAATATTAGTATTCTGAAAAATTTATTTAAGATACCTTGAAGAACATTTTTAAAAGCAGTTATAATTGTGGCTGTCAAAATCAAACTGATATAGAACTCTGGTACACACGCTTTTTATATTAACCGCAATGGTAACTAGCCGAGGTCTAATGATTTCACTCTATTTGGTATTTGGTAATATTGACAAAATTTTGTATTAATATATTTCAATATAAGCTTCATATATTATAAAACGTTTGCTTTATATTTGTATTGTAATATCCAGATAAATAAAGAAAAGAATGGTTCAAGCTGATACTGGGGTGCACCAGCCCAGAGATGAGAACTCCACATGAGGCCGAACCTGGGCTCTATATAGGGCCAATCGGTGTTTTGGCGTGAAGTACCATCTTACTCTGTTGATGGCCCCCAGTTTCTTCGAGGCCAATATGGGCTTTCTTCTAGATGATCGCGACTGGCAGTCGCTCGAAACATTAAGGCCCAATATATTGATACTGGGCGCGGCTGTACAACTAATGGAATTTATATAAGTCCTCTCTAAAGTATGATATGTTAAACAAAACAAGCATCAACATTGTAATCTGTAAAGTTTAATAGATGTTGTTAATTTTTTTATGGATATAATATAAATAAGTTTAACTTAATCGTCGTAAGCTATATCAGATTGAAATGGACTTAGAGTGAAAACAAATGTATAGTTGAAATACAATTAAAAATACACTTGAGTGTCTTACTCATATCCTATTCACGGAACGGTGAGATAAAAGGGAAACAAATAAAAAAAAGTTTGTTTCATTTTGATAAAGTTATTATTTTAAGTAAAAAAAAATATTTATGGAAGTAATACTCTGATAGCACCGTAAATCATATAACAATGTCTATAGAACTTATTAGTTAGTATGACTATAATTAAAATTTATGGATATCGATAAAATGATTCCTATATTTATATTTTTATCAAAATTATTTATAATACCTTAAAAGATAAATTTTATAGTTACAAGCCGAAATGTGCTTAAAATAAGTTATTAAGTTAAAACTGATGTTATTTGTAAGCAAGGTGTTGTGGTCCTAAGGATAGTACTTTACAGTAAAAACACTAACAAGACAAAGAGCAAATTTTACAATTTTTTAATTTAAAACTTAAGACAAAGAGCAGCGTTGAGTTTTGCAACTCATAATTCAATGTTTCGAATCTAAGTAAAAACCAGAGTGCCTTTACACTAAGTTCTTTTTGTCTACCCACTATGTGTGGTATAACCATTTGAAAAAAAACCACAAGATAATAATATAATTTATTAAAATTTTATTTTTTCTAATAAATTCGTCATAAATTGAAACGTTAAGCATTTAAAACTTTATTGAGACATATTTGCAAAATATTTAATATACATTCCAACTGATAATTTAAACAAGCAATTATAAAGAGTGAAACTAATAAACCTCGCATGGTTACCGTTGTAGTAATATAAAAGACGTGAATGGTGGCCAAATTGTATCAGTTAACTTTTCATCATAGTAACAAAAACATTACTTAAAATAAAAATGTTTGCCAAGGTAAGATTTATGGCGATGAATTTAATTGTATAAAACCATAAGTAAAATAATTTTTATGTAAATAATAATATCTCTTATTATATTTTTTCTCATAAATATTTTTTAAATGCATTTTTCTATAAATAATAATAAAAATATTTTTAAAACTTCAGGTACTTTGTTTCTTCACCCTCGTCGCATTTGCCGCTGCTCAATACGGGCACGGACATGGACATGCTTACTCGTCTCAACACATCTCCCGTCACGACGGACATCCTGAAGTTGTCCACGTACATGGTGGTCATGGATACGACCACGGCCATGGTCATGTTGACTACCATGTAAGCTATATATAATAATGTTATATTATAGTTGATATGTTTTAGCAGAGATTGTTAAAATTTATTTGGTAATTTTTATACATTTTCAGGCTCATCCTAAGTATGAGTTTGACTACAAAGTGGAGGACCACCACACTGGCGACATCAAGTCCCAGCACGAGAGTCGCGACGGTGACGTAGTGAAGGGATACTACGCTCTCCACCAGCCTGATGGCTCTGAGAGATCTGTACACTATCATGGTGACCATCACACCGGGTAAGTTTATATTAAATAATATTTTCAGCTAATTTCATTTCATAATAAATTATTTATGCTGTTATTATAGAAGTATGGAGAAGTTTTAATAATATCTATATTATAATTGTTACAGCTTCCACGCAGATGTGAAATTCAACACTCATCACGTGGCCCCCAAACATCACTACTAAATGTACGATTACTTTCAACCTATAAAAAATCCTTGTAAATAGTCCCAATAAATAGTTACGTTTCAGATATTTTATATTTTTATTTATCCTTCTTGTATAATACTAGCGGCACTGTCGAGTATACAAACTATCTAGTCATTTAATATCTGATAAAAGTTTTAAAATTTAAACAGTTCTGAAAATCGTAAAAAATTGTCGTTTATAAATAATGTACTTTTTCTAAATAATATCTATTATCAATCAATTTAGTATTATTTATGTTTACTTATATTATAAAAAAATTGTAACAATATGTTATATATATCCGTTTGCAATATGGGTTCAATATTAATGTCATTTCAATTACTTCATCAACTTTAAAGATTTGAATATTTTAACAATGTTATTTAATAATATATTTTATTCTCCAACGAAAGCATTCTATTTTTTAGGCTCCCTATTTCGAGGTATCAAAAGGAGAAACTTAACCTTATAAGATTACTTTGTGGTCAGTCTCTATGTATGTCGGTCCAGAGCATTTTTCTCGAGATCGCGTTGATGTATCATTTTGTAATTATCTTCACATATACAAATCTACGGTCCCCTGGAGGATGGAAAAAGTCAATTCGACGTATAATTAAGACTCTTAGGGCACTTCTCGTGGACCTACAATTATAAAATTTTGGCAATAACTCGAAATTTGCAGTACAAATAAAAGGAAAAATTCAAAAAATTAAAATTATACACATTTTATAGAAAAAAACATTAAAACTTATAATTGTGGTTTATTTTATACAAAATGAATGTCTATGTCCGCAGACTTAAGTTTGCCAATATTATAAATTTTACACATTTCACAGACGCATTTTTTGTTGTAGTTTTTTAGGGTTCCGTACTTCAAATGATAAAAACGGAACCCTTATAGGATCACTTTGTTGCCCGTCTGTTCGTCTGTCCATCAAGACCATTTATTTCGCGTGAAAGTATTAAGCTAAAATTAATATCATATATTAAAATTTCTGATCCTTTGAAGCATAGTAAAAATCAAGCTTTTAAGCCAACATTATTAAAATATACGAGCATTTATTCATCATTTTTGCTGAAATTGGTATGCAGTTAGTACTTCAACAAATGTAAACTACTGTAAACCTACCCGGTGTGATGGTCTCCATGATAGTGTACAGATCTCTCAGAGCCATCAGGCTGGTGGAGAGCGTAGTATCTCTTCACTACGTCACCATCACGACTCTCGTGTTGGGACTTGATGTCGCTAGTGTGGTAGTCCTCCTACAAAGTGTTGTAGTCGGATTCATATTTAGGATGGGCCTATAAGGAGTTGAGTTAAATTTAATATTTTCTCAATACACATTGACTTATTATAATTGTTTGTAGTAGAATCGTAGCCAAATGTTTATTTAAAATTATAAAAGTTTTACTAACGTATAGCTGGTGATCATTCTTCTGACGATTGCGGTAATCAAAGCAAAGCATCAGAGTTGAGTGGTGTATACTTATATAATTGATTTATGTTATAATAAAGCTATTTGGAGTGGAGACTAATTATTTTACTACAATATTATTCTTTTTAAATTTATAACTTTACCCGACCTTGAGAAAATGGCCTTGACAGACACACGATGAAGGGTTCGGTATCTCAAAAAACCTTCGTTTTATGTTTTGAGATACTGAACCCTGCTAAGGTTATGATATACTGTAACTTAAATTTTATATTTAATTTTTAAATTACCTTAGATTATCTATTTAGTTTATCTATATTGTTTTATGAAATAAATATATTTGCACAAGTAAATGGGGGCTCCCAAACAATAGACTCATTTTATTACTGCTTTTGATTCGCACTTCTCTCTCTCTTTTTATTTTCACTTTTCTCTTCCATGTGAGGGATTTTTATCTTAGCAGGTGTTTACCGCTAAGATAAAAATTCTAAATAAACAGAATAAAAATTAATCTAAATAACAAATCATTAACAAATATCGATGCAGACTTTTTTTATTAATTTGTTCATATATTTAGGTATAATTTTAAATTTTAGTCTTTTTTTTATTATTTAACTCTCTAGAGAATCAGGAAAGTTTAATTTCTTTATAAGGTATTAAATGACTTGATAGTTTTTATTATATAATATAATAAAGCCTTTATTAACAATCTTACATGTTACATTTCATCTTATAACTACTAATATACATGGTTGTTCAATGAAAATAACGTAATTATTTTTCTTTTTATTAGACACCGGTTTCGTGATTGTCTTGCTCTTTAGCATAGGCCTCCCCAAGTGTTTTCCACAACAATCTATCCTTTGCTATCCTCGTCCAATATGGTCCTGCCACTTCCTTGATATCATCTTCCCATCTTTGATATTGCCTGCCTTTTCTTCTCTTTCTATATCTAGGGCACCATTCCGTTACTTCGTTCGTCCACTTTGCCGTCTTAGTTCTTGTTAGGTGTCCTGCCCATTTCCATTTCAGTTGTTTGATTTGGTATTTTTTATCTATAATCTTGGTTCGTTTCCTGATTGTTTTTAACCTAGTTTTATCCTTTAATTTTATATTGAGCATGCTTCTTTCCATTCTGTGTTGACAAGTTTCCAGAGATTTTATGTTTTTCTTTGTACAACTCCATGTCTGACATCCATAGATCATGCTTGGTAGAATGCACGTATTAAATATTCTCTTCTTTCCTTCAATTGGTATACCCGAATTTTTCATTACATCTTTTAGAGCCCAGTACTTCTTCCATCCTAGGTTTATTCTATTTTGAACTTCCTTTGTTGTGATGTGTGCTGGAGATATTATTTGGCCTAGGTATATATATTCGTTTACATATTCCAGTTGCGCAGCATTATCTGGTTTTATGGGGGTTTTAACACCATTTGTCATTAATTTTGTTTTACTGGAATTTATTGATAATCCTGCCTTTTCACTTTCGTGTATCAGTTGTTCAATCATAACCTGCAGAGTTTTAGAATCATCAGATATTAATATAAGATCATCTGCGAATGTTAGATGGTTCAGTAGAATTCCATTAACATTTATGCCATATTCTTTCCATTCCAACTGTCGAAATATATGTTCCAGGGTTGCCAGAAACAGTTTGGGTGATAGGGGATCTCCCTGTCTAACTCCTTTTTTAATGGGGAAATATTTTCCTACCCTTTCCGTGCGTATTTTAGCTGTCATGTTTTTGTATATGTTCTTTATTATATTGATGTATTTACTGTGGACCTGTTGTGTGGTGAGGGCTTCCCAAATCTTCTCATGTTTCAGGGAATCAAATGCTTTATTGTAATCTATAAATGCTAAGTAGTAATTTATTCCATATTCCTTGCATTTCTGAATCAGTTGCTTAATAGTATGGATATGGTCGATGGTTGAGAAGCCATTTCGAAACCCTGCCTGTTCTTTCGGCTGATTCTCGTCTATGATCTTTGTTATCCGGTCAAGTATTATCTTGGAGAAAATTTTGTATATATTTGACATTAGCGAAATGGGTCTGTAGTTTGATATATCGTCTGTTCTCCCTTTTTTGTGAAGTAAAGTTATTATAGACGTGGTCCATTGAAGAGGTATATGTTCAGTGACCAAATTCTCATTAAAAAGGTCCGTTAGTGTATCCAAGATAGTCTCTGATATTCCTATAAAAAGTTCATTTGAGATATTATCTTCGCCGGGTGCTTTTCCTCTTTTCTGCGATTTGATAGCTTTAATAACTTCATCTTTCAATGTATTAGGAACTGATTCTTCCTGGGTACTCCTAACTGGTTCACTACTCATAATTGATGTACTTTGTTCGTCATGATAAAGATCGCGATAGAACTCGGTTGCAGTATTTATTATTTCGTTTCTTTTATGTTTATGTTTTTTAGTTTTGTGATGTGTTACGTAAGGAATCCATTTTGAATGTTCTTGAAGTTCGTTCCACGCACTCTTGATTCCACCTAATTTTGTTATGTGGAATTGTATTAATTTAGTTTTTTGTGTATTTCTGTGTTTCTTTATTTCAATGTATATGTCTTTACTTATTTTAGTTATGTTTTGGCTATTATTCTTCCTGTTTTTAAATAAAAGAGCTCTTTGGTTTATTAATCTTCTTGCTTCAGGTCCTATTCTGTCTCTAAGTGGTTTGTCTTTTTCTATAATATTATTAGTTCTTTTTATTTCTTTTTCTAAAGTATCATATTTCTCTTGGATTGTTTTTAGTTCACTTATTGGTGTTAACTTCGTTTGTAGGGATTCTAGAACATGACTTGGTAATGGTAGTGTAATTGGTTGTTTAGTATTTTTTATATGTTTCCTAGAATTTTTTGGTTCATTAAAGCGCAATTGACCTCGAAGTAATCTGTGATCTGTAAAATAGTTAAATTTGTTAAGGACTTCCACGTTCAGGAAAAGTTTCGGTTTATTTGTAGTTATGAAATCTATCTCGTTTCTTATTTGGCCGTTGGGAGATTCCCACGTCCATCTTCTTTTATGTTTTCTTTTATAAAAAGTATTCATAATATATAAATTATTTTCTAACGCGTAGTTTATCAATCTTTGTCCATTATCGTTGCGTTTTCCAGTTGTATACGTTCCGATTATTTTATCTTCGTTCTTTCCTCGTTGGCCAATTTGGCTATTAAAATCTCCCATCACAATAATGGTGCTATACATGGTCTCCATTGTCTCAGTTAGGTTTTCGTAAAAGTTATTTTTAATTTCCTTTTTCGCTACTTCAGTAGGAGCATATACTTCGACTATCGACGTCGGTTGTTTGTGACCAGGAAGTATAATGTTTAAGACAGCTATCCTGTCTGAAACTCCTTTAAAATTGATTATGTTCTTTTTTAGATATTTTTTGACTAAGAAGCCCACACCGTATATTCCTGGTGTTTCATTTTTGTAATATAATATGTATTCCTTATGCTCTTCGATGTTTTCTGCCGATCTCCGTACATCACTTATGCCAAGAATATCCCAATTAATGTTACTTAACGCTTGTTCGAGTTCTAATAAGCATTCATTTGTGGCCGAAGTCGTGGGCCGTATCAGGCGGCTGGGGTTGGAAGTCGCCCTAAACAAGTCCGAGGCTTTATATTTTCATGCTCCTCGAAAGGGCCCACCATCTGGGGCCCACATTACTATCGGTGGCGTCGAAATCGGCGTCACGAGGAGCATGAAATACCTCGGACTTGTTCTGGACGGTCGGTGGAGTTTCCGGGGCCACTTTACATCTTTGGCCCCGAAACTGTTGAAGACGGCGGCGGCATTGGCGCGCCTTTTGCCCAATGTCGCCGGGCCGAGCGCCTCGAGCCGTCGGCTGTACACCGGAGTGGTCCGATCGATGGCCCTCTACGGCGCCCCCGTATCGGCGGACGCCCTGAATCGGCAAAACATCGCCCTGCTGCGACGTGCGCAGAGGGTGATGGCCATCAGGGCGATACGGGGGTATCGGACCATCTCCGGTGAGGCAGCGTGCGTGCTGGCCGGAGTCGTGCCGTGGGACCTGGACGCGACGTCTCTGGCGTCGGCCTATTACCGGCGTCGGGGCCTCGCGTCCGGGGAACCGGCAAGCCCAGCGCGTACCGAGGAGGAGCGGGAAGCCGCAATAAATATGTGGGAATCCCGGCTGGTGACACCAACTGCCGGCCGGTTGACGATCGAGGCTGTTCGTCCAGTGTTCCGCCAGTGGTTAGCGCGGCGTCACGGCGTCCTAACCTTCCGCACGACACAGGTACTCACGGGGCATGGTTGCTTCGGGGGTTACCTGTGTCGGATCGCCGGGAGGGAGCCCGACGCTCGCTGCCACCACTGCGACGACTGCCTCGATGAGACGGCCCAGCACACGTTGGAGGTGTGCACAGCCTGGGCGTCTCAACGTCGCGCTCTGCGCGACGTCATAGGGGACGACCTCTCCCTGCCGGCCGTGGTCAAGGCCATGGCCGGCAGCGAGACGTCGTGGGATGCGGTCTCCTCCTTCTGCGAGGCAGTGGTGCTCGAGAAGGAGTCGGCGGAACGGGCGAGGGAGGCTATTGCCGAACTCGCCATCCGCCGTAAGAGACCGGGTCGCCGGAGGGCGGCACACGATCGCCGCCTTCCGCCCTAATGAGCCAGAGGGCGGTCAGCTTGGGGAAGCTGGCCGCCTACTAACCTGGCCCGAGTAGTCGCGCGCAGGATGCTCCCGCGCGCTACTCCGAGCAGGCCGTCGAGGGTGACCACACACCCTTGACTCCGCGACGTGCCTTGCAGGCTCCCGCCGCCGCGTTTCGCGGACGACTATTGTCCCCGCGTCTCACGGCCAGTGGCGGTCGAGGAGGAGCACCGTGAGGTTTTAGTGGGTATTCGGACGGCCTAACATCTGCCAGTCCGCGAGTCCCACATAACCGCGCTCGAGTCCCCACTCGGGCCGGTATCCGTAACAGGATTTCCTCACGAAAAAAAAAAAAAAAAAAAAAAAAAAAAAAGCATTAATTTGACTTTAATGATCTTGTATTCAATGTTGCGATGTGCAATCTCCTTTTCTTGGTGTTCGTTTTTGTTTTGGTTTCTTTTTCTGTTTCTAGTGTGGTATTTTGGGGGGTTTGGTCGGTAACCCCGCGGTGACCAACCGTATTGGGGTTTTTATTGTTTTTTCCTTTGTTATTGCCTGTGTGGTTTGTTTTGATTACGTTACCGGTGTCTGACATTTCCTATGCTTTGCGTTGAGATGGTTTATCGGTCAAAGATGAAGATCTGGCCCTCATATACTCAAATGCATTTGGCTTTTGTAGTTTAGGGGGTGCTATAATGTTTTTCGACCCGCTGGAGAATGATGGGCTTTTGTTGTTAGGCGATGTCGAGTCCTCTCTCTTCCTTTTTTCCGCATCTAGTGTTTCTTTTATAACTATTTTATTGTTTCGAATGAATGCGTTTTTGCCACTTTGTTTTATTTGTTTAAGTTGTTCCTGCAGATTTTTCCGGGTTTCCAACGTTTCTTTTGAAAAATCCTCTGTAATATAAGTTTGTTTTGGCATTTTCTTTTTACTTATTAATATTGCTAGTTTCTTTTGGAATGATGTGAAAGATATAAGTATTGGCCTTACTTTGCCATCTTGTTTTTTTCCTAATCTATAGTAGTTGTTTATTTGGTATTTATCTATGTCGATATCTAGGTTTCCCAGTGTTTCTTTAATTAGTTTGAATAATTCTTGATGATTTTTTTCTGTTTCTTTGATACCATGTATTAGCAAATTATTTTTCCTATTTTTTTCTTCTAAATAATTTACTTTTTCCTTCAATCTTTGTACCTCATTTTTCAACACTTTGTTTTCTTTCAAAAATGGTTTCAGTTTCTCATCTATATTATGCATAATAGTTTCTGTTAAGCTCCTTGTAATTATTGCGGTTTGTTCATCCAGTTCAGTTTTCATCATTTGAAACAACTGTGCCATATCCTGTGACATACCTGTAGAACTCATGTTGCAAAAACAAAACGTTTTACTCTCCGTGTATTGGAACGTATTTTCGTTGGGTTGGCAATACTGAATGACGTCTGTTACTAACAGGTGTCACTGTCTAATGTCACTGACAGATGTCACTGTTAGATTTCGCTGTTTGTCAGTTGACTATGAAATAATTCTAACCTCAACTCTCATGGTATTTTGTTTGCGATTTTTTCGGTTTGTATCAGGATTTTCGCGTACCTTTTTATTGTGTCCGGGTAGATCTTTGTTTTTGAGGAAAGATATTGTAATGTCCGGCTGGTATTGGTTAGTTTTTCACTGTGTTTACAATTAAAAACTGGGAGCACTTTTCGTACACTGTTGTCGCTTTGACATCCGGAAACGCAAAAAATAAAATAGTTTTTATTAACCATTAAAAATAGTTTTTATTAACCGACTTTCAAAAAAAGGAGGTTCTCAATGTTCAGCGATTATTCGAAGACGATTTGGATAACTCTTTTTTATTTTTAACATTTTTAAAGTATTATTCCACATTTAGGAAAGATTTCTAAATAAGTATAATTCTTTTTTTGTTTTACTTGGCACCGACTTTAAATTTATAAATTCCTTCTTTAATTATTATTTTTTTAACAAAATCAAAGTGCGTTATGTTAAGTCAATTTATTTTATACTTTTAAGTTTGTTTGAAGTCGGTTTGTTTTTTGTTAAAAATTAATTTATATGATGATGAATGTTCACTGTGCAGTGCAGTGCAGTAATTTTTACAATATAAGGGCGATTTGGGTAAACAATAGTATACAGTATCTAAAAGGCAACTATTTAATAGGAATATTTACAAGAATCACATTTGTCATTTTAATGATTATAATTATATTTCTAAAATTAGTAGTGATGTTTGGGGGCCACGTGATGAGTGTTGAATTTTACATCTGCGTGGAAGCTGTAACGATTATAATATAGACATTTTTAAAAGTTCGACATAAAATTAATAATATATATAATTTATTATGAAATTAATTAAGATTTAATTATATATATAAACTTACCCTGTGTGATGGTCACCATGATAGTGTACAGATCTCTCAGAGCCATCAGGCTGGTGGAGAGCGTAGTATCCCTTCACTACGTCACCGTCGCGACTCTCGTGCTGGGACTTAATGTCGCCAGTGTGGTGGTCCTCCACTTTGTAGTCAAACTCATACTTAGGATGAGCCTGAAAATGAATAAAATTTCCCAATTAATTTTAACAATCTCTGCTAAAATATATCAACTATAATATAACATTATTATATATAGCTTACATGGTAGTCAACGTGACCATGGCCGTGGTCGTATCCATGACCACCATGTACTTGGACAACTTCAGGATGTCCGTCGTGACGGGAGATGTGTTGAGAGGAGTAAGCGTGTCCATGTCCGTGCCCGTATTGAGCAGCGGCAAATGCGACGAGGGTGAAGAAACAAAGTACCTGAAATTTAAAAAATATTTTTGTTATTATTTATAGAAAAGTAGATTTGTAATATGTGTATGCAAAATATAATAACTAACATCCTTTAATTTTCTTTAAAGAGATCTATATTGAATTCATAGCCATAAATCTTACCTTGGCAAACATTTTCAATTTAAGTAATGTTTTTGTTACTATGATGAAAAGTTAACTGATACAATTTGGCCACCATTCACGTCTTTTATATTACTACAACGGTAACCATGCGAGGTTTATTAGTTTCACTCTTTATAATTGCTTGTTTAAATTATCAGTTGGAATGTATATTAAAAATTTCGCAAATATGTCGCAATCTATTTTTAGTATCGTCCATTATAGAAAAATATATTTTTAATTATTATTATTTTATATTTTATTTTCAACTCATTACCCCGCACATATCGAAGTAGACAGAGAAAACTTCTAGTGACGGCACTTCGTTCTTGGCTTTTTTTTGCCTGGATTTGAAACATTGCAGTTTCAGGCCTACCATGAATAGTATAATCTACATGCTTTGATTTTTCGTAGTGGGTAATATCATTATATTACTTATTTACTTAAAAATCTATTACAGTAATTAAAGATTACAAATAACTTTCATAAATTTATAGACTACTTTTTAAACGGTTTCAAAAATTGAGGTTTTGAATTCGACCGTATCTTTTCTGTATTTATGCTATTGTTTTCGCCCATTATGAATCTATTTGAATGTTTTTTTTTTGTTTAGCAGATTATACTTATATAGGTAAAATTTTATTATTTCCGCCAGAAGAAATGAAGTTTCTGATACTATTTTGTCAAGGGGCTGCATATCGCACATAGCACGTTAAGCAGAGAGAACCTGGGAATCTAGATTTAAGACACTCCCGTTTCCCAGTTTCTGCCAAATTCTGGAGGCATTGCGTGTTGAGTGGCGGTACTCAACGCCGCAATTTCATTACGCAATTTCTGGTTCTTTCTACATAAAAATATTGTTGTTTAGCACAAATATTACTATTAAAAACTGTTTTTTGTTTTTATCTTAGTATTTCGTTCTTAAGGTTCTTGAATTATTAATTTGTTCATATTTAAAATAGTTTGTATTAAATTTTAGGTCTGATTTACTAAAGAAAAATAGAGAAACATAAAAAAAATCGTGCTAAGTTTGTATATATATATATATATATATATATATATATATATATATATATATATATATATATATATATATATATATATATATATATATATACAAACTTAGCACTTACTGCATATATATATATATATATATATATATATATATATATATATGTCTTTAAATAATGCAAATTTAGTTTATTTGAATTAATAATATGTGTAAAAGGACCAATTTAAAAACATAAAGACACATTTTTGTTATTACTTTTACTCTTAACAAGTTGTTTTTATCAAGATAAATACGTACAATATGTATATATTTAGCGTTAAGTTATAAAATATTATTGATGTCTATACTATAATTTAAATTCTTATGTGGGTAACACACAGTTTAACACATTCTGGTCCTAATAAGGTTGCTGTAGAAATCTGAAAAACTGAATCATAAAACAGTACTAGATACTCTCAGTACTAAGGTTTACTCAAGTTTAGTGTTTCTTGAAATGTCAAAAAATTAAAATATGTCAGATCTCAAAGTAATATGATCGTTAAAAGTGAGCAAAACCTATTTCGAAACGTATAAACATTTGAACGTATCAGGATTTGATCCTGCGCCTCTTGGATATATTCCAAGTGCTCTAGGCATTTTAATACATATTATACGTTCCTTAATATATTCAATACTAATAATATAAAATAATAAAATTACTGGAATCTATTTATTGAGAAGAATAAAAAACTGCTGGTCACTACATGAATGAAACTTCTTTCTCCGTCTTGCTCCGTCAAACTTAAAATTTAACATTCTTGGGGTAAAACTTCTATTTCTTTTAAATGGATATTACAATACTGGATATAAATATAAAGCATACGTTTTAGAATATATAAATTATAAATTTATAGAATATGTAATTTCGTCAATATTACCAAATATAAAATAGAGTGAAATCATTAGACCTCGGCTAGTTACCATTGCGGTTAATATAAAAAGCGTGTGTACCAGCACTTCTATATCAGTTTGATTTTGACAACCACAATTATAACTGCTTTTAAAAATGTTCTTCAAGGTATTTTAAAAATAATTATATTTCTCATTTAAAAATTATTTATTATTTACAAATATATAGATATTACAATATTTTGTCTATAATCAGGTGTTGTGTTTCGCTACCCTCGTCGCCCTCGCGGCCGCCCAGTACGGCCATGGACATGGACACGCTTACTCCTCTCAACACATCTCCCGCCACGACGGACATCCTCAAGTAGTACACGTACATGGCGGTCACGGACACGACCACGGCCATGGTCACGTCGACTACTATGTAAGCCATATAACTGTATCATGTTATATTTAACATGTATTAGACAATCATAAACTTTAACTTGACTTGTTATAATATTTAAAGGCGTATCCTAAGTATGAGTTCGACTATAAAGTAGAGGACCACCACACTGGCGACATCAAGTCCCAGCACGAGAGTCGCGACGGTGATGTAGTGAAGGGATACTACGCTCTCCACCAGCCTGATGGCTCTGAGAGATCTGTACACTATCATGGCGATCATCACACCGGGTAGGTTTACAGTAATTCACATTTATAGTCATTTTTTTATATTATAAATATAAGAACATATGTGGGTATAATGTTTAGTACCACAAATATATACTAAAACTTTTAATAATTTTCTCTGACTACCCCGCTAGGGATAAAATGTGAAGCTAGTTTACTTTTTATCTTTTAATAATATTTTGACATTTTTAAAGTGTTATTTATAAGTTGTAACACGCTTAGTGGTCAGAGCGCTTGGACAGTTTCCAAAAGGTGCGGTATCAAAACCCTTTTTAGTAGAATTTTTACACGATTTCTAAATAAGTTTTTTGTTAATAATATCTTTGTTATAATTGTTACAGCTTCCACGCAGATGTTAAATTCAACACTCATCACTTGGCCCCTAAGCATCACTACTAATCATATATTAATTTTATAATTGATTTAAGCTATTTGTGATTTGTTGTTTACTATTTAAAAGACAATTTCGTTATTTAAGTTTAATAAAAAGATTCATATTAACTATATACTTTACTTCAAAACTACCTCATCCCATCGTATACTCTTATCTTCAAATTTTTGACATAACCCGAATTGAAAAAAATCAATTCGAAATTATTGTTTTACTCAATCTATTTATTTCATTATATAATTATTTTTTGTATTGTATATAAAATTCAATGTATATACATATACTAGTAGTAACAATACAAAAAAGAGTTCTGTGAGTGAATCTACATCGTTAGGATAATCCACACCGTTATGGTTCGGTTCCATATGCTTTTAATTTTTCCTGAAACGTAGAACGGATTCAAGTGTATTCGGAGTATCAAAATGCAATGGGTAAGTGAGCGTACTGCGTATATCTTAAGATCCTTACGTGGGGTAGGTCTAGAAATAAAAAGCAAGTCGGTTCTTAAGTTAACTAATTGATGTTGAAAATAATACTGATAACTTTTAGATAATGTAACTAATGTTTCTAAAATCCATATTGAGACATGGCTTGGTATCAAAATATTATTTGTAAAATAAAAGAAGTTAAAGCTACATATACAATAAGTTTAAAAAATGTGATATATGTAAAGGATATATGGTTATTGGACCTTAGTACTTATCCATTTCACCCTCATGTAAGTTCACTGGTTTATTAGATATTAAGGAATCATGATTTTTCTGAAAAAAATCAGATTCTTAAAGAAAATTGGCAAATATAGCCTGACTGTTGAAAATGTGGGCTATTTCTGCAAAAAATCACCAGTTATTTTTTTTGCTACAGGCCCTGAAAGTTTTTGTTAAAATTTTGTTTTTTGAAAAACGATTATTATTTCGATCTTATTTCCAAAATTGATAAACCGATAATTTTAAATGATAAATAAGCTCTATAGAAAAATGTGTTATACTGGATATACAAAGCTTGGCAATTTTAGGGTTTGGCACCTTTTAAGGAAAAAAGGAACCCTTATAAGATTATTTGTTGTCCGTCTGTCTATCTATTAAGAAATTTTAGCGTTTAATGATACCCAGGTTAACATATATTACATGAAGTAATACGGATTATATCTATTTTTATTTTTATTTATTTCTCTAAATATTTTACTTGTTGAACACAAATTGTATAATTGAATTCAATCGCTCATTTGTTATTATGTGAGCACTATGTAGTCGCTACCAGATTGCAAGTCTTGACTTGGTGGTTTCCGGTTAACTTGAGTATGTCATGCTCTCTGTAAATGTTTTACTTATTGTGGCGTGATGTATGGGGTCGTTTGGCTGTATAAGATATGGTTGAGTTAAGCAATGCTGATACATGCGTGATGCTCTTGAACGGGTGCTGTCTGTTGGGACTGGTCAACTCATAGTTGTTCGGTGATCTATACTTATGTGTACGCTCAATGTAACCAAAATATAACACTGTAAAATATTATTTAAAAGAGCAACCATAGAGTGTCTTGCCGATCTTTTCCATTGTGAGATCTGCACCTTTGTGAACTGGCAGTTGAATCATATTAGAATCACGACGATTCGTGCCTGTAACGGTCTATGTGAATAAAAAATATTTTTTATTATAGATTTTTTTAAATTTTGAATTTTATCTCAGAAATGCTTGGAGATATCAAGTCGAAATTCAAATCATATTCATAGATCTATGGCCCCATGATTTCCTGGAAAAGGCGTATTTCTACATTTACTTTAAAAAATATATGGCCATTAATATCGCAAATAATACGTATTTTGACACTATAAAGGGAATCAAAATTAATACGGTAGTTCCGGTTGACCTAGAATTATGAAATTTGGCAGTTAGCATCTAAAGGTAGTACTAGTTCAGGAATAAGTCTGAAAACTATATATTTGTAGTTAAATCCTAAATAATGATAGGCGTAGAAGAAAATTTAGTGCGGAAGCTTCGGTGGGCGAGCCCGACACACGCTTGTGTTTTTGGAAAATAAATGTTTTATGACGCTAGTCGCATTTGTAATAAAAATAAAAAGATAATACTTAAATCCATAAACATATTTCTGCAAAAGAATATATGTTTTTGATTCACCTACTTCATTTAATTAGGTTTCGGTTAGCCTCATTTTAAATGAATAGTCTAATTTATTATTCTTGGCTCAACTCCATGTTGCATTTTGCAATGAAACAATGAAATATGAGAGTTTTTTTTTATTTGGTGAATTAAAAATTGCATTGAATAGCAGAAGATAAATAATTATACCTAGAATAAAATAATAAATTTAAAGGAACGTGTGATATACCTTTATACAACTTAAAATATAAATATTAATTTGAGGGGGATTAGGATAAGAAAGGTAACATACAAAAAAAAAGCTTAATGTTATTCTGTTGTATTCATAATATTTAAATAAATAATAATATGGTCGTAGAAACCGAAAATCAGCATATTCTTCATATAAATGGGTGTATTTTTACACGACTATCAGTCAATATTTACGGAGCAACAAGATTTAAACTATATGGCACATTTAATAATTCTCGTAGTGATGCTTGGGGGCAATGTGATGAATGTCATATTTCACATCAGCGTGGAAGCTGGAACAAAACAGATATTAATTAATATTTTAATTTTTTTTTTAAATATCTTAACTTTGATTTTGAGTTCTAAAATATTATTATATGAGTAGCACCGTGACACGTGATATATAAAATATTTAAGCTATTGGCGGTAACGAGCTTAATTTAAATTTTGTTAACCTGTAATATTTCCGATAATATTATTAAAAAAAAGAGTATTCTTACCCGGTGTGATGGTCACCATGATAGTGTACGGATCTCTCAGAGCCATCAGGCTGATGGAGAGCGTAGTATCCCTTCACTACGTCACCGTCGCGACTCTCGTGTTGGGACTTGATGTCGCCAGTGTGGTGGTCTTCTACTTTATAATCAAACTCATACTTAGGATGGGCCTGAAAATATATAAGAAATACATTTTAACAATCTCATAATATAACATATTAATTACTACAACAATGAAATATGAAATATAATATGGCATATGACTTACAAAATAGTCGACATGACCATGGCCGTGGTCGTATCCGTGACCGCCATGTACGTGTACAACTTCAGGATGTCCGTCGTGGCGGGAGATGTGTTGAGAGGAGTAAGCGTGTCCATGTCCGTACTGAGCAGCTGCTAATGCAACAAGGGCGAAAAAACACAGTACCTGAAGTATAAAAATTAAGTTACTATTTCCAATATTACCAAAAAAAGTACATCAAGAACTATTATTTTATAAAAATAATTGAGAAAAAAATCTGAGGCCATTGTGCACAGTGGCACATTCAGATCGGGGAAATAAAATATATACTCTCAGCGCGGCGTTTAGTTCCGCCACTCAATACGCAGTGTTACAAGAACTCAAAATTTCCATAATAGGAAAGCGAGTGTCTTAGCACTATTTTGCCAGGTTCCCAGTGCGTACCCTGCTATTTGCGGGATACAGCAAAAACGTTAAAATATATAATTATAATTGCCCATTATAATAAACATATAAAGTTAAACTATTTTACGGTCGGTTGTTCTTAATTTTATGCGTAAATGCTGACCTTGGCAAACATTTTAATTTAAGTAATGTTTTGTTTTCTATGCTAGAACTTTAACTGATACAGTTTAACTATCACTCACGTCTTTTATATATTACTACAACGGTAACCATGCGAGGTTTATTAGTTTCACTCTTTATAATTGCTTGTTTAAATTATCAGTTTGAGTGTATATTAAAATTTAATAATGTTTCACAATTTAATTTTAAAATACTGATGACATTTAAGCTGTAGAGACAAATGAATTTCTATTTTTATTTGCTTTTCATTAATAGTTATTAAAGTTGAAAAAAATATATAAAACCATTGTGAAAATTTTATATTCTCTTAAATTATTTAGTTTGCATCTATTTAGATGTAAAAAGAGAAAGAAAGATTAACTATATTTTTTATTTAACAAATAATATTTATTATTTTAAAATTCTAATTAAAAATTTAATGCATTTCAAAGTGAATAATAAAAGTCGTGAAACCTAATCAGGATAGCCTCTTCCTGACCTAATCTATTAAATTTACTTAAATTATCAAAAAAAGTAAAACTTTTTAAAAACAAACTACTAATACTATTTTAATGATATGTACCTATATTAAAGCTTATCATGAGATTTATATGATTAGATAAATTAAGTAGATCAGAATAGATAGTAAGTTATAAAATAAAAAAAGTATAGTCCATTAAAATATTAAATTTTTTTAGGCTTTCGCTTGCATTTTTAGAGAATTAAATATATAATGTACATAAAACACTGAGCTCACAATAAGTATTGTATTAATAATTATTAAGATAACGTATCAAAATTTGAACGTAGCGGGATTTGAACCCGCACCTCTTTGAAAACTGTCCACGCGCTCTGACCAACTGAGCCATACATTATCATCAAGCTACGTCGAAATTCTTATGCGCTTGTTACAAATTATTTATGTTGTTAGCTTCTCTGTAGGCAGATTACAAACTTCCGCTACCCAAACATAATTAGTTAGAATTATCGTCTGGCAAGAGAGAATACTATTCCACACTTAGTAAAGAAAAATGCATGAATTCTGGAGGCATTGCGTGCTGAGTGGCAGAACTCAACGCCGCGCTTTGCCTCAACATTAGAACAAAGAAATGAAAATATCAAAATAAATGAATATTTCACTTCCTCGAGTGGGCATCGAACATACAACCAGTCGATTTTACAGTCACATTTTCTGCCTCTGCGCCTCTTTTCGTATATCTTTATCATTGTTTTAATATAACGATATATAAATCATAAGTTTATAGCAAGCCACATTCGATGTCATGAATATTACCAAATACAAAATAGAGTGAAATCATTGGACCTCGTCTAGTTACCATTGCGGTTAATATAAAAAGCGTGTGTACCAGCACTTCTATATCAGTTTAATTTGTAAAACCAAAACAATAGCTGTTTGTAAAAATGTTCTTCAAGGTATTTTAAAAATAAATTATATTTTACAATCAAAATTAAGTTTTAATAAAAAATAAATAAATTTAAAATTTAAAAATATGAAAATAATGTTTTGTCCATACTTTAGGTGTTGTGTTTCGCTGCCCTCGCCGCCCTCGCGGCTGCCCAGTACGGACATGGACACGCTTACTCCTCTCAACACATCTCCCGTCACGACGGACATCCTGAAGTTGTACACGTACATGGCGGTCACGGATACGACCACGGCCATGGTCACGTTGATTACTATGTAAGTCATATATCATATCATATTACACCATTTAACATGTATTAAAAAAAAATTAAATAAATTTAACTTAATTCCTTATAGGCCCATCCTAAATATGAGTTTGACTACAAAGTAGAGGACCACCACACTGGCGACATCAAATCCCAGCACGAGAGTCGCGACGGTGACGTAGTGAAGGGATACTACGCTCTCCACCAGCCTGATGGCTCTGAGAGATCTGTACACTATCATGGTGACCATCACACCGGGTAGCTCTACATTTTATTACCCTTTTGATCACTTTATAATATAATGTTTACTTTTAAGTTTATAAAGAATGTTTAATAATATCTATATTTATATTTGTTACAGCTTCCACGCGGATGTCAAATTCGACACTCATCATGTGGCCCCTAAACATCATTATTAGTTAAATATATTTTTTTAATTGACTAAAGCTATCTGTGATCTTATCGAATATTTCGATATTTTTGTTATTAAAAATCAATAAATACATATTACACATTAGTTATATTTTATACTAGATTAACTACTTTCCCCACTCTTTCTAAATGTCTTTTCCAAATTATTTTACTTATTTGAACAATACTTCATACTAATTTATTATTATATGTATGGTTGTATATTACGCAATTAGGTTTTTTAATACCATTAACTTAACATTTTACATGGAAATTCAAAGAAAATATTATTTTTAAATATTTCATACTTATCCCTACTTATAATTCGCTTATTAAATAATATAAAAAGAAAATAAATAGAAAGACTAATCGAGTTTGTGCTAACATGGATAGTTTGGTAATGATTTTTTGAACGATTTTATTTAGCTTGACTTCGTCGTCAGTCAAATATAGTAATAGAGATTTTACCCCCTTCTTGTTGACCGATTGACGTGATATTTGGTAAATACTTTTAGTACTACTACTACTTGATAAATACTTCTAATACAATACAATACTATATTACAATAATATATAATCTAAGGTATTACACGTCCAAGATTGTGTATTCTTTTAAGAACCTCCTTGTCATGTGTATCAAATAAAAGGTCATGGCTAGTAGAACACAGCAAAGTATAAAAAATGTAAATTCAAGATGGCTTAATAGTTATATTTTAATGTTATTTCGGGTTTTAGAAATAACAGATTTTAAATATTAATTAAGTATATTTATTATAAATAGGTATCAATAATTTCATTCATTGTTTATCAATTTTCTTTACTTTGAACTAAGTTTTAATTTAAATTTGTCATTTGTTGTTGTTGTTGTTAGAAAGACTACTCCGAAAAAAGTTTTATAATCATTAGCCTGTTCTTTTCCACTGCTGGACGTTATATATTATTATTTATTTTAGTAGATTTTTGCAAAAAGCGCTCCTTCCTCCTTTTTGAATCGATAAAATTTTAAAGTTATAGATACTATAATACTTTTACCCATTTTTTAAACCTTTCCTATATATATGTACACATACAAGTTAATATGCGCAAGTGCAAAGACACAACCATCAATCATCAGCTTATCCGTATAACTTAATAGTATACAATTAGCTTTTTATAAGTCCATATAATATTTAACAAATGAACCCTGAACTCCCAATCATTAAGCAGTTGGATCTTCTATCATCACCATCAGCTCAGTAATGCCATCAGATGATGACTTCCAAAATCAAATACTTCTATGATTATTATAAGATATTATATAAATTTGTTATGTGCTTTAAAATTCGAAGATTTCCCTCGATTTCCATGGAATTCTATCATTAGATCCTGACTTGATGATAATCGGATCAATGGGAAAGAATATTCTTTCAAATGAAAAAAATACAATGTACAGAGAAATTGACGGACATACTTAAAAAAAAGTATAAAGAAAAAAATTACTATAGAAACAAAATTAAAACTACAAGTGTGTAGTCGAGGCGCAGGGAATGATCTATGATGTAACTGTAAACGCGACAGGTTAACTTCCTCTCGAAAAAATGAAATATTTGCATTTTTTCGCTCTGGTAACAATGCAAGAGCGGCGTTAAGTTCCGCCACTCCACACACAATGTCTGCAGAATTCGGCGGAAAGTGCGAAACGGATTTGTCATAATGGGAATTAAGTGTCTTAATATTAGGTCTACCATTTTATGTCCGGACTATAGTGTAAAGCCAAATGTAAAGCCAAACAAACACATTATTAAAAAAAAAAAAAATCAGCTTCACGCTGTATCCCGCACACAGCAGGGTAGGCAGAGGGAACCTAGTGTTAAGACAATCCGTTCCCCACTTTTTGTCGAGTTCTGGAGGCATTGCGTATTGAGTGGCGGAACTCAACGCTGCGCTTTGCCTCGACACCAGAGCGAAGAAATGAAAATATAAATATAAATAAATATTTAATTACCTCGAGTGGGGATCGAACCTACAACGATCGATTTTTCAGTCACACTTTGTGCTCCTGCACCACGACTGGCCTCACACATTATTATGAAATATATTGACGTTCTACATGTATAAATAATGACAATTTTCATTTTGTTCCAAAATCTGAATATAAAAACTTGCACCGAAATAACAAAAAAATACTATAAAATAAAACAGAATATGTAATATGTGAGTGGCTTAACACTAGATTCCCATTGCCTAGTTCCAAAGATATACGGGTTCAAATCCCGCTACGTTCAAATTTTTTATACGTTTTCTTAATAATTATGTTATATTATTTTTCTATATTTAAAGACATGTTTAGAGATACGTAGGCATTAAATTTTATCTTAACAAAATTATATTTTTTTATCTAAGGTAAGGTTATGATTTATATCACAGAAACTTAATTGATATAGTTTAAGAATCGCTCCTTTCTTACACTATTACGATAACCGTGCAAGGTTTAATGGTTTCACTCTTTATAATTGCTTGCTTAAATTAGCACCCGTAATGTAATAAAAAAAAATTGTACGCGTGTCTCAATATATTTTTGAAGTGCGTAACGTTGTAAATGTAGAACTAATTAAATGTTAATCGTTATTTGTTACTTTTTTTAACCGACTTCTGTAAAAGGAGGAGGTTATCAATTCGATTGTTTTTTTTATATTTGTTACCTCAGAACTTTTGACTGAATAAATCGATTTTAATGATACTTCTTTTTATTTGAAAGCTAGCGCTTCCCATGTAGTCGCATTTTAATTTGATCCATTTCTGGCATCTGGTATCCACGAGAAAATCACATGTCTTATCATTTGCATTGCGCGACAAATGGACTCTTTGGATGGATTCTTTTTTTATTGATAAGGATGTATATATATCCTTATCGATAAAACTACTGGTCTGGTCTACAAGTTCTGATTATTAAATCTGCTTTGAAATTGAAAGTTATTTTTTTTGGGAAAAATTATCATTATTAATAACAACATAACCTTTTCCTGTATACTGTATTTCCTGTATTTCTCGTAACAAGGTGGACAAAGCTAACGTAGTATTAAGACACTCCATTCTCTGCTTTCCATCCGAATACGACACAGTGCGTTTTGAGTGAATTCAACGCCGCACTTTATTCACAGACGTGGTACTGTCCACATAATAAAGGTCCAGTAATAAAAATAAAAATTTCATAACAATAAAAATATTTAATTTTATGTTATAATTTAAATCATGTTACCAAATACAAAATAGAGTGAAATCATTGGACCTCGTCTAGTTACCCTTGCGGTTATTATAAAAAGCGTGTGTACTAGCACTTCTATATCAGTTTAGTTTGAAAACTCGATATAATAACTGCTTTTAAAAATGTTCTTCAAGGTATTTTTATTACATTCATCTTTTATATTAAAAATCAAATTTGCTATTTTATAGGAAGTATGGAAATATTCAAAATGTTGTTGATAAACTATAATTTATTTTGATCAATAGGTGTTGTGTTTCGCCGTCCTCGCCCTCGTCGCCCTCGCGGCTGGCCAGTACGGCCATGGACATGGGCACGCTTACTCCTCTCAACACATCTCCCGTCACGACGGACATCCTGAAGTTGTACACGTACATGGCGGTCATGGACACGACCACGGACATGGTCACGTTGACTACTATGTAAGTCATATATCATATCATTTTTTTTTAAACTTCACGCTGTATCTTGCACACAGCAGGGCATTGCGTATTGAGTGACAGAACTAACCGCCGCGCATTGCCTCGAAATCAGAGGGAAGAAATGAAAATATAAATTTCAATAAATATTTCATTTATTCGAATGCGGATCGAACCAGCCAAGTCGCGATTACAGTCACACTTTGTGTCCTTGCGCCACGACTAGCCTCGTATCATAATATACAACTAAACATGTATTAGAAAATAATTAATTTAACTTAACTCCTTACAGGCCTATCCTAAATATGAGTTTGACTACAAAGTAGAGGACCACCACACTGGCGACATCAAGTCCCAGCACGAGACCCGCGACGGTGACGTAGTGAAGGGATACTACGCTCTCCACCAGCCTGATGGCTCTGAGAGATCCGTACACTATCATGGTGACCATCACACCGGGTAAGTTTATGTTAAATAATATTTTCAGCCAATTTTATTTCATAATAAATGATTATTAAATATTTTTTTATAACTAAAATTTACTTCATATTATAATTTTTCATATTATAAGCTTATAAAGAACATTTAATAATATCTATATTGTAATTTTTACAGCTTCCACGCGGATGTTAAATTCGACACTCATCATGTGGCCCCTAAACATCACTACTAGTTAAATATTTTTTAATTTTGACTTAAGCTATCTGTGATCTTTTAATCGATTATTTCGACATTTTTGTTATTTAATATCAATAAATATTACATAATTGATACATATTAGTTATATTTTTTACTACCATAAAAAACTATCTTGTCCTACCTTTTTTTAAATACCTTTTTAAATGTTTATTTATACTCACTATACCTACTGAATACATAATTATCATTATATGTATGCAAGTAGACGCTAAAAATCCATTCCATACAAATCAACTACATTTTAAAATGATAATCTAAAATAGATAAAATTTACCGATTTCCTGATTTTAGCTTAGCCCAGATGGAATAGTGCGCTAGGCCCGCCGGTGGGCCATGAAGCAATTTTTGTCTGTTTTACACATGCCGCCACGATTAGACACGTTAATTTTCAAACCAAACAACTAAAATGAACTTCCATCAAAAGGTTGAGACTGGCTGAACTGATAAAACTGTATTATAAAGATAAAAAAATATTTAAATTGAAATTTGAGGAAAATAAAACAAGTATTTATGAATTAAATGCAAAAGAGAAACTGATAAAATCTAAATATCAAAAATACCTTATCAATATATTTTGTTCACTTGACATTTTTTTTCTTATCTACTAACCTCTCTCGATCCTCGGTAACTAAATATTAATACATATTTTTATTATTATTATAATTCCCCAATGTTATTATTAACTTAAAACGGTTCTCGCTCAAAAACTCCAATTATATTGATAATGTAGTAAACGTTGTGTGATCTACTTCATAGGATTTAATAAAATATTATTTTTATACTATCTTCTAGCTTCATGTTTCAATTACGTTGATATTTTCACAAAACTAATGTATAGACAGACATACATACGTATGTATGAGTATCTGCTTTTGACCAATCTTAATGAATATTACGGTACTTTTTAGGTAGGAATCGAGACGTCACTATATTAAGATATCGCACAGCATTTTTATAAAATTAACAAAATTAGATTACTTACTATCCATAACGTGATTTAATGTGCCAATAAAAACAATATATTAAAAATATTGAAGTAACAAAAAATTCCAATTACATTCATATGACATTGATGCCGCTGGTCTGGTTGCACGATGACCCACAAAGTCATATAAACAAAGCGATGATGCCTAACATTGGTCGAAGTAACGATTTCAATAAGATATCAAAAATCACAAGAAATCAATATTTTTTAGACGACCTAGTCTTACAGACTAGTCTTAATACTTACTAGTCTTACGACCTGGTCTCAGGTCCCGAAGGGCACGTTAAAAAACACATAACGGTAACGACTGTTAACTCGGGTAATATGTCACAATATTATACGTATAGCTGTATTAAATAAGTAGTAATAAGTCCCGCTGAAACAAATGTTAATAAGCTTACAAAAGAAAATAAAAAAGACTCTACTTAGCAGTACTAAGTATGTGTTATTAAATACATTCTTACAGATAATTGATATATGGTCTTCAATATTATAACTTTATTAATTTCTCCTAAGTGAATGAATTAATTGTAAAATAAAATTGACAATCATGTTTGTTAGTAATTATTGTATCACAAAAAAACTTTTAAAATAAATGTATATAAGGAACTAAAATAATATTATGTTTATAAATACAGAATATTTGAAATAAAATATTTTAGTTTTAAATTAAGAAACCTGAATAAATTTATTATTACTGTACAAATAATGAATTATTAATTTAACTATGACTTAAATTGCATATTGTAAAATTATGTGTAATTATTTGGAATTTTTACATTATACTTTCAAAAGTAAAAAGTGAGTGTTAAGAAGTAATATGAAGAGAACTAAGTGTCAGACACTACATTTTCTCTAGCTTCCTTCGTAATGCGCGCAAAAGCGTGAAACTGAAAAAAAATTAAGATCATTTGAGTAATTATAAAAGAGTATGATTTTTTTTTAATAACATTTTTTTATAAAAAGTTAAACCAATAATGCAGGTACATTTATATTTTTCGTTTGGACTTTTGCTAAAAAATATTTAAAAATTAATCAGCTACACACTGTATACCGCACACAACAGGGTAGGCAGAACGAAGCCAGTGCTAAGACTACTTTCCTCATATAAAAAATATAGAAAAAAATATAGTAATAAGGCCACCTATTGCACTATTTAACTTATAATAGTGAATAGTTATGTAATGCATTATTCGGTATACAACAAATATAAACAAAGTATTTTACTTACTTTAGTATAGGCACTTTATTAATGTGAATTATGTATGTGCCTTGGAGACAGTGTATGGAGTATGGCGTTAAGCTCCACCACCAATATTCACGCAATATTCTGAATTCAAAATGTTTTGACAAAATGTTATTTCTGCGTACTGTGAGATAGAAATCGAAGAGAAGCCTTAGAAAAAAATATTTTTATTAACTAGTGTTAGTAAGGCGTCGACTTTGTAAGAAATGTTCTTACAAATTATAAAAAAAATCTTCCTTGCAGTGGCAGAAACGTGAGACTATAAACACGACGGTTATAAATTCAAATTCAAAATATTCTTTATTCAAATAACCTCTTATAAACACCTACAGGTTTGATTCACACTCAGGGGAGTGAATTATTTAGTATTTTAATTTCCTAAGTCATGTGACAAGAAAAGCTCGCCGACAAGTTCCGCCACTCAACGTGAATCTAAACATTATAGTAAATTTTGTAATAAATAAGATTTTTTGATTTGAGGCGAGTCGTGGCGCAGGGGACTAAAGTGTGACTGTAAAATCGACTGGTTTTGGCTTCGATCCCCACTCTACTGAATATTTCGAGATGAAATATTTATTTACATTTATATTTTCATTTCTTCGTTTTAGTGTCAAGGCAAAGCGCGGCGTTGAGTTTTGCCACTCAACACGGAATGCCTCCAGAACTCGGCAGAAAGTGGGAAACGGAGTGTCTTAACACTAGGTTCCCTGTGCCAACCCTGCTGTGTGCGGGATACAGCGTGAAATTCTATATTTAAAAGATTTTATTATTTTTTCCTCACACAAGTTATAAATACATAAACACACGCGATGTCGTGAATATTGCCAAATATAAAATATATTGAAATTAATGGGCCTCGTCTAGTTACCCTTGCGGTGTATATAAAAAGCGTGTGTACTAGCATTTCTATATCAGTTTACTTTGAACATTAAAGATAATAACTGCTTTTAAAAATGTTCTTCAAGGTATTTTAAAAACAATTGTATTTTACAAATAAAAAAAATAAGTTTAATATTTAAAAATATGAAAATAACGTTTTGTCTATACTTTAGGTGTTGTCTTTCGCTGCCCTGGTCGCCCTCGCGGCTGCCCAATACGGACATGGACACGCTTACTCCTCTCAACACATCTCCCGTCACGACGGACATCCTGAAGTTGTTCACGTACATGGAGGTCACGGACATGACCACGGCCATGGTCACGTCGATTACTATGTATGTAATAAATCGTATTATAGTATATTTTCCATATATTAAAAAAATAATTATTTTAACTTAACTCCTTATAGGCCCATCCTAAATATGTATTCGACTACAAAGTGGAGGACCACCACACTGGCGACATCAAGTCCCAACACGAGAGTCGCGACGGAGACGTAGTGAAGGGATACTACGCTCTCCACCAGCCTGATGGCTCTGAGAGATCTGTACACTATCATGGTGACCATCACACCGGGTATGTTGACGTAAAATCACATTACCAAGTACCATACAGCCAAGTACAGTCTATAATATTTAAAAGCTATATCTAAACTCATTTCAGTAATATATAATAAATTTTTAATAATTTATGTGATATTACAGATTCCACGCGGATGTGAAATTCGACACTCATCACGTTGCCCATCAGCATCACTACTGATTAAATATAACTAATTTATAAGAAACAAAAACTAACTGTGATCCTTCTAACGATATATTCTTATTATATTATATAAATAAGAAGACATTTCCATTGTTAAATAGAAACATTTAAAAATATATATATCTATTCTTTAAAACTGATTAATTTATATTTATATTCTTTGAAACTGATATATTTCATGATTTTATGACTAAATCATCTTAAAGCTAATTTTTAACAATCATTTGCCGCGTTAGGATATTATCAAGTTTTATATTTACAGTGATGAATGTTTTAAGTAATTGTTAGTTCAAAAAATATAAAAGACTATCAAATGTCCTCTGAATAGTCAAAGTGAAAAAAAAGAACATAGATAAAAAGTAGAAAAAATTGAAATAGAATATCTCATTTAAGAATTTTCTTAATACATAAGTATACTACTAAATTCTAAATTCTGATTTTGCTCTTCTATAATAAGCTTTAATATATAATAACAATATTTATTCAAATTATTTTTATATAAATCGCTCTAGCTTCGTAAATGGGAAAATTTCATAAAAATTCGAAATATGATATTTTAATACCTGAAGACATGATTGCTATGAAGTCAAAACGTTTCTTATAAAGTCTTATAAAATCATATGAATATACTTACATGTGATAGTTGTGGGTTTAAGTAATACAATTTTTCTAAAATAAGTTAAGGCACTCCGTTTCCCACTTTCTGCCGAATTCACTTAGCCTCGACACCATAGCGAAGAAATGGAAATATAAATTTAAGTAAATATTTCATCTCCTCGAGTGAGGATCGAACCCGCAACCAGTCGATTTTACAGTCACACTTTGTGCCGCTGCGCCACGACTGGCCTCAATTTTATTTTTATTTATTTTAAATAGGGTCATATAGGTAATAGTCGTGGACATTTTAAAGACAATTAAAAGTTTCCTTTTTACATTATACATATGTAATCGTACAATGTACACGAAAACCAGGGGCGCGGTTCACGGCTATCACGTTTTATAACAATTAAAGTATATAGATTTTCCACTAAAATCTACCAAACCTCATCCGAGTAAAAATCATAAATGAGTGCTATCAAAAGTTACAAACATTATTGCATCGTTGTTGGTGCATTTTGTATGAAATTATTTCCAGTAACTCTACGAGTTATGAAATTTGGCATGAAATGAGAACTTACAAAATAAATAAAGAAAAAAAAATCCAAAAGTTAATATTTATAAGTATTTCATTGAAAAAAACAATCATAATAAACTTATATTTGTGGTTCTTTTCATACATAATGATTACATACGCCCACATACGTAACTTTTATTAGTTGTACTTCTTGCGTTCACATACAATCCTGAAATTGGAACAGAACTCTAGGCGGCTGAGTCCGATTTGCACTTGACCGATTTTTTTGAAAGCAATATCAGTGTTGCTTTAAAAATATCAATATAGGCAGGCTCGATTGATAAAGTTTAAAATTATATTATATTTATATTACAGATAAAAACTAATACCAACTTATAATTCTAGTCAATTTCATATAAGTTAAGAGTATTTGCCCATTTACGTTTGTCAATTCATATAAGTCTTTGACTTATAATCATGATACGGAAACCTAGGTGGGTGAATCCGACTCGCAGTTGACCGGTGTTTATCTTCACGCTGTATCCTGCAATCCTTCAATATTCCATCTTCAATTATTAATATATGTTAATGGAAATTAAGAATTAAGGAAATTAATAGTTTGTGTAGTACTTTCACTGGGAGATAGAAGCTATGGAGAAATATATATGTTCCCATTTATCCCGGATTTACCACGGGATTCTCCGGGGAAAATCGTAGACCGCACGCAAGTACCTACCACTCGTATGTACATAAATAACAAACAAAGTCCCAAAAGAATTAAATTATAATTAACTAAATGTAGGCAGTCAGTATAGATAAAAAAAACTATAAATAAAATATTGTAAAATTTTATTATAATTATAGGTAATAATGGAAAGATAATCCAAATACCTCTCTCAGAAAGCACTCTCTTAGAAAATAGATGCTTAGAGATAATAATTTGTAATGATAAGCCTCGTTTAAGTAATATATAAAACTAAATAAAAATTAAAGCTGATAATTTTGAATGAAAAAGCTGAAAAAGGGTATTACGGACCACGTGTTTGTAGTGTTTAGTTAAAAACATTATAAAGAAATAAAACAAAATAGGAGATAATCAACCAAAATAGAAATTAAAATTATAAACATTAATAGATATACAGTTGACTTCCATTCAGCTCTGTACAAGAGTAACTTATTTTACCTATATTTTTTAAAGAATTAATGTAGTAAATAAAATAACTGCTATAGTCATTAACCAGAAAGGACGTCGACATTGAAAACATAGTAAAAATACATATATGAAATCCATAGTTGTGAATTTTATCTCAACAGGAAAAACTGTTAATATTTGAAATATATAAATAAAAAAAATTTATATGTAAAGTGACTTTAGCTAATAATAATATTATGAATTTAATTACATAAAATTAATTCCACGAATCAAATATCTCGTTGTAATGTACTATAAACCTTTCTAACTTATGACAAACATTTTTCACAAGGTTATTGTACAGTTTTTACAAACCATGTAAAAGGAGTTCCAAAAAACATAAATATCTAGATCAGTTACGGTTAAATAAGTTTTATATAAAAGCAGTGTGTTTTCCTCAAATGTTACTATTATTGGTAAATTCTATTTAAGACTCAGCACTTCACAACTTAAAAATGTATTCAAAGGTAATATTTAAGATATTTATTTTTAAATTAACATATTTAACTTTTTATGACTTTTAAAAATATTTTTTTACTTTTTTGTTTGTTTTATATATCATTTTTCTGAATAGATATTGAACCTACCATCAATGACATTTATACACAATCTCACTACGCCACGATAGTCTCTATTAAATTATTAATAACGATTTTTTTTGATATTATTAGGTGCTGTATTTCACTGTTCTTCTAGCTATTGTCGTAGGCCACGAAGTAGGCCACGAGCACGCATTCGCACATTCTTCACAACACATTTCTCGTCATGATGGACACCCTGAAATCGTACATATCCATGGTGGACATGGAGATCATGGGGGTCACGGCCACGGCCACGGCCACGTGGATTATCATGTAAGAGATTGAATAATTTCTTATCCACAACTTCCCCTTTATATTCATCTACCGGTTATGTGTAAATGTAACAAGGTAATTATTTAAAATATTTTATTAATTGAAGTGAGCGAAGCGAAACTCTTACTGGTTAAAAATGTGTTTCGTTGTAATGCTACTTACTCCTCCTAGACCGTTAAACCTACATCTCTGAAAGTTTTTAGGAACGTTGTGGACGGCACGGTGAACCCAGCGAAATAGTTTGTTGATAATTGTAATTGTGGTTTTTGAGTAAATGGTCAAAATGTGTCCAATAGAGTTAAGCTGTGGAACGTTTTAAAATTCACGCGCACAGATTGAACTTTGACTAACGTAACTAACGTAACGCGTGTCGACAAAACATAAAATTTGTACAATTTTCGCAAAATTTTGCTCATTATAGCTTTGCTCAGCTCCGTTCACTGTGTCCAGCATGTAGCAGATCCTAGTATATTACTTATATCTTAATAAATTTTCGCAGTTACTAGGCCTATCTATATTATTTCATTACATTTTAAAATACAATATTTTTCTCTCTCAATTATTCATTTAGGCACATCCTAAATATGAATTCGAGTACAAAGTCGAAGATCCTCACACCGGTGATAAGAAGTTTCAACATGAAAGCCGAGACGGTGACGTGGTAAAAGGAGTTTACTCGCTTGTCCAGCCCGACGGTTCAGATAGGACCGTGCACTATCACGGAGATCATCATACAGGGTAAACACTTAAGATTCCATTGTATAAAGTTATTAAGGGCACTTAATTTTTTATGTATTTATTACTTTTAATTCATACTATAATAATTTATTATATTATAATCATTTAGTATTGTATAATAATTAATAACTGAAAATTAGAAAACTTATATTCTATAACTTGTAGTATATGCAAGGGTAGCAGAATGACGAAGAATGTTATTCTTTACTTTGTTATGCATATTATTATAACTAGTAAGTCATAATATCAGGGAGTCTCTTCAAGAAATCTGAACTTTTTTTTAAGTGTTATATATTTATTTTATAGATTCCACGCTGATGTTAAATACGGAACCTACCACATCGCACCTGAATACCATCAACACCATTAGATGAAAATATAAAGACAGTATATAAATAAATATAATATAATATGATTGAGTGAATTAAAATAAAGTTTTATATTAAATAAAACAAAATAAAGGAAATGTTTTAACTGTTTAATATAAAATATCAATACTCTAATTAAATAAAAATTTGTAGAGGTTTAATTTGTGTTTTTTTAGTCAAAAAATTTTACATAGGTGTGTATTAATTACTTACACTGTTCTTATAATACAATAAGACCTACGAATTTAGTTCTCTATGAATCCATATTTCTACTTTAATACTACTTTAATAATAAAAACCAGCATATTTGCCTTATAAAAGCAACAAAATAAGCATAATAACAGCGTTAAATACAAAAAAAGAACTTTTAATACTTCGATGTGTGTACATCATATGAAAAGATTAGCTCAAGTATATTAAATAAAAAAAAACTAAACCAACTTCACGCTGTATTCGTAGGATAGGCAGAGGGAATCTAATGTTAAGGCACTCCGTTCCGCACTTTACGCCGAATACTTGCGTGTTGAGTGGCGGAGCTCGACGCCGCGAACTCTATTGTATTATAAGTTATAAGGTAGTGCAATATATAGAATAAGATATTAAAATATCGCTTTGACTTTTCTACTTAGTAAAGAAAAACAATTGAATTGTTATTTCAATCTAAAGTAAATTTGTAATTTAAAGGATTTCGGGCAAAAATCCGATTACAGCGATAAATTTAGGTACACCTTATTGCTAGATTAAATGTGTCTTTCTATAAATCTATTAGCGAACCGCTCGCAGCTTCGCCAGATGTTAATGAATGAGTTATTAATTATGGTGTTATTTAATTACGTTCGTATTTTAATATAAAGTGTATGTTTGCAACGCACTTACGATTTCCAATGTGAAAAATATTAAAATCTTAGGGTTGTATCTTCGTAATATATTAGATATTCATTTCTTTAAAAAAAAACATCTTTCTATATCTATACGAATATGAAAACATTCGATGACTTTTAAAAAATTGTCTGTTTTTCGGTTTCTCTGTTTGTTTGTGCAATTGTTGACGCTAATCTCACAAACGGTATAATTGATTTAAATTCAGTTTACACTATTGTATTTATTAAAGTTTCATTTAGTGTTTATTTTTATTTCAATGGATTTATAAGTAAAAAAGTTATATCAATCTAAAATCCGTTCCGTTAATTTTTGCATGATTTGTGAACCAACTAAACAGATAGACAAAAAATCTGCTGAGTGGTTTTTTGGCTTCTATTTATCGATATGTCATATTATTTTCTTTTATAATGTTAACGTACAAAATTGACCTTTATATCCTTTTATTATATATAGAGATAAAGATTAATGAGACGGTCCCGAATGTAGGAAATTTCTTTCCGCCTTATTGTAAACTCAGTGATTGTGGGTTTGATATCCACTCGGGGGAATATTTGTTTTCATTTCGGTTCGCCACTAAGCACGTAATATCTTGAAAATTGGGTGGAATATAGGAACCGAGTGTCGTCACCTTTCAAATATAGAGCTTAAGACTTTGACTGAAGCTGACTAAAAACAATACGATACAAAAAAATACGGCAACGTTACATTTGACCCCTGCCTATACGAAACATATAGTGTTACACGATACGTTTTTGTAATCACTTTAATTATATAAATTTATTATATTTTATTGTTCAAAATAAAAGTAAGGCCATTCTTAAACATATTTTTACATAACAAGATTGACGTTATTCGCAAAGACTACTTATTTTGTAATTAGTTAATTCTATTATAGTACAACTAGGATAAACTTTATGAAACTATAATTTTGCACCTAAATCCAACTTGAGAATTCTCTCATTCGCTTATCTTCATAAAATATTTTTCTATACCTGATTAGAAAAACACACGTTGACATTTATCAATCAATCAGGGATATTCCCTAAAAATGCTGAAAATGAAAGACCAATGTTACTACAAATTTACTAAACTGATTTAAAATTTATGGCAGATATATTCATTTATTTTTTTAATAAAAACTCAATTTATTATTACATACTTAAAAAAAAATATCTTAACTATTACTTCTCTCTACCTACTCTAAAACATCCCCTACCAATCTATAGCTAAAAAAATACAAGCCTACAAAAAAGAAAAATATGTAACTGAGACGGTTTTCTTTAAATTTCAACACATTTTTTTCGTTATAACTCTGTTCTTACAACTAAACTCTCTCTTTCTCTTTAAAAAAGATACGCAGATACTAAGAATTTTAAATAGTTTTATTTTGACACATCATAATTTTATTATTTACTCATATTAACTGCGAATACAATATAGAATTGCTGGCTTTAAAAATGATGAATATATATTTCAAGCGCCTGATATTTTATAATAGCATTACATTATGGTAAATAAATCAAACGTAGAACTTAAAATATATTTTTTTACTTACAACAGAGTCCGTCGTGGCACAGGGGCACAAGGGTGTGACTGTAACATGATAGTTGTAGGTTCGGTCCCAACTCGGGGGAATGAATTATTATTTATTAATATTTTTATTTCTTGGATCTGGCACCAAGACAAAAGCCTGGTGTTAAGTACCGCCGCTCATCACACAATTTTTACTTAGTTACAAAAAACTATTTACGAAGGTAGGCTTCCTTTTCATTGTTATTTTTTAGATATAAAATCTTTTCCCGGTCGGTACAAATTAATTAAAATATTAATGAAACTATAGATTTATTAAAACTTACTAAAAGAAATCAAGGTTCATGAAACTATAATTGAAAGCTACGAGTTAAATGTAGTAACCCTTGTGTAAATATTTGATTATGCATTTACTAGGCTTTATTTTTACAATATCTACTTATAAGTTCTAGCCTCACTTAGCAGCCTTATAAGCAACTAAATATTTTTTATAAGATTACCTTGATTTCTCCCTTGGTATCCATAGCCCTGAACTTAATTATTTTACAGCGTGCACTTTCTCTTCAAACCACATACAGCGACACGACGGCCACCCACAAATTATCCGGGTTCATGGTCACCATGTTGACTATCATGCATGTACTCTACCTTTATATATAAATTTCGTAGCTAGTAGCTATATCACAATACAACATGTCAGTGCAAAAGAGTGTAAAATGAGAGAAATACTTAATTTCTACTTTGATCACTAATATAATATTTAGTCTTGATACCACATCAAGACTAAATATTTTCGAATTATATTCACACAATTCAATTAATAACACGTTAAAAGTCACGTTAAATCCAATTATCTGCCACAAATAATTATTTTCATTTACATTATATAGATTACACTTAAAAGGTTTCAAAATGATTTTTACAAGCAACGATATCGCGAACTCCTATTGAAGTCTCATTTCACTTATCACTTTCACTTATTTCACTTAAGACTTAACTTCGCCTAGATGATACCGCCAAATTATCCTCGCGGTCCTCATAGGTAGACCTGTTCGGAGAGGTGTCTTGAAATTACACTCGTATTCGTTAGTTTCCAGCTTCTTCTATTTCCGATTGAAAAATTAACTATCGCTTTACTCAACATTATTGATAGTACATTTTTTTTTTATTTTTGTTCATTAGGATGAGAATTCGGTAAGACATTTAAATGTTTAAAAAATAAATATTACTTTTAAATGTTTTAAATATTAATTTTAAACATTATTACAATTAAATATTATTTCTGTTTTATATTTATTACTGTTTGTATTTCATATTATCTATTATAGTTTGTAATTTCTTTCTTTCTTTAAATTTCTGAAAAGTTCTGTACAATAACTGTGTATAAAATTTAAAATCTTTATGAGATATTTTGTGTATAAGATGTCAATATGTTATCGACATAATATACGAGTATGTTTAAAATAATCTTACTATAAATATTCAAATCATAATTACTTTAAATTTGGCCTGAAGTATATGTACTGTTCTGTAATATTTAGGATGTTGATGATCTGTCATAGTCTGCATGATTTACCCTTTAAAAGAACAATCTATGAAACTTAATAGGCACATGTCATTATTCACCAGAATTGATCTCGTCTTTATTCTAATGTATGACTAAAATCATAAAAATGTGGCTTGTTACTATAAATATATAAAGGTTATATATTTAAAATAAATTAAAAAAAAGAAAGATTCAGTTAATTTTTTAAATGATCTTTTTAATGACAATTTTCGTAATTATAATAAATAATAATTAAAAGCTAAAATTGTGCTAAATCAATGATGAGCGAGGATGTGAGCTGGGGCGGGGGCGGCGTGTACCGAAGGTGCTGAGTTGCTGACCACAGCGTTGAATCCACTGTGAGCATCAGCGCTGTATTGGACAGTACGTACGGAACCATCAGCTTCAAGCAGAGAGTATTCGCCATGTACTACATCACCATCACGGCTTTCGTGCTGTGATTTGTTGTCACCAGAGTGACCATCAGCTACAGAGTAAGAGAAGTCGTATTTGGGGTGAGAGTATACATCATCATGGCTGGCCACAATGCTGTGTGCAGGTGCGGAGTAATGTGCTACTGGAGCGGAGTAGTGGGCCACGGGGGCGGCAGCGTAGTGTGCAACGGGAGCAGCAGCGTATTGAGCGACGGGAGCAGCAGCGTAGTGGGCGATGGGACCGGCAGCATAGTGAGCCACAGGAGCTACGGCGAGAGCCGCACGAGGCTGGTCATGACGTTGAATTGATTGAGATGATACAGCTGCGGCTGATGAATAGTGAGCGGGAGCTGCTTGGTACGCTACAGGTGCAGCGTGGTAAGCTACTGGAGCGGCGACAAGGCCGTGAGGTTGGTCATGTCGCACTATGCTTTGAGAGGAAACAGCAGCAGCTGAAGAGTAGTGAGGCTCCGGCAGAAGACCAGCAGCAGCCACTGCCAAGAAGGCGCTTACTCCAAAAATCTGTAAAAATAAGTAAGTTCATTATTTATATAACGTGTTTAATTCTTACATATTTATCTTTGGTTATTCTGGCAGTTAAGCAAAAAATGGTAAAAAAATACCACGATGCCGATTACTTTTTGCCTAAAGGACAAATATTGGGTATTTTTTTTAATATTCAAGTTCCTTCATAACAAATATGAACTCACAATCGACAAATGCATTTTGATATGACGACATTGCCCTAGCGGTGTGCCGTATTTATCCAATAATATTAATTTAAACTTACTTTAGAGAACATGTTGTTATGTAAATTGATTATCGGTAACTGATGCATAAGATATATTAAGAGCCGCTTATATAGTAGCTCTTGTTTTAAGTCAGACAAGGTCAATAATGTAGAAGTAGAATTTTTGACTTTGTATGTCAAAAAGTTCACTTTTACATTCAAACAGGAATATAAAAACTCTTTCTCCTTAAAACTAAGGGCTAATTACTTTTTATTATCATAATAAAAATATTCGCAAGAAATTGAAAAGTTATATAATTTAATTAACGTTTAAGCGTTATCTTAACAATATTTTAGCTTTTTGTACTTTTTTAGGATATAGCCTCTTTACTCCGAACTACTGGGTACTAATAAGTAAAATTTAACACAATTTTCATACAAAAATAAGAAAAGTAATTAAAAGAAGCTTCCCAAGTATGTAATTGACACAAAAAAGTATCATGTAACCTACATGTGCGGGATGTCCAAATAATTTTTTTAAAATTACATTGAGATATCTGTAAGACTTTTCCTTAAATTCAACTTATTTAAAAATTTAGTTTCAAAGTAGTAAAATGTGACAAACACATTCCCTTCACTCTCCTACTTTAAATATCTTATACACGTACATAATTTTTATTCTAATGGTGTAAAATAGAATATATAAAATCATTAGATCCGACACATATGTAATATGTTTATAATTTTAAGCAAATCGGACCGCAAAAAAGGATGTCATAATAATGTACATAGAAAAATAAAAATGTTTTATTATAGGGGCCCTATTTCTTTTTTTGGGTAAAAGCAGGTCAAGGTCAGAATATAAAATTTGATTTTTAATAACTAATATAATGATTGTAATACGGATATTTCACTTTAAATTTTTTCTTCGCTTAATTGACTAGAGCACCTGAAAAGTTTAAAAGATGCGCAAGTCGTTCCTTTGAAGTGAATCTTTCTTAATTATCTAATTTATATCTTACTATAATATTATAAATGTGAAAATTTGTAAGGATGAATGGATGTTTGTCTCACATTCACGCAAAGACTACGAACGGAATTAGATGAAATTTTACAGGCTTACATAAATCAGAATAACTACATGGCTACAATTATGTAGTTTAATAATTTAACTAAAAATTAAGCTAAAAAATTCGTTTAAATGAGTCAAGCCACAGGCGGACACTACTTCTCTCATATTTTTCTGTTGTCTATTTTCCGCCCATTCAAAACTTAAACTTGTTTAATATTCAAATACTCTGCCTCAGAACTTCACCTCAAATAGAAAATAGGTACTTTAAATCCACAATCATCAAGCATGCCTCCGTTTGACGTTTGGTTACTTACTTGAGCATTTATCAACTACTAAATGACGTTATTGGTGAGGTCACCAAAATTTCATATTAAAACCTTTTTTATTTGAATTGATACAAAATATGTATTTTTCCACACATACCTAAAAACGGAAAACAGAACGTTTATAGGATCACTTGTTTTCCGTCTGTCAAGACCATTTATCTCGAGATGTCATGGAGGTGAAACTGAAATAAATGTCAAATATTCCAGACCACGGTCCCTTAAAGCACAAAAAAATCGAGTTTCTAGTTAACGCAATCAAAAGATACGAGCGTTTATATATTATTATTACTGCATTTTGTACGAAATTCACTGACCCAATCATGAAATTCGCCTTAAAGTGAGAAATTTGCAGTAAAAAATCTAAAAATTGAAAGTTGTAGATATTTAAAAGAAAATAAAAATATTATCATTATAATTGTCGTTAATTTCATACGTAATGAATGCCTACAAATTTAAGTTTCTCAACTTTTATGTACTTCCCATTGGCAAACAATTGTGTAAATGGTATGGGGCCCAATTTGCATATGACTGGTTTTAAGTTATATTTCACTAACTTAAAGTATTATATCAACTTTGAAAAAGCTTAATATTTATTATGTGTTAGGTTTGGTAAGAAAAAACTAAAAGTACCATGCATGTATGGACGATGGACTTGGCTGAGACTTGACTTTATTTTTATAGAGGATTTTACCAGGTTAACTGAGGTATGAACTGGAATTGAATATGAAGTTAGTTTATTATCTAATAGTACTTAACCAGAACAAGTATCCAATAGCGAAAACAGTAATAAGTTAAATGATAAAATATATATGGGAATGATATTATAGTATTTTGAAAATCTAATAAAACAAATATTAGTATGACATATATATTTTTATTGCGTATCTTAATTTAAATAGACATTATTTACAATTAATTTTAATTAAATGAATCAATGATGAGCTAGGATATGTGCTGGGGCTGGGGCAGCATGTACCGATGGTGCAGAGTTGCTGACTACGGCGTTAAAACCGTTGTGTGCATCAGCGGTATACTGAACATGGCGGATGGAGCCATCAGCTTCGACCAGAGAGTATTCGCCATGTACTGCGTCACCGTCGCGGCTCTCGTGCTGGGACTTATTATCACCAGAGTGACCATCGGCTACAGAGTAAGAGAAATCGTATTTAGGGTGAGAATATTCCTCTTGATGGCTGGCAACAACACCGTGGACGGGAGCGGCGTAGTGAGCTACAGGTGCGGCATTGTAATGAGCCACAGGAGCTACAGCAATAGCGGCATGTTGCTGGTCATGGCGTTGAATTGATTGAGAAGATACGGCTGCGGCGGATGAGTAATGGGAAGGAGCAGCGTAGTGAGCGACAGGTGCAGCAGCATAGTGGGCAACAGGAGCAGCGGAGTAGTGGGCAACGGGGGCAACAGCGAGGGCAGCATGAGGTTGGTCATGACGTAGGATAGATTGAGAAGAGACTGCCGCAGCTGAAGAGTAATGAGCAGGGGCTGCCTGGTAGGCAACTGGTGCTGCATGGTACGCAACTGGACTGGCAACAACAGCATGGGGTTGATCATGTCGCACAATACTCTGGGATGACACTGCAGCAGCTGAAGAGTAGTGTGGCTCTGGTAGTAAACCGGCCGCAGCCACAGCCAGCACAGCGCTCAAACCAATAATCTACAAACAAAAAAAAATACATTAGTTCCACTTGTACTATAAACTAATTGTCAATTAAAATTTATCTTAAATAACTGCACTAAAGTTAATATTATTTTGTTTCAAATATCACTCACTTTTGAGAACATATTGGAATTGTTTTCAAATGACGACTGATACATAACTCTCAACAAAAGGTACTTATATAGTGATTTTATTTTATATTTCGAAAGGTCAACAGGTTTAAACTGGATGTCAAAAGTTGTATAATAACAAACAGTATTATACTTTCTCTTTGTTACAAAAAATATATATTAATTTCTTACTATAAACAAAAAAATATTTTTTTGTTGAAATATTTGACATATAATAGAGACAATATTTTTGAAATAAATTTGATGTACAACAAATAAAATATTAAAATATATTTTTTTCAACACAACTTATAACATTATTTTTATTTACATACATACTGGTGTCGAGGCGGAGCGTGGCGTTGAGTAGGAACTCAACACGCAATGCCTCCTCAATTCGGGTACGTTACGTAACGTAGTGTCTTAACACTAGGTTCCCTGTGCCTACTCTGCTGCAATATACACTTAAATTAGTTGAAACTGTTCCTGAATCTCACTTTTCTATTTTTCTACCGTACGTAGGTCATATTATTTCTTTTTTTGTCATCTTATTATGATTATAATAATTTAATCAATTATTTTCTATAATGTATTTATTACACAGCGTTGTAAAGAAATGTGGTAGAAATGACAAGAAAGACTAAAAAGACACTCACCTAAATTTGTGTATATTATTGGAGTTGTCTTAAAATACAATTAGGTAGGTATAAATTTAATAAATAACCGGTCAATTGCGAGTCGGACTTATTACTTAGGGTTCCGTTACAATTTCATAATTGTAGGTCAGCGGTAAGAGCAAGTTATCGGTGTAATAGTTTTTTCTGTAATATATATTTTGCATACTCCGGATTTTTTCCTACTATAAGATTAAGGTCATTCGTGGCGCAGAAGCACAAAGTGTGACTGTAAACGCGACTAGTCGTGGATTCGATCCCCACTTGTGGAAATGACATATTTGTTTAAATTTATATCTCTACTTCTTCGCTCTGGTTCAAGGCAAAGCGCGGCGTTTAGTTCCGCTACTCAACACGCAATGCCTCCAGAAATCGGAAGAAAGTGGGAAACCGATTGTCATAACATTAGGTTCCCTCTGCCTACGCTGTATCCCGTACATAGCAGTACGGGATATGTATCATGTTGATTATGCGGCAATTTTCACATAAAATGCAACAAAAACGATGAGCAAGCACTTATGTCTTTTCATTAAGTAGAGAAGCTTAATCTTAGGGCCTGTCGACCTGGATATTTGATATGAATTGCACCTTAACCCCTTTACACAACCTTAAGAAACATGTTATTGACATACAGACAAACAGAAAACAAAGTGATCCTAACCCTTTTTTAAATCAATTGAAAATTTATTTAATTTCACCATTTTTATTCGTGGTTTTTTTCCCTTCAACCTTCCAAGCTTCATACCTTCAAAAAACGTCTATCTCCACCTTAAAGGCCGGCAACTCACCTGTAGCTCCTCTGGTGTTGCACGGGGTCGTGGGCGGCGCTAATCACATACCATTAGGTGACCAAACATTGTGTTACGAAATCAACTCATACATAGTTTTAGATATACTTAAGCTTTGCACGTCGATTTAACAGAAGGTAAGCTTTACCGACACTTTTTTCATTCGAGTATGCGTATATATTTTAGTCTTTTTGCTTACTTCACTATAATTTTTATTAACTAATAAATAAGATAAATATACAAAACATATTAATGTATAAAATAAAAAAATAACATTTTTTTATTATTTGATCTACTAAAAAAAATATTTTTGACTGCCCGTCGCTTTATCGGATGACTAGCGACCCAAACGCGGCTTCGCCCGCTTAAGCATGTTGTTATATATAGAACTAGTAGGCGCGCGCAGCTTCGCCCGCTTATTTGCACCCTTAGGAGTGAATTCTAAAAAAACCACGAAGCATCGAATCGAAGCGTGTCTAATAAAATATTTTTAAGTCTGAATTTATTTTTTTATAAAAATCGGTGGCGATTTAAAGATATTATATATATATTTATATTTTCCACATAAAATTTTCAACCCCTTATTTGAACCCTTAGGGGGGAATTCTAAAAAACCATGGAACACATGTTCAATAAAATATTTTTAAGAGTCTGAATTTCAAATTTTATAAAAATCGGTGCCAATTAAAAAAAAATCCATACAAAGTTACAAACCCTATTTCATCTCTTTAGGGTTAAAATTTTTCAAAATCCCTTTTTAGTGGATGTCCAGATTATGAAAATAAATATCTGTCCAAATTTCACGTTGCTAACATCGGCGGTTACGGCTGTGCGTGCGTCTTACCTCAGTCAGTCAGGTACATGTCCTTTTATATATATAGATGGTTAAATATATAGCGTGCACCAGAAGTCTAGCTATCTAGGTCAAATATGTGTTAAATATAAAAGTTGCACAAGAGCTGAATATGATACTATTTTTGGCACATTTTTATATCTAAAGAAATAAGTAACTTACGTCTTCATATGTCTATCATAACTAGTCTAGCTTAATTTGTTTAACTCTAATGAACCCGTATTTTTTTTATATTTTTTTATGATTGAGGCCAGTCGTGACGCAGCGGCACAAAGTGTGACTGTAAAACCGACTGGTTGTGGGTCCGATCCCCACTCGAGGGGATGAAATATTAACTTAAATTTATTTCCATTTCTTCGCTCTGGTGTCGAGGCAAACCGCAGCGTTGAGTTCTGCCACTCAACACGCAATGCCTCCAGAATCCGGCAGAACGTGGGGAATGGAGTGTCTTAACACTAGGTTCCCTCTGCCTACTCTGCTGTGTGCAGGATACAGCGTGAAGCTGAGTTATTTATTTATTTATTTATTTTTGTGAGTAGCCTCAAAAATTGTCCAAATAAAAAAATATATAAAATAAAGTAATAATGATATTAGGACTCAGATCGTTTTATATAATTACAGGCATTTAATGTATGTAAGTACGAGTATATAGCGAAGATTACACAACCGATAAAATTTATCTGACTCATCCGGTGACAGAAGATATATTTCTCGTACAAAAATATCGTTGTACTTTTACACAAATTGTTTTTTAAATATTAATGTAGATGGAATGATTTGACAAAATTAATTTGCATTTAAATCAATTAAGTCTTCTCTGAGATTAGTATAAACATACGCACACACAAACAGACAAACTGACAAAAAGAATAAAATTCATTGTTTTGAGTTCTATTACATTGTTAAATGCCCATAAAAAGATTTTTTCTCATATATATTCCCTGTATAGACCGTTCAATTACGATTTTATATTAAGCATAGACAGATTAATTACTCAATCACGTTTTAAATAATTAGGATAAAAGATTCATATAGTGTATACTTTTATAGTGTATATTAAAAATAAAAATATAGATTTAAAAATTATCTTTAAACGTAACAATGAGGTAATATGTGCATTCATAAAAACTGTCCTTTCACTTTTTTAGTTTAATTTTTTTCGTTATAAATTTACAATTATTTGTACATACATAATATATGCGCTTAGTACATGCTAGAAAAATATACTTGGTAAAAATAAAAACAACAGTAATTTATAGTATGTTTGTATTTTTTAAACTTTAAATTATTTTGTTAACCTATTTAAAATACATAGATATGTCAATGATGTGCAATGATGGCGTGTTTGGGTGCAGAGTTGCTGACAATAGCGTTGAATCCGTTATGTGCGTCGGCGCTGTACTTGACGTTGCGGATGGAGCCGTCAGCTTCGACCAGAGAGTACTCGCCTTGTACTACGTCACCGTCGCGGCTCTCGTGCTGGGACTTGTTGTCACCGGAGTGACCGTCGGCTACAGAGTAAGAGAAGTCGTATTTAGGATGAGAGTACACGTCATCGTGACTGGCCACAATGCTGTGTACGGACGCAGCGTAATGGGCTACAGGGGCGGCATAGTGTGCAACGGGAGCGGCGGCATAGTGAGCTACAGGAGCGACAGCGATGGCAGCATGGGACTGGTCATGACGCTGGATAGACTGAGAAGAAACAGCTGCGGCCGAGGAGTAGGCGACGGGAGCGGCGTGGTATGCGACAGGAGCGGAGTGGTAAGCGACAGGGGCGGCGTGGTACGCCACTGGGGCCGCCACTAGGGCATGAGGCTGGTCATGTCGCACAATGCTTTGAGAAGAAACTGCAGCCGCTGAGGAGTAGTGTGGCTCGGGCAGCAGGCCTGCGGCAGCCACTGCCAATACAGCGCTAAGACCAAAAATCTGCAAATAAAAAAATGACCCTTAATTTTATAATTAAATAATGAAATATTTAAAAAATTATTAAAATATTTTTATGCTTATTTAATACATGTAATATTTGTAACACTTACTTTAGAGAACATGTTGCTACAAAGTTGAATGTAGTAAGTGATATATAATGCATATTAAAAGCTGCTTTTATAGTACTTTTATTTTTTACCTGACAAGGTCAACGTTATTTAACTAGGAGTAATTTTTGGTTCATACACCAAATTTATTTAGAAATTGGGAGAAATAGTTCACATCAATAATATTTTTTTCTTACGATGTTGTTTTTATTGTATGTGAATAACTAAATACTTTATAAGAAAACTAAATTCAATATTATAATAAAAAAGTCTAAAAAGTTCGTCCGAAAATTTAATATTTGTACGAAAAATATATTCGGGGTAATACAAAATTATTAGTAGGAGACGATATATTATTTTTAGAATTTTTTGAACTTCAAAAATTGAAGATATGGAACATCTGACCAATAACTATAATAGCCCGGTTAACTTATAATAATCTAAGTTGCGATCTCATTGGCTCGAATTAAATAAATCTTTTGTGTTGAACAGTATAGCAGAAGAATATATATATTTTTAATTTTTTAGTTTCACGCTATATGCCGCACATAGCAGTAGGCAGAAGGCAGGCACCCATAGAGATGATTTTAAATTCATTCTCGATAGAAATTCATACGAAAATTAGCCAAGTCATATCTTAGACATCATTATATAGTCCTAAATTGTAAAAAGATAGGACATTTTAAGTTGTTATAGAATATTTAATGTTTTTAAAATAAATTTCAGGATTAATTTTTGAACTTGTCACTAATGTAGAAGTGAGATCTCACTTCTTTTGTCAATATTGAACTTGGCTCTTACATTCGTATTTTTGATGAGATATAATTACTTTTTGTATAGAAATTGTAAATATACAGAAAAAAATATTTTATCCTTTTCTTTTCAAAATATCTTGAAAAGGGCCAAAGAAGCTTAGCTAAATAATTAGTAGTAAATTTCATACTAGATATATGAGTTGCGATATTACATGTTTAACCCCGTCGACCTTGCCTCGTAAGAAAGTTATATAAAAGCAGCTACTAGTGAATTAAATGTATCATTTCCCCTCAATTAATTTAAAAGCAACATGTTCTCCAAAGTAAGTTTATTAAAAAAAATATTTAACAACTAAAAAATTATATAATGTATATCGTGATTATTATATTATTAGATATATTTTTATTAAAATTAAAACAAATTCATTGTTTATAGATATTTGGACTTAGCGCTGTATTGGCAGTGGCTGCCGCAGGTCTGCTGCCCGAGCCACACTACTCCTCAGCGGCTGCAGTTTCTTCTCAAAGCATTGTGCGACATGACCAGCCTCACGCCGTAGTCGCGGCCCCAGTGGCGTACCACGCCGCCCCTGTCGCTTACCACGCCGCTCCTGTCGCATACCACGCCGCCCCCGTCGCCTACTCCTCGGCCGCAGCTGTTTCTTCTCAGTCTATCCAGCGTCATGACCAGTCCCATGCCGCCATCGCTGTCGCTCCTGTAGCTCACTACGCCGCCGCTCCCGTTGCACACTACGCCGCCCCTGTAGCCCATTACGCTGCGCCCGTACACAGCATTGTGGCCAGTCACGATGACGTGTACTCTCACCCCAAATACGACTTCTCTTACTCTGTCGCCGACGGTCACTCCGGTGACAACAAGTCCCAGCACGAGAGCCGCGACGGTGACGTAGTACAAGGCGAGTACTCTCTGGTCGAAGCTGACGGCTCCATCCGCAACGTTAAGTACAGCGCCGACGCACATAACGGATTCAACGCTATTGTCAGCAACTCTGCACCCAAACACGCCATCATTGCTCACCATTAAGATTAAATGTATTTAACTTTATTTGTTTTTAGTAATTTTAATTGATATTTAAAATATAAAAAAATAATAATTTATTTATATGTTTGTATTTTTCAATAAATCCCTATTTATTATCTCTATATATAATAAGACAGTAAAAATATTTTGTCTATACATTTAGTAATTTCGCATGCAATGGATAGAGGGACACTTAAAAAGAATAATAGAAAGCAATTTTTTTGAATTTCTTGTCTATCTGTCTGTCTGTTTGTCGACATATTTTTGTCCGCATTTTTCTCTGAAAGTACTGAACCGATTTACTTGAACCAATTCACCAATTGCTTTGTTTTAACTCAACTTAACTATTAAAGTTTAGTTCATCAAAATCGGTTCATTAAAAAAAAAGTTATCGTCATTTGAAAGCAGTCGTAATTAATTCAACACCGAGATAAAGAACGATCTTGAAAGAAATATCAAGTAAATACAAAGATTTTTTGGTTGGTTCGTTCATATAATATATGTAACTAATTTAAAATCTGTACAGGAGTTAATATTCAATTATTACATTTATTTTACAAAGAATATTACGAATCCTTCAAATCAATAATTTAACATTTAAGGCTGTTTCTCAATGAGTAAATTAAATTATTCACTGACATCAGCACATTTAACAGAGTATATTATATAGGTAAAAAGAACATAAAGTTACAAAAATATATACGTGTAATAAACAATTAGCTTTATGTATATTTTATAAATATCAAACATCAACAATGGTCGTATTTTTTTATTTAAAACAATCAAAAATTCTTTGACGATAATGTCGTAAAAAATTCATATTAGAAGTCATTATTATATTAGAGTTGTCAATCAATTCTGCTTATTAAATCAATAATATAACTGTTTTGCATTACAACAAAACAATTATTATGTGTTGGATAAAACACAGTGTTAGAGTGAAGAAGTCATCCGTGATTTTAGTCTATGGTACTACAAACTTACCAATCTGTCCATAGATTATCTACTCTTGGCACCCGCAGGCGCCACCTACCGTGACGGTTGGCGCGAAAACATCTGTCAACTCATAGTCTTCACGTTTCATTCAATCACCAGCAAGTCCTACTTGCTAACACTGTGTTTTATCCAACACATAATAATTGTTTTGTTGTAATGCAAAACAGTTATATTATGTGTCTTCTAAAACACAGTGTTAGAGTGAAGATCTGTTTGTTATCTGCTGGTGTCAAGTAAAAATGCTATGTTGATAAGAAAAAGCAAAATTATTATATAACATTTATTAAATATCAAATTAAACAAAAAAAAAATTTTTTTGATTCAAATAAAAATACTAATCAAACTTAAAAGTATATCTGTAGTCAAATCTAGAATAACAAATATAGAACTCTCCTTAAAAAATAATAATAATAACAGTATGTAATCCTCAAAAATTCAACAAAATATTATTGCAGAAATTGCACAAAACTAATAAAACTTTCTCTAATGAGATCCATACCAATAACTTCTTTGTACTAATATTGCAAATTATCAAAAATAAAAAGAATAATTAATTAACTAAAAAATCAAAAACAGCTCTTGTCATAATTCGATTAAACACTTGAAAAATTATCAAAAAGTAAGTCAGCACTTGTATGTCTATCTGCTGATTCTATTTTACGACAGTAAAATTTTCTAAAGGTATGAAAACTCTTCCAGTTTCCTCTTTTTAAAATTTCTTCTACTGGGTGATTCTCAAACCAGCCCCTAGAGGCAACTGCACTACGTATAATACCAGGAGGTGCACTGATATTTATATCTTTAAAAATACTTTTAATCCAACCACCTATAATTGTTCTAGAAGCCGGTCTTACTGCACCCTTTATAGTAACAAATAAGCTTGTGATGTTGTTCTCTACTAATCGCCTACTGTTAGTCAATTGAATCAGTTGTCTAATATGTTTCACTGGACATATCATGTCATTATCATGTGTTAACAACTCCCAGTCTGACTGTCTATGAGTGCTAGTATCAGTCTTAGAACCAAATCTTGGATGCAGAACAATTCTATCATGTTGTTCAGAATAATGTTCACCTGATATATCCAACAGTGTCAAATCATGAATTCTTCGCCCCGAAGCCAGTAATAATATTAAGGCAGTTCTCCGAGAAACATCAAATAATGTATTTAAAGATGTTCTTTCTTGTAGCCAATCAAACAGAAGTTTAATATCAAAAACTGGTGGCTTTTGTACATGAGGCCTAGCTAGAGAAATAGCTTTCAAAATTTGTTGAACAAAAAAATTTTTTGAAAATGACTCATTTGATGTAGCACAATAAGTTGAAATAGCTGACTTATGGAGTAAAATTGTATTATATGCTAATTTGTCATTTAAATAAAGCTTAGCTAAAAATCTAGCTACACTATTGCCATCTGGTGCCCTAGGGTCTATGCCCTGCTCTACACACCAATCTATCCATCTTTGTATAGGTCTCTTATAAGTCATAAGTGTAGATTCTCGCCAACTCCTCTTTAATAATTTAATCTCTTCTACAGTCCAGTGCGAGACCTGGTGCCCCCACCCCCAACTTTCCATGCCATGAGGCCCAGCTGTTCCACTTGTGGAGGGCACTGACCTGTTGTAATGTCTATTAAATTCTTCCGAATCTTTTCTATTAGAAGCGGTTTCTCCAAAGCTCTGGCTTGCAAGTCCGGAAGCCAGAAACATCTTTTCCATTGAGGGGCTATTAATATGAACGTTCCCTTGGCCTTGTTTAGATGGGACAGTACCTGAGGTATTAAATTGGGAGGTGGGAATAGCCATCCCAATTGACATTCCCATTGACGACTGAAGGCGTCGTAAAAAATTGCGTACCCATCTGTCGAGTCTAGCGTTACATATTTCTCGACGACGGCTGTTGATCTGGACGCGAATAGGTCTACGTCTGGCACGCCCCAAGCTTTGAATATGGCCTCCGTGGCCGGGGGCAACAGATGCCACTCGGGCAGCTCCCGGCCTCTTGAGAGGCGGTCTGCAATCCCGTTTAACCTCCCCGGGAGGTAGCAAGCCGACAGTGTTGCTTGGAGCTGCTCGGTGAGCCTCAAGAGCTTGGTTGTTAAGTTTAGAAGGGCAGTTGATCGAGTGCCACCTTCGTTTCTTATGTATGACACCAATGTTCGGTTGTCTGACTGTACGAGTATATGTGCCGCCTTCAACACTTTCTGTTGGCTCTTTATTGCTCCATATACCGCATACATCTCTTTGAGATTTGAATGCCACCTTCTCTGATAAGGGGCCCATTGACCTGACAAGTAAAGGTTGTTCAATTGAGCGCCCCACCCTGCATCCGCTGCATCGGTGGTTAAGAAGTGTGATACCTCTTTTCGACGCAGTGTTTTGCAACTCCTTTGCACTGCTTGCACCCACCATCCCAAATCCTGACACACCTTGGGCGGTAATGGTCTTATCTCCCTGGGCCTTCTGTCTCTGTATCCCTTTAAAGATATTTGCATACTTCGGCAATAAAGACGGCCCTTGGGAATGGTGAGAGTTGCAAAGTTTAAATGGCCTAATAAGCTCTGGGCCTCTTTCAGGTTGCATGCAGAACCCTTTCTTTTGAGATCTGTGATCATCTTTTCTATGGTACAAATTTTCTTTTGAGGTAGAGTCATAGTGAACTGGTTGGTATTCCAGATTATACCCAAGTACTCTATCTCTTGAGTTGGCTCTAAAACAGACTTTGGGTAATTGATATGCCACCCTAAAGTCTCTAGCAAGCTCAGCATTTCCGAAACCTGAGTGTCTAGTCTGGAACGGTCTTGGTTCACCAACAAGAAATCGTCCAAGTAAACCAGTAACCTGAACCCCCTGGTCCTTAGGATTTCCGCAACCCAATTGACCACCGCTGTGAAAATCTGTGGGGCACAGGAAAGACCGAAAGGAAGTGCTGTTAGCTGCAGCACTTCCTGATTGTATATTATCCGAAGAAAACGCCTGTGAGTTTCTGAAATTGGTATATGAAAATAGGCATTCTGAAGGTCGATCTTTGTTAACCAATCGTTTTCTTGTAGGAATTCTGATACCTCTGTCTGAGATATCAGATGAAATCTCTTTGGAGAAATGTAAATATTGAGACCCCTGAGGTCGAATATGGGCCTTAATCCCCCACTGGACTTCTTTATCAAAAACATTCTTGAATGAAAACCGGGATTGAGCACTTTTGGCCTTTCTAATATTCCCTTTTCTTTTAACTCCTTGATCATCTCCGTCATCAGGGGAGTTTCTCTGGTGCGAAATTTCCTTTGGACATTCTTGTAGGGATACTGCATAGGGGGCTTGGACTTGAACGGAATTCTTCCTCTTGAAATTATTTTTAAAATAAATTGAGTCGCACCTTGACTTTGCCATACTGATATATGGTCTTTTAAGCAACCCCCCCTGAAGTCCCTTAACTGATAGTCAATCTTGTCTCGTATTGGACTGATTGGAGGTGTTGCTGCGACGAAAGGGCTTCTTATATTTCGACTTCTTGTCTATTTTTTTACCACGATATTGCTGTGGATGTTTTTTCACATCTTGTTTTCTCTGTGAGTTCTGATCGAAAGTATGTCTCTTTTGTTGACCTCTCTTTAAATAACTTGGTGTATTCAGCCATATTTGGGATCCACCTAAAGATTGTATAATGGGTTGTAATGCCTCTTTGCTAAATAAATACTCTGCACTCGGAGGCACACTTCTTAAGGTCATCTGAAGATTCACATTGTCAATCTCCTTAAGTATTCTCTCTCGTCTTATCTCAATGCATTCAGCTCTTTTACCACATATAATCTGCAACATATTATCTGAATTCTTTGCAAAAGATGATGTCGGGCCAAACATAGTAGTGAATTTTTCAAATAATGTATTATAATTAACACTAGCAGGCTCCCTTGAGGTACCAATCAACTATAGACTGTAATGATTCCCTTAGAAGATGCCTTTGTTCTAAGGCTACATTAGATAAGCTACTCAATAAAAGCTCTGTTGAAGCCAAATAATCCTTAGACTTATTAAAATGACATAACTCTTCATTAACTCTTAAACCCATAAAACCAGGTTCTGCAATATAGGACTGCATGGCCTTTTTAAATCTTATTCCTTTCCAAGATTGCGAGTTAAACTGTTGTATTTTATTAAGCTCTCGCAACCGTTGCTCGTCAGCTGCAGGTATAATTTTATTACCATCATAATCGATACATACATCACCTAATGTCAATGTATTAATTGTATTACTACTACTAGGATCTACAAGAAAAGTTTCCTCTCTCATATGTGACCCTGAAGGCAAATTATTAGGTCGACTTGTCTGCGGTTGCAATTGATCAGACATATGCGCAACAAAATTGGAAATATAACTTACCTGAGTTATTAAACTATCGACTCTTGGGTCAGAATAAGGTAACGAACGCCTACGTCTTTTGTTTGGAGGTGGAGAGGCACAGTCTTCTTCCTCCGAGGATGAAGACGAGGACGATGTTAAAATGTTACACCGAGCCTGTCCCCCATCCGAGGCGACCTGGCTCGGTGCCGCACTCTCACCTCTTTCAGACTGATTCATTGTAACACTGCACTTATTTTAAAAATTACGTACTTATTTAATTTAAAACACTGTGAGTTATCTTATAAAAGAAAATTACGCATAAAGCGATATTTTTCTCAACTTTGTAAACTTTTTGATGCTTAGACTTCAAAAATCACAAATGCTATGAGTTGACAGATGTTTTCGCGCCAACCGTCACGGTAGGTGGCGCCTGCGGGTGCCAAGAGTAGATAATCTATGGACAGATTGGTAAGTTTGTAGTACCATAGACTAAAATCACGGATGACTTCTTCACTCTAACACTGTGTTTTAGAAGACACATAATCATGTATTTTAAGCGGGCGAAGCCGTGGGCGAGCCGCTAGTAATAAATACTAATTACAATTATAATAACATATTTTTTAAGAAAGTCTTGCAAAATTTAAATGACCTATGTTATGACCTATAATAGCTATAATAATATCTCGACCTAAAATAATAGTTATATACTCATAGCGCATTGAGATTGAAATGAATGTAGAATAAAAAGTTTGTAGGAAAATTTATAGTTCAAATAAAAGAAAATCTGAAAATTGGTAATTAACTTACTTCAAACTTATATTTATTCTTCAATTCATACAAAATGAGTTTATACATATGTACATACGTCCGCAAGTTCAGTTTATCAGCTTTTATAAATTTTTGTACTTTCCGTTGACCTATATAGTCATGAAATTGGCCAATTGTACCAATAGGACCTACAGTCATGAAATCGGCCAATTGACTTAGCAATCGCACTAAGCAATCCAAACTAATATAATATTTTCATGCGCGTACGGATCTCTCTTTTTTTTACGGTAGAAGAACTAAGAGTTCTTGATTTTTGATGGCATCTATTTTTTTGTCCTATTTTTTTCCCTTTTATCGATATATATCCTTTTTTTATTATTCTCTTATAGTACAGCCCACTCATGGCGCAGGGGCCGTGTGACAGTAAATGCGACTGGTTGTGGATTCGATCCCCACTCGAAGAAATAAATTATTTATTTAAATTTATATTTTCATTTCCTCGCGCTGGTGTTCAGACAAAGCGCATCTTTGAGTCCTCCCGTTCAACACACAATGGAAGTGCGGCGGAAAGTGAGGAACAGAGTGTCTTAACAATTAGTTACCTCTGCCTACCCTGCTGCCATGTGCGGGATACACCGGGAAACTAATTTTAATTTGATTTTTAATTTTGTATTATACATTTACAGGAATACTGATTTATTCACTGCAAAAGTACTTACTTTATTTTTATATACTGGATGGCCTGCTGGGATTTTATATCAAACCTTCGTTTTTTATGTAAATAGAAAATGCTAATCATGATGAGTAAATTTTGCTTAGGCGCTCACTATATTTACACTGTTTAGAAATTAAACGAAATGTTATGACGACGGTTCCACATCAAATATTTAGACTTTCAAAATAAATAATAGCCTATATCCTGCCCAGGAATATAATAGCTAGGAATATAAATCAGCACGGTAGTTTTTTACCTGAAACACTATGAACAGACAGACACAAATATTTAAAAAAAATATTTGTGGCTTCTGACAGTAAGAGTATTATTTTTTACTTTATTATATTCAAAGTAGTTATACTTCCATCAATTATACCCTAGATGAAGGAAAACGGCAAGAGAAATACGAGCAAATGTCGAGGCTAAGCGCGGCGTTGAGTTCTGTCACTCAACACGCAATGCCTCCTGAATTCGGCAGAAAGTGAGGAACGGAGTGTCTTAACACTAGGTTCCCTCTGCCTACCCTGCTGTGTGCGGGATACAGCGTGAAGCTGAAGCTGAATAAATATAACCATTATACTGAGATGGTAGTCTAGTATCTTAACGTTGACGTGGTAGTCTCCTGGACACTTTTCTCTCCTCCACCCTCCCTGCTCCTTGCGACCACCTGTCACACACTATTCGACGCGTAAGCTCATTACGATAAGGTACTGAAAGCCGCGGTGAATGCCTTAAATTTGAAATCAGTGGTAATAACCTGAATTTTATATTTCGCGGTGTCTATGGGAAAACCACGTCAGTCTCAGAGGGTTAAAAAAAATTGAAAGAACAATTTGATAGATAGATAGATAGATTAGGAATAAAATGTTTTATATCCATTACGCGCTATACGAAACTAAGCCGTACCACACTGTTATAAGGTTGGATTTTATTGAAATGATCTTACGTCATAAGTCTGTGTGAAATAATATTTTGAATTTCTATTTACATTGACTGGTATCATATTTTTAAGCCGTATTTGTATGCAATCCTTTATCTAGTGTATAATTGATCGAAGGATAGTACATATATTTTTGTTCAATAGGCTTTTACATTTTGGATAACCTTCTATTTCCAATTTTTCCATTATTGATAAATATTATTATATATTATTTTTAAGTAAATGGTAATTCACATTCGTTTTTGTTAAATTTAGGATTATTATTACTTTATATAAAAAATTTACATTAATGAATATTTTCTATTCTAATAAACTTTTATTTTAACAAGTTCAATAGAAATAAAATTTATTTTTATTAACTAATCATATTAACTACATTTGTCCTTTTTACCATATTTCTTATATATATGTTTGTTATAAAAAAATATTAGTAGACCGTAGACTAATGCTTAGAAAAGGGATCATTTAAAATAAAAGCAAAAAGTTATTACTAATGTGTTGTAATTTTAACATCGATAACAATATTAATAACTAATAACAAAGTCAATAAATTTCATATTAATGATGAGCTATGATGGCATGTTTGGGTGCAGAGTTGCTAACAATAGCGTTGAATCCGTTATGCGCGTCGGCGCTGTACTTAACGTTGCGGATGGAGCCGTCAGCTTCGACAAGAGAGTACTCTCCTTGTACTACGTCACCGTCGCGGCTCTCGTGCTGGGACTTGTTGTCACCGGAGTGACCGTCGGCTACAGAGTAAGAGAAGTCGTATTTGGGGTGAGAGTATACTTCTTCGTGGCTGCCTACAATGCTATGTACGGGCGCAGCATAATGGGCTACAGGGGCGGCGTAGTGTGCAACGGGAGCAGTAGCGTAGTGTGCAACGGGAGCAGCAGCGTAGTGAGCTACAGGAGCAACAGCAATGGCGGCATCGGACTGGTCATGACGTTGGATGGATTGGGAAGATACGGCTGCAGCTGATGAGTAATGCACAGGGGCGGCGTAATGGGCTACGGGCGCGGCAGCATAGTGGGCAACGGGAGCAACGGAAATAGAAACACGAGGTTGGTCATGACGCTGTATAGATTGAGATGACACTGCAGATGCATAACGTGCGGGAGCAGCATAATGGGCTACAGGAGCAACGGAGTACTGGGCAACGGGAGCAACAGCTACGGCAGCATGGTTTACGTCATGACGTTGGATGGATTGAGACGAAACAGCTGCAGCTGAAGAGTAATGCACAGGGGCGGCGTAATGCGCTATGGGTGCAGCAGCGTAGTGGGCAACGGGAGCAACGGAAATAGAAACACGAGGTTGGTCATGACGCTGGATAGATTGCGACGACACTGCAGATGCATAACGTGCGGGAGCGGCATAATGGGCTACAGGAGCAACGGAGTAGTGGGCAACGGGAGCAACAGCTACGGCAGCATGGTTTACGTCATGACGTTGAATGGATTGAGACGAAACAGCTGCAGCTGAAGAGTAAGCTACAGGAGCTGCGTGGTATGCCACGGGGGCAGCGTGGTATGCAACTGGAGCCGCTACGACGGCATGAGGCAGGTCATGACGTAAAATGCTTTGAGAAGAAACCGCCGCTGCTGAGGAGTAACGGGGTTCTGGCAGCAGACCAGCCGCGGCAACCGCCAACACAGCACTTAAACCAAGAATCTGTAAACAAAATTATATTTTATAAGTAAAGGCATTAGTTATAATTAAGTTATTACTTAATACTTCAAGATATAAAAAATATTTTATTAATTATAATTAATAAAATATTTTTATTTTTTTTAATACTCACTTTTGCAAACATGTCGTTATTTTAGTTGATAATTGATAAATGATACATATAATTTAATAAAAACAGCTTATATAGTACTCTTATTACATATAATCAAGGTCATCATAAAACTAGGGCTTTATATATTTACAAGGTCTTAAAAAATAATTTCCTTACCTTACCCAACTTCACTGGAAGAAATGTACTTATGAAAGTGTAATGTAATTTTTTTGCTTTAACTTTATTCTTTACCGACAAACCATATATATTTATTAATACGTGAAGCTAAAATTTAATTCTCCTTTTTACGTAAATTGTGCGGATGAAGGAGTATGTAACTTGACACAGTTTTACTTTACACACTGTATAGAGAAGGAGAATGCTATTTTTTTAAATAATGCATAACAATACATTTAAGTAATAAAATAAACATAACACATACTAGAGATACTTTACTCTTAAATTGAACTTACAAACACATACAAATAAGTGTCATTACAATAACATTTGTAATTTGTCACTTAGTAAACCTCACAGCAAAAAATAGCGTCAGCAAAAAAAATAACAAATAATAAACAAATCATATAATTTTAAAATACTATGGAAACGAATTTATCTCAAATCGACATTAAATGATTTTTAATAGTTTGGTTTCAAAACTTATGTCATTAAATCCAAAATTCAATTACATAAATGCTAACATAAAAAAAAAATGTGCAAATTTGATTCGAAAAGATATGGATTTCACGCCTGTATATAAAATTTCCGATAAATTTTATTAAATTTTTAAAGTGAATGATCTATATTCAAAAAATAATAAAAATGTGAAATGTTTTTAGTTAGATGCAATATTATATATTTTCTTAACTTAACTTAGCTTCACTCTTTATCCCTAGCGGGGTAGTCAGAGAGAATGCAAGTGTATAAGTACACAACCTAGATGCAAGTGTATAAGTTAAAAAAATATATAAGCAACAAATTTCAGCTTTAAGTACTTTGAAAGCTCTACAGAAGCTTCATAATTAGTCAATAGAGTACAACAAGGCAAGATCCGACTTTAGAGATTGTTCGGTGAGATGTTAGCTATGAAAGAGCGACTGAGCCATATTTTTGTAAATAAAAAGGTCAAACATCGCACATGTGTATCAAGATACCATTTTTGAGAAGATAGTTAAGCCCCTTAACAACACCATGCTTAAAAACCAAAATTGGTCCTTTCAGCGTGGGTGATGATGGCGGCGCCAGATCATTAAGCTCGATCCACCCAATCTTGGTTAGTCTTATCGAATAGTTGTTTTTTTAATAACAATACAGATTATTATTTTATAGACAATATTTATCAACAACTTTTTTTTAACAGTGCCAAAAGCGTGTGACTGTAGATACGACGGTTGTGGATTTGATCCCCAATCTGGGGAGTGTATTTCTTCACTCTGGTTAAAAGGCAAAGCGCGGTGTTGACTTCCGCCACTCAACACGCAATATCTTCAAATTTCGGCAGCCATTGGGGAACATAGATTCTGAATGAAGAACGAGTGAAGTTGCTTACTAACTCCTTGTTTTATTCATTTTATATATAGGGTATATTCATGAAGCCATGAGATAAAAGGTAAATATGTCCAGAAAAAGATTATTTTATAGATCACTATTGATGAAGCTACTATATTATAAGTCAAAAAAATGTATGTATGGTTTTATGGAAGTAATACGCCGATAGCACTATAAATAATATTATTGAGAAATAAACTACTATAATAAATTATAGAGCACAGGTACTGCCGACATTTTATATTAAAATATGATGTTTTGTTATCAATCAGATTTTATCCGCTATTTTTACTATTGGTCAACCCGTTCTGTACTGTTGTGATTCCGTTGTTACTTTGGTTATTTTATTAAATATCTTGTTTTGTTAAGTGTAAAGTTGTTTTTGATTATTTTGTTTTTATTACGTCAAATCCAAAGTATCATCAATTACAGGAGCTTTACGCAGGGCAGTAGGCTGTATACCTCGTGAAGTTCGAATGACCATCTACAACTCTTTAGTTAAATCTCATCTGGAGTATCTTATAGAAATATGGGGATGTGCCGCTTAAACAAATCTTAAACCGCTCCAGACTGCTCAAAATAAATTAGTAAAAATCTTATTTAATTACGATTTCTTTACAAATACATTAGTGCTTTATAAAGAAACCAAACTATTTAATATAAAACAATTATATACGTATGCAACATGTAACTTAATAAAGAAAATTATGTGCGGAAATCTACATTCGGGCCTAAAATTCACAATTCAAACTTATAAACATACAATGAGATATAAAAACAAAATTCAAACAAGAAAGCCAAGAACTACCTGCTACGGAATTAAAAATATTATGTATGAGGGTGTTCAACTATTTAATAACTTGCCAAATAGTATAAAGACGTGTACAACAGTAAAAGAATTTAAGAAAAATCTCAAATTATATGTATACTCCTTACTTAATTAATATTTGTTTATTTTATAAAACAATATCTAAAATCTTGTTACACACGACCACTGGAAATTTGTTTATTTAAGATAACTTTAAGTAGTTATATATTAGTATTTAAGTTCAATATAAGCGAACATTGTTCTTTTTGAGTGAATAAAGTTTTTCTATAACCTTATTATATTGAATATTTTATATTTTAAAACGTAAGTAAACACTAAATTAAATAGAAATTAAAGAAAGTTTAGAAATTGAACCAAATTTAAATTAATATTTCGTTTCCTTAAATGGAGATCGAACTCACAACCTAGCGAGTTTACAGAAATGCTTTGAGCCCCTGCGCCACGACTGAACTCAAAAATTTAGTTTACTCAATTTAACAAGACAAGATTAGGGATGACGTTGAGTTCTTTCACTCAATACATGATGTTGGTAAAATAGATGGAAAGTGAACGACAATTATTCGCTGATATCCTATATAATATACTAAAAACATGATTTTTAGGACCGCCGTGGGAGCCGACTGTAATCTTGCGACTGTAAGCGCTACATACAAATTTTCATATTAAAATAAAAATAGCTTTCATAAACAATCACTAAATGTCAAAATTAACTGCATTGTAATAATATAGTAGATAGTGTAACCTAATTTTAAGGTCAAAAATATCTGCTAAATTTTAGCCGGTACGAACTTCACATGTTGCATTACATATTTAAATTTATTCGAACTACATACTACATATTGGTTGTGGTCCAAGAGAGGAATTCGGGCTTTCTATACTGCGCAATGTTTTTTGTGAAAGTATCCTTTAACAGTTGGTTGCGTTTAAAAATGTGAATGTAAAAATTTTACAAAAAAGAAAGAAAATAATTAATTAAAAGAAAGAAAATAATTATTAATGTAAGAATAAAATAAATAGATAGGAAACAAACTGACAAAAAGAGCTACAGGGAACGGTCTAGAGCTGAGTTTGGGATACTGAAATTTTAAACTAGCAGCTTTAAAGTTTATTGATGAAACATATTCTTACAAATATGTTAAAAAAATTATAATAATACATCATTTCGCTTTTATTTTAATAAATATAAATTTGAATCTTATGACTTGGACATGCCGAACGCCCGAGGCATTGGCCTCTAAACCTATGAGCTCATGTCAACAACGTGTACCGACATTGTGCAAGCAACTCGTTTATCAAAATTAGTTCTCGTAACAATAACTTAATTTTGACTTAATCTTCGTTGGATACATTTAAATATCCAATATAATACACAAAAAAATATGTTTTTTTTTAAGCTTATTCTAAATATTTATTCTATAAAAAATATTACATTAACGGTACTATTGACCTTGACATTTATACCGGTACGGTATTTTAAAAATAGATTAATTAGCATTTTCAAAACTATAAAAATACTACTTTGCATACAGCTAACTACATACTAAAATTCGATCTGTATGTTTTGTTCAAACATGATTTTTTTAATATATAAATATATTTACTTTCACTTATGTTTACGAGACTAGTCGTGGCGCAGCGGCACGAAGTGTGGCTGTAAAACCGAATGGTTGTGGGTTTGATCCCCACTCGAGGAGATGAAATATTTACTTAAATTTATATTTCCATTTCTTCGCTCCGGTGTCGAGGCTAAGCGCGGCGTTGAGTTCTGCCTCTCAACACGCAATGTCTCCAGAATTCGGCAGAAAGTGGGGAAAAGAGTGTCTTAACACTCGGTTCCCTCTGCCTATCCTGCTGTGTGCGAGATACGTGAATGATAAATGTATAATATATATAAACATAAGATATATGTCAAATTTGAGGATTTTTATTTTAAAGAAGAACATTATGATCAGATATAAAATAAAAACGTATAATTGAACTAATTACTATTGTAATGGCACATGTTATAGAAAAATTCTACTCTCAAAGCATTCAAATGCGTTTGATTATTATATTTCATAAACAATGATATCATCTATTCTAAAATCTAAACATGTTTAACTCATCTTTAGATCTTTAGAACTATCGTTGTATTACAGACGTTATACGATATACATTATATATTATCCAAGGAATTACGTGAAAGTCCGATCCGATTAGAGTTATAGGATAGGTTATAGGACTACTCCGAAAGAAAAAAAAAACAATTCATAAAAATATTATAAGTGTCTATATAACACCTAATTTCTTTTTATATTTTGTCACTAGTGTACACATATAAGTGACGTATTTTGATTTAGGCATCATTTAAATTAGGATTGCTTACCAAGTTCTTATCAACATGCATTTACATGTAAGTATGGAATATATATATTAAGTTTTTGCAAAATAATACTTTAAAATAAAATTTTAAATTAAAGGTAATTAATTTTTTTATGTAAATTCAATAATAACAACGTAAATACAATATTTTTAAATAATTTATTCACTCACATTTCAGACTACCATTGGATCACTACTGATTGTCTTGTGTCTAGATGGATCTTCTAACCTAGCAGTGTCATCAATAAGTGTAAACCGAGACGATGCACCTGTTTCTTATAAATACAGGGCTACACATATTCACTCGACAGAGAAGCCTATATATAATAATATTCGTCGTCAGCTTAACATAGAATATACTACACCACTTTTTAAGAGCATACAATACGCTCCTATGGTAGTAAAAGAAAAAGAAAAAAATAGTTTATATTCTGAATCATTTATTTTGAATCAAAATAAAACGCATTCTATTACAAATAGAGAAAATACCAAAAACTATACGAGACAACTAGAACCACGAGAATATAATAATAATAAAAAAAATTCGTTTACCACATCTGTACCGGAAATATCAGGATACAATATCGATCTTTCCACTTTAAATAAAATTAAATACAGTAAAGAAAGTCTTCTGAAACTGCTAAATAACGATAATCAGATTATCAAGGTATATCATTATGTTAATATAACGTTTATGTTATCCATATATTGTCCCCAAAATATTGAAACAAACTTTTTATTTCCAAAGTTAGTTTTATTTAACACGTAGGAAAGAAAAATACTTATTTAGAAAACGTATATATTTGACAATTTTGAATTTATTTGCGGGAATAAATTCGCGGCCCCTCGAATAAGCCTAAGCGGTCCTACCACTAGGCCTTATGTTTAACATACGTTACGGTTTCCAAGGGGCGCGTGTTTAAATCTCGTTACTATTAAATTTTAAATTTTTACACGTTTTTTAATTTTTAACAAACATTTTTAGATAAAAAAATCACCAGTTCTAAATTTAAATATTGATGTGAAGGAAACGTTAAGGTCGAAAACATTGCGTAATATAATTGAAAAAAGTATATTGCGAGACGGGAAATCTATAAAGTAAGTAAGAATAATATTTATTTTTTGTAATAATTTATAATTATATTAATCAAGAAGATTTTCATAATCAAGTTTTTTAGGACTATCCAAGTACTGCTGGCAATGGAAAATTCACCAATTCAAGCAGCCATCGAGTACGCTAAGATGCCTTACTTGCACTTAAATGTTGCGCGTTCTTTCAACATTGCGCGTCCACCTTATAAGGCGCAAAGGAATGAATATATTCAAAAGTATAGGCACAAAACACTAAAAAGCAATTCGTTATTTTACTCCATACCCAATATTATATATAGTTTTTCTTAAAAAACAATTTATTTTTCATTTCTAAGTAAAATAACATTTATAAGGATACATTAAAAAAATACCGGTTATTGAAGAATAAAAATATTAATTATCTGTGACATTGTTTTTCAAACCTCTCTTCTCTCGTACTCGTATTATTTAGTACCTCAACCACCTTTACTTTCTTTTATTTCTAATGTTAAGCTATAACTTATTTTTTATATATTGTCTTTTAAATTAACTTTCTTTTTTCTGGGTTATATATTTCAAATATTTACATATTTTATTGTAATAAGTAATAAAAGATTTATGTTATTTCAATAATAAATATATAAAATCATATTAGCAAGTGAAAGAATAAAATGAATAATTTCTTAAGACCTAGTGAATGTATTACAAGTACCAGTATATTTGTCATATTGACCGGGGGCAAGGTCGTTCACTCGTGCAAGTTCTTCTAAGCTTGATGCTGCAGATAAAGTCAGTATATAACGGGAGAGCTTTCGTAACGAAATCATTCAGTGCTCAAACACGAAACAATAATCAACACAATGTTCTCTAAAGTACGTGACAAGAAACATTTATATCAATTATATTTTAATATTTCATTAGAATATCTATACTTATTTATATTTATTATTGCAGATTGTATCTCTTTGCGCTATAGTGGCAGTGGCTTCAGCTGGTCTTTTGCCCGCTGCTGTGCAGTACTCCCCAGCAGCTGCCGTATCTTCCCAAAGCATTGTGCGCCATGACGAGCCCCAAGTTCTTGGTGCTAAGATCCTCGCCCCTGTCGCCAAGTTGGCCGTCGCTGCCCCTGTAGCCTACCACGCACCTGCCCCCGTCGTGTACCAGGCCGCCCCCGCACCCATCGCCTACCACGCTGCTCCCGCTTCCATCGCCTACCATTCTGCTCCCGTAGCAAAGGTTCTTGCCCAGCCTGAAATCATTGTAAGTATATGCGTAATTTTTTAATTTTATGTACTATCACCTTTAATCAATAATTAAATTAAAAATAGTAATATTATACATACTCTTTGATATGATAATCCACCGTTTCAATTTTAATTACAGGCTCACCCGAAATACGATTTCAGTTACTCTGTAGCTGACGGACACTCCGGAGACAATAAGCAACAACAAGAATCCCGCGACGGTGATGTCGTAAAGGGCTCCTACTCCCTCGTTGAGGCTGACGGCTCCGTCAGGACCGTGGAGTACTCCGCTGACGACCACAACGGTTTCAACGCCGTCGTACACAACAGTGCCCCCGTCCACGGCCCAGCTGTCGTCAAGGCCGCCCCCGTCGTCCTCAAGGCTCCCGTATACGCAGCCCCCGTACAACAATACTACCACTAAAAATTAAAAAATTAGTCACCAAATATGATATAACGACCTGCTATTTATTTATTGCAATATAAACAATTAAGAAAAAATATTTATATTTTTTATTTAATTTCAAATCCTAAATAATTTTGAAATTGAGATTGTCGTAACTACGAGTTTTCGTCATTTACGAGTTTACATTGAAATAAATTAAGATTTTTTTAATTATTTCAATGTCACAATACAGAAATGTACTTCTTAAGGTTCTCAACATATAAAATATATGATAATATATGTATGTACCTACATATCAGTAAATATTTGATGCTATAAATATTACAGAGGCCAGTTAATTATTATTACACAGACTCAAAGGCTGTATGCGCGTGTTAATGAAAACGGAGTGTTTTAACACTGGGTTCCTAGATTTCCTCTTATGTGTGGGATACAGGGTAAAGCTAAAAAAATATTACAGAATAATCGGGGTGCGATGCTAAGAGCTAATAAATGCTACTGTAAAATGGTTGCAAAATGTTACTAAACCAATTTCACAACGAAGAAGTATTTTGCTTCAAGTAACAATTTTATTGTGAGTATTTTAAAGTTAAACTCATAAAATAAAAGTAGTGGAACATAAAATAAAACTCGGATAAGCACGGGTCGGGCTTGACTATCGAGGGCTCCGTAGTAAAATTGTAAGTTTCGAGCTTTTGTTGAAATTCATCATCATTCTTAGCTTAGCCCGAGCCTATTCATCTACCTACCTCACTTGAACTAGCGGCTTTAATACCAAATTTTGACACCCCCTCCGCACTCCCCCCTTTTAAAGCTATTATTTTTAGGAATAATCACAAATCTATAGTTTTCAGACTTTTTCTTGAACTGGAAGAATAAATAAAAGTATACTAAAGGAAATTCTTAGTGTTAGAAATAAAAAAAAGCTATTGAAAAACAAAGATTAAAGTAAACGTAAGTTATGGAATTTTTTAATATTAGAAAAAACACAACTTAAAATAAAATAAACAAAAAAATAAGTAAACGTAACCTAATAGCCGTATAAAAATTAACAGTAGATCGAAAATTTATGAAAATTTACAAAACCATCAACGTCGACTACCCGTCCGACTAATATGATCACTAGTAACTTATTAGGATTTCGTTACTTTTCATTTAGCTGAATAATATATAAAACTGAGTTTTTTTATTGTTCTCTTTTTTGTCTATGACAAAAGACATTGTGAAGTACAATATTTAAACAATCTTGAAAAAGGTACAAATTTGCATTATCTTCCACTAGCCTCTTAACCTGCATATTGGCCTCAAAGAGAATCCCACTTCATAGTAAATTAAGGTGTTCAATTATTTAAAGATTCGTCAAGAACTGTATTTATATTGTGATGTTAATTTGGCACACATTTCAGACATTTCTGTAATTATCGGGCATGAATAGCTGTAGACTTTTACGAAAGATTTCTATTTCAGCCCAGAATATAGATTGTCGACCAAAAAGGGCTAGTCGTTGTGCGGCGGCACGAATTGTGACTGTAAAACGGACTGGTTGTGGGTTCGATCCCCACTCGAGGAGATGAAATATTTAATAAATTTTTATTTCCATTTCTTCGCTCTGGTGTTGAGGTTAAGCGCGGCGTTGAGTTCTGCCACTCAACACGCAATGCCTCCAGAATTCGGCAGAAAGTGGGGAACGGAATGTCTTTTTTTTTTTTTTTTTTTTATTTAGAATCAAAAGGATAACAAAACAGATTTACAATAAGTCTTAGATCTAAGGTATAGTTACAAAGTTAATAATTGTAGACCCAACATCAGTGATCACATGAACGATATACGATCAGAAACGCAGTGTAGATAACACATACAAGAAAATTAAAATAAACTATAAAATTTGAAATTTTATGCTATTAAGGGTTGGTATATAACATAAAGCCATTATTTTTACGTAGACAAGTTAGAAAATAAGAGGACCAGTCACCTGACCGCCCTACGGTAGTTAATCCCTTGGGTTCAGATTTGAAAGTATCTGCAGTCAAGTGACTGTGATTTGAATATTTTTATGTTTGAGATTCTCTATTATTGCTCTCATAAAGATACCAGCATGCAAGCCTAAAATATCTATGTTATTAAAATTAAAATTATATAATTCGAGCATGCGGCGAATTGGTGCCCTAACACCAGCATTAGTTCTACATATGGAAGTTGTAAAAAGTTTATGTTGACGAGTAGTTCGAATATGGGCTTTAACAGGTACTTGATAACATATTTTCCCAATTAAATCTATACAATCATATTTATTATGACATATGTCATAAAATAACATAGTGCTGAGCTGTATACGTCTAGAAGCTAAATTTAGTAAATCATATTTGTCTAACAACAAATCATAAGATAAATGACTATGAGTACATTTATAATGTATACATTTTAAGAACTTTTTCTGTACCATTTCAATACCATTGATATACTTTAAGTAAAGTGGATTCCAAATAGCTACGGCATATTCTAGTTGAGATCTGATAAGAGATTTATATAAGTATAAATAAGTTCTATAATCTTTGAACCCATTACACGATCTCAGAACGAAGCCATACATTTTAAACGCCTTATTTACAATATTTTCTACATGAATGTCAAAATGAAGCTTTGTATCTAAGGTAATTCCTAAGTCTCTAATTTGTTTGACTCTCTCGAGTAAGACACCACTGAGCCAATACGTATTATCAATGGGACTTTTCTTCTTAGTAATTGTCAGAGATTTACATTTGTTCAGACTTAGATTCAATCCATTAACACGACAGTATATTGAAAATCTATCCAAATCATCCTGGATTTTAGCTGAATCTTCCGAGCATTCAATTGTTCGGTATATTTTCAGGTCATCAGCATACATAAGAAAATGGTAATGTTTAAAGCAGATACCAATATCATTCACGAATATTAAAAAAAGTAACGGACCCAATATTGAGCCTTGTGGTACACCAGAGCTCACAGGTACACAAGATGATTCAAAACCCTTTAACACTACATTCTGGGACCGGGCAGAAAGATAAGATTTAAACCAACGCCATAGATTCCCACGGATACCATTGAGGGCCAATTTTTCTAACAATATCTTAGGGTCCACTCTGTCAAAGGCTTTCTGAAAATCAGTATATATGCAATCAGTTTATTTATTAGCATCAAGTGCTTCAAATAAATATGTCGTGTATGATAAAAGGTTAGTTACTGTAGAACGTTTCTGCATGAATCCATGTTGTTGTGGGATAATTATATTGTGGATAGAAGGATATATAGCATTATGCACTAATCTCTCAAGGATCTTCGACAATATTGGCAAAATTGATATAGGTCTGTAATTTTCAACATTATTCTCGGGACCTCCCTTATGAACAGGTTAGCACCTCCCTTATGAACAGGCTAGCAGTTTTCCATACACTTGGAAACTCACCATCATATAGACATTTATTATATAAGAAATGAAGCGGTTCATCAATTACATCTGCTACTTCTTTCAAGAAGCAGGCATGAATGTTATCAACTCCCGGCCCTTTGGTTATATCTAAAGATAAAAGAGTCTTGTTAACGTCGATTTTAGAAAAAAATAAGTTAGAGATGAGGTTATACGGACTTTGTAGGTCGTCTATACTTATATCGTTTATATCAAAATTACTAGGTACCTGTGAAGGTGTAAAGACAGACTGAAAATAATTCGAAAACAATTCACAAATTTCACTGGCTTCACTGGCAGCTACACTTTTGTACACCATATAGCTAGGTATATAGATAGCATTTTTTCTGTTTGATATATAAGTCCAAAAAAATTTTATGTTACGCCTGATACTTTTCTCAACATTACTTAAATAATTTTTGAAACATTTTTCCGTTTTATATTTAAATTTTCTTCTCAGCACTGAGTAAGCTTTATAATTAGAATCACTGTTGTATTTTTTCATTTTTATCCACGCCTTCGTTTTTTTCTTGAAAAGATGAATAATATCAAGCGTAAACCACACAGGATATTGATTATGAGAAAGATTGATTACTTTAGTAGGTATGTGTTTCTTATAAATTCCATAAAGTTTTTCATAAAAGATGGCAGTAGCACTCTCAACATTCTTGTTTGAAAAAAGATCTACCCAGTTGGTATCTCTTATATCTTCCCTAACTTTTGCATAGTCTACATCCTTAAAAATAAATTTTGTATAAGGTTTATTCAACAACTCCTTAAATTGCTTGGTAAGAGGAATAAAAACTTGAAACGGCGGATGATGATCATCACATGGTACCAACGATGTAGCTACAGACAGTAAGTTACAATTAGTTTCATTTGTTATGAAAAAATCTAGTATACTGCTGTTTTTGTTTCTTAAACCTCCGTCCCGCCGTCCACTACCCTTGCGGTCCCGGTCCTTACGGAAAACCTTGTAACGAGTATCAATAAATTCATTATCAGCTATGTCAAAATGCAGCCAAGTTTCAGTTAAAATTATGATATCATAACAATTTGATAAAATATTCATATACAAGGTATGCAGCTTCGTTCTGAGCCCCCGGCAATTCTGATAGTAAATAGGTTCTATAGGTTCCCTCTGCCTACCCTGCTGTGTGCAGGATACAGCGTGAAACTGAAAAGGGACAATTGTGCCTCTTGTATCTTATCACTCATATATCCTGATCTGAATTTTGGTATTTGTTGAAATCTCAAATAAATTAATATTATGCTCTATTCTTATATCACTATTATTCAACCCACGGTGACCTTGGTTTCATCCTCAAACATTACCAAACAGATATCCCATGTTCCCCTATTCACATCATTTTCACCAGGCCTACGTTAATCCAGTCTCTTAGACCAGTCCCATATATGATGTTCTATAAGCTTACCATCTTCGAGAATTATTATAAATATTGTTTTTATTCCTTCTCGTGTAAACTCCATACAACGTGATGTTATCAAAATGGTTAGTGTTCAACTGGTACCTTTGGAACGCCATAAACAAAGAACTAAACAGAACATTATCTTAACGATGACGGTGTTTTCTTCTGTCAGCCCCCCTCCCGATAGGGTCTCAGGGTGAGAGTTTCTGGTGTTAGTTCTTTCTTCGCTCATGACAATGAGCAAGGCGTTGGAGCAGTAATAAGCCTTGTTATGTGTCTCGAATGAGACAGGTTTATGAAGGGATGCAGAAATGGACTAGCTATGTACTGCCAGGGCGGTCGAATGAAACAGGTTTATGAAGGGATGTAGAAATGGACTAGCTATGCCAGGACGGTTATTCCAGCCAAGTGAGACTTCCTGGTTTCTCAGAGGAGGCGGCTTAGGCGACCAGCGACCACGGCAGCAGCTCAGGAATCAAGATTATCTTGACGTCTACAGTTTACTAGCATTCATAAAGTATATACAGGTTGATAGAAAAAAAAAGAAATGGCTCCATTCCTTCTAGTGGGTGCAATCAAAGTCAAGAGTGAGTCGGACTTGCCCGCAGAAGGTTCCGTGTCAGTTTTATGGTTGTAGCTCAACGAAAAGTATAAGTTATGAAAGCTGACAAAATTCTTTTTATATTCCTATAAATTATAATTTTTTGAATTTATTGAGTCATTTGTAAGTACTGTAAGTTTTCACTTCGTAACTACCATATAGGATAATTTATTAAGTATTTTTTTAACTTTAAAATTTAATGAACGCTATTTAGTATATTTTGATTGTTAACTTAGAAGCTTATTTTTTTCTGGATATTTAATATTAATTTCAGCTTGATATTAGCCTTTATGCAATCTTAAGAAGTAATTTCTTGGGAGATGGGTAGACTGACATACTTTATATTTTATGTTACGGAACCCTTAAATCAATGAACATTCAGAAATCAAAATTATAAGCAAATCTATGGAAACATTACATACACAATTTACGGACATAAATGACGGACAGAATACAAAAATATCTATAATCGGTACAAATCACGCAAAAAAAATCTCAGCATTTTATTGCAATAATAAGGTATTTAGTAAAAAAATTTAAAAGGTCATCATTTCGGTTTTCTAGAAACGGTACATTTAACGGTATAGATGGGACGAATTTATTTAGGATAAAAAAAAAAGAATATAGAAAGCAGAACCTTTGTTGAAGCCACATCGGCAAAGTAAGTGCTCCTTGATCCTATTTTCTGGGAGAATTCGAACAATGATTGTTGTATCCATAATTACGTGTTTTCAACATTGTATAGCAAATATTTTTGACTTCATATGATGTAGATTTCTTTTTTGTAAATATTTATAACAGAAAATAATTATAATACTCAATAATGAAATATATTAAATTTCGATCGCTTCCTTTTTTTATAAATGTTATAAAAAAAGAAGCGCCTCCTTTCCTCTTTTGTTTTTGATTTGACCCCAATTTGACCCGACATCTTGATATCGACACAATATATATTGTCGTAATACCATACTGGTTCTGGTACTTAATGACAATTTGAATGTTACTTAAGTAATAATTTTACATCCTACATGTTTTGTTCTAATTGAAAATATTTATTATATCATATATCAATTAATTTTTAATTTTTATTTTTAATAGTTTATATTTGATTTTATCATAATATTAGTCGGTAATTATAAATTCATATAAAATACTCAACAATTTTATAAATATTAAATTTTTATCTGGTTTGAATATTACATTAACAAAATGTTATATTTCAATTTAGGACATTTTTAGTTTAAGGTATACAAAATACGCCTACAATAGTATATAAAATTTTGTGGTGTTGCAACCAGAATTAATAATCCAATTCAGTGAATGTATTGATATACTTACATTTATGACCTAGAGCAAGGTTGAACTTTAAGCTCGTTTGACTGCTTCCACTACTTGTCATCTGAGGTAATCTAATTTCGGTTCACGACTATAAAAACCAGTACGAAAAAAATATTTACATCATTCTCATTTGGTCGACGTATCCATCAATATGTTCAGTAAAGTAAGTGTGTGACAAAAAAACATAATATAAAGAATTGCATTATATTCGTGTAATATACATATCATTAATTTTATTTCTTGAATTTTTCAGATCGTTACTTTGTGCGCGGTGGTGGCAGTGGCCTCTGCTGGACTTTTACCTGCAGCAGTACACTACTCACCAGCTGAGGCTGTATCATCTCAAAGCATTGTGCGTCATGATCAGCCTCAAGCTATCGCCAAGTTGGCTGTAGCTTCTCCTCTTGCCTACCACGCGGCTCCTTCTGTCGCCTACCACGCTGCCCCAGCTGCCATCTCCTACCAAGCCGCTCCTGCTCATTACTCTTCTGCCGCCGCTGTTTCTTCCCAAAACATTGTCCGTCATGATGAATCCGCAGGATTAATAGCCTCAGCCCCTAAACTGGCCATCGCCGCTCCCGTCGCCAAACTTGCCCTGGCCTCTCCCCTTGCCTACCAAGCAGCTCCAGCCCTTGCATACCACTCTGCCCCCGCTCCAGTCGCCTACCACGCTGCTCCCGCTTCCATCGCCTACCATTCTGCTCCCGTAGCAAAGGTTCTTGCCCAGCCTGAAATCATTGTAAGTATATGCGTAATTTTTTAATTTTATGTACTATCACCTTTAATCAATAATTAAATTAAAAATAGTAATATTATGCATACACATTGATATGATAATCAACCTTTTCAATTTTAATTACAGGCTCACCCGAAATACGATTTCAGTTACTCTGTAGCTGACGGACACTCCGGAGACAACAAGCAACAACAAGAATCCCGCGACGGTGATGTCGTAAAGGGCTCCTACTCCCTCGTTGAGGCTGACGGCTCCGTCAGGACCGTGGAGTACTCCGCTGACGACCACAACGGTTTCAACGCCGTCGTACACAACAGCGCTCCCGCCCACGCCCCCCAAGCCATCCTCAAGGCCGCCCCCGTCTACGCCGCAGCTGCTCCCCAATACTACCACTAAATTTGTTGATTATTGATTGTGTCAAATGATTGTTGATAATTTATTTATTGTAATAAACGCATAAGTCGAATAAAAACTAGTTTACTTTAAATCAATTACTATAGATCTAAAGGATTACTTTCATTTTATTAATTAAAATAACACGATACAGCTTTAAGTTCGATATCACTTCGCTTTGATAGTCTTCCTTATATCACTGTATCGTTATAAGCATAATATAAAAATTATGTTACAATACCGTATTACCGTATTATATTTAAACAAAAAGTGGTGTCCAAAAATGTTCCTCCTATATTTTTAAACAAAGATCTTGGTTGAACTGTTACTTAACTAGAAAAGTTCTTTCCTAAGTGTAGATGAACACTTTAAAATACTTATCACACAATTTAATTAAATTCAATAAATTAAATAAAAATAATATTAGTTGAATTTAACAAACGTACAAAAAATTGTAATTTCTTTTGTAGTAGCTACTATCGAAATTTAATTTGACTTATTAATTCCAACAGGATTTTTTTCTATTCTTAATATTTCCATTTGTTTCGTATATTAAGAGAACTTTTATAAATATATCATAAAGTAGCTATAAATATAAATTCATCCATATTTATACACACATTTAATACATAACGTAATTAACTAAATACGTAGAAAGTCATTTAATTTTTTTAAAAAATCATACCAGTTTTTTTTCCAATAAATTTGGAATTCAGTTTTATTTCACGATTGAAATTATACGTAATCAGTGGCCGCAATTATATTTATTTATTTTAAATTTTATTTTTTTTTAAATAGGTCAGCTTCACGCTGTATCCCGCACACAGCAGTGTAGGCAGAGGGAACGTAGTGTTAAGACACTCCGTTCCCCACTTTCCGCCAAGTTCTGGAGGCATTGCGTGTTGAGTGGCGGAACTCAAGGCCAACGTAAATATTTCACTTCTTCGAGTGGGGATCGAACTCACAACCAGTCAAATTTTACAGCCACACTTTGTGCCCCTGCGCCACGACTGGTCTCAATATATATATATATATACATATATAATTCTTAATTCTTAAATATAGTTAAAGGAGCTATGCGACATAATTAAAATTGATAGAGACATGATATATTTACACATATTAACTTAATAATCGATGACTGTAAACGGTGTTGTATTCCGCCACTCGACACACAATGCTTCAAGAATTCGACGAATTTCAGGAAACGGAAGTGACTGACTGGAGAACGGAGTGTCTTGACACTAAGTTCTCCCTCTGCTTACTTTGTTGTGTGTGTTAAATGTCAAACTTCGTCAGTCACTACTGATAAATTATGGATTGGTTCGATTTATGCTTGTTTTTAAACAAATAATCTTTTTTCAGACTTTAGTTACTAATTTCAATAATAAAAATTAATATTATTTTTTTGATTAATGATTAAAACAGAAAAATAGTTTCCAATAACTGATTAACATAGTAAAATATCGAATCTTTACCCAAGATAAAGTATCATTAATGTATAGTCTGACTTTCTTGATACCTACTATCTTTATTGATCTACAAATGCTGTAACAATCGTGACAGACCCATATTGAAACCAGTTCATATAATAGATTTCAAATGTAAGTTTTATATACAAAAATATATATCCTATTTTAGGACTTTCGGCTGCTTAGAGAAGGTAACATTAAACAGCTTAATTTAAAAAGTGAATAGTAGCATTATATTATGGATTTCGATGGGCTTAATCTATAATTTGATCTAAGAAGGTTAAGATGAAGAATGAAGTGATTCTATAATAAATATACTATAGTCAAAGAAAGTGGCAAAGTGATAAAGTCGGACATGAGTTCATGACGCAGCGGCACCACGTAGACTATAAACGCAACGAATGTGTGTTCGACGCCCACGCGATTCACAGTAAAACGAAAAATTCAAAATTGAAATGAATAACTGGAGTGTCTTAAGCAGATATTGTATAAATATAGAATTAGAGGCCGGTCGTGGCGCAGCGGCACGAGGTGTGACTGCAAAATCGACCGGTTGTGGGTTCGATCCCCACTCGAGGAGATGAAATATTTACTTAAATTTATATTTCCATTTCTTCGCTCTGGTGTCGAGGTTAAGCGCGGCCTCAACACGCAATGCCTCCAGAATTCGGCAGAAAGTGGAGAAAAAAAATAATAATATATGTATGTAATAACATAAGTCTAGTTCTAGGTAATATCTACAGAAAAAAAGTATTAAAAGAAATGTAAAAATAACAAAAGGTACGGACCATAAGTCTGTAGTGTAAGTAAGAATTAAAATAAAAAAAGTTGTCATTATCTTTATTTAGTGTTTTTTTCTCAGTTTCACGGTTTATTCCACAAACAGAGCACGACATACATACAGTTCTTTTTAATAAAAACATAATTATTTACAATTAAGGCTGACGTGGCGCAGTGGCACAAGCAAGTGACGCGACGGTTGTGTGCTTAATTCCCGCTAGAAAGAATGAACAATTCAATATTTTCATTTTATTTCTTTGCTCTGGTAAGAAGGCAAGGTGCGGCGTTCTGTACCGCCACTACGTAACGTTCATCACTTCTCAAAATAATCGGTTTTTTAAATAAAATATTATGTGGTACTAATTAGAAATGCAATTTTCTAAACAATATGTCGCCATTGATCCGAGTTTGATTGGAGGATGATTATATAAAGACATTAATAAATTAGAACGGAATTAATATAATTTGCATATTAAGAACTTTAGGCTAGCAAGGCTGTTTATTAATTATATAATGTTCTTGACTTTATCTTGATATACTTGTATTACTAATTATAAACAAGGAATTTTAAAATCGTGCGTATAAAATTGTTGGGTGGTGATTACCTATAGTATATAAATTTGTTTAAAATGCCATATCGATTCTAACTACAATTTAATAATAAACACATAATTTGTTTGTTTGTCTATATATTTTATTCTATAAATAGTCAACAATCATTTTATAAAGAAGTTCTGATCCGCTTAGTGGTAGTATTGGTATACGGGAGCAGCGTGTACGGGAGCGTGGAGGACAACTGGAGCAGCTTTGACGACGACGGGGGCGGCCGTGATGACAGCTGGGGCACTGTTGCGTACGATGGCGTTGAAACCGTTTTGGTCGTCAGCGGAGTACTCCACGGACCTGACGGAACCGTCAGCCTCAACGAGAGAGTAGGAGCCCTTTACGACATCACCGTCGCGGGATTCTTGTTGTTGCTTGTTGTCTCCGGAGTGTCCATCAGCTACGGAGTAGTTGAACTCGTATTTGGGGTAAGCCTGTAGATTAAATAATGCTAATTTAGAAACGATGCCAAATTTGTAATAAAATATATTAAAACTTATATTAAAGATATTTCTGTAAGCTTTATACCAGTATAAAGCTTCAAAAAAAAAATCTCATAGATTAGAGTTTTTATGTTGAGAATTGTCTTTAAATTATATTAAAAACTTTTTATTCAACATGATTTATGTTATTTTTTTTACCCATATTATTTTAAAACTTACAACTTCTTCAGGTTGAGCAATAACTTTAGCGATGGGTGCGGCGTGGTAGGCGATGGGGGCTGAAACTGCGTGGTAGGCAACTGGAGCTGGGGCATGGAAAGCGAGGGGGGCGGCGACGGCTAACTTGGCGGCTACCACGGGAGCATCGTGACGCACAATGCTTTGGGAGGAGACGGCACTAGCGGGTGAGTAATGTACTGCGGCGGGGATGAGCCCGGCAGACGACACCGCAACAACAGCGCAAAGTGTTACAATCTATAAAAAAAATTATATTAAATATATAAATTATATTATTATTTTCAAGAATATTTTTTGTTTCTTTTTACTTTAAACACAGTTGACTAAAAAACTCACTTTAGCGAACATGATGAATTAAATCAAATTATTGATTGATAATTCATACCTCCAATACTTACTTTATATACTTCTTATTAAATAAATTTATTTAAGGAGGGGGAGGTAGGGAGGTAGATAAGAGAACTCTAGCCTTGACCGTGCCTGCTCCAGGCAAAATTCACGCCGAACATTCTATCTTACATATTGAAATATTAATATTAATACACCTTATCTACAAGTAATTATTTTTGCAAAATATTGTACAATGTTGTATATTAATGTAATGTATGTGTTACGTAAATATTTGATTAGCTGCTAAAAAAATGTTGTACTGCAAATATTACAACGTATAAATATAAAAGTATATGTTATAAGATTTTTGTGTCACAATCAACTTTCAGTTGCATACAAAAGTTCATAAAATTTTTGTTTCTGTTTAAATTATATTTTTTAAAATTATATATATGTTAAGCGCAATCAGTAGAATATCGATATTCTACACATATATACCTTGTCAATATATAGAAAATCTGGGACGTCCAGGCAAAGTATGAAATAATATGAATATTATTATGTATTACATAATAATAATAATAAACTTCTTATGACTTAGGATATACATTATTACTAGGTGATGCAGAAGATTCCTATGGATTGTATAAAGTACCTTTTGTTCCTCTGGCGATATGTAAAAAGCCCTTTGTGAACATTGAATACAAAAGACGAAAAATTCCATACTTTAAACATACAATTATTTGTATATGTTACCGCCAATCAGTTTGATTCAGTATTTTATTCAATATCTTCTGTATTTAATCTTTACATGTGTGATTTCTTCTTTCCACAATTTTAATAATGAAGAGATAAGAAAAAAAAAATGATCATCTGAAATTCTCGAGCGCGTCAGAATAAGTTAGAGTGAATTAGTGGAATATACATGATTTAGCATGTAACTGCATGTTAAATCATGTATATTCCAGTAATCAGTCAATTTGACAGTGACGTAAAGGCGGAGGAGGGAGGATCTCGACATTCTCGAGTGTGACTCTTTATCTTTCTATTATTCTCCCACTTATCGATGAAGATGATAATTAAAAAAAATACTAAAGGAAATAATGTTTTTTATAAATATTTTCTTATAAATACAAGTAATCTACTTCAAACATACACTCTTTTATTTACATGCTCTTTCTTGAGGTTTTCAATTAATTACGATCAATGATTAAAAAATAATAAAAAATCTAATGTTAGGCAAGTTCCTTCTGATAATCGTCTGATTATGAGATAGCGCGTCTAGGGCATGAACATGAATCTTATATACCTAAATTTGACAAGCTTGAGTATTTCAAAATAACAAAATTGTTTTTACACATTCTAACAATAGCTGCGAGCTTTCGTCACATCGAAATCGGTTTTCATTCACATTTCACTTAAAATCACCCTAGAAAATCTGATGCGCTCGATTATTTTTTTTTTCAGTTTTAACCCTTCGACCATACGATCACTTGCATCATAGAAACAATCAGATAAATATACTTGCATTTTAAGAATACGTAGAACATGGAAGATATCAATATCTGACGCGCTCGGGTATGTCCATACAACAGTTTTTTTTTACATTTTTGAAAATGTATAGCCGCTCACCCTAACGATCAAAAGATATATATTATATGACATTATTTTCTTGTGACGACCATCTAAACTTCGTTACCCAATAGGGCTCTATGACGCTCGAGTAAATCTCGTATTTAGTATTTAGTATCGTGGGCATTTTTACTAATGAGAAAGTATATATCACTCGCTGAACTTGCAAGACTTAAGGTCACTAACAGCTAGTTTAGCAACTTCCATTACTACTCTTTTGATTCATGTTAAAATATAAATAGGTGTACTAGTGCGAATATTTATCATTCACAGCTTGAGTATTTGCAATAACAACAATGTTCTCCAAAGTAAGCTCCTGATTTAAAATTTAAATTCTAAAGCATATATATTAATTTGTGACAGCATCACTTATTGTTTGTTATATTTTACAGATTGTAGCCCTCTGCGCTTTTGTGGCGGTGTCCTCAGCAGGACTCCTGCCTGCAGAGATCCACTACTCCCCAGCATCTGCTGTTTCGTCCCAAAGCATCGTACGTCACGACCAACCCCAATTGGTTGCTGCCAAAGTACTCGCCCCAGTCGCCAAATTGGCCGTAGCCTCACCTGTAGCCTACCACGCACCTGCCCCCGTTGTATACCAAGCCGCCCCCGTACCTGTCGCCTACCACGCTGCCCCCGCTTCCATCGCCTACCACGCTGCCCCCGTCGCTAAGGTCATCGCTCAACCTGAGGAAATTGTAAGTTTTTTTTATATTCGAAGATTTATTTTCATTTATTATTGTAATACAACACGATTAACCAAAACAATTCCATTACAGGCCTACCCCAAATACGAGTTCAACTACTCCGTAGCTGACGGACACTCCGGAGACAACAAGCAACAACAAGAATCCCGCGATGGTGATGTCGTAAAGGGCTCCTACTCCTTCGTTGAGGCTGACGGCTCCGTCAGGTCCGTGGAGTACTCCGCTGACGACCACAACGGTTTCAACGCCGTCGTACACAACAGCGCCCCCGTCCGCGCCCCAGTTGTCATCAAGGCTGCCCCCGTCGTCCTCAAGGCTCCCGTATACGCTGCTCCCGTACAACAATACTACCACTAAGCTATGTCATTTATTTAAAATAAATAAATGTTAAATATTTATTAAACACAATAATTAAGTAATATTTTTTTAATTTATTATCCCTCGTTATTTTACCACAGGATAGCGACTAAAACGCGACTTTGCTCTCTTATGGACGGTTATTCTATTATTATAGCCTAATTATAAAAATCTTTTCATATCATTCAATTTGCATATGTCCTATTCTATTGTATAAAGTACATGACTGTAAGGTTTTTATAGGAAGCAGGTCGTGGCGCAGCGGCACGAGGTGTGACTGTAAAACCGACTGGTTGTGGGTTCGATCCCCACTCGAGGAGATGAAATATTTACTTAAATTTATATTTCCATTTCTTCGCTCTGGTGTCGAGGCTAAGCGCGGCGTTGAGTTCTGCCACTCAATACGCAATGCCTCCAGAATTCGGCAGAAAGTGGGAAACGGGAGTGTCTTAACACTGGGTTCCCTCTGCCTACCCTGCGATGTGCGGGATACAGCGTGAAGCTGATTTTTTTAAAGTACCTTTAGTATTACAACAAAAGCTATTATACTTGTTGAATAATTTTCATTAGTTGAATTAAAAAGAAAAATATAACAATTGAGTAAATTGCGTAGTCTTTTGAACGGATTTACTTTTTATAATACAATTAATTTGTATTAAGTCTTAATTTTGCCTGAATTAGGACTGAACACCTGAAAGCGCCGATGGCCTTTGATAATTCTTTTCCAGAATTTGGATATAAGTTCCTGATAGTCTCTCAATTCTCTTATATATTGTGGAAAGACAAACTGATATTAGAGCATATTAAGCGAATATTTTGTATTCTAAGGTTGCTCCGGAACAGAGAATGAGTTTGGTAGGAGTATTTGGTTATAACCCTGAAACATGTGGAGATGAAGCTGAAGATCTCAAAAGAATTTCGACAGATAGATGCTGTTGGAGCAGAAATTTACGGTGTAGTTGAGCTGTGGAATTTTTTTTTCAGAATATTTGTCCCTATATTTTTTTTCCTTAGAGTTATATTAGTTGTAGGTCAGAACTACATTTTTTCTTATTCTGAAAGAAGTATTTTTTGTAATAAGTTCTTTGATTTTCACGATTATTACACATTTTAAATGAAACTATTTTAACCGGATTAATCGCGTATATTTGGTACTTTTATACATTTTTGGAAACCCGACGTTTCGAACACTTTGCAGTAGTCCGTGGTCACGGGTAGACTGAGGTGGCATTCGTCTGTCAGTTGACATAATTATTATATCAAACTACCGCCAACGATTTCTTAATTGCCTCGCGTACTGCCCTGGATTCCTGCAGAATGAGCTGATAGTATCTTGCCCTCTGGTATGGTGGGTTTGAGACTTCAATGATTTTATGAGTGGGTCCCAGATGGTAGAAAGTTTCCAGCCATCCTCTCTATTGAAATTAGGATGTTTTTGTATTTCAATAGCCTCGCGGATCATTCTAGGAATGTATCTGTTTTCCTTAGCGAGGATTTGGGGTTTATCAAACCTAATGTAGTGGCTGGGTTTATCCACAGTATGCTCACACACAGCTGACTTCGATACATGCCCATTCTTGATATCAGAGATGTGTTCTTTCACCCTAACACCGATGCTTCTCTTTGTTTGACCGATGTATGATAAGCCACAGTCACAGTCTAGTTTGTATACACCTGCACTCTGTAAAGGAATATTACTTTTTACTGGTCTCAAGAATTGGCTCACTTTCTTGTTAGGCTTGAATATGGTTTTTATGGAAGCTCTTCTTAAGATGTTGCCAATCCTGTCTGTAACCCCCTTCACATATGGAAGAAATGCTGGCTGTCTCTCTACTGTGGGTGGCTTGTTGGTCTTCTGACAACGCTGGCGGGGAACTGGCAGCTTGTTCTGATGAAGGCTATTCTTCACCTGGCGAAGCTCGTCCCCTAGGTGTTCAGCGTCGCAGAGGTGGTGGGCTCTCCGAAACAAAGATTTGCCAACGGTAGATAACTGTGTAGGGTGATGGTGAGATTCACCATTGAGGTATCTATTGGTGTGCGTGGGTTTCCTATATACTGTGTGGCCTATTGTGCCATTGGGATTTCTTATGACTAAAACATCAAGAAAAGCTAGGGAATTATTTGCCTGTAATTCTATTGTAAATTTAATATTGTCATTAATAGAATTGAGGTGGTTTAGGAAAATATAAATACTGTCCGTAGGTAAAATGGTAAAAGTGACGTACCGCTTATATATCCTAGGTAGACAGGGTGCAGAGCTAAGAGCCATCTCCTCAAAGTCCTCCATGTATATATCTGCTATTACCGGGGACACAGGCGAACCCATAGCAATGCCATCTATTTGTAAATAGAATTCTTGATTGAACATAAGGTATCCAGATGTGAGGCAATGTTCTAAAAGTTCAAGATATTCTATAGGCATATTGTTATCCTCTAGCTTCCTCTTGACAATCTTGATGCAGTCCTTGACGGGAATACTGGTGAACAGCGACTGGACATCAAAACTGACCATGGTTTCATTGTTAGCTAACTTAAGATCTTTCAGTCCGCTAACAAAATGGTAAGAGTCCCTGACATAAGATGTTGTGTAGCCACGCAGTGGAGAAAGTACTTTGGCGACATGTTGAGCCAGTTTATACGTCGGCGTATCGATTTGGCTGACTATTGGTCGAAAAGGTACATCTTTTTTGTGTATTTTTGGTAACCCATACAACTTTGGAGGTTTTACACAGCTAGGCACGAGAGATTTAATGTCAAGATGTAATGTTTTCGCGTGTTTTTTGATCAAATCGGATGTATTTTTAAGTATTTTTGTTGTAGGGTCTTTATCAACAATTTTATAAGTTTTTTGATCCGATAGCAATATTGACATTTTTTGTATATACTCGTCGGTGTCTAGTATAACCGTCGCGTTACCTTTATCGGCTTTGAGGACTGTTATATCCTCGTTTTTTCGTAGTTTACTAAGAGCTCGAGATTCATCACGAGAAAGATTTGATTTAGGTGGTTTACTACGGCGCAGTAAAGATGATATATCTTGGCGAATAACTTCAGAATCTTCCTTCAAAATCTGGTTTTTATATAAATGTATCGAAGTCAGCTGTGTGTGAGCATACTGTGGATAAACCCAGCCACTACATTAGGTTTGATAAACCCCAAATCCTCGCTAAGGAAAACAGATACATTCCTAGAATGATCCGCGAGGCTATTGAAATACAAAAACATCCTAATTTCAATAGAGAGGATGGCTGGAAACTTTCTACCACTTGGGACCCACTCATAAAATCATTGAAGTCTCAAACCCACCATACCAGAGGGCAAGATACTATCAGCTCATTCTGCAGGAATCCAGGGCAGTACGCGAGGCAATTAAGAAATCGTTGGCGGTAGTTTGATATAATAATTATGTCAACTGACAGACGAATGCCACCTCAGTCTACCCGTGACCACGGACTACTGCAAAGTGTTCGAAACGTCGGGTTTCCAAAAATGTATAAAAGTACCAAATATACGCGATTAATCCGGTTAAAATAGTTTCATTTAAAAAGTATTTTTTGTGCTTTTTTTTCGTAATTCAAGCAATTTTTTTTTATGTAGTGCTATTTTCAAATATTTAAAAAAATACTTGTTCTCTTTATACTTATTTTTACTTTAAGCCCTTTACTTTTCATCATTACGTAAGGACAAATATGTAACTCATAACTTTCTTTAAAAAAATCTATATTATCTCTCAGACCTCACATCGGTACTAATGTTACAAAAATTGCACGTCGGTACTTAAAGGTTAAAAAACAAATGTAGTCCTACGAATATTATAATAGAGCCTGGAAGTGAACACAAATACGTTATTACCTACCTGTTATAACATATTTGTATTCATTTCCAGATGCATACAAAAGACTTTAAAACATCAATTTCTGAAGTTATTTTTATTTATTTTGTTTACAAATATTTGTACATTAGAGAGTGTGACGCATAATAATAGGTTAGCAAACGAAATATTTGATTAAATTTGTTTTTAAGGTTCCATACCTCACAAGGAAAAACTGAATCCTTGTGGGAATCACTTTGTTGTCTGTCTGTCAAGAGATATTATCTCCAAATCGGGTGGATGCTTCAATCTAAAATTAATCTCACATATACAGATATACGATCTCTTGAGCACGAAAAAAAAAAGCTTCTAAGTCAATTCCATCAAAAGGGATATGGTGACTCATATAAATGATTATGCATCGTTTTAGCTTCATTTTGTATGAAAATCACCGCGTTATGAAAGCCTAAGTGCAAATAAAAAGGAAAAATGTAAAAATAGAAAATTTATAGAAAAAATGCTAAGAAAATTATAATTATAATTGTAATTCGGCAGAAAGTGGGGAACGGAGTGTCTTAACACTAGGTTCCCTCTGACTACCCTGCTGTGTGCGGGATACAGCGTAAAGCTAAAAATAAAAAAAAATAAAAAAAAAATTATAATTGTAGTTATTTCACACAAAATGATTGTAAATTTAAGTTTGTCAACTTTTATAAATGTACTTCCCGTACACTACTAAAAATGGTACAAAACCCTCGGTATGCAAATCCGACTGTCGGTTTTTTATTGTTTCACACTCGCACTTTCTTATGTTAAAGAGGAGTGACCGTCGCAGCGCTCAATCTAACCTGATTTAACGATTTAAAAGTTCTAAATAGCAATATTTTCTACAATTATATACACTCCATTAGCTTATTTTAAAGGTAAGGGATCGCACCGTTCTCTATATCTCCTAATGTGGTTTGCTAATGCATAATGTTTCTGTTATATACTCTCACTGGATTTTAAATTTGTTCCAGTAAATGATTCCGCCACAATCGCATGACCCTCAGTCGACAGTCGATCCTAGTACAAATGTGTACACTTGCTTGATATACTTGGGAACTGTGCACCAGCATTCGCATAACGATATACCGCTACAGCACCACAATATAACACTGAATAAGATTACAACAATTGTTAAAAAATGGTGGCTAGGTAGGTATTGATCTAGAATTCCCACTAGTGCTATGTCACATCTATGAATAGGCAAACGAGATAATTTCGACTTTGGATTTATCGATATAGAACCATACTCCAAAATAGCATCTTTCAAGCTTCTCCTCAATCGCACATCATCCTGGGCACTCACAGACAACTAAATATTACCTTGCGACTCAACGTTGGCTATTGTTTTTCAAGCATAGCTTTTTTTTCACGGTTCACAGTTGCTTACACATAGTTTATTATTGCTAGCATCTCTGTAGGGAGATTTATACTTAGAATTATCATTTGGCAAGAAAGATTAATGGTATAAAATATATTATCGAAATTAAATATGTTTGTTACTTTTGTTACAAAACACTTAAACAAATACATTATAAATATTATTAATATGTTCACACCCACTGCAAATTGCCTAAAATATTGAGAAAGTATATGTTACTCGCTGAACTTGCGCGACTTAAGGTCACTAATAGCTAGTTTGGCAGCTTCCACTACTAATCTTTCGATTCACGTTCAAATATAAATAGGTGTACTAGTGCGAATACTTATCATTCACAACTTGAGTATTTGCAATAACAATGTTCTCCAAAGTAAGCTCCAGATTTAAAATTTAAATTCGAATGCAAATATTACATTTTTGACCGCATTAGATACGATAATTTATTGTAATTTTTTACAGATTGTTACCCTCTGCGCTTTTGTGGCGGTGTCCTCAGCAGGACTCCTGCCCGCAGAGATCCACTATTCCCCAGCATCTGCTGTTTCTTCCCAAAGCATCGTACGTCACGACCAACCCCAATTGGTTGCTGCCAAAGTACTCGCCCCAGTCGCCAAATTGGCCGTAGCCTCACCTGTAGCCTACCACGCACCTGCCCCCGTTGTGTACCAAGCCGCCCCCGTACCTGTCGCCTACCACGCTGCCCCCGCTTCCATCGCCTATCACGCTGCCCCCGTCGCTAAGGTCATCGCTCAACCTGAGGAAATTGTAAGTTTTTTTTATATTCGAAGGTTTATTTTCATTTATTATTGCAATACAACACGATTAACTAAAACAATTCCATTACAGGCCTACCCCAAATACGAGTTCAACTACTCCGTAGCTGACGGACACTCCGGAGACAACAAGCAACAACAAGAATCCCGCGACGGTGACGTCGTAAAGGGCTCCTACTCCTTCGTTGAGGCTGACGGCTCCGTCAGGTCCGTGCAGTACTCCGCTGACGACCACAACGGTTTCAACGCCGTCGTACAAAACAGTGCCCCCGTCCGCGCCCCAGCTGTCATCAAGGCCGCCCCCGTTGTCCTTAAGGCTCCCGTATACGCAGCCCCCGTACAACAATACTACCACTAAGCTATGTCATTTATTTAAAATAAATAAATGTTAAATATTTATTAAATACAATAATTAAGTAATCTGTTTTTAATTTTTACTCATTTTTATTTCATCATGGACTATTGACCTAACCGCAGCTTCGCTCGCTTATTGTTTTATTATAGCCAAATTTTTACATAAATCTATCTAGTCTATGTGCTATTCTGATGTACAAATGATATTACTGTATGGTTTTATCTAAATCCACGGAATAGTTTTGAAAAGTGATTGAAAGTGGAACTAAAATTCAGCCTCACAATTTATAATATTTGTAAGATACATAAATAATTGACACTTTTATTTTTTTTGTAAGAATATGAATATAATCTATAATGAATGATACATTCATTACCTCAATCTCTAGTGAAAAAAATATTTTTTAGGTTTTCGCACCTCAAAAGATAAAAAAAAATTATAGGATCTCTTTGTTGTCCGTCTGTTTATCTGTCCGGACCATTTATCTCGCGATCTGAGCGATATAATGCTGATATTAATATTAAATATAGAAGCACAAAAGAAATCAAACAAATAATGGAAAAAATACGAAAATTAAAAATTTATAGGTATTTTATGAAAAAATCCTTTTGAACTTATATTTCTCGTTGTTCATTTTAAGTATGCAAATTTAAGTTTGTCAACATTTATAAATTCTATTTCCCGTTAACCTACAATCCTGAAATTGGTACGGACTCCTGGGCGAGTTTGACTCGCATTAATCGGTTTTATTTTTATTTTTAATGTGTTTTTGAGTCGTTATACGTATGTACGTTTTTCGTACGTGGCGATGTAGAGGCCAAACACGTTGATCAATTTCGATTATTCTTACGATAATAGATTTGATTGAGCCTTGCTAGTGTTACTAAATACATAAAAATAATCAAAGCTCATCACGGAAATAACTACACGTTATATTATCAAAATTAATAACAAACTAAAAGTATACGAACAACGTCAAGTGCAATTTTGTTGAACAATTATTGAAATGGGATTTTTATGTTTCCTATATCATTTTTTACTTTCAGCAACAATCTAGCATATACTTAGTCTTGCTATAAATATTGTTACAAAGAAAATCATTTATTACTATTACAGTGTAGTTTAAAAGATTTCTATAAAACCATTAAAAATACTTAAATGTTATTCGAAGTGGTCTCCATTGGCTGCAATATGGTCCTTATTCATGGTAAGAATGAGTATTAACTGAGTAAACGATTTTTTTCGTAATTTACGAAATATACTTTCATTACTTTACTATTACTACGAACGGTAATAGAAGTGATCACCTAGTGCTAATGATGACTGCGGAATGCAGAAGCAACGGTCAGATTCAAATCCAAATGACTAACAATAAATCGACAAGATTGTGAAAATCTAATAACAAAATTAACTTTCTAACTAAAAAGTGGAAAATTTGAAAATATACATATTATTAGAAATTGAAATCCTACATCCTACAGTATACAACAACTAATACAAAACATGAAATAAAGCCCAAGATTGATAGTCTTTTTATTATTTTTTGATGTTTTTTTTTTTTGTTTTTATAGGCAATCGGGCTTTTTATAATAATTTTAAATGACGAATCCATACATAAAACTTAACCATAAAATGAAATGAATCATTGTGATATGTTTTCCAAATACATCCAATAATATAATATAATTTATATTACGTACGTAAACATCTCATTAAATGCATAATAACTGGCCAACAAAATTACACCTTTTGTCTGATGGTTGAAACCTCAATCATCACTTGATGTTTACTAATTTGACGTCCCTGATTCTAAATATACTCCATTATTTTGTAGCAACTCTTGTTTACGAGATATAGCGTTTTTGAATAATTCATTGTTTTTAATTGCTACTTTGCTGAAATAATATTAATAAAACGTTTTATTGTTATAATTTGCCATGGCATCGTCAAGACGAGTTTGTGTGAATGATCCGAATCCATTTTGTTTCATTTACGGAGAGTATATGTTTAAAGAATACCGATTAGATGTGACACCGTTCATAAACAAGGCATAAAAATATTACTTTGTTCACCCGAAAGAAATGAAAAATAAGCCTTAGAATTCCTCTAAAGGTATAAAAATATAAATTAAGTTTCTATATTTGTGGACAGATAAAAAAAGGAAAAGATTTAGGTACGAAATTGCTATGGTCTCAAAGGAACCCGTAAACCACCACAATGATTGTTACTTTTGCGCGGTTAACATAACTGGTATTAATACGAATAATCGATCCAAATGGGCATACAAAAGCCCATAAATTATCAATTTCTGATGTGATTTTTTTTTTAAATCTTTTTATGTGAATCATATAAATATTAGTGCATTAGTGATTGTATTGAATATGTCCCATACATTCACTATATACTCTTGTATGTAGACTTAGTTTGCTTAAATTTCTTTTTATATGATCACTTTGTTGTCTGTCTGTCAAGAGATATTATCTTCAAATCGGGTGGATGCTTCAATCTGCAATTAATCTCACATATACAGATATACGATCTCTTGAGCACGAAAAAAAACAGCTTCCAAGTCAACTCAATCAAAAGAAATATGGTGACTCATATAAATTATTATGCATCGTTTTAGCTTCATTTTGTATGAAAATCACCGCGTTATGAAAACCTAAGTGAAAATAAAAAGGAAAAATGTAAAAATAGAAAATTTATAGAAAAAATGCTAAGAAAATTATAATTGTAGTTCATTTCACACAAAATGATTGTAAATTTAAGTTTGTCAACTTTTATAAATGTACTTCCCGTACACTACTAAAAATGGTACAAAACCCTCGGTATGCAAATCCGACTGTCGGTTTTTTATTGTTTCACACTCGCACTTTCTTATGTTAAAGAGGAGTGACCGTCGCAGCGCTCAATCTAACCTGATTTAACGATTTAAAAGTTCTAAATAGCAATATTTTCTACAACTATATATACTCCGATGCCTTTTTTTAAAAGGCCTTATTTAGATTGTATCAATCGCACTGTTCTCTATATCTCCTAATATGGTTTGCCACACATGCATAGAGTTTCTGTTATATACTCACAGGATAAAATCCTGTGAATTTGTTCCAGTACATGTTTCCGCCACAATCAAATGACCCCCGGTCGATGATAACCCGACTTGAAACTAATCAGCTTACTAATGAGGATTCTAGTCAAATTTAAACGCCTTTACTTGGGATCTGTACACCAGCATACGCATAACGATATACCGCTACAGCACCACAATACAACACTGAATAATGTCACTACAATTGTTAAAATAGTGGCTAGGTAAGTATTGATCTAGAATCCCCACTAGTGCTATGTCACGTCTATGAATAGGTAAACGAGATAATTTCGACTTTAGATTTATCGGTATAGAATCATACTCCAAAATAGCATCTTTCAAACTTCTCCTCAATCGCTCATCATTGTGGGCACTCACAGACAACTAAATATTACCTTGCGACTCAATGTTGGCATGCTGGGTCTATGACTGATTGTCGTAAATATTGCTTTTCAAGCATATATTTTTTTCTTCGTTCACAGTTGCTTACACACAGCTTATTGTTGCTAACATCTCTTTAGGGAGATTTTTACTTAGAATTATCATTTGGCAAGAGAGAATGGCATTTATTAAATATTTTTTTTACATTTTTTTAAAGCTTTGCTGTTATAGGTTTGAAATAAGAATTTAAAAAATGTAATACATTTCTATTTGAACTGGATAAAATAATACGCTTTGCATTAGCACTACTGCTTGAAAGTACTCATTATACGCATGTGTATCTATTATGTTATAAAATATATTATCGAAATTAAATGTGTTTGTTACTTTAGTTACAAAACACTTAAAAAAAAATACATTATAAATATTATTAATATGTACACACCCACTGCAAATTGCCTAAAATATTGAGAAAGTATATATTATTCGCTGAACTTGCGCGACTTAAGGTCACTAATAGCTAGTTTGGCAGCTTCCACTACTAATCTTTCGATTCACGTTCAAATATAAATAGGTGTACTAGTGCGAATACTTATCATTCACAACTTGAGTATTTGCAATAACAACAATGTTCTCTAAAGTAAGCTCCAGATTTAAAAATTAAATTCTAAAGCAAATATTACATTTTTGACCACATTGGATACGATAATTTATTAATTGTATTTTTTTACAGATTGTTGCCCTCTGCGCTTTTGTGGCGGTGTCCTCAGCAGGACTCCTGCCCGCAGAGATCCACTACTCCCCAGCATCTGCTGTTTCTTCCCAAAGCATCGTACGTCACGACCAACCCCAATTGGTTGCTGCCAAAGTACTCGCCCCAGTCGCCAAATTGGCCGTAGCCTCACCTGTAGCCTACCACGCACCTGCCCCCGTTGTGTACCAAGCCGCCCCCGTACCTGTCGCCTACCACGCTGCCCCCGCTTCCATCGCCTACCACGCTGCCCCCGTCGCTAAGGTCATCGCTCAACCTGAGGAAATTGTAAGTTTTTTTTTTATATTCGAAGGTTTATTTTCATTTATTATTGCAATACAACACGATTAACTAAAACAATTCCATTACAGGCCTACCCCAAATACGAGTTCAACTACTCCGTAGCTGACGGACACTCCGGAGACAACAAGCAACAACAAGAATCCCGCGACGGTGATGTCGTAAAGGGCTCCTACTCCTTCGTTGAGGCTGACGGCTCCGTCAGGTCCGTGCAGTACTCCGCTGACGACCACAACGGTTTCAACGCCGTCGTACACAACAGCGCCCCCGTCCGCGCCCCAGCTGTCATCAAGGCCGCCCCCGTTGTCCTTAAGGCTCCCGTATACGCAGCCCCCGTACAACAATACTACCACTAAACTATGTCATTTATTTAAAATAAATAAATGTTAAATATTTATTAAATACAATAATTAAGTAATCTGTTTTTAATTTTTACCCATTTTTATTTCATCATGGACTATTGACCTAACCGCAGCTTCGCTCGCTTATTGTTTTATTATAGCCAAATTTTTACATAAATCTATCTAGTCTATGTGCTATTCTGATGTACAAATGATATTACTGTATGGTTTTATCTAAATCCACGGAATAGATTTGAAAAGTGATTGAAAGTGGAACTAAAATTCAGCCTCACAATTTATAATATTTGTAAGATATATAAATAATTGACACTTTTATTTTTTTTGTAAGAATATGAATATAATCTATAATGAATGATACATTCATTACCTCAATCTCTAGTAAAAAAAAATATTTTTTAGGTTTTCGCACCTCAAAAGATAAAAAAAAATTATAGGATCACTTTGTTGTCCGTCTGTTTATCTATCCGGACCATTTATCTCGCGATCCCGTAGAGGTATAATGCTCATATTAATATTAAATATTTATGTCTATGATCCATAGAAGCACAAAAGAAATCAAACAAATAATGGAAAAAATACGAAAATTTAAAATTTATAGGTATTTTATGAAAAAATCCTTTTAAACTTATATTTCTCGTTGTTCATTTTAAGTATGCAAATTTAAGTTTGTCAACATTTATAAATTCTATTTCCCGTTAACCTACAATCCTGAAATTGGTACGGACTGGTCCGGTCCTGGGCGAGTGTGACTCGCACTTAATCGGTTTTATTTTTATCGGTTTGTAGGAACAACAACTAAACTAAACTAAACTAGCTTCAGGAACAACAACACGCCATATTATCAAAAATTAATAACAAAATAAAAGTATACGGACTACGTCAAGTGCAATATTGTTGAACAAGTATTGAAATGAGATTTTTATGTTTCCTTTATCATTTTTGACTTTTAGCAACAATCTAGCATATACTTAGTCTTGCTATGAATGCTGTTACAAAACATTTCTATAAAACCATTAAAAATACTTAAAGGTTATTCGAAGTGGTCTCCATTGGCTGCAATATAGTCCTTATTCATGGCAAGAATAAGTATTTAGACGGTTTTTTTCTTAATATACGAAATATACTTTCTTTACTTTACTATTACCACGAACGTTAGTAGAAGTGATCACCTAGTGCTAATGATAAATGCGGAATGTAGAAGCAACGGTCAGATTCAAATCCAAATGACTAACAATAAATAGACAAGATTGCGAAAATCTAATAACAAAATTAACTTTCTAACTGAAAATTGGAAAATAAAAAATATAGATATTATTAGAAATTGAAACTCTATAGTATACAACAACTAATACAAAACATGAAATAAAGACAAACTGAAAAGAAAAATACAACCCTAAGATTGATAGTCGGGAAACCTACTTTTCAATCATTTTGGACTGGTTTCTTCTTTTTATTCTTTTTTTTGTTTTTTTTTTGTTTTTATAAGCAGTCGGGTTTTTTATAAATATTTTAAATGACATTAACCATCAAATGAAATGAAACATTGTGATATGTTTTCCAAATACATATAATAATATAATATTATTTATATTACGTACACAAATATCTCTTTAAATGCATAATAATAAATGTAGTACTGCGAATATTATAACAATACCTACAAAATGTTATTAAATTTATTAATTTCCAGACGCATACAAAAACCCATAAAATATCAATTTCTGATGTGATTTTTATTTATTTTGTATACAAATATTTAAAGAGGCCAGTCGTGGCGCAGGGGCACAAAGTATGACTGTAAAATCGACTGGATGTGGGTTCGCCGCTCTAGGAAATTAAATATGTATTTAAATGTATATTTCCATTTCTTCGCTCTGGTGTCGAGGCAAAGCGCGGCGTTGAGTTCCGCCACTCAGCACGCAATGCCTCCAGAATACGGCGGAAAGTGTGGAACGGAGTGTTTTAACACTAGGTTTTACATTTTTATAACTTCCCGTTGATATACATACTCCTGAAATAGGTACGTAACCCTCGGTGTGCGAGTCCAACTCACATTTAACAGATTTTTAGGGTTCAGTACCTTTTAAGAGGTCAGTCGTGGCGCAGGGTACAAAGTGTGACTATAAAATCGACTAGTTGTGGATTCGATCCCCACTCGAGGAAATAAAATATTTACTTACATTTATATTTTCGTTTCCTCGCTCTGGTGTCGAGGCAAAACGCGGCGTTGACTTCTGCCACTCAACACGCAGTGCCTCCAGAACTCGGCGGAAAGTGGGGAACACACAAACACCGTTTGGCCCTATATAGGACCCAGGTTCGGCCACATATGGAGTACTGTTCTCATCTCTGGGCTGGTGCACCCTAGTATCAGCTTGAACCATTTGATCGCATACAACGCAGAGCCATTCGAATCATTGGGGACCCAATAATCTGTGAAAGACTTGATACTTTGGCTTTGCGTAGAGACGTTTCCTCGCTGTGCGTTCTCTATCGCATTTATCATGGGGAGTGTTCTGAAGAACTGTTTGACCTGTTACCTGCCGCCGAATTTTCTAATCGCACAGTACGACATAAGCTAAAATATCATCCACACCATCTGGATACATGGCAATCCACTACTGTGCGGTTTCGTAGGAACTTCCTTCCACGCACCACGGAACTGTGGAATGGCCTACCCGCGGCAGTGTTTCCAGGTCGATATGACATGGGTACCTTCAAAAAGCGCGTCTTTCTCCACCTTAAAGGCCGGCAACGCACCTGTAGCTCCTCTGGTGTTGCACGGGGCCGTGGGCGGCGGTAATCACTTACCATCAGGTGACCCGAACGCTCGTTTGCCTTGTCCTTTTCCATAAAAAAAAAAAAGTGTCTCTTAATACTAGGTTCCCTCTGCCTATCCTGCTATGTGCGGGATACAGCATGAAGCTGACTGTATTGGTTCGTACCTTTTAAGGAAAAAAGAAACCCTTATAAGATCACATTGCTGTCCATCTGTATGTCTGTCAGTCAACCTTTATCTCAGTAATGCTTAAAGGTATCTAGTTGAAATTCAAACCATATACTCAAATCTGCGGTCCCTTTATTTCCTAAAAAATTCTATTTCGACATTTACAAAAACAAAGATTTGGCCATTTACATCGCAAAAAACGCGACACTAGAAAAGGAATCAAAATTAATAGAGTACTTCCGGTTGACTTAAAATTGTGAAATTTGGCAGTTGCATCTGCAGGAAATATAAACATTTATGGTTAAATCTTAAAAAAATAATTGAATTAAAAGGGGAGCAAAATTTGGTATCAAAGCCGCTAGTTCACGTGAGGTATCAGATGAAAAGCTTAGCATAGCGTAGAATTTCAGAAAAAGGTCGAGACCTCCAATTTTTCTACGGAACCCTCGGTGGGCGAGCTCAACTCACGCTTGTCCGGTTTTTTTTGTCTCATACACGCACTTTCTTATGTTCAAGGAGGGAGACCGCGTCGGCTCTCAAGGTCGCGCATTATCTAATTTGATTTAAAGATTTAAAAGTTCTAAGTAGCAATAATTTCAACAACAAATTTAATGTTTGTAATTCCTTTAAAAATAATGTCCTATGCATTAGCATAGGATAATATAATATCCTATGCTAATGCAAAGGACATTATTCTATAGTGTTAATTCACTATAGCTCTAATGATACATATGTGAATCTATTACTATTATAAATTATATTATCGAAATTGTTACTTTTTTCCAGAACACTTAAAAATTAAAATGAAAAATATTGTTAATATAAATTAAGACAATTTGGAGTGGGCACTCCAAATTGCCTAAAATATTGAGAAAGTATATATCACTCGCTGAACTTGAACGACTTAAGGTCACTAATAGCTAGTTTGGCAGCTTCCACTACTAATTTTTTGATTCATGTTCAAATATAAATAGGTGTACTAGTGCGAATACTTATAATTCACAACTTGTGTATTTGCAATAACAACAATGTTCTCCAAAGTAAGCTCCAGATTTAAAATTTAAATCCTAAAGCAAATATATTAATTTGTGACAGCATCACTTATTATTTATTATATTTTACAGATTGTAGCCCTCTGCGCTTTTGTGGCGGTGTCCTCAGCAGGACTCCTGCCCGCAGAGATCCACTACTCCCCAGCATCTGCTGTTTCTTCCCAAAGCATCGTACGTCACGACCAACCCCAATTGGTTGCTGCCAAAGTACTCGCCCCAGTCGCCAAATTGGCCGTAGCCTCACCTGTAGCCTACCACGCACCAGCCCCCGTTGTGTACCAAGCCGCCCCCGCACCCATCGCCTACCACGCTGCCCCCGCTTCCATCGCTTACCACGCTGCCCCCGTCGCTAAGGTCATCGCTCAACCTGAGGAAATTGTAAGTTTTTTGTATATTCGAAGGTGGATTTTTTATTAATTATTGCAATACAACACAATTAACTAAGACAATTTAATTACAGGCTTACCCCAAATACGAGTTCAACTACTCCGTAGCTGACGGACACTCCGGCGACAACAAGCAACAACAAGAATCCCGCGATGGTGATGTCGTAAAGGGCTCCTACTCCTTCGTTGAGGCTGACGGCTCCGTCAGGTCCGTGGAGTACTCCGCTGACGACCACAACGGTTTCAACGCCGTCGTACACAACAGCGCCCCCGTCCGCGCCCCAGTTGTCATCAAGGCTGCCCCCGTCGTCCTCAAGGCTCCCGTATACGCTGCTCCCGTACAACAATACTACCACTAAAGTATTTCATTCATTTAAAGTAAATGTATGGTAAATATTTATTAAATTCAATAATTAAGTAATCTTTTTTTTTATTTTTACACATTTTTATTTTATCATGAACTAGTTCCCTAAACACACCTTCGCCCGCATTTAAACTTATTATTTTATTATAGCCAAATCATCCAAAACCTTAACATAAATTTATCTATTTTGTATTATTCTGATGTATAAACTACATGTCTGTAATGTTTCATCTTTATCCATTCATCAATTAAATTAAATAGAGGCCAGTCGTAGCGCAGTGCTTCTTCGTCACGACTGGCCTCAAAATGTGACTCAAAGTGTGACTGTAAAATCGACTGGTTGTGGGTTCGATCCCCACTCAAGGAGATGAAGTATTTATTTACATTTTTTCGCTCTGGTGTTGAGGTAAAACGCGGCGTTGTACCAATGCCTCCAGAACTCGGCGGAAAGTGGAGAATGGAGTGTCTTAACACTAGATTCCCTCTGCCTACCCTGTTGTGTGCGGGATACAGCGTGAAGCTGATAAAAAGTTAAATTAAACAAAACATCACAATTAAGTAAATTGCGCAGCCTTTTGAACGGATCTACTTTTAAATGCAATTAATTTGATTAAAGCTTAAAGGGTTTACATACAGTAAAGGATTACTCAGTATTCCTTTAAGATATCTGAAATTGGCGCGCGTTTTACGAGGCTATGATTGGCCCTGGTGTTTTTGTAGATGGCGCCACTTTGTAAGAAAGGTATAGCTTGGATATGGCGTGGTAAACGTAAGATGAACTTAAAAGTTAAAGTTATTATAGTAGGCATTGCGTGCTAAGTGGCGGAACTTAACATCCCGCTTTGTCTAGACACCAGAGCGAGGAAATGAAAATATTAAATAAGTGATTTCCTCGAGTGGGAATTGAACCCACAACTCATCGCGTTTACATTCAAGCTCTGTGCCCTTGCGCCACAACTAGCCCAAATAGTATCCTGAATAAAAATTTTCTAATAAAATTTAAATTGCCTTTAAAAAGATATAAAACATAAACTACTTCATTATTACTCTCTAAACCCTTTTATTGTTACATCAGCATAGTTCTATTTTTTTTCTAATACACTAAATTAATAAGAAAAGATCAAAATAGAAGAGCCTTCTGAATATCGTTATATTGTCGCTATTGAAAGATTTAAAATATTTTATTTTGTACCTGCCAGCACTATGGTAATGTAATTTTAATTTAATGTATTATTTTTTTTCACAACCAGTCGGTTTTTACAGTCACACCTCGTGCCACTGCGCCACGACTGGCCTCAATGTATTATGATACTCGTTTCCGGTATTAGGTTGGATCCTCATTCGAAGGAATGCGTTATTGTTTATTAATAATTTCATTTCTTCACTCTGGCATCATAAACGCAAAATTCTGCGGAAAGCGGGTAACGGAACGTCTTAACACTGGGCACGGGTTCAATATCCCAACCCTGCTGTGTGCGGAATACAGCGTAAAGCTAGCTGATTTAATTTTAATTTTTACCTTAATTTCAAATAAAATGTTTTTATGGTTCTGTACCTCTAAAGGAAAAACAGAACTCTAATATCCCAATAAACAAATAATAGAATAAACCCCTATAGGATCACTTTGTAGTTCGTTTGTCCGACGATTTGTCTTGAGATCGTGTATAAACGTAAACTTCTGCGCAAAATTCTGCGGAAAGCGGGTAACGGAACGTCTTAACACTGGGCACGGGTTCAATATCCCAACCCTGCTGTGTGCGGAATACAGCGTAAAGCTAGCTGATTTAATTTTAATTTTTACCTTAATTTCAAATAAAATGTTTTTATGGTTCTGTACCTCTAAAGGAAAAACAGAACTCTAATATCCCAATAAACAAATAATAGAATAAACCCCTATAGGATCACTTTGTAGTTCGTTTGTCCGACGATTTGTCTTGAGATCGTGTATAAACGTAAACTAACGATCGAACTATAGAGCGCTTCCCGTGGATATACAGTTGAAAAATTTAGTATGAAGTAAGAACTTACAATATAAATAAAGGAAAAAATACTAAAAAAATATGTGGAATAAGTATTCAAAAAGGATTTTTAAATTTCTTTTATCATTTTTAGAGTTCCTTACCTCAAAACAAAAAAAAATGGAATCTTTATAGACAACTATGTCCTCCGTCTGTCCGTCTGTCAAGAGCATTTATCCCGAGATTGCGTTGATGTATCAATTTGAAATGATTATCAAGTATTCTAGTCACAGTCAACGTAATCAAAAGAGGCGAGCGTTTATACATAGTTTTTGCTATATTTTGTATAAAACTCGCCGCGTAATCAAAACCTATAGGATACTTACGTGTCATTCTTGTGACACTGAAAGCAAAGGGCGAGTTTAAATACAAATGATTAGAAAGAATGGACAAGATTAAAGAAAACCTATTAACAAATTTATTGGATTCTAACTAAAAAAGTTTTAAAATAAAAAAATATGTAAAAAGAAATGTTTACTGTATACAAAATCAAAATAAAAAGTTATATGTAAAGCTCAGGCGCAAAATTCATAGTTGGGAAAATGAAAAAATTGAACGAATCATCGAGTAACATTGTATTTATTATTATCTATTTATTTTGTCCTTATACATACACGCGTATTTTGTTTATTATTATATTTTTTGGTAAATAGTATACAATTGTTTGATCCAGCATTTTTGAACGTGACCATAGAAAATACTTGAGCAATTATTTTTAAATATTTTAAAAAGGTATTCACATGTTTAAGATAATAAAACATATTGTATAATGTTGTATAATAATGTATGTTACAAAAACTTTTCATTAGATGTCTAAAAATAAATGTAGTTCTGCGAATATTATATCACCTACCTAATGTTATTAGATTTTTGTATTACGATACACTTCCAGTTGCATAAAAAAGCCCATAAATATTAATTACTGTATTTAACACTGATTCTCACACATAGCGAAGTAGGCAAGGGGAACCTAATATTAAGACACTCCGTTCCCATCAACAAACAAGCAAAATATTAAATATTCCATTTCAAAGTGGAAATCAAGCCCAATCGTTGCGTTTTTACATTTGGCATTATATTGAATATTTCGTACATATTTTGTATTCACTACAAACACACGTATTACATATTTATATGTATTTTATTTATATTGGGGCCAGTCGTGGTGTAGGGGCACAAGGTGTGACTGTAAAATTGACTGGTTGTGGGTTCGATCCTATCCGATTTTTTTATTTCTTCGCTCTGGTGGCAAGGCAAAGCGCGGCGTTGAGTACCTCCACTCAACACCCAATGCCTTCAGAATTCGGCGGAAAGTGGGGAACGGTCTTAACCCTAGGTTCCCTCTCCCTACCCTGATGTGTGCGGGATACAGCGTGAAGCTAATTTTGAATTTTTTTATTTATAACACAAAGCAAAAAATAAAGAAGAACTCTAGTTAGAATTTATTATCTAAGACTCCCGCTTTTTTATGACATAGAGAAAGAATCTATAATTAAAGGTCAACACTTTGCTTTCTTTTTTCCACCATTTTAAAGACATTGCGTATTGGGTGACGGTGACGGCGTCCAAGGTCACGATTATCTAACCTAATTTATCGATTTCATAGTTAAAGTAGTAACAGAATTTAAAGAACGAAAATGAATCCATCTTTTAGGTAATTATATTTCTATTTTAAGTAGATAAAATAACAATCTGTACGTTAGCTCTATAGCTTTATTGTCCTTTTTCATAATATAATTTATTATTTATTACATTACCACATTGAATGTGTTTGTTACTTTTGCTAGTAAGTAGCACTTCAAAGCAGACATTGTAAATAATGTAAATTGATATATTAAAAGACAAACCAAGGAATAATTGGTTTTATTTAACTAAAAATATTTGCTAGACATTTGAAATAATGAGAATGCCAACATTGACAGATTTCTTTTCTTAAATTATATGACATTCTCCCCTTCCAATAAAATAACTAATGTACATAAAAAATACAATAAAATATTATAAAACATAATCTCTGAGATAAGACGGAAGATGTTTATGTCTTTCCGAATGACGCACTATTGTCGGAGTTTGATTTCTATCTTCAGAGACATGTCGTTCTCCTTCTAGGTTGTCATTACTTTGATTATTATGTTGTAAAAGTAAATTATCTTCCAATGGTTGTGGTATTGGTGCTAAACGTCTATTAGAAACTGTAGTCTCCCTCCCATCGGATAGACGAACATATGAATAGGTGGGGTTGGCTTCCAGCAACTGCACTTCTTCGGTCAACGGTTCATATTTTGATGCTCTAAAGTTCTTTTTCATCAAAACTGTTTCTGAATTCATTAACCAGCTCGGTAAAGAATCTCCATTTGAAGAGCGTCGGCTATAATTAAATATACGATCATGTGGCGTCATGTTTGTGGCAGTACATAATAGAGACCTTATGGAATGCAGAGCAATCGGAAGTACTTGTTCCCAATTCTCTACACTGAGTGTTTTAGAACACAGCGCTAGTTCTATAGACTTCCATAAGGTACCATTAAAGCGCTCTATTTGACCGTTTCCTTCTGGATTATATGGAGTAGTTCTGCTACACGCAATACCTAATGTAATTAGATACTGTTTCAGATCCTGTGACATAAATGATGCCCCTCGATCTGAGTGTATGTATAAAGGAGTTCCAAAAATTGAAAATAGCTCTTGTAAACACTTTATTACAGTGGTAGAAGACATATCTTTGCATGGAAATGCAAAAGGAAATCTTGAAAATTCGTCAATAATAGTAAGAAGATATTTATTTTGGGTATTTGACGGCAAAGGACCTTTAAAATCCATATTGAGCCTTTCAAAAGAGCTTGTAGCTTTAATTAGCTTAGCATAAGGTTTTATAAAGCGCGGCTTAATTTTAGCACAAGTTGGACAGTTTTCTATTAGGGACTTTATATCGTTTATAGAAAATGGTAGATTCTTTGCTTTAATCCAATGCCACATTCTGTTTATACCTGGATGGCAGAGCGTATCATGGAGACAGTAAAGTTTATTTTTAGAATGTATACTTGCAGAGACACGAGATAGGGCATCAGCAGTTATATTATCTTTACCAGGACGATAAATTATATCATATTTATAACAGGATAATTCTAGTCGCCAGCGTTCGATCTTATCATTTTTTATTTTACTCGTGTGGGACTGGTTAAACATAAAACTGACAGATTTTTGATCAGTAATTAAGATAAAATATCTACCTATTAAATAATGTCGCCACTTACGTAATGCCTCAACGATAGCGCATGCTTCTTTTTCTATCGTAGAATGACGTTTTTCAGAATCTGATAACGACCGGGAAAAGAAAGCGACTGGTCGCCCGTTCTGAGATAAAGTAGCTGCCAGGGCGTGATCAGAAGCATCACTTTCGACCGTAAATGTTTCGGAATGATCTATCGCTTGTAGGCTGGCTTTAACGATATCATTTTTAATAGATTCAAAACATTTATTAGCTTCTTTGCTAATAGGAAATGTTTTTATGTTAGTGAATAAATGAATCTTCTCTGAAAAGTTTTTAATCCATTTTGAATAATGCGCAAATAAACCGAGAGTTCTCTTCAAGGACGATGCATCTTTTGGTAATGGCAAATCAAGTAACGGTTTTATACGGTTCGAATCTGGCCTTATCGTTTTATTTTCTATTGTGTAGCCTAAAAGATTTATTTTGTTCATACTAAAAAAACATTTTTCTTTATTTAACGTTAGACCATATTTATTAACAGCTTTCATGAATTCTTCTAGATTAGAATCATGTTCATTTTTATTAATGCCGCAGATTGTAACGTCATCAAGGTAAGCGTAGGTTCCCTTTAGGTGCTCGGTTTGTATGATAAAGTCTAAAGTTCGTTGAAAAGCAGCAACACCATTTGTTACTCCGAAAGGTATCCTACAAAATTGATATAAATTACCACAAGCTTCAAATGCGGTATACATCTTTTCATTGTCTTTTATTGGAATTTGATGATATGCACTTTTCAAATCGATTTGGCTGAATATTTCATAACCAGCAACTTTAGATATAATAGATTCTATAGAAGGTAAAGGGTAAGCGTCCAAATGAGTATATTTATTAATTGTTAAAGAGTAATCAATCACTAAACGTTTACGATGAGTAGTGCTGCGTGTTAGAAGAACCTGAGCTCGCCATGGCGAAAGACTTGGTTCAATTACACCAGTTTCTACAAGTTTGTTGATTTCTTGTTCTATAAATTTAGTATCCTCCTCGCTATATCGTCTGGATTTAATGGCTATTGGTTTGATATCAGCCGATAAATTTGTAAACAAGGAAACTGGAGGCACCGTAGCTGCCATTACATTGCAAATTTTCAAAGGTTGCTTTTGTCCTCCTAAACTTAATTCTAACGAAGAATGTTCTTTTAATAAATCATGGCCAATAATAATATCAGCGCACAAATTATTAATAATAAGAAGTTTTCTGTTGTAATAAAAATATGTATCAATTTTTAATGTTACTAGACAAGCACCTTCAACGTATGAAGTATAATTAAGTGAAGCTAGAGTAATAGTTTGTTTACACGGTTCTATTTGAAGATTCAAAGACTTAGCAAATTTCTTATCTATAAAACTCATCGAACTTCCAGTATCAATTAATGCGTCTGCTTTAACACCATTTACCATTGCAGAAATCGTTGCCATTCTTAAGCATGACGGTGAGGCAGCAGAAATAGCACTTAGTTCTTCGTTTAATGACTGTGGAAGCTCTGAATCTGCTACGATTGCATTAGATGTTTTTTTATTGCTTCGGCAAACATTCGCAAAATGTCCTTTTTTTAGACACAACTGGCATGTTTCATTCACAGCAGGACATTTTACTCTTCGATGAACGTTACCTCCGCAGAAGAAACAAAAACGCTTTCGTGGTGTAGTTGCAACAGAGGTTTCAGGTATAATTTTATTAAAAGAATGCTCTATTGCCATTGTATAATTAGGTGAAGTTTGAAAAGATTTGGAATTAATTTCGGCCATTTCAAGTGATATAGCTTGATTTAAAGTTTCGTCTAGTGTTAATGTATAATTTTCAAGTAAGCGTTGTCTAATTTGTGGAGATTTAATTCCAGCGATAAAGGTGTCACGAATAAAATCACATCTGTATTGTTCAGCTGAAACACTTTTAAATTCGCAGTCATGTGACAGCTGTTGTAAGACCCGTGAATAATCTCTGACACTTTCGTGAGATAGTTGCGTACGGGAGGATAGGATGTGGCGAGCATGTAATTCATTTTTAGGTTTGAGAAAAGTTTTATTCAAAATAGTCATAGCTGTATCATAGTTAGTACAATTTTGTATGTATGAGTATACATCTGGAGATAAATGATTTACCAATATTTTTAATTTTGTCGAATCCGAAGTAGATTCAGTGCATTCTTCTGATAAAAAATTTATAAAAGTGTACCGCCAATGGCTCCATTTGATTCCAGCGTCTGTAGCAGAAGGATTGACTTCGAATACGACAGGTCGTAGATACTGGGATATTTTGTTCGTATATATATTTTCGTTCTTACTTGTTTTTGACATTCTTAAAAAAACTTTTAGTTAAATAAATTGATATATTAAAAGACAAACCAAGGAATAATTGGTTTTATTTAACTAAAAATATTTGCTAGACATTTGAAATAATGAGAATGCCAACATTGACAGATTTCTTTTCTTAAATTATATGACAGTAAATATGAACGCACCTATTGCTAATTGCTTAAAACATTGAGAAAGCATGTGTCACTCGCTGAACTTGCACGAGTTAAGGTCACTAATAGCTAGTTTGGCAGCTTCCACTACTAATCTTTCGATTCACGTTCAAATATAAATAGGTGTACTAGTGCGAATACTTATCATTCACAACTTGAGTATTTGCAATAACAACAATGTTCTCCAAAGTAAGCAATTCAATCAATTCAATTTCAACTTCTAATGCAAATTAAAAAACTCTAAAATATTAATTTGTAACTGTATTAGCAACGATCACTTATTTTTTGTTATTTTTTATAGACTGTAGCCTTCTGCGCTTTTGTGGCGGTGTCCTCAGCAGGACTCCTGCCCGCAGAGATCCACTACTCCCCAGCATCTGCTGTTTCTTCCCAAAGCATCGTACGTCACGACCAACCCCAATTGGTTGCTGCGAAAGTACTCGCCCCAGTCGCCAAATTGGCCGTAGCCTCACCTGTAGCCTACCACGCACCAGCCTCCGTTGTGTACCACGCCGCCCCCGTACCTGTCGCCTACCACGCTGCCCCCGCTTCCATCGCCTACCACGCTGCCCCCGTCGCTAAGGTCATCGCTCAACCTGAGGAAATTGTAAGTTTTTTTTATATTCGAAGGTGCATTTTTATTGATTATTGCAATATAGTACAATCAACTAAAACAATTCCATTACAGGCCTACCCCAAATACGAGTTCAACTACTCCGTAGCTGACGGACACTCCGGAGACAACAAGCAACAACAAGAATCCCGCGACGGTGATGTCGTAAAGGGCTCCTACTCCTTCGTTGAGGCTGACGGCTCCGTCAGGACCGTGGAGTACTCCGCTGACGACCACAACGGTTTCAACGCCGTCGTACAAAACAGCGCCCCCGTCCGTGCCCCAGCTGTCATCAAGGCCGCCCCCGTCGTCCTCAAGGCTCCCGTATACGCTGCTCCCGTACAACAATACTACCACTAAAGTATTTCATTCATTTAAAATAAACGAATGATAAATATTTATTAAATACAATAATTAAGTAATCTTTCTTTAATTTATCACCCTATTTTGTTTTTTTTAAAGGAAGTGAAATATTTATTTATATTTTTATTTCTTCGCTCTGGTGTCGAGACAAAGCACGCCGTTGATTTCCACCACTCAGCACGCAATGCCTCCACAATTCGGCGGAAAATGGGGAACAGAATGTCTTAACACTAGGTTCCCTCTGCCTACCCTGCTGTGTGCGGGATAGAGCGTAAAGCTCATTTTCTAATCAATCAGTCAATACCGATTTTACACATAAAAAAATACACCGAGATCGCCATGAATATATTTTAACATTCATGATGATAAAAACCTACAAATTAATGAACTAAGCGTCTTGAGCTTTATCCTCAAAGCGTGGCTTAAACTCTTATAAGTAGGTAGTTTATCTTTGGACGAAATTCAAAAAGCTTATAAAAATAAAAAAATAGAGAGTTATAACGAGTTTATATAGTGTTTATACTTTTAAACGCAGATTTTTTTTAATTAGTTATTTTTTTAGAGATAGTAATTCAGTTAACATTGCATTTTAAAAGAACTTATCGTAAATAGAATATATTACATATTTAAAAAAAAATATAAAATTCTTAACACGTCTCAATGTTTTCATTGAATACTAGTGTGCTTAGTATTAATATTATAATTCGAATTAAAAATATATTTGTATTGGATTATAATAAGGAACTCTTAATTATGACCACGGGGCAAAGCCGCGGGTTACAGCTAGTTTACTGTAAATAGTTAATTAACGTAAACGTAGCTTTATGATATTTTTTGTAATAATCAAGTATTACAATATTTAAATATAATTTCTTTTTAACCCTATATAGATAACCATATACAATCACTGTACAATAAAGAAAACCATACGTGGCCTCGACGACGACGTGCGTATGTTTGAGTGAATATATTTTGGATTATGTATATACTAGGTTTATGAATATAATATTATAGCTCAATGGATGTATTAATAGATTTATTAAATGAAAAATATTAGTTTTTTTATATTTAATAAGAAAAAGATAAATAAATAACAAAACAGGGTACTTCTTTTTTTTGATACTTTTAAAGTGTTATTCCACACTTAGGAAAGAAAAATGTTTATTAAGAAAACGTTTAAAAATTTGAATTTTATTTAAAGTGGTGCACTTACCGAAGCGATATGGGTGTATCTTGCAAGCTCTGATGGTCAACTGTGACACAAAAAACCATCGAATTATATCGATTTTTCAAAACCAATAACGTTGATCTATCTAGGGTTTTTATCTTAGGATTTGTCTATCTAGGGTTAACATGTTTTTCTTTAATATTCGGTTAATTTCTTTTTTTTTATCTTCACGCTGAATCCTGTAGGGTAAGAAGAGATAAAATATTGTCAAGACTCCCCATTCTCCACTTTCCGTACGAATTTTAGGCGTTGTGGTGAAACTCAATGCCACACTTATAGAAAATGTTATAAAATATGTTAAAAATATAATAACACGTAACAAAAGTTATAAAAAGAAGATTTCCTTAAATTATTATTAGTTAACCCACATTTCTACGCAGAAGATGTAGGACTCGATCTGAATTGTTTAAAAATGTCTAAATGAAAAGAAAAATAACAATGACATGTTCAATGTGACAATAGATTTAGAAAGCAAAGATGTTATCGGAAGTAACGAATCCACATTATTCTTGCACAATAACCAATTTGATAAAGCAAAGATGATAAAATTTTTGGTGAATTTATATAATAGAAATATAAAGTATAAAATGGTAAAATATTGTAGATTGCACCAACAGTTCGCTAGTATATTCCATTAGCAACGGTTCATCTTAATCCTCCAATATGTTTTGTAAGGTACGACAAACTATCAATTTAATTAGAACATTTACTACAAAGAAATCAGTTCATAAAAATATATTTGGTTTTTTTTTTGCAGGTTACTTTTCTAACTCTTATTGTTGGCTCAGTTTCTGCAGTTCAAATAGACCCAAGTACAGGCTTAGATCAAGGATCTTATAGATCTAACACTGGAAAAGCGTGGCAGATGGTGAAAATATATCCATCCAGTTCGCCGTCTATGTTCAAACATGAGACCTATGTAAGTCATTAATATTTAATAAAAATTATCTTAGCTTTAAAAATATATATTTTTTAATAATTGAAGTTATATATAATTTTAGGGCTATCCAAAATATGAATTTGAATATGCAGTATCAGATAAAAAAACAGGAGACCACAAATATCATCACGAATCTAGAAATGGAGATAGAGTGCGCGGAGGATATAGTCTTGTTGAACCCGATGGTTCTTTAAGAAAAGTCGAATACGATGCTGATGACCGCAATGGGTATTTTTTTTATGTACTATGGATATTTCAATTTTAAAAAACCACTATACTTGCAATTTCTTAGTTTAACATTGCCAATATTATAGTTCAGATTTTTTTTTGCTTCACGCTGTATCATGCATATAGCAGGGCAGGCAGAGGACACCAACACACTCCGATGCCTATTAAGACTCCGTTATCCAGTTTCCACCGGATCCATTGCACTGCGTGTTGCGTGGCGAAACTCAACTTTCACGCTTTACCTCGTTGCCAGAGCGAGGAAATGAAAATATTAAATATTTCATTCACCGTAGTGGGAACCCACAACAATCGCGCTTACAGTAACATCTTTGCGCCACGACGGCCTCAGAGATTAATATTATTATTAATAAAAAATATAATAATAACGATAATATGATATTACTTTACTCATTTCAGCTTCAATGCCGTTGTTAGCAAGACAGTAAATAAACATGGTGATCATGCTTTTTCCATATTTGGCCAAACAAGACACTTTTTGCCAATTACAAGCGGTATTAAAATTAATCATTTTTTTCCAAGCAATGATTATCACTACCAGCAATTTAAAACCAATGTAGAAAATGAGGAAGACAAACCTGTCAATGAACAAGTAGTAGATGTAAGGCAAGAAGAACCAAAAAATCAAGATACTAAGGAAACTGTTAACAAAATGATAAGATTAGTTTCCATCAATGCAGATAATGCCAACAGTAAAGTTGAATCGGATACTAAACAAGAATTAATAGAAGAAACACCGGTTGAAATCGAAGTTCCTGAAGTAATATCCAATGAAAATGTTAACTTGGAGGTGGAAAGCGCTTCAAAGATGCCCATCATTGAGGAACCAGTTAGCGCTGAACCCATTGAACACATAGAAGACTTAAATATTAATAAATTACATAAAGAAGAACCTCACGCTGATTCCGAAGTAGCATCATCATATTATCATTCTAAGATATATTATGTTGGATTTTAAAAAAAATATTTACTATTTTGTTAATTATTTATAAATTTTCATTTTTCAATATTAAATAAATATAAATAAATAGATTTTTATGTTTTGATTTGCTATAACATAATCTTGATCCAAAAGAAAATCCAATTCGAAGTCCAATAAGGAATAGATTTCGAAGATAGTGCTAAAGAAATTTCACACTAATCGACTACGGAGAAGTGAAAAATTAAAATTATTTGCCATTGGCCTACTTACATTATTAATATAAGATGGCGCTGCTCTCAAAATACTCATTAAACAGTAAGTAATAGTTCACCGGTTATGTAGATGGCGCTTATTAAAGATGTAATTTGAGTTTAAAACTTTTTCTTCAAAGCATTATTTTAGTAAACGGATAAAATTTAATTGCCATATGCATTTTGCTGAGAGTCAGAGCAAATTTAGTTATACTCCTATTTCTCCACTACGCTTGTACAGAACCCAAAACTCTCTGTGGTGTCGTCAGATACATGTATCTATAGATAATTCATAATATTGTTATTTAAAAATATATCAATATACATCATAATACACTTTCTTTTTTTATTATTGGCCTGATTTTGCGATGACAAGTGCAAAATAATCTGCCACTGTCACTCCTAATATACTTAGCTTGGATTTTTTGGAGAGACATTTAAAATTACAAAAACTTAAGAAAATTATATATTTGTACTCATAAGTAGACTGGAAAGACTTTTCGTTATCTAAAATTTATTTATACCGATTTATTTATATGTTATTATTAGAAATGAGGCCAGTCGTGGCGCAGCGTCACGAGGTGTGACTGTAAAACCAACTGGTTGTGGGTTCGATCCCCACTCGAAGAGATGAAATATTTACTTAAATTTATTAAGTCGAGGTTAAGCGCGGCGTTGAGTTCTGCCACTCAACACGGTATATACGTGTGTGTGTTTCTTTTCACATTAAAAATACTTGTCCAATTCTTTTATGGGTGTTTAAATTTGATAATGGTAGATTGCCGTTTTATTATAGTGGCATTGAAACTAACAAGATATAATGTCATGGTCTGGTAGCCCTCAGTTGTTCTTAATTTAATTTTAAGGTTTGGTATATCATAATAATATTTCATAAATAAATTAGAATGTATAATATTACCGTAGGAAAAAAGTGAAATATTTAAATATTTCACATTCTTTCATTACTTTCTTTTATTATGTATTTAATGCATTATATTTATATTTTGAAAAATGAACCTTTAGTGAAACGTAATTTATTTGTTGTAACAAGAAGGCTTTTTTATACGTTTTCTTAATAAATATTTTTCTTTCCTAAGTGTGGACTTTAAAAAATGTTGAAAAAGGCCTTGTTTGCCAATAATACAGCACTTACGACAGTGATTCCTCATAACATACATAGATATATAATCATGGTCTTAATTTTACATTGTTGCTAAATTATAAAAAACACTCACATATAGTTTATATAATACATGCGAAAAGATATTTCCAAAATCTGCAAATTAGTTATTTACAAAATGATGAATTTTCTTTTGTTATTTTTGCGACATTTTTATTAAGACAAGACAAATTGTTACATTAAACATCTTAAAAAATCGCAAAAAAAATGACAAAAGAAAGTTCATCAACAATAAGCACTAACTTAAAAGGACATTTTTTAATATACTTTTTTTAATGTCTTTGTCGTCCGGTGAATGTTTTAAGTAATTTAAGAGCCACTTACTAAAAATTATATTAAAATAGTCAAAGCACGTATTACGCAAGTAAACTGTAAAAGTAATGCAAGATATATAATTACATATAAACTTTGTACAGTAATATATTATTTTAATGAAAGAGGCCAATTTTGGCGCAGGGGCAAGCGTGTGACTGTAACGGCAGCAGATTATGGATTCGATTTCTACTCGGAATATTTAATATTTTCATTTCCACGCTGTGGTAACGAGGCAAAGCGCGGCGTTAAGTTCCGCCCCTCAACACGCAAAACCCCAAGAATTTGGCGGAAAATGGGGAACGAAACGGAATGGAACTTAACACTAGGTTCCCTCTGCCTACCCTGCTATGAGCGGGATACAGCGTGAAGCTAAAAAAAATATTATTAAAATAAATATAGATAACTTAAAATAGAAAAAAAAAAACAAAAAAAATTGCTAGTTTAGTACTTTATTTCATAGAAAATGATAATATTTACCTTAGTAGTGTAGGTTAGTAAAATGAAAGGAAGAATGGGGGATCGATTAGTAAACGCGAACCATAACTTCTATTAGGTAACTATTAAACCACAGATTTAATTTTAACACTGCATCAGGAACTGATTTACGTAAGGGCAGCATTCTTGAATCTAGAATATATAATTTTGTACGATGACATAACTATTTAGACTATTGTATCTAAAGCAATGTATATAGTGAATACGACTTAGCGCTATATGCAGATTTTTATGTGACCGGTTTTCATTCATAAAAGCCTTATACACATGTGCTTGTGTTTTCGTTCTAAAATTTATAGATATGTAGAATGATTAAATAAAATATATATAAGAGGTTCTTATAATTTCAATTAAAATTATGTAATAAAAAGATAATTATATAAAAAAATATGTTTCCTTTTCAAAGATGATAATATTGTAAAATATTTTACGGAAATATATTGCATATATTATTTTTTTTTAAGCTTCACGCTGTATCCCGCACACAGCAAGGTAGGCAGAGGGAACCTAGTGTTATGACACTCCGTTCCCCACTTTCTGTCGAATTCTGGAGGCATTGCGTGATGAGTGGCAAAACTCATCGCCGCGCTTAACCTCGACACCAGAGCGAAGAAATGGAAATATAAATTTAAGTAAATATTTCATCGCCTCGAGTGGGGATCGAACCCACAACCAGTCGATTTACAGTCACACATTGTGCCCCTGCGCCACCACTGGCCTCATATAATTTAATGATTTCCAAATTAAATGATTTTATTAATCGTGTCCCGATGTACCTATATGATCTATGATAATACTATTGTTACTCAAATCGTGTGTATCTAAAACGTTTTAATTACTACCACAGCGACCATGAGTTAGGCATCACGAGTTCAAAACTATTTTTTTACGAAATATATTATATAATTAATCTTCTGTACTCATGCAGTAAAACATAATTGTTTTTTTATTATATAAAATGATTAAAAAAATCAGCTTCACGCTGTATCCCGCTCACAGCAGGGTAGAACCTAGTGTTAAGACACTCCGTTCCCCATTTTCTGCCGAATTCTGGAGGCATTGCGTGTTGAGTGGCAGAACTCAACGCCGCGCTTTGCCTCGACACCACAGCGAAGAAATTGAAATATAAATTTAAGTAAATATTTCATCTCCTCGAGTGGGGATCGACCCCACAACCAGTCGGTTTTACAGTCGCACTTTGTGTCCCTGCGCCACGACTGGCCTTGATTATATAAGATGAAAATTATAAAAAAAGGAAGAATTTTATTACTGTACCAATTATTGTATATAGAAATTATTTTAAATAAACACATTAAGGTACTTGCACAATGACATTACAAAGGCGATTAACCGGCGGTGGTAAAATTGTAACGATTGACCCAAAATATATTTAAACGAGTTTTTAGGTGCTTCTCTTAAAAATTATATATGTATTTCAATTACACTTCCGTCTCGAAGGATCTCATAGAATTTGAGCATAAAAAAATATTACTTTATACTATTATAAATAATAGGAATGATATTGAGGATCCCCCATCCCTCCCATCACCTCCTCCCATCGATAGGGAGTTTCGTTTTTTTTGCGTATTTCGCACATATGCTGTATTTCACACATGGCGGGGAAGACAGAGGGAACCTGGGAACCTAGTGTTAAGACACTCTGTTCCCATTAAGACGTTCCCTACTTTCCGAATAATTCTATAAGCATTTGCGCATTGAGTCAGGGAACTCAACGCCGCGCTTTACCTCGTTACCAAAACGAGGAAATGTTAAATATTTTAACATTTGTTAAATATTTTATTCCTCCTCTCGAGAATCGGACCTACAGCTGTCGCGTTTACAGTCGCAAGCCTGTGCCCTGCGCCATGACGGCATCTCGTCGTGAAGTGTATTATTAATTTGAGTAAATATTTTATAGTTACAAAATAACTGACGTACAAATTGAATTACAATTTATTTTGATTTTAAACATTATTTTAATTGTTATAATATTAGTATCTATTCCAGATTTATAGAAATAGCTAAGTTCACCCTGTATCCCGCACACTGCAGGGTAGGCAGAGGGAACCTAGTGTTAAGACACTTCGTTGTCCATTTTCCGCCGAGTTCTGGAGGCATTGTGTGTTGAGTGGAGGGACTCAACGCCGTGCTTTGCCTCGACACCACAGCAAAGTAATGAAAATATAAATGTAAATAAATATTTCAAAGAAAAAAGACTAAACTAACTAAATTACATGTAAAATATTCATTATGAATAGAGAGAGTGAAGGACTAAATGGAAGCAATACGTAACGGTTAGTTATATTAACTGCGCATTCCATTCTTTGTTTTTGGTTTATTTTTAGACGATGTAATTACATTTTGAACGGCGTAGGTTGTCATTAGTATGTAGCAGGTTGAAATCAGCAAAATTAGATTTTACGAAACTAGACTATATGATTGAGATATATATGATTTTGATAAAAAAAAACATCATACACCTGAAATGATTTATCAAAATTTATAAAGAACCTGAGGATTCAGATATACCCAAATTAAAGAGACCTATACCTTTTCAAAAAAATATAGTTCTGATGTCTTAAAACTGGATATACCTGGATCTTCTCACTTTTTTCCTAAGGGGCCATTCAAGTATTACGTAAGCACTGTAGGGGGGCGGGGGGGTCCTGGATTTGCTTATTTTTGATGACATGGGGGGTGGGGGGGTCTAGGTAGTAATTATGTAAGCAGAAGTTATTTATTTTTTCATATATATTATGGCTATATTTGGTAGATGTATGTATGGTAGACGATACAACTATTCGTTTTATAATATAATATATAAGTTTATTATATCTATTTAGCGAGAAAGGCACATTGTCAAGAGTCTAAATTTCAAATTTTATAAAAATCTGTGGCGATTTAAGGATTTTTCCATACAAAATTTTCAACCTCTTATTTGCACCCTTACGGGGTGAATTAAAATAAACCACGAAACACGTGTTCAATGAAATATTCTTAAGAGTCTGAATTTAAAGTTTTATAAAAATCGGTGCTGATTTCAATTTTTTCCCATACAAACTTTCAACCCCTATTTCATTCCTTTAGGGTTAAAATTTTTCAAATTCCCTTCTTAGTGGATTTCCAGAATTCGAAAATATAAATCTGTCCAAATTTCACGTTTCTACTATCAGCGGTTACGGATATGCGTGCGTCTTACCTCAGTCACTGGGAATATGTCCTTTATATATGTAGATACAAATAAAATATCATTAAAAAAAATTATATGCCAATGTTTACGTAAGCACTGGGGGAGGAGGTAAGAGAATTGCTTATTTTTGATGACATAGGGGACGTGGGGGTCAATAATTGCAAAAAAACTGCTTACGTAATACTTGAACGGCCCCTAAGTGTGGGACACCAATTGAAAAATGTTAAACAATCTGAACTATAAGTTTTAAGTTTTTCCACAAATGTATCGCTTGTAACAAACATTTAGCTCCTTATATTACTATCACATTCACGTAATAATATTTAAGAAAATAACAAATGCATTCGCTGATTATACAATATCAGTACAATAAAGAAAGATCGAAATAAAACAATCACTTACTAAAGAATTGTGACAATATAACGCTTTCTTTATTATTTTTTAACTTACATATACCTATATCGGGTGTCGCAACCTGATAAAGTGAGCAGATTGGCAATGCAATTACTGTGATCCGATCGGATATCAGGGATAGGCGCCCCACCACCTAACTGCTTATGTTTTGTTTGTTATATAAAAAGACTTCGCTAACTAACAAGCAACAGTCCACAAGCAAATTCTAACCAAAGCAAAATGTTCTCCAAAGTAAGCATTTTAAAAACGTCACGAATTATCTTTACGTAACTAGCTTAGGATAATTTCAGTTAGCGTAAACTGGGGCGCAACGGACCGTCATTATATGTTTAAATCACCGTCAGCCTCACGTTGCCTTAACCATATTTTTTTGTAATATTGGCATATTTGAAAATTGATTTATAATTTAAAACAAAACTCTGTTTTCACTATAGCACTATGATATTACAGGTTCTAGCATTATTCGCCATGGCAGCAGCATGCAATGCAGGTCTCCTGCACCATGCCCCAGCTGTCTCCCATAACGTGGTTCACCATGAAGTACCAGCCCATTACGCTGTCCACGCGGCTCCTGCGTATCACGCTGGTCATGCTGTGCAATCTGCACCTATTCACACCTCAGTCATCCACTCCGTTCCATCAGTCCACGCTGCTCCTGTCGTACACGCTGCTCCCGTATCTCATGCTTCCGCTCACGAGGAAGATCATTACATTGGTGAATTTGTAAGTTAATCTATTTTGTGATGAATGTCTTTTTGTTTTCTATGATAATTGTAGTTTTTTTTTTTTCACGATATGATTATTACAATATTTTTATAGTTAATCAACGATCGTTTTGATATATTAAAAAGAACAGTAGAACAGTAGTTGTAATAATGGCACATAATTTATTCTGTTTTCATTTATTTTCAGGCCCACCCAAAATACGGTTACTCCTACTCCGTTGAAGACCCTCATACTGGTGACCATAAATCCCAGCACGAAACTCGTGATGGAGACGTTGTCAAGGGAGAATACTCTCTGTTGCAACCTGATGGCTCTTTCCGCAAAGTGACCTACACTGCTGACCACCACAACGGGTAAGATAAATTATTGAAAATATACAGTATTATTATCTCATATCATTATCTATATATATAAAAGGACTTGTGCTGACTGACTGAGGTAAGACGCACGCAGAGCCGTAACCGCTGATGGTAGAAACGTGAAATTTGGGCAGATGTTTATTTTCATATTCTGGACATCCACTAAGAAGGGAATTTAAAAAATTTTAACCCTATAGGGATGAAATAGGGGTTGAAAGTTTGTATAGAAAAAAAATGTAATCTGTACCGATTTTTATAAAATTTGAAATTCAGACTCTTAAAAATATTTCATTGGACACGTGTTTCATGGTTTTTAAGAATTCACCCCCTAAGGGTTCAAATAAGGGGTTGAAAGTTTATATGGAAAAATCTTTAAATTGCCACCGATTTTTATAAAAATTTAAATTCAAACTGTTAAAAATATTTTATTGAACACGTGTTTCGTGGTTTTTTTTAGAATTCACTCCTAATAAGCGGGCGAAGCCGCGCAAGCCCTCTAGTAATATAATAATTTGAAAGTTAAACTAAAACAGCAGTTTAAAATACACTTATTCGTATTCTTTGCACGTTGCATAAGATATGCAAAGAATTTTCATTACATCTTTAATGTAAGAAAGATTCTCTGGTAAACCGAAATGTTATTTAAAGAATTTTATATTAAAGAAGTCTTATTTGCACATAAATCCTGCATTTTACATTCAAATACAATCTGCTTGACATTATAATCCAATTATATACATTACAGAAATTTACTAAAAATAGATTGTGAGCAATATGTTGAAAAGCTATAAAAACTACTTATTTGCAGATTCAACGCCATCGTCCATAATTCACCACCAGTCATCCATCATCATTAAGGTTCACCAAACAACTGTGATATTAGTAGTAGGTAATTTAGTTCTACATATTTTCGATTACATATCCTTCCGAAACTTCAGCTCTTGTATCTATTGCTTTGTTTTTATATAAAGGGTTTCATTATTTCATTGTTAGTGTTTACAATAATTTCATTTTAATATATTTTATGTGCCAAATGTGTATGTGAGTTGTGAATAGTGTGTGTCTGTTTCATACTCTTCCGGTATGTTTGAATGTATACAAAATCTATCATTAAACATATTTCTAATAAATATATAAAAATATAGAACTATCTTTTATTTTTAATATAAAAAGAAATTAGCCAAGGCGACACATATAACAGAAGCATACTGTACTGTATGTACATCAGATTAAAATTACATTACTGATTGCTATAACAAATAGATATGATTTATTGTATCTGGTTACTGTAATTATATTTTTTTTTTTGACAAAAAAATTCATTTCATTTCATCTACATAAGAAGAAATATTTTTTTATATTTTACATTGATTACATATTATTATAGTAGATTATACATTGTAATTTAAGAATTTGATGAGGTAAATAGTATGCACTCATTATAATATCGAAATTAATTAAACAATATTTCGTGGGAATACAATACACAACGTCTAAATTGCAACATTTTAAAGTTACTCGTCGGGATGGAGTCCAGTCCGTTTTTCACTATAGGAAAAAAATGATCACTTTAAAAAAATATACTATAGGATAAAATGAAGTTTTCATATAGTGAATATTTTTATTTATTTATATATTATTTTTGTACACCGCTCATATTATGGTTCTAAAAAATAAATACCTACGTATGTATATGTAGGTGAAGCACGTAACGGTGTTCTATCGCTAATCACCATATTTTTCAAGAATGAACATGGGTTAGGAGTTTTACCAACTTATAAAATAGTGACCGTAGTAATTGTAAACTAATGTAATTGTAATTTTGATAACTATATTCATATTATATTCATATTATTTAACATACATATCTATATATAATTATCAATGATATCTATTAATTGTAAATTTTCAAAAAAAAACTTTTTACTAATCTAGTATTTATTTTACTCTTTTCACATCTAAATTATCTTTCAAACCGTCTCAAACTCTTTACGAATAATATTTTTTTTTTAGTAAACACTATATTAAATTTCGTTTCTATTCATGCAAATCTAGTAGCTTGTATTTATTATCTCAGTGTCAACTTCTATCAGACACTATATGTCAAATACACTAGGCATTCATTCAAAATGTAAATTACATATTTTTAACATTTTTACAGTGTTATACCACACTTAGGAAAGAAAAATACTTATTTAGAAAACGTATAAAATATTGAACGTAGCGGGACTCGAACCCATTCCGTCTGAGAACGTATGGCTCAGTGGTCAGAGAGCCTGGTCGGTTTCCAGGAGGCAAGGGTTTGAGTCCCGCTACGTTCAAATCTTATACGTTTTCTAAATAAGTATTTATCTAAATTATATTAAAATTTTAACGAGATTTTGTATTTAGTAATAAAATATCACTGTTAATTTATTCATTCCACTCAATACATTGTCGGCAAATTTTAAATGATGTAACTTAATATTATATTTAAATTTATGAGAAACATTCTACCATATATGGTGATAGTATGTGGCCGTACATCTGCCTCTTTGATTAACGTTGAAAAAAGCGAAACAAGTTTGCACATACAATGGCCTTATATCGTAAAGTTCACCATTCGTGAGAAAGTGGTTTCTTTTTCTTTTGATTTCATAATATTTTTTTTGTTAAGTTCTGCAATTTTCAACTTAAAAATTTTATTAATCATAAAAATTAAGAAGTTTTTATGTTCTCGTAAATATATTTAGGTTATGTATCGAAAAGATATTTATTTTAAACTAAAGTTTTTTTTTTTGCTTGCAGTATAATTAGTTAGTTAGTGAGTATAATTATATAGTGCACAACTATTTATATTTATTTAAACTATATATCATTATTAGGCCAGTATATGAAGCCATATATGAGAGGCACATATATGAGGCCAGTCGTGGTGCAGGGGCACAAAGTGTGCCTTTAAATCGACTGGTTGTGGGTTCCATCCCCACTCGAGGAGGTGAAATATTTATTTACATTTATATTTTCATTTCTTCGCTCTGGTGTCGAGGGGAAAGCGCGGCGTTGAGTTCCGCCACTCAACACGCAATGCCTCCAGAAATTGGCGGAAAGTGGGGAACGGAGTGTCTTAACACTAAGCTCCTACCCTGCTGTGTGCGGGATACAGCCTGAAGCTGAAAAAAAAATAAAAAAAAATCATTATTAAAACTATATAAATTATCTAATATCTAAAAGAGATTGACGCTGTCGTGGCGCAGAGACACAAGCGTGCGACTGTAAGCGCGACGGTTGTGGGTTTGATTCTCACTTGAAGAAAATGAAATATTTATTATTATCATTTCCTCGTTCGGTAACCAAGCAAAAACGTGTTGAATTCCGACACTCAACACGTGCCTAAATTCTCTGGAAAGTAGAGAACGGAGTGTCTTAAGACTAGGTTCCCTATTCTCCTCTGTCAACTCTGCAATTTGCAGGAGACAGCATAGAAGCTAAATAATAATAATAATCTAGTCAAAAGAAAATTTCAAACTATCAATAAATTTTAATTAAAGTCAAGCTAAGCAATCACGTACAACAAATCATTAATGACCAGTTGAACAAGTGACGGGTCAAGCATAATCGTTGTGTCAGGGAATGAATGATTACTGAAGCATATGGAAACAAAATGAGAAGAAGTTCAAGCAAGAAAAATGTGGAAATTTGAACTCAGTAATATTTTTTCATGGATTTTAATACGTATATTGGACTTAAATGGGGAACGGAGTGTCTTAACACTACGTTCCCTCTGTCTACCGTGTTGTGTGCGGGATAAAATATGAAGCTGATTTAATATATTTCTAATCCCAAAGCGATTGCTAATTGTAAAGAAAAAACGAAATCAAAATCTACTGGGTACTTCCCGTGGACTCAGAATCTTGAAATTGGGTACAAAGGAACCTCTTAGGGCACAGATAAGGGAAAAATTAAGAAAAGTAAAAGGTATTAAATAGAAAAAATCATAACAAAAAATTAATATTACCAACGTCAATTAATTACAATACATCCTAATATTTTCCGGCGAGTTCTGTGTGTCATTGCGGGTTGCGTGTTTGTCTCGATACCAGAACGGAGAAATGAAAATGTAAATTTAAATAAATATTTCATTTCCTCGAATGAGGATCAAACCCTCAACCAGTCAGTTACACTTTATGCCCCTGCGCCACCACTAGCCTCATTTTCTATATACTCGATACATTTTTTAATGTATTTATTCGTATACTTTATTTTTAAACTATTTATTTATTATTTTTCCACCATATTCTCTTGAATATTTCACAAATGTATACTGTTTATCACTTTACATTGTCAAAGCAATATCTTACTAAGTGAAAGCAACGCCGATAGCAAACCTCTGGACAGAACAGCCTGTAATGAAACTCTGTTACATATTTAATACGAGATGGAGCAATTGAACTACTTTGAATGCATATCTCTAGAATATATTATAAATATAGTATTTTTACAAAATTATTACCCTGCATAAACTTAAAAAAATAACGTTCTACAAAAAATATGTTAATAATTGATACATTACCATAAAAATCACTCATTTTTTATTAAATTTTTCCTATTCACAAATAACTTGGTCACAAGTCTATTTTCACTTTGTACTTTATAATAATATGATATCTTCCTTTTATACCTCATCAGGGACATAGGGCTCATAGAAGGTATTTTTCATTGATCAAGATTTTGTGCGACAGCCTCCAGATCTTGCCAGCCCAGACGTGTGGAAACTCTTTTCTCTCGAACACTCGAATCAACCGAACGCGTCCAGATAGTATGAGGGCAGCTAGGTTTTCTCTTGATAACTGCCTGCCACCTAGATTTTGTTTTGAAATGTGATGATCACCAAGTATTCACAATATATGAGTCCAGCGTCATTTTCTTAAAAAGATCTGCTTTTTCAATCGATTTTTGGTCTCCCTGTTCCTACAGTCTTGCATAGGAAACGGTTCGTGACCAAGTGAACCCTAATATATTACGTAAACATTTATTTACGAACGTTTGACGTTGGCTGGTAACTTTTTTGTACTTTATAAAATATAATGTAATTATTACAGGAGAAAAAGGTCACCTTTGAGGCATCCAATTATATTAAGAGGTGGTGCTTAATCTTATATTTCGTAGCCGTGACATGATATACGCCGTAAGATAAAAATCTGCGAGAAAATAAACGATAAAAGTTTCGGTAAACTCGTTGGTTTACCAATATCGTGTTTAACCGATGACCTTCAGTCAAAATCTCGCTAAGATTAAAAGGGTAGCTTAGACATCCTACAAGTCGTAAAGAATATAAAAAAGATTCTTATATTGAATATTAAATACAGATCGGTACAATATGATCTCTCATACTCGTAAAAATTGACTACCTTAAGTTAGCCGGCATATGCACTCTTTTTATATCAGTTTAACTACAAATATAAGTGTTTCTAATATTTTTTTTAATAATATACCTATCACTTTCCATTTTTTGGATTTTTCTCTTTGTTTGTATTGTAAGTTCTCACTTTTTGCCGAATTTAATTATAATTCATAAAATAATCTAATCAAATATTTAAAAAAATATATAATATACAGTAAGTAGTCTTTAGTCTGCGCAGCCTTCACAGTTAAGAAGCCAGGAGGGAAGTATACAGTACGGTCATTACTTGCACTTAATACGATACACTGAGCTCAAATTACATTTTTTTTTACTTTTGATAGCTAATTTTCTTTTTGTCCTGCTTATAGATGAATATTATATTTCCATTTTTTAATATATTAAGTTATAGAGCCTATCCATATTTTATAGAAAACCTTCGAGATTTTAAGAAAAGAAGCGGTCGAAGACCAACACCGTTAGGTTTAGTTGGTATTATTAAACTTCGCCGAGTACCTGAACCTGTAAAAGTTTCTCCTCACAACAATAAAAAATATCTGACAGCGTAGCATTATAATGTAATTTATTCTTTATTTACCACAAAATATATTGAAAAAATATGTTTAGTGAAAATAATGTAATTTTGTTTAAAAATTAATTATTTTATATCAATTGCATATATTATTTAATACATGACTTTTTAATAATTTGATTGTATTTAAAAAAAATAACTTAAAAGTTAAAAATATTAACAGTATTTTTACTTTCAGTTTTATGTTTATTGAATAAGATCACTGTATCCTTAGCTTTACATATTACACAAGAATTTAGTAGAGCAGTCGGTACTCAGTGCAACCCAGAGCGCTACTTTCTTGCCGGATCGCGTGCCTTCGATGATATTAAATCAACCAATAAATGAAATAAGTTAATAATTTTATTAACATATTAGTACATTTTTATCTTTATATATTTATCAAAAGGACTCTAACTATTCATTCAATTCTCTAATTTGAAATAGATATTTTAATTTGCAGTTAAAATATTTATTTTCGAATAAACCTAGATATCATATAATTCACACAATTTATTTTTTATAACAAAAAAATGGTAATTTTATCACACTTTAAAAAATGAGATGAGATTATGAGATTTTAGTTTAGATTTTTACGTGAATAATAAAAATAATGATATTGAAAAATACTTTTATTGAATTATTTATTTCTTATCGATACATGAATCATAACTGAACTACAACATTTCACAAAATTCAAAAAAAAAAATTAAACTAATTATTAATAGAGTATAATTTTATATACTTTCGATTGATGAGAGAATAGCCTCAAAGTATATTTAAGCTTTTTGAATGAAAAAAGGTTTCATGTTTATAAAAAATAGTACCTAATATTGAAAAACACGGTTAGTATACTATTACGAATATTAAGCTATCAATATTCATTTTTGTTTTAGTACATAGCCACCCTCGTATAAGTACTATGTCGATATGTAATAAAAAAATGATTTTCTACAATCAGCAACCACGTATGTTGAACGCTTAATTTATTATGCAGGAAAGCTCGTAAGGGCTTGATGTAACCTTGAGGTAGAAATCCATCAATGTTACGTAAGGTAAAGGTGACAGTACGTGGTGTCACACGTTGGGCCGGTTTAGTATCCGATAACTTACTCCATCAGGTATAAAAACAACCACCCGACCTACGTCCCTATCATACAAGTTCAGTCGATCAATACAGCATCAACATGCATTTCAAAGTAAGATTTGAATATATTAAAATTATTAATACTTATTAAAAAAGAATTAGAGAAAAAAGATTCATTTATTGGATTTTTTTTACCTTTTTACTTTCCGACTGGAAAAAGTCATGAAGAAATCCACACGAATTGGTTTGAAGGTTCCATCTTAGAAATGTTGTACTCTAATACAATCATTTTTTATTTTAACTTGGTTATAACACAAAAAGAACATATATTTTTTTTTGTTACAGATTGCAGTAGTCAGCGTCCTCGTGGCCGTATGTCACGCTGGGCTTATTGAAGAAGGTCAAAATCACGCCGTTTCATCTCAAAGCATCGTCCGTCATGACCAACCGATTAACGGCGCTACACACTATGCACCTATCGTTGCTCATGCCGCTCCAGTCCTCGCCCATGGACCAATCCTTCAGCATGCTGCCCCCCTGATCCATTCTGCTCCCATTGTCCAACATGTTGCCCCCATTGCCCACGGCGCTCCCATCGCCCTCGCTCACGGTGAACAAATTGAAGACCATGTAAGTATTACTAATAATGGACTATGGGACTAGTATTAGTAGGTTTTAAAATTCAATAGGAAAATTTTACTTTTATATTTATTATAGATATATTGTGCAAAATATATTTTAACATCTAAAATATCTACTTACTTATAAATTATCCAATTAATTCTGGTAAACATATATATATATTTTAAATATATATTATTTAAAAAAAATATGAATGAAACTCATCACAGCGTTTCAATTTAATAATATAATTTATAAAAAGTTTAACGTAGAATTATATGCGCATATAAATATATGGAATAGCACAGGTATGTGCTTAATTTAGCTTAACAATGAAAGTGAAAGGCTAACTATAGCAATTTGATTAAAATGTGTTCCGTTAATACAACCCAATTAAAAATATATTGAGTAATGTCATTACATTACATTTTGTAATGACAGCATCGACTATCTGTCATTATATGATAGGTATTAATGTCTGTTTGTCGAATAAAATTATAGATCAATTCGAAACTAACATTAGCAAGCTTAAAGTTACCTCCTTGATGCTATGAAGATTACTCACATTAATTTATAAGATTCATACTATTAGTCTTATGTAAGGTAAAAAACATATTTTTTGTTATAAACATGTAGGTGCAAAATATCTACACTTTTTTTAAAATTTATAAAAATATGAACGTAGCGGGATATGAACCCGCGCCTCTTGAAAACCGTCCAAGCAAGTTGACCAACTAAGCTAAACTACAAATTTTTACAATTATTATAAATTGTGAAAGGTTTTCTAAGAAATATTTTTCTTTACTAAGTATGGAATAACACTTTAAAAATGTAAAAAATATATAATATATCTATTTCATACATATAACAGGCTCCAGCTCACTACGAGTTCTCATATTCAGTTGAAGATCCCCACACTGTGACCACAAGTCTCAACACGAGAGCCGTGAAGGTGACGTAGTCAAGGGAGAATATTCTCTGGTTCAACCCGATGGCGCTGTAAGAACTGTCGAATACACCGCTGACGCTCACAATGGGTAATTATCATTTATAATAACTATAAAATATATACTAGAAAATAATATAAAAACTATGTGAAAAATTTTATATAGATATATATTAGAAAAAATATTAAAATAATCAGTTTTAACTGATTATTTTAATATTTTTTTCTAATATATATTTATGTCATTTTTGACGTCACGTGCATATCTAATTCAAAATCATCTTCAAATGAAGAAATATTATCAAAAATTATAAACTACACCACCGCTATAACTCAAAAGGCAAACAAAAGCATTTATTAGCATATCATTCATTTGCATTGCTTAATAGAAATTCGACTACATAATACGTCAACGTAATCTATTAAATATGCACGTGGCGAGCTCTATAATTTATAACGTAAACAGAAAAATTATAAACAGTAAATATTACACGCGATCTTCGATTTGGAGCGCGAATGTGTTCCATTACCACTAGTATGAACTTGCCTTGAGTGCGTAAAGTTGCGTAAGAACTCACTAGTAAAGACCGCTATGACTAGCGAAACTAAACACAACACTTAGGATCTGTGATTTATCTCAAACAAAAAGTTGTTCCACTCAATGATTTCGATAAAATCGTCCCGCATTCAGTTTAAAGTAAAACATTTATTTCAATTGTATGTAATGTAATATTTATTTCGCAATATAAATGTGGCCTAAATGCTTATAACTTTAACAATATAATTGCATATTATATAAGAATATGATATATTTATTTATTCAATCCACGTTCGTAGCGTTAATAAGGTAATAAGGTGGGACTGTATTAAAGGTATTTTTTCGTTTCAGTTTCAACGCAATTGTGCATAATTCTGCTCCGTCAGCCCACGCTGCTCCAGCTCCTGCGGTGCACTCAGCCCCAATCCAGGTGCATGCTGCTCCTGTAGTGCACGCCGGTCCATTGGTCCATGCTCCTCTAGTACACGCTGCTCCTTTGGTTCACGGACCAGTGATCCATGCAGCACCTATCCTAGCCCACCATTAGGCTCTAAATTTTCAAACTACTGTAATTCCTATTAGAAATATATTGTTATTATTTATAATTATCATAATGTTTTATTTCAAACCATGTTTTCGTGAACCTAAAAAACACTTTGTCTGCGAACTCTGGAAATAATTAAGAATGAATGTAAGATATGACCCATTCTAAGAGCCGGAGGTAATTATGACCGCAGGAACGGCGAAATACATCGGTCAACGGTTAATATAGCCTTTCTCGATAAATTAAGTAACCAATACAAAAATAATTTTTCAATTCGAACTAGTAATTCCTGAGATTAGCGCTATCAACCATACAAAATCTTCAATTTTGTAATATCTATTATTAAATATTAATAGATATTGTAAGTCAATGAATTTTCATTTAAATGAAGCCTTTTACAATATTTTGATTGTATCTTGTTTTCAAATATTAACAAACGTTTTGTTCGCGCCAGTTAATATCTGCTAAGAGGAAGCGGCGTTCCTAAATCTCGTGATGAAACTTTAACTCCCTATTGTCTTAGAGCTCAATCTAACCGTATACATACATACTCTTAGATTACTTTACGCAACTGAGACACATACGATGCAATACAAAATAATGCAGAGAAAAGTATGTCATTGCCACATTTTGATTTCAGATCAAATATTACACATATTTTTTAAGTAATTTTTGTACTTATTATGTTTGTTTCTTAAGTGAGAAATATTTTTTAATTAATTAAGAACTTTATTTGTAAACAATATTATGCGTTATACATTAATTTTAGAGGCCGTGGTGGAAGGGAACAAGAAGATGAATATTATTGTATTTAATTTATTAATGTATTCGTTTTTTCTCTCTGGTACCAAAGCAAAAGCGCTGCGTTAAGTTCCGCCACTGAACACACAATGCATCGAAAATTCGTTGGAAAGTGGGGAACGGAGTGTCTTAACGCTATGTTTGATCTACCCTGCTATATGTGGGTAGAGTGTAAATCTGAGAGAAAAAAAAAACAAATGTTACTATTAGACTCGAATGTTCTAAATTACTATTTTATGTTATTGAGCCCGCAGTTATCACAGGCCTATATGTATGTTAATAAGCTTGAGAGAAGAGACCTGTCGTGGCGCAGGGGTACAAAGGGTGATTGTAAAACCGACTAATTGTGGATTCGATCCCCACTCAAGGAAATGAAATATTTACTTAAATTTATATTTCCATTTCTTCGCTTTGGCGTCGGGGCAAAGCTCGGCGTTGAGTTCTGCCACTCAACACGCAATGCTCCAGAATTCGGCAGAAAGTGGGAAACGGTGTGTCTTAACACTAGATTCCCTCTGCCTACCCTTCTGTGTGCGGGATACAGCGTGAAAATAATTTGATTTATTAATAAGCTTCACGCTGTATCCCACACACAGCAGGATATGCAGAAGGAACCTAGTGCTAAGACACACCGTTCTCCATTTTGCGCCGAATGCTGAGTGGCGGATATTTTTATATATTTTTTTTTCTGTGATGAATTTGCAATCAGTTCTTTACTTTTAGCAAATGTTTTATACTGTTATTTAAATATAATTAAGATACATATTTTTCTAAGAAATTCTAAAATAATAGTTTTTTTATTACATAAAATATAGCGCTCAGAAAACTTACTCTGCTTTCAAAATACAAAATTTATTATAACATTAAATTTAATTACGTGAAAGTACCTTAAATGCTTTTCATATAATAACATAAATTTTATATAAAACATTTAATTGAAAAATATACGATATTATATTTCACTTTCCTATTATAATTTACAACTGTGCTATTTAAAATAGTTTAGTAAGTAAAAGTAGTTTTTTGTTTGTAATTGAAAGAAGTAAATTTCTTTTTTTTTTGTCGTAGATGCCACGATGGCGCAGTGGCACCTGCGTATAGAAAAAGTTGTGGGCTCGATTCCTCGGGGGAATGATATAACTAATATTTTCATATCTTCACTCTGGTAACAAGGCAGAGCGTGGCGTTGAGTCCCGCCACTCAACAAGCAATGCTTCAAACAGCGGAAAGTGGAAAACGGAGTTTCTTAACTCCAGGTCCCCTCTGCCTACTCTGGTACACGTATGGAGGATATAGTGTGAAGAGAGAACTTAATATTAAATTTATGGCCATCGTGTTGTGAAAACGATAATGATAATACGTTGGTAATGAGTTCAGTCTGGACACGGGGGAATTATTTTATTTGTCAGTCTGGACACGGGGGAATTATTTTATTTGAATCATTTTCGTTTCACTGCTTTCTTTGAAGAGGCGCAACATTAAATTCTGACTTCTTTTACTCAACCTTCAACTCTCTTCGAAAAGCTTAATATTGAAAAAAAAGATAACAAGAATACAAAAAATATAAAAAACTTTAATATTATCATAAATCAGCTTCACGCTGTATCGCTGCACACAACAGGGTAGGCAGAGGGAACCTAGTGCTAAGATCCCCCACTTTCTGCCGTATCTTTCGAGATTGCGAGTTGAGTGGCGGAACTCAATTCCGGGTTTTTTTTTACCTTGGTGCCAGAACGAAAAAATTAAAATATTAAGAAATAATAATTCATTGCCTCGAATAGGGATTGAACTCACAACCATCGCTTTACAGTGACACTCGTGTTCCCCTTCGCCACGACGGCCTCATTTTCATATTAGCATGTGAGGTTAGTTTTACGATTACACAGATCATAAAGAATTAGAGCGTTGTTAAACGAAGTAACCTAAAAGACAATATAATGACGGTGTGACGGCCTTGATTAGTGTAAATGCAATACTTAAACCCTACTTTGAGGTCAAATGTATATATTTTTAGATTCCTTTTGTGACAGTTTTTGTGCTGTCCAAAATACCCAGTATCGAAAATTCGCTTAAAATTAAATTTAAGTAGAATTTTTACCGGATATTCTATTTGAACTTTTAGAATAGTCAACAAGGTAACTTGTAAATAGTCATAGTAAAGCAATTATTAAATTATTAAAATTAATTAATATAATTTAAAATTGATATTATAATAATTAAATTACATTCAAAACGTAAGCTGTGCTGGACTATTTTTATTTATACAGCAATATAAAATAAATAAAAAATAAACACAATGCCTCCAGAATTCGACAGAAAGTGGGGAACGGAGTGTTTTAACAGTTTGTTCTCTCTGACTACACTGCTCTGTGTGGGATACAGCGTGAAGCTGATTTTATTTGATTTGTTTTAAAAAATACGAAATACTCGACTCCAGAGCGAAGAAATGGAAACATAAATTTAAGTAAATATTTTATCTCCCCGAGTGGGGATCGAAGCAACAACCAGTCGGTTTTACAGTCACACTTTGTGCCGCTACGCCACGACTGGCCTCACAGCAATATAAATTAAGTTTATTTTAATAATTTATGAATAAGATAAGAAATCGATATAAACATTTTTCCTTATATATTCTATTTGGGTATATATTCTATTTGGGTATATATTATATTTGTATTATGAGGCCCGTCGTGTCAACGTCTGGCACGGCAGACGAGCGTGTGACTGTGAAAGTGACTTCGATTCCCACTTATGAAAATGAAATATTCAATATTTATATTTCCTCGCTCTGATAACGAGGCATAACACAAAAACAAGACCTCCGAAATTCGGCGGAATTAAGAAAACGAAATTCACATACAGGGTCCTACGTATAGTAGGGCAGGCAGAAGGAACCTGGTGTTAAGATACTCCATTTCCCACTTCCACCGTAATCTCCAGACATTCAGACGAGTTAAGTGGCGGAACTCAACGCTGCAGAGAGATCTATTAATAAACAAAAAAAACAACATATTTATGTTGTAATAATAGGTAGTACCACAACAGGATACGCGCTGTCGTTGAACCAAATTTCATCCGAATCCGCACAAGTTACAAGATTGAGAAACTTAAATAGCAAGTGGACGTTTGTAACATCCGGACATTTATAATTGTGTTACAATATAATAAAGTATGGTAGAGACTATTTAATAGGACATTTTTGACAGCTAGCATATTACATAAAGTTTTATTATTTACTTAGCTATAGCCCGCCTATACTTTCGTTTGCGTGGACTAGAAAATGGTAAATCCATTTCGTTTTTAGCCCACACCCGTCGCTTATACAACCAGTGTCGCTGCGCCACGGTGGCCTCATCTCCTTGAAATACTTAATTAATAATCAATATTAAATTACATTTATTGATACATAGATTGACTAAAAAAAAAACAAGAACGTAACGCGCTTAAGGAGTTTAAAACATATCTATACAAATAAAAAATTAAACTAACTAAGCAAGTGATTTATTAAGATTCATCTGCTTTTTTTGAGGCCAGTTCTGGCGCAGCGGCACGAAGTGTAACTGTAAAACCGACTTACCAACCGACCGTTGTGGGTCCGATCCTCACTCGAGGAGATGAAATATTTACTTAAATTTATATTTCCATTTCTTCGCTCTGGTGTCGAGGCTAAACGCAGCGTTGAGATCTACCACTCAACACACAATGCCCCCAGAATTCGGCAGAAAGTGGGGAACGGAATGTCTTACCACTAGGTTCCCTCTGCCTACCCTGCTGTGTGCGGGATACAGCGTGAAGCTTTTTTACGTTTTATAAAAAAATAATATTAATACTCCGTAACGTACTATTTAAATATTAAAATAAAATCAACTTATATTATCTAATATAATAAAAGAAAATAATTATACATTAATATAACTTGAAACAAAAACCATAGTTATTACAACAAATATGTATGTAACCGGCGACGGATTCATTTCACGTGGCCTTACAGAATTTCTTAATTACATTTTAGTGTTGAATTTCGCTCCAATAGTTAGATATGCAATAATGTCCTTATTTCTTTCGTTAGACTGGTTTGCGTATAGTTTATATCATATTTCCTAGACCTATTTTAGGTTAGATTTTACTACTGGTGGAAGATAGAGTTGTTTATGCCTTAGAACTAGGTGTTGTTTCGAAATGTCCCCTTCAAAGTTGTTTCGAGTTTGTCTTCATGATCACAATCTCGTTTGCTTAATGATGCACTTCGAGTACTTTATTTGAATATTTCAGTTGTAATTTAAATAAGTATTTGATATTAATTTTAAGTGTTATGTGAAAATTACATACTTACTTAATAGGGTGTATGTATAAGCAGTAATATATTAAAAAGACTGCGACGTTGAGTTTTGCCACTCAACACGCAATGCTTCCATAAATCAGCCAAAAATAGCGAAGAGAGTGTTTTAACACTATGTTCCCTCTGCATACTGTGATAAGTGCGGGATACAGCGTGCAGCTAAAAAATAATAATGTTAAATCAATAAAATCATCATGATTTTAAAGTATGAATTACGAATTCGACAAGTTTCGGTCATACATATTAGATATACGGTGACAAATTTAAAATTACACTCCGGTTATCAAGATTTATTATGAACTATAACATTTTATAAGGAAACAATATAATGAGGTAAAATAATGTAATATTACGTTTTTTACCAAATCTGTATATAAATGTTTGTAGATACTAACGACGGGTGTACCGCATCATCGCAAGAGAAAACAGCCATAAAACGTGAGGTTAGTAGTTTATGATGAACCTATTTTGGATGTTTAAGATATAATAAAACGCATTGGAATGTGTATTTACAAGGATATTGTATATAACTTTATGGGCATATATAATAAAAATATATATTTACTATCACAAATAAACGTTTTGATATAACTACGAACTTCTTTGTATTTTGTAATAGTTTTATGATTGTAATTCGATAATTGTATTCAATATTTTTAAATCACAAAAATAATTTAAATTCTAAAAAATTATTTCTTATATGAACTAGATGTATTTTATGTATATGCTTTTCCTAGCATATAAAATTAAGCTTAAATAGATGAGCAATCAGAGGTAAGAGTTATTCGTATAGGCTCGCAAAGTAACTTGTAAGATATTGCTCTAAAAAGATAAGAAGCACACATTTTATGAATTTAATGTAATAATAAAACCTATGGGAAAGTAAAAATCAGCTTCACGCTGTATCCCGCACACAGCAGGGTAGGCAGAGGGAACCTAGTGCTAAGACACTCCGTTCCCCACTTTCTGTCGATTTCTGGCGGCATTTCGTGTTGAGTGGCAGAACTCAACGACGCGCTTTGCCTCGACACCAGAGCGAAGAAATGGAAATATAAATTTAAGTAAATATTTCATCTCCTCGAGTGGGGATCGAACCCCCAAAAATATGGGAAACTATATTATTTAGTATTAAATATTATGTTAGTATTAGTATTAAATATTATACTTCAAAATAAATAGCATTTTTAAGACAGAAAACTAAACTAAACTTACAAAACCAGCAATTAAGACTTAAAACTTAAGCAAAGAGACTAGTACAAGCCTCTTCTAATCTACCAAAATCGTTAACAATTAAGGGTGATATCAAATAACAACAGCGCTTCTTTTTTAAGACTATCTTTAATTGTCCCATATAATAATAAATTATTCACCTTGAACCATAAAATGCTACATAATTTTATGTAATTACTATATTATTATCAAACTACCGTATTCTTGCGTAGACGCCGTGTACGACTTCGCATCTCGGTGGTGAACCAATATAAAAGTCGGTGGTTCCAACCGTCTCTATCAGTTGTGTGTGGTCGGTGTTACGAAGCAAACCTAAATCCAAAGCAATGATCGCTAAAGTAAGTGTTTGTGTTATTATCCTGGTTGCGTTTAGTGAAAGGATTGGATTTAGTCACATAAATCGAATAATGATATATTCGTTAACTACTAACTGCGGATCAAAGAAAATAACGTGTTTTGGGACATGCATTAATATCATATAGATTTTTTAAAAAAAATTTAATGGTTTTTATTGATTTATCATAAATTAAATAATATTCCCATATCTTTTTTCCAACTTAATAATCATCAACTAACAAAAAGTTTAAATCAACAAATAAGTATAAAATCAAAATAGCTTTTTATTTAATTAGTTAATATAACATCATAATCATATTTTCTTCCAGGCCGCAGTTGTCCTGTCCGTGGTGGCGGTAGCAGCCGCCGGTGTTCTGCACGGGTATGGTGGTGGTGAGAGTTACGGGCACGAGGCGGTCGCGTACGCGCCTGTAGCCCAACTGTCTCACTACGAGGCCCAGGACGAACACGTCGACTATCATGTAAGCATTATAAATAGAAGAGGAAACCTGGGAACCTAGTGTTAAGAAACTCCGTTCCCAACACATTTCCTCTACCAACTTTCCGCCGAATTCCGAAAGCATTGCGTGTTGAATGGCGGAACTCTACGTCGTGCTTTGCCGAGACACCAAGTCAAAAGAATATTTTATATTCCTCGAGTAGGAATCGAACCCACTAACTGTCGCATTTACATACACACGTTTGTGCCCCAGCGCCACCACTAGCCTCAAATAATATACATTTTAATAATAGAAAATGTTCTAATTACACTTTATGTTATCATTTGCATGCTACTAGATTTTGAAAGCATGAAATTAAAAGAAATTTTCATTTATATTCGTTCATGGTACATATTATATTATTAGCAAAAACTTAAGACATGTTCATATGCTTTTAAGACTTTTTACTTTTATTGTGTTGTCATAACACTAAAATGTTTACAACGTTGTCTATTCCAAGAAAACGAACTTATTAGAGAATATCTCAAACATTTGGTAAGAACTATAGAAAGCACAAAAAGGTGCTAATTTTCATAGATGAACGTGAAAAATAACATTCACGATACTAAAAGAACAAATTTTAATTAATGTGAAAACGTAACACATTTCCTAATATTAGTCATATTTACTTTTCCCCACAATTAACACCGTTGTGCACAAACAAACACCTCCTAATAAGTAAGTAGAGCACCAGTAATTCCCATGAGCTGGCGTAATACAATGGTATCTACTTAATTGATATATTGCATAATATAGCATTTGCCGCCTCACCGATCGTTTCCGGGATACGATGTCTGAAACAAACCTATTGCTAATATTACATAATAACGTTCACGCTAAATAGGTCCCTAACGAATTATCTTGACCAATAACGTAATCACGCAAACTTGCTTTTCCAAACGTTATTAGATCAGTTCTAAGTTTAAAGTCTAATCGTGTGTTATAGCATAACAAAGCCAGTTAGTTGCTTTGGTTTTAATTAGATGTGGTCGTTCGGGCGCATAGTAACTTGTATACCATACCTGTAAAGAAGTTAAAAAAACTATTAAATAATACAATTTGATTAAAAATGTAACACTTTGTTAAACTTGGTTATATCAATTACAAACCTTTTATTTCGATTCTAACTGGGCCGAAATAGAAATGGTTTTTTTTTTACTTTACGTTGTACTCCGCATGTAGCCGAGTACGTAAAGGGGCCTAGGGTAACCTAGTGTTAAGACATTTCGCTCCTTACTTTTTGCCGAATTCTGGAGGCATTGAGTATTGAGTGGCGAAACTCAACGCCACGCTTTGCCTCGACACCAAAAAATTTAATATTTAATGTTTTCATTTCTTCGTTAGAAATGAAAACATTAAATATTTAATTTCCTCGAGTGAGGAGGATCGAACCTGCAACCTATAGCGTTTACATATGCTTGTGCCGCTGCACCACGAATGGAATTACTTTAGAAAAGTAACATCATCTAACCAAATCTTGTTAACATTGCCATAGATACCTCGCTGGTATCTCATAATTTGGTTTTACGGCTTACATAATCGCATACCAGTCGTGACTGAAGGGCCGATAAGCGTTTCCCAGGATATTGTGAAACCCCGGCTAGGACATAATGGCTGTCATGATGCATGCTCGAAATGGTCTGTTTGCTGCGTACTCTCACGCTCGACTTAATAACAGATGAGGATTGTTACAACTGACCCAAATATTGCGTAAATACATACTAATAGAAATATTATGATAAATTTTAAGATTATTAGGTGTTAATGGATTTGTAGTTAGATTTTTACTTTAACTTGTGTATTTTATGCAAAAATGCCTCGAAAGTGGGTAACTGAGTGTATTAACACTAGGTTCCCTCTGTCTACCCTGCTGTATACGGGGTACAGCGTGTACCTGAAAAGAAACTTATGTATTTATTCGAGCAAACTGATTTCAGGCCCATCCCAAATATGATTACTCGTACTCCGTATCCGACCCCCACACTGGTGACCACAAGGAACAGCATGAAGTCCGCGACGGTGACATCGTCAAGGGTGAATACTCTCTGCTCCAGCCCGATGGTTCCTTCCGCAAGGTTACCTACACCGCTGATGACCACAATGGGTAATTTTATTCTATTAATACTACCTATTATTATTCACTTTATCTTGAATTAATTACTATGTAAAATATCAAAACAAACTGAAATATTCATAAAATTTCATAATTAATTCTAAACATTTTCTTTGACAGTTTCAACGCGATCGTCCACAACACAGCACCAGTTCACGCCGATTTCCACCACTAATTATAAAATGGCGTTAAGCCTTCTTCATGTGATATTATATGTACCTTTATACTTATAGATAGTCTTTAGTCGACAACGAACTTTTAAAATAAGACTGCGGCGAAAATAAACTTTTCGAAAATTATATGTTGTTTTCTTTTTAGAAATTTAAGTATTACTAGAAAAATGTGTTTAGTGTTGTACATATATTTATTTAATTATCAATTATAATAACAACACTTAAAAATAGGTGAATGATCCGATCACTTCCTACTATGCTTAGTCACAACGATATCTTTTCAAGATAATCTAAGCGAGATTGAAATAACAAATTTAATTTTCAAACCACTTACTTTGATAAAACGAATAATACATTTTTGTTTCTTTATAATATTATAATTATATAGTTCCAAAAAATATAAATACTTCTCACCAGTAAGATAGTTCAGCTTTTTCATGCTTTATTACTATATATAACAAATGTGAAAGTTTGTGAGGCTGATTGTTTGTTCCACTTTTAAGCAAAAAACTACTAAACGAATGTACATGAAACTTTACAGTAAAATAGCTTGTATATCAAAATACCACATAGGCTACAATTTATGTAAAGGTTCTGTATAATTTGACTATAATATAAGAATAAGCATAAGCGAGCGAAGCCGCGCGTCTGTCGCTAGTTGTTTATTTATGTATCTGGGTAGGTAAATAGAACCTAGTGTCAAAACCAAGAACCCACTACACAGAGAAATATTATTACGCATAGGTTAGGTTAGAGACTATACCACGGTGCCACGATGACCTAAAATATTCAAAAGCTATTATTATAAATTCAGTATAAAAATAAACAATAAAAACTAGAATTATTATAAAAATAATATAAAAAAATAAATCATCACCAATCTCATTAATAGATTGTTCGATGTGATGATTGTGAATGTGAACTCTTATGCATTTAATATGCAATTTTAACTCTAAAATATATGAAAATTGAATTGAAAATAATAAAAAAAAACAATAATGTTTAAACAATGCATCCTATGAAAGTGAAACAAAGAAAGTGAATGTGACTGTAGAGAATTTCTCACAACTTCTGGAACGAACGGTACATAGAAGCAATTCTAGCAATATAGAACCGCAACACCGTTAAGTCTAGACAAGAGAGGCAAAACAAACTGAACAGTGAAAAGTAATTTGTAATGCGTTATAATAACTTTAGCTGATCATTTATACTATATTTTTGCAACAAAATATAATAAAAGAAAGAAAACTACTTTATATATGCAAATATATATAATTTTTTTATAAAATAATATATTTAAAAATAATTATTTGTTTATAACAAAATATGACGACTTCGTCCTGCTGGATCCGCTCACACATCCCTGCTCGCTTCTTTTGCTGAAGCTGTAAAAATACAAACAGAAAGTACTTTACTACTCTAATATGAAGTCAGTACTATCTCCATAAAATAATGTAAAGGTAAATCTGGAAAAAATGTTATTTTAACTTCACACTATATCCCGCAGATAGTAGGGACACTAGAGACTTCCGTTCTGGAGACATTACGTATTAAGTTGTGGAACTCAACGCCGCGCTTTACCTCGTCACCGGAGCGAGGGAATAAAAATATAAAATATTTAATTTTGTCTAATGTGGAATCGAACCCACAACTACCCACAAGTGGCTTATATTTTATTTTACATTCGAATCAAATTAAGAATACCATTAAGAATAACATTATACAAAAAAAAAGATGTATCGATTTCAAATTATTTAGATAATTTATGATATTTTCACAACAAAGTAAAAAAATATGTTTTTTATTTAGGTACAACCCGCACAAATTCGCTAGCAGCACATACTCACATTCACATACACACATACATACATACACATTTGGTAGATATTCTCTCTGCTCTTACTTTTGAACTTTATCTTTTCTATCATAAACCTTACAACACTATAAATTTTATGAATAACCTTTCATAATAACTTCTAACAGCAGTAACCATCATGCCAAAAGCGGCCATGTTCCCTGACCTGCCACAAAACCCAGTAACGGTATAGCGACCACTAGGACCAGCAACATACTATACAAATAACGTTTACAAAAAAAAATTAAAAAAAAATTATAATTCCCCTTATGCTTATAGCAAGGCAATTCAATACTAAAGTTATACGTAGTAAAAAACTTTTAAAAACTTTTAAAAAATAACCATACAACATTTACCAATTCGTACCAGCGCCTGTCCAAATTTAAGACACAATGCTTCCTAAAGTAGTAGTGCTCAAATTAATTTTGTATTGTTCTTATAACAAAATTAAAATAATAATTACGACGACTTTAACAGTTGAGGCTTGTAGTAGCGAAGGGGGGTTCGATTTAAATATTTATTATTTTCATTCCTTCACCCTGGTGGCGATGCAAAGCGGGACGTAGAGTTCTGCCACAAGCGGAGCGGAGTGTCTTAACACTAGGCTCCCTCTGCCTCTACTACATGCGGGATACAGCTAAAAAAATGTTGTAAAATATTACATAATGAATCCCGCATATAGCAGAGTAGGTAGAGGGAACCTTGTGTTAAGATACTCTGTTCCCTACTTTACGAATTTCCGAGGTATTTCGTGTTGGCACATTTCATTTCTAAATACATTGTTATTATTATATTAAACCACTAGCGATCCGTTCACCCGTTTTAATTACGCACTTATTTGCACTTTGATACATGTCCTCTTAATAGATTATCATATATAATAGATTTTGTTATATATTTTCCATGTACAGACAGCGACTAGTTATATATTTTTTTGGCTCACGCTTTATCCAGAACATAGGGGCATAAGGAACCTGACAACCTAGTGTTAAGACACTCTGTTCCCATTAAAACACTTCCATCTCCTACTTTCCGCTGGACTGAAATATTGGAGACTTTGCGTGTTGATTTCATTATCAAGCAAACATTTTCAAAATCATTGTATTGGGTTCTGTTACATTTATAAATGCCCCCAATTAAAATCTTTCCCATATATACACAGATCTATTAGTTACATTTTCATTATATATAACGTTATAGATAAGATATTTAAATTATAATAGAGATATATATGTATATCGAATGCTAAAATATGAAATCATGAAATTAAAAATACCCAAATTATTACTTTGATTAAGATGAGAGCACAATTCATATTTAAAATGGTACATTGAATATCTGAAGACTAAATTTACCGATATTTTAATAAAATTTTAAAAAAGAAACCCTTATATATTCGAGAAAACGGGTATTGAATATTTATGCTATTGTTATAGTATTGTTTAAATTCATATAATATTTTAAATTATGTTACTAGCTTTTACCTGCGGCTCCACCCCCATGGTCAAATTTAAATAATTAAATTGCATCGAAACGATAAACATGAGCTTGTACAGCCTACATATATAAATAACTCTTCCTTAATAAAAGTTCTATCCAATACAAAATATTTTTTTAATTCAAACCAGTAGTTCCTGTGATTAGCGCATTCAAATAAATAAACGCTTCAGCTTTATAATATTAATATAGAAGTACTGAAGGCAAATTTTAAAAAGTAAGGGAAAAATTATGTTACACGATACCCATTTTTATTATTTCCGATCAACACTACACAAGACGAGGATACCGCAATTTTAATAGCTATATATAAATTGCATAAGATAAGAACTGACCGGAGCCATGAACAAAGCAAATTTTTACGCTACATTACTTGCTTTTTGTATACATCGTGTTCTGAATACAGGATAGTAAAAAGGAGCCTGCGTTAAATCTGTATTAACATATTAATTGTTCACCTCTATTCATTTATTCAGCGACATTGATGGTTTGTTTCGGTGTTGCCGAATGGCATATTTTACTACAAACAAAACATCTCTTATAAAACGGCCATACATCTGAAAAAATGTCAGTTGTCAACCGTGAATCTACAGCAAGATGACTCCTTTTGTAAGTACCATTTTCTTAATACAATATACAATTGGCTTAAACAATTTAAAATATTAATGTTATATTGTGTGTTTTTTTCTAGTATAACTTGGTGGTGATTTTAGCCATTGGGTGCATTAGAAGTATATCTGGTGCAGCATTTTCTAATGTAATAGTACAACGAGGGCCAGTGGACTATCTGAACTATAATCCTTCTGCACTTGCCTTCGCTAGCCCCCAATTAGCACAATTATCGGCTGGACCCATCGAGTCGGTAGTATCTATACCTTCAGTTTCATCTTTGGTATCTCCATGTGTATCTCCTTGCGTCATTCCTAATGGGCCCCTATCTGGCTTGGCGCAAATACCTGCCACGACTAATGCTAAAATTGTCGCTTATAAGTCATCACTAGCAAATGTACCTGTCATATTGTCAAACAAGGATGTAAGTACCCAAATTACTTTTTTAAGCATTTTAAGCAATTTTCGATATATAATGAACCTAATTTTATGACAAGTTCATATAAATATACTAGTATACATAAATATAGAATAAAAGATAATAAAAAAAGTAAAAGACATTAATATAAATATAAAAAATAGATAATAAAAAAATAGTACTTATATATATTTTAGGAGGCAAGAGGCTATCAATATGCATACGCCGTGTTCGACGAAAGCACTGGAGACAAGAAAACCCAGAGCGAGCACAGTGATGGGTCAGTAGTGCAAGGACAGTATTCGTTTATTCAACCGGATGGCTTCCGACGTGAGGTCGTTTACACCGCGGATGATTCGAACGGGTATCGCGTATTTGGGCGTTTATAGTAGATTAGAAATTAAAATAGTTATATGTCGTAAAAGCAAGAGTCACTCTATTTAATTATTTAACATAACTAAAAAGTACCAATATATATACAATACAATTTACTAAATTCCCAATAATATTCCCAAAAATAAAAAAATAATTACTTTTTTAATACATGCTAATACAGAAGGCATCATTATTTTAATGGTCGACCTAAAGAAAAAAAAAATACTCAGTAATAATGTACGACCTAAGTTTGATTGTATTTTTTTAATATTAAAATATTTTTAACAGTTTCAATGCAGTAGTCAGAAATATTTCACCAGAACCTGAAGACGATAAAGAAGAGAAACCTGAAGAAAAACATGAGATTCCAAAACCAGTGCCGCCTTGTAGTAACGAGGTCAAAAACGAACATCTAACACATGAACATGCTGCTCATAATCACGAAGAAAGCTCAGAAGAAGCACATTCTGAAGTGGAACATATGGATGAAAAAAAAAGCGAAGAAAAAAGTGCAGAAATCGTTGTAGAGAAAACTGCTGAGGCTAGTGCTGAAAAAGACAACCATTCACATGAAGAAGTCCATCAGGTCCCGGTTGTAGAGAGTGCTCCTGAAATATCAAACGCTATTATTTCTTATCATGATATAATTAACTGTCTTCAAACTAAGCTTAAGGGGGCTCAAAATATTGTGTCCCCATTAACTTATGTACTCGTTCCATCTTCTAGTGGGCCATGTTAAAAAAAATCTTGTAACATATCAACCCAATTCCCATTAAAATGTCGAAATCGTAAATCTGGTTAACCAAGGAATATAATACGAATTGAAATGTAATTGTACCACGAAATTGATATATGAATAAAATATTTACGCATACGAATATTGTTTCAATCACTTTGAAATAACTGAATCGTGAAATAGGATAATTAATATGAAGGCTAGTTTTCAATATCTGAAATATAAAAAAGGTGCTTAAAAATATTTTATAAATTTAACTATATCTACATAATATATTAAAAATAATTGAATTTTGTTATTATAAGTTGTCTTTTTAATAATTAGAACAGAATCATGCTTAAATCCGCATGCAAGGATATTCACTTAGGTGGAGAGAACGGAATGTACACTGTATTTTATTACTCACATGAATACATTACATAGTCGGTGGTGGACACAAATGCTTATTTTAAATAAACCAATACAATTACTGTATTTAAAGCTACAAATATACAAAAATGAAATGTATTATATTAAGTACTATAAAACAAATCATTTAAATCAGCAAGCTTAGTGAAGTGATTTAAATATTAAATTATAAATTAAACTTTAGGTCTTCGCGTGCCAAGCGTGCGACTAACTAGAAACGTAAAAGGGTGTGGGATCGATTCCGACTCGAGTAAAAGAAATATTTATTATTTAAATTTCCTGGAAAGTGGGAAAGAGAAGTTGGTTAGTGGGAAACGTAGTGCCTTAACACTAGATTCCCAGGTTCTCTATGCGCGGTCTAAAAGTTTGCGGGATACAGAAAAACAAATCAGACAGTGGCTGTATTTTACCATATTTGCCACAGAATAGTATTTCTTAATAAAAAAATCTTACATTTGACTTAAAAATACAAAAAATAGAAAAAACACAAAAAAATACTATCAAATGTAAACAAAGTTACGCTTATATATCGCAGTCGACGTTATCAGTTATGACAGTTTCACTTTCTTGTAATGCTTTTGCAAGTTACAAAACTTGAATTTACGTTTATAAAACAAGGTAAGTGGAATGCTCTAATATTACACCATCTACATAATAAATCTCAAGGTGCGAAACATAAACATTGTTGGTACGGAAAATTCGTTCTCGTAATATTTCCGTGCCATATATTGCAATAAATTAATAAAAAATATACGTCCTGTACTCATAAGTTTAATAACAGTATGAAAAATACACAAATAGTTATATTTTGTTTTTCCAATTATCTACTGTCACCGCAAACCGATATTACAGTACGGATTTGTTATGGATTATTAAGACTTATTGTACAGATTATTTTAGAAAAATAGGGTTTCCTAAATTAGTTTGTATACTTACAAACGTTGCGAAATCACATAACTTAAGTGGAACCAATACCATATAAATATTACAAGAGATGCCATAATTTTTTACAGGAATACTTTTTATTATCGTATTCAACGTAAAAATACAAAAAAATAAATACTAATTACCGAACATTACTCAAAAAAAGGTAATTTATATCATTTAAACAAAAAAAAACAAAAGAAAACGTATAAAACGGCGCGGGTTCGAGTCCCACTACGTTAAAATTTTTATATGTTTTCTAAATAAGTGCTTTTCTTTCCTAAGTGTGGAATAACACTTTAAAAGAAATGTTAAATACAAAAGAATATATATATATTTTCCATATTAAGTATTATTAAACATATTAAGAATAAAGAATAAAAAGTTAAAATGGTATATCACAAAAGAACATCGACCTTCAATAATAAAACTGAATAGATTATGTATATAAATTTATTTCGTAAACAAAGAAATGTACCTTGAAGCCTTTCTATTAAACCTGACCTAAAAACTAACTGTACTGTAGATCTACAACGATAAGTGAAAGCTCATTTCATTTTAGTAAATACCTTTGTTTTTAATCTATTAAATTTAAAGATTATAATATTTTGTAAGTGTTATGAATGCTTCTTATGAAATAACATAATATAACACATTACAAATTATTTATATATGCATATTTACAATTTTTTATATGTAGAGTTTGCAAGCGTTCTCATTTGTTAGGAAATCAGAACATATTTTCAAAAACTTATTTAGGTTTTTGAAAATATGATAAAAATTATATAAAATGTATGCATGCATCCTGATAAATATTGTTATAAAAGAAACTAGAGGCCAGTCGTGGCGCAGCGGCACGAGGTGTGACTGTAAAACCCACTGGTTGTGGGTTCAATCCCCACTCGAGGAGATGAAATATTTACTTAAATTTATATTTCCATTTCTTCGCTCTGGTGTCGAGGTTAAGCGCGGCGTTGAGTTCTGCCCCTCAACACGCAATGCCTCCTAAATTCGGCAGAAAGTGGGGAACGGAGTGTCTTAACACTAGGTTCCCTCTGCCTACCCTGCTGTGTACGGGATACAGCGTGAAGCTGAATAATAATAAAGAAACTAAACATTGTATCATTACAAATATAAGTTAATCCGTCGTGGCCCAGTGGTACAGCGCGGCGTTTGAAGGAAAACGCGATTCTGGGTTTGAACCCCACTAAGAAATGATTGTACATATGTAACATCTTTTCATTTTCCGACTTTGGCAAGAAAAACGTTTAACTGTATTACTCTACTCAAAAGCGGACGACGGAGAGTTTTGAAATTATGAAAAAAAAAACTCTATCTACTTGCTAAGCGAGGAAAAGCATGAAACTAAAAAAAATCTACTAAATCTGTTAGCAGGTATTATTACTGAAATAAACAGAATAGGCATACCTAAAATGCCATAACAACAATAAAGAACATTGGTAGTGTGAACGCAATGATTAATGCTTTGTTATTAGTATCAGATTGACCTTGAGAGTGGTGCCAGTTGCAGAGTCAAGGCGTCGGCGCATGTCGCCCCACCGCAAAGTGCGCTGGCCACACGCTGTTTCGTTGTATAAAACCATTCCACTGGTCCATTGACATCAATCATTTACCAATTGTTCAACCAAACACACACAATGTTCAGCAAAGTAAGTTATAGGAAATATAAAATAAATATAATAATAAAATCATTTTTTTAATATTTTAAAAGTATTTGACTAATAAAATATGTTTAACAGATCGTAGCTTTCGGCGCCATCATCGCTGTGGCCAGCGGCGGTCTCCTTCATGGACACGCTCCCGCCGTCTCTTCCCAAAGCATCATTCGTCATGATGAGGGGCACTACGCTGCTCCCCTTGCATACGCTGCACCCGTGGCCCACGCCCCCCTCGCCTACGCTCCTGTAGCATACGCCGCACCCGCTGCCCACTACGAACACGACGAATACGTAAGTAAACATGAATACATTACATGATAGGTCACAATAGTGACATATAGTTAATAAATTTAACACCTTATAAGATCAGAATTATGAAAGTTGTGTGGCATGAACTAAAATATTGGTTCACAAAATCGTTAACACCATCGCTTTGTAGCTACCATAAATATTAAAATAATATAAGAACGTCAAACAATAAAAATGTAAAAAGCACAAAAAAACAACTCTCATATATACTTTTACATATTTATAATAATTTCGAGATATTCATATGATAAATTTGTATAAATAAATATATATTTCATTTAATTTTTCAGGCTCATCCCAAATACGACTTCGCGTACTCAGTAGCCGACCCCCACACCGGCGACCACAAGTCCCAGCACGAGAGCCGCGACGGTGACGCCGTACATGGATACTACTCTCTGGTCCAGCCCGACGGCTCCGTACGCAAAGTTGAATACTCTGCTGATGACCACAATGGGTAATTTATTATTATGCTTTAATTAGTACTTCTAGATCTAGAATTCTAGATCGAAACTTATAAGAAAATATGAAATTACAATATATTCGAGCATGCATCCATAGGCAGTATTTTAGTAAAAGTCAATATTTTAGGAAAAGTCAATATTTTAGGAGAAGTTGATATGATCATTTAATTAATATATTTAGTGGCCATAATGTTTTCTTAATATGATTTTTCCTTTCCAGTTTCAACGCCGTCGTCCACAACTCAGCGCCCTCAGTGCACGTAGCCGCCGCCCCCGCCTACCACCATTACTAATTTTATTAAACTGTGCATACCTCCCATGAATGAATTGTGATTATTATTTATATACTTTTGTAAATATGAGTGACTGTTATTAAATTGTGAAAAATATAAATACTGATTATTATTTATAACTCCCTATATACATATATCTATATATATACTTTTACATATGCAAAAAAAGTAATATAGATGAAATAACCTTATTGAACAAGATATAATACAATTTTATATCTTTATAACTTTTTTACATTAACATACATATTTTTTATAATTTTATGTTAGATTCTTATAAGATAATCAGATACTAATAAATAAAACGCAAAAACGAGCTACACACAATGGCCAGTACTATTGAGGAGGTCACGATGAGAATGAAAAAGAAAGTGCTTGATATCACAATTATACTTGAGGAAGGTCCCGTAAAAATCTTGAGGACCATCTAGGACCTCTTTATGTATGTATGTATGCGCGGGTTGATGCCAGTGGACGAGGCGAAGGAGATATGCAGAGAGCGTAGGGCTTGGCACTTCTTTCTCTATGGCTACCCCGGTAAGGATAAACCGCTATAAAAATATTATAATCTGATAGGTACTTCTCGTATATACATATAATATACACAGTAGTACAGACTACCTAATATCTACTCCATTGTCATTTCCGCCCATTAAAGAATATGCTTAGATGGCAGCACTCAACATTATGATTTATTTTACTACGAGTAGACTGTGGGAAGTAAATAATAATATTATCATGAAATGATTGATATTTATTTATAGAGACCAGCAGCTTGTTTATTTTTTTATATTTAACTGAAATTAATCTATCTTTATTAAAATTTAGCTGAATGCTGTATTAACTAAAATACACTAAGATAAATATTTTTTAAGAAAACGTGTAAAAAATTTTACGCTGTGGTATTTGGATCCGCAATTCTTGTAAATCGTCCAAGCACGTCCAAGTTGTCTAAAAAAGATTATTTTATCTTAGATATGGATTAACACCTTAGTAAATGTTAAAAATATTAAAATATGATTTTTTCGATCATGGTTTGTTGTTCGTCCGTTCGGTTCATACGTAGTCACTGGTTATGGTAAAGGCCTGCCTACCTCATTGGGATTACGTCTGATTGTAAACACGATGGTTATGAGTTGGATCTGCACTCGGGGTATTATTATACAAAACACGGAATGTTCCAAATTTGGACAGAAAGCGAAAGAAAGAACAGAGTGTCTTGCCACTATATTCTCTCTGCTTACGATTTCTAAAATACAGAAGCATTTAGAACGTTCCATTTAACTGTTATATATAACAAATTTCTGTTAATTATTGTATTTATACAAATATTCAAGTAAAGTATCATTATCATGTAAAATTTTACGATTACCGCAAATTGCATAAACTTTATACGTAATTATTTACATTTACAGTGTATATGTGAAAATTTCAAAACAGTGTAGAAATTTATCTATTTACATCAAATTATCGTGTAAAGTCATAAATCTCTCAAGTAGCTAATATTGCCTCGTAGTAACTATACGTTCTATTTTTTATAACTTCACGCTTTATCCCGCGCATCGCCGAGTTGGCAAAGGAACCCCGGGAATCTAGTGTTAAGACATACCGTTTTCACTAAGACACTTCTGCTTCACATTTTCCACCAAATTCTGGAGGCATTGGTTATGCGTGGCGAAACTCAACGCCGCACTTTGCCTCGGTGGGGAAATGAAAATATGAAATATTTAATTTCCTCTAATGGCATCCACATCGAACCCACAACCTATCCGGTTTTTCAGTCACACATATAAGCCTCTGCGCCACGACTGGCCTCAAACGTGGCTTATAGGCATAAATGTACATCCTATTCCTCCACTAACATTCTCACCTCCTATAATTACGTTTAACATTGCCTACACTACATTTCTTACACTTATCAATTATAAACAAATTACAACAAAATATTTAAATAAGAAACCAATCCTATGAACTCTTACTCCAAAGGAATCCGACATGAAAGATCAGAACCAACATTAGCATCCACAAGAAGTAGTCTCGTAACGACAGCGTACAATTAATGATTGATAAATTATATCTAATTACACTATGTAAAAACGCTAAAAGGTTTTCATTGGCATTTCATCAACTTATCTCATATACAGCAGCAGCAGGTGTCAACATTTCATATTCTAGTTCTTGCAATATTTATAAAGTGATTGTATTTTTTATAATGCAAATATGTAAGTAAGTAGGTAGGTGGTACGTGCGTATTTGTGTTTTGAAATTATTTGGAACAATTACATGCATATATACATTAATTAAATTTGGTAATACTGGAAATTATTTTTTTTAATTAGTAGAGGCACAAGGACTTTAAATGTGACGGTTTTGGGTTCGATTCCCGCTTGAGAATGGAATTATTTAATACATTCATTTCCTTGCTCTAGTAATAAGACAAAGCGCGGCGTGGAGTACCGCCACTCAACACACAATGCCCCAAGTTTTCGGTAAAAAGAGGAAACGGAGTGTCTTAACACTAGGTACCCTCTGACAACCATGGTATATGCAGGATACTGCGTAAAGTTGAAAACTAAAATGTTGTATTTGTTACTATTTATGTCAAACACTCTCTTCGGGTAGATGAAAAGAGCTTAAAATGTCTTTGCTCTTCAATATCGACTAATATATTCCGAGAAATGTGACGAAGGCAAAATAAAATTTAGTATAGCATAAATTCAGTCCTATTATAACTGCGCCACTATAACGTCTTAAATAAACTAAATTAAGAATTGTTTTAATATTATGAATGCAAATGTGAGTTTTGCTGCCCATTAATAAATACTTTATACATGTTTTTAAAGAGGCATATATCAAAACAACTGAGTCTGAATTACATTATTTTAATTTATTTTGTATTAAGGACATTAAGACCAGTAAACACGTTGGTAAAATATTTAAATTTTATTACATAAAGCTATCCTTATTTTTCTGCCTTTCATATTTACGGAGAAATTTAAAATATTTAAAATAGATTCTCCATGTCCATATGTGCCTCTTGTAATATAGAATCAATTTATGTATAAGTCACAAGTAGTAACTAAATTAATTATTTGAACATTATGCATTTCTAATATATGACTGACGTCACTAACTTTTCTAGGTATTTTAAATAACTCGAGCAGAAATCTGCAAAATTTTATTGTTATAGCAAGGATAATTAGTTTTAAGTGTAAATAATAATTATTAAAGGAAATTAATAAAGGAAGTATTGGGTATTAATTACGTCCTCGCATGACTTTAAACTAAAATTTCAGAATTACAAAATCATAAATATTGTACATCAATCAATATTTATAATGTTGTACTTCTAAAATTTATAAAATTATAATAACAATCATATTTTTTCCAGCTTCACACTGTATCTCGCTTATAGCAGAGTAATCTAAGACACTCCGTTCCCCATTTTTCGCGAATTTTCTAGGCATTGCCTGTTAAGTCGCGGATCCCAACACCGCACTTTGCCATTTTACCCTAAGAAAGAGTGGGACCTCTTTCTCACTGTAAAAAAATGAAAATATTAAATAATTCATGCTCTTGAGTGGGAATGGAATCCACAACCGTCGCGGTTACAGTAACACAATTATACCATTGCTCCACGACGTCCTCGATCGTGAAATACTACAACGCATTTTTTAAAACTTAACTGATATTTGAACTTACAATAATAGCAAGCAGTTAAGCACGATGACATAGAGATATTTTATAGTATTTAAAGTGATTAATACATTAAATATTACAAAGAAGTCATATGGGTATATTGTTCACAATATAAGGCTTAAGTATAGATTAATTTCAAAGCTTTCACCATACATAACAAAATATTAATGTGATGATCGTCCAAAAAATTAAAATTATATAATGAAAAAATGTGACAAATATGAAAACTTATCAACGAAAAAATCGCAACTATTACATACTTTACATAACGAGTGACCTGACTTTGACAGCTTTTTACGGCGTTTCGCGTGCAATGTAGAACGTGCGTGGTCGAAACTGTCAAATTCATGTACCATGACAAAAATCGATATTGGTTCTATAATGGGGTACTTTGGGTGACCTTATCCATTATTACAATAGATCGCTATGCATGGTCTGCTTCTACCCCACTTATTCTTATTGACTGCTTAATCATATAAAAAGTCACGGTCAGCTCGTACAGATATCAATCACTGACCAGAACTCGAGCAAACAAGAGCAAAATGTTCAGCAAAGTGAGTGCTAACATAATTTCTGTGTAATTCAATACTTTATCGGTGTATGTAGACTAGCTTCGTGAGAACAATATCAAAATGACCACCGCAAGTCATTAAACGCAATTGAGGCTAAAATTGTTAAATACAATAAAAATTATCAAATAAATATTATAATAACATTGGTGTAGTCGGAAAAATAATAAAATAATTATTAATATCATTATTATTATGAAATTCATAGATCATAGCCTTCGGAGCCTTCCTAGCAGCAGCCAACGCTGGCTACTACCCCAGCCATGGACATGCAGTGTCTTCACAAAGCATAGTTCGTCATGACGAGGGTTTGGCTCTGGGACACATCGCGGCACCCGCTCACTATGCCGTACCCCTGGTTCAAGCAGCTCCTCTGGCCCACTACGCCGCTCCAGCAGCTTACGCCGCCCCTGTTGCCTACGCTGGACAATATGAAGGTCACGATGAACATGTAAGTGTCCATACATAATAAATTAAATTTAACTATCTGTTTATAAAAAATGAATCAAAAATGTTGTCACACCAATCCAATTCGCTTTGGTTTTTTTTTATTACTAAAATTTAATTTTACTAATTCAAAGCAAGAAGACTAAACTATATAACACTCAGTTCTTGGTCCTCTATAAGACTATCCAAGATTATACTCCGGTTTATATAAGAATATAGATTTGATTAAATATTTCGTTTTCTTGATCTCGGAATCGAACCCACAACCAGTCCTTTACAGCCACACATATGTGCCCCTGCGCCATGATTGCCTCACAAGTTGTTTATTAGTTATGTTGTTATTTATTCTGATAATATCACCGGTAATTTATATTTTAGTGTTTTTCATCATTATTGTAATTAACAGTTAATAATTGTTGTATTTTTAGGCTTACCCCAAATACGACTTCGCGTACTCAGTAGCCGACCCCCACACCGGCGACCACAAGTCCCAGCACGAGAGCCGCGACGGTGACGCCGTACATGGCTACTACTCTCTGGTGCAGCCCGACGGCTCCGTACGCAAAGTTGAATACTCTGCTGATGACCACAATGGGTAATACTCTATGCTCTATTATTTTCTTTAAAGTGAATTTTGCTAACTAAAACCGTGTTTTAAAAAAAAAGGAAAAAAATAACGCTATTTGTATTACCATAGCGTATTTGATACTGTGTTTTATCACTTTTTTTTATTATACTATTGCTGTTATTTTAAATATATTTATATTATTTCAGATTTAACGCAGTGGTCCACAACTCCGCACCCTCAATCCACCCGCAACCTGCCTACGCTGGTCACTACTGATTTAAAATAATATTATTTTTATATATTTTTTATTGAATTATACAAAAATAATATATAAGTAATTTATTAAATTTTTAACTCCAAACTATATTCTTTTATTATTTCCTATGGTGATACGGGAGTATCCCTTATATTTGTTAATATGGCAAAGTATTACTGCATAAAAATAGAGTAAATCTAAACAACAAAAAAACCAAGGAGTCCCTCAAATTATGTCACGCTCTAATTATTGATATTCGAGGTATAAAGTACACAAAAACAGTTTACTTTTCTACGTCAATCAAATTACAATGTCAATTTTATCAGTAATTTTTAAATGTCAATATTTTTTAGATAATCGCTTTACATAATAATTCTGGTTCAAATCCCGTTGCATCCATTTTATATACATTTTCTAAATTAGTTTATTATAGACAAAATACAGAAAAATTTCACATAAATTTGAGCCTATATTTTATTCTGATGTATAAGCTGTATTACTATAAACTTAAATCTCAATCCATTGTATAGTTTTTGCGTGAAAATGGAACAAACATCTTCTTACAAATTAATAATCTTAGTAGGATTGCTATTCCAAAGATAAAAATTGTATTTTAAAACTTTCAAAATTTTAACCAACTATATCCGAGATAGAGTTGGTAAAAAATTAAAAAGTTACAATAAATAAATTGGTTGAATACTAACTATACAGAAAAACATTCTGTATAAAAAAGATGCAATTCTACATATCATCGTTGCCGTGATATTTGTTTTATTTTTTTTTCCATAACCTGGAAACGGAGCATTTGAGCATTAGGTTTCCCCTTGCCTACTCTACTATATGCAGAATATAGCCTAAAGATATAAAAAAAATATTTTCTGATGATATAAAAATAACATTTTTCAAAATAGAAGCTAAAGTAAACTTTCTGCGACATAAATAAGAGTTTATTATTTAGAGAATACTGCTGGTATAATCTAATCACAAAATTAATCAACAGGGTTTTATGTAAAATGATCTCATTTCTGTTTGTAATACTTCTTATTTAGTAGCATAGAAAGCAATAAAACTAGTATAATATTATAATACGCGTGTTTCACTATATACAAATATGTAGATATGTCTCAAACGTCGTAGTTTATGTAAATATTATATGAATATACAAAAAAATAATTACTTTATTAATTTAATAATCTATTTTTATGCTTCTGTATCAGTGTATCTTAAATAAAAAAATGAACGGAACCATAAAAGAACACGCTAATAAAAGATTTTGTTTTTGCCGTATATATAATTAAAATTAATTAATTTGCCGTTATATTAAAATTAAGAAAAAGTTTTTTTTTTATCCTTTATTTTTGTTGAAAATTCTTACAACAATAATAAAGGATAGAAAAAAATCACAAACTTAAATTAGCAACTTTTTACGAAAAATATACTCATATACGCATATACTCGCTTACTTAAGTTCGTCAACTTTTATAAGCAGGATCCCAGCCCAATTGACGGCCGCAAGCCTAGGTTCGAGTCCCACAAGCCCGCCGTTAAGTAGCCCAGACAGAGTACCCTCTTCTCTACACATCCGGTGTTGATGTAAAAGCCAATAGGGCTAACAGTGTCTCTCAGTGACCTACAACTCCTAAAGGTACAAAACCCACATGTTTTTGTATATGTTTATATGTTAATAATATTTAATAACACCGAGTAAAACGTGTCAAAAACCAAAAAATCTTTAATTAATTTAATTATATATGTATGTACCTAAATTGTTCATACATAAACATAGAATATTCCAAGACAAAGATAAATAACGTTATCCAAAATAACAAGTAACAACAGTTTTCTTTTTCACTAAAGTTAACTCTTTTCACGTGATACCTTCGAAATAGACTGGAGAAAAAATTTCATTCTCATGGTGTGTTGTTAATAAAAAAATTAACTTATCTTTATAGGTATCTCTTTATTACTTTAAAAATTTGACATAAAAACATTTTTGGACGTTACTGAGACCCCCTATTTTAAATTCATTATCGTTCGAAAGAATGACTTAAGAATTCTTAAGCTTCAATTTACTTACAAGTAAATTTTAGCTTCATGCTTTACCAGCGGTAAAATAATTCCCCCGAGTATGGATTGAGCCCAGGATCATCGCATTTACAGTCAGTTGGTCTACTGCGCTACGATGGCTATTCTTAAACATTTATCCGCAAAAACAAGACAAATGGAAAATATGCTTAATGCACACTGCACTAATTTTGACACATTGTCTTATAGATATAATTTACAGCAACATTCTATATTCATTTCTTTTTAGTAATGAAATTTGTTTCATATATTTACCTTTTTTACAACATTAAGTTACATCTTGAACATATAAATTTTGATGGTGCAATAGTTTATAAATCTCCGCCAATTATTCTCGGCAATAAATAGAGAGTATAACTCTCTAATATAATGCTCCAATAATATTTTTGATGAGACATTTTTTTCCTTTTTTCTTTCATTTTCACATTTATTATTAAACGTACAAGTTCTTATGAACATACCTGAATTGCTATCAATGAACCGATCATTTTTAAGTAGTTGTTAAAAAAATCTGTTCTATCTAAATATTTATAAAGATAGCTAGATTCAATTTTAAGACTAACTAACTAATAATGTCACTTTAATTTAATTAAACTGTCATTATTCAATCTCGCACAAGCATTTTAGAACAATAATATTTCAAATTACATAAATTACAATACTATTAATTATTAATATAGTCTTGATTGACGTTGTGTAAGAATTCAAAGACGAAATCAGTTTAAGTTAACATTTAATAAATAGTTCGTTGTTTTCATTTTACACACAAATTTTTGGCATTGATTTGAATCAGTAGTGATGGTAGTAGGCTGGCTGAGGATGAACTGAGGGAGCAGAGTTGTGCACGACGGCGTTGAATCTATAAATAAATTTATATATATATTAATAAGATTTCTTGAAGCCACTCGTGGCGCAGGGGCACAAAGTGTGACTGTAAAATCGACTGGTTGTCCCCCTGGTTCGAACCCCAATCGAGCAGATAAAATATTTACTTATATTTATATTTTCATTTCTTCGCACTGGTGTCGAGGCAAAGCGCGGCGTTGAGTTCCGCCATTCAACACGCAATGACTCCAGAACTCGCAAAAAAAGTGGGGATCTTAATACCAATAACAATAACACTACCACTTATAAGTTGATAATTTTTGCCGGATTAGTAACAATAATTACAGTTCTAAATAATAAATATAATTATACAAAACTCACCCGCTATGATCATCAGCTGAGTATTCAACTTTGCGTACGGAGCCGTCGGGCTGGACCAGCGAGTAGTAGCCATGTACGGCGTCACCGTCGCGGCTCTCGTGCTGGGACTTGTGGTCGCCAGTGTGGGGGTCGGCTACTGAGTACGCGAAGTCGTATTTGGGGTAAGCCTAAAAATACAACAATTATTAACTGTTAATTACAAAATAACGATAAAAATAATAAATTGTCAGTGATAGTAATAGAATAAATAATAACAACTAATAAATAACTTGTAAGTCAGGCACAAGTGTATGACAGTAAGCGCGATTAGTTATGGGTTCGATCCCCACTCGAGAAAATGAAAAATATATTAAAATTTTTCATTTTCTCGAGTTGTTGGGTGGGTTTTCTCGAGTTATTATCATTTCTTCGCTCTGATGTCGAGGCAAAGCGCGGCGTTGAGTTTCGCCAGTTAACGCGCAATGCCTCCAGAATTCGGCGGAAAATTTGTAACGGAGTGTCTTCCCTATGTTCCCTCGGCCTACTCTGCTGTGTGCGGGTACAGGGTAAAAAAAAGTGAATAACTTACATATTCATCATGTCCAGCATAAGCAGCAGGGGCGTAGACGGCTGAAGCATATGCCAGTGGGGCGGCGTGAATTAAAGGCGCAGCATAAGCCAAAGGGGCGATATGTCCTTCATCGTGACGAACGATGCTTTGAGATGAAACAGCATGGCCATGTCCATGTAAGAGACCAGCGTTGGCCGCAGCCACGAAGATTCCAAAAAATGCAACCTGATGAATAAAAAACAATATTTTTAAGTATTTTTTAATGCTATAAAAAAATTGATATTCTATTTTCAATATATGAATTTTATTAATTTTCTTCAAACATTTTTTACGCGAAAATTATAATATTATTTCTGGTGACAAATATAAAATACAAGTCGCACTTACTTTAGCGAACATTTTACTGTTGTAATGGACAATGCTGGTCAGTGATTGATGTCAATACTACTCTAACAGTGGTTTTTATATCATATAACACCAACAAAAGAGAACAAGTGGGGCACGCAAATGTAGAACATAGGTCACTTACTAAAATATATTTAAGCCTTATAAGAAAAAAGTATTCAACTTAATAGTTTTTACATATTTAATTATAAACGGTAAGATTGAGTTTGTATTTATCAAGGTAATATACGTAATGATAAGACAAAATAACCTTAATTGTTATAAACAAAGACGTCAGCTTGTACTTTCACAATTTTCGAATGTATTTAATTATACAAATTTACAATATATAATTATGATATCCATATTTGATTTCATTTTTATGATCCACGTGCATTATTTTAAATTTACATAAATATAAATATTTTGAAACAGTAAAAATTATTAAAACAAAATAATACCTACTATATAAAAAAATTGAGTTAAGAAAAAAAAATATAACGTCACCTACGCCAATACAAATGTGAACAACACCAAAATCTAAAGTAAAATTTCCATACAATCATGTGATCGCCGTAGCAACTACTCTTTATTTATTACAAAGTTATGAAACTAACATATTTGTCACAAGAATTACTACAAACTTGTTCGTTAAAAGGAAATAACTGTATAATTTTCACAAAATATTAAAAGCAAGTATTCAAATTTAGTTATTATTTATTTGTTAATATGAACGAAGGCCTTTTTAAATTATCCCTTTTCCCATTCTCCATTACATTCTAACTAATCATTAGTTGGCTCCGATAATATATCGCTAACAGGAGCTAAAAAACTACTTACCAGAATTTTTTTCTGTTTGTATATCTATATCTATATCTATATATATATATACATATATATATATATATATATATATATATATATATATATATATATATATATATATATATATATATATATATATATATATATATATATATAATATCTATATGTCTGTTTGTTAATTTGCTGGCAATAACAAAAAACCACTGGGCAACAATGAATGAATTGTATGGTAGGGTACTAAGGTAAGTTTAGGCTCGCGGTACATCTTTCTTCTTTTTTATTCTAGTGTTGCACGCAACATCCGTAAAACTAATTGAAAATCGATTCAGTCAATTTAAATTAACTTCTACTACTAGTATATTATTATAGTACATGTAGATATAAGGCTATAAATAAAGAAATACTGTTTCTAAAACTTTTATGTATTTTTTTTTATTTCCTTAAATTAAAAAATTTAGTCCCGGTTTGCTCATGTTTTGAAAGAAAATTTAATATAACAAAAACAAAATAATCTGAAAACAACAAAAGTAACCACGGAATCATAACAATACTGTCTTATGAACTAGGATATAATCTGATCGCTGACAAATTATCACATTTAAATGTAAAATGTACGAAGTACCTGTGCTCTATAATTTAAATCAAAATCAACTTCACGATGTATCCCGCAAACAGCAGGGTAAGCAGAGGGAACCTAGTGTTAAGACACTCTGTTTCCCACTTTCCGCCGAGTTCTGGAGGCATTACTTATTCAGTGGCGTAACTCAAAGCCGCGCTTTGCCTCTATACCAGAGCGAAGAAATGAAAACATAAATTAAGAAAATCTATGGTATTTATGATACCATCATGGAGTGAATAAACATTTTTAGATTTGAAATTAGATTTTTACAATGTTCCTGCTTTAAAGATGGAAATAATCTTCATTTTGATTATAATTTTCGTTTCTTTTTAGTTAAAATTTTAAAAATATAATTATAAAAATCAATCATTATTAACTAATAAAATCTATAGACATAGTCCAATAATTTTATTTACATCTATAAATATATTGATCTTATATTTAATATACTGTATCTCTATCGGTCGTGACCTATAAAATAACCTTATTTAGATTTTTTTATCTTTTATCTCATAAAAGGCCTTCATGAATAGGGCGATAGAAGTATAGCTAAATTATCCATTTTTAAAGAATCTTAAAAATCACTCATATTTCTATTTATTTTATGAATTATTTTAGTTTATATTATTGGCAATATAAAATAAAATCCTTTAGTAGCGTAGACCCAAGAAATAAAAAAAAACACAAGAAATCACAAGTAAAATTATTGAAAAGAAAAGACACTAATATTCTGTAACACAGTATGTAACAGTTATTTTGTAATTATTTTTGTGACCTTAATATTATTACTATTGTTACCACAATGAAGTACACATGCACATGGACTTATGTTATTGCACTGTTTGATATCGGCTATAAAAACTCACGGCCGAAATCGATATTAATCATTGAAAAAATCAAATCAAATCAGCTTCACACTGTATCCCGCACACTGCAGAGTAGGCAGAGGGAACCTAGTGTTAAGACACTCCGTTCCCCACTTTCTGCCGAATTCTGGAGGCATTGCGTGTTGAGTGGCAGAACTCAACGCCGCGCTTGTCCTCGACACCAGAGCGAAGAAATGGAAATATAAATTTAAGTAAATATTTCATCTCCTCGAGTGGGGATCGAATCTACAACCAGTCAATTTTACAGTCACACTTTGTGCCACTGCGCTACGACTGGCTGGCCTCTTATTTTTAGGAAATTTGTAATAATTTATATATATGTATATGCACAAAAAAAATATGTAAATAATTTATTTCCAATAAATTAGAGCAAAAATATACATATTTAGAAAACTCTCTCTTGCCAGACGATAATTCTTATTAATTATTAAGATAAGTAGATCGTTAAATTTGTACATAAATTTCAACAGGGACTTTACACTTGAACTATTATACAATTTTACACATAAACAATACACTTTAGAATTCAAGTACTTGAAAAAAAAACAAACCTTACGAATACGATTAATTATTTATAGCTAACAATTTTATTAAGCATATTTGATTAATCGACAACAATACATAAATCTTTTATGTGCGTAATATCGTAAATCGTGATGGCTTTCACGCAATTCCGTCACGAGCGGTTATAAAATTAGGGCCAAGTCTGTTTATAACCTTAAAATCAAAAAATAAATTATCAGTATATATTCAAATTTTAAAAATTAGATGTCAATTTACATATCATGTCAAAGTAAAAAAATAAATAATTCGACAAAGTCGATTCGAAAGAGTCGACAAACAAAGGATATTTAATTTTCAATCATTCAAAAGCGTAGCGAAACTTTTAAATAATTACGTTAAAGTATTCGATCTTAATGTATGACAAAATAAAACAAATAAAACTGTAATTAAAAAAATTAAAATTAAATATTTAAAAAAATAAAAATGTAATTAAGTTTTGTAAAAAAAATTTATTTTGATTTTGATTTTCTATTTATGTAACTATTTATAACATCACTAATTCAAATATAAATAAATAGTTAAACAATACATAATTATTCCTTCACAAGCTGGATATATCGAAATTACATAAAATTTTCCATGAAGGTGTTGATAAGACTTAAAGTCTTGTCAATGTCTTCACGGAAGATTATGCATTGTGTAAATTACTCATTATTGATTAATTAACAAAATTTAATGAAAATCTAAGATTTGTTGGCTTAAATAAGAAGAAATGCAATTAAATTAATATTTCAGAACATTGCTTCCTACATTCCTGAGTACATTGTATTTAATAATGCGGGATATCTACATACAGACTAAATTACATGATGTACGGTTTTAAATATTAAAAAAAATGTAGTAACAAAAAATTCTTTAGTGTAACATAAAATCGTTCTCCAGTCTTTTTCGCTAAAATCTTTTAAATTATGCATCAGATTTTAATTTGGTTTTCATTAATAGACAGATATATTTCAAATCCTTTAACAATTTAAGTAATGTTTTTGGAAGTCGGCAAATAGCTGAGATGTTCTTGACCAAGAGATAACTAGTAAAGATAATAATTAAGAAACTATTAACTCAAGCTTTATGTACCATGACGTAAAAGTAAGGCGTGAGATTAATTAAATAGGTTTCAGTTACCTAATTATCCCTATTTCTATTGTTTAAGATAGCCAAATTATAATTTGATTTTCTTCGACTTACGAGTATTTACTAATATAGACATCTGGATAGTTGCCGAATTTCTAAGTATGTATTTATTAAGAATAATTAATACAGCATGTAAATAAAAACATAGGCTTTTTTATATTGTTCAGCCTTTGTTTGTGAATGTAATGAGTGATAGTTTTGAGTAGGTCCTGTTTTATTAGAGCTCTCTAAGGTAGGATAACTGCGGATAGTTAGCAGAGTAGTCAGAGGAAACCTAGGAACCTAGTATTAAAACTCTCCGTACCCATTAAGACAATTCTTTTCCCACTTTTCAAATAATACTGAAGGCATTGCTTGTTGTAGCGACGGAACTCAACGTTGCGCTTTGCTTCGTTGCTGTCGAATGGGAATTGAACCCACAACCTTTAGTGCTTAGCCTCATTAAGTAAATTATTTTTGTTATTTTTTAGTTTTTTTTATTATTTTTTAGTTTTAGTAATTAGCAAATACGTCTTTTAAAGTCTTTTCAGTGTTTCTCATCTTATTTTTCGTCCTTTTCATAATACTTTCATAATATTGTTATTTTTTTATTTTTCCTATCTCTAGATGATCGAACGAAAAAACTATCAATTACATAAAATTTATGAATAAAGAAAAATAAGTAAGGGTATATTATTTACTGTATTGAGCCTATTTACATCAGTCACAATAAAGTAGAAAAAACATCAAAAGAATCAAAAAGTCTGTATTAATATAATTTTCTATGAAAAATAACTCGGTCGTAAGTGACAGCCGCACTCAATTAATTATTAACTAATATATGCACAGCCTATAGCGTTGTTACTTATTGGAAGTGTTGTATAGGTTACTACACCGCATGCAAAAGTTTATAAAATAATTTTGAATTCTGTCGTATAAGACAATATAACCAAAGTAGTGGTTTAATTTTTAAAAAGTTAATGTCAAATTGTTTGACTCATTAATTCGTAATTTAAAATATTATATACAAACCTAATACAAATTTCTCTTCCTCAATTTCTTTAAAAAATATGACATAAAAATACAACAAATACTATTTCTGAACAGAAATGGATGCTTAAAAAAAATAAGTGGCATACCAAGCAGAGCTATAAAAGTTAATGGTAATATTTATAGCATTAGCACTATTTAGTCCACATCATAGCCAATTATCGCAATGTATCTTTTCAGGTATGAGGTAGACATCATTCCGTATCATTGGTACACATTCCTAAAATATATGAACTCGACAATAAGAAAACCAATTCCTCATTCATACATGTATATACTTATCTAATAAAATAACAGTTTTTTTACCTGATCCCAGCGTACACCGACCCGGTATAATGAGATACAGTTCACAGAAAAATTGTTAAGTAACTATTCTTTGATGAGTCTTGTGTGTAATGAGAGAATTGTGAAGACAAAGCGCGATGACCTTGGCCACATGGATGTACCACGAAGCGCTTTCGGCGCCCCACCGGACCAACAAAGTAAATTCTTATAAAACCCACGAATAATTATCTAAAACATGTCAGTTACGGATTAGAATTCAAATAAAAAATGTTTTCAAAAGTAAGCAAACTACTAAAATAACATAATATATTTTTTTATCTCTGGTTGTTGAACTTTACATAACATTTATTGTTTCACAGATCTTCTTTTGTGGTGTATTAGTGGCAGTGGCGCAAGCTGGCGGATTGGGCCATGGCGGTTGGTCCCTATCTTCTCAATATAACCCACTGAGTCACAATGCCGGGAACGTTGCCAATCCTCTTTACCCTGCAGCCCTTGGATATGGCGCACCCCAAGTTCCAGGATCTCTTGGATATGCGTCCCCTCTTTCTTATTCCACGCCGTTAGCTGCCTTAGACCACTCAGCGCGACTGTCTCTTAAAGCTCCTTTAGCTCCGGTGGCTCCTCATGCACACTTAGGTTCCTTGAATCATGCTGCTGCTTTAGGGCACTTGGCGCATTCAGCTCCTCTTAGTCATGCGGCGCCTTTAGCTCGAGTAGCTCCTTTGGTACATAGTCATCTTTTGGCACATAATGGTCCTTTGGCTCCATTAGCTCCACTGAGTCAGGGTGCTCCACTGGCTCATGGTGCTCCGCTAGCTCATGGTGCCCCACTGGCTCTTGGTACTTCACTGGCTCATGGTGCTCTACTAGCTCATGGCGCTCCTTTGGCGTCAAGCACTGCTTTAGGTTATGGTGGTCCTCTAGCCCATGCCAGTTCCTTAGCCCATGCAGCCTCCTTTGGCAATGCTCCTCTCGCCCACGCAACATCCCATGCTAATGTATTATCTTTGTCTCATGCCGCACCATATGGCAACCATGGATATGCCAACCGCTACGCTACCAAAGACTACTACGTAAGTAAATCCACTACTCTATAAATTAAAACATAATATTTGTTTAATGCAATTCGTGTATTATTTATACTATTTAAACATAAATATTCAGAAACTTAATTACATTTGCATATGATATTTACTTCTACACCATATCATCGTTGGCATAAATTTTCTGACAAACTCATCTCTTAATTATATTACAGTCTCATCCCAAGTACCAGTACTCGTACTCCGTCGAAGATCCCCACACCGGTGACCACAAGGCTCAACACGAAGCCCGCGACGGAGATGTTGTCAAAGGCGAATACTCTTTACTCCAACCTGATGGCTCTTTCAGAAAAGTATCTTACTCCGCCGACGACCATAATGGGTAAGAGACATACATACTTTATTTTCTAAAAGGTGCTCTTTTTTATACTTTCATCATCATCATCATCATCATCAGTTTCACGCTGTATCCCGCACACAGCAGGGTAGGCAGAAGGAACGTAATGTTAAGACACTCCGTTCCCTACTTTCCGCCGAATTCTGGAGGCATTGCGTGCTGAGTGGCGGAACTCAACGCCGCCCTTTGCCTCGACCCCAGAGCGAAGAAATGAAAATATAAATGTAAAAAATATTTCAGTTCCTCTAGTGGGAATCGAACCCACAACCAGTCGATTTTACAGTCACTCCTTGTGCCTCTGCGCCACGACCGGCTTCTACATACTTTCTTTTCTATATTTTTCCTTTCTTTAATATAAAACTAGCAAATTGACATAACTTGCCAATTTTTAGTTTAGTTTCTCAGGAAGCTTATCAATTGCGTAACATGACGTCACATAGATATATAAACACACATGGTGCTCTAACCGGTATTTTGGAGCTTCATCATACGAGTAATAACCTCAATCGACCTCCATGTTTACTACTAAAATATCTCGGCAAACAAGTGTAATTGGTTCAAACGAGTTTTGATGTCTTTATGATTCACTAAGGTCCGCCGTTCTTTACTGCGTTATAATAAAAAATATGTATGACTTAAAAAATGTGATGTACGCTAAATCTTTACAATTTTTTTTTAGAAAATGCTTCATATTTTATGCTTTCAATATTCATATTTGAAATATTTAAAAATTATTAGGTACAACGCTTTCTAAAGTCAGCTCAAGCTTAGATAGTCTAAATTATATTTATATAAATCAGATACACATTGTATCCCACACACGGCAGAGTAGACTGAGCGAATCCATACACATATATATATGACATATTAAGACATGCCGTTCCCCATTTTCCAATTTTTGAAGGTATTGAGTGTTGAATGGCGGGATTCACCGCCGCGCTTTTCCTCAACGACTTTTCCCAGACCGATGAAATGAAGATATAAGTTTAAATAAATATTTAATTTTCTCGGATTAGTTGTACCCCACTTGTAGCCCTGCGCCAAGACAGGCCTGTATAAAATATCTCTCTAAATGACATTTATAAGCATTATATATTTTTCAGTTTCAACGCGGTAGTTCAAAATTCCGGACCCAGTCATCACGTCTACTCCGCCCAGCATCACCATTACTAATATCAAAAACAGTCAATGATGCCAAAAACTAACAAGATTATTGCTTGCTGTGATCGAATTTATTTTATACTCATTAAATAAATAAATATATTCAAAATTAATTTTATTATTTTCCTAACTGGCTCCTCAAGCAATGGCTAAGTTATTAAAAAGAAATATACAAATACGCCATTACTTTTTTAAGTATAAAGCTTTTATAAAAAACATCACAAGAGTATCGAGGCCAGTCGTGGTGCGACAAGCGACTTTAACCGCGACAGGTTTTGGGTTCGTTTCCCATTTGTGGAAATGAAATATTTTATATATTCATTTCTTCGCTCTGGTTCGAGAGAAAGCACGCTGTTGAGTTCCGCCACATCAGCAGAAATCGGCGGTCAGTGGGGAGCGAAGTGTCTTAACACTAAGTTCCCTCGTCCTATCTGAAAAGCCTATTTGTTAAGAACTTATTTATTTATTTGTAAATAGTAGTACAAGTTACAATTAAAAACAAATTTAAAATATAAGAGTTGCGAAAATCAATTTAATTGATAAATCTTTAACATTCACTGTCGAAACTTCAGCACTTGCCTGTTATTTACATCGACAAGTATTGCACATAAAATTCAATTTGGTTCAAATTAATCATATGATACTGTAATTCTATTTGCATATCATATTGTAGTGACATTTTTATCTCCAAAAACTTGGCTTTATCTCATGTAAAAAGTTCTTTAAATGGGTATTTTGACAATTTAAAGAGAACAGAATTTATAGACACGATTTATAGTATAAAAATTATAAAAATATAGCTATTAGTAGTTTTTTATAACATTAAATATATACAAAGTATATTCTCTTCACACATTTTAATTTTTCTTGCATTTTATATCAGACAAACAAACGGAGATCAACATCCCTCTGTTTCCTGCTCTATATTCAGGAACCAACCTTACATTGGGCATTTATACAGTGAAACTAAGTTATAACACATTTTTACCAAATCGGACTCGGAACCAAAAATTCAACGTAAAATAACAATATATTCAATGTTATATTATGTATATAAAATGGTACTCGGCGGAAAGAGATCTATGGAAATGTCTTAACTGTCTTAAATGTCTTAACTGGAACGGAGTGCTTTAATACGAGGTTCCCAGGTCCTCATTGCGTACCCTGCTTTGTTCTGGATTCAACGTGAAGCAACAAAATATATAACTTATCTATATAATAAATACAAAAAGAAAAAGGTACAATTTTGTCGTAAAGGCGGCCTTATTAAGTCTTTCAGGCAACCTCTAAATAACACGTAAGCATCTTGGTTGATACACTAATCTTTACTCAGAATATATAATAAACTTTAAAAAAAAATTAAAAAATTAAATTAGCTTCACGCTATATCCCGCACACAGCAGGGTAGGCAGAGGGAACTTAGAGTTAAGACACTCCGTTCCCCACTTTCTGCCAAATTCTGGAGGCATTGCGTGTTGAGTGGCAGAATTCAACGCCGCGCTTAACCTCGACACCAGAGCGAAGAAAATGGAAATATAAATTTAAGTAAATATTTCATCTCCTCGAGTGGGGATCGAACCCACAACCAGTCGGTTTTGCAGTCACACCTCGTGCCGCTGCGCCACGACCGGCCTCAAATATAATAAACTCATTTAAAAAATATAAATTGTATATTACATAACACATTTACATAAATATCTATATAAATATATAACTGATAACAATAAAATAAGAAAAACCATTTAATATGTAAGCTAAGTAGATATGTAAATTCTTAAATGTCATATAATAACAAATTAATCAGTAATGTTACTAACTACAATTCCCTTTCACTAAATACGCTACATTATTAGTCAGTTCAGTATATCCTCAGGCAACATACCGTTAAATACAAAGAAAATATATTACAATTATGTATAAACGGAGTGTCCCCATTTCCCGTCGCATTCTAGAGGCATTGCGTATTGAGTGGCGGTACTTAACGCCGCGCTTTGCCTCGACATCAGAGCGAAGTAATGAAAATATTGCATTTCCTCGTATACGTTTCGAACCCACAACCTGTCGCGTGTTTTTGCTTTAGCAGGAGCACAAGCGTGTACAGTCACACGCTTGTGCTCCTGCTAAAACAGAAAAGTGCGATTTAGTTAAAGTACAAAAAAATATTTAATCTATCAAAATTTAAATTTTACATATAATAAAATATAATTGAAACAAATTTTACAAATCATTAACTTTTCATTTAACAATCTTGTTTATACACACATAAATCACAATTAAATAAACACAAATTTTAATTACCATTATCTTGAAGTAAAATGGTTGTAGCATTGCATTTGTCGTGTCAAATCATGGATAAATCTAGATTTGGAAATCGCATATTCCAATTTCTCAATTTCTCTAGATACTACCATTTATACGCCCATACCTTGTAACGAACCTGTTCAACAGCCTACCACATAATCGATAAATGAGTTGGAAATAGGCCAAATATGATCTAACCTAAATTGTTATTATAGGCTTATGTTAAATTACTTACTTATTATTTTATAATTTATGTATTTTTTTTCAGTAGTAGTATACCGCATGTAGCAGGGTAGATAAAGGGAGTCTAGTGTTAAAACACTCCGTTTCCCAATTTCCGCCGAATTCTGGAGGCATTGCCTGTTGAATGGCGGAACTCAACGCCGCGCTTTGCCTCGATATCAGAAGAAATGAAATACATACAAATATTAATTATTTCATTTTTTCGTGTGGAAATCGAACCCACAACCTGCAACAGGACAGGCGTTAAAAAATTATGAGTTTATTCATATTTTTTATGTACGTATATACTGGAAAGTACCAGTAAGGCACATTTAAAGTGAATCATAAATCGATCAATATGTACAATAGACATAAACCAATTTGATTACACACTTCATTTATTATGTGTTCATTATATCGTGACAAGCTTAATATAGACTCTAATTTAACAATTTGCGGTACCTACCACGAAATAAATGGCGTTAGGTATAAAAAAACAATGATTGATATTATTATTTTTTTTCTCAGGGCCAATATAAGTAGTAACGGTGATTGACCTCCTAACCACAGATTATACGTATCCTTTCATCAAACAATCTATTTAAAAATAAAAATTGAATAATTTTGAAGGTAGTTTTTTTGTTTTAATATTATACAAAATCATATATAGTGAGACAAGTTGTGGCGCAGCGGCACGAGGTGTGACTGTAAAACCGACTGGTTGTGGGTTCGATCCCCACTCGAGGAGATGAAATATTTACTTAAATTTATATTTCCATTTCTTCGCTCTGGTGTCGAGGTTAAGCGCGGCGTTGAGTTCTGCCACTCAACACCCAATGCCTCCGGAATTCGGCAGAAAGTGGGGAACGGAGTGTCTTAACACTAGGTTCCCTCTGCCTACCCTGCTGTGTGCGGGATACAGCGTGAGGCTAATTTAATTTTAATTTTTAATTTTCTTATATAACTTTATTTTTATTAATATTATTTTCTGGATTTCTATCAAATGAATAATATATTCGCAATAAACTCGCCAGTTTTATTTCGCACTGATAAAACGACAAAGGTATTAATCAGATTACCGCTTCCGTGATACTGACACGAACTCACGTTCTATTCAAACTCCAGACCGGACCTACCGGGGATATTTCCTAATAATTTTTATATTGTGTATAGTATTTAAATTCGTGGGAAAATTATTTAATTATGTCAAGCAAGATCGTGCAACTTCCTTTGAAACGTTTTCTAATATCCGCAAAGCAAACAAGCGTAGATAATGCGATGAAAAATTGACAATTTTAACTTATGCATATAAAAACTTCCATTAGTTGCAATTGATATCTTATTTTTGTTTTTTATTTAGCTTCAAGTTTTATTCCACATTTTAGTTAAACAGAAAGAAATAAGTGCTAGCACTCTCTGCTTTTTACTTTACGCCCAAATTCAAAGCACTGCGTGTTAAATTGTGGAACTCAACGTCAATCAGGCTTTACCCTAGAAATAATTAAATATAATTTTCCCCCAAGTGGGGATTGAACCTATGACTGTTTCGTTCACATCATGTTTCACTGTGACAATGAAGCCTCTTATTTTCTTTATTATTTTTTCTCCTTACACTTCGTACATTAGCGGTATAGGGAGAGAGAACCCAGTGTTTATAATAGTGCATTCTATTTCCGCCTGTCTTTGCAGAAATTACGTCTGATAGAGAAACAAACCGATGTATTTAGTCGACAGTGTAAATAAACAAACATATATTCTCCCTTTAAATAACTAAAAAAAAAATTATTTTTAACTATTTCAAAATTAATAACTGAATATAAGATGGTTTATATATTTCTTTACTAATATCATCGAAGTCACTCTTTGAGTGGATAAAGCGGAGACTATCCATTTTTTTATAGTCTTAGCATAAATTTTTGACAGCAGTTATATATACACATATAATATTAAACGAATTGCCAAATTGATACAATCAAAAGCCAACACATACAATAAATGTGTATAATAATAAATCTACTAAAATCTATATTAACCTACAATATTGATTTCGCTTAAGGGCATTTTTGAAACAGTTTGGAAAACTATCAACAAGGCACATGCCTTGTTAAAATATATGTTACGGAACAATGTAATTTATACATCATTCATCCAAGTAATTAGTTTATTTCATTTCTATTAAAGCCCTGATCGTATTACGAACATAAGTTGGGAAATAAAATATTCTATATTGGTTGAGGTAGAGGTATGCCCGTGGGTGACCACTGTGTGGTCGATGTCAATGGGCATTTGATAGTAACGTTACACAATTCGTTAGTGTTCTGATTTATAGAAATTAAATATTATTCTACGACAAATTATGAAGTACCACTGTCAGCTTCACGCTGTATCCCGCACCCAGCAGTGTAGGCAGAGGAAACCTAGTGTTAAGATACTCCGTTCCCCACTTTCTGCCGAATTCTGGAGGCATTGTGTGTTGAGTGGCAGAACCCAACGCCGCGCTTTGCCTCGACACCAGAGCGAAGAAATGGAAATATATAATACATAATAATTTAAGTAAATATTTCATCTCCTCGAGTGGAGATCGAACCCACAACCAGTCGGTTTTACAGTCACACTTTGTGCCCCTGCGCCACGACTGGCCTCCACATAGTATTTTTTTTAAATATGGATTTCTTTTTCTGGTGGTGAAAGAGTGGTACATTAATTCTATCTATTTAAGAAACTGCAGGATATTATATATCAAAACCAACCGTTGAATTTTGTTAATTGCTGGCGGATAATTCTTTAATACAAGCTTTGTGAGCGTCATATACGATTCTAGCACGTTTTAAAACATAATGTTTATAATTTAAATAATATATGAATACATATACATAATTTATTTTGATAAATTATATATATTTTTTTTTTAAATACGCCATTGAATGCAAAAAAACAATATATTAGGAAATACAACAATTTCTTATATATTATTGTTATAATGGTATATAGCATTAAAAATGTATGTCTTATTTTTTTTATAATACAGAAAATAATAAAAATAAATATTTTATCGAAAAAACATTTTATCGAATTAAGTGCCTTGTGGACGAAGAAAATTATAATAAATAATAATCAATTCCTTCGAGTGGGAATCCAATCCAAAACCGTCGTGTTTACAGTCACACGCTTGTACCACTGCGCCACGATGCTCTTTCCGAAAAAAAAATATAACAAATGTCACAAGTAATTCTTAGTCTCTTATGAAACTTTAGGCGATAAAATTTAAACATGATATGGACCATTTGCAGCAGTAGCTCGAAATAAATGAGCAGTTGGGCACTTAACAAGTCATACGAAACACGCTGGGCGTGACGGAGCGCGTGCCACATTAAGACATTCAAGAGCAGTAATAGATGGTTATGCTGTTATGTTTCACTCTCATTTTGATGATCTGCCGGATTACGGTTGATTTGAATGCGTAACTATATACTATACTATACTACACTAACTATATATATACTATACTATAGGTCTTCAATTTCAATTTCTATATAACTTTACACACACATTTGATACTTACATAAATACCGCTTAGTGTAAGTAATTTCGACCTTGACGGCTTACTTCATATTAGTAGAATTATTTAATTGAATAATTGAACCACAAAAAGAAAATTATAAATAATAAAAAAAACATTTAATTAAAAAATACCTTCACTTTTAATTTGAACAGAAAATATTTGAATTTACTATATTTACTATCGGTTGTGGGTTCGATTCCCATTCGGGTTAATGGATTATTTAATATTTTACTTTCCTCGCAAATCGGCAGAGCGCTGCGTTGAGTTCCGCCTCTCAACATGCAATGTGTTAAGAATACAGCGAAAAGTGGGAAACGAAGTGTCTTAACACTAGGTTCCCTCTGTCTACGTGCAGGTTACAGTGTGAAAAACTTTAAGCTTAAACGAAAACGCTTACTACTGTAACATTTATTTTGGATATAACGCAATATCGATATGCGTAGACAAACTGGCCGCGCTGCGGGGTGACAGTGAGGGAGTAAATGATTACGGTGGCAACAACGACCTCGCCGTGTCAAAGTTACGGAACTGAAATGACCGCAAGCCCCACCACCTAAGGACCATGCCTCCGTTTTGCATTTCATATAAAAGTCTAGCCAGCCCCGATAATAGTATCAGTCACATACTTGACTAACAACAGCAAAATGTTCTCCAAAGTAAGTTGAGCTTATAAGTTTGTGAAATATAAAGCTTTTATAATATTTTTATATATAATTGTATTATTTTATTATTTTCTTAGATCGTAGCCCTGAGCGCCGTGTTGGCCGCTGTCAACGCTGGAATTCTTCCTCTTCATCATGCCGCGGCCGTGTCCTCCCAAAGCATCATCCGCCACGACTCCCCCGTCCACTATGCCGCCGCTCCATTGATCCACGCCGCTCCCGTCGTACACGCTCCTCTTGTCCACGCTGTGCACGCCGCCCCCATCGTACACGCACCCATCGCCGTAGCCCACGAATACGTAAGTACTATAAATTGATACATCACACAGATATAATAATATCAATAGATATATATTTACTACCAGCTGTCGGTTCCCTCGATTGATTTCCTCGCTCTGGCAACTAGGCAAAGCGCGGCGTTAAGTCCCGCCAGCTAGCACATAATGTTTCGAGAATTATTTTATTTTTTCTTCATCGTGCTTTAATTTGGTGAAATTATACATATTCTATATTCATATATTTATGCATTACAATATTTTATTGCCATCATTACAGTCTCACCCAAAATACGACTTCTCTTACTCCGTGGCTGACCCTCACACCGGCGACCACAAGTCCCAACACGAGAGCCGCGACGGTGGTGCCGTGCACGGAAGCTACTCTCTCGTCGAACCTGACGGTTCCGTACGCAAAGTAGAATACACCGCCGATGACCACCATGGGTAAACTTTTTTTTAAATAACTATAGTTTTATTATATTAGTTTTTTATTTATATTTAACTATTGTATAAAACAAAAGTATTGAAAAGTAAGAAGATAAAGAAATATATGATTTAAAATATAGCCATAGCCAAGTATACAGAAAGTTTTACTTAAAAGCTAAATACAATTTATTATCAGGCGACTTACTTAATGTATTATTTTGCAGTTTCAACGCTGTTGTCCACAAATCTGTTGGACACCACCCCGCCCCTGTTGTCCACGCCCCCGTGGTCCACGCTGCCCCCATTGTCCACGCTGCCCCCATCGTCCACGCTGCTCCCATCGCGCACTACGCCGTACCGCTCGCCCATGGCCATCATGGTCTCCATTACTGAACGACTTTAGCATAAATGAGGATATGATCGTGATGAATGACTGTGAATTGTGATATTTATGTGTGTATATAATAACGATTTATATGAATTTAATATTTTCTTGTAAATAAATATAATTTGCTGATCAGTACTAAGTCCTTTTCCTTTCAATCTTTTCAATTACCCTTTATGAATAGGCCATTGCACGCAACATCGTTGATTGATATTTAAGTATAGATGTAGAGTATATTATTACGCTCTGGGCAGACTTAATTAACTTTGATTTTTTCATGTCAACGTGGTACATTTCGTAAGTCGTCCATTCAAATAATAGTTTTATTCCAACATTACCCTTGAATCGTTATATTACACAGTAGTTTAAAATAATTAGCGTACCCATTACACATACTCACTCGCTGCTTGCATGAGAGTGTTTAAGAACGATAATCACGATATAAAGTGTAAAAAGTACAAACTTACAAGACGTATTCTTTAAATTAGAATATAGCTATGACCTAGAAATTTATAAAGAAAATTAAAATGAAACAATAATAAAATTTATACAAATATATTTTATTAATACAGCCTATATAGAAGCCAGTCGTGGCGCAGGGGCACAAAGTGTGACTCTAAAATCGACTGGTTGTGGGTTCGACTCGAGGAAATTATATATTTATTTAAATTTATATTTTCATTTCTTCGCTCTGGTGTCTACGCAAAGCGGGACGTTGAGTTCCGCCACTCAACACGCAATCTGTTTAACAGATTCACGCTATACACGATCTATTATAAAAGGTACAAACGGTACGAGAAATACATAAATTAAATATGTAAACGAAATTAAGGAACTTAGATTTTCCTCCAATTTCGAGTTTCGAGTAGATCGAAATGATAAAATTAATTTTTAATTTATAATATTCTCTACATCATTATAAAATATTTTAATATTGGAATTCACCTGGAGGTGACCCCCATTTGACATTATGTGGTCATGTTGTACCAAATGCGTATCCTAATTGGTAAAAGCAATTTAAAAGCAATCATTACAAGCATTACTCAAGACTGCACTTGACTGGAACAAACAACGTCCGATGGGTAACTCACCATTTGACAAATTACCTCCAATTTTCTGTTCTTTAAAGGCTAAGTTAAGAAACTGTCATTAAGTGACTTACGCATGTTGTTTTGCACGTTATATGAACCTAAGAAAAAACTGATAACAAAAAAATTATAACTGATAAGATCGTATAAAGAACGATATAAGAGGTCGTATAAATTATCTTAAGCCTAATTTTATGAATTCTTCTGAATATTAAATCGATGATATTAGTTTAGAAGCATTACGTTTTTTGCTGAGTTGAACTACTGTACTGTTGCTCATATAGTTATGTATCACATGGAAATATCACTTTGATTCATTAAAGTGACAAATTATATTAAAAAAACGGACAAGTGCGAGTTGGGCCCGCCCGACGAGGGTTCCGTACAAAAATTTGACCTTAGCTTACCTTTTAAGGCAAAAATTAATGTTTTTTTAGGATTCAACCACAAATGTATAGTTTTCAAATTTTTCCCTGAACTAGTGCTATCGTGAGTAGTAGATGCTATCTGCCAAAATTCATATTTCTAGGTCAACTGAAAGTATAATATTAATTTTGATTCCTTTTATAGTAACAAAATACGGCCATGTCCTTTTTTTTCAAGTAAATGTAGAAATATGATTTTTTCAGGAAATCAAGGTACCGTAGATCTGAGTATATGGTTTGAATTTCAACTCGATATCTAAACGCGTTCCTAAGACAAAGACTTAACAAACAGACGGATAGACAACAAAGTGATCTTATAAGGTTTCTTTTTTTCATCAATTAAAGATTTTATCTTAAATACAAGATCAGTCAACACTTACTATATGCCAAATATAGATGAAAATAGTTCCAAAAAATATTATAAAGAAACTGCACCGTTTCAAATGTAACATAAACTCATTTTTGCAAAGAATAATGACATAAAATTCCTCTATAATTTGTCAGAAATAAAAAATATACATTTTTGTGATTGCGAATAAAGCAAACAACCAGCGCAGCTGAAAATAGTAACTATCGATATTTTAATTAATAGATAAACAAATAACCTGACGAAAGGTAAATTATTAGATTATTAAAACCTGAACTGATACTGATTTGTTACAAGTAGTAAAGTTAAATTAAGAACAGTCGTAGTAAAGACCACGTTAATCAAAAGAATGAATCAAAACGACCTTGAGTTCAAAGCACTCAATCGATCTCTCAAAGATAAAACCTCAGACACAATATCGATTTAATAATCGATTTTAGATTTTTATATCTATTCAAAAAGATCCGCTATCGATTTTACTTAACTCAATTACCAACCACTCCACGTCATTGTGGTGTAGAAGAGCAAGCAAAACACACAATGGTTACGGGTTCGATTTTGTCATTTACTAAGCGAGATCACACAAAGCGTAAGATTGAGTTTTACCTTTCAAAGCACAATGGCTCTATTAGTATTGTGAATAACGTCTCCCTATATCTACTCTGTGATATAACGGAGATGCTTGCCTTACTATATATATGCTTATACTACAATGTATTATGCGTAATATTTTTTTCACTACGCGTGTACCAGCAATTATTCAGCAATTAAAGATATTTAATATTTATAAGGATTATAGTAAAATAAAATGCGTTACGGTTTCGTTATTTTCTGTTTTTGTTCTGATTTTTTCAGCAATATATAAAGAAAAGATTTATTTATAATAAAAAAAAACTCTCATAAGAATAACTTCCATCTTAGTAAATCGACAAAATCCGATGCAAAAAACTATCTATATTTTAAAGGTTTAACAAAAAAAATATTATAGAGCATCTAAAATCGCCAAAATCCAAGAATCTCATTAAAAACTTTAATCGTGAGAAGAGAAAAGGTAATTTTCATAAAATTATTCGTTAACACCTAGTTTACATAACAGATTATTGTGAACGAGTGTTTAGATTCCGATCGTGCGTGAGACCAATTGTTAGATTATAGGCGTTCGTAATCAGTTTTTACAGTATCCGTGGTATTCGTATTTCATTCTTAGCGTTCGGTTACGTGAGAACTTGTGGATTATATTTGTATTAATGGTTGATACATCAACTATTTTTCTTTTATTTTTGTTACTATCACCCAATAACGCTATTTATTAATGTCTATATTATTCAAGTAAGTTGGGAAACGGAGTGTCTTAACACTAGGTTCCCTCTGCCTGATACAGCGTGAAGCCGATTTAATTTAATTTTAATTTATAATAATGACAATACCAGTACCTGTCCCGCAAAAAACGATAAAAAATAGCGGCAATTCATTGACTGAAGCACATATAAACTCAAATATATTCATTTAAATTTATTTAATAATGTACATGTTTATTAAAGTTTCAAATATTTTAATATAACTTTGCGTAACAAAAAGTATATGCATTCGCAATGACATTGATACAGTTTTTTGTCTGTTTAATTTAGACATTGACCCATAAAATATACGACAGCTGTTACAAAAGCGAGTGAAGGTACTCTCTAACGAAAATAATCGAGATCTTTGTAACGGTAGTAATTAAATAAAATGGACTGCAAAGAACGATATATTCTTGAAATAAAATATAATTATACATATAGTTTAAAATTAAATTATAATTTCAGATAAAAATGTTTTCAAATATGTTTATTGCACTTAATTTTAATTGTATATTTAATATCGTTTAAGATTGTCATACAATTGTCTTTACAATAAGTTTTATAACTGGGATTCAATTCAATTCAAAAAAGTTTATTAGTTATTACTGTTTTATCACTATACTAAAATACAATTTAAATACAAATACAAGCAAAAATAATAAATAAAAAAAAATACGTTAATAAAAAAAATTAAAACAAACGGTAAGATTAGTAAAAATTAAAACATTCAAAATAGAAATCTAGCTATTTTAACTAATAGTCGTAGATTGGGAAAAACCAACAAAAAAAGGAATATATATTCTATTTTTTGAAAAAAAAAAGAACAAAAAATAATTAACATTCTTACACGAAATATATATATATTTGACTTAAATAATGTTTATATAGAGGCCAGTCGTGGCGCAGCGGCACAGGTGTGACTGTAAAACCGAATGGTTGTGGGTTCGATCCCCACTCGAGGAGATGAAATATTTACTTAAATTTACATTTGCATTTCTTCGCTCTGGTGTCGAGGTTAAGCGCGGCGTTGAGTTCTGCCACTCAACACACGATGCCTCCAGAATTCGGCAGAAAGTGGGAAACGGAGTGTCTTAACACTAGGTTCCCTCTGTCTACCCTGTTATGTGCGGGATACAGCGTGTAGCTGATTTGATTTGATCAAAAAAGTATAATTATGAAAAGTAGATCAAAGAACGTATGAAAATCAAGCGAAATTAAAAATGACAAAATATTCATTATTAATATTAATAATTTCTTCACAAAAAGTAATGATAGGATAGGAGGAATTGCGTGTTGAGTAGCGAGACTGTACGCAGCATTTTGCCTCGACACCAGAGCGAAGAAATGAATATATAAATGTAAATAAATATTTCCATTCCTCGAGTGGGAAAGATATTATTATTATTATTTATGGAAAAGTTACGTAGGCTGCAATTGGAGGGTTAAGAAAATACGATTTTTACATCTTAAACTTATATTAATAAAATTAATAATTAAAATACAAATTTTATCTAAAACTAAACTACATCTAAGACTACTGCCTTCAATGTTGGAAGAACAGTAATCTGTCTAAACCTAAATTAATCTAACTTATATATAATTGTTATATAATATTGAACCTAAACCTAACTAAATCTAACTTAACCTACGACTTAATTACTCCACGATGGAATAATAAGTGTGGGAAAAGAAGAAATTCCTTTCCCACCGGCGCTGTTCACCCGATCTCTACCTTGTCAGCAGTTTGTGGCGCTCGGCCGCCTATCAGACGGACATATTATAATATTAAATAAGTTTTCCGCCTGTGACACCGAGCGCTATATAACATCTCCCTCCGCAGATCAGCAACTATTCTTGGACAGAGAGAGTTGCTGAGAAATTTTCATGTGCTGGAACTGGTGTCTACAAGGCCAATCTTGAATTGAAAATTGTATGTGTCTCTTAGATCCGGGGAAATAAGTAATTCTATTATGTTAATGGCATATCTTTTCACGTGATCATTTGAATTTTCAATAGTAAAACTTGGTGTCTTGACATTGCAGTTAACCGGTGATGAGAAAACTCTCTTGCACCCTTTTAGATATATCATGAGCACAGAAAATTTTCACTTTTGTTGGATTTGGGAAGCTTAAGATGTAATGCTTCTCATCTATTTGTTCTATTGCTTCATCCTTGAGTATCACAGGAGGTGGTTTACAATATTTGTCAATTTCGTGAATTTTGATCAAGTGAGTAATACAGTCTGGTTTGTCTTGAATTATGCAATTGATAGGTTTTTTACAGAGGTATTTTTTAATTTTTCTTTTCATATGATCTTCGGGCATTCAGCCTCTATGTACAAAGAATTTTTACTAGATATTGCTTAAAAGGATGATTTGGAATTTATTACGAGAAAATTATAGTGGTCAAAGGACTAAGGATAGGAGAACGGCGATATTACCTTTAAAATGATTATTATTTAAATTTTGTAGAGAACTATAACAAGCTTAACACGACACTAACTTCTATTACATCTCAAAAAATATGCCTGCGCATATTTAACGAGTGTTCCAGTTAATATTAAGAATTTATACATTTCTTTATTGTTAAGCAAATATAAATGTAATTTTAGGTTTAATAAATTGAAGTACAATTTGGAATTTAACCTGATAGCCATATTGCAATCGTTAATATACTTAGTTATATGTTCTCTCATTCTATTACCCAATTTTAACTAATCTAAAGTTCAAAGATTGGAATAGATGGGAAACGTGGAATAATTAATTAAAACTAACTTAATAATTTCTACTAATTAAAATTTTAATCGAAAGAACTGATTTAAAACGTTAACTAAAAGGATTTACTTAAAGATAAAAGGAAAGCAACTCCAGAAAAATTCTAAAGTACTTTAAAAAAAAAAAATCGTACCTCTTTTGTATCTATGTCTTGATACGCCTCCCGTTGCACCACGATGTAGATCCGAGATAGCCGACGTCCTTGAGCAATTCAGTGACTTATATTTCGGCTATCCTACCGACTGCGCCAGTTACGTAGGCTGCAATTGGAGGGTTAAGAAAATACGATTTTTACATCTTAAACTTATATTAATAAAATTAATAATTAAAATACAAATTTTATCTAAAACTAAACTACATCTAAGACTACTGCCTTCAATGTTGGAAGAACAGTAATCTGTCTAAACCTAAATTAATCTAACTTATATATAATTGTTATATAATATTGAACCTAAACCTAACTAAATCTAACTTAACCTACGACTTAATTACTCCACGATGGAATAATAAGTGTGGGAAAAGAAGAAATTCCTTTCCCACCGGCGCTGTTCACCCGATCTCTACCTTGTCAGCAGTTTGTGGCGCTCGGCCGCCTATCAGACGGACATATTATAATATTAAATAAGTTTTCCGCCTGTGACACCGAGCGCTATATAACAGAAAAAGACAAGGCTATATTATTATTATTATTTATGGAAAAAGACAAGGCAAACGATCACCTGATGGTAAGTGATCACCACCTACGACTCCGTGTAACACTAGAGGAGCTACAGATGCGTTGCTGGCCTTTAAGGTAGACACGCTTTTTAGGTAGGTATCTAGTTCGTTTCGACCTGGGAACACTGCTGCAGGTAGGCCATTCCACAGTTGAGGGCGCGTGGAAGGAAGTTCCTACGAAACCACACAGTAGTGGAGTTCCAAGTATCCAGATAGTGTGAATGATACTTGAGCTTGTGACGTACTATGCGGTTAGAAAATTCGGCAGCAGGTAACAGGTCAAGGTCAGGTCAGTTCTCCAGAACACTCCCCATGATAAATGCGGTAGAGAACGCACAGCGATGAGACATCAACGCAAAGCCAATGTGTCAAACCCTGCACAGATCACCGGGTTCCCAACGATTCGAACGGCTCTACATTGCATGCGATCAAATGGGTCAAGCTGATACTGGGGTGCACCAGACCAGAGATGAAAACGGTATGACGCCGAACCAGGGCCCTATATAGGGCGAATCGGTGTTTATATTACTATTATTAATAATTTTCTATATATACATATGTATAATATTCTACCTTGCTACAAAATACCAAGTTCCCTAGAAATGGGCTAGATTTTTGATGAGTGAATGAGTCAATCACAAAAATGCTGGTTTTAAACGTAATATATCAATAACCGTTTGGGTTAAATTCTTGAAATTTTATATACATCACAAGTTAGGGGGTGTTAACAAATGTGCAAAATTTTTATGCATGTTGTCGACGAGTTTTGAAAGGCTCAAAAATAGAGTTGAAATGGTTCGTAGAAAATAACCATTGCCAGTTTCCAGCTTTTTAACTTGAACACTGCCGCAGTATTTTGATATTTATCCTATATATTTTTTTCTCCAAGCATATCAAGTACTTACTTTTAGATTGAAGTAATTTCTTTTGTCAACAGAATAAATTTTAATTCTTATCAACACACGTGAAAAGAATCGAATGTACAAAAAAAACAATAAATTAAGACTGAGGTCAGTCTGTCAGGCGCAGATGTCTGTGGCAGACGTCAACGCCGCGCAATGCCTACAGAATTCGGCAGAAAGTGGGGAACGGAGTGTCTTAACACTAGGTTCCCTCTGCCTACCCTGCTGTGTGCGGGATATAGCGTAAAACTGATTTATTTTATTTTATTTATCAATAAATAAACAAAAAGTTCTAGGTAACTTAAAATCTTAATTGAGTATGTAAATTCTCGGCTTAAATATTATTATATAGTTATTATACATTTTTTATTTTGAATTACTTCGAAATAAATTTGGAAAAATAATAGCTTACGTGCCGTATTTATTGTTATAAATGAATCACTGTTTGTTTTAATCTGCCAATTCAAAGTACGTTTGCACGCCCATAGCACTATACGCTGAAATTGAAAATTAAGTTAATAAATCAACGAAATGTCCCTCTTTAAATTACTTTAAAATTAATTATTTCGTTTTAGCGGGTGAAGCCGCAAGCGGGTCGCAAAAAAGCCAGAAGCAGCCAGACCTTCGTTAAATTATAATTATAAAATATAAATCAAAAGCGCCTACGAAATTATAAAAGCAAATATCAGTTTTCTTCACATTAGTCAATAAAAATATTTATAGTTCTTTCCTATTGTAAGTTTGCGCCTACTATGTAAGTTCGTACACTTAATACGTTTTTTTTTAATATTATGCATATGCAATGCATAATATTGAAAAAAAATACGTTTTTATAATTTAACGCAAGTAAGGTACAATTTGATAGTAATTACTTACTTGATAGTACTCGTATATACCGGAAACTCTCCAGTTTTATAAAATAACGAAAGTCTTGCTGCATTTGTTCTTTCTCTAATAGCATCGAAGACAAGAGGAATGTAAATATTTAAAAATATTTATAAAAAAAAATAAAGCAAATTATTCTTAAAAAATATATTAAAGGTATATTGTATTTTGAATATACTTTAAATGAAAAAAAATATGACCACATAACAAAAATATTTTTGCTTCCTACTTAGAGTTAATATTTGTTGTTATTTTTATTAACACTCAATATTAAATTCAAAAGAAAATTGATAGCGAATTCATCTGTGGTGCCTGGAATTAGGAATTCAAATCTATACCGCGATATGTTGTGTTTACACGATACTAAAAGTATTTGGTTGCACCTGATTATCTTTATTTCTATTTATACGTTTGTTAATATATACAATATTGACAAATATGTGTGTTTGTAAGTGATCCGATATACAATGGGTGGTTTAATCTTATTTGAAGTTAGATAATGTGAATCTGTCTAAATAATTATTTCTACAATCGCATTCTTTAAATATAAAATATACTACTAAACAATTGTTTGCATACTTCTATGAACTACTTCCTATTGTTAAGTTTTTACCGTGCGACAACAAACATGCACATTCACACGACTACAAATGTCACAAAGGCAAAGATATACATATATTTTTATTCATTTTTGACATATTTTTAAGTAACAAAATCCTATTTGTATAAATATATAAAATAATTGAATGTTCACACAACAATATACTTCAAATATATGAAAGCAAATACTCACAGCTTTGATCACGAACATCAACATTTAATATTCTATTTTAGAAACTCTGCTAGATTGTTGTTAATGCGAGCATTCATAATTTAGGTACGCCCAATTAAATGTAAACGTTATATTTTAATATTCAAGGTAGCTGGAATATTTAAACATATCATTATGCAATATGCTTAGTAAATATATGATACGCCATATGCGATCGTTTTGACCCTTATTAAAAAATGTGATAATTGATCTTACACATGTAGCTATTGTAATATAAGTATTACAGTAAAGCTATTAGTAAACTCTGAGAAATTGATTTTTGCTGTATAAATTCCCACTATTATAACTTCTATAAAAGCTAGTGGAGTAAACCCTGTGCATACATTTTCTTCTGTGCTTCTAGTTATCTTTCATCTGTGTCATAGTCTTAATATATTTGTACTAAAATGTATAAAGTAAGTTTTTTCGCTTTTCGTTTTATGCTATAAAATATCCTTTCTTCTCCTTTCTTTCTATCTTTCTTATTAATAATTGCCACCCAGGTTGAATTATAATAATTCAAAACTGATATCCATGGATTTATCTGATTTAAAGGCGTTCTGTTCTGCCACTTAACACATAAAGCTTCCAGAATTCGGCAGAAAGTGGGGAACGGAGTGTCTTAACACTAGGTTCCATCTGCCTACCCTACTGTGTGCGGGATACAGCGTGAAGCTGATTTATCTGGTTTTAAGAAGGCTTTGATACTCATCTGTTTTGACTTCATATATTTAACGAAAAATAAGTTTCAGCTTTTAGCACTGTGCACTTTGATATCGGTCAGTAACGGGTTGTTTCACCATCATCTCCATGCCGTTTCACACCAGGAGGTGATCAAACACGACGGCCCTCATCATCCAGTTCCGATACACCACCCCGTGCCTATTCACCATGTACCTCTCTTGCACCATGTACCAATAGTGCCAGTTCATCATGTTCCTCATCACATCCCACACCATATCCCACATCATGACCACTACGTAAGTATTTGCATAATATTGTTCTGTATTACTTAATTTGTGCTTCTCAGCTGTTTACTTACTTAACTTCTTGCTTTATCCCTAGCGTGGTAGTGAGAGAGAACCAAACCAAACGCTACGGTCTCTACATTCCTCTTTCGCCTTATTCACTTTCATTGAACTGTTCATACATGCCCTCCGGGGAGCCCTCATGCTTATTACGTGACCTTCCTCCAGTATCATTGATACTGGGTTTTCGAATGTCAACCGAGGTCTCCCCCTACCTCTCTTACCACTGACTTATCCACCATAAATCTTTATTTCCATTCTTTCATCACTCATTCGCATCTGTTACCGGCAGCAATACGCCTTTCCACAATTTCGAATCTTCCATTTCTACTGAACATACTTCTCAAGTATACCACTTTATTCACTTGTTTTAATATTTTGTCATTTACACATTCCGTCCTTTCTTTATATATTTCAAAAACCAGAACCTTTGTCTTGTTCGCATTCAGGCTTAGATCATTATTTTCACACATTTCTTTCAGAGTGGTGACTAATGACTGCACCTCGCATTCTGCATTATTATATTTATGCATTGAGCACTGCATCATTTGCTTACAGCAGGCAATTCACATTCAAGTCACCTACTTTCAGTCCCATATAACTTTGCTTCACTCCTTAGAGACAGTCAGACAGACTTACTTAACTATAAACGATAATTCCTATATTATAGAACTGCAAAAACCTTTTAATGAAACTTCATCAAAATAATAAAAGCAATTGTAATTTTTTTATACATCTTTATTCAGTTCAATTGTTATATAACATACCCTAGCTACGTATGTGTTGTAAAATCTAATTGTATTTACATATTGTAACATCATGACATCATACACTTTTTCCTAGAGGCTCCAAACAATACCCGATGTTATGTAGGTGTACATGAAAACTATTGCGTAAAACCATGCTACATTAAGAGTTTAAAGTGTCCTCCTTTTTTCTTATTTTTTTTTTACCTACAAAAGTATCGATGATACATGAAGTCTATCTTCTTCGTCCGTTTAAAGTTAATTTTATATTGTTCATCATCATTTACATAAATTGTAGCCTATGTGTTATTTTGATGTATAAACTATATTAATGTAAGCTTCTATCTAAATTAGTACAGTAATTTTTACGTAAACCAATTTTCGATATTTTAAAAATTTTTTTAAAGTTCTGTGCCTCAAAACGAAAAAACGGAACCCTTATATGATCACATACTTGTTGTCGGTCTGTCAAGATCATTTATCTTGAGATCACGTAAAGTTATGAAACTGAAACGAATATTAAACTATCCAGGTCTAAGATCCCTTTAAGCGTAGAAAAAAAAATATACCATTTTTGCATAGTTTTTGCCACATTTTGTATGACATTCGGAGTGTCAACAAAATATAGGTATAGAATACTTCCCGCGGAACTACAGTTATAAAATTTAGCACGAAATGTAAAATTACAATACGAATAAAGTGAAAAATCAGAAAACTTAAAATTTTTGAGTTTTGTGTGAAAAGCACATTTTATGGAGACTCTTTTTCATATAACAAATTTTCATTTGTTATATGAAAAAAGAGTCATAGAATATTGATCGCCAAACTCTAACGCTACATTTTTTCTTATCAGACTCATTGGGTGTCGGAAAATAATACATTATTTAGTGTTAAACAGACCGGGACAAACGTGTGTCTGGTCTTTTTTGCACGAGTACTTACCACCGAACATACTACGCAACGAAAATTTAACGTAGCTCATTGCTATACATTGATAAACTTACATGGCGATAGCGATTATTAAATATAATACTAGATTACAAGATTATTTAGTATAACTATTGGTTAAATATTTCTTCTTTCTTTAGATTTTTTTTATGTTTTATTTTAGCTAAATATCTATGGAAGTAAATATATGCGATAAGGATAGGTTTTAAGTGAGTGGTATAATAAAATCCATCTTTCCATTAAGTAGACCGTTGACCGTTGACCGTGTTCTTTCCGTTGTGTTTCGTAAAATGTTAAATAAAGAATCCCTTCGATTTATTTCATTTTGCACGAATCGGGATTATAACATTGGAATTTGGAACATCTTGATAAAATATTTTTTTTTTATTTAAACAAATTCAATTACTAATATTTCCAGACTTCTTACGGCAACTGTAGAAGACACTTGAAATAGAATTATATAATAGTTTACTAATGCTAAATTTATTAAATTATGTATATACTCGTATAATATATCAATATTTCAGTGTACAAATAACGTATAACTAGGAGTATAACGTTAATGCACGAATGAACAGCAAACTAGCCCTGTCAATACTGTTCAAATGTTTAACTAACCGTAACACCGGATTTAAAAATCTTTCAGCACCCTCTAGACTGCTTATGATAAAAAAGCTATTTCCTCATCAACATACTCATACAACATTCCTTTTTTTTTCATTTGTATAATTACACAATAACATAACTTGATACATTTTTTATAATGAAAGTACAAAACATTTAAATTTAATATTGCATATGTTTTTACATTATGTTATATAGTAATTTTTTTATGAAAAATGTTGTACAAGCGATTGCAATATTTTTAGGGTTATGTATCACAAAAAGAAAAATCGGAATAAGCCTTGGACGTTTATTTTATAAATTGTACTTTCCGTTGACCTACAATCCTGAATACAGTATCTTCATTGGGTGACCGATTTTTGTCGCTTCTTCACTACATTGCAGTAAAAGGCACAACCAAAAAACATATACCTTAATGAGAATTATCTCAATTTTCATACACTGGTAAAGCTTATTCCTAGTAACAGTAAAGTTTACCAAACACAGATTTTTACTCGGTTAGAGAACGCCAAAATTAGCCCACTAACACATTTTCTGCTATTCCTTTAAAATAAACATATTTTGTAAATATTAAGTTTTTTTTAAGTATTGCTTTTTTTCAGTCGTTTCCAGAGTATAAATTCTCGTATTCAGTTCACGACCAACATACAGGCGATGTGAAATCACAGCATGAGCATCGTCACGGCGACGTCGTCCATGGGGGGTATGAGTTAGTCGAGCCCGACGGTCGCTTCCGGAAAGTGGAATACAAAGCTGATGATCATACCGGGTAGGAAAACTTTACTTAATTTTTATCATTTTTTTTATCAGCTTCACGCTATATCCCGCACACTGCAGGGTAGGCAGAGGGAACCTAATGTTAAGACACTCCGTTCCCCACTTTCTGCCGAATTCTGGAGGCATTGCGTGTTAAGTGGCAGAACTCAACGCCGCGTCTGTCCTTGACACCAGAGCGAAGAAATGGAAATATAAATTTAAGTAAATATATTTAATTAAATTTAATTTATTGAGTACATCATAATCCACATTTGTCTCTCTGTCTGTTTATATTTTAAATATTTATTTTAAGTTGATAATATGTATGACCAAAAGCAGTTACAACTTACAAGTGAAGTTCGAAGAGCATTATTATATGAGTCACTTCATTCGAAAATGATATTTGTAGGTGATTTTGTATAGTTTTTTTTTTCTCAGTAATTACTATTTAATCCAATGTTAATAATTTTCTTTGATTTTGATGACTTTTTCTAACATTAAAAAGTTCCGTAAGTTACTTAGGTATTACTTTTTGTAAATTTAAAATAGTTAGGGATATTAGTTTTAATATTTACAATTACTTTTAGTTAATTCTACTTATTTTGTTTGTTTATTTCAATTACTCAGAATTATTTTTTTCGGTTTATTTTAATTATTTAAGTTTCTATTTCCTTACTTATCTATTGACAATTGAAAATAATTTCATAAATATTAGTATAGTAGGCATACTACAAGCGGGCAAAGCCGCACAGATCCACTAGTAATTAATATAAAATATAATATTATTGTACGGACAAATTTTACTACAAATCAAATCAAATCACATCAGCTTCACGCTGTATCCCGCACAAAGCAGGGTAGGTTGAGTGGCAGAACTCAACGCCGCGCTTAGCCTCGTCACCAGAGCGAAGAAATGGAAATATAAATTTAAGTAAATATTTCATCTCCTCGAGTGGGGGTAAACCAGTCGGTCTTACAGTCACACTTCGTGCCGTTGCGCCACGACTGGCTGGTGGAATTTTACTACAGTGAGTTAAATATTACGATGACTTGAAATTAAATATAATTATTAATATGAATTCAAATGCGTGCTTCAATTTCTCTGCGACCTTCCATAATGCGCAAGAAATAAAAGATAATATTTGCAATTGATCACGTTTTTATACTTACGTATTATATTTGTTTTAGGTTTAATGCTGTTGTTCATCACTCATCACCACATCACCATATCCATCTGGAACATCATATTTGATAAAAAAAAATAAACAATTTTTCCGCTGAAAGACTGAACGGACCATTGCTCTTACTTATTAAGCACTGTACATTGAAATGAAAAATAAAAATAGCGCTATTAAATTAAAATATTCTTTTATTTATTTTTAATTACTATAATATATTATGGCTTATGTATGATTCTATGACGCGGCGTTGAGTGCGCTCAACACGCGATGTCTCTAATTCAAGCGGAAACTAGAGTTCGGAGTAGCTTATCAATATCATAAAGTAAGTTATACTATATACGATTATATAGAATGAATAACAAGCACGCATATGTCCGTAATTTTTTTTTAATTTTCTTTAGTTGAATCCCGTGACCATATTATTGTATTTCCATAACAATAAAAATGTTTTTTAGTTTTACAAATGTTTTAAATTTATTTGCTTTACAGAATTTGTAATCCTACGAGTATGTCAGATTTAAATAAATAAAATACAATAAATTAGCTGAAGCTAATATGCGGGGTAGAGGACACTCCGTTCCACACTTTCCGCCGAGTTCTTGAGGCATTGTGTGTTGAGTGGGGGAACTCAACGCCGCTCTTTGCCTCATCACCAGAGCGAAGAAATGAAAACATAAAGTTAAATAAATATTTCATTTCTTCGAGTGGGGATCGAACCCACCACCAGTCGATTTTACAGTCACACTTGTGCAGCTGCGCCACAACTGGCCTCAGATTTAAAATAAAATAAATTAAAAGTTGAATAAAGAAGGATTATTATTAATTAAGAAAATGAACTCAGAATTCATAGATTCAAATATCTCGTCGTGATAATCCTTAGTTATTTTTTATCCCGCTTATAGAAGTGTAGGCATAGAGAACCTTCTATCCTATAGAAACAAGAGGCGGGATGCATACGGGATACAAATCTATACAGGATACACGGGATACGAATACGGGATAAAAATCGTGCATAAAGTTTTTCTCTCATTCATTTCACCGTTTATTATTCATCCGATAAAATAGTATTTAGAATAATTTGCTTTGGATTATTCGCAGGCGTGATACTTTTATTATTTACTAAGTAATTAAATCTATGTAATTAAGCAATTATTATAATATAATTTTTCTACTATGTACACTTGTAACACAAAAAGGCCACAACAATTACGTACAAATAATTTATTATTTAATTTAATAATTAATACGCACATTGTTCTATTGTAAATGAATCGCTCAATCATGAAATCGTTTTTTATAATAATACAGTTATAACGCCTACATTCTTATTAATTGCTTATATAAGTTTCTAATATATTTTATTTGTAAATGTTGCTTCAATTTGTCATATTTGTAATTACAGTATATTTTTCTTTAGAAATAAATTGGTGCTTGTAAAACAATTAAAATTTTAGAATCAAAATGTAACAAGATAAGATACATATTTGTTAGAAAACAATTAAAAATAGTCCTAGCCCAGATAAATAAAAACAAACTAAGTTTAGAAACTATAATTGAAATAAAAATTACGAAGAAGCCACGACTGTTCATTCTGACCAAGCGTATAAAAATAATTATCGTAATAAAAAGTTAAAAAACTAGACAAAGTCTCCGATCACGCCAAGGGAAAGAAAATAAAAAAAAATAGCCTCCGCTGACTTAAGTTGTGACATAATTAATGCATGGCCTCTAATAAAATAAAATTTTGAATGCTTAAAAAAATTATAAAAGTTACTTCAAGGTATTTCTAATTTGATTATTAAATAAGATTTATTTTTTAATTACTCTGGTGAAAACAATCTATATTATAATAAAACAGTAAAAAATGTGAATATGTGACATTGAATATATTTGCAAAAAAATAATATTTAACATACCTAATAAAACAAAAATCTATGATTTTAAATCTTTTGCCTGTCTCGTTGTACACGCACATATTCTAAGCTTCTGGACCGATTTGAATGATTTTTTTTGGTGTATAGCTTTTTGGCTTGGTGGAGATCCAGGGGTCTAGGGAATATTTACACGTCGTCCAGTTCGTAGCCGCCATTCGAGAACCATTCCGCCCCAATGACCTGCGGTTCTCCTCGATGTTCGTCCGGCCTACTGCCACATCAGCTTAGCAATTCTCCGAGCAATGTCGATAGCTTTTGTTCTTATGTGGATATCGTCATTTCTGATTTTATCATGTAATCATCACTGGGAGCACACACTTGTCAAAGACTTCGTCTTGAGACAATCAGAAATTGGGACACGAAGATCTGTCGTAGCTTGCGAACGTCCGAGCTGGATTCGACAAGTGACCTCTTTCTTGAAGATGGATTTATCTAGCTGGCCTGGTTGTTACAGAAATGTATACATATGTAATGGTCAACACTATCGAGGCTAGTGTTCCTAATACCTACTGAAGTTGGTACAACATGAGCATTCATCATTATTTTAATTTTGCCCATGTTTATTTTGAGACCTGCTCTTTGAAAAAGTTTACGGAGATCCGCGAGCATTGTGTTCAGGTTTTCCATGGTCTCAGCCAGTAACACAAATCCAAAAACCCCGAGAGTTGTCAACTCGAATTATAAAACCATCCCCTTGAAAACAGTTAAGGTAGACGGGACACTCCAACTCATGGAACAGATACGAAAGATGAGTCAGAAGACGACAGCCGTTATATAACTAGATCTCTAAGTCATTGACATTTTAATAATAATTGATTAACCGTGAGAAATAAAAAACCTTTACACTAACATATCTATTCAAAATTAACGTCTGGACATTACACTCAGCCTGGAAAACATCTCCAGATATCCTCATGTGTATGTACGAAAACACCACTACGTCGCGTCGGTCCGATTAAAGATTAGAAGCATGAGACAGGGAGATGTTATTTGTACGAAACTGTTCGAAGGCATAGGAGGATATTTTCAAATTTCTGGACCGGAAAGGATACAGAACCAACATCAATGACGTATACCTTATACATACTTCTTCATTTTGCCGATGATAAATAAATTGAAATTTCTGTCTGTGATTTGAAAATAATAGTGTTTATCAAAATCAAAATAAGGGATAAAGTTATTAACACGGTAATAAAAAATAGACAAACAATTTTAGATTGTTGTATATCCGACAAACTTAAATTTGTAATGATTTTTTTTCTATGATTATCTATGATATTTTTTTTATTTTTCGATTTTTTTCCCTTATTTGTATTGTAGATTGTTACTTCGTGCCGAATTTCATAACTTTACATCCATGGGAAGTATAGGTTTTGATTACGCAGCGAGTTTCATGCAAATTGCAACAAATTTGATTAATAAATGCCCGTATCTTTTGACTGCGTTAACTTAGAAGCTTGATTTTTTCTATGTTTCAAGGGACCGTAGGTCTAAATAGTAGATATTAAAATCTACACACAATCTCGAGATTCGATCGGATCGGTCTTGACAGTTATACCAGACGGACAAAAGAAGCGGATGAGGCTGCGTGGTTGCCGCTAGTATTAAAATAAATGGTTACTCGATTGCGGTAAAACCAAAATATTTTATAGGATATTGTGTTAAGCAACCGAACTGTGAACATAACTTGTTTTCGGTCACTCTTGATTCAAAATTCCTAATGTGCTTAAATATTCAAATTGTTTTGTTTCTGTCTTCTGGTTCAATAATCAATAATAAATTTTGGCTATGTATATATAATGTTTATTGCAAACATAGAAAAAACAATTAAATTATAAAAATTGTACAAAGATAAAAACTAAAAGCCGTCGTGGTGTAGTAGGTAATGATCCGACTGTAAACCCGACAGGTTATCGGGGATAGGGTTATGGGTTTAATATCCACTGAAATGAAAATGTAAGCAATATTTAAATTATTTTCATTTTCTCATGTTGGTAGATGAAGCGCCTTAAAGTTCCGCCACTAAACAATCAACATCTCGAAAATTGACCGGAATGTTAGAAAGAACGGAATATATTATCAATAGGATGTCTCTGTCTACCCAGCTATAGGGGGAAAACAGTGTAAAAATGAAAAATAATGCAAAGCATTTGATTTTTAAACACAAATATTTTTTTCATATTTAAGAAATTTATCAAAAAAATATTAACTAGTAAATTGATATAAAACTAATTTAATAGTACCACTACAATGTAGCTTAGCTATCGATATAGCTATTTAGGTAATTGCCCATAAAGATTTATACAATAGGAAGACATAGATTATGATAAATCGTAATTAAATACCTTTGTAGGCCGATTACAAATAATTCGACCATTGCATTTCGTTATATTGTGATTTTATTTTATCATATAAGAATATTATAATATTATTATAATATGATGAGGTTGGCCGTCATTCTATTTATTTCATACAAAATAAAAATTTATATTCGAACACGCCCTAATTAATAGTTGAGCTGTGAAACTGTATAATTGCAACTGTATTGGTTTCTTGTAGGAAACAGAAGATTAAAATTCATAGCAATATGTGTATATAAATACACGAGATAGCGTGATATTAGTTAAGTTTGCATCTCCTATTGAACGAAAATAAAGGCGATGGTTTGGAAGGTATAAGATATAGATATAATCCGTTTTTTGTTAATCAATTCTTAGTTTTATTTTTTCTTATATTATTATAAACATTATTTTCAGATTATAACATTTTTGGGCATGGCGCTTTTGGCACTAAGTGATGCCAGAGCTCCTATATCAAAACAATCTGTAATAATTGAAAATTATGAAAAGCTTTCACACGTTGAATCTCAAAAGCCTGAGCATCATGAGGTATACGTAAGTTTTATTCACATTTGTATCAATTAACTTTTATTTTCATAATCTAAAATACTCAATAAATAATAAGAGTGTATATTAACACAAAATAAAATCCACATAGGCTTGGGCGTATCCCTCTTATGAATTTAAGTATGAAGTTGCTGACCCTCACACTCATGACTTCAAAGGACACCATGAAACGCGACATGGTGACGAAGTAAATGGAAAATATTGGCTTATTCAACCAGACGGATATAAACGAACCGTCAAGTACTACGCTGACAAAAACAGCGGGTAATGTATATTTTATTATTTATATATTAGTTTATAGTAATACTTATATTACAGTTACTCTTTAAAACCTTACAGTTTCAAAGCAGATGTTGACTATAATAAGCTATATCATAAATCAGAAGAAAATAACGAAGGAAATAAAGAAAATGCAGGTGGTGAGGAAGAAAATACGACCGAGGAAAGTAGTTCTATAGAAAATGAAAATAGTAATAATGAGGAAGAAAGTACAAATGAATCACTTAATAGTAATAACGAAGATGAGTCCACGAGTGTTGGTGGAGAAAGTGAAAATGAAAACAATGACATGGAAGACGGAGCTGGAGGTGAAGAATCTAATGATGAAGGAAATGATAATAGTGAAGAAAACGCACAAGAAACAGAATCCAGTCAACAGAACGGTGAAAGTGAAAACGATGAAGAAAGTAATGAAAATGAAGGGAGTGATAATGGTAACGAGGAAAGTTCTGCTGTTGAGAATAAAAAAGAGAAGCATGTCGTGAAACATGAATATCATTTTATAATCCATCATCCAAAATATATTAAAGCTAAGATCTGGGCTTGAATAATTTAGCTAATTTATGTAAACCGTTACTAATATCCCGCCAAGAGTGTAACTATAGTGTATTGTGTTGTAAGATTTAACATTTAAATATTTATGAAAAAAGCAGTTTTGTTTTTTTAAACCCTTATAAATATATTATTAATAGTAGGTATTAGTTATACCTACCAGTAGTTATATGTATAGAATAACAATATGAATTTAAAAATATACAACAAGTTTTAAAAATAAGAATATTTAATAATTATTTATAATGTACAAATCATTATTAGTTATTGCTTATAGCATTAAATGCTCCATTGAACATTCAACTAAGTAACTCTGTTTAATATTGCTTAATGTGAACAAGTGGGCTATAACTCTTTAAATAAAATTTCACTTCACATCCAAATATGACAACATTGAACATTTAAAAGAAAAATAATTTTGAACTTACCTAATATTGTACAAGAAATATATTTTTCTTTCTTAAATAAAAAGCAAATGCTTATTATAAATTAGCCCTCTCGATATCTAGTAAGTCGTTTTTTAACTAGTCTTAGTTTCTACATTAAGCTCAAACATTGTACAAATAAAAGTATCAATCAATTTTAAATATATATTTCTGAATCTTATTCCTGTGGAAAATCTTTATATTTACATTATCTCACTTTCCTTTGCCTAGTGCCAAATGTAGGAAGTTCATTTGTTTTTCACTACTTACATACAATGTTACTAAATAATTGCCAATCTTATATATTTTGTGGCGCACCGAAATACTTTTCGATTTTGAACGTGTTTGTTGTAAGTTCACCTCCATACAAAGGATTTTAATTTACTCAATATTTAAATTATTTTAATATTCCTGCTCTGGTCTGCCACTCATCATGAAATATTCTTGAATCCGGGCAGAAAGAGCAGAACTACAGTACGGTTGACGAATTTAAGTCGATAGGAAGTTAGGGTTTCTCAATTTTTGCGCATTATACACTTGGGAGTAAAATAATCACAAATAAGAATAAAATCTAAAATTAAATATTCACAGCCATCTGCAATTAATTTTAGGGTGGCCACTATCCATCATACTATGCAGAAAAATGCGTAAAAAAGAAGAAAAAAGAGTGTCTCAATGCTAGATTTTCTTTGCCTACCCTGTCTTATACAAGGGACGCGTGAAACTAAAAATCTTACATAGTAGTATATTTTAATAAGCTGTATTGGATATTTATATAATTCTTGTTATCTATTCTTGCTAATGAGACTTTTTTATATTATTATGTTATGTCAGAATAACGATTACATTCGTAATCGTTATTCTGACTCTTTATACATAAGGCACTGTAAAACGAAAATTAATAATGAAATACTTATCATAAAAAAATAACAACGCATGTATATTTTTTTTACACCGCAACCACGTTCTCACCCAATTTCATTGGTTGGCCGAAAGAGATTTCTTTAAGAGATAAGCCATTGTAAACTATTTTTACAATTTTATTATTTCTTATGTGTTTTATTACATGCACTAAAATATATGGAAATGTTAGAAAATAACCAATATTTTTATCTCCATATATACATACATATATCATACAAACAAAAAGACTTATTTATATTGTATAGATTGAGTTTGTACTATAAGTTTAATTTTTTTACCATTTTCATAAGCATTAAATGCGGGCGTGGTCGTTGGTAATCACAAAGCAAGTGAAGTAATCCTACTTTTTTATCAATTCGTAACATGAATACGAACACGTCCATTAATACTTAAAACGTGGAACAATATAATTAGTTAAAGAAAGTGAAGAGTGAAAAACCGGCCTTAATGTATATATAGGACTGATAGTTACCTGTCAGTTAAGTTGGTATCGCCAATTGATAGGAGAATCTAGGGTCATGATTTGGAAGGCAAGTAATGATGACCTAAATATTTAATATTTATTAAATAAATAGAATTTCAATACAATTTTATTATCAGAATAATAAAAAATAAATTACAGTATTATTTTTTATGCTTCTTGCAGACAATATTGGTGGTTAGTGTAGCACATTATGTGCTATCTGAACAAGAAAAAGGCGCAGTATCTGAGCAAAGAGTCACTATACATCATTCAAAATCTCATATCACCGAACACTCGAATGGCGATAAGGAATCAGAGAATCACGAAGAATACGTAAGTTTTTATATATCCAAAATAATATTAATTTTATAACTAAATAAATAATATTTAATTAGGATTAACATCAAGAAGTTATAACGAGTCTTGAATTAAAATTGCAAAAGGAATGTGTTTATAACAATTTTCACTCATCTTAATTAATTTTATTTACTTTTGACTTGGGCGAACAGTATGTGGATTGTGGAGTGTATAACATGTGATTGTGTAGGTGTAAAATGTAAATTTGAAGAAAGTGATTTATAATACAACTTCTAAGAAATATACATATTCAATTCTTCTCGCTATAGGCTTGGGCGAATCCTTCTTATGAATTCTCATACAAAGTGAATGATCCCCATACACATGATGTAAAAGGACAAAATGAAAACAGACATGGTGACGAAGTCAAAGGTATATATTGGCTTTTGGAACCGAATGGTGATACACGTACTGTAAACTATAATGCCAACGATCATAAAGGGTAAGATGATTAAATATTACAAGTTAATTTTTGCTTTACACAAAAATATCCCTATATTTTACAATATTCTTTTTTTAGATTTAATGCTCAAGTTGATTATGCTCGTTACGAAAAACATAACGAAAACAGTGATGATAATAATGGATACAGTGTGCATGAAGAACAAAGTGAAGATATTGTTCAAAATAAAAATGAAGAAAATAATAACGAAACCAGCAATAAAGAAGAAATTGAAGAAGGAAATAAAGAAGAAAATACAGAAAACAATAAAGAAGAAAATACAGAAAACAATAAAGAAGAAAATGCAGAAAACAATAAAGAAGAAAATGATCAAGGAATAAATGAGTCAGCTGAGAAAAATCAAGAAGAAAACATGAGTGAAAAAAATAATGATAATGTTAAGGAAAATGAAAATATAGCGGAAGAAGAAGGAGAGAACGTAGAAGTTGTACGGAGACCAACCACATTCAATTTAAAAGATGATGACGAACGATTAGAACATATTAAACAACATGATATAAAGCGAAACATTTACAAAAATGACAAGGAAGGCAATGGCAAAACTGAAAAATACGGTACTCGGAATGAACGTACAAGAAAAATAAATTTAAACAACCATGATTATCAAATTGATAATAACCGAGGCTTCAGTAAACAAGAAAAGAAAAGTCATCAAAGCAAAAATATTGAAGGCAATAATGGCGGCCACAAAACTGCCAGGCGCAACGAAAATACTGCTCAAATAAATGAAAATGAAAAAAGATTTGGAGATCAAAATAGTGAAAATAAAAGTAAAAACAACCAGAAAAAAAATTCTAAATCTAAAAGTGATAACGAAGCAGACACATATAAATTATATATTGGAAAATTGGATGATATTGACGATAATGAAAGTCAGACTTATCAGCATCGTATTTTTATTAATCATCCTAAATTTTCTATTTCCTCTCCTAAGCAGAAAAGACATCGACATTAATTTATTTTGTTATATTTGTTATTACATAAATATAAATAAATATATATTTCTAAGAATATTGAAATTATTAAAGAAGAAATCAAGATCCTATCGATAAGATTTTTATTACTCATTATTTTAATTAAGCATAAAAAATGTTTCCTTTTTCGTTCTTAATAATTTTTACTACTCTTATAAAATTTTGCTATCCAAAGATTGAAATTTACTCAATAATTTAATCAATATTTAATAATTCTCTTCATGTAATACGCTTATAGTTTTTATTTCATTAAAATTCCATATTAAGTAACAATAAAAGTAGTCGGTAGACTGTATAAGGCTTTGACGTGGTGTGATGAAGGAAAAGTTATAATATATATATATAAATGGCTACATACTTTGTTGTGATGTCCAAGTATTCTGATTTCAAGTTCAATCGCAATTTTCCTTTTATAATTTGAAAAAAAATTTTGACTCTACGAAGATTTTTTTACTCTCCTTTATCTTGTTAATTTTCTTATATGGGTTATAACAAGGCTTAATAAAAAGCCTAAGAATAAACTAAAAAGAAGAAACAAGTGTAATAGTTTAGAAGTTTATTAAAAGTAATAGGTATTAAAAAAAATACATAATTAAGATTAACATAAACACATCATATTCTTATTTGCATATTAGAAGATTTAATTGTCATGGCCACATTGTCAATCAATTAAATTTGTCCAAGGAGCCCTGTTAAATATAAGTCATTAACCCACTCGGGGCAAAATTAACTAAACAAATTTATTTAACATCAAATTATTTATAACATTGTATTCGAGATGATCAACGTACAACCGGCGCATGATTTTTACGCACTTATGGCCGGCCATTAAAATAATTTCTTTTTTTTTAAATATGAAAAATTATAAATAATAGAAAACTTTAACCGATAGCCATATTTCAACACAATATATTTTTTTTCCAGCTTCACGCTATATCCCGCACATAGAAACCTAAACAGAGGCAATCAGGGAACCTTGTGTTAAAACACTCCATTCCCATTAGCACACTTTCGTACCCAATCTGAATGTTTGTGTGTTGAGTGGCGGAACACAACGCCGAACTTTGCCTCGTTATCAGAGCGAGAAAAATGAAAATATCAAATATTTCTTTTTCCCGGGTTCAAATCGAACCCACAACCTGTCGCGCTTACAGTCACACGCTTGTGCGCCTGCGCCACAACTGGCCTCAACTTTAATATTAATTATTTTAGCTTAATCTAGCACAGGGCGTAACTACTCATACATGGTAGGTACTTTACCTACCTGGAGAGTTAATTACTAATTGAACATCCTTCCTTAATTAAGGTAAATAATAACAAAAATCCGTTAAATAAGCAATTGCTAAGAATCTATTTAATCTATTAGAAATATGAACACAAGTTACTAGGACTCTCAGCATACAACATGAATTTGGTAAGTGATTTATGTGTTATTCTAATATCTGTTGTTTATAGTTATTATTTTAATATAATAAAAGGTGATTTATTGGGTAATTAAAATATTAAAATAAATTATTTCATAAAAGTAAGTGATTTTCAATTTTAATCAATTGATTTTTAAAATGCCTCGTTCAGATCGTGACTCTACTTGCAATTTTGGCGACCACCGCCTTAGGAGAAGAAACAAAATCTGACTCAAAGGCTGATCCATCTACATTAAAAGCGATTTTAAATAAAGAATATTATCTAGGCTCGGGTGCAGATCGCTCGAAAAACTCACATGATCACCGAGTAAGTTGTTTTTTTTTTTTATTTTTACACATTAATTTAATTTTTATGACGAAGCGGGGACCTATTGACACGTCACTTCGTGGTCCATCGTCTAAGTTTTAACTTCCAACACTGCAAGCTGAATGGTGGAATGCAACGTCTATTTAATTGTCATAGAATTTCTATTAAAAATTCTATTAAAAATTAACAAATAAAATATTTGAAAATTCTGTAATTAAAAATATTTTATTTTTTAGGATAAGGAGCTCCGTTTAACTGAGGAAGAAAACAAGTATGTAAAAAATTATTCATTTATAATTATTAAAATAATACAACCAGGGACCAGGACCGCGTAAAGAAATTTTATTCATCTCTTACGTAATAAGATAGATACTTAGATTTATGCATTAAAGCAAAAAGATCTTGCATCACAAACGTAATTTAACCGACTTTGGAATTATTTTGATTATTTGTAAATTGTATAATCACTTTGTACCGATTATATTAAGTTTCCATTTTTTTTAATCAAAAATCTGCCTGACCATTGATATCATTAAACAACTTTGCCCATCATAATGTGAAATCACAGTATGATGGACAAAGTCAAATATTATTTTAAAAAAAAAAATTAAATAGGTTATATATTTTTACAGCATCGTGCGAGATGTCTACAGTCCCGATTACTACGAACCCAATGTTATTCTGGATTTTAGATACATGAAATCAGGAGGCAGAGGATACGCCAGAAGTGACGGGGGACAGATCTTGATACTGCCTAAACGTAATCAAAATCCTTCTCTGTACAACAACTATGACACTCTCATCGAATACTTACGCCTTAAACACTTAGAACCAGCAAATAAACATTTGTTATTCGAGTCCAATCGACAGAAATATCACGGATGGCAAAAGGCCTATCATGAATATGAAGATGAACATTCAGACGCAGAGTGAGGGTGGGCACAATACAAAAACTAATTACAATTATACATTGATTTTTTTTATATTTTTAAATATATAAAAAATAAATATTTTACTTAATTTATTCTGATTTTTATATTAAAATCTCTTATGAAAACAATTTTAAAATTAAAATATTTTTTACTTTTATTCCTCAATGACAAAGGCATTCAATAAAAAGAAAAAATTTAACGAACTTAAATAAAGAAATATTTTTTATTTACATGTTAAATGTTTTTAAAGCTCCATAACTATTGCGAATGTTTTATTAATAGCTTTATAGCCCGTATTCAATTAAATCTATCTCTAATTTTATCTGATTTGTCCTTGATTAATCAGTTAAAGCAATACTATGACAAAATGAAAAGTTAAAATGTTTTTTGAGCACATTTATATACAAAGAAAATATTTAAATATAATTTTCGGTTGGCTACAGCCATTTTTAACTGGCAGTGTAATTATAGAAATCCTAATGTTAAAACACTTCATTCTCCACTTCTACACTAACATAGGCTTTAGCGACAAATTTTAATAGAAAGATTAAACATTAGCTTTGTGCTAGCAGAGTTATTAAGTTAAAAATATATTTTAATATATGGATAACCTGTGACGTTTTATTTATTATCTCCTCGCATACGGCCAGACTCTCCTCAATTGCGATGCGATGACGTCTATTATAGATTAAAATTCGCTTGTTAAATAATAATTAAACTGTACATTTTAATACTTCATAAAATTTATGAGGCCGGCCGTGGCGCAGGGGCACAAAGTGTGATTGTAAAATCGACTGGATATGAGTCCCCACCCCCACTCTAGGAAATGATATATTTATTTACATTTATATTTTCATTTCTTCGCTCTGGTGTCGCGACAAAGGCGCGGCGTTTAATTCCGCCACTCAACACGCAATGCCTCCAGAACTCGGCGGAAAGTGGGGAATAGAGTGTCTTAACACTAGGGTCCCTCTGCTAACCCTACTGTGTGCGGGATACAGCGTGAAGCTGATTTTTTTTTCATAAAATTTATACTTATAAAGTATATACATATATAAGAACCAATATATTTAGTAATTTATGTACACTTACAAATAAGTACAAACGACTTAATGTTACAATATTAAATATGCCGCACGAGCTAACTGTTGCCTTGTAAAATATAAACATTAAAAATCTATTTGTATTTATACTACGTAAAAATGTACCGTATTTTTAGATATTAAAATTTTTGTGAAGATTTAAAATTTTACTATATTTATATACAAATATAACTTTAGGCTTACTTAGACAATAATTGAAGATTATGACATCACTATTTTTAATTTTATCATAGAAATTAAATAAATTGTTGTATCTTTCTCATGTTGATGGCAGGCAAGGCAGGTTGGTGGCAGGGTGTATAACTGTTAAGAAAATTGTGCATTTAATCTTTATGAGAGACATTTATATATTTTTTTTACTATTAATATTTTTTTGTTCCACGTTCTACCCCTTATACAGCGGGGCAGGCAGGCAGGGGACCTTAAGACCCATTCAACATGTTAATTTTGGTTGAAAACTGGAGTGTCTTGACTCTAATTCTCTCTACTTCAGCAGAATAAACATGTATATATGTTGTATACCTATATTACAAATTATTGTAATATAAGTACATATTATTTAAAAAAAACATATTTTTATAGTAAAGTACATCGTGCAGTTAAAACACGCATTGCATTATCAACTTCTCTAAAGCTCTCTAACATAATTTACGATGATCGATTAACCTTGGTTCGTTAATGTACAAAAAATTAAGAAAACGTAAACTGATTACTTAAACATACTTGAATTAACAACAAAACTATTTGCGTAATTAAATTTATAAGACTAGTGATTTCCAAATTAATTAGATATATAAATAATATAGGTACTAATAAATACAATAAGTACTAAAAATTTGACCTATTATATATCTTTAATATGACAGTAATTCCATCATTTCGAGGTCACTGTGTGATTTATAGTAAGTGATCAACGGGAGCACCCACGACTCCGTGTAACACCAGATGAGCTACAGGTGCGTTGCGTTAAGCTAGAGGTAGATGCGCTTTTTGACGGTACCCATATAGTATCAACCCGAAAATACTGCCGCAAGTAGGCCATTCCACATGGAATGAAGTTCCTATAGAATAGTAAGTCACAGTAGTGGAGTGCCACGCATCTCAATATGCTGATCGGGCTAATGTATGGATACTGGGCGCGGAGAGGAGAGTTCTCAAAAAATGGTCACAACAAGAGAATTTTTTTTTGGTTAAAACGCAAGCCTATGTCTTCTGGGGATTAAAGTTAACCAGGTTCCTTTCACATCTTAAAAACATTCCCAAGGGATGCCTCAACAGTATGCAGTATACAGCATCCACTCCGCTTCTCTTCTAACATGTCATTGTTTGTAGTAAAAGGAAATTATTCATACTTACATAAACAGCTCTCTCTCGTACAATATGTAATTAATACTGACTTGTTCATTATATAGATACATAATTTATATATTATAATTATTTGTAGTTTAATACAATTTTATAATTTGGCTTTACATATACCTGTTTATACTAGACAAACTTATTCATTTCTAAAACCACGGTGAAAATCAAATATTCATACATATAGATCAAGGCTCAAAATGACTGCAACTACTATGTTTATTACTTAAATATAAATTACGACACATACCATAAAAAGTTTAATGTACGTTTGTATATTTTTTTCTGGTTAAGCATTTCCGTAGCTACCGGTATCATACAAAGAATGTAGATTAGGTAGTACCTACTTATCATACGATAAAATATATCAATTACTAGCGGCCGGCACACCACCTATATTTCTCTTATTTCTCAACAGATTGATTGTATAATTTAAAAACTCCATCATTTTTCATAATTCTAAGAAAGTACAAGTACTACGTACCTACTTGAGAGGATGTTATCAGCGGCAAGGGTGCCCCCTGTGGGACTCGAGCCTACATTTTCTCGAAAAGTAGACGTCCAATTTACATGCTTTAATAGCCAAAGCTTATCTTCAATATTTTTGTCAGATAAAATACAGAAAAATATCACCTTCCAATTTTCAATTATTTTTAATCGCGAAATGCCTTATTGTCACTTACTTATTTACGGCGCCGTAGTCTTTATTTTAGAACTAATTTCTATAGCACACGCGGCTAAAGTAGTACGATGGCGTTCCTAATTATTATTAAAAAATAGGGCCAGTCGTGGCGCAGGGGCACAAAGTGTGACTGTAAAATTGACTGGTTGTGAGTTCGATCTCCACTCGAGGAAACAAAATATTTATTTACATTTATATTTTCATTTTTTCACTCTGGTGTCGAAGCAAAGCGCGGCTCGAGACAAAATTTAGTAAAATTGGTGCTAATAAATAAGAAAATTTATAATCGGAGAAATAAGACCAAAGTGAGAGGTTTTATGTTTTGTTTGTGAATATGGGTCAGCACTCGATATGCAGATCGTAGGCAGATTGTGTCGCTGTTGAAGTATCAAAACGATCGAAATACCCACGATGTAATGTTCTTGATGGTTATCGTATCCTTATAACACTAACCGAAAGTGAGACGTTATATGTATATATCAAAAGTACAATATTTATCAATTCAAATTTGTATTATTTAAAAAAAATCTAATAAATCAGACTCACGCTGCATCTCGCACACAGCAGGGTAGGCAGAGGGAACCTAGTGTTAAGACACTCCGTTCCCAACTTTCTCCTGAGTTCTGGTGGCATTGCATGTTGAGTGGCGGAACTCAACCCCGTGCTTTGCCTCCACACCAGAGCAAAGAAATTAAAATATAATTTATATTATTTTATATGTAAATATGTACTAGCTACTATTTATATTTAAATTGGTTTGGATATTTTTAAAATATCAGTCATTATGTTTTGCTCAATATTCAATCTCTCTTTATAGTATTTCCTTTGTCTATGCACCTGTGCTACCGGAAAAGAAAATGTCAATTTATTATTATTTATTTTCTTCTTATTATTAAGGTCTATTGCATTAAATACATATGTATACGGTACGGTGGACTTTTCACTAGAAGAATTTTCTTCCAATTGACCTGTGAAAGTGCAAACAAAATGGTGTAAAGAAAAAAATATTAAAAATTAATAAAATAAATTACATCTAAAACATATACACACACATAATTATATATTAATATTTGTTATTGTAAGATTGATACGGTCTACTTACGTGCCATTGAAAGTTATTAGTTAACAATTCCTTAGAAGAAGTTTCCCTTTATGCATCACTGAATGTATCTATTCTTAATGATTTAATAGTTGTTTGTTTTTTTTTTATATATATATTTAAATCTAGGGTATGTATTTGAATATGGAAAGCTATTTTAATAATCAAATTGTCTTATTAAATTAATCCAGAATATAATAAGAAACAGTCATTCTGATATACAGCAAAATATATTATATGGAATACAATTTCTGACATTGAAGCAGTCGATGAGTTTGATCTGCATTAGGATTTTTACCCGTTCTCAATTGCAGTAAAAGATTTCACCACCTAGCATATTGTTTAATTTTGTGGAAAATACAGAGCTAAAATAAATATAAAAACCTGCTAAGTACGAGTCGGACTCGCCCATTGAGGCTTCCCTACCTATTTCAGGATAGTGAGTCAACGGGACGTACAATTTATAACAATTTACCAACTTAGGTTTGCGGGCATATGCATTTATTTTGTATGAATTAACTACAAATATAAGTTTGTAATGATTTCTTTCTATGAAATACCCATAAACTTATTTTTTTCGGAATTTTGCCTTTATTTGTATTGCTAGTTCTCGTTTCATAGCTGTAGTTCCACTAAAAAATACCCTATAGATTTTGATTACGCGTCAAATATCATACTCAAATCGATACATAAACACTCGTATCTTTTCATTCGTTGACCTAGGAACTTGATTTTCTTTCTCTTTCTTTTCTCTTTTTCTTGATTAATATTAATTTCAGTTTGATACCTCAACGCGATCTCAAGACATATGGTGTTGACAAACGAACAAATAGACTACAAAATGATCCTATAAGAGTTCCGTTTTCACCTTTTGAAGTACGGAACCCTAAAAAGACTAATAAAGTCAGTTTTTTCTCATTGTTTAAGGTCGTTGAAAGTTATCCACTTATTGGGAATAAGTTATGATTTCTTTATTAGGTTTCATTACCACATCACTCTCACAGTTGCAATCTTCGATAAACGAAATTACCTTGAGAAGCTTTTGTTTTACAATCAGAGTTTCCTTTTATGCCGTTCCTTTGTTCGTGGTTTTCATTTTGTGGTTCAAATGTAAATTCAATATAAGAAATAGAAGATAATGTACCAATTTACGCCAACAATTTGGTTTGAAAAAAACACTCATTTTTTTTTATTTATCAACGAAAATTGTCCACCACGACTATCCACCATTAATTTGTTCAGTAGAAAAAACTAATCGAAAAAAAAGACATCAAAAATGAAATTATTTTTTGATATAACATTTATAATATGTATAACATAAACATTCTAATTATGTGTTTACTTTTTTTTTTCATTTTCCCCATTTACCTGTTTATAATTATAAAAATTTCTTTACGCACTAAAGTTTAAAGGTTGTTAAGAAGATATGGCTACATAGACGTATGACCGTCTTTAGTGCATTTTTTATTTACCTATATAGTGTCTTATACAAAATAAAGTATAATAATAATAAAACTTAGTGTTTTAATATTTTTAAATGTATTTTTATAACAATTTATATTAAGAATTCTCTTGTATAATAAAATGTAAAATTCTCTTGTATAATAAAAGTATATGTAAATACTTAGTCTCAATACTCAGTCCATCCAAATTCCATAAGATGAAGAGTGATGGAAAGTGTGAACACTAACGGAGTAGGTTAGGGTTCACTGACTATCTAGTTATAGAGGTATGGATCCTAGCTGATACATTACAGGCAAATATGTTTATATTCTCTAACGCCCAGTATTAATAACCTATCTCCAACGTCAATCTTAGATTGTTTCATACATCTATCCAATCTCTAGATTGGATAGATATATGAAACAATCTATGTTGTGTGTGTCTGTGTTGATGTTTCATACATCTATCCAATCTCTAGATTGGATAGATATATGAAACAATCTAAGATTGACGTTGGAGATAGGTTATTAATATTGGGCGTTAGGGGATGTCCCTGTGTGTTGGACGTGTGCGTGTCCCTGCACAGGTCTCCTATATACCAGTTTTCTGAACCCGATAACTTTAATGACAGAGAATGATAAGAATATTGGTAGTTACACTCCTAAATACATTGATTGCGTGTGTTGTCAAATAATATGATATATTTACTTATAACCTGATTAATTGAATGCATAACGATAAACATTTCCTCTCTATAATTGTTTTATAGTAAATTGACCTTGTTTTCAAAAATCCATCTCAATACTCAAACCTCGTACTAGTTCTAGTGTATTACGTAAATCACGTACATGTATTTTCTTTCTTCTCTTGCTTCATAAAAACAAACAAAACAAACAAGTTTTTCAAGTTTTGATAATTTCATTGATTATTTAAGAGTTTTTTTTTTTATTTTGAATACGTTGTTATTGACATGTATAATCAATTTAATATGTTATTCTTAGTTATAATTTTGTCTTTCTTTAAATTCCTATGTCCCCAAGTTGGGGCAGAAGGCATCCACAGAGTTTCGCCATAGTGCACGATCTTGAGCTTCTCGTTTAATTTCGCTCCATGTCTTGCCAATCTTCTTCACCTCGTCTAAAACTGAACGTCGCCAAGTTTGCTTGGGACGGCCACGTTTGCGCTTAAATTTATAATTTTGTAAACATATGGAAATGTTGAATTTTCCGTTCTACTTTTTTGCCTCTTCTCCTCATGTAGCAAACTTCATTGTTTGTCTAATTAGGACACTGTATTTTTTTTTCTCAAATAGTAATTTGTACCGCAGCTATGTACTCTTAGTACTAAATTACATAAACATTTTGCATTATTTATATACAATTTATTTTAAATATTTTTTTTTAAATCGAGGAAAAATCTAAATATATTAGAAAATTATATTAGTAAGCCAATTAAAATTGTTTATATTCAAAGGATGAGGTACCGCGGACATATTGTAAAAAAAAACAATATAAAATAAAATAAAAAAGCGATGTGAATCTACGTTTAACATGACCCCGGGCAACAGCTAGCATTATATAAAATGTTAGGACGTAATTAAATCTGATCTATTAAGCTAAATAATAAAACGAGTTACTCAAAATATTTAACCAAAAATAAATCTATTAGACATAAAATAAAATATGTTCGCGTGTTAAAATATTTCGTAATTTTAAATAACTACATACATACATACATGTATACCTATACCCAATTTAAATTTATTACTATTACATGCTCATATTGCGCAAATTTATTTGCTTTTGATTTTGTTCAATAGATATTTATATATTACATAATATGTGGAAAATATAGATCAGTTCTATTTATAATCGTGAAAGTATGCGCGCGCGCCGTTTCGAGCGATGGAGGCAAGATTGTCTTATCAGTGACGTAACGTGTCCTGACTTTGATCGATGTCACAAAGTAATTGTTTGTGTGTCTCTTAAAAGTGTTTGGGTTGAATAATTGATTTCACATTGCACATTCCTAGTTTGGAGATTACGATCAGTTTGGGATATCTATTCGTATAGCCTATCATTAATTAAGCATATTTGACTGCCCATACCTGTGCTTAAAAAAAATCGCTGGCATTCTCATAGTAAAAATCTTGTTATAGAATTTGCAATAATAGTTAAAATAAATAAATAAATCAGCTTCATGCTTTATCCCGCACGCTGCAGGGCAGGCAGAGGGAAGCTAGTGTTAAAACACTCCGTTCCCCACTTTCTACCGAATTCTGGCATTGCGTGTTGAGTGGCAGAACTCAACGCCGCGCTTGTCCTCGACACCAGAGCGAAGAAATGGAAATATAAATTTAAGTAAATATTCCCTTGCGCCACGACTGGCCTCAATAATAGTTGATTTTACTATTATTATTGCAATCTCTCTATCAACATTTTAGTTCATTTTACTATAACGACATAATGGTGCTCTACCATATGACTGATAAGTCTTTTTCTTTCAACTTAAATATTGAAAATTTTGCACATATACATACACTAAAGAACAATTTTGCACTCGCAAATTTGAGCCTTAATTGGAAAGTAATAAGCAACCAATTGATATTGGTAATAAAGTTTTAGGTCCTTTGCATAGATAAGACGAGAGAACAATGCTCTATGAACATTATAATTAATTTTATTAGCAACGAGTATATTATTACGAGGCCAGTCGTGGCGCCGGGGCACAAGCGTAACTGTAAACACGATAGGTTGTGGATTCGATTTCCACTCAAGGGACTGAAATATTTAAATTTTATTTTTATTTTATATATATATTATATAGAAAACATCAATATCTTATTAATCACAAACAAATAAAAACTTGTACAAAAAGTACAGAGCTACGAATCAATAGAATATTATAAGAATACTATTAAAAAAAGGTATATACTTCAACTGTTACAAAACAAAAAAAAATGCCAAATATAAAGTGTAATAATATAAAAATAAGAGAAAATGCCTCCATATGTGTGCATCCATGTGTCGGTGACTGTGTATATATCATAGAGTATTTTCAGAGTATATTATGCATCAGCTAAATAAATATCTAAGCTAAATTCCTGTGTTGTTCGAAAATGGCATTTCGCTACATTATAAACTTTGCCTGTTCTTTTATCTTCTATAGAAAATGAACAAAAAAATCAGCTGCACGCTTTTCACGCTACGGATCCCGGCATATGCGGGAGGTAACCTATTGTTACGATATTCCGATCTCCACTTTTGACCAAATTTTAGCGGCTTTGCATATTGAGTGGGAATGCCGCTTAGTCTACAAGAGCAGGGAAATGACAATAATAAAAAAAATGTAATCAATGAGTTAGAATCGAACCCATAACCGTTGCGTTTTCAGTCTATGCCACGACGGCCTCAAAAATATATGTAGAGCTAAATTTACTAACCCTATGTAAGGGTGTATTTAAATCAGAAATACCTAATTATTTTTTTTTACTTATCGTTGTTTTTCTTGAGTCTAGTTTTAATTGAGACGTAATTTTTTATTTTTTTATAAAATAATAAAAAAAGACATTTAAAAATTAAAATAATTATAAATTTATGATCTATTTCGCTGTTCAAAGGTGAAGGGGCGTTTGGAAATAGACAAATAAAGGGCATGGGACCAATACGACCCTGCAACTTATCTTTTATCTACAAACGTATTTATAATATAATAAAATCAAATGTGTAGTATATATTACGTTCTTTGTGCACACGTGGGCAGTTACCTGTTTTCAATTAGTACGCCTCAACAAATATTCTCGTTATATCATAATACACTATATTTATTGTTCACTTAAATTTTTTGATCATACATATATCCAGTAAAAGTTTATGATAATTGTGACACCATACCAAAATTTCTTTGACATGACCTAATAACAGCTGTTAAGCCACGGATTCCTACTTCGTTCAAATTTTGAAGCATAATTTTTAATATTTTTGCAATTTTCACAATAACTATGTAATTTCTAAGACAAGTTAGAAAAAAATTAGTCTCAAGCTCATACTCAAGTTTCGTGCCGTGTGATCCCGGCCTACAATAGGATCATCCTGGTACTGGTGGTGTCGTAAGAGGCGACTAAAGTACGTGTGGTAGAGTCACGTCGCCAGCAATGGCAACACGCATGGGCAGACTCGACCGGATCATTACCACCCCCGGCATTTAAAACCGGTGTTAAGTAGTGGCTTTACGCCACTGCGTTTCGCATCAGGTAATGCCGGGCTCCGGCGTCCATCCCATCTTAAAGGCCGGCAACGCACCTGTAGCTCCTCTGGTGCTGTACGGGGTCGTGGGCGGCAGTGATCACTTACCATCAAGTGACCCGCATGCTCGTTTGCCTTGTCTTTTCCATAAAAAAAAAAGTTTTTTATTTGTACTATAATGATTACTATACTAAATTAAACAATTCCGCCACGCCAACACGCAATGCCGCCAGAACTCGGCGGAAAGTGGAAAACGGAACTGTCTTAAAATGGAAACGGAGTGGCTTAACGCTAGGTCCCCAGGTTTCCCCTACTTACCCTGCTTTCTGCGGAATACAGTGAGTAAAGCAAAGAAAAATAAACATAATATGTTGCCACTTTTAAAACTTGATTTTAAGAATATAGCAAAACATTCAGTGATAAACTTAATTAGAAATTGCCTGTATAAAGATAAAAATGTTAACTTTTTTATGAAATCTTAATCTATATTAAGATAAGAATATAACATTTCGATATTATACACTCCAAAAAAAAATATTTTTAATAATTTTGTATTGAAATGGAAGTTACAAAAACTAGTCTTGGCGCAGAGTCACAAAGTTTGAATGTAAACGCAACAAGTTGTGGGTTCGATTTCCACTCGAGGTAATTAAATATTTAATATTTTTTCATTTCCATCACTCTGGTGACGAGGCAAAGCGTGGCGTTGAGTTCCGAAACTCAACACGCAATTCCTTCAGATCTCCACGGATAATGGGAAACGGGGTGTCTTAACGTTAAGTTCCTTCTGCCTACTCTGCTGTGTGCAGGATAAAACGTAACGCTAAAAAAAATTAGAAAGAAATTAAATTTTTATGTAAGCCCGCCGAAGCCTAACGTAATTCTATTTAATAAACGAAAGACATGTTATATGATATAATACGTTCTTATACGATACAAGTATTATTTACAAACACGTTCTCAGCGTGAAGCTGAAGATATCGCCTACTTTTAAATAAACTAATAAAATATCACACGTCAAACCAATTACGTCAGTTTCTTTAATAAATAGACATGTTATCTATAAGTTTCCATTACCTCAAACGCGCATAATTTACGTAGCAATTAATATATGAACCTATTTCAGATGTAGGATTAGTTTCGCAACATGTACAGACTGCAGCTTAGGGGCTAGCGCCTTATGTAAGGTGCCACCCATAGCCAATTTAACTTAAATTACTGCATATGTGTTGTAGAGTTGTTACACACATATTTTGAAGTTAAACTATAAATTTAATGATTACTTATAAATAAAATTATGAAAGGCAAAGTTTATAATAGTAGTTATATATTACTATAGAATTTTTACATCTGTTAGTATTTTTATGACACCCTTCATGTCATATATCGATATAAGAATGGAATAAAAACAAAATATGAATATCATCAATCTTTTGATTTCAGTAAGAGTTTGACACGAGTGTCAGTCAAAGAAATAAAATCTTGTGTATTTTTTATAGAAAATGAACGAAATGTTATTATCAAATATGGTTCTAGTGGGTTTTTATATTATTGTCATTGTATGAGTCATTACTTATAAATTATAATCATATATCATAATAAACAATCATGTCCACAGCTTTGAATTATTATGTTTTCTGCGTGAATAAAATCACAAACAATATAGATAAAACAATACATATGTAACTGAATCGAATTGACAAAATTGGATTATTACATCAAGTAATTACTTTATATAATTTATATTGTTAAAGTAATAGTGACGATTTTCTACTAACATGTTCAAAATTGAAATATACAAATTTATTTTCCAAAAATTTCTGTTTGTTTTAAATATTTTTCTACTAACATGTTCAAAATAGAACTATACAAATTTAATTTCCAAAAAAATTCTGTTTTTTTATTAATATTTGCAACATAACATTATTAAAGTGCTCTAAATAACCGAGTGACACACTTAAGTAAGATTCAGCGTGAGATAGTATCGGGATATCACGCGTGTGCGATGTATGGTGACGCAATATAGTAGTTACTAAGCGACGCGAGCTTACAGACACGTAATGATTTTCATAATATCTAAAAACATTTAAATCTAGACTAACTGATAACAAATTTATAGCTTCAATTGGTACAATAATATTTAAAAGCCACTTAAGATAAAAAAACAAACATTTTTGGGTGTGATACAAATATTATTTCTTTTTTATGTCATAAATTGTAAAATATCATGAATTAAATATAAATGTAATGATATCCTCTATACTTTATGTACTATCTTCATTATATGCACTTAGAAGAGCTAATTATTTAAATGACTAATGTTCTAAATTTAAATTAATTTAGGTATTAGCACTAGGCTCTTTTGACACTTGCTGTAATATATTATCATCAATTCATTTAAGTCTTAAGTCCAATTTTGCGGGAACCAAGTAAAATAAAACAGTATTATTTGTAGCAATATATATAATGAAAAGTTAATTATTACATAAAATACATTTCTGTCTTCACAATTGACGATTTATATTTGTTGAAACTAATTGGATGAAAACAGCCTCTAAGTGTTAAGCTAAATGTGGATAATACTGAAATAATTATATATAATATTTTATTTATATATTTACTTTTCTCTATATTGTGGAAAAAGCTGAGACACATTTCAGTCAGTCGACCGAGTAAAATATATATATAATTTAAATACAAACATTTAACGATAATTTGGCAGCACGCTACCTTTCATACTATTAAGTTTTTAATCTAACATTGAAAATATTTTATAGCTATCACATCACACTTTAATATGTAAACTTTAACATGAAAACTCAGTATATAATTTTTTTTAAGCTGTACACAGCAGTGTAGGCAGAGGGAACCTAGTGTTAAGACACTCCATTCCCCATTTTCCGCTGAATTCTGGAGGTATTGCGTAATGAGTGGCGGCATTCGACGTTGCGCTTTACCTCGACACCAGATCGAAGAAATGAAAATATTTAATATTTAAATTCCCAAAATAGGAATTGAACCCACAACCTGTCAGTAATCAGTTATCTTATCAGCTTGCCCTCTAAGACTTATTCAACAAACTATGTAATCAGCATTTTAATTATAAATAACAGTGATTAATTCACATGGATTAGAGACTGTTAAATAGGGCTTAACCTTCTTAGTAGCGTGTAAGCGATACCCGTATTATTTCAACACTTAAACTCAACTCACTATATTAATATTGTTGTTTTTTTTAAAGTGTCGCTTTACGCTTTGATCTTAATATTCGCTTCACTGAGTGTCATTGAGTTTATTTTATTGTTCCCGTTGTAATTATTTCATAAGCGAATGTGAAGTTGATGACCTTTATTTAAAGATTTGAACTAAATACATTTTCGAGAAAAGTTAATTTTGAGATAATTACTTTCACAAATATATATATATATATATATATATATATATATATATATATATATATATATTTCACAAATATATATATATATATATATATATATATATATATATATATATATATATATATATATTAGTGCGTTACTGGAAACGTGTGAAGACATCGTTCTTGTTTTTTTTATATGATTTTAATTATACTATCTTTATCTCTAAAAATAACACGTGACAGGCAGAAAGGGCCTGTCAGAAGAAACGTATGACACTCTGCTCTAAGCATCTATATATTTTGCACAAATTATCTGTTGAGTGGCAGAATCCCATGGGTTTTTTTTAGATATTATTATTAACTTCTTATTTATATTTGATACTGTTAGGTATCGCAATTCATCAATTAAAAACATCATGTTCATCAGACAAATCATAATTTCAAATATTAAAATTATAACAAAGATGGCTCTGTAATGGCTTGTAAAAAAGTCTTAGAATAAATCAAGTCATCATTCTTAATATAAAAAGTATAAAACTACACAGTTCATATCTCGTGGTGCAGAAGCTTAATCGTGTGACTATAAAAGCCACGGTTGTGGGTTCGATTCCCACTCGTGGAAATGAAATATTAAGTTTTAAGTATTATAATTTCCTCGTTCTGGCAAATCGCAAACAATGTTTTAAAAATTCAGCTGAAAGTTTCTTAATACTACATTCTCAGGTTCCATCTGCCTAACCTGCTATGTGCGGGATACACAGAGAAGCTAAAATAAGAGACAAATAAAATTAATAATATTTAACATAATCTTTTAAAAAAATATAAAAGATATCGACAGTTAGTCTAAGTATATATACAGAGTAATAGATCACAAGTCACTGTAACATCAAATTAGGATTTTAATACCAACACTTACTACCTACTGCCTAAGGTTTTATGTCAAAACCATGGCTGCGTGATCTGTCGCAATAAAGTTGCTGTTTTTCAGTGCAGTTCAGAATATAAATTATTTAGAACCTACAATGATACCATGATAATATCCTATTAAATAAATAAAATTAATCAGCTTTACAGGCAGGCAGCAGGGTAGGTAGAGGGAACCTAGTGTTAAGACTCTCTGTTCCCCACTTTCTGCCTCATTCTGGAGGCATTGCGTGTTGAGTGGCAGAACTCAACGCTACGCTTTGCCTCGACACCAGAGCGAAGAAATAGAAATATAAATTTAAATAAATATTTCATCTCCTCGAGTGGGGATCGAACCCACAACCAGTCGGTTTTACAGTCACACTTCATGCCGCTGGGCCACGACTGGCCACATATCCTATTACTTTTTGATATATCAGTAATTAGTGTTAGTGTTTTACCCACGATCCTAATAAAACTTAATATCATTTATCGCTCTTGAAGAGCTTTTGAAGAACTTGAATATGTAAATAATAATTATTTACAGTAAATAGAAATTTTAAGCACAATTAATATTGTTTCAAAAACTCAATCAATAAAATAAAACCCAATCAAAAAATCTTTTTAAATAATAATTAAATTACGCTTATATAATATTCAACTTTAGAATTTATATAAAAATGAGATACCAAACATTAATTATTATTAGTCTAAATTAGCTCTCAAATTATCTAACATCCGAATATAATAAAATATTTTTTTTAATTTCATTGTTATAAATAACCTAAAATATTAAAAAAAACTATATTTAATATAATGCAAACCAACACTTAAAACTATTTGATGAAAAGAAAAATTTTAATAAATATTTAAGTATCAAACATTTCGAAAAAAACTAAAAAGTACATAATAATAATTTATTATGTACTATTTATTTATTTTTATAAAATGTTATTTATGTTATAAATTATAAATATCAAGTACCATGTACTTGCATACTAAATAAGATGCAATTTAGTACTAATACTTTGAAGTCATACCCTAAGCCGCGCCCACAGTGCTGCCAGCGAATGTGAAAAAGTGTGACCCGTTCTTACACATATGTGTATACTATATAAGACTTTGCGGGTCCGCTTTGCTCTCATTTCGAATTACGCTTTGCCAAACACAATTAGTTCTCAAATTTTATTTACACGTGAAATAATCAGTGCTTGATAGCGAAAGTGACGAATAATATTAAAATAAAACGCATCATGAAATCGGTAAGTGTTAATATGAATATTAAGATAATTATTATATAAATATATAAAAGTACACAAACAAAAATATATTTAAATATTTCTTATGTGACAGTTAATTTATATAACGCGTTGAAGTCTTTTGTATGTACCAAATATTTAAATTTTACTTTAAATTCACTTTTTGATTTTTTGAGCATATTATTATATTACAAAGCATCAATTTTTAAAGATAATTACAGTCATACATCGTAGTGCCTTAAGAATTAACGCATAAACTAGAATAAAATCTCAACAATACAAAAAAATATTTAAGAATTATTTTTAAAGTCTACTTCAAAATTTTGAATTCTATTAAAATTGGTATAAATTGATAATATGAGTGCAAAATGGTCTGTACACAGCTTGTAAATAAACATATAACATTTACCTACATATGTTTATAAATACAAATATACATACGTAATATAGAGCTTTTCTATAATAATTGAATATAATCATAAATATCTTATTTTTTTATTTGTTTACGTTTCAGATATTAGTCATAGCTACTGCATTCCTTTCTAATGCACTAGCTTATCACGATCCTGACCTCAACTACCATCTGAGTAAATTAAATAATGCACAAGATTGTGGCCATTCAGGATATTCTTATCCTGCCCCTAAAGTTCAGTTGTCTTTAGCGAGTGTTAAAGCCACAGCAGCACCGGGATTACTACAATCTCTTTCTTTAAGTTCATCGAGCGGGCAAAAGAGTTCAAATGGATACTCGCAGTCTGTATTTTTCAAATCCGCGGCACCCCAAATTGCCTATCAAGCACAGCCAATTTCTTACCAAGCTCCTATCGCCATTCAAGCTGCTGCTGCTTTAGATGCAGAATATTCAGCGCAAAAGGAAGAACATGGTTATGCTACTTCTGCAGGACTATCGGCAGCCACTAGGACAGTTATTCCACAAGCAACTTATGCTCAAGCACCAATAATAGCAAAAATAACTGCTGCCCCATTGCAGGCTAAGTTTTCTTTAGCTCCAGCAAAAACATACGTTTCTCAAAACTTAATATCGCAACAATCTGCTTATTCTAGTGGTTCTGCAGCAAAAGCTTCTCTTCACTCTTTCACACAATCAGTAGGACCAGTTGTCTCACAAGTTTATGCTGCTCCTTCTGCTGGATATTCAACTTCACCAGCATTGAAGGCACAATCACCTCAATATGCTGCCCCTTCTTATTCGTTTGTCAACCAATATAATCAAGCTTCATTAGCTAATGTTGCATCATCATACAAACTTCCATCAGTCTCCCAATACGCAAGCTCTTCTGTTTCTCATATATCTGCTCCAGCAGTTCAGTATAGAGCGCCAGTTATAACAAAATACGTTTCTCCCATATCTCATTACTCTGCACCTAATGTTCAATATGCAGCTCCAGCAGTGGTCCAACATAGTGTGCCTGCTGTAGCGCATTACTCTGCCCCAGCTGTTCAGTACTCAGGATCATCAGTGTCACAACAATCTCAACAATTATCAAACTTAAGGCACTATTCAGCACCAGTAATCAGCCAACAAGTATCACATGTACCAGTGGCTGTAGCTTCAGCATCTTCCAGTTACTCCTCATCAGCTCATGGTGCCAAGAATATTCACGCTGAATTTGTGGAAAACTATGTGAGTACAATTACATTATTATACTCTTAACTAAGTCTACTCTTAACAAATTTAAATAATATAAAAATAGATTTCGAACTTAAATTTGTTCTAATCTTCAAAGACATTATGGCAAACCACCATTGTGGTAGCCACCACAAGTATTAAGTTTAGGAAATATTTTATTTTACCTGCTCTTTTACGTTTTATTATATAAATCATATTAAGAAATTCCTAGATAATTTACAACATCGTTTCTACTTTAAAGTAGTTTTAAATATTAAACACCTTGTATGACCTTGATTTAATAAATCTCGATACCATGTTATATTACACCCTACGGGGTATTTCTGTACGTGTTGCATAATCACTCGTAATTGAAAACGAAATTTCAAATGACCAGTGACCAGAAAGTTTAAACAGGTTCTAAGACATCAAAATCTTGAATGGTTTCAATTAAAAATATATCGTAAATATATATTTAGTAATCAATACAGTCTTTAGAAGTGAAGTGGTATATATTCCTATTCAAAGTACAGATAAGCTACTGCAATATTATGCCACGAATTGTGAAGAAAATGTTTAATAGATTCCACGAAACAAGAATATGACACCCACAATAATATACAGTCTTAGCTCTCAACTCAGCTTTGTTCCTAAGAAATAATGTTGTATAAATTATGCAACAAATTCAATACGACTATTCTACAGTTATTAATTACAGATATTGTTCCTACGATTAAAATAAAATAATAAATGTTTTATTTTAAAATATTTACAAATAGTATAACTAATGAAACCGTCGTGGCGCAAAAGTTGAGTTCCGCCACTCAACACCTCTAGAATTCGGTGAAAAGTAGAGAATGGAAGTTTTCCTAATGGGAACGGAATATCTTTACACTAGGTTTCTAGGTTCCCTCTGTCTACCCTGCCATATGCAAAAAAAAAATTAAAAACTATAACTAATAACCTCACCAAGTATAACAATTCCTTGTAAAGTGCATTGGTTTATAACCTTCAAAAGTAAGATAATAATAGGTACTATATCGCACTAATTTATTTCGATTGTTACCTATTGAACTGTATCACACTTACGTAATAATATGGCATTTAACATAATGCTAATGCATTTAAATGTCACAATTGCTTGGATGAAAATAATAATCGAAACATTTATCGTATAAAAATTGTATATTACTTGATTTCTTTTAACAATAGTATCTATATGTCAAAAATGAGTCAGCTCATTTTTTTTAATAAAACGTTTTAAGGCTGCATTCTTCATTCTCACAAAGAGAATGGAACTCATGACCGGTGTCTGTATTTCCTATGACATGACATACAATCTTCAAAGATTTTTATTAAGGAGCGTGCATCACCGTAGACCACATTAACACTTATCAGGCTTGACGCGGAACTTGTTTTTTTTTCTTTACCTGTATTGTAAGTTCTCTCTTCGTGCCAAATTTTGACTGACAACAAAAACCAATGCTTATTATTTCATTGCTTTGACTAAGAAACTGATTTTTCCTTTGCTTTAAGGGACCATAGACCATATTTAATATTAATTTCAGCTTGATATCTCCACGCTATCTCGAAATAAATGTTTTTGACAGACGGACAACAAACAGATCCTAAGGATTCCGATTTTACCTTTTGAGGTACGATAACCCTAAAAACTTGGATCAAATAATCTAACATAATCATCCTGGTATTTACCTAATTATCAAGTTAGCAGCGAGTGCATATTAATACCTAGTATTTAATATTATAGTCAAACCTGGACCTTAAAATATAATTAATAATTTCTTCCACGCAATCATCGCGGCTTAGCGTAAAATGTGTTCCAAGTAATGATGTCGAACAAAACTGTCAAATCAGTTGGTATTAGCTTCTGCCTTCCGTTTTGCGATTTAAACGTTAAAATTTACTAACTTATCTTTTAACTGTCTAGATGTATAAATTAATGATTATTAAAAGCTATTAATTTTAACTAAACATACAGTTTAAGGAGGGGTAACATCCAATTTAACAGAACCAAAAGATTCTGTGGAAAGAATATTTATAATTTTTTTCCTATTAACTTACTCTACTGTTAAGTACCAGTAACAGAGCTATACTATTTCTAAACGCGCGGAATGTGGTAGACGGAATTACTCTGAAACTTTAAGTTTTTACTGTCTACACCGTACATACAATACCGTACTATAAATCCGAATAGTGCGTAAAGGCTATATAAACCTCGTATTAAGACATTTCAGTTCAAATGCACAGCCCTATTTTCGCGACATTGCGTGTTTATTGGCGGAGCTCAACACTGCACTTTGTCTTTTTATCACAACAAAGAAAATAATTTATATCGGCCGAATGGGAATCGAACGCACAACCGTCGTTTGCTGTCAGACGCTGCGCCACGGCGGCCACTAAAAACAGAGCAGTTAAATTACATAATTATATTAATTTAATATTATAATGTTTAGCATACAACATTTAAAATAAAAATATATATAATTATAATTTCTTTCACTGTCTTATAGAGTGTGGCGTTATGTAATATTTTCGACATTCAAACTCTTATTTCAAAGAGACGTTGTAACGGAATGTCACAAACTAGTAGCACGATTTTAATTTATGCGTATCAAATGATATAATGGTAGCGACTTCTTATGAATGTTAAGACTTCAAATAAAGCTGATGAGAGTTGTAGATGTAGTTCATATTATGTCAATCATATATTCATTATCTAAGCTTAAATATATATTTAATAATTTACAATTAATTGATATGAAAGTTAAGCTCTAAATAAATAATACATAATATTACATTTCAATAATTACAGTGCGAAAAATAATTAATTAAAAAAATCAGCTTCACGCTGTATCCCTGTTGTGTACATAGCAGGGAAGGCAGACAGAACCCTTGTATTATAAGACACTTCGTTCCCTACTTTCTGCCGAATGTAGGAGGCATTGCGTGACGGAACTCAACGCCACATCAGTAATAGAAATATATATTTAAACAAAAATTTCATTACCTCAAGTTGGAATTGAACTCTTAAACAGTCGCGTTTACAGTCATACTTTGCGCAATATTTATGTGTACTTAAAGGTAAATGCTTATTTCTTTATCTTCACCCGTCTTTTGAATAATTACGAGTCAAGTGTTGTGATGAGTTTCTATCATTCAGTGATGAGCTTCCAGTAAACACATTCAATCAGCTCCAAATTGGAATCAATTGTTTTAAATTCTGCAATAATAACGTATATCAAGAATTAAAAAATATTCTTTCGTATCTAAGACTAGAGGGCGCGCGCGGCTTCGCCCGCTTATTAGGAGTGAATTCTAAAAAAACCATGAAACACGTGTTCAATAAAATATTTTTAACAGTCTGAATTTAAATTTTTATAAAAATCGGTGGCAATTTAAAGATTTTTCCATATAAACTTTCAACCCCTCATTTGAACCCTTAGGGGGTGAATTCTTAAAAACCATGAAACACGTGTTCAATGAAATATTTTTAAGAGTCTGAATTTCAAATTTTATAAAAATCGGTACAGATTAAAAAAAAATTCCATACAAACCTTCAACCCCTATTTCATCCCTTTAGGGTTAAAATTTTTCAAATTCCCTTCTCAGTGGATGTCCAGAATATGAAAATAAACATTTGCCCAAATTTGACGTTTCTACGCACAGCGGTCACGGCTCTGCGTGCGTCTTACCTCAGTCAGTCAGCACAAGTCCTTTTATATATATAGATTAGCCGTGGCGTAGTAGCTATATTTTCGACAGTTAAACAATCGTGCAACTGTAAATGCGACGATTCAAGAATGAAATATTCAATATTTTCATTTCGTCTATCTCGTAACTGGGCAAAGAGCGGCGTTTAGTTCCTCTTAACATGCAATGCCTCCAGAATTCGGTAGAAATTGGGCAACGGAAGTGTCTTAATGGAAACGAAGTGTCTTAATACTAGGTTCCAAGTTCCCCTCTGCCTATCTTGGTATGTGCGTGATACAACTTGAAGCTAAAAAATGTACCTATGTATATATCAACAGCTTTATAAATAAAACAAAATAAATCAATGACGAAATTTCTAAAGGATTGTATTTTACAAATAAAACAAACTTTAAGTTAAACGCTCTCATAGAATGTTGAAATTCGCGCATTCTAAATGATTTCAATATAACTATTAGTAGATACAGTTTACAGGAACTAATTCACAGCATTCACTTTCACTAGTACTAAACTGATGGGTGGCATGATATACAAACCACAAATTGTTATACTAATTTCTTAGTAGGAAGAGGAAAAATATGAGCCTACTTACACTTTAACACGTTAATTACAGTTATATGATTGCATTTTCATGATATAGTAATCATTAATTAAATTAAAAAATATTAATTGAATATATGCTATCAGCTTCACACTGTATCCCGCACACAGCATGGTACGCAGAGAGAACCTAGTGTTGAGACACTCTGTTCTTCATTTTCCGCCGAATTAGATTTTAATAATCTTTTTGTCTTTTGGTCTTTTAATAATCTTTATTGTCTTTCTTTTGGTACATTTCAGTATAATAATAGGTAAATGAGAATTTTTGTTAATTTCTATGTAATTAGAGAATGGACAGCATTGTACAACTCGATCGGGCTCGATCATTGTTATTTTCTCGATCGGGGTCTTAGTTTCAAAAAAATACTAGGTTACAAGCACTCTTTACCGCTTTCATGCAAAAAATACTAAAGCAGTAAAAAAACACATTTAGAGATTTTTTTATTTATTAAAATCAAACACTGACTTATTTATAGATTTTCTTAATATAATTGCATATTTCAGGACGCCCATCCTCGTTACGCTTATGAATACCACGTGAACGATCCCCACACCGGAGACATCAAGCAACAGAAAGAAGAACGCGACGGCGACGTCGTAAGAGGTAAGTAATAATACCAAAATTGAAATTGGAAATTGAAATTGGCTTTGAAACCTTAGTGGAACAGCGTCTAAATGTAAACGCGATAATAATAGATACAATTCCCAGTTGGAGAAAAGATTATATATATATTATTTTCATTTTCCAACTCTGGACAGAAAAAAATTGGCGTTAAGATCTGCCACTCAATGCACAACTTTTTGAATTCGAAAGAAAAGGGAAAACTCTTATTCTCACTGTGTACCTCGCCATGTGGAATGGAAGCATTGGACTGAAGTAAAATATAATGATTCCTCATTTTTTTATAATAATACTATGTACGTAATAAACAGTTGTCATCGTTTGATTTTGGCTTTTTTTATCATCTTGGATACCTGAAGTGGTTGCAACTAGTAAATTGATCGTAATCTAACTTAGATAAGCAAATTATAAACATAACATCCTCCCGGTAATTTATAATTTTTTAAAATAAATGAATTGATGCAATTTATATTATAATTAAAAAAATGTAAATGTATCTCCTTTTATTTACATAAGAATAACTTAACCGAATAAAAATATTTAAATAAATCGTTGCTAACTTGTTGAATGTATGATAAATGCAATGGTATCTGTCTAAATACCGATTACTGGCGGTGCAGCACTAATTAAACAGCACTAAGCCTTTCGCTATCCATAGATAACTAAGAAATAAATATAGGTATATATATCAATTTATTAATTTATCCAGGTCAGTACTCCTTGGTGGAACCGGACGGTTCGGTGCGGACAGTGGACTACGTAGCGGATTGGGAGACCGGTTTCCACGCAAATGTTCACAATAGCAAAGATAACAAACATTAGGACTGCACTTGCAACGTTCTGATTACCATAATAAATATGAAACATTAATTTATCTTAGAGGCATAATTTTTGTGAATTAATAATTATGTCCGCCACTTACTTAATTGGATGAATAATTAAGACATGTTGTGTATATTTGTATATTTGAAAAAAAAAAAACAATTTATTTATATGTAACAAAGCTTTTTGAAACTTTGCTTTTCATAGTGCGTTTTCATACAATAACATCTATTAGTGATTGATAATCTCCTTTTAAGAGTATTAATGCACAGGTATTAGGCATTCATTCTCGAACAGATCAGAAGTTTTCTATATTTTATTTATTATATTGTTCCAAGTAAAGTACAAATTAAATGTACACGAAAACCGCGTAATTGTTTATTTTAAGACATTTTTTTTCCAATAGTTAGACAAGAAAAGTTTAGATTAGGTTTAGATTTTTGTTTATAAACTAGACACACTATCATGCACTGCATCATACATTAAACATATGTATAATCTTTTCATAATTATCTAAATTCTAAATTTTACCATGTTTTCATTTTGTGCCATAGGAAGTAGTAAATGTGAATAAGATAAATATATCGTTTCTGTAGATACATAGTATTTAGTAGTAAATATTTACTGTAAATTGTTTAGTAGTAGGTATCATATCATTGTTTAATTTAGAGTACAATGTCACAAACCATTCACTAAATTAAAAGTTTTCATTATGTAAATATAATTAGATTAGAATAAAACAAGCATATTTTAATAAATGTTTTATTTATTTAATATATCACAATGTACCCTGATAATATATGACCTAATTCCTATGTAATAAATATATAACAACACAATGTAACGAAATAAAAATAATTAGAAATATCGAACTTTAAACATAGCGAGACCCAAACTCGCTTCTCTTGAAAAATCTCAAGGGTCAAGGGTTTTCAAAAAAAAATCAACTTCACGCTTTACTGTATTCCGCACACAACACACTGCGTTCCCCATTTTCCGGCACATTCTGGAGGCATTACGTGTTAAGAGGCGGAAGTAAGCGCCGCGCTTTGTCTCAACACTAGAACGAAGAAATGAAAATATAAATTTAAATAAATATTCCATTTCCTTGAGTAGGAATCGAACTCACAACCTGTCACATTTAAAATCACACACTTGTGCCCCTGCACCATGAATGGCCATATATTTCTGTATTTTTATAATACATTTCTAAATATTTTTTTTTCATTAATATGATAATAACACTTGAAGAAATAGGTCGTTAAAATGTCTTCTATGCCATAACAAATTTCGTGATATCTTTTCCATTAAAAAAGCACTTCGGGCAAACAAAATCTGGATCTGCTGCTCTGTTAGCCTGCAAAAAACATCAGTCTTAAGTTTAATCGGTCTTCAGTTTTTTATAAATACAATAACATCAAATTTAAGAAAAATAAATCTTCCTTTCTTTTAAGATTTCAATCAGCTTCACACTGTATCCCTCACACAGCAGGGTAGACAGAGGGAACCTAGTGTTAAGACACACCGTTCTCTACTTTCCGCCGAGTTCTGGAGGCATCGCGTGTTGAGTGGCGGGACTCAACGCCGCGGTTTGCCTAGAAACCAGAGCGAAGAAATAAAAATATATATGTAAATAAATATTTCATTTTCTCGAGTAGTAATCAAACCCACAACCAGTCGATTTTTACAGTTACACTTTGTGCCCCTGTGCCACAACTCGCCCTTTTGATATGATTATTAATAATAATTGTGACAATATTCAATAAGATTTTTATTTTAGCTTCACATTTTAATAATTTTTACTATAAAACCTATTGCTAACCCACTCTGTTTTCCATTGTCATATCGGAGTGGAAAATGTATATAATTCACTTCCTCAAAGATCAAACCCATAACCATCGCGTTTACAATCAGACAGACTGTGTTGTGATGGCCTATAGATTTTATTATGAAATATACTGAAAATAAATTACTCATTCATTTTTTTTTAATATAAAAACAATAAGCAAGGCAAAGTATGATGTTGAATTCTGCCTCTCAACACACAATGCCTCCAAAATTCTGCAGAAAGTGTCTTAACACCAGGTTCCCTCTGCCTACCCTACTGTGTGCAGGATATTGCGTAAAGCTGATTTATTCAATTTTTTATTTATACTTAATTTCATACAAAAGTAGTCGCTCTTAACTACCATACACTTGTAATTTTTTTTTGTTTACCTCCTGTTTACCTACAATCATGAAACACTTCATTCGTGATTTGAAATCTTTGGTTTAAGAGTCTGACTCACAATTTAATTTCCTTTTTTTTTTTATAATCTATATGAAAAATATAATATTATATACTCACAGTTAAACAATAATAGCAAAATATATGAGAGCATCCCATGACATATGGTAAAACAGGTTTTTCTGAACAACATGCACACACAGTATGCAATGTCATTAATGCTGGTGTAGTCATAACAGATGGTCCTATATGATTCCTCCACCACATATATTTCAATACTTTTGACATTCTTTGCCTCAATCCAAACATATTTACTAATGACAGCACTGTTCCAATTAATTCCTAAAATTATGTTATTAATTACATATTAAGACAATATAATATGTAGTATAATTAACTTGCAGTAAATATATTACTGCAAGTTATTTATGAAAATAATTTGTACAATTCATATTGTTTACAATAATATTGTAGATTTTCAAGATACTCTTTTCTGTCCATTCTGAACACTCTGAAATTGTTCAGCCTGATTTAAAACGTGGTGAAACTTAATCCCACTCTTTTCAATAAGATACTGCCCCAACTGTAACTTCTTGCAACATGCTGGTCTTTAAATTTTATTATATGAAAATAACAATTGTTATAGTAACTTACTATCAAATTATGCCATAAAAGTTCTCGAGTCCAAGAAAAATCTGTTAAATCTTCTCTAGTTAATTTTTCTGCTGTCAATTCTAGACCTAATATAAAATCAATAAGAGCTGGATGTTTTCCGCTTTGAATAAATCTCAAAAAGTTTAACATATCACCAACTAATTGAAATGTTTCCATTTTTGTTAGCAAATTTTGCACTTTAACATTTGAAGTAAAACTGAATAAAGCTCTGTCCTTTATATATTTTAAACCTATCACATAAAGAAAGTACCAATATTTCTTGGCACTTGTAAAATTCTCTGTCTTATATTTTAAAGAAAGCATTTGTTGCCCAAAAGTACCATTTTTATCATAAATAGAATTTTTGAATAGCCATGTTCTAATAAGAAAGTCAATCTCGGGAAGGATTTTTTGTAAAATACCAGGCTGAAACAATATATAATTATTAATTAATTGGTATTTACTAATGCCTGATATATAAAAACTAGTATACTAAAAGTTCGTAAAGAACTTTACCTCAAAATATTTTGTTGATTGAAATATATATTGTTTCAATAATTCCTCCAATTCTCTATCCAATTGCTGAGAATCAAGCTTAAAAAAAAGAGAAAATTACAAGAACGGTAATGGTCCAGTATGAAATGTTATTAACTATATCAGTATTCTGTAAGGTACCTGAGTTACACGAGGGATATAGGTAATTGACATATTTAAAAAAATATATTTTTGTATTAAATAATTGTATTAATTAAATATTTTATTATTTCTTTAAGAAATCATTAATTATATTTTAGAATTGATATATTTATTGATAACGCAACAAATGTCAGATTTATTCCTTACAAGATATGTCAAACCATTTAAATGTCATTAGTTTAATAACAAAACTAAAGTACCGTACCGTACGGTAATCAAAGTCTACACAATATCAAAACAAAACAAAATATCAATTACATTTTATAAAAATATCAATGACGACTGATGTGCTGAAGTTGGGAGAATGCAATTTAAGACTCATCTCTGCCTTGCTAAAGCTACCGTGGCGTCGGAGAATAAAACTCTGCATGCTAACATTATTATAACCCAAAATAAGCAGTAAATTTAACGTCGTAATTCATAGTCATTTTTAAAACAAAAGCTCGAGTGATCAATGACATTATTTTTGTTAACTTTTTTGTGATCGTTGTTTTATTATTAATAACTTTTAGTTTAGATTTATTTCATTGAAAGTAGTAAAAAAATAATAGTTTAATTATGAATATTTTTAAAAGAAAATTAGCTAAGAATACACCAAAACACATAAAACATAAAATAAAAAAAAAATAAGGTTTTTTTTTCTTAAAATATATTTTTTTAAGCACCTTATCATTAAACTTGTCTAGACTACCTTTTTATTATTTAGTTAACTATTTAATTTGATATTCAACTTCTAAAAAAAAGAGTAAATTACTCTTATGAGTAAACATTGAAATTTGGAACTTGAAATTTGTGCGTTTCGGAGAACTTCCAACTACTGTACTGTAATGTGTAATATTTACATATATTTTTATATGCTGGCAATTTTAACTTATCCATGACGTCATACTAGTGACAAATGCGAAGAAATATGGATTAAGAAACGTCATTCTGAACCTGACATTATAGTACAAATGAAATGTGAGAACTGTAACTTATTTTAGTCTTTTAATACAAATGTATATTCTTTTGCGCAAAGTTACTTAATATTTTATTATAACAGCTTGTTTGTTATTGTAATTTGAGTAAAAGGCAAAATAAAAGCAGCGAAATGGTTGTTTCACCGCAAAGCCCTGCTAGTGAAACCCAAAGCGTACAAGTAAAAAAAGTCAATATGGCGTACAAACAAACTTCGGTCGCTGATACAAGAGCTGAACTTGCTGAATTAGTAAAAAGAAAAGCGGAGGTTGCTGTGAGTGCCGAGATTTTTTTAAATAAATTCCAATATGTTTTTGTACAATATATTTTTTTTACCTAAAAAACATAATTTTAGGAAACCTTGGCTAACTTAGAACGCCAAATATATGCATTTGAAGGATCATATTTAGAAGACACACAACTTTATGGAAATATTATTAGAGGCTGGGACAGATATCTTACAACTAATAAAAGTACTAATTCAAAAGCAGACAAACGCAACAGAAAATTTAAAGAAGCTGAAAGATTATTCTCCAAGTCTTCTATAACTTCTATGGCAGTAAGTACCATCTTTTTATAATTAAAATTCACGATAACAATTTATTAAATTTAGCATAAATAAAATACAAAATTTAATAAAATAAATGAATATTTATTTTCATTGTTTTCAGGCTGTCAGTGGATTAGTAGACCCTGCTGATGCGAAAAGTAAGTATCTGGGAAAAGTACACTACATTAGAAATGGACTATTTGGCTATACACTGTTGCTAATTTTATTCATTTTTAGATGAACGAAATAGTGAAACTGAATCACAGACAAATGAAGATTCATCTGATACTCAAATAAGTAGTGGTATGATTGGAACTTTGAACCATACAACTATTCATGGTTCTACTGAAAGTATTGCATCAAAACCTTCTGGCAAACAACATACTAATGGTAGTATTGAAAAAACTATAACTAGTGCTTTAACAAAGCAAAGTGCAACACAGAAGATTGCCTCATCATCTAATGTATTGCAGAAAGCATTTGGAAGTGATAATAAGATGCTAACAGCTGTCGGCTTAGATAGTAGACCGAGTACACCTAAAGAGAAGGATAGTGGAATTGGGCTACTAAACAAAGGTGATTCTACACCAAATTCATTGAAACATAAACTTTCAAACAGTAGCAATAATAGCAACATTAAAAAAAATACTAATAAAAAGGCAAGACACAGATAACTGCAAAGTGTTACATATAAATCAAATGTACAAGTTACTATCCAAAAAGCCTTTATTGTGCCTGAGGATACTGAAATATTATCATTCAATGAATGGGTCAATAAATAACTTTACCAGTTTATTCTTATACTTTTTTTATTTTTAAGCATGACTAGCCTCAATTTTTTTTTGTGAATATTAAACAATTGGCACAGAAATGTTAGTATATTTTATACCACAAAATAATATTTTGTTTTGAAAACATAAATATATATTATTCACTCCTGTGATCATTTGATCGAAGTAATGATTGTTTAAATCTTGACTCTGAAAAATACATTTTTGAATTAGTAATTGAAATTAAATACCATATTTTTCATGATAAATATATATTTTATCTTCTTAATACCCCGCACAGCAGAGTAGCCAGAAGGGCAGTAGTACCTGGAAACCTGGTATTAAGATTAAGTCACTTCTGCTCCCCACACACTAATAAATTTTTTAAGCATTGCATGTGGATCTTGATGTTGTGCTTTGCCTCATTACCAAAGCAATGAAACTACAATATTAATATTGCCCCCTGCACCATGACTGAACCCAAATAAAATAAATATGTTCTGTTGACATTATAATTGTTTGTATAAAAAAATATTGTTTTATTTCCCACATCATACAAATATTTCTTTGGTGAGACGACCCCAGAAAGTAATTATAATACTTGTGTTGGGATGTCTCACTCTTAACTTAAGGCCAGTAACAGTCTTGGAACATTAAACATAATTTTGTATATCCACTTGCTTATTAATACATATAGTAATAATACTTACGCTTTAAAACATTAGGTAAATCTCTTATGGGACCACAGTATCGTACACTTATATAGTACAACAATGGTAAAAAGGATATAATACCAGCACAACACAAAAATACAATCTCAGGAGTTCTCCTGAGATTACAGCAGTTTAGTGTTTTACTCCATATTGAACGAGTAGCATTCATCTATAGGCAATAAGAAAAATGTGTTTATTTCTTACCTTTATTTTAAAAATTAACTGCAAATTAATGCTTTATCCTTTATTGTAGCCTGAGCATGATGATGAGATGCCAAATGTTAAGTCCCACCATATGTCCCTTATCATTTATTGTCTTTCTCAGAATTCAATTGTATAAACGGATACATAGTCATTATATATAGACAAACTTGTCAAATGAGAAAATGTAAAATTATAAATATATACTAATTAAGATTGGTATTTTATTTTAGTTTTTTAAGAGGAGTATTGGGCTTTATTCTATTTTACCTACCTACCCTTTCCCCATCCCTTTCCCTATCCCTATCATCGGGACCATTGATCTTTATAACATTAAATTGATATCACTGACTGACTACATACATTCTACAATAAGATAGCATGCCTACATTGTTCATCTTCCTATCACTCTTCTACTAATACTCATGTTTAGCTGTTGTAAGTAATTAATAACACAAAATAAAATCATACTTACAGAGTCAACTATATCTATACATACACTGTCAACACCAATTGAATCTGAACTCAATGACTTATAAAACTCATCTAACTGAAGATATGATTGCATACATCTATTACACACATCATTATTCTGTGGCAACATGTTATCAATTATGCACTTCATTGTATCATTATATATTTTATGAAAATTTATTGTATCATTTTTAAGTGAGGGAATGCCATGGTTCCATTCAAAACAACCTGAAAATTTTAAAGTCACTTAAAGTATATAACAATTCAACTGTTGTTGTGCTACTACTGTTAAAAGTATATGCATTACCATTACATTGCCCTTTATCCCATACCGCCTGTATATTATCATGAAAATCTTGAACAGCATTTAATCTGTCATGTGAAATAAATATGGATTTACATGATGTACCATTAACTGTTGTATTTAATAATTCCTGATATTTGTCACGAAACATAACATATTTATCCACACATCTTTCACACACTGTTATTGGTCTAGCATTCAATATAGAACAAAGTGTAAAATTAGATGCATTCTGAGCAAATGCATCTAATATTTCGAGGCATTGCTCAGGATAAGGAAACAAATATCCGCCTCCATTGTATTGTCTGCAACAATAAATAATATCATATCAATAACTTTGATAAATCTGTAAGTTGAGTCATTTTGAAATACTTTAATACTTACAAAAGTACGGTAGATCGAATTTGATTTTGAAAATCTGCATTCAAAACAATGATAGGACACAGAGCAATAAAAATACACAATTTATACATGATAGCAACTTTCAGAATTACATTTGTTTCCCACAGCAATACTGTATTCTATTGCGGCAAATACAATTTAGTTACGTCTTTTTTTTAATTCTACGCAATATTTTTAGAATTGAATAATGACAGAAGAATAAATATAACAAGTAAGAAACAGTGTTTTAACAATTTTGTATCAATAGCTAAATACTTAAGTTATTATCAAGTGTCAATGTCAGGTTATCTAAAAATGCAGTGCTACCGTTCTATTTAGCATTTATTATAAAAACTAGTACCGTATTGATATACCGGTTGATGAATAAAGTGAATCCTGAAAAAGTAAAATGCGTAAAGCCGAAATAAATTATAGTAAATATTTATTCAATATAATAAAAGCAATTAGCATTTAAATAGAATCTATCGAACAAAAAAGCGTACCTGACATGGATCAGTAAAAATAATATTTTACAAATATGTTAGTTTATAGCATAATATTTTATATTAATTATTGAAGTATAGATATTTGTTTTTTATGGATAGACTGTGGGTATATGTATTCTGTGGACTGTCATCACTAAATGTCGAAATGACAGTTGATAATTTACTATTGATATTTACTTATATAGTGCAAACTACAAAATTACAAATATGGTTTCCGTTTTGTTAACATAATTTATTTGTTTTATTTTTATCAGTTTATTATAGAACGATAAATATAAACTTATAAATAAAAATATATTTTTAATTAACATGTAATGTAGAGCATCATTTAGCAATGGATGTAGTTGAACAGACGCCTGAAGCTTTACAAAGAAAACTTTATTTTTTATTAGAACAATTACAGGATATGGCGCGAGAACTACCACCGTATGTATATGCGGTATTTAACAATAACATTTTCGTTTGATCAGTACAAAATGTTATTTTATTAACATTATGAATAAATTTTGCAGAAAATATCAAATGAGAGTGCCCATTGAATTACTGTCAGGATTAGCAAATTGTCTTCTAAATGATACTGTGTTTGAAATAGTTAAAGGTCTAATGGAAATTCAACATTTTACCGAAAAACACTTATTTCAGCAAAGATTACAGATTATTAACAAACATACTTGTGAGTCAGTCTTTTGTATAATCTACTATGATTCATATTTCGAATAAATCTTAATTAATAAATAAATAACTTCATTGCAGTAGAAATACAAGAAATGATAAACACTACACCAATTCAAGAACAACAAGAGGCAAAAAGAAATGTGCTGCTCCGTAGACACAAGGAAGAACTTAAACAAACTGATATGAAACTGGTTATACAATTAGATCAAAAGGTATAAAGTAATGCTTAGTTTAGTTATTAAAATCACATCATAATTAACTACAAGTACAGTTGAGTACAAACATTCTTGTATAATTTGTGTGAATTGTATGTAAACAAAAGGATTTTTAAATATACATAATTATATTTTTAATACATTAAAAAATGCACATTAATTTAAAGACTTCGATTTTAATAAATAAACTTCAAACATATTAAATGTATCTCATCAAAATTATTAAATCTACAAAACCTATTTTTATGCATACCTAACACTCCTTGGACTTGGACTTTGTATTGTAAAAATGTCTTATAATATTTAATATTTTATCAATATTAAAATTTATATTTATTTGTATTGCAGGTGAGCGACCAGCAAGACACTCTTGAAAAAGCAGGAGTACCTGGTTTTTTTGTTACTAATAAACCAATTGAAATCAAAGTACAAATGTATCTTCTTGATTTTATATTAAGGTTAAGTAAAATGGACATACCATAAATGTTGTAAATGTCATATGTTATAGAAAAACTATGATGATTCTATAATCAGATCTTAAATTATTTTATGAAACATTAAAACAATAAAAATGTAGTCAAATATATTTTTAACTTCATTATTAACATGAGTTTCATTATTACCATAATTTATTGGGATAAAGATTAAAATTAAACTACTTACTGATTGAAAAGGGTTTAATAAAAATGTTTATACATAACAATTATAAACAAGGTACTTGTACATAGTATCTATCAACAAACATACAAATTACGCTACATTCTTTAATACAAACTTGTATCAGGCTAAGGAAACATTCAATGTGATTGAAGAAAAGCCAATAAATAAGACAAATATAATGTAAATACATGCATTAAATAAATGGAAGTTTAAAACTGCTTGTGATGTTATTGAGGCTGATTGAATATACTACCAAATGGTAATACAGTGTAAACTCAATATGACGACACTAAAGGGACTGCGCATTTTATGGTGTTATACATAGTTAAATGGATTAAAGAAAATAATATCTATTATTAAAAATACTTATTTAGAAAACGCGGGTTCAAGTCCCACTACGTTCAACATTTTTATACGTTTTCTAAATAAGTATTTTTCTTTCCCAAATGTGGAATAACACTTTAAAAAAAAATGTTTAAAAATATCTATTATTATCATTATTAACAACCAACTATACTATGCAGTATGTTTGTTGAATCAAGGAACCTTATTTAAAGTTTACACTGTACTTGAAATAACCAAACAATTTTCAAATAAAACACAAAAAATTAAAATACCATTTTAAATAAATCTAGTATCAAACACAGAAAAAAATTGCACACAAATTTAATATTCCTTAGTGTTTGCTAGACAAGTTATTGTTAGTTCTTATTGTATCAATACTTTATACAAAAATTGTGAAAATAACATGAAAGTATAAAATATAGTGTATACAAAATTTACGTCATACATTATATCCATATCAATGTACATATACGATACCGTCACCTCTATTTGATACCTAATCTATGTTAATTACAAAAATAAGTCTGTATTGTTTTAAAAAAAGTTAAAAAAAATACTGGACTCATCATAGAAAAGAAAAATGATCAGACCAGTTGATTTTTTTTCAGTTGTATGAATAATATTATTTAAAGATATACATTTTGCGCGAATCGCTGCATTAAATGCAGATAGCAATATTATAAATAAATCAATATATCAATGAATATTCATATATTTACGGTACATGTGTACTCATCGCATGCTTAATAATAAGCCTATCTAAAAAAAAATGTTTTAGAAATATTGGAAAAAGGTCAATGGATGTGATTTCATAAAATATTGTTAAATTATTTTAAGTTATTAATTTACTAATTATTTAATAAAAACATAAGTTTATCAATCAAGACTAATTGCTCACTTATTATTAAGCTTGTGATGTATAGTAACAGATATTTTTTTGTGTTTTGTAACACATAATAACAACATAAATACAAGTAAGAAAGTTAAGTAGAGTAAAATATATGAAACCTTGTCAAGGACCTACTTTCTAATATTTTAAAGGTAAATTGCCCTCAAGTCTCAGTCGGTGTTGTTTAAAAGCAAATTATTTTAGGAGTAACTAAAATATTTTTTTAGCTTCACACTATCGTAGAGGGAACCGTTAGTGTTAAACACTCTTTTAGTGGATATTTAAATATTACAAATAATAATTTGTCCGCGCAATTCCTTTGTGATGGTTTAGTTAGATACTTGACATTTCGATATTTTATTTCGGATACCAGGTAACTCCATCTGCGTGAAATTTATAAGAGACGCTAAAACACTATAATACTTTTCACAGACCATTTATTTAAAAAAAAATTACGTTAGTAGATTGTATATTCAAGGCAATCGTATTTTTTATTAGTAAAAAGATAATTCCAAAAAATAACTGGATGGATGGAGTTAGCTGGTTTGTGAATAAAGTTAATGATTTACAAACAATAATAATACGATGAACACAATAAATACATTATAACAACAAAATCAACATTAAACATTTCTTTTACAAACAAACCACACATTGTTTAACCTAATAATGGTTTTTAATACCGTATCATTTTTTTTATAAAAAAAAGTGTTGTCAACAAAAGAACATTTATATTTTTATCTATAATTCCGTCTTTGTGCATTTATATATTGTTTAAACGATAATAGTTTTTTTTTCAAATTATACAAATCTATATTTAATTTTCTTTGTGCATTTATATATTTTTATAAATTTTTTTTCTTCAAATGATATAAATGAATAAAATAAAAAATAGACAGAAAATTATCCATTTTTGGGCATAGAATTTAAATTGTGCTATAAATATTCAGTTCTAACTAATTTGAAAACAATTTTCATCAAGGGAGAAAAAACCTTTGTAATAATATAATATACTGCGTCGAATTTATCTTAGTTTAAAGTGTAATTTATATATTTTTTATAAACATGAAATAAAGAACATTTCATATTACTTCTTTTCTGTTCCATATGAAGAACCTTGACTGATCTTTGACATTCCTATGGATTTTTGAAGGAGAATGTAGACTGAAAAAAAAAGATAATTTTTAATTAAATGAACTATCATAATCTCATTTATATAATTAAAATAAATAGAAAAAAATGTAAAACATATGTGAAAGATAACTGCATTAAAACACTACGGGGCCGTTCAAGTATTACGTAAGCACTGTAGGGGGGCGGGGGGGTCTAGGGTTTGCTTATTTTTGACGTTTTCAATTAAATATTTGTAAGAGGATTACTTATTTTTGATGACATAGGGGAGGGGGGGTCAATAATTGCAAAAAAACTGCTTACGTAATACTTGAACGGCCCCTACTCAAATAGTAAAAATTACATATTCTGCCGAATTCTGGAGGCATTGCTTGTTGAGTGGCAGAACAAAACGCCGCGCTTTGCCTCGACACCAGAGCGAAGAAATAAAAATATAAATTTAAGTAAATATTTCATCTCCTCGAGTGGGGACCGAACCCACGACCAGTCGGTTTTACAATCACACTTTGTGCATATGCGCTACGACTGGCCTCAAGTTAGTTATTTTTAGGTTTATAAATTTTCCAATGTAACCAGAACTTACGATTAAAAACCGCTAAATCTATGGCTGCGATGGCGTTAGTACATACAAACGGTAAGTATCAATAAAATCTGCATGAAATGCAAGCAACAAAACAAGTCGCAACAACGTCTATTACCTACCTGCTCATACACCCTTTTTTGCTTTCGTCTTTTACATACAAGGCCTGAGCATTTGGTATCATACAGAATACCGGATTGTACACATTGCCGACAACATACATATCATAAATTAAAATTTAAATACTCACACGCAGCCAATATAGCTCCTCCAATAGAAAAATAAAGTAATTTTCCACTAAACAAGAGTCCCAAAAGGTAATACAACATGGGTGTCAAAGTGACCACCGCCCAGCCTAGTGTATTGAGTAGGGAGTAGATACGCTTAGGCCTTTGGAACGGTGGAACCCTCTCCACACCTGACTCTTGGAAGAAATCTCCTGTGTTCATGAATGAGTCTTGCATATTGTCCTGTAATTTTTTTTGTTTGTGGTTTTAAGTAGGTGTTTTATGTTTCATTCTTATTATGAACAAATAATTAGTTATAATAATTAGTACAGTCAGGAGATTTGATTTACGGATTTTTCTTACTTTTGATTATTTTCCTTACAGTGAATGATGCAAAAAAAAAAAATTAAGAATAATAACATCAGGTCGGCCACGACTAGTCGACCGTATTATATATAATGCAACAATTACTATTATTACGACTAGTAGACCATACTATATATAAGCCATAATTACTATTATTTATATAATAATTATATAAATGAGGCCGTCGTGGCAAAGCGGCATTGAGTCTTATATGTATAACTATATGCGGTATACACCGCACATTTTTCGAGACATTACGTGTTCGCGCTGAAATACCAGATTACCAGAGCGAAGCAATGATAATATAAGTAGTTTACAGTCGCAAGCTTGTATGCATGTGCCGCCACTGGCATCAATTGGTTATCTTTACTAAAATTAAAATCAGCTTCACGCTATATTCCGCACATAGCAGTGTAGGCAGAGGCAACTTAGTGTTAAGTCACTCCGTTCTTCACTTTCCGCTGACTGGAGGCATTGCGTGTTGGGTGGCGAAACTCAACTCCGCACTTTTTTTTCTACTTTTACACAACACGAGCGAAGAAATGAAAATATAAATTTAAATAAATATTTCCTAGAGTGGGGATCGAACCCACAACCAATCGCGTTTATAGTCACACTTTGTGCCCCTCCAACACGATGACCTCAGTTAGTTATTTATACATTTCCATAAATAGCATTGCTAATCATACAAAATGCATACAAAAACGCTTTAACAACAAAAAAACTATATAATTATGAGTATAATTATAAAAACAAAAAAAGATATATCTATATACCTTTACAACAAATAGATCCTGCACCCATTTAGCTGCTTCCGCCTCGTCTTCTGGAACATTCTCAACGGGAATTCTTTCGATGTACAGATGTGCGTGTACCGGTTTACCGTACAACATACTGGTTAACGTTGGTGGAACCTGTAAACAAAAATTCACTTACAGTACAGCGTCGATTATACTAACGTCGACCAATCGAACGAAGGAGGAGGTTATCAATTTGACTGTATTTTCTTTATGTTTGTTACCGTAGAACTTTTGACAGGGTTAACCGATTTTGATGATTATTTTTTGTTTGAAAGCTGGTGCTTCCCATCTGGTCCCATTTTAATTTGGTCTATTTCTGACGAATTTTATCCATAAGAAAATCAAGTCTTAAATTTGCAATAAGTATATATATAGTATATATATATAGTATAATTTGCAATATAAAAGGACGAATAACTCAATATCACGCTAACCGATTTCGATGATTCTCTTTTAATTGGAAAAGATACACTTCAAGGGTACTTTGATAAGAATTCTGATTATGGGAACCGATCCGGAAGTCGGTTCGGAAACTAAATTTAGCCGCAAGAAAGTGAAATCTCAATCAAAAATACACAATGCAGGTAACAAAAGAATAATAAATAAAAAATTGATGTCAAGACCACACCTTATATTAATAATATAATTCCTAGTAGTCATTAAATATACAATTATATGCAAATATAGTTTTCAGTTCTTTGTGGACAAATGTGTAAGTAAGACTAAATCAAAACAGTTTTAACATTTATAAAGTGTTAAAAATGTTAAAACTGTATATATTTGTAGAAAACGTATAAACATTTGAACGTAGGACTTGGAATCGCGCCTCGTGGAAACCGTTCGAGCACCCTGACCTCTTAGCCAGGTACGTCAATAAAGGAGCATATTTAATAAGAAATATATAATATATAGGTAGCTCGACATGTTTTTCTGCATTATTGGATCTGAGAAATATTTGCCCTTGACACAAACATGACAGCAATTTAAACTCAGTCTGTCATAATAAGATAGAATACAAAAATTGTACTATAGACTTGGCTATATCAGTTACTATATATAATGTAAGTACCTATAACATGGTTATCTGATAACGCTGATTGAATTATTTAATAATAAAAAAAACGTACGATTCCATTGCGCATTTAATTTTAAGATATCTCTATATATAATAAAAGGATAGAAAAGTCAATTCTGTACATGAAAGATATCAAAAAAATAAAAATTAGGTCGGTTTATATGTCGATTATAAAACCTAAAAAACCACTCAACAGAATTCTTGTCTGTCTGTCTGTCTGTCTGTCTGTTTGTTTGTTCGTCAATCACGCAAAAACTACTGGACAGAAATTGATGAATTTTTGCATGGTATTAGCCTAGGTTCCCAAGGTACATTTTTTTTGGGTTTCATTCCGAATTTCATTATAGTTATATTTAATTAAAATGTAAATTACTTAAAATACCGATAACTACTGTATGAAATTAATTTATTTTTAGCATGGTAATAGTTCAAAACCTAATGCAACTTATAGAATTGTTTTTATCATAGAGTACAAAGAAATTTTACCAGAAAAAATAACATAATTATATTTTTTTATAAAAAAAAATCGACTTCTTCAATTTCAATCGGATTTCATAATCTGAACTTAACCAAACTTTCACCAAACTACCCTTTATGTGTACCCTTTCTAATAAAAAAAGAATCATTAAAATCGGTTGAGTTGATATTGAGATATTAGTCCATTTGTCGCGCACATACGTAATGTAAATTTGAGATTTATATGATTTTTTCATAGATACCATTGTCGGAAATGAACTAAATTAAAATAGGACTACACCGGACGCACTAGCTTCCAAATAAAAAAAGAATCATCAAAATCGGTTCACACAGTCAAAAGTTCTGAGGTAACAAGGATAAAAAATACAGTCGAATTGATGACTTCCTCTTTTAAGAATTCGGTTAATAGAAATTTGACATAATTAAATTACGATTATTGTATTTAACCACAATTTAAAAGAAGAAAGTAAATTGAGGCCGTTCGTGGCACAGGGGCACAAAGCATAAACTGGTTGTGGGTTCTCTTCCCACTTGAGGAAATTAAATATTTATTTAAATTTATATTTCCATTTCATCGCTCTGGTGTCGAGGCAAAGTGCGGCGTTGAGTTTCACTACTCAGCACGCAATGCCTACAGAATTCCGCGGAAAGTAAGAAACAGGAAGTAGTGTCTTAACACTAGGTTCCCTCTGCCTACCCTGCTGCGTGCGGGATACAGCGTAAAGCTGAAAAAAGAAGTACGCGATTACGTATAGATCCCAATAACATAAACACTTACTACTACAAAAATACTACTAAAGGTTAAACAACTTTGAACTTTATCGCCAATACATACGACTCGATTTCGAAATGAGGCGTGTGCGGCGGTGTTCCTTTGATAGGTTTATGTGTGCGTGCGTCGTCCTTACAAATGGCGTTTTGTTTTAAAATGTCAATTTTATAATTTATTTTGTTTGAAAAAAGAACTTTTTCATTTTTGGGAATTTATTTTTTTCTGAATTATATTAGGCTTTTATAGAGTAGTTAAAACTGTGGTTTCATTTAATGTGGTGCTGACACTTCCACCCTGTAGATATGAATAATCATCGTGAAATGAACAAAAAAACCTACGTCGTCACTGTTGATGTATATTGCTTAATTTTTTTAAAATATTTTACCCTATAGCTGTTTCCGTAAAAGGAGCGCTGACGCTTCTCATCTCTTCTTTGTTGAAGGCCGTCGCGGCACAGGGGCACAAAGTTGTGGCTGTAACGCAACTGGTGTGGGTCCGATCCCCACTTGGAGGATTGAATTATAATTTAATAATATTTTCATTTCGTTTAATAATATTTTCAGTTCGCACATCAGTCACACATTATACGCAATATCTTAACACTAAGTTGCCCTGCTAAAGGCGGGATAAAGCGTTGATCTGGTTTTAACTTTGTGTGAACCGATTAAAATAAAGTCCAGTCCAGTTGAGGCCAGTCGTGGCGCAGCGGCACGAAGTGTGACTGTGAAACTGACTGTTTGTGGGTTCGATCCCTACTCGAGGAGATGAAATATTTACTCAAATTTATATTTCCATTTCGTCGCACTGGTGTCGAGGTTAAGCACAGCGTTGAGTTCTGCCACTCAACACGCAGGCATTGCGTCCAGAATTCGGCAGAAAGTAGGGAATGGAGTGTCTTAACACTAGGTTCCCTTTGCCTAACCTGTTGTGTGCGGGATACAGCGTGAAGCTGATTAAAATAAAACGAATACTCAATATTTAAGGGCAGTTTGCCAAAATACAAACAAAAAAGTATTTAAATCGGTTAAGCAGTTTCTGAGATTATCGTGAAGAAACGCACAGACAAACAGACCAACTGACCAAGTTTTATTACATTGTTAATTGTAATATCTTCTATGTACAGACACTGATGAGTTAGGATTTTATTGTAAGTATTTATAAGTTATGTTTTTATTTCAAACATTCAATTGAAGATTCTTATAGGAGATACAAAAATGCGACCTAAAGTTTTAATAACTTTCTCTAAAAAAATCTTCATTGCGCTGCAAACATACATAACAGGTATATCAAAACTCGAACATATTTCAGTGTGTTAAGTAAATAATTCTGTGGTATAAGCGGGCGAAGCCGCGAGCGGGTCGCTAGTTTTGAATAAAAGCATAAGTAAATAATTTATTTTATAAAATGCATGATGTAACTAAATTTTAATTAACGTAGAAAAATAAAATAAATAAAGTAACTCGAGGCCGAAGTCATCGTGGCGCAGTGGCACAAGCGTGTTACTGTAAACGCGATGGTTGTAGGTTCGATTTCCACTCGGGGGAATGAGTTATTATTAACATATTATTCGTATAGTTCAAGCGGACGAAACAGCGCGGGTCCGCTAGTATATTAATATTTTACTTTCCACTTTCTTTCTTATATTGATTTCCGCGACTCAACGCCTCGAAAATTCGACGGAAAGTGGTGAACGGAGTGTCTTAACACTACGATCCTTTGTCACTCTGCTATATACGGGGATACAGCGTGAAGCTAAAAAAAAAATAGATAAATATAAAAAACAGCTACGTTACCTTACTATCGTTCTCAAAGGCTAATTGTATGTTATAAATTGCTGGTATTTTCCCCCTGAAATACTGAAGGCTCGTTGTGAATCCTCGAGTGCGAGGCGTCAAGTGATGTTTGAGTAAGGGAAGATTCTTCTCTTTGGCGAAATTAAGTGATGCTTCATGTTTTTTCTTTGTGAAGCGAGTCCCTTCGGGTGTTATTAGTAGCTGTAAATTATAAGAAGATATCTATATATATTTCATTAACGACTAAAAAATATAAATAAGTGACGTCTTTTATAACATTTCTTAAATTCCCAGGTATTATATTTTTTATAGCAAACATAAAAAAAACCTAAGCGCAGTAATAAAATGTGTTGCGTTGATGTTTCTTTTAAATAAAAATAAAATTACGATAAAGGCAATGTTGCAATGGCAATGTTTTTATTACTATAACTATTGAGAAAGTTAGAAACGTCTAATATTTTTTGAAAACATAGTCATGTGAGACCAGTCGTAGCGCAGGGGCACAAAGTGTGATTGGAAAACCGACTGGTTGTGGGTTCGATCTCCACTTGAGGAGATGAAATATTTACTTAAATTTATATTTCCATTTCTTCGCTCTGGTGTCAAGGCAATGGGCAAGGCATGAACGGCGTAGAGTTGTGCCACTCAACACGCAATGCCTCCAGTATTCAGCACAAAGTAGGGAACGGAGTGACTTAACACTAGGTACCCTCTGTCTACCCTGCTGTGTGCGGGATACAGCGTGAAGCTGATAGTCATGTGAACAAGATACCTACCTACATATAATGGATTATAATAATTCAGTGACAAAGATAAAAAAAAATCTGCCGTCATCGCGTTTTAAATACGCATGTTGTTTTTATATTTTAGCTATTTAATAACATACAAAAATATTTATTAAAATCTAAAAATTTCCATTAAAACACTGTGGAGTGAGATTATAAAATCTTGTTTATGCAAAGTGTAATTACAGTGGTAATTACATAAAGTGGCAATACGATACGTGGTATAAAAAAAATATAAAAAAAAATATATTATTTTTCATAATTAGAATCATTTAAGTAGATTTATAAAATTTCACAATATAACTAACGAAAATCTTAACAGATTATAATATTTAATTTACAATAACAACTTATGTAATATATTTATGTTTAATTAGGTATTTATATTTATATATATTTAATACATGTATGCTGTTTGCTTTATAAATTTATTATAATTTTTGTTTACACCCCAACCCTTTTCCTCCCCTTTATTAGGTTGAATGTGAAAGATCGGTGAAATACTGTACATAAAATCGTCACACTTTACGTCAGTCCTCATCATGGGTATATCTAGAGATTTTCTGGGAGGGAGGAGGGTTTTCGGCCTTTAGCTTTCAACAGATATGTTCGTATAGCGTCATTCTTTTAATTTTTCTGGACTGATTTTTTTAATAAACTTTCTGGATGCTTGGTACATGCCTATTCTGGGCTGGCATGGTCCATTCGAGACCAACCTCACCCTCCCCCCACTCTATGGAGCCCTTCAAGTATTACGTAAGCATTGTAGGCGGGCGGGGGGGTCTTGGGTTTGCTTATTTTTGACGTGTTCAATGAAATATTTTTAAGAGGATTGCTTATTTTTGATGACATAGGGGAGGGGAGAGGGGGGGTCAATAATTGCAAAAAAACTGCTTACGTAATACTTGAACAGCCCCTATTCCTACGCCCACGATTCGTAATTTACCGCACCTCTCCAGTAGATAAATGATAAATGTAATGTACAAAGTACAAAATGATAGACAAAGTTATCTACTTTCTCTTTCGACCTAGTGCAAGTTGCATTTGATAACAAATATAAATTACTGCATATCATACAAAACAATATATTGCTATTGTTTCAGATTATATATTACTCTGATTGCTATTCAAGGCTATGTGCGTATAAATAGACACTGTACATAGAAATTAATTCCATAGGATATAAAGTGAGGCCGGTCGTGGCGCAGCGGCACGAGGTGTGACTGCAAAACCGACTGGTTGTGGGTTCGATCCCCACTCGAGGAGATGAAATATTTACTCAAATTTATATTTCCATTTCTTCGCTCTGGTGTCGAGGTTAAGCGCGGCGTTGAGTTCTGCCACTCAACACGCAATGCCTCCAGAATTCGGCAGAAAGTGGGGAACGGAGTGTCTTAACACTAGGTTCCCTCTGCCTACCCTGCTGTGTGCGGGATACAGCGTGAAACTAATTTTTTTTTTTTTTTATATAAAATGATGTGAACATGGTATGGGCTGTTTGTAATTTCAAAATAAACGTGTTATTTCCAGTGCATATTATTTACACTATACTAAAAAAATATATAATTTTTATCAATCTGTTTCTCTGTTTGTCCAGGCTCTCGGAAGAATTACAGAACGACTGAAAGATATTTTTTCTGTCACAGATATGTAATAACCAAACATTTTTTTCCATTAAGTACGAATAAATAAATAAAAATTAAAAACACAAATGGTTAAAATACAACATTATAAAGCATATAACAACAAAAGCCTCAGTCAGGCCGCTAGTCTTAAGTCTTAACATAAAAATAAAAAACATAAAATTTCAAAATATGCTACTTTCTAAACAGACGATATTAATTTTCATATACCTACTAACTACTTCATACGGAAAGTAACCGTAAAAGTTGAGAGAGTATGTTCTCCACAGTGAAATTAAACGTGTATATGCATTGCGGTGAAACGGTTGTAATATTGACGCTCTTGATCCAATTTTTTCTTTCCAAAATACCTACGTACATTAACGGACATATTGAAAATAATATTTTGTTGTAAAAATGTTAATTAATAACAGCACACAGCAGAGTAAGTAGAGGGAACCTAGTGTTAAGACGCCCCGTATCCCACGTTCCCACGAATGCTGGAGGCAGCAGAGAAAGAAATGAAAACTTAAATTTAAATAAATATTTCATTTCCTCGAGTGAGGAATTTCGATCCCACAACCAATCGCGTTTAGTCAGCTACTATATGCCAGTGCGCTACTGGCCTCAAAAAATTTAATCAAGTATATAAATATAATAACATGCGTGATTTTTAGCGTGTTAAAAATCACATATGTACACAGAATTAGATATCTGACAATTGAATTATATATAAGGAATCTAAAGTTTATTCAACTTGAGACGTTGTACACAGGTTGTATCTCTATTGTCCTAGAATATTACGATTATTCTCCTTTTTTTTCCATTAATAATTAAATTTAGACATAAAAAAGTTTAATTAACACATTTTTTAAACCTGTAGTAGATAACACTTGATGTATTTTATCAAATATTAATTCATTAACTACTACTACTTTTCTTCGTTGTCTAAATAAGTAGTGTTCTTATTATTTTTTATATAACATTTTTTTATTTTCTTTTACGATTTTTCGAATAAATGATTCCTTTCTTAGTGACCTCGAATCTTAAATGTATACTTATTTATAATTCAAAAGTATTTTTATTTTGTTAATATAATTGCTTTCTCTTTTTAATTAACATTAAACATTTTTTTTCTGATATTGCTATTACTAAATCAACCATTCGAACATTACACATTTATTTTATAATTTAAATTTAACAAAATTTAAGTTAGCCTAAAGATACTAACACACCTATGACGAATAGGGAAGTGCAATAATCGAGTAGTTTACACACTATAAATAATGTATTAGAAGAATAATATGCGAGTCAAGGTCGCCTACGTAGGTACTATCAGGAAGTAAACATGTATATTTTAGAAATCTTTAATGCATATGTTTTATGGTTTTCGTTATTATTAAATAGATGTATTAGATAAGTCTTAAATAAATATGTTCAGTATTTTTTTTTATAATATACATATCATAAAACTCTTCTGTTGCTTACTAAGGCCCGTATTTATAAATCGCTCTCAGGTCTGAGATCAATCTTGAGGTGCCGTTTTCATTCATAGATAGTATTTCATTTCTTAGATATAAATATGTAATCTATGAATAACAACGACATCTTAAGATCGATCTTAGACTTGAGAGAGGTTTATAAATACGGGCCTAAGTGCCTGGCAATGGAACAACATTTGTTTTAATGGACGTAGAAAAGTAAAATTAGGCAAGGAAGTTCCTTGGGAACTGTAGGACAGCACTAAGACAGGATGCACTGAAAATCTTACCTACTTTATATAATTATGAAAAACATTTGACTTTAATATTTAAAACGCATAATTATATGCTATGGTCACTGTTGATTTTTTAATATAAAATAAAATATCTTACCCATACGGGATCCGGATAATCACAAATTTCTGATATCTGCCTTTTGATTATTTCCTTATCTTTATCAAATGATCTTTCTAAAAATACAAATTCTGAAAATTTCCACATCCAACCTATAGGTGGTAAATACTGTATGGATTTCTTCGCGTACGCTTTGCAATTCTAAAAAAAAGGCACAACATGAAATATAATTAATGAATTTTATCTAAAATTTATCTATTATATAATTTTAATATTTTGTATTGACAAAAATATATGAAATGGGTATTATATAGGAGTTAGTGGTATTTGTCAATTTGTCTGGTTCTAATTGAAAAGTTCTTTTTACGTTGTCCAGTTTTGAGCAAGGCTATGAGGCTAAGTTATTTTGAAGTAGTCGTGGTGCAGTGTAGGTTCGAATCACACTGTGTGTATCCATAGAGTGGGGAATGATTTACTTAATATTGTTATTTTCCCGCTCTGGTAACAAGGGCTTTAAATTCTCTTCTTCTTCTTCAGTCTTCAGCGGAAAGTGGAGAATGGAGTCTTCACACTAGGTTCCCTCTGCCTACCCTGTTATATGCAAGATAAAACGTACGTAAAAAATATTGTATTCGCCTATTTAGACAAAGACATACTATGGTTCAACCACCGTATATACTGATCATAATATGGTGACTTCTTTGTTGTCTACGTATTACAAACCTGCGTACATTTACATAAAATAAAAAACGTAAATTTACCAAACAGTGAATTCATGTAAAAAATAATAATAATATTAGCTTCACACACATAGCAGAATATCCAGAGGGAACCTGAGAATCTAGTGTTAAGACACTCTGTTCCCTCCCTTCCCCACTTTCCGCCGTATTCTGGAGACATTACGTGTAAATATTCATGAGACAACTAATCATAAAGCATTATGAATCACATAACGCGTCAGAGCGTAAAGATAAATGCATCATATAATTTTTCAATTGTATCTATTGTCTTTATGTCTCGAGGCCAGTAGAGCCTATACTTAGAGTGACGTTCAATCACTAGACCGTTCGCTTACCCCGGTAAAAAACAAATATACAGATGACAAGGACAGAAGAGCATGGGATTAGAAAGGTGGGAGCCAGGTGGCCCATGTCCATCCCAGAATATTCTGTTGCCCACCCCATAAATTTTAATTACAAAAAATTTGCCCCGAAAAATTAAATAAAAACAACGAATACATTTGTTGAAATCTAAAGTCCAGGCCCCTCCTCCCTAGAAAATACCTCTAGATACGTCAATGCATACGAGAATATTTTTTATATAAGTTCAATAGAAAAAATATGCAAATGATTCCACATGATAACAGAAACGTCCGTTTGAACGATTACAAACTAGGTTAACATAAAACGAATAGGAGTATATTTATTATTTTTCATATAAATTATGCAAATCTTCTATAACAGTATATTTACTGGCACGATTGCCGATTAAAGTAAAAAAAGAAATATACTTATTCATACTAATCTAGTACGTAGGAAATATTGAAAAGCATTCGAATTTCTTTATAAGTATATATGACGTATTTTACTATACATTATTTGGTTATTTAATTTTTTTTTTCAGCTTCACGCTTTTTCCCGCGTGTAGGTAGGCGGAGGGAGCCTAATGTTAAAGACATTCCGCCCCGAACTTTTCGCCGAATTCTAGAGGCATTGTGCACTTTGACTCAACACCAAAAGTGATGAAAATATGTAATAAATCATTTCCCACTATGCTATGAGTATAAAAAGTAAGAATTGAACCTACAACCATGGTTATGGTTATTTTGGGGTTTTACTAATTAAACATTTGTTTAAGTTGGTTATTAATTTGTTATCTACCTTTTATAAAATGTTTATTTTATGTTTAATATACTTCAATTGCTAATTAAGAGACTCGTTATATTATATATAAATTTATAAACTACGCACATAACATACGTACAGTGTAGATAAGGTGTAATTACAATAACAATAACTATATTAAAGATCATTAATTCAAAGAGAAATTAAATTAATCAATATTATTGCAATAATAAAATAATTATAGGTGGGATTCGGGCAAAGCCGCCAGCGGGTCGCTAGTCTCTATAAATTTCATATTTAGGAATATTAAAAGAAAATTTAAAGTACTTTTAATAAAGAACAAACATTTTAGAAAGGAATAAAAGACGGAATCACTAAGTTCCACATATAAAATACTGCATCAGTGAAAGGGTTGTAAAGATAAAGGCTTTTTTAAATTTTACACATCCCATATATATCAAGGTTGACAGAGGGAGCCTAGTGTTAAGACACTCCATTACTCACGTTTCACCAAATTTCGAGTCATTGCATGTAGAGTGGCGGAGCTGAACACTTTTTTCCTTGTAACCAGAGAGGGAAAATGAAAATATAAAATAATTTATTTCTTATCAAACTCAGCTATACTGCTTGTGCCACTACACCATGACGGACTGAATAATTATTTTTTACTTATTTGGGAAAATTGCATATTTTTTTTATAAACAATTCCTTATACATTCTTCCTTAGATTTTTCATACTAAAAATCACTATAATAATAAACTTTTATAAAAAATGTTATAGGAGTTAAATATATAAATTGTATTATTTGTTATAGATATTAAATTGTATTATTTGTTATAGATACTAAGATTACATGTAAATATAATGTCTATTGCCTCTTTTATGGTAAGCATAAGATAGTTATTGTTATCAATGATACTATAAAATATCTCTTCAAAATTCAGATTTGAAAAAAAATCTATAATTTTATCTTATCAAAATATAATAATATCAATAATAATCGCAATTCAAATATATCATTAATATATCAAAGATTTCCACACTGGTCAGTAACAGAGATATCGAACTAACAGTAATAAAAATTATAATTTCATATAAATTATATGTGTAATTATTAAAGATAGTAAGAGTATGTAGCAGTATGTTTTAACTTCAAATCTAACTTTCTTCTTATTGAAAATTACTCATTATAAAAAAAAATAATCTGAATGTGAAAGTGGAAAGTATATTTAAAATATCTTCATAAAAAATTAAAGTCTTAAGCAAAAACAAGAGATATTAAAAGATGCCCAATATCCATCCCTACATTAAAAAAATACTTCATATTATAAATGAATCAGTTAAATTTGAATATATAATTTATAGCTCCAACTATTTGTTATTATGTTATGAGAAATTAATTTGTATTAGTATAAATGTTTAATTTGTGTGGATGGTAATAGGCTAAGAAGAAATATGTTAACTGTTAATGTAAAATACTTACTCCTAAAACTTGTATGCCATCACAAAAATGCCAACCCATTAACCAGTCTACTTCATAACTATGGTTCATAATTAGATAGCCATGTTCCTTTCCATAATACTTATCATATTCATCTTTTTTTACATATATTGACAGTTTTGTCCCTGACCACCATTCAGACATAAACACTAATTCTGAAAAAAAAAGGTAAGTTTAAGTATTTCTCCTAATTAACATTTTGAAACTATAGACATTACAAAATCAAGAATTAAAAAGCAACTTCACACTTTTACCCAAATCACATTGAACATTGTTTGCCAATTGTTTTTTACAATCAGACACACTGCACCACAATGACCTCACAAGCAAAGTTAAGGTTAAAATCAGCATATTTAAAGAATATTAAATGTACTTACGACAATAAAATGAGTATGATAGGTAATAGTTTATTTTTCTATATAACACTTTATTGAAAGGCTTAAGGCTAGAAAATAAAATTGCCTGGATAAGGCTTAATATCAAGCCTGAAGTAAAATATGATATAGCAAAACATAAGTGAACTATAGTTGACTGCTTCAAAATGTTTAAGTAGAGCATCTTGCATGGATATTTTCATAAAATCTGAAACAAAGTCTCTTAATAATTATTCTATACATAACAGGAGCGAAAGACAAAAAAGATTTGCATAAGTAAGTAATTGTAAATACGAAATAATTATATTGATATTGTAAATTAAAGATTCTAATCATAATAATGGTTAGGTATTATCAATAATATTGTGGTTAGCTAATTTAGACGTCAATAAGAATAAATTTTTAAATTATTAAAATTGTTTTATAATGAGAGAAGCAATTATATTCATTTTATTCATGTCGCCGAAGTACACATGGTAGTAAAGAACGAGGAATTCAGGTATATTAATTGTTTATATACACTGCTTTATTTTTAAATTGAATAAACTGTAGTATTAAATTAATAGTATAGAGTATCTCTAGCACTTTACGCGTATTTACAGACAAATTTTCTATTAAAAGGTTACCAAATACACTTTGTACTTACAATAAGTAATTTAAAAAAATGCTATTATTTCAATTCTTAAGCACATTTCACTATAATATTTGCTTCCTAATACTGAACAGATACTCCATCAACAATCAGGAATTTACTTTATAAAGGACAGGAATCGCCGAATAATAGGTAATAAGTACTTAAAATATTAAATACGGTCCCTGACACCCGCACAGAGTAATAAGTAAATACTAGGTAGGGATGCTCGATGATCATCGATTTCGATGATCATCGATGTTAGCAGATAAAATATCGATGTTTTAACATCGATGTTGCATTAATAAAAACATCGTAACATCGATGTTGCATTAATGAAAACATCGTAACATCGAAGTCAGTATTTCGATAATGTGTTCCAAATTATTTTCTGAACTCTACCAAACTACAGGAAAAATCCTTTGTCTTTCGGTTGACAGCACTGCACACACCACAGACTAGACTAGTAACTACAAAGTTCGTAGTTGCTTATGAGTGAAGTGTGTGTCGTTTTATCGTTTATCCAATGAAAATAAAATTATAGGTTTATACACCAATGACTAAAGTTTGTATTAGCAACATGTAAGTAACTACATGATATAGCTGTTTATTACAACATTCAAACAAACACTTTATTAACAATTTATTGCAAACTGGGTCTAGCATGCTTACCTACTTTATTATTTTTAAGTTATGTTATCTATTAAGGTGGGCCAAAAAAAAATCTTTTTTAATTATAGTGAAAATATTGTTCTGGACTCCAAAAATACGTATGCTAAAAGTGCAGCTCTTAATTTTTATATTAAGGGGTGTCTCATCGCGATTTTTCCATTTCCCATATAAATAACAAGGAGAATTTTGTGTTTTTCATTTGAAACTTTGTTGCGATTAAACTAATAGTATCGATGTAAAAGCCAATATATATTCTACTAGGCAATTAAACGATATACAAAATAGTCTAATTTATTTTTTTGCAAATTTCACTCATTTAAAAATTATTCAAAGTTAAAATTTACCAATTTTTAAAAAATTTAAGAAAAAAAAACAAAACATCGATGGTAGCCAACATCGATGTTAGCTACCATCGATGTTAGCTAACATCGATGTTGACTAACAACATCGATGTTAGCCAACATCGATGTTGTTCTTTCGAATTTTATCGAACATCGATGTTACAGCTTCGATGTTGATATCAATGTCAACATCGATGTTTTTCTAACATCGGGCATCCCTAATACTAGGTACATCATACAATCACAAAGAGTTGCTACTGTGGCGAAGAAGAATCGATTCAAAATAAAAAAATCGATAATTTACAGAAATATATATCAATTTCTGTAAATAATAGCGAAAATCTCAATAATATGATCACTTCCTTAAGATCTTTTGAAATAGCTATTCATGTTTTAACGAACTTCTTTGCTTACCAAAATCATAAACATTCTTAATGAACTATTGAAATTGAAATTAAATTTTAGTTCAACAACTTTAGAAACTGGGCATAGGTACTTGTTACTTTGTTTTCTTGTAAAGTTTTAAAAATTAATGAACAGATCATCAGGGTCTCCGTAGACCCGGAATGTATTAATCGATGATGCTGACCCCACCACCAAAGCAAACAACCCTAAACATGTAGGTAGGGCCACACACAATTGCAGTTACACACGCCACACACTCCATAATCGCCAGTGGAGACGAGGTCCTAGTTTTACAGTGACTCAATCGCGCCTCGGTGCGAGAGTAGCCCGCAATTAACGATCCAAAAGGGAATCAAGGGCCCTACCCAATAGGTCTAGCTGGGACCGAGGGAAGCAAAGTCCACCACTGCAAACGGTGAACGCAAGTCGCGATCCGAGTCTCAAAGAAGACGCCCTTGCGACACTGTGTTCTCATTTGTTGGTACATTCCACGGTAATCAAGCCAAGGTCAGAGCTCTTCTAGCTCGGCCTCCCAAAGCCCGGTGACGCTGTAGAGGCCAGTAGGGCCAACAGCATATTGCTCCTTCGAGAAAAGAAAAACGAAACACGAGTCGACCTAGCCCATCGAGGATTCCGCAAATTTGACGAACATTGGAGGTCTCGAGCTTTTCTGAAATTCAAGCTTAGCTTAGCCAGAGCCCTTTCATCTGATACTTCACTTCAACTAGCGGCATTAATATCAAACCTTGTCCCCTTTGTAAGTCTATTATTTTTTAAGAATTTAACCATAAATGTATAATTTCTGATTTTTTTTCTGAATTAGTAGATTAGTAGATGCTAGCTGTCAAATTTCATAATTCTAGGTCAACCGTAAGTATCTTAATAATTTTGATTCTCTTTTTAGTGTCGAAATACACGTTTTTTGCCATATGAACGGCCATATCTCTTTTTAAATAGATGCTTTTTTTTCAGGAAATCATGGGGCCGTAGATCACAGTATCTGATTGGCTTAAATCTTAATTCGATATTTCCAATCGTTCTAGATATAAAGGCTGTTGACAGACAGTATGAAACCCAAATACAATATAACACGACTTTTTAATTAAAACAAAAATCAAAAAGTTATTGACACTTAAAACATTAGGGAGTAAAAACACATTATATGTCCCAATATTTTTTGTGAATTGACTATAAAAGTAATAATTTTGAAACTACGTGTACGCGATTAAATATCGATTATGTGTCCCCGCTGACATCGATGTTACGATGTTTTAGTTAATGCATTACATCAGTTTGAACATCGATATGTTAACTGCTAACATCGATGTACATCGAAAATCGATGGTCATCGGGCATTCCTACCCTACTGTGATGTGACATTGTGAAATGTGATTAGCGGTTGGTCAACCTAGTAAGCCGTTTCTGAAACCGATTACGTTTTTATTTATAGTTTATAACTTTTTAGTTTTTACTCTGTAATATCGGGAATTGATCAAATGAAAATGAAAGAATGAATTTCTGACTTCTCACCTTACCCTTTAAAACTTTGACTATCAAAAAAGTATTGTATATTATAATTAACATTATGCATTTTATCAATAGACATTATAAAATTGCCAAAAATCTTACAAATATACATTCATTTCAATTAAAACATAACCAAAGATATTATAGTTTTAATGAAAGACCGGTAATATTAGGTATTGAAACATCATGTGATGATACAGGGATCGCTGTCGTTACTGGGAGTGGCAATATATTAGGAGATTCATTATATTCTCAAAATGCAATACATACAAGATTAGGTGGAGTTAATCCATTATTCGCGCGAGACTTGCACCGCAGTAACATTGATGTAGCTGTAAATGAAGCATTAAAAAAAGCCGACATAAAAATCCAAAATGTTGATTACGTAGCAGTAACAGTTAAACCAGGTTTATTAGTAAGCTTACAAATAGGTGTAAAATACGCAAAATATTTATCAAAAATATATAATAAGCCATTAATACCAATTCATCACATGGAAGCACATGCCTTAGTGGCTCGGATGTATCATAATATAAATTTTCCATTTCTAGCACTCTTGATATCGGGTGGACATTGCTTGCTAACAGTAGTACAGAATGTAGATGATTTCTTATTACTTGGTAACTCTCTAGACAATGCACCAGGAGAAGTTATGGACAAAGCTGCTAGGAGAATGAAATTAAAAAATATTCCTATTTTTTCGGAAATAGCAGGGGGAAGAGCTATAGAAATTGCAGCTAAATATTCAAAGAACCCTTTTTTATTTGAATTTGCTACACCATTACTTAAGAACAGAGATTGTAACTTTAGTTTTAGTGGTGTAAAAGATGCTTTAATTCGTCAATTGGAGAAAAAAGAACAAGAACACAATATTAAAGGGGATGAATTAATTCCTGAAATATATGACCTTTGTGCTGCTTATCAGAGAGTTATTGCAGAACATATAGCTCATAGAACAGAAAGGGCTGTCCAATATTGTTTAAAAAATAAATTATTAAGTGAAACAAATAAAAGTATTGTCGTATCAGGAGGTGTAGCATGTAATGACTTTATCTTCAAAAGTATAGAATACATAGGTAGTAAATTTGGCTGCAATGTATATAGACCTCCACCAAAAGTATGTACTGATAACGGAATTATGATAGCTTGGAATGGCGTAGAAAAGTTAAGATACCAATGTCCTATAGATACTGTGACTTTTGATTATATTGATCCCAAAGCTCCATTAGGCACAAATATTACCAATGATGTAAAAAATGCTAACATTTATATTAAAGTGACTCGATTAAAGAGACTACTTTTGAGCTAGATATGTTGTTTTATTTAAATAAAACAAACTCATTACTTGTAATCATAATTATATTGGTAAAATGTATAATACTTTTTTAGCAATTTTCAATTCAAATATGGTTATATATGATGTAAAACATTTTTAATTTAGTTTAATATAATATGCATACATTGCACACATTCCTGCTTTGGTGGTGAAGAGAGTCAACCAATGTCTTACAAGTTTGATAGATGATATAATTAGGTCAAGTCAATGGAAATCCAAAGCTGTAAACTCAATGGTTGTGGGTTCAATCCCCACTTTGGGAAATAATAAAGTTTAAATTATTTTCATATCCTGCTCTAATTGACAAAGTCCTAACTCAACATGCAGTTTTAGAAACAAGGAGGAAAAAAAGGAACAGAGTTCATTAACACTAGGTTTCCTCTGCCCACCCTGTTATAAAATTTTCTTAGTAGGAACCACAACCATTGAGTTTAAAGTGTGAAGCTGTTTTTGAATATAAAGCTGACAACTGATTTTGCAGTTGGATGTGCCAATGTACATCTGAATGAATATACACTGGCACATCTGATTGCAAACTCAGCTGACATGGGTTTGATTACTACTAGAGGAAAAGAATTATTTTTATTTCCTCTTACAACAAGACAACGCACAGCATTGTTCTGCCACCTAATATGAAAATAGATTCCCTATGCCTACCCTGCTGTATTCGAGATAATGTGATGCTAACAAAAGATATGTATTTAAGTTTATCTTCAATAGGACCTAGACTATACCTTTGTATAGTGACAAAATTTATTAAATATTTTATATACTATCTGATTATAGATCAATAAATTTACAAAACTGAAATAAAAATAGTATTTTAGTGTATTTTTAGAACATATTTATTATAATATCGCTATACAATTAAATAATATATCCATGATATTCAGGATTGTGCCACAAATTATGTTCATCTACTTGGCTGCTTTTGCTTGTAAATCTGAAAATTATAATATTGCATATTAAAATAAAATAATTATTTTAAACTTATTTAAATGTTGTATCAAAAAACACATGTAAAAATTTAGTCATATAAACTCATATATATTATGTTAAATTAAATAGTTAATTAACTATATCTATAAAACTTAGGCATTGGACATAATGACAAACACTGGCAGTAAAAATTTAAGATAGCATGTTTAAATAAACACAATAATTTGTTAGTTTAAACAACATGCTAAATAATTTAAACTCTTTAACTGCATCTTAACTTACACAAATACTCAATCCTTTTCATCTGAAACAGTAGTGTATATTATAAATATAAAAAAAGTAGTTATAATTGTGGGTATAATGATTTATAGTAAAAGTGATAAACTCTTTTGTATCATACAGAAAATTATCGTATATAATAGGATTACGAAGTATACACCTGCAACTAAATAATATTAGATAGGTAAATGCAATAATAACTTACGTGCTGGTCTGCCATTAGCCCAAGGTGTTATGCGAACGTGGGATTCGTCTCGTTTAAGTGCTTCTGTCCGGAGTTCGGGTTTTAAAGATTTTCGCAAGATTTTTGCCGCAATGTTTGAATAGTTTATGTAACTAAAAATATCAGAAAATAAGTACATTATATATTTTCCATACTAAGCCGATAGTGACTTAAAATTATCGAAATATAGCTTACTTAAGACCGGCTTGCCTCCACGCACTCATTTTTTATTTTTTCCTTAAATAAAAACGCAAAGTAGAAATTTAAAATGTGTTCGGAAAATTGAGCTACTAATTCCAAATTCGATAAAGATTGAAGTGATGTAACATTTACAGATTATAAACTATTTAATTTGGCTTTTTGTTTTATGTACTGACTTAAACGAATGTCGATGGTAAAATCGATTCAGCAAGAAGTTGTATATGAAAAATAAAACAAAATATTTTTTTATTGATAAATAAAGTCATTTATAAATATTAGAATAATTAAAACTTTGTACAAACAAAATAAGTAATCTTATTAAGAATTTAAAAATTCTTTAACATAAGCAGTACCAATTACCATATCGTATCTCCTATCGTATTAAAATTTACCCATATTAAACTTAGTTATCGTATCTCCAAAACTGAGTTGAATGTGTGTAAATTTTAATATTAATAGCAAACGATAATCGATTTTACGAAATTGTTATTTTATCTGTAACTTGAATGAGAATATTTTCAGTTGTCTATTTTTCATAGAGTAAAAATAAAATATTTCTAAAGTCATTTGTCCTATAGCTTTGTCGATTTGAATGTATTGTTTATTTCTTTTAGTACTTATTAATTAATAAGGGAAAAATCAAATTTACTGCCGAGACATATCAGATTAATAATCCCAATTATATTCCTTGGTATGCTTATTTATATATATTATATCCCCGAACACAACGATAATAACATTATTTATTGTATCTAGTTTCTTATTATTTTAAGTTGAAATTACAATAAGTTTCTGCTTTAATTACACTATACTGCTAAAAGAAATATAAATAAACATTTTTAGAACATGTATGTCTAAATATCTTCAGAAATACGATAACATTTTTGCGATAAGTAATTTGAATAACTGAATTTATCCACGTAGGCACACAATGTTTTTATATAAAAGGCTAATAACCTTATCGGGAGGTCCCAACAGTAATTAGATGACATAAAATAAATATACAAAACAAATGGTTAATATGTACTTTCTATTTCAATCAACAGAAATATGGACTCTGATGCAGAAAGAGAACAGCTGCTTGTTAACAAACCTTCAAAACCTTCATTGGTTAATTGTGACATATTAAATGAATGCCAGATGTTCTTAAAGGCTGAAGATGGAGGTGGTGATGCACATAAAAATATGAGTCAAAGTACTACAAACGATAGTGGTAAAGTATATCTGTATTCAGCAGGGTGGTAAGAGGTAACCTAAAGCATTAAACAACTTTGTTCCAAATTTCTGTCTAATTTCCAACATATTACATGTTGGTTGGTGGAACTGAATGCTGAATTTTGCCTTATAAAATATTATCAAACTATTCCTTAAATTTCTAATATTTAAAGTCAATTTGAATGTCTCTATGACTTGACTTGTAAGAATAAAATCTATGAATCTAATATTGATCTTAAAGTAAAGATTGAAGCAAAATGTACATTTTATTAATCTAATTAGCTATGCCAACTTGTTATTACTAAGCAATACCTATGAATAAGGCTTCACTCAATTGTGTTAGACATATTGGTAGTGTAAATAAAATTTTACATATATTTCAATATAAGATAAGATATAATTCAATATAAGATATACAAATGGTGAAAAGAAGAAATGTCAAAAGAAGTGAATATTTTTTTTTGTATGTTATATGTATATAAATAATGATTATATATATATACATATTTTATTTCAGGTAAACCTAATTTTATTACTTCAACTCCATATCCCACTAAGGCTACTTTATCAGAGGATGTTATAATAGATACTAGTCCAGAAAGTAATGTTGAAGGTAAGGTACAACTTGCATATAGTAACATGCATAACAACAAAATCATTATTGGTCTAGTTTTTTTTAGCAATTAGATAATATTTTTCATATAATTATATATGTAACTGACATTGTGCTTGCAGATTTGCCTGCATGTTTTCTTATTTTCCCAAAAGCTATTTAGGAGTGAAATAAAGTGACAGGAATGTAAGTAGGTGACCTGAATGTGAATTGCTTACTGTACGCAGATGATGCAGTGGTTATTGCATCATCAGAATGTGAGCTGCACACATAAATCACCACTCTGAAAGAAGGTTGTGGAATCAATAGTTTACGTTTGAATGAGAAGAAGACAAAGGTTCTGGTGTTTGAAAGAAATTAAAAAAGGACTGAATGAAAAATAATCGTAACTGGTAAGAAATTAGAACAAGTGAATGTGAGTGTTATATTTGGGAAATGTGTTCAGTAGAGATGGAAGATATGAGATGGATGTAGAAAGGCGAGTTGCTCCCGGTAATAGGGTTAACGGAATCTTAGCTGCATTGATGAGACAGCGAAACGCAAGCACAGCTGCACGTTTGGCCTCACACAATACAGTGATGATAATGACGCTGCTATACGGTAGCGAAACGTGGGTATTACAGAAGAAGAATGTAAGAATGAATATTGTTGAGATGCGATCTCTTCATGGGATATGCAAAGTCAGCTTAGCTGATCGAATCTGCAATGAAGAGGTACATGGAATGGCAGGTACTAGTCAGTCAAACGAATGAATGATGAAAAGATGGCAAAAAAGATTTAGGATGGGAAAGTGAGCGGTAAGAGAAGTAGTGGGAGACCTAGATTGACCTTCCAAAGCACAGTATCAAAGATACTGGAGGAAGGTCACGCAAAAGGCATGAGGTCCTGGAGGGCATATATGAGGGGGTTGATGATAGTGGACTTGGTGAAAGAGGTATGTAGAGATAGTAGCGTTTGGCGCACCACTCTCTCTGACTACCCTGTTAGGGATAAAGTATAAAGCTAAGTAAGTAAAAGCTATTTTATTGCGGTAAAGAGTAACCTGCAGTTAAAAAATCAATATACATTTTTTATTGATCATTTAGAGTAAAAAACTTCTCTGAGTATGTGAGTCACACACTACAGTTACAGTTCTGCTGCTTCACCCCTGTGGTCAAATCAAAATAACTAAGAGTTGTGTACTTACATTATTTCAATGATAACAATGAAATGATCCACATAAATAATGAATAAGTATGTATGAGTATTTTCCATTTAAACTTACACTTTCTGACAATCTTCTAAAAAACAAATTTTAGTATATGTAAGTATATATTAATATTTATCTTATATACTGTATTTTTGTATTGACTATAAACATTGCAGTGTCATTATATTATGTTTAAAGTAAAATAACTATACAATGTTAGTATTAGTTTTATTTATATTTTCAAGACGATGCATAACTATTTTTGATTTTTTTAAAAATATGTACATATTATCATTTTTTCTTTATTAGGTGAAAAGCAAAATGAAAATATTCCTAAAGATCAAGAGTCAGATGATACACTGCCCAGCACTGTAACTATTTTGGATGCCCCCGATGGAGGCAAAGTTTATTTGATAGGCACTGCTCATTTTAGCTTGGAATCCCAAGAAGATGTATCTAAGGTAATAAAAAATAATTAGATTTACATATAATAAATGATTTGTTGTATGAAAATCTAGCCCAGTAAAAGGCCGTTGTTTTTGTTGGCCCCATACTCATTGGCCCCAAAATTGTTTCCATTTTCCCACTGTGGTAGACAAAGCATGGTGTTCAGTTCCTCCACTCAACACACAATGTCTAACAGTAATTAGCTTTCCAATTAAAAGTTTAATGTCAAATAAATTTACGCTAATCAAAGAAATATCAAATAAAAGAATGTACACCTTGCGAGGCTTAAGCTGAGTTTTGCATTTGTGTGAGTGATAACTCTTTATCAGCACCAGAAAATTTTTTTTTTTATTATACCAGACTTTGTATCCTTACAATGTCACTCTAGTCTTATGTTTTGCTCGAATTATTAATAAGTCTTTCTGTTATATTCTAATAAACAATATTTTTTCCATTCTTATATATAGTTGTGATAGTGGTTTTTAATTTTTATAAATCGAACACGAAAATAAAATATTAAGTATTAATTATGTGAGCTGCTATCAGTACAAGAGGTGGACGACGATCATCAAAAAGCAGTGGAAGCCGATTTAGGCCAAGCAAATGATGTTACAAACACAAATGCTTATACCTCGTGTACTGTAGTGTACTTAACTTTTTTTTTAAATAAAATATAAAACATAGCTGGCTAGGCAGAGGAAACATGGGAAACTAGTGTTAAGACACTTCCGTTCCCCTCTTTCCGCCGAAATCTTGAGGTATTACGTGTTTATGTATATTATCAGAGCGTGGAAATAGAAATATTAAAAAATATATGCCCCCGAGTGGGAATCGAGTCCACAACTGTCGCACGCTTGTGCCGCTGAGCCACGACGGCCTCTTGTATACTTAATTTAATGAGAATATATTTCAGGTGATACAAAAAGTGTCTCCGCACATGGTAATGGTTGAATTGTGCGAACAACGAACTAATATATTGTTACTTGATGAAGAAATTATATTAAGAGAGGCTAAGAATATAAATATAGCAAAGATAAGGTATGTTATTAATTTAATTTAAAACATTTACTTTGCTTTGTAGGTTATTGACCCAGTGGGATGCCGCTCGACTATAGAAAATATACCAGTGATGGTCGTGGGGTCGGTTACCATTCGATGGAATGATTTGTAAAAGTTCAAAGTGCGGCATTAATTTCCGCTAATTAGCACTCAGTATTTTGAATTTGGGCGGAAAGACGAGAATGGAGTGTCTTGACTCTTGACGCTAGGTTATCTATAAGCTAGGCAGGACACGTTATACAGGATATAACGTTAAGAAAAAAATGTATATCAAACGTATTTGAAAAAAACAACACCACAGTATAAAATTATAATAGATGTAACATTTTATTTTAGAAAAATTATAAAAAAATGAACGTAGCGGAACTCAACTCCACGCCTCTTGAAACCGTCCATGCGTACTGACCACTAAGCCATACAATCTCATCAAGCTACGTCGAAATTTCTTACAACTTACAGTATGCGTCGATCATATGTATCGATTTTTGTTATGCAAAAGTTTAGAAAACCTAACTTCAGGGCGGCCACGACTCGTAGAACGTACTACTAGATGCTAATAGCATAAAAATAAGTTTTTATTCTTAAGTAAGCATTAGCATCTCAATTGTTCATAAATTAAGGCTCAGTGACCAGAACTCTTGGACGGTTTTCAAGTGGCACATGTTCAAATTTTATACGTTTTCTAAAATAACTTTCTATAATAAGTTCTTTGATTTTCACGATTATTACACATTTTTTATTTTATTTATACAATTAAACTATTTTAACCGGATTATTTTTGTTATTTTAAATTATTTTACCATGGTCACGGGTAATCTACAAGTGACCACGGACTGCAAAGTGTTCGAAACGTCGGGTTTCCAAAAATGTATAATCTCAAATATACGCGATTAATCCGGTTAAAATAGTTACATTTAAAATAACTTTCTATCTTTAGTGTGGAATAACACTTTAAAATATTGTTTAAAAAAAAAGATAGCTTACTATATTATAACTTTTAGGGCAACTATGGCACAGAATGGTGTTTTCAATGGTCTCATGTACATTCTATTATTAAATATGACAGCTCATATAACAAGAGAACTTGGTATGGCCCCTGGTGGGGAGTTTAGACGAGCTATGGCTGAGGTATTGTTATATTTTATGTTTTATTATATTTATCTCTTTAGTTTTTTGATGAAAAGTGAGTATTGGACAGATATGTGACAAAATAATTGATAATCCTGTGATTTTTTACGATATTACCATAGTTTTGTGTTCAAATTATTTTTTTTGTGTTTTGTTTAAATAAAAAAATATTTCCTTATTAATATTGTTGTATTCATATTAAGTAAAAAAAAATGTATACACAAACATCGTGTGTACATATAAGGTTCACTCTGCCTACCCTGCGATATGCGTGAAGTTAAAAAAATATGTTTTTATTACAGGCCAAGAAGATTCCAAATTGCATAGTACAATTAGGAGATCGGTCAATTAACATAACTTTACAACGAGCTATATCATCGCTCACGTGGGGTCAAACTATACGCTTCATATGGCATTTACTAACATCCAATCAGAATATCAGGTGAGGTTCAAAATACGTGTATAATTTTTTTTTCAGCTTCATATTGTATCCTGCATACAAGAGGGTAGGCAGAGGGAACTTAGCGTTCTCCACATACCACCAAATTTTAAAGACTGCGAGAGGTCTCTTAATGAGAGACCTCTCATTCGGCTCAAGAGAGCCGGAAATGGACGCCGAGTATTATTTTGTTACCAGAGTGATTAGATTTAAATAATTAAGTCTCGAGGCTCGCCTCGTAACGAGGCATAGCTCAGCGTTGAGGTCCTCCACTTAATACGCAATGCCTCGAGAGTTGGGTGTAAAGTGGGGATGGGGATTTTCAAATTCCCTCTGCCTACCCTGCTATGGATTATTCAGGACACTGCATTAAGCTAAAATAATAATAATAATTGCAGTCTAGAAGAAGTAGAGCGGTGTAAGCAGAAGAAGATGCTCGAGGATATGCTGGAGGAAATGGCGGAGGAGTTTCCGCCATTGAAACAAGTTTTTGTAGTTGAGCGAGACATGTATCTGTGCCACTCGTTGCAAGTTGCCGCCATGCAGTCACGTTAGTATATATTTTAAATGTTTTCTAAAAAGTATTTTTCTTTTCCAAGTTTGGAACATCATAATAGAAGTATGAAAATATGTTTTCCTGCTATGTGTGGGATGCATCCGTATATAGAAGGGCAGAGGGAACCTGGGAACCTAGTGTAAAGACACTCGGTTCCAATTAAGATAGTTCCGTTCCTCATTTCGAATTATGGAGGCATTACGTGCTGAGTGATGGAACTTAACGTATCGCTATTGTCACCACCACGTTATCAGAGTGAGGAAATGAAAATATTACATATTTCATTTCCTCGAGTGGGAAGCGAACCCTCAAACTGTCGTGTTAACAGTCGTACGCTTATTCCTCTGCGCCACCACTGGCCTTAACCAAATTTAATCATTTATTTTTGGGTTTTTGTAGGTCGTGAGCCATGTCGGATAGTCGGTGTGGTGGGCATAGGTCACGTGTCCGGCATCGTGGAGCACTGGGGCAAGATGGAGCCACATGATATATCGCCGTTGCTTCAGTATGTGCTTTTCAATATATTTTGTTCTGCTTATAGAAAATAAAAATGTAACATTATATAAATAAATAAATCAACTTCACACTCTATTCCGCATACAGTAGAATCTTACGAAGGCATTGCGTGTTGAGTGGTGGGACTTAATGCCGGGCTTTTGTCTTGGTGTGAGATTGAAAATATTAATAAATAATGATTCATCCTCCCTAGTGGGAATCGACTCCACAACTTTTGCGCTACAGGCCTCTACGCCACGACGGTCTCATTGTGCCTCAATCTTTAACACACAGCGGCCCGACGTCCGCATATTGCATATAACGGCTGCTTGTTGTGGCAGGGTCCCGGCGCCGTCGCTGTCGACGCGCGCGCTGCGGCTGTCGGCGCGCGCGGCCTGCGTCAGCGCCTTCCTGTACGCCTTGTACCGCTTAACTCCCAAACGCTGGTTGCCTTGAATACCATGGATTCATGTTTTTACAGGTTTTAATACATTTTATAAACTAAGCACTCATTTAGATATATATAATTATATATTTAGGATAGGTAGACGTAGCACAGTGTCAATCCTCGTCTCTTTGTTCGAATAAATCGTTCGAAAAAATTCAGCATCCTACTTTGTCTTGTTACCAAAATATCATCCCCCGAGTGGGTGTCGAATCCACAACGCGACGGCTTTTACAGTCGGACGCGGAGCTGTATGCGCCACGGCGGTTTCAATTAATTATTATTTAAAAAAAAAATCACTAATCAAATTAAAATCGTCCGCCCGTTTGAAGTCATTTAAAAATTTAAACATTCTTAATTCCAGAAATCGGAAGGACTGGTTTATCATATTATGGCACTAATAAAGACTTCGCTGATCTACAACAAAATTAGCAAATTATTGAGGCATATATTTTTATACCAAAAATGTATCCTAGAAAATTACTAAGCCTAGGTCTTTCTAGATATTCGTTAAAAATATTGTTGTTATAGGATTTGAAAGTTTTAACGAATTTAATTTATTTCAAAAATTCCAATTTATCACAATTATTTTCTTTTTTAATAATCTTTTGCATTAACAACTACAGTGTTTTCAATTTTCTTGTAATCTTTTTTGATTGTTTAATCTGGTAAAAATATATTATAGTGTAATTAAGTACAGAAGAAAATTACTTAATAAAATAAATGTTGATATAAATAAATTCGATATAATAAGTAGGTCATAGTGTAAGTAAAGAGACATACTGTACAAATATACAAAATATGACTATGATTCGAATTAAGCTAATTGATATTATAAAGTTGATTAAAAATTGTGTTAAAAGTCATTTTTACTATTTTTAAAGTGCTCTTCCACACTAAAGATCAAAAAAATATTTTAGAAAATGTATAAATAAATTAATATAGCGGGACTCCAACCCGCGGCTCTTTGAAACCTGCCAAACGTATAGTTTATTTTAGTTTTCTATAATATTTTTTTTTATCAATGATCCTATATTCAAATTTAATTTGTTATTTCCTTCATAAGTATGTTTCCAGTGCCTTTTCAGCTTAGTTGTTTATTTATTAATATTTGTGCTGCTATTATATATAATGTTTATAAGTTGTGTGAAACCGTTTTATTAATCTGTTATTTTAAAAGCTCCAGTTTTATTGTTTCCATTTTAAGAAGTTATGGTATTATGTTGTTATGTAAACGAAATATTGTGAATTTCATATTATGAATAAAAAAAATTATTAATCATCTCACTTTATTATATATATGTATACTGACGTAAAGTTTATGGTTGTTGTAAATATAAACATATAATGTGAGTATACAGTTAATTGCGTTTTATTTAAATTAACCGTTTTTCATTTTCAAATAAATAAAAAATTAGGAAGCAAAACTATCCTATAATGAGATTTAGGTAATGGAATGCTAGTGCATTCGGATAATTCCGAAGAGCAGGTATTTTTAATGATCAAAACGTGCCAGCGTGTCGAGTCAAGTTAAAAAGCTACAAATGCGCAATTTATTTCAGTCTACTTTTTAAAACCAATTAGTTTAATATTAAATAACCAATTTGTTAAGTCCCCATAAATTGTAATTTATATAAAATTTCAACTATTTAACTCAAACTGTTATTGATTAATATAATTCTAAAAAACCGGCATTTTTGTGACTGTTTCGCATTAATACTATATTAGTCGCTGGAGTGAGACCTCCCGGACTTCCAAGGAAGCGATGGTTGTATGTCGTGATGTAGGACATGTGAGCCAATGGTCTAATCACTGAGGACGCTAAAGACCATGCAAAGTGCAGTAGGTTGAGTAGAAGGTAGACCCTGGCAATAGTATTTGAAAAATAAATAAATTATAATATAATAATAAATTGTATTTGGCCAGACCTTTACAAATGGATTGACCATTTTAATATCATAAAATATTTTACAATATATTGGCGCGAGAATAAGAAAACACAATGAACAACCGTATAAAAATGACAAATTTCAAAGTCAAAAATAATATTTTGTAAATTTTTAAATGTAACAGTATTTATGGCCAGAAATACTAAGGATCATATAATATACATAGGGATTTCAAGGTATTCTGTTGCAGTCAATTATTTCAATATCAACTAAAAGTAATATAAGAAGACTCATTAAAAAGAGGAAATACTATAGCTGAGGCACCTATAACTTGTATATCATATTTTTCAGCTGAAATAATTTTATTTATTTTATTAAAATATATTTTTTAAAATAATCTAAGAATTTAATACCATTTATAAAATACAAAAGGTGTTTAAACAAAAACTATTTTTGGCATTTTTGCAGAAGATTAAAATATAATTAAATAAATTACAGGTAGGTGGTAGGTAATACCAATATCTAATATCTAGTATTATGGAGGGTATTGCGTGATGCTAGAAAAATAATAATATATCTTTCGCATATAGCAGTCTTTATTTTGTGGAAAATTAAAAAATGTTTAGAGGTAATATTTTTTTTACTTTTGAACGTGTTTTGATTCGATCGATTTTAAGTAATTATTTATATAAAAAAATTGTTAAAAAATCAGCTTCAAGGTTTTTTACACATAGCGAGATTGGCAGAGAATCAAAACAAAAATCAGACAACCACGAGTCGGCCCGCTTACTGAGGGTTCCGTACATAAATTGGAGGTCTCGAGCTTTTTGCTGATACTCAAGCTTAGCTTAGCGAGAGCCCTTACATCTGATACCTCATTTGAACTTTAATACAAAATTTTTCCCAATTTAAGGCTAAGGAATTAACTACAAATGTATAGTTCTCAGATTTTTTTCTGAATTTGTACTACGTGTAGATGCTAGCGACCAAATTTCATAATTCTAGGTGAACTGGAAGTACCCTATTAATTTTGATTCCCTTTGTAGTGTCGAAATATGTCTTTTTTACGATATAAACGACCGTATCTTTTTTATTAAATTAATATAAAAACGTGAAGTTGTTTTTTTTATTATCTGCTGTATCCCGCACACAGAAGGGTAGGCAGAGGGAACTCTAGTGTTACGACACTCCGTTCACCACTTTCCGCCGAATTCTGGAGGCTTTGCGTGTTGAGTGGCGGAACTCAACGCCGCAACAGCGCACTCAACGCTTTGCCTCGATGCCAGAGCGAAGAATTGGAAATATACATTTAAATAAATATTTCATTTCCTCGAGTGGGGATCGAACCCACAACCAGTCACGTTTACAGTAAGTGTACTGTGTGCCCCTGCGCCACGACTGGCTTCATTACTACATTTATTTTTTAAATAAATGTAGAAATATGATTTTTCAGGAAATTATGGGATCATAGATCTGAGTATATGGTTTGAAATTCAACTTGATATCTCCAAGCGTTCCTAAGAAAAAGACAGACAGACAGACGAACGGAGAACAAAGTGATGTTATAAGGGTTCCATTTTTCTTAAAATGTACGGAACACTAAAAAAGAAGGTTTGTATCTGCTCATTTTTGCATTAAGCGCTGGCAGCTTACAAAAAAATACTATAAATTAAGACAGATTAGACTTTTATTACTAAGTGACATTTGAACATGAAATAAATTATTAAATTAATTTTAAATTAAAACTTTATAACAATGTACAGATTTAAAGCTAAATTATTGTGTTGTAAATTAACTAGTAAAATATGATATACTTAAGATGTCTTAGGAAGGCTTTAATTCCAAGAAGTATAATTCAAAGCAACAAAAGGCTTAAGGTCAAACCTGGCACGTATCTTCTGTTTTGCTACTAATAATAAATAATTAAATTACGTTGTAAAATTCTACATTAAGTGTAATTTGTAGTACTATGGCCAATTTTTTCTCGAGCCGCTGGAGATGTTGCTAATCTACCATCGTCTTCAGTTTTATTACAAAATGATAATAAGGCAAAAGTTGTGTTACTGGGAACCGTACATTTTAGTAAGCAATCTGTAGAGGATGTTTCTCAGGTACATAATAACATATTATGGTAAATATATTATTGGTAATAAACATATAATTAGTATTAAATCTACATTTTTAATATAATCAATTTTTGTTAGTTATATTTAGAGTAATGCATATTAAACTATAAAAGATAAAATCTTAAAATATAAAGTTATACTTATTTAATATGACAAAACATAGCCAGTTCGCGTGGCATAAGCTAAGCTTTGTATATGTGTGAGTGACCAGAAAAGTAGAGACAGAAAAAAAATATTAAAAATCAAGTTTTTTATTAAATATCAATTGAAGGCTAACGTTACACCTATACTTTATATTAATACTCACACAAATGCAAGTCTCAGCTTATTTCTCGCGTACGGTACTTGTTTATTAATATTTTATGTATAATTTTTCGGCAGATAGTAAAGTCACTCAATCCAAACGCAATATTAATCGAATTGTGTCGTCAAAGAGTATCTCTATTAGAATTAGATGATAAAAAATTCTTAGAGGATGCAAAAACTTTTGACGCAAAAAAAATAAGGTATGTTAACCATTTAAATGTATCTCGTTTATTCGTAAGCTTTATTTATATATAATATAAATCTATTTTGTTTTCAAAATAGATTTATATATATTTTATATAAATGTAGAGGAATTACCTATCGAGTTTTGCCATCATTTTCGTCATATATTAAAGGTGTATAATACATTTCTCAATGTATTTTATTCAAAGGAAATACATAAAAATTGTATCGCTAAATGTGATGCCATCAAAAACATCCTGTAAAAAACCCAAGTCTCGCAGCTCAGTCTTTCTACCGTAAAAAGTTGTGAGATCTATGTAATACCAAGTCGGTTAATCTATTTAGTCTCTACTTAAAGGACCTTCTGTCTTAAGTTATTACAGTAGTTTTCCCATGATTAAGACACTAAACTCGATTTGTATTCCAAATTTGAAGCTTCTATGTCTGCTAGAAGTGCCTTGGACTTTTGATGATCGGTGAGTCAGTCAGTGAGTGACAAAATTTAGAAACTTTAACAAGTTGACTAAAATTTTAAATATACCGTGTTTATATTATGCCTGATTAGTTACTGAAAATTCAGGTTTCTTGTTTTATCCACAACGAAGTTATAGGGGGTCGAAAATGGCCTGAATTGCTTCGAGAAAAGGATGGTACGGCCGTGCCGCTGTTTTTTGCTCGACTTGGCGGGGGCACTGCCGTGCCCCCAGAAATGTGAGCTAAATAAAAAAATACTTTTAGACAGGCCGTTAAAGGACAAGGACTTGTATCTGGAATGCTCCACGCTATGTTGTTAAAAACGTATGCTGATATCGCTAGGGAATTAGGGGTAGCCCCGGGCGGAGAATTTAGAAGAGCCTACCAAGAGGTGTGATATTTTTGGTATTTTCATAATATTTGGCGCTTTGGACCTTTTTCCTTTAATAAACTTTTCTAAATTTTTCCAGATGTTTTTATATAAATTATAAGAACGTACCTTTTATAAATAAATTTTATTTTATTTTCCTTTAGATGAAAAAAATTCCGGGCTGCAAATTATTTTTAGGAGATCGTCCTATACAAATAACAATAGCGAGAGCTTTTCATACATTGAGTGTTCTAGAATTGGGTCAAGTGCTATATCATCTCTCTACAGCCAATCCTAAGCCATTAAAGTATGTACATACTACTATTTTTAACGCTTAACGATGAATCCCGTATACAACGGGGTAGGAACCTACTCTGAAGATATTACATTCTCTCCTTTCCGCCGAATTTTCGAAATACTGCGTGAGGAGTGTCAGTAACAGAGAGTCGGTAACAGAGAGTAAGGAAATGAAAATATTACATAATTCATTTCAATGAGTGGGAATTGAACCAATAACCGTCACGTCTTCAGTCACATGTTGTGCCACTGCGCTACAACGGCCTTTATACACCTCATTTAGATTGAAACTTTTCATTCTTCACTCTCCGTTCATTTTGGATACATTTTGTGTTTAGTATCCAGGAAATAAGTAATATATATACAAACATTCCACCATTCCATTAAACTTGTCCACTGCAACACGAGCCCATGAGCCACGGTCCCTATAATTATATACAGTAATATGAGTAGATCTATGGATACTTATAAGTTTAAGAAAATATGTTTTTGTTTTATAATAAATCTACATACAAATTTATATTTAACTCTTTAAGAAATATGTTAAATATAGTTTTATTAATATAGCAAAGATCAATTAGAAAAGTATAAAAGCAAAGACTATGTACAAGCACAATTTGAAGAAATTACTAAAGAAGTTCCTGCTTTTAAAAAAATATTTCATGTGTTTGTGGATGAGCGTGATAGGTGTCTAGCGTTTTCGTTGCAAGAGTGTGTCCGTACTGGTAAGTAGCCTTTATATTTTTTTATTGATTTTTTTGTATAATTTTATACGTCAATTTATAAAAATATATTGATTGAGTAGGATACTGATATTAGGATTTTTTTATCTTTACGTCGTATCTAGTACATAGCTGGGTATGCAGAGAGAGTGCTAATCTTGCATGCATCAATTTTCATGTTAGAATGAAATGTTTAATGGGGAAATATTAAATATTTCTAATTCCCCCTCCCAGGAATAGAACTCACAACCATTGTGTTCGCACGCTTGTCCCCCGCGCTAGCTCTTCATAAATAAAATGTTACGTGTGACCTATTTAATATCTTTTGGACTTTGTGGAGTACACAGACCTAATTACCTATAGGTCTCTAGAACCTATCATTAAAAACGTCTTTTATATTTTAACAATGTTTATTTATATAATATTACAGTTCAAACACCCCGAGTACTAGCAGTAGTCGGTATGGGTCATGTGGAGGGTATAACAAAATATTATGGCAAAATGAAACAAGAAGATATTGTACCGCTCTTATTGTAAGTTTATTTGGAATTTTTATATGAATTTGTTTTAATTATATTTCTAAAATCAGTCTTTCTAAATGTATTATAAGTCATTGCGCAAAAGTAATATTATTTAGGCATGCGTTTTTAAAATGATTCTATTTTATTTTCAGCAACTAATTATTATTTCGACATCACAATCTGGTTTTCATATATCGAGGTGAGAAAGTAGATTACTAAATGTAGTGCCTACATAATATTATTATAAAAAATGCGACTTACGTACCACTGCTTGTAAAGTTAAATGATTATTTTTTTAAAAGAATATTATAGATAAAGTAGTACGTATTTTTATATGATCTTTTTTTGTTTTGAAACAAGTTATTATTTATTTACAGGATCCCACCGCGCCCATGGTACTCAGTATTATTAAGGACAGGACTAAAATACACAATATACTTTTTAATATTTTCTTTTTTTTATAGACTTATATTTGGGTAACCGTATTAAATGGAATATTACATGAATAAAAATTAGTTATTACAATATGTTTAATTTAACCGAAAATATTGAGAAACAGCGAATTTGACTACATACGATACGTTTACGGTGGTGACATTATAAGTATTTATTTAGCGCTCTGGGCGCTGTGTTAGACGAGTATATAACTATACTATAAATACTATAAATTGGAAAATTAAAATAAAAAATAAAACAGCCAGTGAATGCAAGTTCTACTAGCTACCTACATTTTTAATGAAATGATTTTTTTTTTAATTAAACTTGTACTGTTCCCTAAGTTGAAGTATACCTGAAGGATTATTTCGATATGATTTTGTTTTAGAGAAATTCGGCGACAAACATACAGACAGACACCAAATTAACCACTCGCGCTTGAAAGTTTAAATTCCAAGTCGGTCAATAATTCAAATCATCACCATTATCACTTATATACTTAATAGGTTTTAGTTTTTACACTCTTTAAAACTTTATACATAGTGTACACTAATCGTCCAACCTGTAGGTTGACGTTGTAATTTATTTTTAATCTATAACTTACAATTGACATTTGTCATATTTGTTTACTTTGCTATTTGCGGTTTTGTACTTTTATAAATATTAATTATTTATATACAATTGTAGAAATGTTAACAATTATTTTATTATTTTTTTTACATTTTAATATTATACATAATGTGGAACAAGAATGCGGTTGTAATGCTAACCGCGAGACAATTAAAGATAGAGTTAACATGGACAATTCTTTCAGTCTTTCAAGTAAAGAACAATGTCCTGTAAAAATAAAGTCTGAAAACGTTTTAAATGATAAAATACAATTTACACCAGAAATGGTGTTTATTCCGGAAAATACTTATGAAGTTGGCACTGACGAAGTAGTCATAGAAAATGATAACGAAGGCCCAAAGCGACTAATTAAATTGAAAGGTTTTAATTTAGATAAGTTTGAGGTATCAAACAGGGAATTTAGTATGTTTACTGAATCAACTAATTACAAGACTGAAGCAGAAACATTTGGTGATAGTTTTGTGTTCACTCTTTTCTTGAACAATACATTTAAAGAGCAATTAAAAGATTATCGAGTTGTGCAGGCACCCTGGTGGTATAAAGTATCTGGCTCAAATTGGCGACATCCTTATGATCCTGATTCTAATATTACAGGTACAATACATGTTTATATGCATTGGTCAAGATTTTTCTTTAGCTACACACTGTATCCTGCATTTTACAGAGAAGACACAAATATCCTATAGTCTATTTATTTGAGCGTGAGACAAAATGTAAACAAAGAAAACAATTTTTCTCAAACTTATTTCATATTTTTATTTCTATTTAATTTTTGTACTAAAGGGTTTCCCATATTTGTTTCTAATAGCTAAGCTATGCTGTTCTTATGATGTCTTTTCTGAAAGCTTCACTTCATGATGAAAATGATACAAATTAAATTATAATGAGATTGCAAGTAAGGAGTCTAATATTTACAAAAAACGATTTATTTATAAATTTAAATAAACTACATTTATATTTGTAACTTTGAATTACATTAACAATTATAAGTATAATGAAACATAAAATAAAAAAAATAATTTTTACTCTATACTTTATTAGTAGTGAAATGTGTTCAAAATTTGAGAGTAAAATACTTTGGTTTTGGGATTGGGTGTTTCACGCACACAACATGCCAACTATTTAATAAACAACTTTGATTTGTTTAAAAATGTATGATTTTGAATTAGTTTTGGTAGTATATGGAAGATATAATATTGGCATTAAGCTAATATTTGATAAATTTAAGCAAACATGGAAGCATGAAAAATACACAAAATGTCTCATCTATTTGTTGATTTTTAAAACAAATGAAAATACTTAAAAGATGTAATCCTATCAATATTTGTTTTGTGATATACTGTCAATTTTTCAATATGTTATTTTATAATACCTAAAGTGTTTACTTACAAAAACATTAATTATTTGTCATCAAATTTTAATTAGCATAAAATGATGTATCACCACATATGGTGTGTGAGTGTCGCTGCAGAGTAAGAAACTCAAGGACGTGCCTGGGGCTTGGGACTCGAGTGTCTGTTTAAGGAATTAGAGTTCACCTTCACCGAGCTGCTCTGTCTATCAACACCAAATTGTGTATTTGTGTACAGTATTTTTTTAATATACCTTTGATATATATATATATATATATATGTACCTTCTATGTACGTGATACAGTGTGAAGTCATTTTATTATTATATGTCTCTTTTTAATGAGGCTGTCTTGTCGCAGGGGCACAAACGCGCGATTGTAAACGCGACGGTTGAGGGTTCGAATCCTACTCGGGAAATATATTTTCATTACGCTGCATTGATTTCCGCCGCTCAACACGCTATGCCACAAGGTTCTCTCCAGCGTGAAGTAAATAAAATCTCTTATCTTAGGTATAATGGACCACCCTGTCATTCATGTATCTTGGAATGACGCTAAAGCATATTGTAAATGGAGGGGAGCTAGGCTACCGACTGAGGCAGAATGGGAAGCTGCTTGTCGAGGAGGACAACGAAGTGTAACATATCCATGGGGTAACAAGTTGTTCCCTAATAGAAAACATATGTAAGTATTAAAATTATTTCTACTGAAACAACTGATAACACCGAAAAGACGTTCATTCCATATATTTTTCTCTATTTCATAATTAAAAATAAAAATAGTGTTTTAGTCGTCTTTGTACAAATTAGTCAAACATGCGTTGGCTTGTGTTGTTGGTTGGCGAGTGTTTTAGCCCTAGGACTTAATCCTATGAGGGAAAGCGAAATACACGATTTCAAATTAAAAAAGAAAAAGGACTGCTGTCCCATGTCGTTTCATATTACCGATAATAATTATACTATTCAGGGCTAATATATGGCAAGGCACATTTCCAAATCATAATTCCGCAAAGGACGGATACATTGGCACAAATCCAGTGCAGCTGTTTCCCCAGAACGATTTTGGCCTTTACAATATGGCCGGCAATGTATGGGAGTGGACAGAAGATTCTTGGTCCAGTGACAATGTAAGTAATCTAAATTTACCTATTATGCACCACTATTAATAACTGAGGTCGTCGCGGTGCAGGGGCACAAATGTGTGATTGTAAATGCGACGGTTGTGGGTTCGATTCCCATTCGCATAAATTATTTTCATTTCTTCGCTCTGGTAACGAGGCAAAGCGTGGTGCTCTGACTTCAGAATTCGAAGGAAAGTGCGGAACGTAATGTCTTAACACTAAGTTCCTTCTGCTTATCCTCCTTTATACAAGTTACAGCTCGCAGCTAAAAAATAAGGTAAAATTAATAACTACGTATATGTCGTTGCGAACTGGTCATTGAACTGTAAACGCAATGGTTGTGGATTCTACCTCCAGTGGTGGAATGTGACTAACTTAGTGATTGTTTATATGATTTTTTTTAAAACACTTGCCTAATATATATTTTTTGTACGCTGTATTTAGAATATAGCGGGGTAGGTAAAGGGAACTTAGTGTAAAGATTACGCACCACACTATTTTCGGCACTTGGCTTGTCATTTGCTGTCTTATTACCAGTGAGAACATGAAAATTATTCATTTCCCTACGCGGGCATCGAACCCACAACCGCCGAGCTTAGTCAGGACACTGCCGGTACGTTAGCCTCAATATCTAACAACAATATTTATATTTTTTTAGCCGAATGAGAAAGTTAAAAAGGGCGGGTCATATTTATGTCACCGGTCATACTGCTACAGATATCGATGCTCAGCTCGCTCCCACAACACTGGTGATAGTTCGGCGGGCAATCTGGGTTTTCGATGTGCTAAATCTATATAATAAAATGCTGTCCATTTTTTATTGTAAACTCAAAAAAAATACTTTAATAAATAAAAACTGCCAACTGTATATATATACTGTATGTATATGCTAGTTAATTTATAATTTTTATATTATTGTTTATATCAGGGATGTCATATAGCATTGTAACCGATACTATCGGATATTCGTTATGAAAAGCTACCCTAAAGCCGTCTGATATAAAAGTTTTAAATTGTTTCGGATATGGGCGAAGTCGAAATGATTTTTCTTGGCCGATCCAACACTCGCCTAGTATAAAGCAATAAATACGAAGAACTATTGTATACTTTTTTTATTCTTTCTTTATCTGCCAATACATATCCGAAATAATTTTATATTCGTAACGGAAACTAATATAATAAATATAATTTTTATATATGTATGCACATCTGCACATCAAAAGTTACATCCGTAACATCCCAGATATATTATATTATAATGCAATATGTACTTATTTAAAATCATGGAAACTGCGTACATTTTGTTTTGTTTACTTTTATTAGAACAGTATAAGTGCATATTGTATAAGATAACAAAAGTACTTAAAATAAGTGTTATTCTTCATAAACCTCGCAGTTTAATAATAAATGTCATGTATTTTTAATAGTGTATACTTTCTATATTTCTTTGTACTTTAGTTATAAAAATTATAATGAAATGTCTTGAATATATGGAGATTTTTATAGGCTTATGTATCCCGCATACAGCACAAGGTAAGCAGAGAGAACGTAGTGTTAAAAAATTTCGAGACATTGCGTGTTGAATGGCGGAACTTAACGCCGCGTTTTGTGTTGTTACTAGAGAGAAAAACAAATAATTAATTCGACCTAGTGTAGTGGGAATCGAACCCACATCTGTCGCGTTTATAATCAGGCGTTGTGCCGCTGCGCCACGACGCTACGGCAAATACAGTCGATGTAGTTAGTAATGACGTCGGTATATAAAAAAACAAAGTAACAAATTACTCTTACAATTTATTTGCATTTTTTGTATAAAAATTGCAATGGTACATAAACTGATTTCAATATTTCTAATGAAACAAAGTTTATTTACAAAATGGCGAACGTTTAACTTGTAGCTAGCTGCAAACAGCAGACCTGACTGGAATATCGTCGGCTTAGAGTGTAAACTGGATAACAGCCTATTAAGCAGATTCTCAGGAGAAATATTTAAAAAACAACAATACAATTATGATAATTGATTTGTGTTCTATACTATATGTAATAAAATAAGAAACGATTTAGTTTTTTTTTCGCTTTCGAAGGTTTAAAAATATACCAGTACTATTGGTTTAAACTCTAAGCTGACGACATGCAAAGCACCTGATACATGTAAGTACAAAATAAAAACGGAAGACCAAACACGAATGTTAATGGTTATTGCTACAGAACCCGTTGTTTAAATTTTACTCAACTGTCACATGTTGTGAAAGAATGTCATATAGGTACATTATTTCAACAAAAATATTTATTTCACAACATATAACAGTAACTACTAAATAAAATATAATAAGCCCTTATCTGCCGCTAAATCACTGCATCCTTAATTTCAATATATTTCAAAGAAAATTACAATTTTGTACCTATCTATTGTGTCAAGTACTATAATGTTATTTATATACAGGGTATGAATGGGAAGGGTTCCCTCAAGTCAACCCTAGTGTCAACAATAGGTTCCCTCTGCCTACCCCGCTATATACGGGATACAGCGTGAAGCTAAAAAAAAAACAAGTATGCAGTGAAGTTGGGACAGTCCATATTTGTATATTTGGTATAAATATAAATTATAATTAAACAAAATAAATAGCCAACACAACCTTCTAAGTGAAAATAATAAAGTAACTGCATTGCATTTTGTACAAATTACTTATAATATTAGTTATAAATTTCAAATGTCATTGAAACAATAAATTTGATAATAACAACATTATAATATATTTTTAAAATTTGTAAAAATATTTTTTGTTGAATGGCAGTTATAATAAGTAGGCAAAGAATGCAAATATAGGAAGTAATTGGAAGAAATTGCAAATTATATAAGTAACACTTCATTCTTTATTCAAATGTACCATATTAGGAAACTTCATTTTTATATATACATATAATATACAATTATACACTTAATACTTCTTTGCAACTCATATCATTATAAATATAAAGTAAAAAACAAACTTGCGAATTGTATTAAAACATTGAAAAATAATTGACAAGTCATTTTAGCATATTTCAAAAATATTATACGAACATACATACATATTCAGAGCACCTTTGTTAAAAATTCTAATTTCAAATTTATTTCATAATATAGAGTATAAATAAAAAGCAACTTCTAAATTGAATACGAGTACAAAACGCTATGCGATCACAAAATCTAGCTATACTTTGTATCAATAAAAAAAAATGTACACCATTGATACCGTAACATTTTATTTCGATACCTTAATTTGCAAACCAGCTAAGTCTATCCGCGTGTACTTTAATGTTTTTTATTTTATACAGATCACTTATAGAAAAAGAAAAGACGATTGCCTTAAATATACAGTTAAATATATTATCTACAAAAAAAAATATAAGTGTTCTCGGAAAAATAACAACGTTTTTGGCGTTTCTTGTTAAGTTCACGAAGATGCGAGTTAGCTGGTTTGCGAATAATGTATCGATTTGTATACATTACACTAGATAAATCACATTTAACACTAACAGTCCAACACCACTGCCCGGAAGGTCCACATTACATCAATAGTCTAATTTGTTTGTCTATACTAATCCTGATACGGCCATTTTATAAACAACTCCATATTGTATTTAATGTTTACGAAATAAAATATCGTTAGAAAACGTTCAAATTTTAAATGTAACGGAACTCGACCCCGCGCCTCTTGACAACTATCCGGTGCGGTTTCGACTACTGTTACTTTATATATTTTCTAAAATATTTTCATTATTTTAATGAGGAATAACACATTAAAAATGTAAAAATTCAGTTCTTAAAATTCACCTTCAACCCACATAAAAACAATGTTGCTATTAACAGAATAAAAAAAATAAACTTAGAAAAAAAAAAGTATAATGAAATGCAAAGTATTTGTTCAAAATCATCAAACTGATGGAGTATTTACTATTACCGACATAGGGTTTGTATTATGTTCTAAGTGAGAGAGTCAGTTTATAAAATGACTATATTGAACTATGATCACAGTTAATGGAACATTTCATATGCCCCTGTCTTTTGCTAATAACGTGGTCCATAATGGTTAACGTACAGTTCCGTGGTCCATAACGTCGCTTAATTTCTAACAAACACCAAGTCAAAAATTTATTATTTCATATTTTAACGTATCATTTCGTCTAACATTATTTCTCATTTTATACAAAACTTTTCTAAACGAAATAAACTCACAACATATTGAGGTTTGCATTGCAAGTTCCGAGCGCGCGAGTAAATTCATCATAAAAGGTTTTACTTATGGCCAGTAGTTTTTACATGAAACACAACATTGTGCGTAGGCTGTATAATTTTTGACTTGTGCCCATTAGGTAACGAAGTGTGGCGACGGGCGGCGAGCGCGCGTCCGCGGTCAGTTGCCGGCGGGCAGCACGGTGCGCGCACGCACCAGCCCGTTCGCGTGCCCGTTCGTGTAGCCGTTCTTGACGGAGCCGTTTTTGTAGAGCTTGACGTCGTCCTCGATCTCCGTTGTTACAGGTTGTGGAGATTTCGCGCGGACCTGATGATGTTATACAAATTTATTATAGATATATGATTTTAATTATGATCGAGAGGTACATTATCACGCATATACTTTTAATGAGTATAGAAATATTTTTCTTTTATTAGGTTAATTGACACTGAACATTATTATTTATTAAAAAAAAAATATTAGATAACACTTAAGATTTAGTTTTTTTTAGTTTCACGCTGTATCCCGCACGTAGCAGAATAGGCAGATGGAACCTAAGAATCTAGTTATAAGACAATCCGATCCCACTAAGACATTTCCGTTTCCGACATTCCCCTGAATTTAAGAGGCATTGCATGTTGAACGCAAAATATTATAATAATATATTCCGTTAACAATAAATATTATATTCCGTTTTCTCGAGTGGTAATCGAACCCACAACCTTTCGCATTTACAGTAGCACGTGTGTGCCCCTGAACCACGACCGGCCTCGCTTAGCTTTAGTGAAAGTTAATGACATTGAAGGTCAACGTATTAGCAATGCTACCTTGGGTTTGGAGTATGATTGATTGTAGAAGTCTTTGAATAGGAAGAAGAACATGACGGCGTGCATTCCGATCCACCACACGAAGGCGCGCGGGTAGTCGCACTCGATGAACAACAGCTGGAAGGCGTGCACCATTATACCGACGAATTGGGCCTGAAAAAATATGTTAAATAATATATGTTTTTATGATACTACTTTTTTAAGATACAAATTATATCCCTGCACATAGCGGGGTAGGTAGGAACCTGGGAACCTAGTGTTAAGACACTTTGTTCCCATTGAGACACTTCCGTTGTACTTGTACTACATTTACATTTTCCCACACATATAAGTATTACATAAGTATTTAAACAGGAAAACACAATTAAAAAGTAATTAAAGCAAAAAATGTGTGTTACATTTTGAAAAGCGACACCAACATAAATTAATAATCACATTACGAATTATCATACAAAGTGATTTGTTTTGTTATTATTAAGTGACAATTAGTTTTGTAATTAATGTTTTTTTTATTTTTCATTGTACGCAAATACATTTTCATGTATATATAATTTAATGAATATTTTAATTTTAAAAACAATCAACTTTATGACTTCATGTTTACATTACATGCCCATTACATAGCTAAAAGAAAGAAGTTTTATTAGGATTTATGTAATTATTTAATAATATACGTATGGGTAACTAAAGTGTATAGATTTACGTTGTATCCCATAATATAACTGGGTAACCTAACTTTACGCTCAATTTTAGAAATCTTACGTGGCGATACTAAACGCCGCGATTGTTACCTGCGCGAGTAGAAATGAAAATAATCAATTCCTAACTGAGAATCGATCTATCAACCGTAGCCTTTACAGTCAGACACTGCGCAGCTGCGCTACGACGGCGTTAGGTTAGGCTTTTGATAGGTTTTCTTTATTTAGCTGTTTTTTAAAAGTTTATATACAACATGAATAGTATTTAATAGGACATTGCTATCATTAACTTACCATTTGTAGGGCAGTGAGGTATTTCTTCCACCACAGATACCTCCTAACTTGCGGCCCCATCGCCGCCAACATATAGTACGAGTACATAATGATGTGTACAAAAGTGTTCAAAAGACCGAAAAATGTGGAATGGCCGCCAGGAGTGAACTTAACACCGAACCAAACAGACATCGGCATCACTCCGTGGTGGATTACGTGCAAAGTTGATACGTGATCGAATTTCTTTCTTAGGATAAAGAAGATCTGCGAACAAGACATGAGATTATTTATTAATATTAATGGTATCCAGTTATTATGGTTTTATTTTTAGTCTCAAGCATGAAAGTGTTGTAACGCTAGGTTGCTGCTCAATACGCTGCATTATATATTAAAAAAAAAAAACATTTTTTTTCTACAGGGTGGAAGTGTCAGAACCATTTTAAATGAAACCACAGTTTTAACTACTCTATAAAAGACTGATACAATTAAAAATTAAGAAAGGACAATAAAAAAGATGCATCGCAATTGGAAAGAAATTAGAATAAGTTAACGAAGTTTTATAACTGGCAAAGTATGTCTGTTAGGGACAGAAGATACGAAATTTATTGAAGTTATCATAGTAGTGTTCCAAAATACATAATATGAATAATAATTAATAAAATATAAGTAAAACTCACCGTATCAAAGAATTCTGTGAATTTTGAGAAGTAGTACCACCAACAAACATGAACCATCTGAAAATCGCACATACGTTAAAATGACGCCACGTAAAATATATAATTATTTTTTATTATAAATAATAAGGCAATTTTGTACGAAGCATTAAAAAACCTTTTCACCTGTAAGCCAAGTTCATAGATCACTATAAATAAAAAAAAACAATGATTTTACATTAACAGCTAAATGAACATGATTAGCATTAAAAATATTGCAGTATAAATAATTAGGAGTAGAAAATATAATATTAAATTAAATGTAAGCAAACTGGCCGCAACTAATATAGGTACAAAAATTTAGATTCTTGACTAAATATAAATAAAAAAACGTCAATTTATTTACGACAAACTGTAGTTAGTACCAAATAAAAAAATTATAGACGTAATTATGCAGCATTCATTATGAAAATATAAAACTGAGGAATGTTATGATAGCCTCTAAAGCAACAAAGTCGATATCTGTTAAAGCGAACAATCACTCGCGGCCGGTGTTGTATAAAATTGAAATAAACATAAAATCTCGCAACAATTATGAAATTCATACAGCAATATATTATATGGCATGAGTTTAATGCTATGAGAATGTATATTTACATCGTAATGACGATATCTAATGAAGAAAGAATAAAGGAAATGGTTGTGAGACTTACAAAATCTATTATTATTTTACTATTCTTAAATTAATGGAAAAAGAAAGAGTCTTTTAGCTGATTTACTTAATATCTACGGGACAGATAGACATTACAAGTGATAAACATCTATGTATTTAGATTATGTCCACTTTATTACAAAAATTATCACAAAAGATTCTTTTTTCGACATTAATATGTTATAATTAGTTATGATAATGATAATTATAGAGTACGAAATTATGATAAACGACACAGCTAGGATATTAAGTCAGTATGTGAGTATGTTTTGTATAATAAAAACGCATATACGTTTAACATTAAGTGAATATTCATTTGGCATAATGTGACATATAAGTGAAATGTTATTAGTGAATTAACCAAAAGGCAAACAGTATCGAAGGGTGGCAAACTGCAAACGACGGCGGTAGAGATGGGTAGCTCCGAAGTGGTCAAGGATTTAGGTCCTGTTCTAGTTTATTTAATAGGACTGATTGGAGCGGTAAGTGGAACATTAAATAATAATTGTGTGTACATTTTAAATAGAAACACTGCAATAATTCAAATCAACAATATAAAGAATTTTATAGTAGTCTATCATTCAGCGAATCAAGTAGGAAGTACACATTAATGGAGCAAGTTTGTTGATATTTCAGTCCCCCTACTGATTGTGGACTATTTTAAGAAGTACACAATATGTATTCGGACCTACACATCTCTAACATGGTTCAGATTTGTTTAAATATGTGCAAAACATGTAAGTTCACCACCCATGTACAAACTACTCGAGGACAAGACAACGAAAAGGCAAAGGGGGTAAAAAACGTGTATAATTCACCCTCATTGTTTGTGGACTTTTCGAGTGATCAACCGGCTGGCACTGAAAGCTATACCTCCCCGTGAACCAGCCAGCGCCCCCTATCTGAAACAATATGCCGACACCTGGCCCTGTGTTATTTGTTTATTTGCATAGCGACCTGTTATCACCTTACACCGAACTCGTGTACTCCGACCTATTGGAACAAATCGAGCTAATACATCCATAACGGCTAAGGCATACGTCGATCCGGTGATCTAACTATCAGATCATTATTAATATATCGTTAGCTTTTATATGTTAGCATATATATATATATATATATATATATATATATATATATATATATATATATACATACATATATATGTCTTTTCAGAGTACCACAGTTGCCCTGTAAAAATATCTATTTACATATCCTGAAATGATCAATGTCTATATACAGTGTGGTTAGTTTGTTTTCTTCCAAGGCATTGGTTGCATTCCATTCACTTACTCTGGTGGCTATAGGATTGTCAGAGTAGTCCACAGGTTGGCAACGTAGGCTGTAATGATTCAGCCAGCCTCCCATCAAGCTCTGGGCACATTGTATCAAATCAATAAACAGAACCAACTATATGAACTCCTTACCAATTATTTGAAATATATTTTATATAAACTACTTTAAACTTAATATTTTCGTTAAAATACACTTGTACCACATAATCTAAACTTCAATAAACTAAATTGTTAAGGAAACAGTTAAATTGAAAAACATTTTACCAATTAACCTGAAAGATTTTTTTTAAATTACAATGGTTAATAAAAAGTCCCCTGGGCTCATTTTTTATGACTGCCTGTACTTTTTAGTTTTATATATTATACCATTTTCTAATAAAAAAAGGGCATATAGCATAAAAGACATACATTAATATACAATTTTAATTTCAAATAAGTGTTAAATATTTGAATAAATTGCAATTAGGTATCAACACATAATACAGGATGCATATACTTTCAATATGCAGACATATATATTTATATACTCTTTCTTGACATTGGCTGAAAAAGAACTTTTTAACAAATTATACAAAAATAATAAAAAAAGAAATGTCTTAAAATTAAAACATTGTAACAAATAAAATGTTACATTCATATTTTTATTACGATTACACTAACTATAGTAATTTGAATATATATAGTAATTGAATGAAATATTATATGCCAATAAAAAAAAGTTATATTAGAGGTCAGAATGTAATAATTATAGTATTATGATTATTATTATCTCTGAAAGTAAACAATTTTTAATATTGTAATATGATACAAAGTAACACTACAAACAGTTTTAATTTCAATTAGAATCCTATAGCAATATGTTTTTTGGTTTTGTGAAATAATTTTATCACTTATTATTTATTTTTATACTATATCATTTTAAAAAGTATTTCTCTAAAAAATGTTATATTTAGCATAAAATAGATTATTATTCTTTTATTTATATGTAACTAAAAATTTTTAATATTATATATAAATTTGGAAGCTTACCTCATAAAACAGCCATGAACTAAATATTACTTGTGCAAAATTATAAAAAATTAATACATTGTTTAATTCAAATGGTTTTCTGTTTTCCATAAAACGGGGACCTAGAACCTGAAATAAATATATATTTTTTACATTATTAAAATTTTAATTTAACCTAGAATTAACAATTACCATTCATTCATTATGACTCTATAATGGTGCAGCAGCACAGTATCCAACTGTAAACGCAACAGTTGTGGGTTTGATTTCAACTCAGGAGAAGAAATTAGTTACATTTTCATTGTTCTGGTGAGACAGTAATGTAAACAATAAAAAAAAATATCATATAAAAATAATGATGTGATTACCTTGACTAGATAAGTATAACCTAAGCATATTAATAAAGTAGGAATTGGGGAACTCATCAGGAACCATGGATTTGTCCGAGGGTCTGAAATGAATAAAGAAATTTCAATATATTTTTTAAACCATTTTTAATCAAGCAAAGGTAGTTAGTTGTACACTTAAATTGAGTTGATTGGTACCATACAATATAGATTTGTTTTGTTTTGAAAACAGTTAGTAGTAAGGTGCTTCTAATAAATTTAAAAAAAATATTATCAAATGATTAGTAAACAGTAATGTTTTCTTCTTTTTATCTGTTACAATAATTTAGGAATTTGCACGTAAAACATTTTTTTTTCATTAATTACAATGTTGTTGTTTAAAAAGTTGCTTCAAATGCAAAAATAGACTTTATTACAGATGTAAAGAAGTCTATTTTAAGGAAAAATAATATAATTATTAAAGTCTCAATAAACTAATAGCAGAGAGGATAAGGTTTATGATTCTAATACCAATATAGGTTGGAAAAACGTAAATTAAAGTACTCACCTCCATATTTATCCATAAAAACGTGCATATCATTTATATATTGCAGTATTAGTGCCATTTTCTTGTTTTCTGAAATATAAATTGCAATATAAAGTATTCCTTAAAAAAAACTTCTTTTCCAAGGCGGGATGAGATAACATCGAGGTACCTATGTACTGAGGCACTATGACACAAGATGTACATGAGAAACTCACACCTATCTTTATCAGTTCATATTGATAAACATATTATATCTATATAAGTGTTTTTTAACTAAAATATGCTAGTTTATTTCATAAAATGTCATATTAGATTGCTATAACGAAGACTAGAACATAATTTTATACTTCTATCTACATTTACATGTCCCTACTCATTATTAGTCACTGACTGCTCTGCTGACTGGTTTCGTCGATAGATCGTTAGATGGCGTAATGTAATGTGAGTTGTGACGTTTATACAGATTATAAAACCTTGACCTCATTGACAAAAAATAAGAAATATATATAATATTTTACTTATTGAATGGGCAATTCATATTATAAATAGATGCATATTTTAGCAAGTTCTTTTAGTAAAAAAATTGCTGTACTTATGTGTCAAAAATGATATTATTATATTACTATAAGACGAATCGTATTTGTTAAGAGTAAATTATCTTTTCTTTCTTAATGAACTTGACCTGAATTAATTAGTGAATTTACTAAACCGAACAAATATTTCAAAGTACTGTTTATTTTGAGGCATAAACTTTAAGATGACTATCAATTGATAACGTACAGTCATGTAGTATCATACTAATAATGTAAGTGTGAATGTAAACTTGTTTGTTACGCTTTCACGTCAAAACTACTCAACCGATTATCATGAAACTTTGTATATAATATATTCTTAGAGGTATTAGAAAGGACATAGGGTACTTTTTATTTATTTTATTTTTATTTAAATAAGTATAAGCAAGGCCGCGTTTGAGTCTTTAGTAATATATAAATTAAACTGACTACTATATTATATACAACTAACCTTATGAAGCCGTTGTTGTGTAAGGTGACACACCTTACCGATCTTCACCGTATGCGCAACAAAATCTGTAAAGAAAATTTTAGATAGAAAACAATAGTCATTTCTTAGTTCAGACGTATATATATCTATATAAAAATAAATTGTCTACTATTATAAAACGTATATTATATCATATTGATACATTGTAGTCTTATATTGATGAGTGAGTCACTTTTAAGCAGAGGTCAGCTACCGTCCTTCTCAACTATTTTGCAAGGAAGTGGATGAACGACACATTACATTGGAAAGGTCGTAAGCCGTACTTGACATATATGAACACAATTTTTCTTAACAACTTATTTTGAACATAGATAAATGCTGTAAATAAAACAATTATAATAGCAAAAGCTGTATTGATTAATTACTACAATTGTTTATAATCAGCGTAAAATTTTAACGTTTTACCTCATTGTAATTTGATGTATATTGAGTGTTTTATTTCTTTACAGAAATGATGACCAATTCGAAGTTTCTTGGTAGCAGGGTAAAGATAAAGTAAGTGAAACTATTTGGAAGTTTGTAAAAAATACATGATAATATTCTAGCATGAATAAAAAATTTTTTGCTAATTAATAATATAACAGAAAGTACTGTTATCTAAATATATATTCTGAAATTGGTCCTCTAGGTTAACACTCTTCAAAATTGATAAGTATAGTAAAATAAACCTAATATTTATAAACTGAAAGTTCACTTAACATAAATTAAATATATAGGTATATGTTTTGTGAGATAAGATTGAATGTAACACGTGTTTGTTGGCAGAATATTTGTAACTATGTACATGCGTCTAAATGAATGAATAACCTTAAATCTAAACAACAATACAACGTATATATATATATATATATATATATATATATATATTTTATAGTAAATTAAATAAAAATTATACTTATACAAAATCGAGGCTTGGCTTTTAGTACTTTCAAAGAACCTTGTCCGAATTTGTTTCTACATATAATAAGGCGAGGACGAGCGATAGTTTTAATGAATATTTATCATATCTATTAATTTAGCATTTTACGTTTTCAGTCTTATAATCAAAGTGCTAGCCGATTACTTTATCAGAAAGTCATTTTTACCAAATTACTTCATAGCGCGTTGTTGGAAACTTAAACTCGACAGATTATTGGATGAAGAAGTTTTATGATAACAAACTTAATAAATATATGAAATATAAATTTATGATTATAAATAATCGTATGACTTACGTTATAAAAGCAATATAAAACTGTAACTTGTGACATTTATATATAAATAAAATTGTTAAATTACTGACAGGGGAGAGGAAAAAAAATATTTTATCCTGCCAGGTACGTATGTATTGATGTAGGTATATGATTACTGTACATTCTTACCTAATATATTTAAATATATTATTTTTTTAGCTTCACGCTATATTTCGCGTGAAGAAGAGTAGACTCTGGGTGGGAGGGAAGTATTGCGTTTTGAGTACCGCCGTACCCAACTTTGCTCCGACACCAGAGCAAATAAATGAAAATATTTAATGTTCCATTGCCTCGAGTGGGGCACCCACAAACTGTCGCGTTTACAGCCTTGTGCCCATGCGACAACTGGCCACGACAGGATTCAATCAAATATATTTGTAAATTTGAAAAAGGCTTATAAAGAAAAGTAATTTTATATAAAATAAATAACAAAAATGTGTGATTCACTTATTTTATCACTTCAATCAAATATTACGTGCTGTAGTACAATATAGCAAGTGAGTGGTAAGTATATGATGCGGAGAAACATTTCTTCACGTTTTGCTCGTCAGCATATTAAGTTGAATAATGTAATTGATTCGTTCATATGATTTCGATAAGACATACACAGGAAACTTCTTACTGATTGGTGAAGAATAAACAACTGATATGTGCCTCTGATAATAAATATAATGTTTACCTAATTTAATGTTAAGTCGATAGGGGATTTTATGTTACGTCCACAGATACAACACATGAAATTGTAAAACATGTCATACGTATATGGCAGAGTTTTTTCAATATTATTCTTTTCTTTTTTTTCAGCTTTACGTTGTGTCACACATAAAGCATGGCAGGCCGAGGAAACCTAGTACTAAAACACTTTGTTCCCCGCTTTCCGCCGATTTTACAAGCATTGCGTGTTGATTGGTAGAACTTAACACCGTGCTCTGTCTTGTTACCAGAGGAAAGAAATTAAGATATTAACAAATGATAATAAATTTTTCCGAGTGGGAATTGAACCCGTGATCATCGCGTTTACACAGTCACACGCTTGTGCCACTGCGCCACGACGGCCTCTTACATTATTTTATTCTTTTCATTTACTTCAATCAAAATTGAAGCGTTCATATGTTGGCCTAAAAATGTCTTCGGTTATCATACGCCTATATCACCAATGATAAAGTAAAATTATTTACTGAAGTCATTCTGTAAGTGGGCTGTGACGTAACAAGAATGTTTGTATTACACCATTTTGTTGTAAACAGTGACGACAATTACTTTAAAAATTTAAAATGATTATGTTTAATGCACTGTTCCTGCAAGAATTATATATATATTTTTTGAAATTTTTATTGTTAGGTTAGTACTCAGTTAAGTAGGTCATTGGCTGCACGTCGTTTTACGTAATATGGAACCGCATTCGCGCGTCTCGCGGTTGCTGCACTGAGAAGTCTTCGCACTTGCAAGAAGACATTTCCCAGACTATAAAATTGTAAATTAAACAAGTTTTGTAAATTAGAACACTGTGTATACTGACCCGCAATGCATTATTATACAAATGGTCGTTTTAAGAAAAAAAAAAACGAAGTGGGACAGTTGCCACATTGGATATTTACTTCTATAAAATTAATTTTAATTATTTTGTGACAAAATACTTGCACTGCAAGGCATATGTAAATAGCTTATTTATCTTGTCGCGCTTGTTCAACGTGCACGGATAAATAAGAAAAACTGGTCATGTGCGAGTTGGACTCGCTCACCGAGGGTTCCGCACCAACTTCAAGATTGTAGGTTAATAGAAAGTGCAAGTGCGTGGAAGGTTAACTATTATTAGTTTTTTTTAGCTTCATGCTGTATCACATATATAACGGAGTAGGCAGAGGGAACTTAGTGTTAACGCACTTAATCTCGGCATTGCGTGTTAAGTAGTGGAATTTAACGCCGCGCTTTATTTTTTCATCAGAACGAGGTAATGATAATATAAAATAATTCATTTACCCGAGCGGGAATCGAACCCTTGTGACCCTTGGGTTGTCCATGACGTTTACAGTCACACGCTTGTGCCACCGCGCGACGACGGCCTCATTCCAAGGGCCTCAATTATAAGTTTATCAGAGTTTTTATCTGTAACATAAATTTCCATTTTTTCATTTATTTTTGCTGTAAGTCTCACTTCTTGCCAATATTCACTATTCGCGGAGCGCATCCTATTTTGTTTATTCTGTACTTGTGATTACTGACGAAGAACAAAATAATCTCCCGGTTCCCTTTTTTTTGAGGTACGGAACCCTAAAAATCTAATATCGGCGTCTCTGTGTTGATATTGGTTGTTCATTAGTTATATGGTGAAACATTTTATGTGTTCAATAATTATAATTTATTATGCTGTAAAAGATACTTTATCAGCTTTGTATATAGATATAACTATGTTTAATCGTTTCAATTTCAAATTATGTAACGAGTCATATATTTGTTGACATTGCACGTATAATAACTAAACAATAATATAGGGACAAATAGGGCGTCGTCAGAATATAAGGTGCCTATTATCTTACCGTGGTAAAGGCATGACAACATTATAATGGTTAGTTGCTAAGTTTACAAGACGTTATTCTGGATAGTTGTGAAATTTTAATAGCATTACTGCAACATATATAACATAAACTAAAAATTATACACATATGTATAGAAATATGTCAGCGAAACGTGGGTATTACAGAAGAAAATTGAAAGAAAGATGAATGCAGTGGAGATGCCATCTCTTCGTAGGATTTGCGGAGTCAGCTTAGCTGATTGAATCCGCAATGAAGAGATATACAGAATGGCAGGTACTAGCGAGGTTGTCACGGTGAGAATGAAGACGAACATGCTCAGCTGATTTGGGCACGTCGAAAGAATGAGTGATGAAAGAATGGTAAAGATTTAGGAAGAGGTTGATGAAAGTGGACTAGGTGAAAGAGGTATGTAGAGACCGTAGCGTTTGGCGCTCCGCTCTCTCTGACTACCCCGCTAGGGATACAGCGTGAAGCTTGATTAGATAAGATTATATCTCGGCACAATTTACATACGATATTAATAATACTTATTAAGAAAATGTATAAAAAAATATATTCATTCATACGTTCATACGTACGTTTGACTTAGTTGGTCAGAGCGCTTGGACAGTTCCCAAGAGGCGCGGGTTCAAATCCCACTACGTTCAAATTTTTTATACGTTTTCTTAACAAGTATTTTTCTTTCCTAAGTGTGAAATAACACTTTGACAAATGTTAACGATATTAGTTTATTATAATTTTAACATGTCCATAAAAATGAGTTACGATGTGAAAAATAATTTTAATCGACTATAATGTTTATATTACATGTCTACTTTCGTCGCACAAGCAGAGCTGGAACGAGCACGTATTGTTTATGATAAAGTATAGAAATTTATACTTCCACATTTGTGACAACAAACGATGGAGTTAAGGTGAGTTGGCCTTATGTAATAATTAAATACTAATCAAGCTACTGTGTAATTACATATCAAGTTTAACATAAATACAAAAAAAATTAAAGCTAAAAAAATTAAAATTAAATAAGGAGTTATTTAGAGGTAAAGTCAGAGAACATAGTTTCTGCAATAAAACAACGACTTTTATTTGTTTGCATTAATTTTTATTATCCCACGTATAGATAATTATAATTTATTTAAATTTCGATTTTGGAAATAGATATATAAATATACGTAGTTTATTATAGTTAGCTGTCTACTATCTACTTACTACATATATATATTTAATTTCAACAAGAAAATATTGTATACAAGAGCGTGTTGATTTGTAAATATAATTTCAAAAATATTTATTTTTAAAATAATAAATAAAACGAAACTTATATCTTTTCCTGTATACTTATAACATTATTTACGTCAGTGAAATAGTAAAATAAAATCTATAATATGTATATTAAATTTACTTTATGTGAATAGTAAAATATATAAAAATGACAATATTTTCCAACTATATGTAACTATTGTTTCCTTTAAAATTATGATTATTTTTTATACATAAAGTATATTTATAGATAATAACAAAAAAAAACCTAATCTATATATATAAAAGGACATGTACCTGACTGACTGAGGTAAGACGCACGCACAGCCGTAACCGCTGTGCGTAGAAACGTGAGATTTGGACAGATGCTTATTATCATAACCTGGACATCCACTAAGGGATTTTGGAAAATTTTAACCCTATAGGGATGAAATAGGGGTTGAAAGTTTGTATGGATTTTTTTTAAATCGGCACCGTTTTAATAAAATTTGAAATTCAGACTCTTAAAAATATTTAATTGAACACGTGTTTCATGGATTTTTAAAATTCTGCCCCTAAGGGTTTAAATAAAAGATTGAAGGTTTATATGTAAAAATCTTTAAATCGCCACCGATTGAAAAGCAAAGATAACATAATATCAAAACACTCGGCTCTCCGTTTACCACAAAAAATCGAGTCACTTCGTGTTACGGGAGCGTTTAAATATTATTATTTCCCTTAGATGATCTATACGCAATTAAGTCAAACGTTGTACTATTACGATACGACGCGACGACGACGGCCTAAATTTTTAATGATCTTTACTTGTCAATTACAATTACCATACATAGCATACTGAACAAATTGTGCTAAGGTGACATTTTTTTAATTCTTATCATTTAGCTGGACTATTTCTTCTGGAGAGTTCTTCTCTACATATTAATGGACAATGTTTAACATGTTGGATATCTTTAGCTGGACCGTTATGTTTATTTATCGGATATTCCAGATCTTCAATTTTGTTTCATCTTTAATACGATCTTCAAATTGAATGGACGATTATGGCTCTACATCATATGTAGATGTTGAAGACTGCTTCAACATTAAATAAAGCCTAGATCCTGCCTAAACTAGCTAACACACATACAAACAATAAATCCAGTAGTTTAGAAGATGTGCGTGTACAAACAGACAAATAGATAAAAATAAAAAAAAACAATCATATTCTATTAGTAAGTACTTTGATTTTCACGATTATTACACATTTTAAAATACTCCATTAGTGTACCCCCTTTCATTGTTTTTTTTTGCAAACACTTTTAATATACAAACTCATTGTTTTACTTTTTTACTATAGTATAGACTATAGACAATAATACACTCATGAGTCTTAACGAAACTATGTTGCAAAAAATAAAAAAAAGTTTTTTTTTTTTACTTTTTATTATAGTATAGAGATTTTTTATTTTAGCAATACTATTACAAATTGCTTACAATGTATTTAAGCATAATTTCCCTGTAACACGAGTACAGACATCAAACTAGTTAAGCAGTTAACTGTCACAAATTCTCGTTTTATATGATTTTATAATGACTATTGATTTTTATGGCATAAATGCTTACTATATAAAAATGAATATAAAATATTTAAACTTAACTTAAATAAAAAATCAAAATCAGCTTCACGCTGTATCCCGCATACAGCAGGGTAGGCAGAGGGAACCTAGTGTTAAGACACTCCGTTCCCCACTTTCTGCCGAATTCTGGAGGCATTGCGTGTTAAGTGGCAGAACTCAACGCCGAGCTTAACCTCGACACCAGAGCGAAGAAATGGAAATATAAATTTAAGTAAATATTTCATCTCCTCGAGTGGGAATCGAACCCACAACCAGTCGATTTTACAATCACACTTCGTGCCGCTGCGCCACAACTGGCCTTTAAAAATAAACTCAACTTAACTTCATGCTTTATCCCTACCGGGGTAGTCAGAGAGAACGGAGCGCCAAACGCTATGGTAAATGTTTTTTTTTTTCCTTAGTTATATAGGCTGCTCGTATTTAAGGCGGACGGCAGCAGTGTGGGGAAGCCCCAATGGTAATAAATTAACATTCAAGTGGTGTCGTTGGTGCGTATGTCGGATTATGGAGAATATAACAATTATAAAGTGATATATGTATGTTTAGAGTAATTTAAAATATTTACGTACTTTATAATCTGTTGCGTTTCCCGACCTAAAGGGACGTATTCAAATATAATATGTTTGTTTTCCTGTACATAAATAGATGTATATTGTATTATTTCTCTCAAAATTGGTACATTTATTTAACAAAGTTTAATAACTCAGAAAGGTAGCATTTACTTAATATGCATTTCTTTAATCCGACCTCGCTTTACTGTAAACTCGTAATTTTTATTTTAAATAACTTTACACTGACATTATTATAGAATATAAAAATAACATTTAATTTATTTGTTTTGTTTATATAATATAACCTCACTTCACTTTCTGCCGAATTCTGGAGGCATTGCGTGTTGAGTGGCAGAACCCAACGCCGCGCTTAACCTCGACACCAGAGCGAAGAAATGGAAATATAAATTTAAGTAAATATTTCATCTCCTCGAGTGGGGATCGAACCCACAACCAGTCGGTTTTACAGTCACACTTGTACGCGCCACGACTGGCCTCGTATAAATGAATCGTTGTATAAATGAAAATAAGAAGTTAAAAAATGTATATTATAACAGCATTTATACGCGTCTCGTAAGTATAGTCGTATGTAGAATTATCGTTCGCGCCTTCGACATTGACAATGGAATAGCGCATGCCTGCACGCTATTCCACGACGAAAATGCCGCTTTGTAATTGAAAATAACTTTCGATGTATTGTAGCGATGGAGCACGGACAACAGATGGACAGTACGAGCGTTGTCGCGTGGCATCGTTTAAATATCCAGTTTTAGTTGAAATTTGATTCAAAGTGAACTTTAATCTTAATCTGGTCTGGTCTTGGCCATTTGTCTTGGTTTTTTAAGACACTTAACAAAGCAAAATTTAATTAAACATATTTTTAAATTTTTATACTATAAAATATTGTAAAATATGGCCAGTCGTGGCGCAGCGGCACGAGGTGTGACTGTAAAACCGACTGGTTGTGGGTTCGATCCCCACTCGAGGAGATGAAATATTTACTTAAATTTATATTTCCATTTCTTCGTTCTGGTGTGAGTGTCTTAACACTAGGTTCCCTCTGCCTACATTGCTGTGTGCGGGATACAGCGTGAAGCTGATAAAAAAATATATTGTTCTTGCTTTGCGAGGTATTATAATAAAGATAATAAATGCAATCTGTTAATAATAATCTACATCATATTTTTTGTTGTTTTGAAATATGAATATATTCGTATGAATAACATAAAAAATATTTAATGTTACACGCTGTACGTACTCAAAGTAGTATACATCTAATAATTATCTATGTTTCTTTCAATAAAAGAACAAGTCAATCGTTTTAAATCCTATTATAAATATTCCTTTGATCAATTTTACTTGGTCATTTATTTATTTGTCGATCAAATACTTATTAAGAATTAAACATTATAATGTGCGATTCCAAGTAAGATCTATAATATAGAGTTTAATTGTGTTGTTCTCTATTGAAATAGTATGTATGTAGTTTATAATTATTTTTAATGAGAATTGAAAATTCTCGATTTTATATAGGTACATATGTAATTGCAAAATAAATATTAGGCGTAATATACGTTTGATACCTATTATTATTTCAAAAACTGAATGATAGAAACCATAACAACCGTACCATAACCAAATACCATGTTATTAAATGGAAGGCCGTCGTGGCGCAGTGGTGACCGTTAATGTAACGGTTATGGGTTCGATTCACACTCGAGGAAATGATTTATCTTTATTTTATTTTACTTAACTCTATGTGGTAGTTTAATTGATTTGTGTATTATTTTTAAAATATGTAGTCTTTGTTAGCTTTATATTCTGTTTGTTTTCCTAATAAATAAATAATATGTTTATTATATTAACGCTCTGGTAACAAGGCAAAGCACGGCGTTGAGTTCCGTCAGTCAACACGCAATGGATCGAAAATTCGGCGAAAAGTGAGGATCGGAGTGTCTAAACTGGATACTTAACACTAGGTTCTTTCTGCCTACCCTGCTATATGCGTTTTTTTATTTGACCTTATACAACATGTATTAAAATATATCTAATATTTAATGTGATCCTAAGATTCTATTAAATTACCAAAACACTGCAAGGCATTGAATGTTCAAGGTCACATTTCGTAATCTCACAATATTGAGTTCACGCTGGCAATTTTAATGAATTAGATTTTATTATTATTAATATTATTATTATTAATAACTTCGATCTAACAAATAATAATCTAGTACTTACATCAACTTACGCGACGAAGTGGAATATAGGAGACTTAAGCTGTCATGTAGCGCCTTGCGAAACGTAATTTTAAGCCTTAAGTCTTTGCTTGCGAGTGCGTTTGTTGACAATTGTGTTAATAAAACATACATATAAGTATAACAAACATACATAGTGGCGTAAGCGCGCCTGTAAAGGCGACAGCTTGTGGGTTCAATTCCCAGTCGAGGAACTGAAATATTGAATATTTTTTATAATTTCTTCGCTCTAGTAATGAGGTAAAATGCGGCGTTGAGTTCCGCCACTCAACGTGGATCCTCCTGGATTAGGCGGAAAAAAAATAGGTAGATATAATATATTTTGTATTAATAAATTTCTATAATTATTAAGATGTTTTAAGTTTAGTTAAACTAACCCTGAACTACAAACAAAACCAAAGTTTTTCAAATGAAACTCTAACCGTGTAAAATATATAAAATGAAATGTACGCGATTAATCTAGTTTAAAAGTTTCATTTAAAATATGTAAAAATCGCGCAAATCAAAGATTATAAAAGTAAAGCACCTAATCTACACATTGCATAGCCGAGTGAATTGTGAATAATGTGAACAGTGTTTTGTTTGAAAAAAACTATATTCTTTTAAACAAATCACTGTTGATTTCCAGGAGGCGCGGGTTCGAGTTCCGCTACGTTCAAATTTTATACGTGTTCTAAATAAATAATTTTCTTTGCTAAGTGTGGATTAACACTTTAAAAATGTTTAAAATATTTAATAAATAGTATTCCCTCTTGCCGATAATTCTTAGTAATTATCTTTGGGTAGCGGAAATTTGTAAAAATCTCCCTACAGAGATGCTAACAACATAAATAAGTTGTAACAAGCGTATAAAAATTTCAACGTAGCTTAATGAGAACGTATGGCTTAGTGGTCAGATCGCCAAGTCGGTTTCCAGGAGGCGCGGGTTCGAGTCCCGCTACGTTCAAATTTTTATACGTTTTCTAAACAAATATTTTTCTTTCCCAAGTGTGGATTAACACTTTAAAAATATTAAAAACTACATTCGTTATATGGGATACAATACACCGTTTACCCCGCATTGGTATTGTTGAATGCTCTTGACACGCTTACCTTATGATGCGTTATTTAATTTTAATTACTTAAGCTTATATAATGCAATAGAAATAGTCAATGGAAATGATCACAATTATTCATAGCATTCTATATATTCATAGCATTCTATATGAAATGTGGAAAAGTCTAGATTAGTCTAAAGTACAGACAATTTCTTACACAATATTTACACAGAAAGTGGAGCGTGACCAAATAATTCTCAGGGGATACTATCGTACAATATGTTTACGTTGCTAGTTACATATACTCGTATGTAAGTAATAATTATTTAATCAAAACCAAAATTATTATGGGATTTTTTTTCATTTAAATATTTCGTGTATTTAGTGTTATTTAATTTTATTCTTTCTGGACCTGGTCTCGGTTAGATTTCAAAGGATTATTTGTTTATACAGCTTCACGTTATATCCAGCATGTGGCAGGGTAGGCAGAGGGAGCCTAGTGTTAAGACACTCCGCTATTCACTTTTCGCCGAAATTTGGAGGCACTGTGTGTTAAATGGTAGAACTCAACGCCGCACTTTGCTTCGACACCAGAGCGAAAAAATAGAATATTTTCTTTACTCGAACGGGAATCGAACCCACAATCTATTGCGTTTAAAGTCAAAGCCTTGTGCCTCTGCACCACGATTGGCCTCGTCGTGCCTCGTATTTTTTCTGAATATAACACAAACTAAAATAAAATAGCAAGCGAACGTGCTCTACAATCTAAATGGCTACTAATCGCAGAAAGGTGTAAGATCAAGTTATAATATCTTATTTCACACGATAGGAAACATGTTAAGTTCTTTGGTAAATATTTTACGACATGACAGTTGATCTTTGATCGTGTCGATAAGGCATGGACCACACCGACGACGAAGCTGAGACGCGCCATACAAACGCGGCCTAACGGCTGTGGCTATTGTCAATATAGTTGCTGTTTACATGCTTGCTTGCTTGCGTAACACCCGGAGGCAACACGCTCGACCCTGAACTCAATTCGGCTGAGACCATTTTGCAACTAATCACTGGTCGTTGCGCCGCAGGTGGACGTCGCGGGCCCTCGCCGGCACAAATGTAAACATTTACAAGCGTCGGTGGTCGGACGTACGAGGCCGAGACGGACGTGATCCCTGACACCCACCTACGTCGAATAGCAATCCTTTTAAATACGATGTTGTTACCAAAATTGTCTTATTTCAAATCAAATCCTCAATATTCGTTCGGATAAGCATTAAAAATGATAGTCGTCACTAACACTAAAAATAATCTTGAGTTGCTGCTCAAGACAAACAACACTTCCTATTGGATAATAGTCGTTCAAGGATTAACAACTTCAAGGTAGCTCATCTTTATAATTTATATCTGAGAATTGTATATTTGCAATAAAATGTATGTATCACGGTCGCATAAAAAGTCACGCTAACAGCTTCTTATTATTAATGATATAATAAATATTATGTTAGCCTCTTTAAAATTTGGTGAGCTTTAAAATTGAAGGATATCTTAAATAGTAGGTAAATTAAAATATATTTTACAAAAGATAAGTTAATGTTTTTCACCTCCAGCTCCATGTTTGGCTTTTTTTGTTCTATGTTAAAATTGTAATCTCGATATTAATGAGTTATAATGTTATTATGGCAATAAAAAAAATATAATATAATACAGAAAAAAATACAGAAAATAATTATTTATTTTATATTACTATGTATAAGAATATAATTTAACTCTAATTTAGTTCAATATTCATGTTTCTTGTGAATAAATGAAAAAACACAACATGTAATTAAATATATACATATATATAGATATACACAAATAGTTGCATTGGCATCGAGGCAACGATACTGATATTGAAAATCTTTGATATTGACATTGTAATATAAAACAGAAAAAGTAAACTCATCACTAACCACTGATGTACAAATTAAATAGCTATTAAAGATAACCTTAAAAAATAAACCGGAAACTTCGATATTGCTAAACTTGTTTAGTAGTAGTATAAGTTATTAATTTTATTATTTATCTTCAAGGATTTCCGATACTAGGTTTTATTGTTTAGTTTTCCTATGTCCATTACAGCCACAGTCACCGTGTTTATAAATCTCAGCGTCATCTCAATAGTTGACTGAAATATTTTCCGACGTTGTGTGGAAATGCCGATGAGCTCAAATTGACCTTGCCATGTTACGGCAAAATGATGTTAATTACATTCTTCTACAAACGAGGATTTTTTTTCGTTATACAGGTTTTTTTTTAATTCAACCGATTGAAATATAAATATTTTGTCTGGGTATATCCCTATTAAATGTTTTTTTAGATATAATTCATATCTATTTGGATATACGAGTAAGTATATAATAATTATTAAGCGCTGTTATATTTCATTTACATTTTGCACGGTCAACATATAAAAGTATGTCCACACATAAACCTTGAATTTGTTTGTTTTCTACATAAAACAGGTTATTGGTATTCGTAATATTAAGGATTTGCTTAAAAAAAATAATTGATTTAATATGAAATTATAGATACGGTCATGAGAGCTTTTTTTATTTATTGCTAATATGAATAATAGTATTTTTGAATATATAAATTAACAAAAGTTACGTAGTGATAGCGTCGGAGGCGATAATAGGGAGTTAATCTCATGTCATGTCAGTGGCCAGGCGTAGTGACCTCACGTCACACGTCCACTGCTTTGCGCCGACATACGCGCTGGGAATACTAACGTCTACAAAACGCCTTGGTGGATCCTTGGCTTCAAAACCAAGCTCCTTTCTTAGACTATTGCGTTTAATGAACGTTTTTCATTATAACCTTAAACAATACTCTGATTGACCTAGAAGTAGAGTTGCTTCTAGTAGTTGCGCTTTCCTTGTGTTGGTTTTATTTACTTGTGATCTTCAAACTGATGCTATGCATTAATTGATTGTTTGTTATTTTTTTGTTACACTAATAAAAATTGTAAAAGTCCTATATTTTTACAGTTTTGATTCTATTTGTGTTAACAAATATCTGTGTATCATATTATTTTTATTAAAAGTAATTATTTATTACGATAATTTGTATGTCAATACTAAATAACTAACTAAGAGCTGATTTAAGAGCATGAATCAATTACTAAGAAAATTTACCTTGTGAACAGGTACATCCACCATTGTTAGCATTTCTCAACCATTGATAAACCTGTTATGAGAATATTAAATATACATAGAGTCAGAGTCTACGAAATGTAACAATTATTGTTCATTCAAACGTTTACTGGAATATGTGTAAGAACAATATTTTCACATAGTATATTGTAGAATAATGTAATCAGATGGCAACTGTGATGAATGTTTACATACGGTTAACTATGGTCCATCCGTCATAGTCTATCACATGATTCAGACAACGCAAACCGATTCCATAATTACTCTTATAGCCATTATGTTCTCACCTGGTGCGGTTCGTCTCAACCGAACGTTGCGATTCTTTTCCTTGGTTAGTTAGAACACAGACACTACCGGAGTGGACGGCGAATGTCCAAATGTATAACAGTTGGAAGGGGGCGCTGTCGTTTCGATTGCGTGAATCGCGCGCAAGTACCGCGTTACTGAGGTGCGCCGGCGCAGCGGTCGGCGTGCAGGTGTGTTCGATACTGGCGGCTGGCGTCAGTCTTACGCTCTTTTATCACATCGCATTCACGCGCCTTCAACTTGACTCCTCGTGCTTTACGTTTATTCCGTGTTACAGGATACGGTTTTGTTCGCTTTTTTGGGGTGATATTTTTTTTTTATGTTAAAGTAAAAAGTCATTTTTAATTTACTTTAGGAAGTTTGTCCCTACTATAAAGGAAATAAATAGAGATCGATAGAGACAAAGATCGTTGGTTAAATGTATAATGTTTATAAAAACATATATTATATTTTATATAAATGAAACGTTTTTATAAACATTACTTTAGCCTTGAGTGCTTTCATGATGTTAAATTTAATTAAATATAATACATATACTATATCAATTTTTTTAAATTCATTTTCAAGAATACTGACTATGAAATGAATAATAAATTCATTATTAAACTATATTATTTTATGATAAGGACGTTATAATGGTGTAGTTACATTAAAATATATGTATATATTATGTTATATATTAAAATATATGTTATATACATATAACAATTGTTAAACTAATTAAAATATAACATTGTAGTACAATAAGTGCACTGTAAATTGACTGGTATGAAGCAGACGGAATGATTTCCATCTGATCTCTGACATCCACCTGGTGGAATTATTCCTTGCCATATTACTTACTGCTTTAATTACTTGAAATAAATATATAAGAAGAGAGAATATATAAGGATAACGTTATGTTTCTAAGGATATGGATACATATATTTTTTCATATGTAATAAAACTTACGTACACAATACGCATACAATACTTAAAATATGTGTTGTTGTTCGACATTCTATTATTTTATCATAGTTAAAAAGCATGAATTACCTATGTTAATTTGTTAATTGACTGATGTGGCGTACGTTAAAAAAATAACAACCCCAAAACTACATTATAATTTATTATAAAAAGTTCAGAAAGCATGTATCCATAGATAATAATAAAAAAGTGTAATATCAAAATCTACTATATGCATATATAAGTGATTATAGTACATCTCGTTTTTGAAAAATTAAATATTTGAAAATTTTCTTACTATATCAGGGGATTTTCCATAATTTTCTATTGTTAGATGAATCATCAAAGAGTATCTCGATAACCATGAGAAAGCTGTACTCCCTTCTGAAGAACTGTTTCTACAATGATTGTATGATTGTATTGTTTTTGGGAGTAGGCCACTGTTCATCATCAGACCTCAGTGGATTATAATGATGAAAAATCTCTCTTTACAAACCCGAACATAAACTTAAATGTCCACATGAAAACACCAACACTTGCTTCTTTATCTTAAAGTATTCTACAAGACTCAATTTTCTTTTTATTTAAAACTGTATCAGAAGAGGAAGTCAAGAAGTGTGTCCACTCCATCTCTACTATAGCCATTGTTGGATTTCATTGCACCAGTGGTCACCCATAATTAATTTTTCACTATCATGTAATGTCTTTCCTTCACAGTGGAGAAATGCTTAATTGAGGTTTTGGGATGACCTATTGCCCAAAACTTCGAATCCTACTGCGCTCACTGTTCTACCTATTCTATCCAAAGTCCTTGAAACCATTATTCATAATCTTAATATAATATAACTGTAATCCTTTCTCTCCTCAAACAATCTACTATGTCCTTATCAGTCCGAATCGAAGGGAGGGACGCATTCCTTTCTCAGCACTGCTGAATATTTCGGAGGACATTCGGTATGTCTTGGATAACATTCAGCTGACTTCAGTGGTATTATTCGATTTCAGTAATGCGTTTAACTGTTGATTTTGACATACTTCTTGATACTCTCTGTGCAGTTAACATTCCTTCTATAGTTTTAATGTGGTTTCACTCCTATCTCTTCGATCGCCGACAATGTGTGAAAGAAAAGGACAGTACGTCGACTTGGCTAGATCGCACTACTGGTGTTAATCAAGACGGCATTCTTTCTTCACTTTTGTTTTCAGTTTTTATGAACAATATTTTAAACGTAATTTCTTCTTACCAACTGTATGTCGATGATTTGCAGTTGTATCTAATCTAATTGTCTGAGACCGTCGCATTTTTATTGAAGATTTTGCTGCGATTCAAGAGTGGGCTGAATCTTTCGGACTACAAATTAATCCAAAAAATCGCAACAAATTATAATCATCAGTAGTAAAATAAATTGGAAGTAAAATAAATTGGAACTTTATGCAATTTAAACTTACCTTAGCTTATTATGCTTTTTGTCTGAATTTTGAGTTGTAAAAATGAAGTTTATCTTTTGAGTGAACTCTCTGACCATCCCGTCAATTGACAGCCACCAAAATTTTATATATTATGTATATATTAGTATGCTATAAGTTACAAAAAAATCTATGTATTGCAACATATTTCAAATGAGTAAAAACCGTTACGGGTACGTGCACAATAATTTTACCGAGTGTAGATTGAGAAGCTTTTAATCTTTCATTCCTAAGTTATTTTTCTAATTACTTTTACCTTTTTGTGATACGAATTTAAATTAAAACAAAAACATTTACATCCACTACACTGGTGTAAAGTATATGACATTTATACTAGTATATTTATATTTATATTTATTAAAGGCAATGAACTGTGCGAAAGTACAGGTAAATACTGTACAAATTGATTCTTCTACTTTTTGCTTCCATATGATGGAAACATTTTGTTCAAATGTTTTGCATTTATTATAAATACAAGTATGTATAATAAAATACAAAATAATATTTATTTATTCTGTTGATTAACACGTTTTTTTTATATATTTCAATATTGTAATTTATTTATAGCACATATTAAATAAACTATAAATGTAAATAATAGGTCCCTACATATAGGTAGCATATATAAGATATTAAATATTTTTTGAGAAATTCCAGTTGGATTCAACCCGAGAAATAGAAATAACTAAAGTTAACCATTGTTGGATGTGTTGTCTATACACACATACGTATGTGTGTATAGTTAGTTAGCCTTGTAAGAATTGGAACGGTCAGTTTGTTTTGGGACTAAAATTGTAGAATTTTCTAGACAAGTATAATTGACGCGAGCCTTAAGCCGTAATAACACAAATTCGAAATCATATACCAAAAGACTGTCGATGCTGTTAAACCTCTTCGAAATAGTCTAGTTAGCTAGACAGTTACTTTTAAGCTTAATATTAAGATCAGGAAGAAAATATTAATTATTTTACAATATTTACGTACGAGTATGTATTTAAATACATGTTGGCTATACGGATATCCTGCTTAATTAATGTGAAGCTCCATTTGATTTTATGATAATTATATATTTAAATTTAATATTATTCAATAGTCAATTCATAATTAGTAGCCGATTTCAACGGTGTGCTTTGTCTTAACAGCCCAGAGAAATTAATACACACTACATACTTATGTATTTTGTTTGTGTATAGTAAAGTCCGCGAGATCTAAGCTGAGCGTTGCATTTGTGTGGGTTTATAAATAGAGCAGGTGACGTCGGCGCGGCACGTCTCTTGCTTTCTCTAAACGGATTCATACTGCCCTACACCTCTTATTCTGATAGCAGCGTCACTTATTTAGTTCTTATCATTTTATATTTGTGTTCGATTTATTAACAGTGATAGATAAGGTTTGCTTTATCGTTGTACAATCATGGAAATGTGTTTGTGAGCAAGCAGCAAAAAAATAAAAATTAAGAGGAAGCAATGTCCGATGTAGAAGAATTGATATATTTTGTTTGTTTGAATTTTTTTTTTATTTATCTTTAATAATAAACTAATTTTTATAAGTTTTTTTCTGGCTTTACTTTTAGAGACACCTACACAAATGCAAAGCTGAGCTTCAGCATCGCGAACTGTACTCTTAAGTAAGAACGGCTTACAAAATCGATATACGATATTAGACATACTATAAAATATTTTACTACTTCTTTAATACTTACTCTAATTAGCAATAAAAATGTTTTAATATACATTGGAATACAAATTAAAAGTAACCACGTGTTGTACCTCGTTGAACTCGACCTTGCAGCTATTTAGCAAGCTGTGTCTAATGGTCCAATATTTGACCCAGAAACATACAATTTATGTTTATAACACATTAAATATACCTGTGTATTTTATGAGATTTTTTTTCACATAAAATAAACTGTTACGTTACTTATTTCATTATAATTCAATTTAATATAAAGTCAGTATTATACCTGTGTAGATACAATTTTTTTAATTCATATAGAAATATCTATGTGATTATTGATATATTTCTTATAACATCTAATAACATGTATTAATTGGCCTTCGATTAATGTTATGAATGTAGCAACTGCATTTATTTTAATTTAATATACGTATATGATTTTTTAAGTTCACGCTGTATTCCACATGACAGGATAGTCAGAGGGAACAAAGGAGCCTAGAGTTAAGACACTCCGTTCCCCACTTTCTGCCGAATTCTTGAGGCATTGCGTGTTGAATGGCGGAACTCAACGCCGCATAAAGCATGTTTTAAAGCGCAGGGTGATATGAAATATCAAATATTTCATATCACCCTGCGCCACAACGGCCCCTACGAGTTGTTTTTTATAAAGAATTAAAATAAGCAGCGTCGTACTTTTTACTGTATAGCATAATAAGAAGAGAGAACCTAGTATCACGACATTCCGTCGAAAATCGGAATATTTTGTATTGAAAATCAATGTTACACTTTATCATATTCGAGTGAGGACATATAAAATAATTTAAATATTATCAATTAACTCGAGTAGGGATCGAATTCATGATCACCACATTGACAGGCAAATGCTATCCCACTGTGCCATGGACTTTAAAAATATTTGCACATTATTATATATTCTGGGGCGGCTTTAATAGATTTTGCCAATTTATATTTATTGTTTATATATATATATATATATATATATATATATATATATATATATATATATATATATATATATATATATATATATATATATATACATACATACATACAATGGTCTAAATATGTATCTAAATACAGTCACATCAGTATAATATTTAGACCACTGGTGGTCCGCGGACCACTGGTTGGGAAGCACTGCTGTAGATGCTCATATATGAAGGTATGTCCTTGTGGCTGTAACATTTGACGTCAATGTAGTAAAAAATATTAAACCCAAATGTCTTCAAATAATAATAGAATCTTCAAATAATAAGAATATATAATTATGGGAATTTCATAAAAATAATAAAGATAAAGATTTTTTTACATTTTTTTAGTTTTTCTAGTGTTTTTTTTTCTGTTAGTTACCAAGTGATTAAAAAGCGCATTATTTATAGTTCCCGGGTACGTATAGTCACCTAGCTATAGCGGACCAACTGATTAATTATTATGTAAACTGCATTATTTATCGCATTGTATGGACATTATGTATATTGTTAAGTCACTATTGGGTAATTTAACAATAAAGCTACATTTGACTAGGCGCGGGGAGTGAAACAAGCGCTTAACATCTGTTGATCTATTAGAGATTGAAATGGCAGTGTTTAAGTTTCAAATGCTCATTATTTTTGCATGGAAATGGGATACGCGGACACGTTTTACTTTGTATAACTTCAGTGAAAGAGTTGTTAATGTGTGTTGAAGTAATTAATCATAGATATGATGTGTCCATATTGTAGAGCTGACGATGTTATGATATCATTAAGTATTTCATGAACTGATCGCATCTGATAAAATATTTAATAAAATGTATAATGTTCCTAAATTTAACATAAAAATAATGTTAATATTCAAAATAATCTATAGAGAATCAGTTAAATAAATAAATCTAACCTAGCCTGACCTAAAAAAATATTTACATGATTTTGAAATATTTCAATTGAAGTATCAAAGTTCTTTCTTTTCTTTCTTATTTCCATGATGGGCCCAGCTAGGCCCCGATGAGTACCGACCAAAGAGGAGATTTTATTAGCTATTCGGATATATGCCACATCTGCCAGTCCTTAAGTCCCGTGTAACATGTTCAGTCAGTATTAGTAACATTTCCTCTGTGAAAAAAGACTCACGTAAGAAATGTGTACAAAATACAATAATTATTAATAATTTATTTTCAGTAAAAGGCACAGAATTCTTTTACATGGTCTCTCTCTATAGTATGAACTAAAAATTAAATAATAATAAACCTGAGCTTGACTTAAAATTTAAAAAAATAATATTTTTAATAGCAGATTGTTACTTTGAATTTGATAAAAAATTTAAAAATTCAAGTTCCCCTGGAGAACATTTAAAAAAGAAAGACAATTATTTCTAAGCCTGTGTCTATGTTTATAATAGAACAGTTAAATTCATTTTATGGCCTAAACCGTCCAGCTAACTAATTAGCTAATTTTAATATTAGCTTTTTTAATAAAATAACTACATGAAATATAGTTAAATATAAGATAAGACAAAGAAAAAGATAAAATAAAAAAAAATCAAATATATTCGAATTCAGGCTTTATCAAATAACTAATTTCATACAAAACATTAAAATATATCGTAGTAATAGATTTTATTTCGATTTTTTCCTGTTACCGGATAATAAAGGTTAGGTATAGCAGAGTGGGAACACAATGACAATGTACATATTATCTATATTTACCTTGTTATAAAAATATTATTAAATAAATTTTCAGTCCATCCTTGTATATCGATGGGTCCTATGTATATGGGCCAAACTAACAATTTGGCAATTTTCACTTTTGAACGCATTGTATCGATATAATTTATCAGGTCAGCTATTAAAAAATAGAAATTTCTGCATAGAAACAGGACTTTTTGTTAGAATATAACCGCCTATGTAGCACTCAGTTAAACGTACAAGGGCCGAATAGTCATTTGAGACTTCTACGCGGGGAAATTCTACACATTTATTTATTTTTGGGGCCAATCAGCCAGTTTGATACTTATACGCTAAACAAAGCAATGGTTGCGTTATGTTGACTGCAAAAGTTTAGTATTGTTTTTATTACGTTCGTCATTAGATAGATAACAAAAAACGTCTCTTTTTCACGAGTTATGAGATAGAACGGCCAAAGTGGTAAATTGGCCCATGTACGTGTCTTATTGAGAAAAAATACACTTAGGTGCTAAAATATTTTTTCACTTTTGAGTTATTTGGGCGTTACTTTTAATTAATAATTGCCCAGATTATATACTATATATTTTTGACTGTCCCCTTTGCTATTTAAAGCGAGTAATAAGCTTGATAATTGTATTTTAAGTTTGATTAAAGATTTTAGAGTGACTCTACTAAGACAATCAAAATTATACAACAGAAAATTAATCTATTAACATGCTTATTTCTAATATAAATCACGAATCAAGTAACATATCTACTGCCTTAAGTTCCAGGAAAAAACTTACCAAGAAACGTGACAGTGGATGAATGAATAGATTCAAAATAATAAGACTTAAAAATACAGAGAAAGCAAAATTTGGAAAATTGTTAGAGGTCATTTTCATTAAAGTATTTAAATAACTAGATGAAGACACGAGGCGTGATACACTTCATAAGTTTTAGATCACTGGTCATCATTCTAAGCAATATGGATTTATTGATAACTGTGTCTTAGTGAAGAAGCATAAGCTTGTGTCTGTGAACGCGACTATTTCTACTAGGGTTCAATTCTCCTCCGAGGAAATAAAACATTTTCACTTCTTCGCTCAAGGAAAATTGTGGTGTTGAGTTCCGCCACTCAACGCACAATGCGCGGTAAGTGGAGAGCAGAGCACTAAACTGCCTATGCCTACCCTTCTAAATACGGAATGCAACATAAACCTGAGAAAATATATAATAAAAGGATGATGATGGACTAATTTAAACGAAACAATTTATTCATGTATGTTATGTGTATCATATAATAATAGACATGTATAATTTGTTTCTTACCTATAATAAAAACAAAATACAGGCTACTGGACGCAAGAAGATATTTATTACTATATTAGCTGTGGGCCAACAATAATAAATATTTCGATCAGTAAACCTATAATAGTCTAATCTAGTTCAAAATCAAACGAAAAAGTCAGTGATAGAATTAAACTAAAAACTGAAGAAGGGTGTGACGATTTCAGATTTTGTATTTTGTGTATTTTCTAACTGTAGTGGCCAAAAGCAAGATTTTATTAATGTAAGTGATTAACATCTTATCTTAATATAAATAAAAACATTATTTTCTTAAGACAGTACTATATGAAGGCCACCTCGTATACCACCATTAAGAGAACTTCAAAATATAGCTTCTTGTTTCGATGATCTTAAACAAAACGGAGTCGTTACAGCTACTATATTACAATTAGATACATAATTTATGACATCAAAGAGATTCTGTTTAAATTAAAAATGAAAATTGATGATTGAATCAGACATAAAAACTCAGCAGGACATATGTATTTGTATGTTTGTTTTGTTTTGCTATCAGATGAAAACTATAGAGGGACCTTATACAAAACATTTACGTTTTATAATATAAAAAGATTTGTATTAAAAGTTACATTAAAATCTTAGATCAGCCAGTACGAACAAGAAGACAAATTGTTGAAATGGTTATTGCTGTTATAACCAGGTGTTACCGATAAAATTTTGTAAGAAGAAGGACTTGACACAAGTCCATTTATGTCGAAATTATTATACCACCAGATTATAACAACAGTTAATAAGAAACTTTAATCGCCTCTAATTATATCGTGTCAAATAACGACAATAAGTGATTTGATCTCTTTATTTTTTGATAGATTTTATACATTTTTTTTTGTATGTCCACGTCAATCCTTTTTTTATTAAAGCTATTTTTAATAAATTAAATAGTTAGATCTTACTTAAATTCAACATTCAATTAAGCTTTTCTTTAAGAAATATAATACATTCATATAGAGGGCCTAATAATAATCATTTTTGGGGCTAATTATTTTTTAAAACAATATGTAAATGCAACTTTTTTCTATTAATTAAAGGATCTAACTGAAAACTCAGTTATCATGTTACAAAATCGTATAACGTATAAGTCTCTATGTGACATAGTTACCACAATACCTAACTTACTATCATTCGTAATAATCAATTGTTATCTTAGTCTCATTATTAATCAATTTTATAACTAAAATATGAAAAAAATATTATATATTGTTATTTAGCATAATACGCGTAAAACAGTCAATGTGGTACATTGGCCTTTTTAGAGAAGAATAAATATAACAAAAACTAACGTATAAAGGCCATTATGCAGTAAAAAAAATACTATGATAAATATAAAGAAAATACTACGGTATATATATAGAGGATAGTTGTCTTAGCTGATAAGCAAAGTTTCATTTTCTTCGGATGTACCAACATAAAATTATAGCAAATTTAAACTTTGGAAGCCTCTCCTGTAAAGTTGTGATTTCGCACTTTGGCCCTTATACTTAGGAGCCATCGATATAACAAAAACAAGACGTGTTCCATTTACTCGACATTTAATTTATATTATAGGAACTTATAGATGGTATACTACCAAGTTATATATTTGTTATTGTCCCATAGTATAGCCGACGTGTTCTTCGTCTGATACTCCAAAACTTAAATTTTTGTACATGAACAGAAGACAAAAACTTTGCTTTCGTATAACTTCGGAAATATACGACCTACAAGTTTGAAATTTGGAGGTTCTGGTGTATGTTTATAGCTTACTAGAAGACGATAATCTAAATAAAATCTTTAAATCTATCCAAAGGTTCTCAAATAAGGGGCACGAAAATACGCCAGAATAGTTTCAGAAAATGATGGACGACTACGGCACTGCTCGACTTTGCGGAGGCACTGCCGTGCCCAGACTTGGCCGGTTGGTACCCGCGCGCGTTCCTGCCACATTTCTGGGATAAAAATTAACTTATATATTGCACCACAACATCCTCTATCTTGTGGTGAAAGTCCCATTAAAATCAGTTTAACTCTTCAGACATTAACTTAGACAAACAGAAAGATAGACAGACAGCTTTTTTTTAAAATGGTTTGTTTGTGTTTTAGCATCATGTAAATAATCATCTGCGTTTTGAGTTGTTACCAGAAAGATATTTATGCTCGCGTGAATGAAATATTTAATATTTTAATTTCCTCGCTCTCGTGACGATGCAAACGGCGGCGTTGAGTATCGATACTTACTGAAATTGTGGAATAGAAGTGTCTTAATTGTGCAGGATACAGCGTGAAGCTAAAAAAGTGCAAGTATATACAAAATATATCCTGTGAATTTAAAAAAAAAACACTGTTTCTTTAGAACAATGTAAGTAATATACTTAAATTATGATTTGTTATATGGAAACGTATTGTGGAAGTATTTACATGTATGTAGTATTTGCTCTGAACCGGCTATGCATAAGTGCAAAAAATTCATTTTATATTAATTATTTCTTATAATCTAACAGCCACCGCAAACCGTAATAAATAAAAATAAAATAATAATAGCAAATAATTCAAATGAAACACCAACATTTATCACTTCGGCAGCCGCTCTCACGCGTCGTTATTTATGTTTACAAATACTTAAACAACACCTAAGTATCCTCTGCCAATGACCTTTGCGTGTCTGAAAACCTCTTCTACGTCACTGTGGTGGCCACTGACCGACAGTTCTAGCATATTCGTTGGCTTAATGGCTTAATTTTTTTTTATGTTGATAAACAATAAACATTTTTTGCCAATTTATAGTTGTAAATACCTGTTTTAAAAGATAAACAGTTTCATGAATACTACAGTGGTAATATGCTTAGGTTTCAAATAATCATAAATTAGTAATCGTGAGCAATTATTTCTAAATATCTTATATTCCTTGACACACTTCAAAATACACATACAAACATATATAAATATATGAATAAACTTCCAAATAAGAAATTAAAATATCGCGAAATTACAAAGTATGTTTTATAATAATGAATATAAAAAAAAATAAACCACTGCAAGGAGAGCCAGGCACTGCATACTAAATAGTTTAGATATACGTTTTTTTATATATACGTTTAACTCTTAAGTATAACCAAGTTTAACCAGTTTTATCGTCACGAGTGGAATATTCTGAACATAATAAGTAACAACAAAATAATTCATCTCGAATTTATTTAAATCATGCGAATCAAATTGTACGTGGAAGTTTTAGATCATTAATATATAATTTATGACAATATACCTAATGCAGAATACTAAACCATATACATAAGTATGTAAAAGTAAAATATTTAAAAGCTATATTAATATTAAACGCACACTCGAGTACCTAATTTTTGTCCATTAAATAATATTTGTCTATTCCCGAAACAAATTAGCATTTTTTTTTATAAATCGGAAGAAGAGAATCTGTAAAGTTTGACTTTAAAGTAAAGTTTGACTTTAGTGAGAATGCTGAATGCTGTCTATTGCGTAGTTTAGAAGAAATCATATAATATTTGCTGGTGTTGAGGCAAAGCGCGGCATTGAGATCCATCACTCAATACACAATGCTTCCGAAATTCGGCGGTAAATGGGGAATGGAATGTCTTAACACTAGGTTCCCTCTGCCTACCCTGCTGTGTGAGGGTGAAGCGTGAAGCTGGGATTTTACACAGGGTGGAAGCGTCAGCGCTCTTTTTCGAGAACAGCATACAGGGTAAAATATTTTAAGCCCATACCTAAAGAAATTAATCAAGATACCTCAAGAATTTAGACGTAGGATTTTTTTCATTTCACGATGTTTATCCATACCTGTATTTCGTGTGACGCAGTTACGCAAAGATACCAATAACGTAAACATATACTACTACAAAAATACTACTAAAGGTTAAATAACTTTGAACTTTAGCGCCAATACCTACGACATGATTTCGGAATGAGGCGTATGCGGCGGCTTCCCTTTGATATATTTATGTGTGCGAGCGTCGTTCTAGACCAGTGGTTCCCAACCAGTGGTCCGCGGACCACCAGTGGTCCGCAGAAGCCTAAATGTGGTCCGCGAACGATTTTAATTTTATGATTGCGGATGGTGACGCGAATTATCACAGTAAATTTTTATTATACCTACATGCTTAGTGGTCCCTGCTACCAATTATGATATAAAAGTGGTCCTTGCTCAAGAAAAGGTTGGGAACCCCTGTTCTAGACAAATGACATTTTATTTTACAACGATAATTTTATTATTTATTTTGTTTGAAAAAAAAAATACTTTTTCATTTTTTAAGAAAAAAAAAATATTGTATTAGGCTTTTATAGAGTAGTAAAAACTGTGGTTTCATTTAAAGTGGTGCTGACAAAAACACTCTGTATAATATTTGCATATTATTCTTTAATAAATTATAGAAAAGTCTCTATAGTGCCAAGTTAAAAAGCAATTGACTTTAGTGAGAATGAGCATTTTAGCTTTGTAAGTAATCTTTAGTAAAGATTAAGGTATTTGCTTACTTACTTCGCAAGTGAAGACGTCAATGGCTTCTATAAGATGACGATAAATCATTCGGTTGTCGTAAAATATTTGTAATGTCACAAAAAGAAGTAAATAAACCATGAATAAAAACTATCGAAGTTAAGTTACACTCTTAACTTTATGTAAATTTTTGGCAAATAACAAAAAAAAATCGTGCTCAATACAATGTATACAGAAAAATATATACTCATTTCTATCTATATCGACATTAATCATTTCACATGAGTAATTTCGATGATGAAAATTGTAAGAATAATAACAAAATCGATTTAGAAATGCAGCTTTTACGCAACTAAATAAATCAAATTTATAACATAATAATCTATAATATAATAATAAACATTAAAAAAAATATTCGATTATAAGTATGCCAATCACAGTGTTGTCGGCGATTCACACTTGCTGCCATATCTCTAAATGGGTAAAAATTTAAGCTGAGGCTATAAAATTGAAGTGATAGACGCTAGTTAATAAGAAATAAATGTATGCAATAGAATTACTTTGTTAAAGCTCGAAGCTACATATGTATACATATATAATTGTTAAAAATTTATATAAGATAATATTTCATTATTAATATTTTTATTTCCTCTCTCTAGTAATGAGACAAAACTCGGCTTTGAGTTACGCCATGCAAAACGTAATGCCCCTAGAATTCGGCAAATGGGGAACGAAAGTGTCTTAATGGGTTCCGTTTGTCTACTCTGGGTTTTGCATGATACAGCGTGAAGCACGAAAAAACAACCGGACCAGTGCTTGTCGGGCTCACCAATCGAAGGTTCCTTATCAATTTCAGGAATATATGTCAACAAAAATAGAACTTATAAAAATTGATAAACTTAAGATTACGGGCGTACGCACTCATTTTGTATGAAATGAACTAAAAATATAACTTTACAATGATTTTCTACTATGAAATACATATAATCTCCTTATTAAATTTCATAACTGTAGGTCCACGGGAAATACCCTATAGATATTGATTACGCAGCAAATTTCATACAAAATGAAATAATATTTGATATTAATTTTAGCTTAATACCTACACGCGATCTTGAGATAAATGGCCTTGACAGATGGACAGACGGACAAGAAAGACATCCTATAAGGATTCCATTCTTACCTTTTCAGGTATGGAACTCTAAAAAAGATATAGTCAAATATAATTTACATATACCTAATTTAAAAATAATACATATTATAGATGGACTTTGTATATAATTATGTTTTAGGACATTTGAAGGTCGTGGTCGTTAATACATACCTAGGAAATCAACATGATATATATCAATATGTATAGATATTATATAAATGTTTATTCCACAAGATTATTACTGAATAAAAAGTTCTCATCTTTAATTTAAATTTAAATTTACTGTACAGAACTATAAAATTTAGGAATATAACGTATTTGACGTCACCAACTTTAAAACTGACTATACAGTTCAAGGTTGCTTTTCTGTTGGATTACAACATGACGGTATCTGTTTCCGGACATCTGTGTTGAATTAAAGATCAAACTAGTTTAATTAATAAATGAGATTATATACAATACATATTATATTCATTCAATAAAATAATGAAATAATGATAATGATAATGATAATAATGATAATGGCTGAATGTACCTATAAAGATAAACAAATTAAGAGGCATAAATGCGTAGCGGGATGGAATAAGCACGTTAGTACCGCTCATGGGGAAGCTCGGTTTTGGTATCAGTCATGGCTATTATATGGTAAACCGTATACTGGCTTTATTTACGATAAAATGTGTGAGTCGAGAAAATTATTTAAAACTAAATTAAAATATTGTCAAAAAAATGAAAAACAAATAAAATTGGATATTATTGCTCAAAATTATGCTAGTAAAGATTTTAATAAATTTTGGAAAAACACCAATAAGCTGAATCCAAAATCGAGCCTTCCCGTGAGTGTAGATGGTAAATTTAATCCGACCGATATAGCGAACGCCTTCCGCAAACACTTTAAAGTGGTGTCTCCCCTCCCTCCGGAGTCGCAGGTATTCGATTCGGAGTGTCGTGACGGAGACTTCACTGTGGGGTTTTCTGAGTCTGAGGTCGCCTCAGTTATTAAAGGAATGGTTAGGGGCAAGTCTCCCGGTCACGACGATCTCAGTATCGAACATCTGAAATACGCAGGATTGCATTTGCCGCGAGTTCTTACAATGTTTTTTAATCTCTGTGTGAGCCATTGTTATTTACCGGATGAAATGATGTACACTCTTGTTGTGCCTATTATAAAGAATAGAACGGGGGATGCCTCCGACTTGTCCAATTATAGGCCTATATCGTTGGCTACGGTTATAGCCAAGGTGCTGGACGGTTTGCTTGACAGAAAATTGGCCAATAGTATCAAAATCCATGATTTACAGTTTGGTTTTCAGCCTCGTCTGTCTACAGAGAGTGCCATTTTCTGTCTCAAGCAGACTGTCCAGTACTACACTGCTCGAAAAACCCAGGTATATGCTTGCTTTTTGGACTTGTCGAAGGCATTCGATTTAGTGTCTTACAATTTATTGTGGAATAAGCTAAAGTGTGAAACCAATTTGCCTCCCGATGTTATATCAATATTTAAATATTGGTATGACAACCAGAGGAATTGCGTTAAATGGGCTGGAACACAGTCGGATGAGTACGGGTTAGAATGTGGAGTGAGGCAGGGGGGATTGACCTCACCCAAGCTTTTTAATTTTTATGTTAATAAGCTGATCGAGGGGCTTAGCAGCACCTACATTGGATGTCATGTAGGCGGGACGTGCATCAACAATATAAGCTATGCAGACGATATGGTGCTGCTGAGCCCGTCGATCGGCGCTTTGATTAAGTTGATTCACATATGTGAAGAGTATGCAGCGGCTCATGGGCTCAGATATAATGCATCCAAAAGTGAGTTCATGGTTTTTCGGGCGAAGGACGTGAGGAGTCAACGGACAGTTACAAGTGTTGATCTAGGGGGCTGTCAGTTAAAAAGAGTTGACCGATTTAAATATCTGGGTCACTGGGTCACTGAAACTTTGTCAGACACGGTGGATATAGAAAGAGAACGTAGGGCGCTGTCTGTCCGCTGTAACATGTTGATTCACAGATTCGCACGTTGTAGCCAACAGGTCAAACTGACGCTTTTCAAAGCCTACTGTCAAACATTCTACACGTGCGGTCTGTGGGTCAACTTCACGCGGCGGACATACAGCGCACTGCGCGTCCAATATAATAACGCTTTTAGGATATTGTTCGATTTGCCGCGCTTTTGTAGCGCGTCGTCGATGTTTGCCGAGTCGCGTACCGACTGTTTCCACGCGATCGTTAGAAAGCGGTGCGCTTCACTGTGGGCGCGAGTGCGCGGAGCATCGAACTCCATCCTGAGCGCGTTGGCTGACCGATGGGACTCCCCATTGCTTAGTCGCTGGGTAAGGCTTCATGCTCCCGCTGCTCGATATTGTCACTAGAGTAGGAGTCTCATCGGAAGCCAGTTTATGTATGTTTATATATTTATATGTATGTGTGTTTAGAATAAAAAAATGAATATGTACTAACATAGGGTAAGTTTTTAAATGTAACTAACAAGTGGACCATGGAGTCTTAATTAAATAAATTATTATTATTATTATTAATATACGTATGATCGATACGAAAGAAAAAAGCTTGTAGACATAGATGTAAGAGAATGTATTAATTAATTATAACTATTAATTGCTTGTTTGCTTGCTTTAAAATTTAAAAAATTATTACTTTTTTAAAGATAGTTCATATAGATCTATTAATGTAAACTTAAATGCTTTTTATACGTATTTTTTTGGGTAATTAGTTATCTAAATTCTTGTAGTGTACAATAAAAGAAATATATTTCACGTCTTTTTTATAAGGTGTGGAACGTTTATATATCTTGTTATGGAAAGGGGATTTTTTCCACAATATGTAATAGCTCATTGGTGTATAAACCCGCATTTTGACCGTGAACCATGTATAATGCATAGCCTTCAATAGACTTTCACTACATTCCCGGTGTACATTGGTATTATTGAATTAATATTTATTTAAAAAAATAAAAATTTGGAACTCTTTTGCATTTTTCTCGCTAATATTAACGAAATATATTCCCCCTAGGCTGTTGTAGGAGGCCCAAGGGGGTTTTAGACTTTTAGATTTGGAGAAGGATATATGGATGAGATCTTTTCCATTCATAAGATTAAGGAAAAAATCTTGGCTGTAAGCCAAAAAGTTTTCTGTGTTTTGGTGGACATATAAAAGGCGTTTAACAGGGTAGTGAGAGAGAAACTATAAGAGATGTGGCCCTGGTACAATGTAAGCGGATGCGACCAGCGGATGCGGAAACGGACCTTGTTGCAGGTTGTAAAGTCTTTACATAGATCACTCATCCCGTGTATGAGTAGGAGCTGGCATGTCGCCTGTTTAAGTGTGAAAAAAGATTGGGAAATATCAGCTTGATTGTGGATGTCAGTTTGATTGCTCAATTTGTATTTGGACAGCCGTCTCCAAGAAGTGCAATAAAGAGATATAAGGGTGAAAATGGTACCCACTTTCACACTCATGAATTTACTGAATGTAAATTGCCAGAAAGGTGTAGAAATATCGATCTGAACCTGATGCGAGTAAGAAAAGAAACGAAGAAAGTACGGAATGCAAGATCAGCGTAAATGATTAGAAAAAGATATAGCAATATAAATAGAATAAGTGAATGAAATGGTATATTTGAGATGTATGTATAGTAGAGACGGAACTCGGAAGATTCGAAAGCGGTATTGCTGTCTGTAACAGAGTTACCAGTGCTTTGACTGCATTGGCGAAACGTGAGTATGGCCTCACGTATGGCGCTACTGTTTTAAACGCAGTAAAACGCGAGTATTACGGATTTAAATAAAAAAAATGTATGCTATGAAGGCTTAATCTGATCGTATGATATACGAAGTCAATTTAGCTGACCGAATCCGCAATGAAGAGACGCAGGGCATTACAAGTAGATACTAGTGAGGATTTCACGAAGAAGATGAAGAAGAACGTGCTCAGGTGTTTTGGACATGTCGAATGATTGAGGGAAAATAGGATGGTAAAAAAAATATGAAAGAAAATTAATGGTAAGAAAGGAAAGGGTGAAACCTCGGTTTAAATTTGAAAACACAGTACCATTGGTATCGGAGAAAGGTCACGTGAAAAGCATAAAGACTTCTCAAAGGGCGTGTATGTGCGGGTTGATGACAGTGGACTTGGCAACAGAGGTATGCAGAGAACGTAGCGTTTAGCGCTCTCGTTTTATCCGCAGGGTAGCCACAGAGAACGGAAATAAAATAAAACTAAACAATTATAAATATTATATCAATAACTCCATTTAGTAATATTAACTTTATCAACTTTTTAAATGTTCTGTCGTAATATATATTTTTTTAATACTCATTATACTCATATTAGCTTAGTAAAGTTGCAGTTGAATAATAAAAAAATATAAAGCAAAAACAAGTAATACTGCGATAATAAATTGCACAAAATTGGTATTTTTTAAACGTAATGAAGCTTTGTGAGGTTGGTGGGGAATTCCGGCTGATATCGTCTTACGTACTATATGTACGAATATGTTTTATTCCTTTTATAGTATCTTGTATAATATATTTGTATTGAATATATTTATATTAATATTTTGTTTGTCATTGTTGTTTTAGATGTCAAAGTTTTGTTTTAAATATAATATTTATATGCCTTCGAAAACACAGCAATGAGATGAAGAAGCATTTCCTATGATTCTATAGTAGTAGAATTCCACCTTAATTCATAAACAAATATAAAGTACATTCGTAAATACGTTTATATTTTTATACGTTTTCTAAGTGAGTATTTTTCTCTTCTAAGTGTGGAATAACACATAAAAATGTTAAAAAATATTTAATAAATAGCATTCTCTCTTGCCAGACGATAATTCTTAGTAATTATTTTTAGGTAGCGGAAATTTGTAAAAAACTCCCTACAGAGATGCTAACAACATAAATAACTTGTAACAAGCGTATAAAAATTTCGACGTATCTTGATGAGAACGTATGGCTTAGTGCTCAGAGCGACTGGTCGGTTTCCAGGAGGTCCGGGTTCAAGTCCCGCTACGTTCAAATTTTTATATGTTTTCTAAATAAGTATACGACAAACTTATTTGAAGGAATCACAAGAATGCAATGGCATTTGGCAGCTATAACAGCGGTAAAGAATAGGCCGCCCTCCAGTGCCAGAAATGTAAGGTATACTTTATATTTGTTTAGGGATCAAGGTGGAATTCTCTTATTTCTATAGAGTCATAGAATGCTTCTTCATCTTAATATATAATACTTGTTTTGTTGTAATTCAAAACTGTGACAGTACATATTTTTTGGCACGTTCGGAACTCTACAGAATCATACCATACCATATTTAATTTTGTGTAAACGATTCAATTATAATACGATTGATTTTTTTTTCAGCTTCACGCTGTATCCCGCACACAGCAGGGTAGGCAGAGGGAACCTAGTGTTAAGACACTCCGTTTCCCACTTTCTGCCGAATTCTGGAGGCATTGCGTGTTAAGTGGCAAAACTCAACGCCGTGCTTAGCCTCGACACCAGAGCAAAGAAATGGAAATATAAATTTAAGTAAATATTTCATATCTTCGAGTAGGGATCGAACCCACAACCAGTCGGTTTTACAGTCACACTTCGTACCGCCACGACTGGAATTGATTGACTTAATATTACAAATATAAAGTAAAATTATTAATTATACAGTACTTAATTCTTGTGTTATAATTTTATAAAAAAAAAATGTTTATAAAATAAATGTATAGGATATGTTTTAGGTAATATTTTTTTTGTCGAAATTTTAATTACTTTTCGACCTTGATATTAAAGTTTTTGTTTTGATTTTGTTATATATGATTTTTTTATTGCCAACTTTAACTGGAAAAACAAACAGCGTACATGTCGTATTACCGTGTATAGTTCAATTAACGGCTGTGCTCTAATTTTATAAGATAATCCCTAAGATATAATAGAAATTTTCCTATTTTATAGTCTACTACTTGCTGCAAAGTTATTTTGCAAGCATTATTTTGACTACTATATGTTTAGTTTCTTAATTCCTAAACCTAGACTAAACTGTAATGTTTGTAAATCGATTTTAAATATAGTAATGTTGGATATCAAATTCATTCAAAGAAAATCTAAAAGAATTAATAATTATTACAAGGTTTAAATTCAAAATTAGAGTTATACCCAGCAAAATGGCAATTGGACTTTGTTAATTGATTCAATGTAAATTATTATTTGATAAAAAATCCATGATAATTATACCATATATTGATATGTTAATATAGTTTTGATATGGATTATATAAACGGTTCAATCCCAGTAAATTAACATTAATACAATTAAACTGCGGTTACGATTGCCGCAGATGTAATTTTCTGAGAAAAAAAAACTTAACAAGAAATAATTCTTGTGACGCACGAATGGTAAAACCTAGCCTAGTATTTAAATTGTTTATAAATACTATGTAATTTTCCAAATAATCTATATGTATATATAATAAAATTATAAACGTCATCGAGAAAAAATATTATTAGGAGCATGTATAAATGTTATAGAATCCATAATAATCGTTTTTAATTTTTTTTGTCTGTTTGTGTGTGCGTTTGTGCAGGCTATCTTAGAAATAGCTTAACCGATTTAAATACGTACGTATATTTTGGCACATATTCCTTAACACTTAGTTTTTGTTTCATTTAAATCCGTTCATATATAAAAAAAAATCTATATAAATCAAAAACATCAATATAAAATATTTTGAACCACAAAACTTCTGGTAAACTGGAAGTATAGTATCTAATGTATGGATATGGTTTTTAAAATGATAATGTTATTAGAACACGAATGAAATACAGTTTAAAAAAAACGAATTGTGTTGTTCAAGCGGGCGTAGCCGCGAACGGGTGTCCAGTATAAGAAATATGTATTTGTTGTTTTATTTTACCACGAGCACGACTATGCTTTGGAAGACGTAATATATTAGTATAATAAATCAATAAACTTTTCCTCTAAGTATACTATTATAAAATACCAAAAAAACTTTTGGATTAGATTATGTCTTTTTTTATTTATGTAGTATAGTATATGATGATGGAGCTGTTGGAGTCAGGGGTTAGCCATGTCACGTCAGTCGTCTGCCGACATGGCTGTTTTTTCGGCTTTTGTTCAGTGTATTTAGTCTCTTCTTATATAATTTCTTTCAATCTATCTCTTAATATAATTTTTTTCTTGTCTGGCACCGAATTCTAATAGTAAATAGGTATTTATTTAGAAAACATATAAAAAAAAATCACGTAGCAGTATTTGAACTCGCGTCTCTTGGAAACCTTTGACAACTAAGCAATACGTACTCATCAAGCTACGTCGAAATTTGTATTCGATGTCGTCGTTTCTTACCACTTATTTATGTCCTTAGAATCTCTGTAGGGAGATTTTTACAAATATCCGTTACTTTAAGGTGAATCGCTTAAAATTATCATTTGGCTAGAGAAAATGCTATTTATAAAATAATTTTAACATTTAAAGTACTACTTATTTAGAAACGGTATAAAAATTTGAACGTAACGGGATTTCAACTGGATTGCTCTTGGGAACCGTCCAAGCGCTCTGATCAATAAGCCATACATTCTTATCAAGCTATGTCGAACTTTTTATATGCCTGTCACAACTTATTTAATCAAACAGTCAGTTAAAAAAACAGTGTTACTAATTAGTTATTGTAGTAAGAAAGTTGTTGTAGCTTTAGCTTGACACCGATTTCAAAATTTTAAAATACTTATTTAAAGTTTTTTGGATAACTAAATCAAAATACTTATTACTTTATATAAAGTAAATTTATATTTTCCCTTTAATTTACTGTTTGAAGTCGGTTTTTTTAAATTATTTTAGATATAATTAAAGTAATTAAAGTGGTTGTCTTAATTAGGTATTATTTTTGTACTTGTACTGTATAAGTACAGTATTAAGTTGGTGCAACAAAAGGCAAAAAAAGCTGTAAATCGTTAAGGAATTCCCTCGACTGTTACATCATAGGGCCTGTAATGCCACTTATAACTCATACGGGTGCATGATTTTATCAATATAAATAAATTAAGTCTAAAACTCAAGGTAGCTGGTGTAAACAGTTGACGAGTTTCCTTAAGCGTCCTTCGTCTTTATTGTGAGACTCCTAATGACAATTACTACCCATCTAAGTGTAAAGTTCCCATTCTAAAATTCTCAAGCTGAGCATCATCAGGTACCAGTATGACAATTAGTTGCCCATAACGAAGTTACGGTAGGTGACTCAAATATCCGGATTTCTTAACATTCTCGTTAATTTGCTCCTAAGAATTGAAGAGTTCCGATACTTTGTCATGGATCCTATAATCAGAACCTAACCAAGCCCTCATCAATCTACCCTTGAATTACGTCCTTTCCAATAAAAAAAAATAATCATCTAAATCGGTTCTAGTGATAATGAGCTGTTTGTCCATTAGTTGCGCAAATACTTAATGCTAATTTAAGATTTATATAATTTTCTCATAAATGGCATCGTCAGAGTTGATAAATTTTATTCAAATTCCATATTTTATTAAAATGGCAGCTTTCAAATAAAATAAAGAATCATTAAAATCGTCTCACCCAATAATTTACGTAAAATTTAATAATTAAATGACGCTTAACTGGACTTAGTGATTTAATTAACTTAAAAATATCTTTACTTGAAAGATGGAAATGTTATCGTAACTTGAAAATCTTAAATGAAACGAACATTCAAGGCATACAATCAATATGATATGATCGTCTTGTTTTGATCCTCCTTATTACTTTTGGTTTTTCCAAAGCTTTATCGATATTTCAATTATCGATTTGCTGTTCACTTCCCATCCATTTACGCCCAATATTAATAACCTATCTCCAACGTCAATCTTAGATTGTTTCATATATCTATCCAATCTCTAGATAGGATAGATATATGAAACAATCTAAGATTGACGTTGGAGATAGGTTATTAATATTGGGCGTTAGGGATACTGGATAATGAATGGGAAAGGCCAATACCAAGCATTGTCAAGCCACTTAGAGGAACAGAATTGTATTTTTTTTAGATTGTAACGTTTTTTGATTTACTTTTAAGTTTACAATCATCTCATGAGTTAAGCCGTTCTAGTTAAGAGTTTATATTCAAATTACGTTAAATATGACGTTATATATTTATGAATGTATATGTATTTATACTTATATCTATTAGTAATGCTTGATAAATATGTTAATGTAATAGTTACAAGATTCCATTACGATCATTGACAGAAATCCACGTGCCTCGTCTCACTTTGTTTGTATGTATACTTAAAACGTTAATAAATATTCCTGTTAGTTTCTACTTATAAACAATTGTACATGTAGTTAATATAATAAAAAATGTGTAATAAAAAAAGGTTTTTTTAAGAATAATTTAATAATTTACCGCAAAATATGTAATATAGAGTAACTGTTGTATAAGCAAATTTATTTTTATTTTCGTTTGGCTGCAGTGATGTTTTTTTCTATGTCAATACTTAGTTATCACATATTCACAAGCCCTAAGATATATTTTAATTCTTTTTAAATATCACGTGTATATCTAAAGTTTGATGTGGTCAAAATATTGATCGCAATCAATGGTTATTTTTGATGCTGTAAATTGCATTTTGTCGTACAAAGAAAGAACATTTTATAATTATCACGTGTGACTAAGTTTATGCCAGTAATGTATGACTTTGTTCATAACTATATAAGTATACATATATTGTAATTTTATTTATTTTACTACTGATGATACCTTTGCTAACTATGCTTTACTTTGCGAACTATGCTTATGTAATAAAAGTTTCTACATATATGTAAAATTAAAATTAAATCAGCATCACGCTGTATCCCGCACACAGCAGAGTAGGCGGAATTAAGACACTCGTTCCCTACTTCCGCGCTTTTCCTAATTATGGAGATATTGCGTGTTGAGTGGCGGCATCAGAGCGGAGAAACGGAAATATAAATTTAAATAAATATTTTATTTCCTTGTAGTAGTGGGGATCGAATCCACAACCAGTCGCGTTTATAGTCACTCTTTTTGCTCCTGCACCACAACTGGCCTCTACCTACATATGTTTTACTGAGCATACGTTTAAAAATTCTATAAAAGGATAATATTTCAGTTTACATACCAGTGCAGTTTAGATAGAAACATTATTATTTGAATTCGGTTTACTAAATATATATTTTTTTGTGTACATGTATTATAATTTTATCGCAACAATTTTATAAAAATTAAACGAAAAAATATTCAATGATATTTTCGTAGAGCGTCTACGACGTAGCACTCGCTTACAACCCTTATAGAGTCGTTAGTAAAAATTTCAGTTTTTGGTTTATTTAAATTTAAAAGTTACACTAATGTGTTTTGACAAATTATAGAATTTAATTTATATACCACAATATATAAAGTGCATCTTGCAAACATTTTGTGCTCGTTTCGAAGATAAAGCCAAACAATCGAAAAAGGAAATATCAATGTAAAGACCAAAAAAGTTACTAATTCATTGAGTGATTAATCAAAGTAAGATCCGTGACCGCGGTTAGTTTTTCCTTATAAACTTAACATCTTCTACACTTATAATAAAATCGTAAAAGATCGATGTCTGTACATGGATGATATATAAGAAAAAATGTGGCATTTAATAAATAGAACCAATAACTATGAATTTTATTATTTTTTTGGTTCACGCTATCTCAGAAACGGCTTGATAAATACATCTAAATTAAATCAGCTTTACGCTGTATCCCGCTCACAGCAGGGTAGCCAGAGGGAACCTAGTGTTAAGACACTCCGTTCCCCACTTTCCGCCGCGAGAAACGGCTTAACCGATTTAATTGCAATTTTACTGTTATATTTTGGCAAGCTTCTCATTTAGTGTTTGTTTTATTTTAATCGGCTTATAAAAACAAAGTAATAATACCATTTTAAAGAATGTTGTTCGACAAAATTGTTATAAATAACAGTTTTATTAATTTGGCAGAAAACTTTCTGCCTACTTTTCAATATAGATATAGATAGAATATGAAAAAAATCAGATTAATAAATTTATAATTATATAGATCAAGCGGGCGAAGCCGAAAGCGGGTCGCTAGTTATTTATAAAGCTAGAATCTGTTATTACATAGAACTCGTTTATTTTAAGTAATGATGATATTGTTATTTAAGCTATATCTACTAAGAGGCACACATCATGTTTCATTATTTACAATTTTGTATATAACAAAAAAGTATGTATTAAAAGTAATAACATAAAAAACGTTTAATATTCTTGGCCGAATTATTAGATATAAGACAACGCACAAAAAATATGAAGAGTAAATCTTAGTTAATTTATTTAAATTTATTCTTTTTAATCAGGACCACATGTTATGCTTATATTCCAATGTAAAAAAATATCCATAATATATTTTACGATCTTGATTCCATATAGTTCGTTAGCAAAATCGATATTATAACTTTTGTCGATTAATTGTATTACAAAAAATAATTATTATTCAATGACAACAGAGTTTGAGGCCAGTCGTGGCGCAGGGGCACGAAGTGTGACTGTAAAATCGACTGGTTGCGGGTTAGAACCCCAGTCGAGGAAATTAAATATTTACTTACATTTATATTTTCATTTTTTCGCTCTGATGTCGAAGCAAAGCGCGGCGTGAGTTCCCCACTTTCCGCTACCGGAACTCGGCGGAAAGTGGGGAACGATGTGTCTTAGCACTAGGTTCTCTCTGCCTATCCTGCTATGTGCGGAATACAGCGTGAAGCTGATTTAATTTATTTTTTTTTTGCAACAGAATTTGTCGTGAGGAAAGTTTACTCATATTGAATGTAGATACGTCTCTTTTAACAATGAATTAGTTTTTTTCATGTTTAAATTTTAGAAATTATACCAGTTCTTTAGATAAATGTGTTGTTCCTTACCATACTGTTGCTAGGTGGTTAAGGGTAACTATGTATCCAATGTCCCTAATTATTATTACTATTTTTTTTAAATGTTAAGGTTTACATTTTTTTTAAAAAAGTGTGTGAAATTTAATTTAATTTGGTTAAAAAAGCGTTTTCGATATTTAAACATTACCGTAGCTTTAGGTTTTATTCTTACATTCCGTTCGCCATTTTTTGCTTAATTCAAGATATTACGTATTCAGTAGTAAAATTATTTGTTATATAAACATTTTTTTCAAGTGCTAATCGAATCCACAAGTGTCATACGTGTAGTATTTGTTGATGGTACTTAGATTGTCGAGTTTTAAGTTTTCATATTATTAATAATATATTATATGAACTATAATTTAATCACATACATATATATAAATAGCAACAAGAACAGCCACAGTTATGTGGACCTTCAAATGACGCTCATTGCTTTCCTTTCAAACCTGTTATGTTAAACAGTTTTGTTTTTGCATGATTTATAACGTCTATCAGTATATTTTTTTTTATTTAAAAATTTTAATACGAATATTATTGTATTAGCTACCTTGTATGTATGATGTGCGGTAAATTATCGTGTGTTACTTTTTGTTATATATTTTCGTAAATAAATTTAATTTTAAGCAATACAAACAAATTTTTGTGTGAGTTTATATTTACCTAACAGCCTCAAGTACAGGGAATCCTAGTTTAGGCCTCAGTCTCTATTAAAAAAATTGTGGTCTTGTTAGAATATAAGTCACACTTTTGTTATCTGTACTGAAGATTTGTTGGCAAATAAATTATTATTATTATCATTATAAATTATTGTTATTTGCGTGGTATTGTTGTTAAATAGTGTAAAAATATTAGTTTAGATACAATTAATAGTTTTCTCGTAATAGTTATTTAATGTAACTAACATATAGAAGTCACATTATTATAATGCTTGTCTTCTGACCTAATCATATCGGTAAATACCCTATTTTTATATGAAATTTTACAAATGTATGTATTAAATATATATAATGTTAAATATATTAAATAATTTATTTTTCTTTTAATATCAAATATATTAAAAGAAAAAAAAATAGCTTCTCTTGATTTTTATGCTTAATGTAGGAACATATGTATACATAATATGATAATGTATGAAATGCAGAAATTCATTAATTTAATTACGTATATTATTTTTTTAATTTTGAAAGTTCCGTAAGGTACCGGGTAAGCTATACAATGGCATTGAGATATTAATTACGGTAGCGTACTGAATTACTATTAATAAGTATTTAAAAAAACATAAAAAATAAACATATAAATTATCATAAAACTAACATCGACACTATAAGATTACAAGGTTTACAATTAATCATGTATTTATCGCGTATAGCCGGACGAGGCCTTTACTCTACGTCTTTACGATTGGACTTCTAGATTTCGCATATATTACGAAAGCTATGATGAAATTTTTCCAACGTGGTAAAACCGAACGGATACGCTTCCGTGTAACAGCATTCGCGTGGAAGATCACCTTGGTCTTCTCAAGGTAAGTCGCGGCTGACCTTCCCTACTCTACGGTTAAATTACTGAATAAAAGCAATCATGTCAACGTCCGAAGTAAATCTGATATTGGTGACCCTTGGACTAGCGCAGACCTTCAGCTACTTGCTGAATGGTATTAATAAGCATCATAAGATAAGAATTTGTAGTGATTAATTATATGAGTTATGCATTTGCCTACTACGTCGTTGCGTAAAGTAAACTGTTTATTGTACTTACTCGGTCTAGGTAGGTAGGTCTAAGCTGAATAAAAATATCGATTTCTAGTAATGGTCTCTGATAGCCGCCAATGGTGATATTTCCTAATAACTATATAATTAGTAAAAGATGAATTATTCACACACCACACGTACATTTCAATACTACCTTGTACAGTCGCAGGTTAACGTCCTGTCATTTTTATATTTTTTTTTTACTAAAAATATATATTTACTAATAATAATAACAACAACGTCAATACCACTAGGAAGAAAACGGGCGGCCTTGGTGTATACTGGAAATGCCTAAAATTGTCAGATTTATTAATAAGCCCACAGTAAACCATTCACCAACAGTAAATTCACCAGTAAGTATAAACAAGGAACTATCAAATTAAAGCATTAAACTGCATTTCTATTTACTACCTACAGTCTACATCAGTTCAGTTCATTTATAAACAATTTTATAAGCATCATAAGTAAGTAAGCAAGTCATCCAATAAAAAATATATATTTTTTTTCAGTTTCACGCATATAGCAAGGATCGGAGGAGGAAGGAATCTAGTATTAAGACACTCCGTTCATAAATTTTTGCCGAATTTGCGAGGCATTGCGTGTTGAGTAGCGGAACTCAATGTCGCGCTTTCACTTGGTGGGTACCAGAGCAAAGAAATAAAAATATTAATAAATAATAATTAATTTCAAAAGTGGGAATCGAACCCACAACCGTCGCGTTTTCAGTCACACACTTGTGCCACTGCACCATGACGGAATCATGTATGGCAGTACGTATATTGTTAAAGGTATTTATCCAATAAATGCTTTTTAAAAGCAAAGGTTATTGACGCGTGCATTAATATCCGCATTATGCTTCTTTTTTATTTTAAAACATGCAAATATTAACGTCTTTTAATTAATTACAGAAAGATTTAAATTAACCTTTACAATTAAAATGTATTAATGCAGTAAAAAAAACTGTAATCAAAATGACTTATTTTAATAAATTAAATAACGTTATTATGTTGAGAAAAATATATCTGAAGCTAGAGAATTCGTAGGGCGGTGGTTAGTCAGGTGGTTAGTTAGTTAGTCACTTTAGTCAGTATGTTCTAGATATTTTTTCATTAACTTATTTATATGAATATTCAATTGAAAATTGATTGAAAAGGACTTTTTCCTTTCTCTTCTTACCTATAAATAAAAACTTATGTATAATACGGTTAGTATCAATTTAACATTTTACTTCAATTTCGTATTTTATATTTAAATTTGTAACTATGGCTTAGATATAAGATTTATTCTTAACATGTTTTCTGGTCTTTTTATTCTAAGTAAAAATAATCACGAGTTTTTCAACAGGAAATCGTGAATATAATTTTCTACGGTTTTGCAACCGCTGTTTTTATATTTGAAGCCAAGACAGGAAACTATTTTTTTTATCAAATATGAGTTGGTATTATTAAGCATCTTGAATTATCCGCCACGTGCAACTCGCGAGAGCGCACTGGTATTCCCTGAGGTACCCCCAAGGCGACGCGCACCAGGACGTTCCCGCTGGTGTGTCAAGTGGCGACGAATGCGGCGTTGGGGACCGTCACCCAACACGCCATGTCCGGAACGGCGGGAGGTGGAGAACGGAGCTACAAATAGTTACGTGGAATATAAGAGGAGGGATGGGAGAAAAGATGAATGAATTATTAGATGTGATGGATGATAGAGATTTGGATGTCGTCTGTGTGACTGAGACCAAGCGGAAGGGCAATGACACTACCGATTTACCGGGCAGTCGGGTCAGCGAACCAGAAAGCGAGCGGGGCTGCCAAGGTGTAGGTGTGTTATTGTCCTGTCGATTGGTTAGTGCAGCGGTTGAATACTATGCGATCAACCCGAGACTGTTTTAGATTCGCTCCAAGCTGGGGATAACAAGAGTATTCTTGTTTGTGGCGTATGTGCAGTATCCACAGCTCCATTAGGCGAACCCGAAGAGTTTTGGGAGTGTCAGGTTTGGGAGAGTCGGAACTACGCGAAGCGGTTACGAGGGAGTCAGGTATGGTGACAATAAATGAGGCTGGAAAGCTTATATTGGAAATTTGTAAGGAAAGAAATTTGTTTGTGGCAAACATGATGTTTGACCACAAACAAGCTGGTTTGGGCACGTCGAAAGAATCAGTGATGAAAGAATGGCAAAAAAGATTTATAATGGAAAAGTGAGTACTAAGAGATACAGCGGGAGACGTCGGTTAGACTTCGAAAACATAGTATCAAAGATGAAATGAATGAAGAGTTAATCCATTAGAAGGAAGGTGCGAAACAGAAAAAGCGATCGTTCTCATAGCATAGACGTTTAATTACAATAAAAATACTTTATTTAAATTTGTAAAAAAGTTACCAAGTCACAATTTAAATAGTTTTTACCGCGATTGCGTAATCAGGATATATTTACAGGAAAAAATATGTACAAAAGAGTTAATAAATATTCGTGTACACTTTGAAACATAATATTTGTCGATCGTTATTTGTATGCGCAAAGGTCGCCTCCAGTTAGTGCTGGCCAGTACGAGTACAAGTATTACGAGTGTTTGCGCTGTGTCGAAGGATGACGGAATGTTGTGTTACGACTTACAAACCAAAGTCATGGTTACGATTTTCCAACTACATACCATTTGTAGATGTGGAATATAATACATATAGCTGTATACATTTGTTTGCAACTCACGTTGTATCCCGGTCATCGCAGGTTACGTAGAAGGAAGCTGGGAACCTAGGGAGACCTGAACACACGGTTCTCATTAGGACACTTCCTGTCCCCATTTTCCGTCGAATTCCGGAATCTTTGCCTGAAAATCTGAAAATATTAATGATTGATTATATTTCTTTGTGAGGGAATCGAACTCACAACTTGACTCGTTTGCAGTGACGCATGTGTCCAAGCGCTACAAGTCGCTACGAATGGCCTTAAAAGTAGTCGCAGTAATTCATAATATAAATTTTATTTTATTATATTGCAATGAATAATAAAGTAATTATTTCAAATCTCATCATCTTTAATTATATTCTAATTATATAACAACAAAAACGTAAAATAAAAGAAACGGGTTCAAGACCAAGTAGTTACTGACAAGATATGTAGCGTTTGTTTTTGAAAATATATTCTTTTTTATTTCTAATTATTTTTAAAGCTAAGTGTGTGAATAACATGCAATAGTTTGCAATATCATTACTTAGGTATTAAAGACTTTTTTTAACGTCTAAACTACAAATTAGACTAATAAATCAACACCTTTGCTAAAGCCAGCTTTGCTAAAATGACGTAGGTCTGAGGGCTATGGGATCTTAGAATATATTTAAATTGTGAAATTCATGTCCGGCTTACATTGAACAGACAATATTGTTAGAATAGTTGATTTTTAGAATACTTTTGTGCAATAGTTTGAGTTAAATTAATTTAGATAAACAATAGAATTGAATAGAATTTTCGTTTTAACACGCGGACTGCAAAAATTTGCAAAAACATTGATGTCAATACCATCAACTTTATTTGGAATACCCGACGTAACGACAACATATAAGTCCACAGATACTGTGGTGAATCAAGACAAAGTTGTTAACTGTTCAACTGAATTCTTGAATTCACTTAATATATCAGATGTATTTTCGTTCTTCATATTGAAAATTGGCGTCAAAATCATTCTTATTCGAAATATAAACCCACCACCACTTTACAACGGAATCTGCAACTGCAACAAATTTGCAACGGACAACAACTTTGACAACAAAATTGAAAGGCGAAGACGACAGATATCTTTGGAGTTCCCGGTGCGACTCACTTTCACAATGACTATCAACAAAGTACAAGGGCGTATGTGAATTCAATTTGGAGAATCCATGCTTCTCACATGGGCAGTTCTATGTGGCCTGCATTCGCCTATCCGAGAGCACTTTAATATAATACATCGAATTGAAACTGAACGATACAATGTAGAATTTTTTTTGAAATGAACAAAATCAATAAAATTTAAATTTTTGTGTAATGTCTTTCCTTCAAATGTATTTTAGTTGGTGGCATAGTAACGTGCGCCGCGTACAGCTGGTAGATATATAAATTATATTAATTGTTTAAAATTTGTGTTCGCCAAAAAACGAGAAAATCATTGGGAAAACATCGAGGCTCAAGTAATACACACCAGTAATAGGTTGAGACAGAATATGTGAGCGTTGAATACCAATGATCTTATACTAAAAAAAATAAATTGTGTAAACATAATAAACTACGATCTGTTACGATCTATTATAATAGAGTATAGATATTAACAAGCCTTATAATTGTAAGATGCTATTTGCTGGCAATGCGCGGTGTTTCCTGCCTAGTTGCAGTAGGCACCTGCGTAAGTACCCACGGTATGGGAACTTACGCCCATCTTGTAACATTATAAGACAGTACTAATTATACAACAGTGAGCACAAGTCTTTGTGTTGCGTATGTCGTAAATCCATTTTGTCTTTTCGTGTGTTACGTAATTAATAATTACTTTTTAATGGCAATACACCATTTACTTATTGACAATTATTTCTTAAAGGGTTTTATTTAATTGACTGTATCATTAGTTTTTACCTACGGCTTTGCTTGAGTGGCCGAATGCAAATAGCTCAGAGTTGTGTATCATGCATGGCACATTCTAAGTACCCGACTCCCGAGATGTACCGCATGTTACAGTAGGTTACATCAACAAGATTAACCTCAATAATTTGTCTTTCACATTAAACTATCGAGAATTTCATAATTTTCTCTAGTGACTAAAGATATAAGTATTAAATCTACACATATCTATAATAAAATTGGTGAATTGATTGATTGAAGATATATGAGAAAATCAATAATTGGGAGTCTTGATATTGATCAATATAATAAAACCAAAGACTATGAATAAAAAAAAATGTATCTTTGTTGTACGCTTATGCACACTAGTTTCAGTGTTTTGTTTGATTTAAATCGGTTTATAAATAGAAAAGTTATATCAATAAAAAGTAATGTCTGATTAAAATACTATAGGTACCTAATTTTTTTTTTGATTAAGCTGAAGCTTTAGATTCCAATGTATGGTTATTGTCTTTAAAATGTGATTATTATTAGACCATGAAAGAGTAATTCAGATTAGTAAATAAGCCATTGTGTAGTTTAAACAGGCGAAGTCGCGAGCTGATCAGTAGTTTATTAACATAACAACATAATTTACATTAATTGTCGGCAAAATATAGATGTCTATGTGAATGATTAAATATAGATGATACAGCAAATGATTTTTTTAGTCACAGCTTTATTTGTATTTCGATGTATATATAAATACATTCATATATGTATAAGGCTAGAATATTAATATAAGGTAAACTATTCGTTTCTTTGTTGAAATGAAACTATTTCATTCTTCTCTGTCCACCACTGATTCGTTATAAGATAGTAAGCTTGACGCATTTATAAGTAAACATACGCACGTTGGTATTTCCTCAAGTTTTTTATTTAACAATTGAGATAACTTGTAAACTTTGTACGTAAGGTAAGTGTGAGTAATAAGATTGTTAAGTAACAATATTAAAATTTATTATTATTATTTTTAGTGCCGTATATTTGCTTTGCTTTATCATAAATAAATTATCCAAATCAGCTGTAAGTATTGCTTGACTTGTTTAGCAGCAGCTAAAATGATCAAATAAACGACGGTCTACGAATGATTTAAAATTTTGGTAAAACATACAATATTTTGACATTTAAATTTTATATACTTTAAAATTCTTTGATTTTTAATATTCATTTAAAAATTCACACACCCTATCATACAAAATGTCATTTTTTTAAAACTTTTGACTTTGAAATATTTTTTTTTTTTAATTATTAATTTATTTTTATTATACCTACAAAGTCCCTGCTAACAAAAATTCTATAAAAGTGGTCCCTGATCAAGAAAAGATTGGGAACCCCTGTTTTTATAGGTCTATACCTATAAAAGGTAGCTTTTAAGTTATTTAAAAAAACTGTTCATTCCTCTTCTATCAGAAAATATTCAACAAATAACTAGCAACTTCAAACAAATGTTCCAGAAGATTATACCGTTAATAAATTAAAATTATTTCACCATCCTTTGAAAAATTTAAAAGATATTAACCATTGCCCTTGATATTAAGGAACTTATATTATCAGTCAGAGAAGTGACTAAAAGAAAAAAAATTGTACTCTTTACCGTCACTGTTGTAAGGACGGTAGCTGGTGAAAAAGAAAAAGTGATCCGAAAATAACCTATGATCTTGGAATATATTTTTTAAAATTTTTACTCATAATATCAGGTCTTATGACGATAATGTTAGGTACAGCTTGCGGACTTATTTGTTTTGTATTTATTGTAAAAATAACTAGTTTGTTTTATAGTACTTAGATGATCTATATATTTAATTATTAACAATAAAATATTGATTCAGTCTATCTCTATTATACGCAACTACCTTATAATACCATACTTACATATCAGAACATAGATCCACAAGGAATATTACCAATTTATGCGACGAGAACTTGTTTTGTTGTCATTATTTTTATCATTAACATAAACAAGTTTTATTTTATGATTATCAACTTGCGATGATAGTTTTGCTGATTTAAATATGTCATATCTTAACAAATAATAATTATTAGTTTATTTTATAGGTAAAACTATATTTTTAAGGTTTCATATCGCATGGAGGTATAAAGCTAAAAATAATATGAAATATTCACGTATACGGTCCTTTGGAATACAAAGCTTCTGAGCCAACATAACCAAAAGATAATTGAGCATTTATGCATCGTTTTTGCTGCATTTTATATTTACATTCGCCGCGTAATCAAAAGCTAAGGGTACTTCCCGTGGACCTACAATTATGAAAATTGACGCGAAGTGAGAATTTACAATATAAATAAAGGAAAAATTCAGAAAAGTGAAAATTTATAGGATTTTTTATGAAATACATAAAAAATCATTACAAAGTTTGTAAAATTTGTAGTTCATTACATTAGTGTATAGGCCCGCAAACTTTAGTTTATTAATTTTTATAAGTTGTACTTCCCGTCGTACGGAACCCTCGCTGGGCGAGTACAACTCGCTCGTGACCGCTTTTTTATTATCCTTACATTTTGTTATATTTATTCAGCATTTTTCGAGAAAGGCAGGAAGAAAAATAAATGATTCTTTTCTCAACTTTCAGAAACGCTTTGCTCTGTCACGCGTGCGTAATAAAAACACTTGAATATTTTGTTGCAATTCTTTTACATATATTTTAAGCGTTTCATTTATTTTATCGTATATTTTTTTATTCATTTGATATTTTATATGCAAAAAATATGATATAAAAGTAATTAATTTACTTACAGGTAGCAGTGTATGTAATACCTAGAGGTATTTTAAAAATTACTAGATATTTTAAAAATAATTTTCTAGTGAGTACAGTAATATTAATTTATAAAACAATATTTTAATAAATTGTTTTGTGAACATGAAATTAGACTCATAGAGTCAGTCCCACATGAACTCTTGCCACTTAATAATAATCAGCTTCACGCTGTATCCCGCACACAGGAGGGTAGGCAGAGGAAACCTAGTGTTGAGACACTCCGAAATGCCCTCCCGAATTCTGGAGGATTTGCCTCTAGTAAGGTCTAGAAATTCGAAATGTATGTTCAAATGAAAAATATATATAATATTATATAAAGAATTCATTAGAATACTGTCGTCATCGAATAACCACTTAGCCGAAGTAAATAATGCTCAGTTTATTTACAAATTATTTCTACGACGCCATACACTCCTTGAGTATGACATACGGGCATGGTGTGACTGTATAACGTATAACTTAGATAAGTATTATATATACCTTTTCTTATCTCCTAAATATGTATGTATATGTATTTTTACATTAAAAAAATGATACACAGATAAGAGCACAAGCGTATGACTATAAATACGACTGGTTGTGGGTTCGATCCATATTAAAGGAAATGAAATATTTATTTAAATTTATATTTTCATTTCTTCGCTCTGGTGTCGAGGCAAAGCGCGGCGTTGATTTCCGCTACTCAACATGTTCGATGCCTCCAGAATTCGGCGAAAATGGGAACGGAGTGTTTTAACACTAGGTATTATCTGCCACCCTGCTGTCTGCGGGATACAGCGTGAAACTGATTTAATTTTGATTTAATTTAATTTTAATTAACATATGATTTTTTTCGATTTGCAAAAAAATATTTTGTATTAATATTCGGACATTTTGAAATTTCTTTCGGATTCTGGATAAAGACCCATATATATTTCCAGACTTGTCCGGGAAATTCCGGACTTATGGCAACCCTATGTACAACTGAAATTAAATACTACTATTTAATCTACGATTCAACATGGTGACAAATTTGAGATTTAGAAATTGTAAATAAATATATTTATTTGATTTAAATTGAGTTTATTCGTCGCATTTATCTGTTATTGCATAGTCGTTACCTTATAATATATATTGTATAGGAGGTTAAAAGTTAATAAGTAACTATTATTTTACTATTTAACTTGAAATTGAAGAACCACAATTTATTTTATTACTATAAATAATAAGAAAAATACATAAAATATAATGATCTAAACAAAAGTATCTATCTAAAGAATGTATGTGTTTGCTCAAGTCTCAACACACATAGCCACGTATATAATATAGTTCGTTTTCTATTATAGTAATTTTAAATTTATTAATATTATACTTTAAAAAATATTATTTGTAAATTTACAAGGAATATTTTTTATTCAATTGTCATTTACTTACATTTAAATAAATTTTCTTTTGGTCCATACATAAATGTATAAATTTTTTATTCATACTTAAGTAATTTTAATGTAAATACAATACAGGGTGGAAGTGTCAGCACCACTTTAAATGAAACCACGTTTTAACTATTCTTTAAAAGCCTAATACAATTAAAAAACAAAATTCCCAAAAATGAAAAAGTTATTTTTTCAAATAAAATCGAGTCGTAGGTATTAGAGGCAAAGTTCAAAGTTGATTAACCTTTGGTAGTATTTTTGTAGTAGTAAGTGTTTACGTTATTCGTATCTATGCGTAATCGCGTCACAAGAAATACAGGTATAGATAAATATCGTGAAAGAAAATAAATCCTACGTCTTAACTATTGAGGTACCTTAATTAATTTCTTTAGGTATGGGTTTAAAATATTTTACCCTATATGCTGTTCCCGTAAAAGGAGCGCTGACACTTCCACCCTGTATATCAGTATAAGTATCTGGGCTGGTTAGCGTATAAAGCCGCTTTTATTTATATTTTTTACATATTTGTGTTTTATAATTTTGCCTCTTAAATTGTCCAGTCTTATGATACAATACGTGTGAACACATTATTTTAAATATAAACGTAAAACGTGATGCCTAATAAGTATTTATGACGTTCGTAATGTAAAGTTATTAACTCTCAATTCTTTTATTTATATTTTCAAGTTTTATTGAAACGTTTTTGATAAAAAAAATTGTATGTCGATTTGTCTGATTGTGCATACACATTTTCAAAAGTACTGGAAAAATTTAAACGAACAAGTGGATGTGAAAATTTGATGTTTTTATTGACATTATATTTGTGATATATTTGTAAAAAAACTATTAAATATATAGAATTGCAGTTTATTTAATATAAAATGCATACGCCCGCAAACTTAAGTCTTAACTTTGACGTTTATAGTTTTAACTTTGACGTTTATAGTTTGTACTTTTTTTTTATACGGAAGTTGATACGGAATCGTCATTGGGCGAGTTCGACTCACACTTCATCAGTATTTTTTTGTAGTCTTACAATAAATGTGAAAACATATTATAGTGCATACAAATGTAAAACGTGATGATTAATAAGTATTTAACGTATGGTAAATCCCGGGTAGTTTCCACACTCTTGAAAAGGTTGTATAAAAATTATGTATATATTTTTAACCAGCGTGCGGTTTCGCCTGCTTGAGCCATATGATTATTTAATCAATATTATTTAAGTGTATGTAGGAAAATTGATTGTTTATTTTAATATGGCAATCTTTACTGTTGCTTTTAAAATCTGTCGTCATATCTATTATAGTAAAGCGCTATCGCCACCAATATCCCTATATCTTTAGAGTTTTACCCTATATTTTAAATTGTTATTCACGTAATTCCTATTATAAAAGAAAAAAAATACTCACATTTTTTCCATAAAGTACCTAAATTACAAAAATATTATTCATTGTATACAACATGAATAGAGTATATGGGGATGAAAATGGTTCATAGACCTACTTTAAAGTACACCATAAGTTTCTTTTCCTCTGAGATTATCGATAACGTTTAGAGCTTCATTGCGAAATCTCAATCTACACATCTGAATACCGTTAGTTTTTTTTAATGGCACATCATCAATAGTAGATAATGAATTGATTCAACATTATAATAACATGGATGGACTTAGAAAGTAATCATAGGACACGTTAATACATTGACCACTAATTTTAATGTCTGTAACGGTACCTTAAACACGACGTCGTAATGACATGCTAAAATAGAAAAAACTTGAAAGTTTATTTATAATTCAATTTATGAATAAATATCTCATAATTTTTAACAAATTTCTTAATCATCTACGTGGATAGATATAATGTTTAAACGGGCCAATAATAAAAGGATAAATATTATTTTGAGGCCAGTCGTGGTGCAGAGGCATAAAGTGTGACTGTTAAATCGATTGGTTGTGGCTTCAATCCCCACTCGAGGATATGAAATATTTATTTTAATTTATATTTTCATTTCTTCGTTATGGTATCGAGGTAAAACGGTGCGTTAAGCTCCGCAACTCTGTTGAGTTGCGGAGCTTAACGCACCGTTTTACCTCGCAATGCCTCCGAATTTCGGCGGAAAATGGAGAAAGGACTGTCTCAACACTAGGTTCCTTCTGCCTACCCTGCTATGTGCGGTTTACATCGTGAAGCTAATTAAAAAAAAAAGTTATAAGTATAAATTTTGACATAGAAAAAGATTATTATCTATAGTCAGGGGAAATGTATTTTTATTACACCTAATAGAACTTATGCATTCAATTTCCAAGAGTATGTATTACTATTTTACTATGATAAGACTGTTAAAATTTTGCTTTCTTAGAATACCTATCTTATTTTTACCGCTTTGAGTGACTGTTAGCTTGACTTATATAATAGTAGCGCGTCGGGCGGAAACTTAAAATGGAACAGGGCGGAATACAGTGTGTGAAACTGAAAAAAAAATAATAGAATATTTTTTTAAAATCAAAATATTTTTTTTTTGTAACTATTTTTGCACTATACAATTTGTGAAGGACATGTGAAATCTTTTGTTTTATAAAGTATCTTAAGAGGAATTAAAAAACGATTTATTTCTCATATTTTTCTTAAGTTAATTAAAATTTTATTTGTACAAAATAAAGTTTTAATTGTATTAAATTGTAAATGAAATATGAATAATTCAAATAACACAACTTCAAAGTGGTTTTCTACAAGTGGAGTTATTAGTAGGTATAACAGTTAAAATGTACCTACGCAGTAGGTTATTAAATAATGTTTAATGTTTTTGTCACGTGATGGACTGGCAAAGGTGAATATAAATTATTATTTATAATTATTAAATAATATAGATAGATATATAAACTAATAAGTGCACACAACTTCGTTTGCTATCCCATTAACATTTACCACATATTCTCATCGAAATTTGTGAAGATATTCGTTTAAATCGAAAATAATTTAGGCCCTGTATAGCTGCGACACAATAGCGTTAATTTTAAAAAAATAATATATGAAAATAATCTTCACATCATAATATAGATAATATTTAAAAAAATATATTAGTAATACATCTTTAAAAATACAAATAATAATAATAATAATAATAATATACTTTATTCAAGTGACCAGTGACTCATTATGGTTAGTAAATAATATTTCTTACAGACTAGGTTAGTTATTATTACATCGAATTTAAAAAAATTACATTATAACATTACAATTTAAAAATTATCACTGCACCGTCCCGTTTTCAACGGAACAGCAATGGTTCATGTATATGCAATCTAATCTATTTGATATCATATTCAGTATACTGTTGACACTACCCCGTACCCGACGCACCAGAGACCCGCATCTTTTTCTCACGAGAGCATAAAAACAGTCAACACGGGCTTCAGCGAATATCCCTGAGGCACTGCAGCATCGAGGTAGTCCCAACAGCATCCTGAACGCGTTATTGTACTGAACGCGGAGAGCGCTATAAGATTTTTGAGTATATCCAGCCCACAGGCTGCATACGTAAAAAGATGTACAATATGCTCTAAATAATGTTATTTTAACATTGGATGAACTACGTGCAAACCTGCGAGCAAGCATATTCGCCCTCACCGACAACGCTCTCCGCTCCCGTTCAATATCAGTATTCAATATCGTCTTTTAAATCAGAAGTCAAATAGTGGCCAAGATATTTAAAACCATCCACCCTACCTAGGCTACAATTATTTAGGAATGCCGGTGGTAATTCTTATCTACACTTGCCTCTGACATTAAACACCATTATTTGGCTCTTTTTTACATTATAAATTAGACCATGTGATTTAGCGTACGACTCTCATACAGACAGTAATTTTCTTATGCCACAGACAGATGCACTCAGCAGCACCATGTCATCAGCATAGCTAATATTATTTATACATACACCGTCCTATGTAACAGCCAACTCTGATGCTGCTGAGCTCAGCTATTAATTCATTCCCATAAATATTAAAAAGAGTTGGCGACGTCAAACCCCCTTGTCTCACGCCACACTGCAGACTATACGGGCGCGACAGCGCTCCCTCCCAACGTACATTTTTGACCTGGTTTCCATACCAATATTTAAGAATGTTAATGAGCAAATATTAATAATAATTAAAGAATATTCCTTTGATATGCATTTTAATTGTCACTTACAATATATTGTCTAAGAGAGATACTATTTATAATAATACTTGTATTATTACCGTTGTCAAATAGATTAACGTACGTCTTTTATTTGAATGAGGCCAGTTGTGGCGCAGAGGCACAAAGTGTGACTGTAAAATTGACTGGTTGTGGGTTCGATCCCTACTCGAGGAAGTGAAATATTTATTTACATTTATATTTTCATTTCTTCGCTCTGGTGTCGAGGCAAAGCGCGGCACTGAGTTCCGCCACTCAACACGCAATGCCTCCAGAACTCGGTGGAAAGTGGGAAACGGAATGTCTTAACACTAGGTTCCCTCTCCCTACCCTGCTGTACGCGGGATACAGCGTTAAAGTAGAACTAGATATTTTAAAAATAAAATCTTCAAAATAAAATCATTGAACAGTCACGTTTTTAATCATGTACCGAGTGGAAATCGATCGATGGATCAACGGTGGTGTATGGGTGCAGGACCGCGGTAGTAATCCATTTTACCCCCATCCCATGTATGGTCAGCGATTTTCACTAGTTCAGCTGGTTAGTGATTTTTTGGAAGAAATCGGATTCTTGAAGAAAAATACAACCCAGAATACAGATTGTAGGATCTGTGCTCATGAGTTTTTCTTAATATAGCTTAATAATAGATCTTTCGCATCAAATAATAAATAGTTTAAAACTATCGATCTATAAATCTTGGACATCGAATCAAAAATCGTTTAGTTTGAATTTTAACAATAACTTTTAAGTCTGTATTGAAAAAAAAAACTCCGTTGTCAGTACTCTGTAGTTGGGGGCTATCCAACTCTAGTTTAGTGCCTACACTACCCTTTAGTAGAGTACCTTCCTGTATACTAACTTACTAAGTAATATTCATAGAAATATATATGGTGTTTTATATAATTCAGTGACAATGATTATTAGGATCTAGGTCTACGAGGCAAGTCGAGGTTGCATGACACAATTCTAACGTGTAATCATCTCACAAGGACTGCGCGAACGACTACATTTACGTATTTCCCAATATGTCAATGATTTGCAATATCAAAGGTAGCTTATATGGCATAGTAGAAGTGATATGCATGTTATTTTGTTAATAAAATTAATATGCAAATTAGTTTATTTGATGAAGGTTGTTTTTGATGTATAATTTTTTTTCTTTGACTTTTCAACTACTACTTTTTATATTCTATAGGTACTATACAGCTAATATAAAGTAGATAGAATATTAAAAGAAAAAATACGATTATAATAATGTTATGTTGATGACTTGTTAGAAATAACGATTTAATATAATTAATATAAAAAAAATACTAAAAAGTGACAACTACAAATATATAAAATGATTCTTAGTTTTGGTAGACGAAATAAATGTATGGCGACACTTTTGTAAAAATACTATAGTGCATAGCAGTTCTAAGTCCTGTTAAAGTTTAAGTTAAAATTCGGGAAAACAAAAATTGTACTCAAGAAAAAAAATAATGTAATTTATTAAATACATATCGTATAATTATGCAATAAAAATATTAATTATTTTATATTGTTTTTTTGTCTTTAATTAAAAGCGATATTGTTTTTTTATTCACAAAAATAATTTTAAATTAAGTTTTAAACGTAAACGTGTCTATTGGTTCTCAAATTGTTAAAATATTAACGTTTATAAAATATTACAATTATTTTTTGTTATTGTAATTTTAATAACGAGATAATGAGCTAGCTTACTTGCGAAGTTGTTGTCTGTCTTGCTATCCGGAACCGATACCTAAAAATTAAGTTAGTATTTTAATTTGTACTTTAATAATTAAATTTTTTATATAAAACTAGCTCCCGCGCGGCTCCACCCGCTTCTTTTTATTTAAGCGTATTTTAGAAAAATTGGGTATCTATTTGGGTATGGTTATCCATACTGTTATATTACATTTAAATGGTAATTAATAATTGCTCTCAAAAATTCTCATATTAAATATAGTTAGTTATTTCGTATTTATCTACACCTTTAATAGTTCTTGTAATTTAGCTGGGTTACTATAGTTCTTTATCACATATTCTAGATATTTAATTTTTATATATTAATGGAAAATGCCTGACACATTGAACATCTTCCACTAAAGCCGCAGGTTATTATTTCTTAGGTATAGTTAAGCTTAACTGTTATGACTATTTATCAGATGTTTCTGATCTAGATATTTTATTACGTTAATATCTAAAATATCAATCTTAAAATTTTATGCTTTTATGTATTTCTTATAGTTTAGCTGGACAGTTATGGATAACAATAATATTTATAATACAATAATTTAAAAAATCATAGATTCATATTCTGTTAGTTATTTTAAACACTACATTGTTTTTTTCACAAATACATTCAATGTACAGACACAATCTTTTACTTTTTTATTATGTAACTTAAAAGTAGGAAACATACATTTATATAGGCGGCAACTCAAAATACCAGATTGTGTATAATACCTAATATTACTTTAAATTATAAAATTTATCAAAATGTTTTATCCTGATGTGGAATATATATAATATAATCTATATATATAAAAGGACATGTACCTGACTGACTGAGGTAAGACGCACGCACAACCGTAACCGCTGTGCGAAAGATGTTTATTTTCATAACCTGGACATCCACTAAGACGGGATTTTAAAAGATTTTAACCCTAAAGGGATGAAATAGGGATTCAAAGTTTGTATGGAAAAATCTTTAAATCGCCACCGATTTTTATAAAAAATTAAATTCAGACTGTTAAAAATATTTTATTGAACACGCGTTTCGTGGTTTTTTTTAGAATTCACCCCTAAGGGTGTAAATAAACGGGCGAAGCCGCGCGCGCCCACTAGTCTTCTAATAATTCTATGACTGCTATAGAATGTAATGGGACGAGTCAAATCTTAAATATTGAAGGAAGATATTAAAAAAACCCTTATGGATTCCTCACTAATATTAACCGTAGGTAATTATAAGAAAAGCGTCATACGACAAAACGTTATTACAAACTTTACATTTAATATAACGTAACTATCTACTTTAAGTATATATATACTATTTATTCATAAAAAGGTGTTTGTGTCAGTTCTCGATTATTAATATTAATTTTAATGGTCGACCATTGCATTGGCGTCAATAAACTAGTTTCTAAAATATAGATGGCGAGCTTGTAATTTTTTTTTTTTTTTTTCCTCTACTTCGTCATCAACTAAATGTCCTCGCGATTTAAAACTGTGTTTTTTTTTAAAGTGGTGTTGACACTTCCACCTATATAATATTACAATTTAGTTGTTCTCATAAATAAATATTTACAGGGCTATTTAATTATCTGAAATATTATGAGAAATATACGATTCATACACTCATGTTATAAGAAAATGTTAGATTTTGGAAAGTTGCTTTTACATAAATATTTTTGATGTATGTTTATGCAACAGAAAACAGTAAATTTCAATCGTCTTCTCACATACGATGATTATATTATTGGAAATAAGTATACAGGGTAGAAGTGTCAGCACCACTTTAAATGAAACCACAGTTTTAACTACTCTATAAAAGCCTGATACAATTAAAAAAAATATTCATAAAAGTGAAAAAGTGTTTTTTTAAACAAAATAAATAATAAAATTATTGTTATAATATAAAACGCCATTTGTCAAAAACGACGCACGCACACATAAACCTATCAAAGAAAAACCGCCTCAAACGCCTCATTCCGAAATCAAATGGTAGGTATTGGCGGCAAAGTTCAAAGTTGATTAACCTTTAGTAGTATTATGTGTTTACGTTATTGGTATCTGTGCGTAACTGCGTCACACGAAATACAGTATGGATAAACATCGTGAAATGAAAAAAAAAATCCTACGTCTAAACTGTTGAGGTAAGTTAATAATTTTTTTTAGGTATGGGTTTAAAATATTTTACCCTATATGCTGTTCCTGTAAAAGGAGCGTTGACACTTCCACCCTGTATATTTTGTTACTCTTTAGTAACCGCTTTGGTTACTCGTTAGTAACCCGCGGTTTTGCCTTCTTTGATTCTACGATTATTTATTTAAATATTTTTGGAAAAAAAAATTATACATATGGATTGTAATTTAATTTCATCTTTTTGGTATTTCATTTATTTTTGTGTGATTTCTATTATTATATACCTATCAGGATGATAAATACCTCCTCGCGTGCAATAAATGTGGTTTTTCCAGCAATTCTGATCCCGCGGATATTCCAAGATGAAAAGACTATGGTGCTCCAACAATCTCCACTCAACTTTCCAGTGAGTCCCTTAAAAATCTGTTCAGCTATTCCCCAGATTAGCCCGGACAAAGATTTTTTTAAAATAGTTTGTGTTTTAGTAGTGTAACCATATGGACTTGAAAAACACATTTATTTTGAATTCACAGACATGTGTCTTCAATTTTATTTATATTTATAAATAATTGCTATACTAATTACACAAAATATTTAAAAAGATATTTAAAAAAAACGAAATAAAGCCGTTGCGACGAAGTTGTATAGCGGCGGACTGTCAATTTGACAATTGACACAATTATCACATGTCCTTAAAAGGAAAAAACAAAGTAAATCATAACTAATTGCTCAATCATTTACAGCTCAGCTCCACATGCAATGATAAAATTTGAAATAAAAAACAAACAATAATTTAAAAATAATTATAAATGTACATTAATAAGTTATAAATTTTATATATAAATATTCAATCAATTAGGAAGTAAATGAGCTCCGAAAGTGGGAAACGTGTTCTTTTAACACTAGATTTATTCTGCCTACCCTTCTATATGCGAGATACAGTGTGAAGTTAAAAAAAAACTAAATCGAATTAACAAACATTATAAATTTATTTATTATTCTCACCGATTGAATCCAATTTCAATAAGTATTGAATATTTATATCAATATAAAAAAAACAGTCTATAATTAATGAAAATTTACAAGTTGTACAAAAAAAGGATAAATAATAAAAAAAACATACAAGATATTTTGTAAAATACTTTATTAAAATAATAAATAAAGGTTGCAAAACAGTGAATTCGCAGCAAATATTTGAGCATAGTGTTCCGCCCAAAGCAACCGTTCGCCGTTCACACAACACATAAAGCGTTAACACACCAAAATGTAATACAAACATTACATTAGACAAAATAAAATACAAAAAAAAATCCCGGTGACGAAATTAATTAATTAATATCTTACATAACTAACCCTTCCTTGGTTCTTGATGTTAAGCCGCCGGATACTGATATTATTCATAATATTTACAGGGAAACCTGGTTAAGTGGAATCTGGTTAAGAGGAATCTGGTTAAGAGGGAAACGTCTATTACTGAAAAGTCCAATGAGGTCCGGGCACTTTTTCATTGAATTACCTCTCTCTGTTAATGGGACTTTTCGAATATGGTTAAATGACATTTGATTTATAATATTTTATTGACGTTTAACCTTTATAATTGCGATAAGTGAGACATTTTATCAGGTTGTGACAAGTTTTAATACGTTTGACCATCTTGAAATGGTACAAACTCCTTGGTCTCTTGAGATTCCAATTAAAGAGATTTCACTGTATATAAGGTATTCTGTATTAAATTATTTGCACTAGTGGCAGCTCAACTCATTTTTAATTATCATGTGTTTCACAAAATATTGCAAAATAAATACTGGTAGTTCAAGTTTCAATACGGGGTTAAAATACGATAATTTCCTATATAATACAATATTTAAAATAAATTTATTATAAATGCTTGAGCATGGAAAAATAATTGAAATCAATAACACTGGATGCGAATAAACATAATGTGGTAACAATGTTAATTTAATATACAATATAATATTCCAAGAATATTTACAGAAAAAAAAAACAATATTTCTGTAAAAGGGCCATCCATCACACAAATTTCATATTTCGGCCCCTCTCCCCCTTCTTGTCGCAGCTGGTCATTTTTGTGAGACAACTTATACTGTGACGTCACATATTTAACACATTGAATAATTTCAATAAAATGAAATTGAAACAGCCAAAATTATGTTTGTATATTATACATATTTTGATACTAATTAACAATTCAAATTATAATATACATACGTAATTAAAGATCCCAACCAAAATCTTGTTAAACAATGTCGCACTTTATCGACCCCCTCCACCGCTTCAACGTGCGACGTTATTTCTGGATGGCTCCATATCTTTATACAATCTTGTACAGATATATTTATTAAATATAACGAATGTAAGTAGACTCCTCCATTGTATGTACAATAACATTGAAACATACTAACGACATTCCGCTTTTTTTCCTAATTTTATACATTAAAGAAAAAAATATTACTAATCTCCGAAACCGATAACATTTACAAAATAACTATTCATTTAACATTTTATAGTCTAGTAAATAGTTTTTGTACTTAAAAATAATGTAAGGCATTCGATGATACAAATTACAAGGTCGAGTGGGACGTTGTGCTAATATCTATATTTATTGTATTTATATACAATTGAATATAATAGTGAATACGACTAATTTTAATGAATTTTCAAAAATAAACAAATAAAGAATTAATATATATTTATACAAAAATATTTAAACAAAATAACAAAATTATCAAGGGGACATTTTTTCTCAAAAAAATAGTATAGTACAATTAAGGGATTTGAATTCGTTTCATATTGAATGCTATTTCTATTTCTAGCACCTATTACCATTATGATAACTATAACAGAATGAGATGATACAAAGAAGTACATTTTTTAAACCAATTCTATGTAGAATGTATTGACGTCATTGGACTTTTTGTACAAAAATGTGTGAGAAAAATAATTAATTTTGAATTCCTCGCTTTTATATTTTCATAATAGAGTTGAAATGTATATTAAAAATGTATATATTTGAATATAGTAAAATAGAACACATTACAATATTACATACATACAAATGTTTAATACGAAAATATATTCACGAATAATTTATTGAAACACAATAAGGAAATTATAAATACATACTTATTAAAGACGTCGTTAAAATTATCATTTTTAATCGTTAAAAAACATCAATAATTATACATATTTGGTTAAACATTTCCTCCATTTAACTAATGAAATAGATATTCAAAATTGTTCATCATCGACGCATATATAATAATAGATAATATTCAATATAGTAAATAAGGTACACGACCATTTTGTTTTAATTAAATGTTAATCGAAAAATAAATAAAGCACAAGTTGGAAGGGCGTGCGTGACGCGACGTAGTCCGTGTACCCTATAGGTATAAAGTGAAAACATACATGCATAAAGATCGCATAATATTTCGAAAAATTCCAATTGCGAAACAGAAAGAACAACACTAAACACAACTTTTTTCGTCATGAAAATCTCAACAATTTAAAAATAAAAAAAATTGTTAACAATATTTATAAATATAAAAAAAAAATGATCAGATAAATCGCTCATGTTTTAGCATAGTACATTTTTGGAAACCGATGAACACTTTGTCGTTGAAACGAAAAAATACATCGTATTAATTTAGTTTAAAGAGTCCGAGGAGTGCACGCGCCGCGCGGCTACGACAGCGGGCGGCGGCGCACGAAGGCGGCGGCGGCGCTCGACGCGTACGAGTTGGGCACGCCGCCCGCGCCGTGCTCGTAGCCGCCGCGCCCCGTCAGCGCGCTGTCCTCCAGCACCGTCTGCAAACAATGCGCCACATTACTTCCCCGTGCATACCCTTCTCTATGTAGTGCGACGGCCTCAGAGATTATAATCCCTGATGCCTTGAAATTATATTATTTTGGTTGGTTCAGCTAGTTTCCGATAGAATGCGACACTTTCTACGTCCCTTTGTATCGAAAACAAGTTTAACCAACCAAAATAACTGTTGGTCGTAAGTTGGAACTCCATTTAGAAGTACGAATTATTCAAATTCAATTCCACTTCTCTAAGACAAAGGGCTGCGTTGAGTTTCGCTTAATCGACAATATCTCTAATTCAGGCTCAATGTGGAGAATGGAACTTTACCTACCGTGAAACTAAGTATTCAAATGATTATTATTGCAATAATGTAAAAAAATTATAAAATGCATTTTATTTTTTATAGTACCTACATTTATTTTATATACAATTTTTGTGCAATATGTATTAATTTCCTCATTAATCTTTATCAACCATTATGGTCATTAAGCCTTCAGTGGAAGTACCTTGAACGCTAACTATAAAATAATTAGCTACGTAATATAATGAGTTTATATAAATATATATCCTATATACTTCCTTTTTAACAAATTAAAAAAGAAATAATATGTTGTATTTAAATAAAACAATAATTACATTTAAATATATTAAATACGATAACAAATCAAATATTAATAGGTCTATTTACATTGTCAATTTAGCAATGAATATTCATTATTTTATCACACGCTTTATTGCTGTTTACACAGTTTACTAAATTTAAATTTGAAACAAACAAAGGTCAATTACAACCTTACTTAAAATAAAATATGATGAAACTGAACGCCGCGCTTTGTCTTTTTACTACAATGAAGAAACGCACGAATAGTTATGAAACCATTTTTTTGTTGTGAAAAGAAAATATCACACATATGTTAATTGCAGATAACGCAAGTTATTTTTCATAATGGGTATATAACTTACATTTTAATACTACCTATTTCTTGCCTTCACTCTTTTCCCGAATTATCTCAGACAAACAAAGATATAGAGAACTGTCACTATTTTTTACATTTTTAAGTTTAACTTACGAAAGATTTTTTAAAAGAAAACATACAAATCCAGTCACGATAAAATTTTCATGTTTTCTTAAAACGATGTGTCACTATGACTATTAAGAGACGTCCTTTAGATTCATTACGTGCCTGACATGATCAGACATTTTCCTGTGAGGAACTTGAATCCGCAACTATTATTAGATTAGTTAGACAATTTTCAGTAGTGTTCTAACACTAGGTTCCGTATATTTATCCCGCTACGTGCAGGATACAGCGTGAAACTATTGTTTTAACGATTTCTAATACGACAGCGAAGGCGACACTCACCATACAAAGGCCATTAGTCTTAGATTTCCTTTCAGCCTTGTTATATCTCGCTTTGTAGAAGTCACTGAACAGGAATAAGAACAGGAATCCATGCATGGCGATCCAATACACGAACACGCGCGGGTACTGACAGGACGGCCGGAACAACACTTGCAATTGATGACTGAAGATCAGCACGAATTGTACCTGTATTGAGACATAAATAATAATGTATTAGGGGGTTATTCAAAATGATTAACAGAATAGAGGTCAGTCGTGGCGCAGCGGCATGAGGTGTGACTGTAAAACCGACCGATTGTGGGTTCGATCCCCATTCGAGGAGATGAAATATATACTTAAATTTATATTTTCATTTCTTCGCTCTGGTGTCGAGGCAAAGCGCGGCGTTGAGTCCCGTCACTCAACACGCAATGCCTCCAGAACTCGGCGGAAAGTGGGTAACGGTGTGTATTAACACTAGGTTCCCTCTGCCTACCATGGTGTGTGCGGGATACAGCGTGAAGCTGATTGATTTATTTATTTTTATTAACGGAATTATCAATTCATTTCTAAATTGTATTTTGAAGGCGGCATAAGTAGCTGTAATTACAAATTGTTTGTCGGTGTTACTGCTGTGAGGTCAGCACTCTACAAGGCACAATTTTTAATTTTCTACTCATAACTTAGTATAGGCCAGTCGTGGTCTGAGGCATAAAGTGCGACTCTAAACGCGAAAGGTCGAGGAAATTAAATATTTATGTTGGATATTTTAATTTCTTCGCTCTGGTGTCGAGGCAAAGTGCGGCGTAGAGTTCAACTTAACACGCAATGCCTCCAGAATACGTCGTAAAATGAGAAACGGATTGTCTTAACTCTAGGTTCTCTCTGTAAGCAGAGATTCCTTCTGTGTGCGAGATACAGCGTGAAGCTAAAAAAATATTTAAAATTATTGAAGTGGGGAAATGTGTGTCTTAACACGAGGTTCCCTCTGCCTACCCTGCCGTGTGCGGGATACAGCGTGAAGCAGATTTTAAAATTATTGATAACTAACAAATTTATTATTAGATTATTTATTATAAGGATTAAACCTTATAATAAATATTATTTATTTAATTCTATAATTAAATGAGAAACATATAACAAGAATAAGGTACAGCCCGCTAAGCTGAGCTTAGATTTAGTGAAGTTTTTATTGATCTCTAATAATTTTTAAATGTTTTTTTATCTGGCTTTACTTTTAGTAATCACTCACTCAAATGCAAACCTCACTCATATGTACTCGTACATCAATGCATTTTTTCTCAAAAACTAACAAGACTAATTTTGAGTAATGTTTATTTTTATTATCAAATAATTGATGTATAGACAGACAACTTTACACTGAAATATATATATTATATAATACGTCACTATTTTTTGACACAACCACGTAGGTCATAACAATACAATATGTGATGATCGTGATTACTCAATAGAACGCAATTAGCTTTCATCTTTATACATATATATATTTCTCCACGGCCAAACATATATCATTGACCCTGAATAGAAACGAATAAGTTACCTTCAGTGCTTCAATTGGCAAAATCTACGTTATGTTTTTCAATGTGCTTGTCGATACAAGGTTAACATTGAAATAAAATATTTGCATTTCCAAGTATTTTGTGATTTTTAAACTAACAAACTTGGTTAGAGTACATAATTATTATTACATAACAAGGTTAGATTTATTTAATAGATTATACTGACGTATTAAATTAACACATAGCAAGTTTTTTGTGTTTCTCTTCTACAATGTAATTATGCATTATTTGCAATTGTTATAACTTTTTTTAGCGTCGCTATGTATCACAGGCAGAGAGAACCTAGTGTTAAGACACTCCGTTCCCCATTTTCGCGTTGAGTGACGATGCTCGACGCCGCACTTTGCTTCGAAACAAGGGCGAAAGAAATGAAAATATTAAATATTTCATTCCCACGAATGGGAATCGATACACATAACCTATTGTATGACTGTTAGTCACACTTTGTGGCCCTGCGCCACGACTGGCTTCTTGTTATAATTTAGCTTAAAATTCTATGAATACCAGAGTAAGTAAAATTTAATTTAATTTCAAACACAAAACATTTAATAATATGATGTAAGAGCAAAAAAGCTTAGGTGTGTTTAATAAAAATAAAAACCCTATTAAAATTACACTAGCACAATTTTATATAATCGAGTTTTTTATTTCATAAGATCAACAATATAAACTCATTTATATTAATTAATCTATAATGGTTTGCCCTTGATGGTACCAAAGATCACACATAATGATTCGCCATAAAAACAAAGAACCAGTACATTATTTTTTAATAATTTATATATAAGTAAACTGGATAGGAACTATCTAGATCTTATGCCAAAACAACGCCAATGCAGAAATTGTAAAAAAAAATGTAAACGACAACAAAAACACATAAACAAAACAAAGAAACTTAATATAAAGATCTGGTTAGTTCATTTTATACTACGTAGATATGTAATAAAATCATAAAATAAACAATTTTATTTTACACTAGTGGGCGCGCGCAGCTTCGTCCGCTTATTTGCACTCTTAGGGGTGAATTCTAAAAAAAACCACGAAACACGTGTTCAATAAATATTTTTAACAGTCTGAATTTATTTTTTATAAAAATGTGTGGTGGCGATATAAAGATATAAACTTTCAACCCCTTATTTGAACCCTTAGGGGGTGAATTATAAAAAGCCATAAAACACGTGTTCAATGAAATATTTTTAAGAGTCTGAATTTAAGATTTTATAAAAATCGGTGCCGATTAAAAAAATCCATAGAAACTTTCAACCCCTATTTCATCCCTTTAGAGTTAACGTTTTTCAAAATCTCTTCTTAGTGGATGTCCAGATTATGAAAATAAACATCTACCCAAATTTCACGTTTCTACGCACAGCGGTTATGGCTGGTGCGTGCGTCTTACCTCAGTCAGTCAGGTACATATCCTTTTATATATATAGATTTAAGAAGTGAATTGAATTCATATTTATACTATTATGTGATGAAAAATGTTTACTTGTTTCATAAAGCGAGCAAAATTAAATTACCTAAATATGCTTAATAACCGTTAAATAATTTTTAAAAAGCGGGTGAAGGCGTGCAGGGGCCACTAGTCATATATAAAATCATAATTTTGTATAGTCTTACAGCAAAGCAATCGTTACACTAAAAGATAAATAAATCACTATAAGTAGTAAATTAAATTAAATTAGCTTCACGCTGTATCCCGCACACAGCAGGGTAGGCAGAGGGAACCTAGTGTTAAGACACTCCGTTCCCCACTTTCTGCCGAATTCTGGAGGCATTGCGTGTTGAGTGGCAGAACTCAACGCCGCGCTTAACCTTGACACCAGAGCGAAGAAATGGAAATATAAAAAAAATATACTATAAGTAGTAAATATACAAAAACGTAAAATAAATAAACTTGTCGTAAAACAGTGTCGAAATATTTTCTATAGAGAATAAAAGAATTCGGGCTCTTAGATGAAGTAATTCGAGCAATTCTTATCAAAGAGATCTCTTAAAATATATGCATCTAATATTATCTATTTATAAATTTGTTTTATCGTTAGTGTGTGAACACCTTAAAAATGAATAAGTTAAGTCATTGTATTCAATGAGTATCCTTTTATATTACTTATGTCACTGTTATTTTTAATAATTATAAAAATTTTAATATTTTTTTTCAGGGAAAAACTCTAACTACATTACAATAACAGGTATTTATTTCCTTTTAACTTTAAAAACTTTTAATTATATTCGTGAGTCGGAAAATGTTTTATTTGCTATTGTCACAGTAAACGTAATTTAACGACATTCCATGAAGTCGTATGTAAAAATATATATATGTTCATATATTAGATGTTCGTCGAAGGAAAATTAATTAAATATGAATATCCCAATAATTTTTTACAATATAAGATTTTGCTTATTGTTTTATCACTAATTCAAAGTGCACTTCTTAAAATGATGACTATTTATGTTAGTCGTCTGTGCCTCGAAAATTTACAAGGAGATATCCAATGAACTTATAAAGTAACTTGTGTGTAACAAAGTATTATTTTAACAAACAACAAATATTTTCTGAAATTAATACTGTATTTTACAATGTAGACCAGTCGCGGCGCAATGGCACAAAGTGTGACTGTAAAATCGACTGGTTTCTAGAACTCGGTGGAAAGGAACGGAGTGTTTTAACACTAACTCAGAGGCACAACCGTGCGACTATAAACGCGACAGGATTGTGGATTCCATTCCTATTCGAGAAAATGAAATATTTAATATTTCCATTATTTCTTTGTTTTAGTAACGAGCCACATAATGCCTCAGGAATTCAGCGGAAAATAGGGAACAGATGTGTCTTAACGGGAATGGTCTGTCTTGACACTAGGTTCCCAGTTCCCAAAATTTACGTAATATGGTTAGTAGAACATAAGTTACACGTGTGTGTGTATGTACATATGTTAAACAAAGTTACATATAGTTAAGATAGTATGGCTTAGAAGTACGTTGCCTAAAAAAGTAAAAAAAAGTACTGTAGACTTTTTTTTTTAATATTTAAATATATTTGTAGCAAGAATAGCTTGGCTTACCATCTGGAAGGCTGTGAGGTACTTCTTCCACCAAATATATTTCTGATATTTGGGTCCCATCGCTGATACCATATAATAGAAATACATCACGATGTGGACAAACGTGTTCAGCAGAGCGAAGAAGGTACTGTGACCACCTGCGACAAAAAAAAATATAAATTTACATGCATGATTATATAAAGATACACTTGTAATTCATTTGTAAATTTCGTAATATACAAGTTTTTAAATTTATACATTCTTGTGATATAGCCAAGATATTAAAATATAGTTGTATACATCTATATATTTTGGACCCTTTTTACAAAAATTGCGCGGACTGTATATGTAGGAGATGTGCAGAACGCTAATATTTTTAAATAATTATGCTTACGTCCATTAACGCCCAATATTAATAACTTATCTCCACGTCAATCTAGAGATTGGATAGATGTATGAAACAATCTAAGATTGTCGTTGGAGATAGGTTATTAATATTGGGCGTAAGTCAATAAAATAAAACCTTACACACATACAAAACTGTACAACACATTTGTATTTATAAAGTGACATACACGTTGCCATAGCAACGCATATTATTATAATACGAGTCAACGGGCCCTCTAGTATTAATAATTCTATTTAGAATATATATATCGGGTACGATGTCAGAGGTTCAGCGCTGCAAAACTGAGATCGCTACTCATCTTATTTTATGATTATATGATTTCCTTTTAATATCATTTTTGTACTGTTTTATTAATTTTAAATTTTCATATTCTTCATGAGATCTGTATTGGATAATTATATTCTTTATTGCATAAAATAAAACATGTAGAAATATAAAATGAAAAGGTTAGGTGACAAGGGTGGGCTTATTTTTAGAATAAATCTCTTCAAGCCAACCAGGGGATGTGAATGTCTAACAAACAGCGGGGATAGAGTACTGTGCAATTAACAATACAAGAAAATAATAAACAAAATATATCAGAAAAACATGATGTCGAAATACAGAAACACATATACAGGATGGAAACAGCATATAGGGTAAAATATGTCAAACCTAAAGAAATTAATCAAGATGCCTAAACAGTTTGGACGTAGGACTTTTTTTTTTATTTCACGATTTTTATCCATACCTGTATTTCGTGTGACGCAGTTACGAATAGATAGATACCAATAACGTAAATACTTACTACTACAAAAATACTACTAAAGATTAAACAACTTTGAATTTTATCGCCAATATCTACGACTCGATTTCGGAATGAAGCGTATGCGGCGGTGTTCCTTTAATAGGTTTGTGTGCGTGCGTCGTTCTTAAAATGGATTTTTATTTTACAACGATAATTTTATAATTTTGTTTGAAAAAAAAAAACATTTTAATTTTTGGAAAAAAAAATAATTGTATTAGGCTTTTATAGAGTAGTTAAAACTGTGGTTTCATTTAATGTGGTGCTGACACTTCCACCCTGTATACAATATTCTATACATTTATTTGTATACATATACACAATAAACATATATTGTATATAAAAATGCATACATATATGCTTATTATATGATATATAAATATATTTACATAAGTAAAAAAATAAGTTAGAGGTCAGTTGTGATGCAAGGGCACAAGCGTGTGACTGTAAGCGCGACAGGATGTGGATTCGATTCCCACTTGGGGAATTGAAATTTTCATTTCTTCGTTCTGGTCTCGAAGCAAAGAGCGGTGTTGAGTTCCGTTAATCAACACGAAATGCCTCCAGAATTCGGTGGAAATTAGATAGAGAAAAAAAATAAGAGAAATGCGGTAATACGTTACGAATTATGAAAACTAGCGTTTAAAGCAGAAACGAAGAAAGAAGTCATATATCGCGTTCTAGAAAACTGTGCCAAATAATCATTTGTGATGATGATGCCTCATCTATAATCATGTATGTAAAACAGTCTCGGAAAAGAAACGTTACACATGCAGACATCACTATTTTTGCTGGTTAAGTAAGAATCATTGAAAATGTTTTGCTATACCTACACGCCATTTTTATTTATCTTTCATCTTAAGCAAATGACGTCTTAATAGCTGACGTTCAAAGGTAAATTTTAATTATATGTATAAACTGGATTTATTATAATGTTATATGGAGTATATAGTACGTCATGAATTGTTAAATAACAGGTTAAGGCTAGAGGCGAACAAGTATTTAAACGTATGATTAGACGACTTTTATATATATTATTGTACTGAAGTCAAATTATTATGAACTTGACATCCATAAGCCTCTATACTAATAAATAAATTGTGTACAGTAAAGGTATACGTGTAGATACGCGTAAGATACGTAGAAAATATCAATTGTCTAGACACTTTGTTTTCTGTTTTCGCACGAATTTAAGACTCGAGACAATGCGTGCTGAATGGCGCTACTTAACACCGCGCTCTGGCTTATCCAAAAGGAAAAATTAAATCAATTAATTACCCAGAGTGAGATCGACTTCTCAAAGATTTGCATCATGGAACAGCGTTAGAATATCACAGTATTTAGTAAAATTCGGAAAAAATCCTTAAATTAAAAAATTTTACATTTATAGCAAAAATATATTATGACTATAAGATGACACGCGAGTAAATAGTTCAAATGTTGATTTTCTTTTTTAGCCCTTTTAGGACATAAATGTTAATTAAATATATATGTTATATACATAGTATAAGTAGACGTTAATCGTTAAAAACGTTACCAGGAAAACTGAAACAAATATTTAATGTACAGTTGCTGTGGTTAAATATTTGTATTTATTTATTTGTGAACGAGTTTCAAATTAGCACTGTCGGTTCGATTCCCATTGGTCTGGTAAGGACATGCAATGCTTCCGTAATTCGGCGGAAAGTGGGGAACGGAGTGTGTTTCTTTTACTCCTACTACTGCACTATAGACATGAAACAAAAATTGCATTACGTTCGTGAATTTTATCCAAATCAATTTGTAGAGATTAAATTCGTTGCGAGAAATTTAAAAAACACGTTATATGCAAGCATATGTATTTAATATTAGTTACATAATGTATTTTTTACGCAAGTACATTTTGAAACATTATAATAATAATAATATTGATATAATTAAATATAATTAAATGAGGCCGGCATAAGCGTGTTAACCGCGCGCCCTCGTGACTTATTATTTATTAACCTTTTCATTCCTTCGCTCTGGTAAGGAAGCAAAGCGCGGCAAACTGAAAATAAATTATATAATACCGATATAAAATATATTTTTTCACTCACCTGGAGCAAATTTAAGTCCAAACCAGACGGACATTGGCATAATTCCATGATGTATTACGTGGAGGGTTGACACATGCTCGTTCTTCTTTCGCAGCACAAAGAACAGTGTATCGAAAAATTCCGTAAACTTGCTGAAGTAATACCACCAACAAGTGTTCGCCATCTAAATTATGGTGCATCAGATATAAATAAGTAGTAAAATCAAATATCTAATATTAAATTAAATTATAAAATAAATATTTATTGGAGGTCAGTCTTAGCGCAGAAGCACAATCGCGTGACAGTAAAAGCGACAGGTTGTGAGTCCGATTCCCATTCGAGGAAATGAAATATATAATATTTTAATTTCTTCGCTCTGGTGTGGAGGCTTCTTCGCTGAGTTTAGTTTCTCAACATGCAATGAGAAGATTCTCTTCTAGAATTATGCGGAAAATGGAGAACGGGATGTCTTATTCAGTTCAGATTGATTTTATAATTATTTAGTAATACTTTTCTTCATACAATAGAAGAGTATAATGGATAGATTACAAAATAAATAAAATAGATTAATACATTTTATTTGCATAAATATTATTCTTTGCAACAGAAAATATGATTACTGCTTTAAGAAGGTAATCCGGTTTAATATAAGAATGTGAGTAAAAAAATATAATACGCAATAAATGCTCTTCAAAGTGGAAAAATAATATAAAAAAAAATAATAGCACTTAAATTATACTACACAATTACACATAAATACGTCAGGGGTTTTTTTTAAAAAAAAAACCCAAATTTTCTTAAGAACTTTTTTTGTGAGACAGCTTGAGGTTACGATTATTTAATCTTGATATTAGATATTATCCGGTCACAATCAATTTATTAAAATTTAAGTATGAGGCAATATTCTGATATATGTATACAATTTGAATATTTTATGTGCGTTTGCAATATTTCGAAATTGGCTCGTCATAACGTAATAAATGGCGTTTCAAATACCGGTTGAGACAAGGTCCGGCTTTTTGTGGTCAATTCTTTATTCCGAAACGCACTCTTTTACACTAACACAAGTGACAACCATTTTGATAAATATATTATATATGTAATTAATTATTCTTAAAAAATATATGTAATAATATGTATTAAGAAATTTAGGAAATATAACAAAGTTAAATATTACTAAACATAATTACGTTAATATAAATTAAATTATGTAATTTATTCATCATTTTTAACAACAATATTAACATTTTTAAACAAAAATATACTTTTGGTTTTGCTTTTTATTGTAGGTATTGTATAATGAAGATGATAACGCTCTTCTTTGACTTTGTAGTAAAAATGTAGATAAAACAGCTTCATGTTAATACAAAAAGAAAGATTCTCTTCTCAATTGAATAGAAGATAAATCTGTTCGAAGCTATTGAATTATAAATGAATTAAGTAGATTATTTCTCAGATCTTTCATGTCGGACCAAAGACCTAACTTCCACACTTCAAACTTTTTGAATAGCATATAAAAGCAAAGAGATCATTAAATTTTCACGTAAATTGAAAAATCTGGAAGTTTACACTTGGTACACACAAGTATATCAAGCTTGAAACTTCCAGATTTTTGAAATAGATTTTCAAATAGGTACTTTTCATAAATATGTAATGATAATTTGATACACTTACCCTCATCGCTTTAGGGCTTCGAGAATAATCTACGAGTTGACACCTAAAGTCGTAGTGACCCCACCAACCACTTGCCAAATACTGTGAACAAATATTTTTATGTAATATAGTAAGAATGTAAACCATAATTAAATCATAATTTATCTTATGACTAAATGCCATTGGCCTTTTCAGATTTTTATAACACATAAAATTAGCAGGGCTTAAGAGTTTAACAAACTACGACTTGACGAAAGTGACTGGTATTTTAAATTTTAAAGGTTATTTTAAAGTAGTCCAGTCTCAATTGTAGGTCCACAGGAGGTGCCTCATAGGTTTGATTACGCAGCAATTTCATGCAACATGATGCAGAAGCTATGTAAAACGCTTGTATCTTTTGATTACGTTGATTTAAAAGCTTGTTTTTTCAGTGCTCTAAGGGATCGTAGATCTGAATATGTTATATTAATTTTAGATCGATGCATCCATTCGATCTCGGATAAATGCTCTTCTTTACAGAGGGACATAAGGACAACAAAGGACACAATGATTCTATCAGGGTTCCTTTTTCTTTTGAAGTACGGAACTCTAAAAAATACGACCCGAGTTCAAAATAACAAATTAAAATTCAAGCAATACAAGTGAAACTCCAGATAAACCTGGACACGGGTGATACATAGTATATGTTAGCATTTTTTTATCTAGCAACCCATCATTATCTACTATTATACAGCACATATGGTACTTAATTTACTATAATGGCAAAATTAATTTTCTTATATATTAAGACCAAAATGGTTTTATAATATATTTAAATATATAATGCATAGTTGTAGAAAAAAAAAACTGAAACAAATTAAATAAAAATTCGATAAGTTCAAAGTAATTACATAATAATATAAAATGTTACCTAAACAATATAATATTATATCAAGGAAATCAATTACGCTTCAAGAAGCATACATACATATATTAATCGCAATAGGTATCCTTTGTTCGTGTGAATATTTTTCAAATAATAAAATTAAAATTATTTAAACAATTATTTATTTACATATTTTTAATATTAGTTAGATATAAATTATGTTTTTTACCTCGTAAAATATCCAGGCACTGAATATTGTTTGCGCTAGATTATACACTATGAGTATATTTCTCAGCTCGAAGGGTTTCCGGTTGGCCATCAGCGCTGGACCAATTTTCCTTGCGCATATTGCGTAGCAAATACACGCGAATAACGTTGGCCACAGTGAAGACATCATAGGCCAATCCTTCACGCGTGGATCTGAAACGAGGGCGAATTCGTGAGAAGCGTCGTAAAACATATTTGACGAACTCAAAGAATAATAATACATATAGAGCCATCACGTCGTAACAAGCTGTTTAATTTGTCTTCATGCTATCCCGCGTCTAGCAGGGTACGCAGAGGGAACCTGGCAACCTAGTGTTGAAACACTATTAAGATACTTCCGTTTCCAACATTTCACCGAATTCTGAAGGCATTGCGTGTGTTGGCTGAAATCAATCCGGTAATAAGCAATTTAAGATAGAAAAGGTAAAACTGAGCGAAGATTTCGCATATGTTTTGACCAGTGCAAACTACAAATCTACAGAAATTTCGGCCGTAGTGAAACAGTAGTGAATTAAGGGCTTGACATTAATATAAAATAATATATAAAGTATATTAGTAAATAATCTGAAAAAATTACCGATTTCAAATATCTGTATCTTTTATAGCCTATATTATATCTTAAAAACTACTTAACCGATTTAGATTGAAGTTGGACTGTTCCCTTAGTTATAAAATAGCACATTAAATTTTTTAAGAACATAAACTTACTAAATCTAGGGCACTTTGGAAACCCAAATTGAAAGTCATACTCAAATATTATCTTATTCCAACAATGTGATATTGTACTAAACACATACAATACATATATAATTGATAATAATAATAATAATATTTATTAAATTAAAATTTTCCTACTTAATAATAACTTAAATCGGTAATAACTGCATTAGTATTAAACTGTGTTGCAGCTATTAATTCCCACCACACAATCGTCCTTTAATATAATATATAACTAATTTTACAAACAAATAAAATAATCTCCTTTTTTGAAGTTAGTCAAAAGTAATGTTGCTTTTAAATTTACACAATTTGCACTTGGTTATTTTAATGTATTTTTTTCCGTGGAGCAGAATAAAACAAAAATCAAATTTTTAACAACTTTAGTTTTTGTGTAATAAAAAAATACATTAATTACGTAATATTTGCGTTAATTACAAATATTCGGTGTAGTCTAATATTTTATGTCTGGAACACTACGTCCAAATATCATAATACATTTGAATCATCTACAATGCAAAAATATTGTGACTGTATTATTAAATGATTATTAATTTGACTTTAGAGGAAAGTCGTGGCGCAGCGGCACAAAGTGTGACTGTAAATCGACTGGTTGTGGGTCCGATTCCCACTCGAGGAGATGAAATATTTACTTAAATTTATATTTCCATTTCTTCGCTCTGGTGTCGAGGCAAAGCGCGGCGTTGAGTTGCTACTCAACACACAATGCCTCCAGAGTTCGGCAGAAAGTGTGGAACGGAATGTCTTAACACTAGGTTCCCTCTGCTTACCCTGCTGTGTGCAGGATACAGCGTGAAGCTGATTTATTTACTTATTTATTATAACTTAACTTTAGCTTTAACATTTAAGATAAAATAAATAATTTAACTTTATTTACTGAAATAATACTTTTCTGTTACTTTCAAAGTATTAGTTACGTAAATAAATGAAATTTTAAGTGTTATAAATGTAGAGTTAGTATTCGTCATTAACCTTAGAATCTACAAAAAACTTGTAAAAAAGGTATACTCGTATAGTGTTGTTGGTCATGATAAATAAAAACATTTTACCATGAAACTGTTTTAATTGAAAACGTAGATTTCTTTTTTCAGCCCAACTCTGTCCCGAGTATGGAAGGCAGAAGAAATCTAGTGTTAAGACACTCTGTTCCGCCGAGTTTTTGACATATTTAAAATGTTTATATACATATTACAGCATAAAATAACAGTTCTATTTCATTTTCAACATATTGCTTTTCCGGGTGGCGGAGAAACACATTCCTACACCTCCATGCATACAACCTTTCGGAAGTTTTACATACGTATGATCAAGTAATCAATAGCCAAGCAGATTAAAAATTCCATATAAAATATAATAACATTTCGGAGGAGACCTCGGTTGACCTTCGAAAACACAGTATCAAAGATACTGGAGGAAGGTCACGTAAAAAGCATGAGGACCCCCTGGTGGGCATGTATGAAGAGGTTGATGACAGTGGACGAGGCGAAAGAGGTGTGTAGAGACCGTAGCGTTTGGAGCTGCGTCCTCTCTGACTACCCCGCTAGGGATAAAGCGTGAAGCTAAATTAAGTTAAGTTAACTTAAATGTAACATCATATGAATTTAATATCATGATCAATTTAATAAATTAATTAAAAATGTTTCTCTATCATTAGCGCGACTGACATGTGTTTTTCACGTGACTTGTGTCCATGGAACTAAAGATTTAGCATATATCGATTTAAGATAATATAACATTTAAATTAGAATCTCGTTAAAAAATCAACGATTCGATTAACATATTCATTTATTATATATTTTGACAAAACAAGACAAGATTAACTTCTTTTTGACAAGATAAACTTCCTTCAAATTTATAAATGTAATAGTTACCAGATTCCTTGTACTTTCTAGTGTCCTTCATAAGAGTGGTTCAATAATCTGTTAATAACTGACTTCTTGATTATTCCTAGGTCTACCTATAAAAAATATGGGTGACGACATAAAAAAAATGTCTTAAGTAAAATTGAATGGAACCATTTATTACATTCATAAGTAAATTTATTGTCATATTTAATAGTTATTATTCTGCATAATTTAGGGTCATGATCACGACGACGTTGCGAAGGCAAGACGGGTAAGGCTAACCGGGTGTGACGAACAAGTTACACCTTAACAGGACTTGAAGTTTACACATTATGCCAAAAGAAATACAATGTCACATTTTTGTAGAGTAATAAAAATTTTGTCAATTTCATAGTTTATATGCGATGTTGTATCGATGGAAGTGTTGTGTAGCAATAAACATAGTGGTTAAATTTTATTACAAATTAACAGTAGTAGGTACATGACGCGGATATAGCAATTATTTATAAACATTAATTAATTGAAAGTATGCATCATATAACTTGTATCCATACTAAACTCGTACAAAAAAGTTTCTTTCATGTTATAACATATAAAAATACTTTATTAAAAATCCAATAAATAAATATCATATCATTAATATTATTCAAGTATATTTAGGGAAAATTGGTTGGTTATTTAGTAGCTGATTTGTCAAACACTTGATAAATGCAAAATTGCGTTTTGCTCGAAAAATTTTAAGTATTATTTGGATATTCTTATCATTTCATATCTATCTGGGCGTTAGGTACTCGCGGGTGGTAAACACCTTTTTCCCGCGTAAATCTCGACACCGCGGAAATTTTTAGGTTCCGGAAATTAGTCCGAACCAACAGGAAGCCAGACAGATGTTTTGAAGTGTTGTATATGTTTTAGTATAGTGTAACTGGCTATATGCACTTGAATTTTAAAATCACAGACAGACACTACAATTTTTATTAATATGTGTCAAATTCAAAATATTCTTTATTCAAATAGACTAAAGTAAGCACTTTTGAATCGTCGAATGAACATATAAAAAAGCTACCACCGGTTCGGGAGGCAGTTCTCCTGAAAAGGATTAGATTAAGAATAAATAATTTGACGTTTAGGAGTTCATAATGTATCACACGCACAAAGCAGTTTCCAGAAGGAGATTCTATTCAAATATCTTTATCCTTAGCGGGGTAGTCAGAGAGAACGGAGCGCCAAACGCTACGGTCTCTACACACCTCTTTCGCCTCATTCATTGTCATCAACCTCTTCATATATGCCTTCCGGGGGGTCCTCATGGTCATCCTCATGGGTTATTATTCAAATATATTTTATATAAAATAATATATGCGTAGTATTTTAAATATTAATATAAATGAAAAATTTCAATAATTGATTTTTGATTAAATTAATTAATATAGGTCGTTTGTGTTTGTTTTCTATAATATTAATCTGTGTTTAAATGTCGTCTTATGTACATTTACAGTGATTTAAACGACATCGATTTTATTTATTATTAGGCTTATATATTTAAATATCTCATCGGTCTCATATATTTAAATATTTTTATATTGACGATTATCTACAAGTTGGCACTCACATATATAACGTATGTAAATTTAATAAACAGGAAGCTAATTACAGCTACTAAAGAATTTTTCTTAAAGCCTTTTTTATTTGTATGCCTACTTATAATTAATTCTAACTTGATCGAGTGCTACCGCCTCGCTGAGAGATGATTGCAATGTATTGCACAAATAAAATTTATTTAAAAAATATTGTTTTTGATTATGCCAAGTGCTCATAAAAACGTATCCTTATCATTGATAATCATACAATTTCTTCTAAATACACTAATATAACATTAAATTTAAAAAAGCGGGCGAGGCCGCGCAGGGGCCACGAATTTTAAATAATATGAGTTATTTTTGTTAATTGAATTCATAAAATTTGCAATGTATGATTTTGTTTTGTTTTTTTTTTGTTTTACATACCTATACTATATTATACTCGTATATTATGTTACCTTTAAATTACAAATATGTCCAATGGCAATGACAGCTTACAAGAAAGAGTATTTACATATTATTAACCAGAATGATTAGAAACATTAGGTACTACCTACAGCAAAAATCATTTAACAAATTATTTCAATAAATCTAACGATATTCAGGGCCAAGGTGAAAAATTGCGAAGGCATCACTGACATAACAGTCATAGAGATAGCGTCATTTTATAGTTATGCCCTAGTGGATCACTTTGTAATACTTTACGTAACATAGTTGAGCAAATTTCTAACTGGAGAGGTCGGACTCGAATGCCGGCACATACTACTTACCAGCGGCGGTGTTAGCAAATTTATCCTATTAAATTTGAGTAATGTATGCTTTGCTTTTGTAAACTTAAAAGTTTGTTAACTTATCCTTTTTTTTATATATAGATAAGTACAAATGTACATTACATATGTTAATAAAAAATTAAATTAAATTAAGAGGGAACCTAGTGTTAAGACACTCCGTTCCCCACTTTCTGCCGAATTCTGAAGGCATTGCGTGTTGAGTGGCAGAACTCAACGCCGCGCTTAACCTCGACACCAGAGCGAAGAAATGGAAATATAAATTTAAGTAAATATTTCATCTCCTCGAGTGGGGATCGAACCCACAACCAGTCGGTTTTGCAGTCACATCTCGAGCCGCTGCGCCACGACCGGCCTCTACATATGTTAATATTGTTAGTTATTGGTTAAATAGATCTGCATATGAATGATACCTAAGCTACTCGCACTAAGTAGATATTAATTATTTTTTCTATAAGTTTTACGTTTGTAATGTAATGTTATTTTAAACATAACATCAACTTACGAGTGTGAGCCTGCTATTAAACAAAATGAAATCAGCTTCACGCTGTATCCCGCACACGGCAGGGTAGGCAGAGGGAACTTAGTGTTAAGACACTCCGTTGTTAATAGTGTTCTAGTCTTAATTAAGCAAAATTGCTGCCTATAAAGCAAATTCAAAAAGAAAAATAATTAATATTCGTTAATATTAAGTTAAGTATAATTCTTTTTTGATAAATTATTAAGGGTCCAATAACTGCTACTAATTCGAATAAATAAAAAAGAAAAATAATTAATGTACGTCAACATTAAATTAAGTATCATAAGGTAATCACAAGGTCAGTCGTGGTGCAGCGGCACAAAGTGTGACTGTAAAATCAACTGGTTGTGGGTTCGATCTTCACTCGAGAAGATGAAATACTTACTTAAATTTATACTGGTGATGAGGCAAAAGCGCGGCGTTAATTTTGCCATTCAACAAGCAATGCTTCCAGAATTCGGAATCCAAATTTCAAAAGTGGAGAACGGAGTGTCTTAACACTGGGTTCCCTCCCTTGTTGTGTGCGGTATACAGCGTGAAGCTGATGTATGATTAATTCTTTTTTGATACATTATTAAGGGTCCAATGACCGCTACTAATTCGAATAAATAATAAAGAAAAATGGAATCTGTAAAGGTTATCGTCCTGCGTCGATGTTTTAGCGATAACTCGCACGGAATGTAATAGGTACCTACATTAGCAGCTAAAGTAAACCTATAAAATAATCTGTGTAATAGTCATGAATACATTACATTAAACAATGATATCTGATGTTACTAGATAGTCTCACGTACCATATATCCATCTACTGTCTGAATTATATATTTTTTTGTATCGTCTCCGTCATAAAAGGTGTTCTCATCTTTTAAAAATACACAACATAATTCTGATGTTTTGTAAATAACAATTACATTTTCAGTAATATATGTACATATAAAATCGATTATATTAAAATCATTGAAAAAAGTGGTAAACGGAGTGTCTTAACACTAGGTTCCCTCTACCTCTACTCTAGTGTGGGATTAATTGAAAAAATCTTTATAAGTATTATAATTTAATGTGCAAGTACATCTCTGTATTTTATAATTATGAAATTTATAATATTCTTTTTATCTTTTATATTATTGTAAAATCAAAATTTTGAACATAAAACTAATATTACCTATAGAAATACAATATTTATGACATAGTCGATAGTACAAAGAAAATATATAAGACTTACCGCCTCTGTTGTCCATGAGATCCTTGTACCAACCGTAGATACTCTCCATCTTTGGATATAATACTCTTATCAACTAATTATATCTGAAACAAACAAAACGGTGTTTAAATAGAGGGGCTCGGTACTATGGTGTTTTAATTAGGCCAGTTAACGTAAAAGCGTTGTGTGACACATGGAGAGGCGTTCGTGACTAAACGGCTATTTGGTACCGCTCTGAAGTAGCCATAATTCGGCACGTGCAACTCGTTCAATTATGTTTTTAAATTATATTTTTGAGAAAAATAAATAATGTTTTACGAAAAAAAAATACCGACTTCTTTATTTCAATCGGATTCGATGTCAGAATCTAAGCAAACTTTTATCAAACTACTCCTTTCCAATGAGCTTTTTCTGAAATTCAAGGTTACCTTAGTTAGAGCTTTCTCATCTTAAACCTCACTTGAACTAAGAGCTTTAATAACAAATTTCGTTCACCTTTTGAGGCTATTATTATTTAGTATTTAACCACTAACATATATTTTTCAGATTTTTTCCTGAACTAATATTAGTACTTGTCAACCGGAAGTACGCTATGAATTTTGATTCACTTCATAGTGTCGAAATACGATTTTTTAGGAAATCAAGAGTCGTAGATCTGACTATATGGTTTGAATTTCAACCCGATATCATCACCAAGCGTTCCTGAGATAAACGCAGACAGATAGACAAAAAAACGGACAGATAATAAAGTGATTTTATAAGGGTTCCTATTTCTGATTAAAAGGTACAGAACCCAAAAAGAGAATAATCGCTAAACGGGATACTGAGTTATCTTTATTTGTAGTGTACATACTTAATGCAAATTTAAGACTCATGTGATTTTCTCATTAATGTCATTGGAACAACACGGGAAGCACCAGCTTTCAAATAAAAATAGAATCATCAAAATCCGTTCACCCGATTAAAAGTTCTGAGGTAACAAACAAAAAAATACAGTCGAATTGATAATTTCGTTTTCTTATAGAAGTCGGTTTAAAAATATACATACATCACATACAAACTGCAAGAGTTAATGTTTCGCCATGAAAAGTATGTGACAAAATATTAGTCGTCACCACTTGTTTATTCTCAATCTGCTTAGTGTGACGTATTTCGTCAAAATAATTCTATAGATAGAGAAGGATCTTACTATGCTATTCCTCTACATCAAAGAAATGACGGTATACACAAATTATGTTGTGTAAGGTTTTTGAATTGTTATCATTAAAACTAAATTTAACTACTAAAAAAAGCTAACAATATATATATTTTTAAGACAATATTTTTTTTAAACAATCCATAAAATGACGGCATGTTAAAATAATATTAAAAAACTAGAACTTAAATTATAGCATTTGAAATAAATAATATAATTACATATGGGTAATATTTCGCTTTTTTTTTAATTTTAAGTAGTATTTGATCGATTATGAATAATAAATTAATATATTGAAGATCGTGGTTGTAAATTACATGGCGGAAGTCAAGTTAATATTGCAGCACTGTCCTTAAAAACTGGTCGTTTGTAGATTTCGCATACGGAATGAGCGATTAAGAGAATTTCCGGCAATTACGACACAATGGCAATATGGAGAGAAAGGGGGGCGTTACTATTTCCCAGGTAACTTTTCGGAAGAGCAGCGGAGTATTTGTAGTTACACGCTTCATTTCTTGTTCTTACATAATTAAATATAGATGGATTTTTTTAATTTTTTTAGCTTCGTATGCTATCCCGTACAAAGCAGGAAACCTAGTGACATAGGGTACCTGGAAACCTAGTGTTAAGACACTAAGACACTTCCGTTCCCCACCGAACTCTGGAGAACTCAACGCCGCGCTTTAAAAAATAGGTACAGGTAGATGTAGTATGTTATATCTTATTTATAACGTAAATTTTAAAATTAACCTTACATAAACAGTTTAGATGTGAAGAATAACATCGGAAGCGATGTTGGCACGTTTGTTTCTAATCTCACATTAAATGCTTTCGTGCTATTGTCACGTTCGTGGAATTGCTATCGCATAACATTGCTGATCGCTAAGAAACAGTACACTTTGTTGATATCAATAGTCAAGATTTAACTATTAATCGTGCAGATCACAATACTCCATTCTGAAAATGTTTTTACCTAGTAGGTAATACTATAAGCAAGTGAGTTTTGTATGATGTGCTTATATACATTAGTTATTGTAAAAAAAAAACGAATTTACAAATTGTTCCTTATAAATTGGATTTTAATTTGGGGTAACAATTAAAATAGTCGCTACATACTACGAAAGAAATAAAAAACATTTATACGGATACTTCAATATATCTCATAATTAAGGAAGTAAGAAAAAAACTTGTATATATATATATATGTATGAAGGTTTAAGTAACTCGCTTCTCGTATATTCGCGTGAACGTCTGGGATTGCTTACGAAGAGAGGTATACAATAACAACGGCCGAGTTATATGCAAAGAATGAATAACCAAAACTCTTATACAATCATTACTGATATGTGACCTTAACCTGAAATACTTTACCACTTATTTCGAATTTGTATAGTAAGTTCTCGTATAATACCGACAATAACCGTGTTATATATATAATTTTGAACGTTTTAGAGCGTAATAGTCAAATTGTCAGCCATTTATAGAATCGTTGAAAATTAATCGTTATTAGAATACATTAATTACGCAACTGTTAACTTAAAGCCACTTTAGTAGAACCGTGATGGCAAAGAGGAGGTGACAGTATTTCGCGTCGAGTCGCCCGTGAAGCCGCAACTTTCACCAGTGTGGAGTACGGCATGCGCGGGCGCATAGTCGCAGCCGGTGCCGCGCACTTTACGTAAGGAACCACTGACCTACTGCCACAAACTCGCACCCCACTACCCGACATCCATCCCATAGAATGTTCTCAAACATTGCGTTACATATGTTACGTGCCGCCAAATACGGATAGTTGTATATGAATTCCTTTGAGCAAAATTTCACTCAATCGCTGAAGGTGAATACCAAACCAACCAGAGCATCACACACACTGAAAACTATTTCATTAAATTCTAGAAAGGAAAATTAGAATTGTGCAAAGAAGTAACGTTTATGAACAGAAGGCAATCTTGCACGGTTGCAACGATCGATGTCGTAAAAGGAAAATAATTTGACATAATATTATACTCCGCAAATATAATGTCTCAAGTTTTATAATTTTATTAAAATATGAGAATCATAAATGGTTCGAATAGTCATAATATTTTATAATAATGTTATTGTTTAAAATTAACTTATTTTTTGTTCAGCGTTTTGTTTACATACAAAAGTAGTTACAGTATACATCTATCTATACATACAAATAATATCTGTGAATTATCGCCATGTGGAATCGTCCTATAAATACGCATTGTAAAAAAAGAAACTGGGAGTGTATTTTTCTGTAGTAGAATTTCGATTACTTTATGCATTTTACCCTAATAAACAAATTGTTTTGTAAAGTGTTTCCATTCCATTGAGTTTGAAACGTTTGTTTACTTAAGCGATATTTTTTACATCACATTAACTGTTTTAAAATATTGTAGTTTAAGTTTTAGGCCATTTTAGATGACTATATATATACACATACCTTATAAGTGATTAATTTTGTTATGTACATATATAATATGTATACCTATGTTTTATATAAAAATAGAACATTTAATTTGGTTTTTTTAAATCCTGAATATTAATAACTAATATAATAAATACTGAAAGCTAGAAATTTAAATACTCCTCCCAAAAACATGAATTAATTTTCTATTATATGAGATGTCTCTTTCTAAATGTAAGACTGTATATTTATTAACTATATATTTATAATTACACTTACAATATAAGTACATCTATTAAGTGTCCGTATTCTTCAAGGATACTGTAAACAAGATATTTTAATTTTGAAGTGCCTGCCATGCCTCTTATAACATGTCTAGTCAATACAAAACGGCATGCACAAATATATCAACTAAATTATGATGTCAATCTTGATCTTTCTTTAAAAACAAACTAAATTAAAATATTATTTCGAAATTCTATCATCATGAATAAAGATTGCGGCTTAAGTTCTTTTACCTACATTGTTGTACGTACAAACAAACTTTATGATTTTGCAACATAGGTGTTTCCCAATAGCTACCATCGATATGCTGCGGTGGTAGCCAATTAAGACACCGCCGCTGGTTCTTTATGTAACTGTTTACTATTGCTGAATAATTCCTCAAAATAACATTTTCTAAAGATTTTAAATTAAACATTTTCTTATAAAAAATTGTACACAACCTTCAAATTGACTTAATACATGCATATGTATTAAGTCAATTTGAAGGTTGTGATCTGGAATTGGTATTGTCATTTTTATTAGAATACAATTTGATCATTGTATTGATTACAATGTCTTTATTCATTGTTATAATTACGACATCTCAACATGTATAACATACATTATCACAAGCGTCTAAATTTCAGTGATAACAACCTCGAGATTTGACTTGTTAAAAAATTGACTGAACTTAATTTGGAAGCAATGTGTGCACACAAAAGAATTTTTAATATAACTAGCGTTATTACATTTTTATAACATTATATTGACAAATTTAATATTGTAAAAATAATGAATATACTACTAAGTAATTAACTTTAATTTTAAAAATAAATTGATTTTGTAAGCTCGTACGATTTTTAAATTATTTCGTGATATAAGCATTTTGTTATGTAAGTACTTTAGTACGACATAAATATTATACATATAAATTAAAAATAAGTAGAGATCTAAAAAAGAAATCGACGATTACATGAAATTTTATGGTAAATATTAGATAATAATAAATTTAAATATTTATAACTAATAATAGGTACGAGAAAAGTCGTACTAAAAAAAAGTAAAAAATAATTTTAACAGAAACAGTAAATTTTTAACAAAAAAAAAAACACTCAAACAAAAGAAATAATATTATAGTATTTAATTGCACTTGCTTAAGGAAATTTTCCACATTATAATAATAGTAATTTATGAAGCACATAGGGCCATATACATGTACAATATACATACATATATATAAATAATGATTACAGTAATACTTACATATAGAGAACTATCCTAAATGGTGGTATAGGAAACGGATTCCCTTTTAAACTTGTATGGGATCTACGATTGAATACAAAATATAATACGCGTATAAACTTTCGCGTATCGTGTCGTGCACGCTGATGGGCAAACGCGAGTAGCGTACAGCGGCGGCGCGATCAGTGACTGAAGCCCGCTGCCCGGCCGTCGTTCTGAGAACAAGTGACAACCACCAGTCACTCGTTTACGTCATTAAAACGTTACCATACAAAGCAAAGTAAACTCCTTGGGACCTGGCTGTTGACAAATTACAATCAGGACCTACGAGGAACAGTTAGTCAAAGTTACCACAATGAGGTGAAACTGTTTCCATTATTTTGATATTCAATATTTTTACGCTTGAGTCTGTGATGTGGAGAAAATGATGATGGAATGTTTAATTATTAAAAAGTTATATTATGATAAAATTGAAATTGGCGAGTAAAATTAGCCCTTATATGCACGATTTTTTGTTTTAAATCAAAAAAAATCGTATGTTGACGGAAAATTGTTATAGAATATGTAAAAAAAATAAAGATCCAGATGATAATAAAAGATATATATTTTGAAAAATATAATGTGGACTTTTGGTAACAATATGAGTTTATTGCTAGAATTAATGGAGATGTAGATTAAAGAAATAATCATATTATTTTTAATTCTTTAATATAGATATTTCGTTGTTGTTTATAAATTGAGCAAAGCAATACCGATTTTTGTTATAATCATATATATCACACAAACCATCTATGTTTAGTGCTGCTTCTCTTTTCGTCATGACCCTTATATTATTACTATTTTTATTATTACTATACTTATTAATCCGATTACTCTATAGCGGGACAGCTTTAGTGGATCCTCAATATTTTTGTGCTTCAATGTCTCATTCTATATTATTACTTGAAGGTCTTCTTCCTCTTTAACATAGCTTCCTAAGATAACCTCTAAGCAAGTTTGAAGCAGTAGCAGCAGCTTGTAATAAAATAAAATAACCAACACTTTTGATTATAATTTTACACCTTCCTAAAGAATTGTCCCATTTATGATTATTTGGAAAGCTATGGGTTGTGTTCTATTTGTTTCTCGTCATATTTATTCAGTTTCAGCTAGTTTGGAGTCTACAACCTTATTATTTGCTCAACATGAAACTGAGAATCAATCAGGCATTATTTCCTCATATGTTTCGCTTACTATATATTTTTTCATAAAATCTATTATATCTGGCTATTCGCAATTCTTTCCGAAGCAGACCTTTCCCATCGCAGTACAGAACATTTTTTCACTGTATTCCAAATCCACATAAGTTTCCTACTTCGTTGCCTCTCCTAAGCTACACCACCAAGAAGACATGATTGTGGTTGACGATTCGAAAGTCCTGGAGCTGAATAATTTGAGGGATCCAACGTTTCTTCCAAAGTCTAGGAAGGATTAATAAATGGACAATAATGTTTATCATTGTTGATTATAAATTGTTATCCTATGATAATCATTGTTGTCCTCTAATTCATTTATAAATCCTTGCAGGACCAGATAATATTGAATTTCGATCAGAACTCATACACTCTTCGTCTTTAGAAATATCATCTTTAAGCCATGTAGACATTTTAAAAAGCCAAGTTAACTAAACTTAATGTCCTGACAATAGAAACATTTTTTTATAATCATTATTTATAAAACAAACGCATATGGTAGACATTTGCCACACACAATATTTTCCAATGATCTGGCCTGTATCTGATGTAATATTGAAATACAACAACTAATTTTAATATTTACTTGATAACGAACTATAGTAGAATTACTTATAAGTAATTCTCATTTAAAAATTACTTCTACTAGAAGTCATAGTTTCTATTACACATCCAACTTTTCCACTCATAGTATTCAAGTTTGAACCTTCAGGTAAGTCTAATGCTAAATGTTATGTAAACTTTTTTATGTCGATAATGATTTATTATCGATTATTATTATCATGCGCTTGTAAGCGTGAGCGCACAAGTTTTTATATAAATTTTGCATGAAAATAAATGTACATATTTGGCAACAATATGCATTTTAACATTATCTTTTTATTTTATTTTTTTAAATGTATGTATAATGTATATGTTTGTATTCTTTATCAACATTAGGATAATTTTAAACACTTATAGTATGATATTTAAGCTACACATAGGTACCTAGAGTTCACGAGTTCTAAGCTGTGCTTTGCATTTAACTAAGTACACAGATAGTGTAGGTGTGACGACGGCTTGAAGCGCGGCGCATCCCTTGTTTGGTTTCAATTGAAACGGTTTTTACAAATCTTTGGTAACCAGGCTGAGGCACGGCGCATCCCTTATTTGACCTAACTACACCTCTAACACTGGTAATCGTCACGTATATAAATCCTAATATTAAATTTTTTGGTCGATTTATTAAGTCTGGATATGAAATTGGCCGTACTGGCCACTTTAATCACAAATTTCTAAAAATTCCAAATTCAAATTTATGCAGCAATTTACACATGTATTTGTGTTTCGTTAACCATAATTTATTTCTTTTTTTCTTCTGTTTTTTTTCTGTTTGCATCACTCAGTTTACACAATGGAAAACTTGAAATATCGCGTTATTTAAGTACGAGTTCCACCGGGGCAACAGTGCTGCGGAAACGGCTCAAAGGGTTAATGATGTGTATGGCGGTCGTGTCGCAAAAGACAACCCAGTATGTTTCTGTTTCTAACGTTTTCGTTCTGGAGATTTCGACCTGCAAAATAAGCCCCCTTGACGGCCGGAGACCTAAGTTGATGATGTAGAATTGAAGGCTATTGCGGAAGCGGATACATCGCAAGCTACGTCCGAGTTTAACAACTATATTAAAGCAGTTTTATCACTAACACTGCAGGCTGCGGTTATATATGTACAATATAAAATAACCGCATATTTGTATATTTATAATCTATATATATAAAAGGACTTGTGCTGACTGACTGAGGTAAGACGCACGCAGAGCCGTAACCGCTGATGGTAGAAACGTGAAACTTGGGCAGATGTTTATTTTCATATTCTGGACATCCACTAAGAAGGGAATTTGAAAAATTTTAACCCTAAAAGGATGAAATAGGGGTTGAAAGTTTGTATGGATTTTTTTTTTAATCTGTACCGATTTTTATAAAATTAGAAATTCAGACTCTTAAAAATATTTCATTGAACACATGTTTCATAGTTTTTAAGAATTCACCCTCTAAGGGTTCAAATAAGGGGTTGAAAGTTTATATGGAAAAATCTTTAAATTGCCACCGATTTTTATAAAAATTTAAATTCAGACTGTTAAAAATATTTTATTGAACACGTGTTTCGTGGTTTTTTTAGAATACACTTCTAATAAGCGGGCGAAGCCGCGCGCGCCCTCTAGTATAATATAATATTTGAATTCGATGGAGCCATGGAAGGCAGAGCAGAGCATCAAGAATTGATTTGCAAGGATCTGATGGACGTCAGTGCGTGTATTGACACCGCGGTAAAAGGTTTGCTGAACGTGCTATGTCATCTGCCATAAGTTTCTTTTGCGCGACAACGAAAGTTGTCACAAATTACCTGGATGAAATCGATATTCGGCGATTAGCATGACCAGCTCGAAGCGATAATGTGAACCCGATTGGCGTAATCCAGAATCGTATACCAGCTGTTGTTGAGGAGTGGCTGTTCATTCCGCAAAGTGACATCCTCTTTTTTGTCTTGAAATCGACACATAGGAATAATATTTATTGACAGTAGCTCTGGGTCCTAGGAGGATATGATATTTCACTTATATAAAGTTTAAATACGTATTTACGCAAAATAAGATTATTAATATTATAAATTTCGTACCAGGTGTGAAAAGGTTGATAAGTCTACCTGCGTATACACTTCAGTCTGGCCCATAAATACGGTTAAAGTAAAAAAATAAACAAAATATTGCTTTTGAATTTCTAATCTTTAATTTTAATAGTTCATTGTAGTTTTTTATTTTCGCGGTAATATATTGTAAAATAATTTGTGATATTAAAATGGAGTGGGCTGATTAAGAAAACTAAAATAAACTAAGATTCGTTTCGTTTTTTCGTTTTTCGATTGAGCAGTATGCTGTTGGCCCTACTGGCCTCTACAGCGTCACCGGGCTTGGGGAGGCCGAGCTAAAAGAGCTCTGACCTTGGCTTGGCTACCGTGGAAGGCACCAACAAATGAGAACACAGTGTCGCAAGGGCGTCTCCTTTGAGATTCGGACCGCGACTTGCGAACACCGTTTGTAGTGGAGGACTTTGCTTCGCTCGGTCCGAGCTAGGCCTACTGGGTAGGGCTCTTGATGTCCTTTTGGATTTTTAGTTGCGGGCACCTCTCGCGCCGAGGCGCGATTGGGCCACAAAAAAACTGGGACCTCGTCTCCACCGGCGGGAACGGTGTGTGTAGCGTGTGTGGCTGCGGTTGTATGTAGCCCTACCTACGTATTTTGGGTCGTTCGCTTTAGTGATGGGGTCAGCATCATCGGTTAAAACTAAGATTGTATTACATAAAGTAGGTATGGAAATAAATACAATTTTTAAAATCCCCCTTACACTTGAAATTATTCAAATGTTTGTTAACCGGACAATTGATAGGTACAATGAAGAGTACAGTACATCTACAAAGAGTACAACGCGGGCATTATACAACTTCAGTGATGATTCGGTGGGATGTTAGCTATTAAGCAGTGACTAAGCCATATTTTTTTGAAAAGGTATCGAAACATCAGCACTAGTGTGTGAAGATACCATTCTTGAGACGGTAGTTAAACCCCTTAACAACACCATTATCAATAACCAAGAATGGTCCTTAAAGCAAGACTCGGCGCCGGGTCATAAAGCTCGATCCACCTAATCTTAAAAGACTTCATTAAAACACGAGCTGAAAACTTGTCGTAATCTAGTCCTGATCTTAATCCATTGGATTGATTTTCTTGTCACAAGAATCAGCTTCCTGTAATGTCAAGATCCACGCACAGCAGGGTAGGCAGAGGGAACCTAGTATTAAGAAACTCCGTTCCCCACTTTCCGCCGACTTCTGAAGGCATCGCGATACTCAACAGAGTAGCTACAACCAGCCGCGTTTTGAGCCGTTGCGCCATGACTGCTCTCGAATTATAATATATAAATATTATTCTTATAATTTATAGTTTAATTTATTTTATGATAATATGTCATTCTAATAATACGACTGTGTTTTAAAATATAATGTTTTTTTAATTGTGTATATTTTGTGCATGTTTCGCCCTTTTTTGTGCATATTTTGTCATTTTGTTATTACATATAATCCGATGTCAACTTATAACATAAATACTTTGTCAATACATTGCAATTATCTTAAAAAATGTTTTATTCAATGTATACAAAGATCTTTAAAAAGAAGCAATTTGTTGATTGAACTGTTATTAAATGAAGCATTCAAAAATAAGAAAAAAAAAACAAGTATAATAATAAAAATAAACAGCAAAAGTAAACCATTCCACTCAACCATTATGATAATACTTTTTAAAAATGTTTAAAAATAATTATAACGCAAAAAGTCATTATGTACCACAAATTCTTCAACAAATTTAAATAGTTTAATAAGTAGGACTATAAACGAAGACCTTAATGTAAGTCTACTTAAAGTTTAAAGGATATAAAGTTTATTACATTTTTAAATATTTATACGAATGTTATAGCACTTCTATGATAGCTATAACAAGAAATAATCAAACTATAAGGTAATGAATCATTCTATCAATGTATACATCAAATTTAATATCATATTGATAAAAAGTCAATTGCAAATAATCTATTATAACATGAATAATACAAGATAATGTTAATTAGATTACTCACCAATTGATTTAGTATCACAGTAACAACAGCTGTTATCTTAGTAAAACTGGATAGAATATCTGAAACAACACAGAATAAACATTTACATAAATATAATTGCCAGATTATTTTAGGGAAATGAAAATTATGCATTCCCTCTAGATGGGTTTGAACTCTATAACCGTCAAGTTTAATTTCCAATGAGGCCGGTCGTGGCGCAGCAGCACGAGGTGTGACTCCAAAACTGACTGGTTGTGGGTTCGATCCCCACTCGAGGAGATGAAATATTTACTTAAATTTATATTTCCATTTCTTCGCTCTGGTGTCGAGGATAAGCGCGGCGTTGAGTTCAACGCCTCCAGAATTCAGCAGAAAGTGGGGAATGGAGTGTCTTAACACTAGGTTCCCTCTGCCTACCCTGCTGTGTGCGGGATACAGCGTGAAGCAAATTTTTTTTTTAAAATGGCATTAGTCAACATCATACAACTAATTGTAGTTGTACTTTGTATTTTTAAATGTAGCTATGTATCGGCATTGTCATATGTCCCGATTGTTAGCCCAAAAATTAATTGTCCCGAACAGGACAGGCATAGTTGTACTTTACACCTACACAGATTATTCCACACACTGTGTGAAAAGTTTTATTATTACTTTAAGATTTTAATTAGTGACTAATAATTTCGTAGAAATACAAATAAGTTTATTTGTAAGTTACACACAATTATTCAGGAAAATTAACTGCCTGCACATCATAAACCAAAACAATAAGAAAACTTGTTTAAGTTTTACCTTTATCCATCAAAACCATTTTATATTGATATCTATTCCCAATAAAAGTTTTTTAGTTAAATTTAAAACCCAAATAAATGGATAAAAATTAAATTAAAGCCTTATTATTTATTTTGAGGCCAGTTGAGGCGCAGTGGCACAAAGTGTGACTGTAAAACTGATTGGTTGTGGGTTCGATCCCCACTCTAGGAGATGAAATATTTACTTAAATTTATATTTCCATTTCTTCACTCTGGTGTCGAGGCAAAGCGCGGCGTTGAGTTCTGCCAGTCAACACGCAATGCCTCCAGCATTTGGCTGAAAGTGGGGAACGCAGAGTCTGAACACTAGGTTTCCTCTGCGTACCCTGCTGTATGTGAAATACAGCGTGAAGCTAATTTAATTTTAATTTTTAATTATTTATTTTGTCCCGCTTTTGGTGGAAGAATTCTGCTTTTTTACTTAAAATGTACAAAAATCCCAATTTTCACCAAGAGAAAATCTGGCAATGCTGCTATGTATCAATAGTGACTTCATGATTCCTATTTATTCACTTATGCTGACTTTTTCACAGTACAGATACTAAATGAATATTCAATAAAGCATTCTTTGCTTTCTATAACACACACTTTGTGTCATCATTATCATTTCATATTTAACTTGTTCTTAATAACAGATATGAAAATATTAATGAGGCGATTGTGGTGCAGCGGCAGTGTGTTACTGTAAATATGTAGTTTTGGGTTTGATTTTCACTGTATGGATTATTTAATATTTTAATTTCCTCATTTTGCAACAAGTACCTTACCGTAGTTGTAACAAGACAAAGTTGAGTAACACCACTCAACATGAAAATTACCATACACAGTAAAGCATACAGCAATTATAGCAAAAACAAAATTTAACTGTGCTATCTTGTTGAATATTTAAGTATTTTAATGGTGTTAACATTGGATAATACTGTTATTCCTAACAGGTGTTAATTATAATTAATTTTAGCACATATTTTTTTTATTTTTCCTTCTTGTTTAAATGGATAAGTCAATATGACATTCAGTTATTTAAATGCCTTTAAATGTTTACAATGTGCGAACCATGTGTTAACAACACTCTTTTTTCCAGTTCCAATTTGTGAGATATTGAACGTTAAGTGCCCCAATTTGTCAACAACAGTGAGACAACAATGAAAATAATTTAAATAAAATCATTCAATTGGGGATCAGACTTACAATCATCATATTTACAAACATACAATGTCTTACTACATCAGACTAGGTAACTAGGTTATCAAGTTTAGTTTGACTAATAAGTGTGATGACTTTTACATGTGCAATATAAGAGTATGTATTAATTAATAATTAAAAATTGTGCAAGTGTGACTGAGTCAATATTAAAGTTTTAACAAATATAATAAATTTACAGCTTATTTATATAAGTTAGTTAACATAAAACAACTATATTTGGTAATTATAATTACCAAATGATGCTTGCAAAATATTTTCCTTTTGGTGATCAGTTTGCAATTCAATATATTTAAATAATTTTTAAATTACTTCATTAACAGAAATACCTATATGGTATATAAAGAAATTAATAGTAAACATAGAAGTTATTGGATAATAATACAAAATATACATTACATATATAATATATAAGCTGATTTATGTAAGAGTGAAAGTTGATAGTTGGCAAATGACATTAAACACATTAAAATATACTGCTTATTATGCTTGCTTGGTGAGCAATTGTTATAAACAAAAAATATGCTAGCTGATGAAACAGTGGGCGTGTTCGTATTTATGAAAATAGAAATAATTTAGAACAGCGAGAAAAATAATTACATGATTTAACTCACCAAATAAAATTGCTGATATTATCACCACTGATGGTCATCACAGAACAATAAAGTAGGTACTTAATTGTAGCATTGTTAATATAAATTTCTAATATATTATACTAATGCAATTCCAGACAACGTTTGTCACCTCTTCATTTATCTTCAATAGATGACTAATATAGGTTATAAATATAACTGTTTACTTTTTAATCCTAAGGATGATTCATAAATTCTCGAAATTTGTTTACAATACTATAATTTACAACTGTACATATTACTTAAGCATAACTAGAAATAAAAAATAATTTAATATGAAAATGCATATCAGACACCCAACTCTTACTACTACTCCACTCCCACTCAGTATTGCCAACATACATAAATACATATTTGAAAATAAATAAATTACGGTTTTATACGAAGCAACTGGTTTACTTTTATTACAAAATCGTAACTTATACTTAAGACAGTGTCTTCAGTGGCAGATAGTTAAATGTAACACTAAAGTCAAAAAATAATATTTTCGTAAAAAAAGATTTGTAAGTAGAATATGACATGTTACTATTGTTTTTTTAGAGTTCTTTGACTGTCAGACTGGTGTCTTTTTAGTTGTAGCACGGGCGTATAAACGCAAAAAAACTTAAATTTATTAATTTTTCAATAATTATTTTTACGATTACATTTCAAGCATTAAAAACAAAAAACGCGAAAGTAATATTTTGAGCCTTGTAACATAGAGGCAAAACCGAAAAGTAACATAAAAGATTACAAAAGTAACAATCTGGCAACGTTAACTTAAAAGGCTTTTAGATGTATAACCCCAACGATTACAAAGTTTAAGTAAAAAACTGCCATCTATATTATAACTTTGTAAGTAAATATTACATTTTGAGTATCGACATCTATGAAATAACAATTGAAAGTTATAAATTCCATGACGCAGCGATAGAGGGAAGTACTTTACAGTGTTGTTGGAAGCTCGGCAAACCTTCACAGACGTATAAACGGGCTATTAGTTACTAGCGACCTGCTCGCGGTTTTATATAATTAATAATTTTTTTAACTGCATTACTTTCCTTTTCTAATAATAATATAATTTTACGAGTTCTAACACTTAGCACGCAATGCCTTCAGAATTCAGCAGAATGTGGGGACGGAGTATTTTAACACTAGGTTTCCTTTGCCCACCCTGCCATGTGCGGGATACAGCGTGAAAGTGATTAATATAATTTTTAAAAACATTATCTATTATTATATCTGTATATATAATAGGACTGTAACTCATCGCTGTCTCTACATGGAAAATATTTGAAAAAAAAATATTGGGCGCATTTATCAGTGTAAAAAATTATTGTCTGTTTGTCTGTGTATTTTTTCTCGCTAATATCAAAAACGGATTAACCTATTTAAATGCAGTTGTCACTATTGTATTTTGGCAAGCCCCTTAACATTTGGTGTTTGTTTTATTTTAATCGATTTATAAATATAAAAGTACAGAATGCGACAATATTGCTACGAATATTGACTTACTATTGCTTCATAGACTTAACGATAACTGAATTTCATACGCTAGTATATTGTAGTGCAATTTTTATTTCTCGTAACTTGGATAAAAAATCAAAACGCAAAATGAAAACAGTGAGATTAATAATACAATGAGATATAGTGGAAAACCAACTAGGCAAATTAGAATAGAAAAAGATATTAGGAAACTTAGGGCTAATATATGCAGATTACAACGATATATATTATCGCCCAATATTAATAACCTATCTCCAACGTCAATCTTCGATTGTTCCATACATCTATCCAATCTCTAGATTGGAAGATTGACGTTGGAGATAGGTTATTAATATTGGGCGTATATAGAGTGAAAGCATCTGCGCTACTTCATTAAGATATCTCAACAGTTTACACGTAGGATTTTTTTAAATTTCACGATGTTTATCCATACTATATTTCGTGTGACACAGTTACGAGTAGATATCAATAATATAAACACCTACTACTACAAAAATACTACTAAGCATTGCCAATCTGCAGCTTTTTATTCTCAAAAAACATACTAGAAAGAGAAAGGGATATACTCTCGTTCTATTTTACGCAATTCAACATCGCAGTCATTACCTACGACTCGATTTCGTGAATGAGGCATGTGCGGCGTTATCGCTTTGATAAGTTTGTGTCTGTGTGCTTAATTCTTGACAAATGGCGTTTCAGGAAGATTCCTTGAGTTCTTTATGTTTGTTTCTCGTAAAATCTTTTATCTAATATTGTCAATAATTCTTATGCTGGCTGGCTTAGCTTACACATCATGTAGTTATTACCCATCTAATGTACGTAGACGATAAAAACTTTTTGTCAAATCAGAGCACGACATGAAGAAATTATTAAATACTAGCGGCACCCATGCGGCTACGCCAGCTTGAAATATACGAATGTTTATTTAAGTGTATTTAAGAAAACACCGGCCAAACGCGAGTTGAACTCGCCCACCCGGCTTCTGTATCAATTTCTGGATTGTGATTGGGAAATATCTTATAGGTTGTGATGATGCGTGGATATATGCTCTTATATTGTATGAAATATCTATAAATTTTTACTTTTCGGATTATCTTTTATTTGTATTGTAAGATCTTACTTCGTCCTAAATTTTATAACTGTAGGTTAACGGGAAGTACACTATAGGATTTGATTGCGCGGTGAATTTCATCTCTATCTCTATATATAATAAGACAGTAAAATATTTTGTCTGAACATTTAGTAATTTTGACTGATGATGGATAGAGGGACACTTAAAAAGAATAATAGAAAGCAAAAATATATTTTTTTAATTTCTTGTCTGTCTGTCTGTCGATATGTATGTCCACATTTTTCTCTGAAAGTACTGAACCGATTTACTTAAAAGTTTCACCATTTGCTTTGTTTTAACTCAACTTAACTACTAAAGTTTGGTTCATCAAAATCGGTTCATTAAAAAAAAGTTATCGTCATTTGAATGAACTCAAGGCATTCGTTTGCCTGCGAATGTTATATAGCAATCGCGCTGGTAAGATTCCTGGCTAAAGAATGACATTCCAAACGTCTTGGTTATATGACTGTTGATAAAAATATATATTTTTGAAGCCCTATTATACAATATTTTATACAATAAAGTAAACAAAATTGATTTTTTAGGAAACTGGAGATACCCTTCATAACCTTCATAAATCATAACAGTTAAGCTTAAATCGTAATTAATTCAACACAGAGATAAAGAACGATTTGATCTTCAAAGAGATATCAAGCAAATACATAGATTTTGGTTCATTCGTTCGTTAGAAATAAATCTATATGCCTAAAAACATCCCTCCTACGTGTACTCTGTAATAACTACATATTTACCAATTGTACATTTAGCTATTAATATGTGTAACTAATTTAAACACTGTACAGGAGTTAATATGGAATAATTACAGTTATTTTACAAAGAATATTATGAATCCCTATCCAAATCAATAATGTAACATTTAAGGCTGTTTCTGAAGCAGTACATTAAATTATTAAGTGACATCAGCACATTTAACAGAGCTTTAAAAAACATAACATAGGTAAAAAGAACGTAATGTTACAAAAATATATACATGTAATAAATACTTAGCTTTATGTATATTTTATGAATATCAAATATTAACATTGGTTGTATTTTTTAGTTCGAAACAATCAAAAATTCTTATAGAAATTACGATAATGTCGTAAAAAAATCATATTAGAATATGATTTTTTTGATTTTTTAGATTTCATATTAGAATATGATTTAAAATCATATTACAGATTAAAGTTATAAAAAAATCTTAAAATAGATATTAGATGATAATATTAGAAGTCATTAAGTTGTCAATCAATTCTGCATATTAAATCAATAATCATGTATTTGAAGCGGGCGAAGCCGTGGGCAGGCCGCTAGTACAAAATAAAACAAAAACTATACATAATTGCACATATATTTTAATAGAAGCTTAATTTCTGTGCTCCAAAGTACTGTAAACCTGAATATCTGATAGTAATTTCAGATTAATACCTCAACCGCAACAGACGGACAATAAAAGGGTTCCGTTTTTTTTATTTCAGATACAGAACACTAAAAAATCATTAATTATTTTATTTTGGTTATGTATTAAATAAATCGTAATTTAAGCGTTGTCAAAGTTAATTTGATTAAAAAATAAAGTGGTTGTGTGAGGGGGTGGCAATTAACATTTGAGAACCCTTAATTTCGGTATTTTTATAATCATACAATCTCGAGTTTTTTTAACGTTATACAAATAATAATTTACTAACAATATCAAAGAACAATAACAACAAAACATTGATAACTAAAAAGTTAGCATACTTTAAATTGATATAACTTTTATAAAAGGATAAACAAAAAGACAGACAGACAAAAATGTTAAAATTGTTTAATTTTGTTTTGATATCGTGTAAAAAACTATATAGACTTGAAAATACATATTGATATAAAAAAAATCTTTAATTTTATTTTCATGTTTAGAAGATATAGGAAAGCAGTAACTTAAGATATCTTTTCATTTTAACCCTATATCTAATGTCCCGTTCCCCCAATCTAGTGCTAAGACACTGCTTTCTCCACTTTCCGCGCAATTTTCGAGCCATTGCGTATTGAGTGGTGGAACTCAACGCCACGCTGTGCCTTGTTACCAAAGCGAAGAAATAAAAGTATTGCTTAAGAAATATAAATAAGCTTTGCGCTGTATCCCGCATACAGCAGGATAGGCAGAGGGAACCTAGTATAGATAAGATATTCCGTTCCCCACTTTCCGGCGAATTCTGGAAGCATTGCGTGTTGAGTGGCGGAACTCAACGCCGACCTTTAGTTCGACACCAGAGCGAAGAAAATGGAAATATAAATTTATGTAACCGGTCTGGTGTACAGTCACACTTTGTGCCCTGCGCCACGACTGGTCTCAAAATATTAATACATTATAATTCATTTCATCGAGCCTCATTAAGGCTTTTGGGAAATTATTTGACCTTGTTTAGCTATAAATTACTGACGGTATATTAAGCTACTATACGGTATTTAGGGAGACGGTAAGTACGCGTGCACGGCAAGCCCAGTTTTCCCGCGTAATCTCCGATCCCGATCCTAAATTGTGAAATGTCGGTGCTTTTGCCAATATACAAATTGAAAACTCCGACCCTCTTACGATTTTATTATAAGTAGATATAGATAACTGCATCTTTTTGTAAAGACATCATACAGTTATTTTTACAAAAACATGGTAAGCCACTCTGTTCCTCACTTTCCGCTGCATTCTGGAAGCATTGCGTGCTGAGTGGTGGAACTCAACGCCGCGCTTTACCTGGACACCAGAGCGAAGATATGGAAATATAAATGTAAATAAATATTTCCTTTTGTCGAGTGGGGATCGAACCCACAACCAGTCACGTTTACAGTCACACTTTGTATTATAAAATATATTAATAATTAGGAATGCAACAGTATAAAGGAATAACTCACACCTAAATTTAAACAGTATTGAATCAAGAATATTTCCAACGTGTCAATAGAATATGCAAATTTACTACCACTTCAGCTTGCTAATCCTTGATAAAATGCAAATACTTTGGCCAGTATTTATAAACCGCTCTTAAGTCTGAGATCGATCTTGAGATGCCGTTTACATTCATAGAATCGAGATCAATCTCAGACTTAAGAGCGAGACAATTTCATATAATCATTTGTTTTATTCAAAAGGACAAGGCAAATTAGCGTAAGGGTCACCTGATGGTAAGTGATCACCGCCGCCCACGACCAGTGTAACACCACAGGTGCGTTGTCGGTTTTTAAAGTGAATATAGACGTGCTTTTTGAAGGAAGCTTGCGGCTTGCTTTGCGGAAGGGTAGCTCTCAAGTTTCTCGCCGATTTCGGCGATATGTTCGAATCTTGCTCTGACAATTTTCCACTTAAAAACCAAGCTAAGCAACAAAGAGGCTTGGCTTGGTCTTTAAGTGGGTCTTTAAATTTTATAATCAAAATAATAAGCCGCGTCCTGATTGGAATTGAGGTATTTTTTAAAGATTGTCGTTAATTTACATATAAGTTTTAAAAATCATTTAACAAAATATATTAAAAAATAGGTAAATATTACAAATAAAACAATGGCAGGATGTATTTTTACAACAGCCATTTAAAAAATATAATATAAAGTTTTAAATTGTGCATATATAATAGAATATTACAAAAGAACAAAATAAAATAATTAAAATCGTGAGAACTCTTAAGCCTTCGAAACTTAATGCTCCTTTTTGAATTATTTAAATTGCACATTTCATTTTAAAGATTTTAATTATTTGAAAATGTAAATCTGAAAAAATATATAATTCTCAAGTAGAATCTCCTGAAAATCAAAATGGTTTAGTCATCTACAAATACCACTTAATATAGTCAATATAGTGTACAGTGAAATTTTAAAGTAAATTTGGAAGGTAAAATCCTGAAGTTATGATGCAGTGAATGAGGAAATGTAATAATTGAGCAATGTAATGAGATCATATCAATAACAATGTATTTTAACTTTTATTATCGAAACACAAACGTCTACAAGAAGAGAAAGCTCTCTCTGGTCCTACTTGCTGGAATATTTATTGATGTGTTGTAGGTTATACTTAAATACTTCCCTCTAGATTGACCCAATTTCGTTTAGAGCCATTTATATTTTTATTATAGTAGCAAACAGCAGATCCTGGATTGATATGGATAAGTTTAAAAAAAAATGTAAATAATTTAAAGTCGAATCAACCAGTAAGCTTGTTTCTTATTTTTCTGACACTGCGTTTTCTCATCTCTGTGCAATCTGTCCTTAAAAAGACATCAAACTGTTCATTTGCTAAATATTTTTATTTTTGAATTATAATATGTAAATAATTTGAAATCGAATTAACCAGTAAGCTTGTTACTTATTTTTTTTTGTTTCAAAGAGTTCGTTGATGAGAATGTGAATCTTGCTGCTCGCGGTCACGTGCTTATGTATACAACCATTACTTATCTTAAAGCTTGAAATAAATTGCAGACGTGGTTTAATTGGTGTTTTAACTTTTATCGTAGTAAAAATCGAAAATATCGAAAGTCCCGGATTTTGTCATCCATTATGAACACCACCTAACCTAAAGCAGACTCTACTATTCTGCTAATATACTAACCAAATCTAAAACAAAATTACTACATGACCTGATCTGACCTGACCATGAGGGGCTCACAAAAAATAATGTATAAAACAATTGCAATTACTACATTCATATAAAAGAATTAATTTGTCAGTCAACATAATAATATTAAAAATGCATGTCCCACGGGGAGTATTAAAAACAATATACGAAAAACCAGTATTAGGAATTAATTAACTATTCTAACAAAAACATCTAGATACAAGATAACAAGATCACCTAATTTTGAAGTTTTTGTTGTATGTAACTTAAAAACATTTTTTAGAAAACATAAAAATCAGATTTTTTTTTTAAATTTTTGCTACCCAATGGTAATTACTAATAAATAATACACTTACGCGTATGCGCTGCCTTAATATTTTCATATAGTAAGTTCTATATGAAAATAATGTACTGAGGGTATTGTTTCTCTTAATAAGATCTACAAGAAATTCAGCGACAGCATATTCGTATCTTTTAAGGATAACGTTTAGTGAGCATATTTCTGTCTAAAAATAGTAATTTGAATATTTTTTTTATTCTGAGGGATGTGTTACTCCTTATGATTTTAAATACTTTATTCATTTTCTACGTTAAACGAAGATAAAATTTGCTCTTTATACAATTTTGAAATTACGAATAGTTTTAGAGAAAAACCTATTTAATTGTTGACACATCACTTCGGCTATTATAAAAGACTGTATCGGCTCACGTTTCATTTATCCCTTACTCTCAGCATACAAGTATAAATAAGTATATAAGTTACCTTAGCCATTTACAGAAAAAAAAAATAAAAACTATATATATATATATATATATATTTTCTTAAAATACAACAAATTTTGCGAACAAAATCCAGTCCTTCATGTCCCGAAGCTCCTCACAAGCAGCCACATAGTGATTGCAAATTGTTCAGGGACAGAAAACCCTCTTCCCTACTCACCCGGTGTAGCTGTAAAAGCCGTTAGGGTTAATAGCATAAACCTCTTGTTCGAAAAAAAACGAGCAAAATCAAATAAGTGCCCAAAAGACTTAAACTACTTAATGGCATAATTACGGCATCGTGGCACACTGGCACAAGCGTGTGACTTTAAATGCGACGGTGGTGAATTCAGTTCCCACTTTGGAAAAAGAGATATAATTTATTAATATTTGCATTTGGGTAAAAAGACAAAACGCTACCTAATGCACACAAATACGATGCTCCGAAAATTCCGCGGAATGTGAGTGAAAATCTTTAGTTTTCAATGTTTTGTTGTTTGATATTGTTTGTAAATTATTATTTGTATAATGGTAGAAAAAACTCGACATTATATGATTGTAATATACAGGGTGGAAGTGTTAGCGATCCTTTTACGGGAACAGCATATAGGGTAAAATATTTTAAATCCATATCTAAAGAAATTAATCAAGATACCTCAACAGTTTAGACGTAGGATTTTTTTTCATTTCACGATGTTTATCCACACCTGTATTTCGTGTGACGCAGTTACGCATAGATACCAATAACGTAAACACATACTACTACAAAAATACTACTAAAGGTTAATCAACTTTGAAATTTGCCGCCAATACCTACGACTCTATTTCGGAATGAGGCGTATTCGGCGGTTTCCCTTTGATAGGCTTATGTGTGCATGCGTCGTTCTTGACAAATGGCTTTTTATATTACAACAATAATTTTATTATTTATTATGTTTGAAAAAATCATTTTTTAATTTTTGGGAAAAAAATAATCATTGTATTAGGCTTTTAAAGAGTAGCTAAAACTGTGGTTTCATTTAAAGTGGTGCTGACACTTCCACTAGACTGAGCTTTGAATATTTAGAATTCTCCAATATAAGTTGACACCTTCTCAGGCAGCCGCGTAGTCCTCGCAATTTGTTAATGATAGATTTGTGGAGCAATATATAATATATATTTTAATCCGGAATTTTTACTTTTGCGAAATCGGAATTTATGTGGGAAAAATAATGTATGCAGTGTGTGCGCAGTTACTGTTTACCTAGACAAATATGAACTGTTAAACATTTCTTAATAAATATGACAATTCTTGCAACCAGAATCAAATCAATTCTGCCTTCCCAAAAGATTGAAATTTATAAGTATTTAGTGCACAGCAGTATAGATAACCAAACTAAAAAAGTTATCCATTTTTAGTGTTCTGTACCTCAAAAGAAAAAAAACGGAACCCTTTTAGGATCACTTTGTTGTCTGTCTGTCCGTCTGCTAAGACAATTTTACTTGAGTTCGCGTGGAGGTATGGTGAAAATAATATTCATATTCATGTTTACAATTACTTGGAGCACAGAAGTTAAGCTTCTAATACAACGCAGTTAAAAGAAATGAGCAGTTAAAAGAATGAACGAAATGTATGTATCGTTTTTATTTCATTTTGTATGAAATTCGCCAAGTAATCAAAAATGACTTCCCGTAGACCTACGGTTATCAAATTTAGGTTGAAGTAAGAACTTACAATGCAAATGAAGGAAAAATCCGAAAAGTAAATATTTATTTAGTTAGATATTTCATAGAAAAAAATATTAAAAACTTATAATTGTCGTTCCTTTCATTTGTAAGTGCACATGAAAGAAAGGAAGAAAGAAATGCAAGATCAGTGTAAATGGTAAGATATTAGAACAAGTGAATGAAGTGGTATATTTGAGGAGTATGTTTGGTAGAGATGGAAGATACGAGATGGAAAGGCAGAAAGGCGTATCGCTGCCGGTTTATGGTGCCTTTGCTGTATTGATGAGACGGCGAAACGTCAGCACAGCTGCACGTTTGGCCGTATACGCTGCAGTGTTGGTACCGACGCTATGATACGGCAGCGAAACGTTGGTATTACAGAAGAAGAATGAAAGAAAGATGAATGTCGTGGCGATGTGATCTCTTCATAGGACATGTGAAGTCAGCTTAGCTGATCGAATCCGCGAGATACGCAGAATGGCAGGTACTAGCAAGGATGGCACGGTGAGAATGAAGAAGAACGTGCTCAGCTGATTTGGGCACGCCGAACGAATGAATGTAGAAAAAATGGCAAAAAGATTTATGACGGAAAGAAATAGGTATGCAGAGACCGTAGTGTTTGGCGCTCCGTTCTTTTTGACTACCCCGCTAGGGATAAAGCTTGAAGCTAGATTATATTAAGTACAAACTTAAGTTTGTTAACTTTATTCGCCACAACATAAAAACCTATAAGGTTGTGTTGGGAAATCCCAATCACAATCCTGAAATCAGTACAGAACCCTCTGTGGGCGAGTCTGTCTGAGGGTATGGGTCCAAAAAGTCTGAAATTCTCAATCAGTTTTAACCTTTTAATAAGAATAAACAACAATTTTCTGTACATAATATGTAGGTATATAGCTTTTTGGCCGCTCTGGTTATGTTCCAATTTATTTCTTTTTTGAAAAATTCATAATAAGATTTAAAAAATCTGTCTTTACTTCAAATAAACAATGTTTAACTTCTCCTTGGAGGTGTATCTAATTTATTTATTATCACTTATTTAATGTGTATGTGTATGTGTATGTATGGTAGTATGATGAGGCGTAGAAACAAGGTAATTATTTATTTTTTTATCTTTTAAATGTTCTCAATTTACAATAGTCCGTGTCACTTAAGACTAAATTCCTCTCCTCAAGGGTTGTCTATTAGAGATTGCTGTCAGCAATAAGAACACATTCGCATGCTCTGAATGAATTTAAAGATTTTTTGTAATTTTTCTATAACAACTTTGTGTGCAATAAACCTTTTCTATCTATCTATCTTATTTACCTGTTTGTCTTTAACTTGATTTCATCTTATTTCTGCGTGAATTATTTAAAAAAATATATTTCTAGCCATATAATCGTTATATTAATTTATATTTATTTTTTTTAAGTTAGGTAAGTGGGGAACGGAGTGTCTTTATACTAGGGTCCCTCTGCCCACCCTGCTGGGTGCGGCATACGAACTGAAGCTGATTTTTTAATATCATTTTTAATTTTAATATTACTTATCAACTCTCAAACTTTGTTAGATAGATTAGTCTAGTCTATATTGGTGAAAAAAGTTTAAATCTGGTAGAATCTGATGTAAAGTATATAATCTTTAGCTCACTATCATCTAAATTATTTGCATTATCAGATTAAATAATAATGGATAATTTCTATAGCCTATACGATAAGATCTATTGTTACGGATACGGCACGTTCAGTGATAAGTGAATATAAGATTTTGTTTGTAATTTGAATTAGTTGTTATCAACATGTACTTATAATTTGATTGATTTATACTGATAACAAAAAAAAATCAGCTTCACGCTGTATCCCGCACACAACAGGGTAGGCAGAGGGAACCTAGTGTTAAGACACTCCGTTCCCCACTTTCTGCCGAATTCTCGAGGTAGGATTGCGTGTTGAGTGGCAGAACTCAACGCCGCGCTTAACCTCGACACCAGAGCGAAGAAATGGAAATATAAATTTAATACTGATAACAGTTAAAAATAATATTAAATTGATGTTAAAAATGAATAAAAAAATCTCAATCTATAATGTTAAGAGGCTTTCGTGACACTGTATTTGTAAAAACATTGTGTACACACAAATTGCAGTTCAATTTTTTATACGTTTTCTTAATAAGTATTTTTCTTTACTAAGTGTGGAATAACACGTTAAAATTGATAAAAATATATTTCAAAAATAATATTCCCTCTTGCTAAACGATAATTCTAGGTAATTCTCCTATCTCCCTATGTCCAATCTCCCTACAGAGACGCTAATAACATAAATGAGTTATTGTTACGTTCGTATAAGAATCTCGACGTAGCTCGATGAGAACGTATGGCTTAGTTGGTTAGAGTACTTGGCGCGGGTTCAAATCCCGCTACGTTCAATTTTTTATACGTTTTCTGAATAAGTATTGTCTGACATAGCTAATTACGACGAACTCTAACTCTCCCATCCACTTCTAATTTTTCTATCATCATGAAACTATTCTTCATGAAACCTGTTTTTCTTAGTTTCATATAATAATAAGTTATTTTTAAAACTTTAAATAAACTTATTTTGCCTGAAACTAAACAAAAGAAAGCATAAATACATATATGTATTATAGAGGGGGGGCCAAAGTTCCTGTGAACACACACCCAAAACCGGTAAGACCTATTAGGGAATATGGAGTTGTGGTGGTTACTTTGGCAGTTATTAGTTAAATAAGGTTCAAGAAAGAGTATCTACCTAACTTTCCTTAAGTTTTTTTTTAATATTTTATTGGGAATAATATAATAGGACTACGCACATCATCCGTATGTAGGACAGGTGTGTGATGCCATACAAATGGTATGGGATGGTACTGTGGAACACATCAAAGACAGCCTGATACTACCTATTAAAACAGCGGAAACTTTCTCCACTTGTACGAGAGACGTCTCGTCTCGAGAGAAGGTCCGCTTTTTCCGGACTACCGTCGCCTTCAGAATGCCCCGGAGTTTCTCCATGTCTCTCTTGCGGTAGCTCCTCTATTTATAATGCATGAAATATTAGGTGATGTAGTGGTGACGAGATCTAAGTGTTCACTTGATGTTTGTGAGTGCAATGTCCACTAAGCGTATTAAATAACATTTATTTTAAATCTATCAGTTGGGTCAGAGTACTTACATTTATATTTCCATTTCTTCGATCTGGTGTCGTGGTTTAGCGCGGCGTTGAGTTCTGCCACTCAGCACGCAATGCCTCCAGAATTCGGCAGAAAATGGGGAACGGAGTGTCTTAACACTAGGTTCCCTCTGTCTACCCTGCTGTGTGCGGGATACAGCGTGAAGCTAATTTTATTTCAATTTTTTTTTACCAGTTGGGTAAGAGAAAGCACAGTGGTTCCGCAGCTCAACAAAGTCTCTCAACCGTTAGGTTCTCACTGGCCTCCCTATTACTTCCGGAGGTGCTTAAAAAATATTGGGCAACAGCACACAGACGACGCTGAGAACATAAGCTATAGCTTGATGCCATAGCCATGTGAGATTTTGATAGATAAAATAATATCAATTTCACAGATTATCATAATAATTTCAATGACATTATAAATTTACTTAATATTTGTTGGTATAGTTAATGTAATATTTTTTTTTTACATTAAAATGTACAGTTACCAAGGATATAAAAATTGATTTCTTAACTTAACAAATAAGCAATCAGTTGGTCATTTACAAAGGGCAAAAAATAAATGTAATTTTGATGCGCGATTTGTTTCAATAATTCTCTGAATAATATGAACGCTTGTGGTAGGAAAGTCAAAATAAAAGAAAATTGACCTCCTTAAGCAAATTAATGTTATGAATTAAGTCATTGAAGTAATATTAATATTAATAGTATCTTATCTTATATTACTTACCTATACAAATGAAAATTGGTTTTAGTAAAGCTAATAATTATGTTATTTAATAATATAGTAATTGAGGCCAGTCGTGGCGCAGTGGCACAAAGTGTGACTGTAAAACCGACTGGTTGTGGGTTCGATCCCCACTCGAGGAGATGAAATATTTACTTAAATTTATATTTCCATTTCTTCGCTCTGGTGTCGAGGACAAGCGCGGCGTTGAGTTCTGCCACTTAACACGCAATGCCTCCAGAATTAAGCAGAAAGTGGGGAACGGAGTGTCTTAACACTAGGTTCCCTTTGTCTACCCTGCAGTATGCGGGATACAGCGTGAAGCTGATTATTAGTAATTGTATAATCTCTTGAAATTGCATTATGTTTAATTTGAAAAGATATTTCAATAATACAACATTCCATATGCTTTTTCAAGATCGTGCTCTTTGAATCTCGCCAATGTAATATTGGGTATTCCTCGAAAGCTGTTTGATTAATAAGCAAAAAGTATCGTGCACATGTTATTTCCGTTCAGAAATATCATCCAATATTTTGTTATGACAGATATATTTTAGTAGAATTAAAATATATATATATATATATATATATATATATATATATATATATATATATATATATACATATATATATATATATATATACATATATATATAAATATATATTAAGTAGACTTAAAATTTATAAGACATATTATTTACCTGTTTATATGTAAACAAGAATATTACCTACTAAATGAAAAAAATCATGAGAAAAAAATATTAAATGATTATAAATTTATGCATGTAATTTCGAACATGAAAAAAATTACTCATTAAGAATTCGTAATAAAAAATTTGGAAACTGTCCGAAGATGCGCGGGTTCAAATTCCGCTACGTTCCTAGTTTTCAACGTTATCTTAATTATTTTTTTTTTCTAAGTGTGAAATAACACTACTAAAATGTAAAAAAATATGAAGAAAACTAGTGAAAAAAATGGAAAAAAATAATGGTCTAAGCCTGAATACGAATAAGAAGAAATCAAGTGCATGAAGTGGTATATTTAAAGAAATAAAAAAGAAATATATATAATACAATATTTTTTCATAAATTACATAAGATGGATAATTTGATGAGGTAATATGGGATGGATAATAGTAGTGTATTGACTATTCGAATAGATAAAGCACGTTTTTTGTGTTTTAATGATAAATAGTATTATCGTGCCGCGTGACGTCACAGTGATCGAGATATATAGACGGCCGATAGAGGCTCTCGCGCACATTGCAAGTTTATCCGCGGGTGACTTGCGCACTGTCGTAATTTAATATATGAATATTTTATTTACAAATTTAATTTGGGAACACCTTAAATAAAATAATTTTTGTGTATAAGTGTTTACTTAGTGTCATATATTTTGGGGTAAGTGAAATATTTAATAATAATAAAATTTTTAAATAAATAATATATGCATTATTAGTATTATATATATATGACTTATCGTAAATGTGACATTTTTATTATATATATATGATTTTATGTTTTTAATATATTATAGATGTTTCAAAATGAATCTTTTCAATTATGACAAACAGTATTTGATAAATATCAAAAATTAAACAAAAGTGTGACAGTATTGATATGCTAATAAATATTCTCCTTCTTATTGCTACAGTGAAAATAACAAAAAAAAAGATTAAACGAAGTTAACAATTCATAATATTGTAATTAGGTTAATAATATTCCAACAAATAACAATTAATACGCTATAATTATGTCGTTACTTTTACCTTGTATATAAGTCAATGCTAAGAAATTGTTTTTACTTAAGAATTTCAATTATTTTACTCGAGTATTCTGCAGGATAAAATATTTCCTTAATTAATGACAAGTTCTGATACCGCAATTATAAGCGTATAGTTATCGTAAGTTTCGTATTGGAATATAAAACGATTAGTATCCACATTGTTCCAGAATAATCTATTTAACTGTAAGTGAAACAAAGTAAACTTACAAAAGAAAAAAATAATATTCGACCTATCTGAATCTTTTATAAAAATATATTTTTATATATTTATTTTTCTTAAAATATATAAATACATAAATAATTATGTACCTCATAAATAAAACTAGGTTTTACATTGTGAAGTCAATGTCAATATTTATTTAATTTTAGTGAAGGATAATGCTTACATCCGCACTTTACTTTTACGAAACATTAATTATAAAGGTGTAGATACTGATAACGCAAATATATATATATATATATATATATATATATATATATATATATATATATATATGATAGATCAGCTTCACGCTATATCCCGCACACAGCAGGGTAGGCAGAGGGAGCCTAGTGTTAAGACACTCCGTTCCCTACTTTCTGCCGAATTCTGGAGGCATTGCGTGTTGAGTGGCAGAACTCAACGCCGCGCTTAGCCTCGACACCAGAGTGAAGAAGTGGAAATATAAATTTAAGTAAATATTTCATCTCCTCGAGTGGGGATCGAACCAACAACCAGTCGGTTTTACAGTCACACTTCGTGCCGCTGCGCTACGTCTGGCCCCAAATGATAGATATATATTTATATATATTAGGCATTATTATACTAGACAGACAAAGTATATGACTTTTCAAAAATATATAATATATTATTTCGTTTATAATACATACTATAGTAAAAAAAGATCGCAAAATATGCCTAACGCCCCAATAAAGATTACAATTTTGATATATTCACGCGGAAAATCTTAATTGGTTATAAAAACATTATTTTAATCCGGTTTGATTGTGAGGACACCATTAGGAAACTTTATGCTTGCTCAACAACTTTATAATTTATTCATTTGAATTTGATTTTAGTTTTTGGTTTACTTCATTTAAATTTTATTAAAAAAAATACATCTTAATGTAATGCTTAGTTACCTAGCCAAAACGTAATAAATATAAATAAGAGTATATACAAATTAAATATCAACATATTTACAAAATACTAGGCACTGTAAACTAAAAGTAGTAAGACCTAATGAGTCATCATTTCCAATAACCTAGATAATAGTAATTCCAAGGATCATTGCAAATCTATATACATAAATTTTAATATTATAAATCTCAGCAATAATTAAAAAACACCTTTCGCGTCGGATAGTCTTCTTTTCGATGAATGCCAGAATAAGATCACGTCAATCGTTTCAATGTGACCCACTGTGTCTGCGGTCAGAGCTACCTCGGACCTATGAAATGTGTCATACATTCATAGGTTCGATTCGACCACGCAGGCGAAGCTGCATGTAAAAGTAGGTAAATGCATTAAAATACAATATATATTTGGTTCAATAATACCAAAACTATGATTACGTTAATAATAACAAAAAATATTGTATCGATTATATTTAAAAAATTAACAAATAATAATCTGCCAGGTAGATAGGTTTGTGTAGAACTGGCAATACCTGTTTTTGTTGTTATTATTCTACACGTTATCAAATATAACAACTAAAGAAGAAGTTGCCAGCCAGTCGTGGCCAGACGTGGCGCAGGGGCACAAAGTGTGACTGTAAAACCGACTGGTTGTGGATTCGATCCCCACTCGAGGAGATGAAATATTTACTTACATTTATATTTCCAAAGTGGGGAATGGAGTGTCTTAACACAAGGTTCCCTCGGCCTACCCTGCTGTGTGCGGGATACAGCGTGAAGCTGATAAGAAGAAGTAGCGATTTTATGTATTCATAGTCATTTAGAATTTTTATTTAAAACAACAAACCGTAATAGTTTTTTTTTAATTTTTCGTTTATTTTTCGAAGCGTAGTGTTAGCTGTGACCTTTTTGCAAATGATGCCTAGAAATGAATACATCTAAAGGAAAACGTAGCGAATTCCAAACTAGTGCTGTGTGAAAGTGTCGAAAGGGCTAACTGTAGTGCGTATTTTCTTTATGATGTGCTCTATGGCTTCTTATAGTGTTTGTCTATACAGTGTCCTTCAAACATGGACGCGCTTTGGAATGTAAATTTATCTCGAGAGCTAGCTTTTACGATGGCCTTGTTGAGATTCACCATCTTGTATTTAAAGTATTAACTAATATTATCATGGACTTTTTACATATAGTAATAAATATGTACATTGAGTACAGAATTAATTATAAATCGACATAATATAAACTTCTCCTTATTTGTAATTTCATACTTATATAGTTTTTTTTTCAATAATTAATTGTTTCAGTAATCAATTTTTTCAATAAATAACCTTTCTATAAAAATATAGATATTCAATTTTTGTTGACTTTAAATTTATCATACAGTTTTATTATAAAAGTTGTCATACCATAATAAGGTTAATATAATATAATAAAGATTTTAAACTTTTGCTAGACTTTGCAATTGATTCATAAATGATGTCTGTAACATTTTATTATCTATTAAATTTAACATAAATTGTGAACGTGATAGAACTGTTCAATTTAATTTAATAATTCTTAAGAAATAAATATAAATTTATTAAAGATTTAAAAAGAATTCAATTAAAAAGTGATAACAAATTTAAATTATAAAAATTAAAGCATACACGAGTAAAATTTATTTTAAAATTAGACTAATTTATATTTCGCAAAATCACAAAATATTTTACAAGGGCAATTGTATTGCATTCTACTTTATTAAAAATATGAAATTAGTGGCTTGGCTTGGCTTTGATATACCACAAAATAAGAATATTTCTAATCAATCGTCTTCGTAGAAAGATAGATACTATATAAAAAAGAATAAAAAAAGAAGCAGCTTCACGTTTACCACGCAGCGCTATAGGATAAAGAGAACTTAGTGTTAAAACATTCCGTTTTTTATCCAAATTCGAAAAATATCGTGGTAATTGTGGATATTCATCCAATGATCTACATGCTTTGATTAAAAATATGTAGATATATATCACAATTACAAAATGTTATTTAATTAATATTTTAAAATACATCTAATTAGAATTAAGTATATGGTAAAACTAAAGCAACATGGTATGGGTAACATTGTTTACGCAATTAACGAAGGCTTCAATGCTCTAATACTTTTACTAAAATCATTGGCCAATTTGTATATTTAAAATAATATATTAGTTACACACGAGCTTATTCGGTACAAGGTTTCATAGATACTTCGAAAGATGGGCGGTGTATAATTAAGCGAAATAAATATTTTTTGTAGAGTCATTTTTTTATTTTTTATTTTAATAATATGGACGTTACAATATTAAGAGTTATTATATTTTAAAATATTTTAAAATAATTTGGTAATATGTATGTATATTTTACTTAAGTAGTAACTCGAAACAGTACATTGCGTAGGATACTTTTAGTATCAATAACTAACGACTATTATTTATTTATGTAGAAAACCTACTTCAGAGTTATGTTCTTAGCCAATCCTGTAGTGGACACATCCGATATCAGAAGCATATAATAGTACTTTGAATGAATACAAAATAGTTTTTTATTTTTTCACATTTTTACGGATTTATAGAGTAAAAGGCCACCTTCCTTCCGAACCATTTAATTTTGCGCTTAAAAAGGAGGAAAAGGAGACAAACGAAGCGGAACCTACTCATCGTTAACCTATATATAAGTCGCATATACCATAAGTTTATTTATGTATATATATATATATATATATAAACTTTATAAGAAAACAAAATTATAGATTAAGATTTAATTTTATACAATCTGAATTAAGCTATGGATATAATGTTCACACAAGGTAGCCACATTCCTTTAATTTTTTATTTTTTTATTTTTTTCTTCCTTTGTCTTACAAATATAAAGACACGGAAGACTTTCTGATTGCGTAATAGTTGTTGTATCCTAAAATCAATATTTCAATAAATATTTGCTCATTTTAATTGGTTATTACACTTATAATATGTAGAAATAATATTTATCTTCGTCATTGAACAATTTATATTGCGTCATTTGACTCTGGTATTTATTGTTATGGCATACAATTTAAGAAAATAAATATTGAAAACAAGAAGTATTTTAATTAACATCGCACGCCTTGGTTGCACTGAATAGGAAGAATAAACTTTATATTTATTTAAAGCAAAAGAATAACAGCTCGAGTTCGAGGCCCAGTTTTTATGTGGTAGTACCTAAGTATGTCAGAATAAAGAGTATGTACCCAATTGAATTTCTACACTCGGTAAATAGGATAACATTGTTTATTAATAAACGTTAGCATGGCTATAATAAAATACTGACTTTATAATATCTTACTTTGCATGAATATTTACATTATGAACGTGTTGAAGAGCAATGACTCTATGTATATATACTAAAGAATGCATCACATTCGTATACTATGTATATTTATAAAAAAATGCCAAAAAAATTAAAATTTACTTTATATAACTATTGCAATATTTATATAATACAAAAATGAACCGTAATTATACAAAACAATACACCCGACTGCATAAATTAAACTAAAGTATCCAATAACACTCGCGCCATCAAGATAAACCCAACGACGTATTATTTATCTAAATCGGTTTACTGGTTTAACATTTACAAGGGGACGAAGGAACGGACATAAATATTAACTTATATACCTACGGGTTAAAAACATAACTCTTCTTTTGCAGAAAAAGTATAAAGAATAAAAGATTACGGTATTTTAAATATTTACAGACCCTATTAGTAGTGAATCCGTTTTGTGGCACCTTACCATGTCGCAATCGCTACGTCTTATAATAACAATTTAGTTTATTACTTTGTTTTGTAAGCTTGCAAATTAGATCTGTGAGACAATTTCACTCTATAATTACGACTAAAGTTATAATTATTTCAATGGGTTTTTTTAAATCGTGATGAAGACTTCAAAAACTTGGCAGGAAACTACCTGTTTTTTATAAAGAACACGTAAAGCTTGCTCTTGATAATTATTGGAGCTAAAGTAATTATAAAATTACAATATCGATTGTTCGTTTGTCTTTTACTAATAAAATGAATACATTTAAATAATAACAAAAGTATTTTATTGACCCAAAATGAGTTAATAATAATAATACGTTTTTAGGGAAATATATTCACATAATATCGCATAATTAGTTTTCTGGAAAAACTGAATGTTCGCAAAATGAGTTAATATGATAATTTTTGAGAGGTTTTGAGGTGAAGCTGATTAGGGCTTTCTCATATATTTGTCGGCTTTACGTGACTCTTAATTTGTGGTTGTATAATATATTTTCGAAAAATATTAAACTACAGAGTTTGTTTTAATAATTTCTTTGTAAGTATTATGTAGCACACATTTTATGTCATATTTAATTTTATGTTCAATGTCAAATGCTAGCATGGACTTATAGTAGGTATATAGTTCTAGGGTTGCATCAAATAGATAAATATGTACATAGATAATTCAATGTTTTGAAATATATTATTATATCATTGATCTTCACGTTTATAATGATCATCATCCCTTGTACGTTAATGCCCTTTCACAACCCTGATTTAGAGAAATTAAAAATATTCAACATTTAAGTTGTTTAATACATATTATATCAAGCACCCAATAAAGTAGGAGTTATTTATAATTATCATAATTATATATGTATAAATATCACATGCTTCTCTATAAAATAAAGACATTTGTAAGACATTATAAATATTTGTAAGAAATCAAAGATTATAGTTATTTTCAATTGTTAAATTGTATAATTTTTTAAACTTACCTAATTATATTTACTTCCAATTTCTTGTAAAGCTTACAAGGGCCACATTACACATATATCGATCTGTAATGTATTACTATTCGCATTTAAATCTGTAACGTTAACATTCGTCCAACTTCCTGCATTGCATCGTACAGATTCTTAAAGGGTTTACTCATTTTCCTTATTCTTCTATATAGATTTTTTTTAGTATACTATAATAGATAGGTAACTTTTAAATTGTAAAATAAATATTATTATCTATATACTAATAATATGAGAAACAAAAATTTTGTACCCCATTTTACGAAAATTACTCGGAAGCAGAAGTGTGAAATTTGGCACAATTTAGTTTATATAAAGAATGAATCCAGAATGCTAATATATATATTTTTAATACCACACACACTACCATATTACTAGAGCAACGCGTGTTTACGCGTCAATTGGTTGTCTATGGTAGGGGAGCCGAAGCGGGGACCTCGGGATCGTCAGATTATGGGATAGCACGTTTAGGGTAGTAAGATGAACCATATTTATCTTAACTTGAAGCGCTTGAATATTTCAAAATGATGAAAAAAAAACAGATTAATATACTTACATTTGTAGGAATACGTAGGACATGGGTGATTTCAATAGTTGACGCGCTCGAGTATGTCCATGCAATAGTTCTTTTACATTTTTGAAAATGTATACCCGCTCACCCTACCGATCAAAAGATATATATTATATGAGTTTTTTCTTGTTATCATCTAAGCTTCGCAACCCAATAGGTCTCTATGACGCTCGAGTAAATCCCGATTTAACATCGTGGGCTCCTCTACAACTAGTATTTTTAGATATTTTAAATAACTTTATATACTTACACAATTGTGTAATAATATTCCATCCTTATATGAAACACTTAACTTATTTATACATCAAATGAGAAGTGACTATTTTTAGCGAGTAAATGATAATTACTAAAAAAATTATACGTAAGTCAAACAGTAGATCTGTATTAATTTTTAAGCTATTTGTTACTAACGTTGAAAGTAATCCATAGAAATACAATACATAAGGTTAAGGCAAAAGTATTTTCGTATTGTCCATACAAAGAAAAATATTTATTTTAGGTATATTTTTTTATTTATTTATAATATAAATGTACCCTTTTAATCGATAACTTGTTGCCATTTTATGGGTAGTGCCATGATCCTATTCCTGTAGAATTTTTTTATTAAAAAAATCTGACCACTGTTTACAGTGTTCTTTTGAAGTTAGTTTTATGCTTCCTAAAGAGTTCTGCAATGATCGAAACTGGTGGAAATTTGACGGAGCAAGGTCAGGGCTCTAAGGAGGATGCATCAACACATTCCAGTCAAGTTCTCTCTCAGAATTGTTACGTTTCAACAAAGAATCGTAAATGGAAACACGTTGCGTTAGGTTAGGTTCTCTCAATGAGATCATGTGGTACCCAAATGTCAATTTTTTTCTTGTACCCGGACGTAAATGACGTAAAACTATTTTATGATCAATATCCAGTTCTTTAGCAATGTCGTAGCTACTAATATGTCGACCTTGCTCCACCTTCTCAAAGATGGTACTGATTTTATATGTGACAGGGCGTCCACAGCGAATCTCATCTTTCACACCAAAATTGCCAGACTTGAAACATTTGAACCACATTTATGCTACTCTTATTGATACCGCATTAGGTCCGTAAACCGCACAAATTTTATTCGCGGCGTTTGTCGCATTTGGAACCTTTTTTGTCATAATAAAAAAACTTTAAAATGTACCGAATTTCTTTGTCACTTACATTCATTTTGCTTGCTTGAAAAACAATTGAAAAATGGTGAGAATTATTTTTTTTTATTTAACAGTATTAAAACCAGCCAGTTACATTCAGTACAGACAAAGAGGTTTGATTACTAATAATACATTCAAAATATGAAAATGCTTTTGCCACGACCTATTATTATGACATATAGGTAGTATTTCTACGTAATAGGTAGAGCCTATGATTTGCTACCTACGAATAAGTATCCTCTTATTATAATAACGTTGCACATTATCAAGCACACAGCAAAGATATATTATAATATGAGATATAAAATAATTTGAATTATACATTTTCATATATTATAATTATTCCTGTTTAGCGGACGAAGGTGGAGAAGCTATAAGTCACGTTAATGGTAAGGATGTTTATGATAAAAACACAAGCAACCGCAATAATTTTAATTAAATAATAATTTCATTTGAGGATATTTATGGAAATACAGAATAAAAATGATGGTAACGATATATATATATTTTTTTCTTAAATAGTGGGTGATATACCATAAGAAGGACGCGTGTATAGGTATGTTCTACCTAATTTAATAAATTAATATGAGTATATTAATTTTTTATCTACATAATGACTTGCTAACGTTGTTAGCGTACTATTGTTTGCATAAAATTCTTTTTTAAATATTCATACGAGTATATCTAAATCATCTTGTTTAAATTAGTTATATAATATTTTTCGCACAAGGCATTTTGAATTTTAATTTTATACTAGGAACCCGCTCGCGGCTTCGCCCGCTTGTACAATACAGTTATTTATCTGAATTATTTTCGTGATAGTTTCGTGATACTTACATTATCATGTTGACAACAGTATCCATATATTAATAGCTAAAGTTTAAGCCAATTCAATAAAACACTAATTTCAGGGCATTAATTAATGTAAAAGAATAACTACATATAATAGAAGTACCATTTATATTAACATATACCTTTTATGTAGGTATAGACAGCGATATGTTTCAGTTTTATTTTAAGTACATATTTTGATTATAAAATTATTTGTGCGATTTTTGTGGAATTCAAAGTATCAGTTTCAGATATTCAATGCATAACTACAATATGCCGTGGGAGCGGGGAGCCACTAATATATAATACTAGCGGCGTTTGCGCGGCTTGCCCTGCAACTACTTTTATTTATTGAAAATAAAAATAGTATTTTAAACCTTTTGGGAAATATCCCAAAAGGTTTAAAACAAACAAATAATAATTTGTTTTTACTCGTAAGAATTTAAAATCTTACGCTGTTTCTTGTCACATTTGTATCTGCGCGGTAGGTAGTTGCACGCGGCAACCGCCGACATTCCTGCGTAAATCAATATATATAATCTTAGTCTGGACAAACATAAAGACAGACAGACGTAATCAAAAAGTTGAAAATCGTTTGTTTGTGTGTTAGTATCGAATAAACAGCTATATGCACTTGATAAAACACAATTATTGAAATCACGGACAGACACTTTTAATTTTAATTATATGTATAGACACAAACGATTTAACATTGTGTCTATACATATAAGAAAATTTAATTTTAATTATATGTATAGACACAATGTTAAATCGTTTAATATTTTTAGTAGTTACTTAAATATTTTTATTGTTGTAAATAGATACACATAAAGTTATTTTTCTCACGTAAATGTTTAAGCTTGAATAATATAGGATTTATTATAATGATTTAATTAATGGAAATATAATAGCTACAATTACATTTTTTTTTATTTCACAATTAACTTACGTACTATGTAATATTTTGGGTATAGTCTATTTATTTGGGAGTGAGACAAAAAGTAAACAAAGATAGCAAAGTTTCTCAAACTTTTATTGCCTTTTTGTATTTCTATTTATTTTTTGTAGCGAAGGTTTTGCCATACATGGTTATAGCAGCTATACTTTACTGTTTTTATGTTATCTTTTCTTAAAACTGCACTCCATGATAAAAACGATAAAAACTAAACGATAAAGAAAGGTTGCCTAATATTAAAAAAAACTATTTATTTATAAATTTAAATAGACTATATTTATATACGTATCGTTAATTTAGATAAACAGTTATAATTATATTGAAATGTAGGATACAAAACTATTTTTTAGTCTACAACTTATTAATGATGAAATGTATTCGAAGTTTGAGAACAACAACAACTGATTTAGTTTTGCGTTTGGATGTTTTTACGTATCAACTTTTTAATAAATAATTATTAAGAAAATAATTTAAAACATTTATGATATTCGATGTCTAATACGCTTTAAGGGGCTATTTATATAAGTTCTAAAGATATTGTTATATAGTCTTATATACAGTGCTATCAGCATATTTCTTCCATAGATAATTATATAAAATATATTAACTCCATTAATCTAAAATTTTTTCTAGTTTCTTTACTTTTTATCTCACTGGCTCTCTGAATAGGGTATAGTTATCATCAATGTTGATCATAATCATAACCTTCTTTAGTGGTATGTTGTTAGTTTTATTATAAAAGGAATTAACTGGAGTTTCCTGTCTGTATGTACCTCATAATACTATTAAGTTATGTATTATTTTTAAGTTTGTTTGTTGTTTTTTTTTTATGTGCAATAAAGTACATTTATGTACTATTATTATTATTCTTCCAGGCCAGTCGTGGCGCAGCGTAATAAAGTGTGACTGTAAAACCGACTGGTTGTGGGTTCGATCCCCACTTGAGGAGATGAAATATTTACTTAAATTTATATTCCCATTTCTTCGTTCTGGTGTCGAGGCAAAGCGCGGCGTTAAGTTCTGCCACTTAAAACGCATTGCCTCCAGAATTCAGCAGAAAGTGGGGAACGGAGTGTCTCTAGGTTCCCTCTGCCTACCCTGCTGTGTGCGGGATACAGCGTGAAGCTGGTTATTATTATTATATGTTATACTCAGTCGCGTTTGATGGTTAACATTATAGGTCCCTAACATGAAAACTAAGAGTGACTTTGAGTGCTTGTTCATAGAAAAATAAATATGGACGACACATTAATGGCCTTTTGTATTCTATACGAGATCGGTTAACTATTTATCAACAGTTACATGTAAGATGTAAACATGCATTAGTTATACGTGGGCGGTCTTACGCATTGTTATTATATCAACGTATGGACGAACGTATGGACTCTATTTTATAAGTTAAGAAATAAAATCATATTATGTTAGGTACACATTGTACCCCGCATACAGCTGGGAAGGCAGTAGGAATCCAGTGTTAAGACACTCCGTTCCCCACTTTCCGCTGAATTCTGGAGGCATTGCGTGTTGAGTCTCGGAACTCAACGCCGCGCTCTCTCTCTAACTCCAGTGCCAGTCACGTTTACAATCACACTTTGTGAACCTATATTTCTATGCACAGATTAGTGCATATCTTTAAATATAATGGATGGATGAACTATATTAGAAAATGGACAATCTCGTAACTATCATAGACTGCGGTCAATAAATAATTAGTTATATACACAATGTTAACATAATATAAATCGAAATAGTATTATGGTATAATTATTTTACACTATAAATCTTCCTAGAGAGGATAAATTATGAATTTATCTCTGTAGGTACGAATAATTGTTTTTATAGCTTCACGCTATCTCGTAAATAGCTGGGTAGACAGAGGGAACTTGGGAACTTAGTGTTAAGGCACTCTGTCCCCACTTTCCGCCGAAATCTGGAGGCATTGCGTGTCAAGTGGCGTTACACTCATTATATTCTTATATTTATCTTGTTTTCTTGATTAAAATAAATTCATATGTATAAGAACGGATACATAAAAATCTTTTATAAGAAATAAATTGAAATGTTACATATTACTTTGTTATATTTTATATTACATTTTTTTTAATAATTTTAATAGTAGGTATGTTTACACTTATATTTATACGATTATACCGAATTGTTAGTGAGAGACAATTAATGCTTTATGAAGTTAATTTAACTTAACTTAGCTTCACGCTTTATCCCTTGCGGGGTAGTCAGAGAGAACGGAGCGCCACTTCCTCGTCACCACCTCCCGCGGTTCCATTATGAAGTTAACTAAATTAAATGAAAAAAATTATTAGCTTAACGCTATATCCCGCACACAGTAGGGTAGGCAGAGGGAACCTAGTGTTAAGACACCGTTCGCCGTTTCCGCCGAGTTCTGGAGGAAGTTAAGTTAATGTTGTACCAATAAAATGATTAAGTAATGTATGCATGTAAATGTCAGTATTTTAAATAACTGCCTGTAGTAACATATACGGCGCTAGTGCCAGTATTTCCTAATCTCAAATAAATCTATAGTCTGAGTGGCTTTTTGACATACAACATTAATAAGACTTTATGAATAAATCTGCTCTAAATTTCAATTTATTTCGACATAAAATTTATTTACTTTATTATATATTCTATATTTTTTTTACTAATTTTAAAATTCAAGATATATTTTTCCTTTAAGATTGTATGAAATCCTTTGCCACGTGCCGTTTACTTATAATTAATTACATAGGTATATCATATGTCTATCATAAAAAAATATACATTTTATTACGAGATGTAGTATTAAGTATATATTTAAATATATATTATATGTAAGTATTACGTTAACGATTCACAAATTCATCAAAATATTTAGTGCGAATTAAAAATGGATTAACAGTAAAATATAAAATAAAGTATAATTAAAAAGTATATTGAAGTTTGAACAGGTTTATCCTAATCGGCCATTTGTAAAAACCTGTATAAATCTGGTCTTTATATTTCTTTTGTTATTGCAATCTAATTACATGATACGTCATATTAAGAAATAAAAATACTAACATTACGTTTGACTCACGGGGATTCACAGTTCATATAAGTAATTTAGCTCCGTATTTATAAATCGCTTTCAAATCTGAGATCAATCTTGAGATGCCGTTTTATGAATGAAAACGGTATCTTAAGATCGAACTCTGACGTGAGAACGGCTTATAAATGCGGGCCTTTGTGTGTTTATATTGTTACAAAATAAAATATTGTTCGGTTATGTTTTGAGAAACTAAAGTTTAAATTGAGATTTGAAAAGGGTAATGGCACCAGCACCGACGACTTAAGGTAATAGTAGATTTTTATTACAGATATAAAAAAAACAAAGCTGTGTAATTGATTAAATGTAATTAAATAAATGTTACAAAATATTTTTTTTTAAATCTAAAAATACGTTGAAATTGCTTTAAATTTGTATTAGCAAAAATAATACTTTAATATAATATTGTTAGTTATGGATATTGAGGCCCCAATAATCGACACCTAATAATTGTTTGAGATAGAATATGTGTACCTACACTGATTATAAAGTATCTTGTATTAAACTAAAAAAAGAATATAACTTTAGTGTTATATTGTATTTATTGATGAATTAAAATGAAAATAAAAAATATTTTTATTTTGCTTTTTAATGAGTGGTATATTTTTTATTACGCTATAATTTTGCCATAAAGGCTCGAATGCAACATGCTATTTGTTCTAGAGGAAAGTGTTTTTTTTTAAATGTCAAACTCTAAATAGCAAAAAAAATCGGCAAAATAGTATTATATATTTTAAGTAAAAAAAAAAATATTGACATTTTTCGATTAATGGAACTATATAGTTTGGAAGTACCAGTTATTGACATTTGTTATTTTAACAAAATAAACTAATAAAGTTAGATAAAAAATGTCTCTAGCAATGCAAAAAAAATTGCTGTCGCGGTAAAAAAAAAATAAGCAGTACCTTAACCCTTAACCACTTGACAATTAGCTTAAGAAATGCTGATATTTTCACTCTATGTACATGTCAATTCGCCATCTTTAAATAAAATGGCGGGAAAAAATTATATTGTTTAGTAGTGTTCATAGTTTAAGAAAATTATATTTATATCCTTAGTTTTGGAAGTTAAAAAAAGTTTCGATCATTGACCATTGTCGCTTATTGGTGCTATTTACTCTATATAATAAACTAGATTATATAAAAACCAACCTTATAACAATTATCAACACTGCAAAGAGGCCTAAAAGGTATTGTTTATATAAAACATTAAGCCGAATTCTATTTCAAGCAGTGATATGGCGTAAAAATATATGTATGTATGCACTAATTATTATCGTCCAGTTTTGTGGAATGTCACGGTCATAGCGTTAGGGAAACACAGGGCCACTGCTCACGGTCTCCGGTAGCAGTGGGCTAATCTAGTGTCGTGTGTATGCGACACCTCGCTCGTTGGTTGTCAATGAGCAATAAAACCGCTGCATGGAAGTTCACAGCTTAGGCCTGACTATGATTTGCGACAATTTTTTATAGAGGAAATCGTACTTACTCGTCCAAATAAATTTCAATATATTATGAATTTTAATTAGTAAGCGAGGTCAGTTATAGAGCGGGGGCAAAAGCGTGTGACTGTAAATGCGACAGATTGTGGGTTCGATTTCTATTGGAGGAAATTAAATATTTAATATTTTCATTTCTTCGCTCTGGTGTAGAGGCAATGTGCGGGCGGCGTTGAGTTTCGCCTCTCAACACACTATATTTTCAGAATTCGGTGAAAAATGGGCAACGGAGTGTCTTTACACTAAGTTTCCTCTGCTGTGTGCGGGAAACAGTCAGTTTTCCACATTTGTCAGCTATTATTTTCGATGCTACTCCTATTTTTTATAGTATTTCTATTCAACACATAGGGATCATCATGGACCTCATTTGGAGCTCCTCGAATGTCAAGTAGCTGTAAAATATTTGCGAAAATGCGATTTTTCAAGAACTAGAAAAAAAATCCTTTTAAACAGAACAAAAATATTATTAACCACTTCCCTTCTTCTTCCTATTATTGGCTACTCTCTCCACGTCCTCTTCTAGTCTTTTCCATCCAAGCACTCCTCGCTACCTTAAGGAGCGTCTCACTTTCCTTTCGACGCTTCAGCTTTGCTCGACCTTCGCTTCAAAAACGAAAACAAATTCTTCTTTATGCGTGAAAGCCCTTTTAATTTGCCTTTTTTTCATTTCCTTTTTGTTTTTTTTTTCTTATAACTTAATATATTAATATTAAGTTATAAGACTTTAATTTATTTATATATGCAATAAAGAATTTAGTCAATCTATCTCCTAATGTATACACAAATACATTTAGAAGGAAGTAAAATTTGTTAAATAATACCAAATATAAACGTGTTTAGTAATTAAATTTACCTTCACAACACTCGTTACAAAAAACAATTAAATAATATGGCTATCACTTCATCGATGGAAAGTGGCAAATGTAGTGTTTTAAAACAAGATTCCCAGGTTAGATTTGGGATAAAAGGTTAAGCTAAAAAAATAATAAATTTATTTTGAGTTGTGGTAACTCTAGATTACTGAGGCGTCAGTCAAAACAAAGCGCGAGTGATCCTATATACATTTTTATGTATGTAAGTAGAAAAAATAACGTTAAGTTTTCGTGAATAGTAGCCGATATATCATGACTAGCGAGACCCACATAATTTTTTATAAAGCGTATTTTCTCTTTAGTAATTTATTTAACAAAGTAAAAATATTGATATTTATATTATTAAAGGAATCCTAGTATGAAACTAGCAACACATATTATCTTATTATTTTTTTATATTAATCTTAATGATTTCCTTAAAATATTAAAATTAAAAGAAGCGAAGACGTCTAAAACTCCAAAAAAATTACATATCTACCGCGTACGTATCATCAAGAATGTTACATTAGTGATTTAGATAATGATCGACAACACTTCTGGCAAACCGAACTTCTGCTTTCATTTATTTTAATTTTTAGTGTTCTGTACCTTTTAAGGAAAAAAGGAACCCTCATAAGATCACTTTGTTGTCCGTCTGTCCACCTGTTTGTCTGTCAAGACTCTTTAACTCAGGAACGCTTGGAGAAATCGAGTTGAAATTCAAACCATACCTAGATCTCCGGCTCGATGATTTGCTGAAAAATCAAAACATTTACTTAAAAAAAGATGTAGTCGTTTATATAGCAAGAAACGCGTATTTCGATTCTATATAGAGAATCAAAATTAATAAGGTACTTCTAGTTAACCGAGAATTATGAAATTTGGCAGCTAGCATTTACAGGTAGTGCTAGTTCAGGAAAAAATCTGAAAAATATACATTTGTGGTTAAATCCTTAAAAAAATAACCTAAGGTAAGCCTGAATTTCAGAAAAAACACTAGACGTTAAAGTTTTGTACGGAATCCACGATGGGTGAGCCCGATTCCCGCTTGTTTTTTTTTTTATATTATAAATTAAATCAAAACGATAATGTTGAAGATTAGTAATCGAGGCTAAGGAATTTAGTATATTTAACATTGCTCTATAAAAAAAGTTAACTTAGAAATTTTTAATATTATTTTTAGATAACAATCTTATATAAAACTTAAAAAATCAAGTTATCACACACAAGAGTTGCTTGGACATGCTCTTGAGTAACGCGGACCGTGGCACCAATATTGAAGTTCAATGGTGATAGTATTATGTTAATGTTCAAGGACATTTGTGTCATAAAAAGCTGAATATACTCATTGAGAATTCCAACTTTCACAATATTAAATTTCATAATGAAGGTTGAATTATAATGTTTTAAGCTATAGCTTTATGTTATTGCCATACTAATAGCTCAAATAAATCTAAAACTAAATCAGCTTGTATCCCGCAAATAGCAGGGTAGGCAGAGGGAACCTAGTGTTAAGACACTCCGTTCCCCACTTTCTGCCGAATTCTGGAGGCGATTGCGTGTTGAGTGGCAGAACTCAACGCCGCGCTTTGCCTCGACACTAGAGCGAAGAAATTATTATAAATTTAAGTAAATATTTCATCTCTTCGAGTGGGGATCGAACCCACAACCAGCCGGTTTTACAGTCACACTTCGTGCCGCTGCGCCACGACTGGCCTCTACTGACTGACTAGTAATATATTGGTGTAATTAATATAGTGGCAAATGAAGAAACCTAATTTTTAATTTATATAAGAATAAAAAGTAGTTATTGTAATTAACAAAAACATGTAGCGTGAATAATATTTAATAACTATTAAATATTAATATTTTAATCCTTTACAACTATATAGGATTAAAATATTTCCAAGGCCTTCTAAGACCTTGGATTTATTTTAATTGGTAAATGTTAACTCACCTATTTAGATTTATACCAAAATGTGTAATTAAAAGGTCATTGTATTTAAAAGATAGGTAATTTTTAGGGTTCCATACCTCGAAAGGTAAAAAGGGAACCCTTATAGGATCACTTTGTTGTTCGTCTGTCTGTCCGTCTGTCAAGACTATTTATCTCGAAATCGCGTGGAGGTTTCAAGCTGTAACAATACAAAGTTTAGGTCTATGTTTCCTGTGTACCTACAGTTATGAAATTTGGCACGAAGTGAAAACTTACAACACAAGTAAAGAAAATATTCCGAAAAGTTTACACGTCATTACAAATATCATTACAAACTTATATTTGTGGTTAATTTTATACAAAATAAGTGCATATGCCCGCAAACTTAAGTTAACTACAATTCTGAAATAGGTACGGAAGCCTCGGTGGTTGAGTCCGATTTGAGCTTAACCTGTTTTTTTTAAACTGACCATTACTATGTGAATGTAGGAATTATACTAAACATAAACTTTATAATAATTTTGGCCTCCTGAACTATGAAGAAGTAAGAATATACTATATTTGCCTTTTCAAAGAAAATAAAACAGGTGAGGCCGTCGTGGCTCAGGGGCACAAGGGTGTGACTGTAACGCGACGGTTGTGGGTGCCATTGCCACTCGGGGGAATGAACTTTTGTTTATTCATATATACATTACATAGTCCCAAAACGCAGAAATGGATGAACAGAGTGTCTTGACACAAGCTATATGCGGTATATAGAGTGAAGTTGAAAAAAGAAAAAAAATAAAACAAAATTAATAAAATAGTATAATAATTATTGTTAACAATTGCAATATATCACAGATACGTTATGTTAAATGTAAAACAATTAAGATAAAGTATTATTGTTTGAAATCTTTATTGGTATTATTAAAGTTTTTTGCTAAAAGGAATATTATGTTTTTGTACTGAATGGTACAGTTGGTATAAATTTAATTTATTCAACTTTAATAAACAAAAAAAAGCTGGTAGTATACGTCTGTAACATAGCAAATTATTAAATAAAAGAATTTTAGCGTGAAAAACATAATTAAAATATATATCTTTATATTTCAAAATTTATCATATTACATAGTGTCGAACGTTAAAATTATATACGTACAGATAAAAAAAATGCTAAAAATATAATAAATAATATGTTTACCGTATTTATGTCTGATTAGCACTCACTTCACTTTACATAAGTATTAAGCGTAACGTAGTCGTACGTAAAAACGTAAGTAGTATTAAAGTTAATTTGCCAAACAATAATTTGTGATATTTCAAAATAATATTTTCATAATTCTGAAATTTACTTTTTTTTAAGTTTCACGCTGTATCTCGCACATAGCAGTAGACCTCTTCTCTAGTGTTAAGACACTCCGTACCCCATTTTTGTGGCAGAACTCATTTCACACCGCGCTTCGCCTCGATACCAGAGCAAAAAAATTTAAATATTTAATATTTAATTTCCGCGAATGGGAATGGAACCCATAACCTATAGCGTTTACTGTCACATGTTGTCCCACGACTGGCCTCTTACAAAAAAATACTTAAACTCCAGACCGGTATGGTATTGTATTGTAATTTTTTTTATTCATAAGACACAACCATATTATATTCAAATTCAAATGTTTTTGCGTCATGTATCAAATGATAATTAATTATTATAATAAATACTAATGAATAAAATTTAATTAATTGAATCACAAATCAAATTTCCAAGGATAAGTGTGTGAAGTTAAATGGTACTTTCGCTGGCAAATTGTTACCGTAGAGGGAGCCAGTCCACCCTGACATTCGGTAAACTTGAGTCGACTCTTGAGAAATTGACCAAATTTCAGCATACCACTATCGAACGTTGTATTGTAGCAACGCATATATTTTTGATCGAAACGTAATATTATATTATATCAAATGTTTACGTCGAAAAGTTATTTTATTTTATTAATTACTAACACATATTGTTCATTGTTACAGTGAAAATGGAGTACATAAGCTCTATAGTTGAGGGCTACCATGATCTGATGGACAACAAAAGTGATCAGAGGGTGAAAGACTGGTTTCTCATGTCTTCACCTTTACCCACACTTGCTATCTGCCTCTCATATATATTTATAGTCAAAGTAAGTTCAACTTTCTTTCTGTTTTTTTTTACGGATATTCCAGGTTAGATAGACTATTGTTTGTACTATTCGTTCTCCGCTTTCTTCACAAATTCGAAATACTAAGTGCTGGGTGGCGAAACTCATCGCCGCGCTTTGTCTGCTAACAAAAAAAATACAGCAGAAAGAAAATAGTTTATTCAACCCGAGTTGGGATCGAACCTACGACCATTGCATTTCCATTGTGCCAAAAGGGTCTAAGTTTATATATTTTTTTTCTTATTTTTTATACAAAATTAAGAAAAAATACTATTGTAACAATTTACGAATTGAGTTTTATTTATTTACGTTGAACTAAACTTATCAAAATTTTCAGATAAATATATACGCATAATAAATATTTTTACGTTTTATAGCAATTATGTTTCTGTGCAATATTTTGCACTCTTAATTATAATGATAAGCCAATCGTGGCGCAGGGGCACAAAGTAACAGAACAAAGGGGCACAACTGTAAATCGACTGGTTGTGGGTTCGATCCCCACTCGATGATTGAAATATTTATTTAAATGTATATTTCCATTGTGTCGAGGCAAAGCGCTGCGTTGAGTTCTGCCATTCAACAGTAGGTTTCCTCTGCCTACCCTGCTGTGTGCGGGATACAGCGTGAAGCTGATTTTGTTTATTTAATTATAATATTTCTTAATTATCGGTTTATCTAATATATATTATTCTTTTTTCGCAGGTTATTGGACCTAATTTTATGAAAAATAGGAAACCATTTGAATTGAAACAAGTGCTTATATGGTACAATCTATTTCAAGTAATATTTAGCACCTGGTTGTTTTATGAGGTAAATAGCTGTCATTGTTTACAATACTTTAGTTATACAATATATATTTTATTATTTATGCTACATGTTTTCTACTACATACTAAATCAGCTACGATGTTTTTCTTCTGCTCCATACGTCAATATTGTTTTTTTTTTAAAGTAAATTGTTAAAAATCATAGGAACATAATTGTAATATTCATATAGGTACAGAACCTCATTCTGAAGCAGATAAATTGATTTTATAAAAATAATACTCTACACCTCAAAGATTCGGCGGAAAATAGGAAACGAAATGTCTTAACACTAGGTTCCCTCTGCCTACCCTGATGTGTGCGGGATACAGCGTAGAAAAATTCATTTTTTGTGTATTTAATTTAATCCCCTAAACATTTCGATCGGTTTGAAATGTCAAATCTAGCATCCCTAATATAATTATGTATTCATCGTCTACTACTACTAAAAAAATATATAATTGTTTACCATTTTATTTACATAATTTTAAATTATACATAAAGATTTTTTTAGTTATTACTATCTCTCCGTAAAAATGACTTTGACCAATCTAGTGAAGTGAAATTCTATGTCTAAGTCTAAGTCTATGGCGCAATGAAAAGAACAATAATATTCTAATTGGTTGTCATAAATAATACATATATTTTTAAAATTTTCGTATTTTTCCTTGTAACAATAATTACACAAACAGAATATTTTTATTTGATCTTGTCATAAAAAAGTAATAAATGTTTTGAATATTGAAGTAGATTTACTTTTATTTTTATTTTTCTATATACGTGTATATGTTTTGCAGGCTCTCACTGCTGGATGGTTCACAGAGAAAAAGCATCAATATAGTTTTAGCTGTCAACCCGTTGACTACTCAAGGACTCCACATGCTATGCGGGTGAGCCTTTATAAATCATTAACTTGGGCACAAAATGTATTTAAAGTGAGTTCGATTCTCAGCCGAGGAAATTAAATATTTATATAAATTTATATTTTCATTTCTTCACTTTGTCGAGGCAAAGCGCGGCGTTAAACTCCCTCTGCCCGCACTGCTGTGTGCGGGATACGTGAAGTTGCTTTTTTATTTTTATTTTAATATTATATTTTACTTTGTTTTTATAATAAATTTAACTAATAGTTGATAGTTCATTCAACGTTGCTTCCGATTAATTTTAAATGTAAATATGTTTTTTATTATTTACAATGTATGTAATCGTCTAGCTATATTGTTATAGATGTTTACAGATGATGCTAGTATTGGCCAGCTCGAACCGGTTCCAAAAAAATTCTAGATCTTGTTACCTTCGCGCAAATTTTACACGAAATCACTCCAATGTATTGGAGTGATTTTGTGTGTTTACTGTGTTGTTTTTGTTGCTTTTGACAGTTTTTTAATGAATATGAATATTCAATTGTGAGGCCATAAAAAAATCGATCAAGATATCTAATTCAAGTTTTCCTAAAAAAGTAAATAGTCAATTTTCTAAAAAAGTTATTAATACCACGTAATACATTTTTATCAGAGTAGAGATATGAAGCATGTTAAACATGTTTTTTTTTAGATTTAAATTAATGAAATCAATTAGATACGTATTGATTTGGGCATAAAAAATCTTTTTTTTGTGAGTACTTCACATGTAAGCTATAAAACGATTCAAATGACGTCTAGTATGATAATTAGATTCAAGATATATTGACCTAAAAAAGGAATAGTAATTTAATGAATATATTAATATTTAAACAGCGATTACTCTATTGTAAAGTAAATCCATATTTATTATTCTAAAAAGTATAAGTCCATTTATTTAAAGATTCAAAGAAGTGCCGGTGGCACTGTGTGTGGCTGTAAACGCGACGGTTTTTGATTCCCACTGGGGACCGGGGGAGTGAACTCTTTTTATTTCCTCTTCGGTATAAAATAAAGCTTATCATTGAGTGTCGGCCTTCAACTCGCAATGTCTCGAAAATCGGTTGGGAAGTGGGGAGTGTCTTAACACAGGAAGTGGGGAGTGTCTCTCCTCTCTCTATTCTGCAATATAGCGTAAGCTAAAAAACAATTAAAATATTTTAATATTCCGTTTTAATTTTCTTCGTGTAATATTATTTATATATATTTACTTTTTTGTGAGATACTATTTTTTTACATTTACCACTTTAAGGGTAGTAGGTATTCACTTAGTAAGTTTATTTATTTGGATGGAACTTTTGCCGACTGCCCAAGCGACACGTTTTCATCGCAAATTTATTAATCTGTGGCTAGGACTATCAGAAAGTCTGTAGAGAATTTTTTACAAAAACTTTATTTTAGCGTAACGCTGTATCCCGCTGTATACAGCAAGATAGGCAGAGGGAACTTAATGTTAAGACACTCTGTTTCCCATTTTCCGATAAGTTCTTGAGGCATTGCGTATTAAGTGGCAAAACTCAATGATTTGTCTCGACACCAGAGCAAAGAAATGAAAATATCAAATATTTTATTTCCTCGAGTGGGGATCAAACCCACAACTTGTGTTTACGGTCACAGTTTGTGGGGCAAGGAGCGCCACGACTGGTCTCAAAAATATATTATTAAATTAATATAGCATGATGTTTATAGCTTTAAATCTTCAATATTGACGCATCCGAAAATTATATTTGCAAAAACACTAATATGTCATGAGAGCTCGTAGAAGCGCGTCGAGTCGTTTAAACATTACTAATAGTGAAACTAAATAGCTTGGATATTTAAATTTATTATATGTTTATATTTAAGTAAGCCCGATTTCATGCCAATTAATATATTTTTCGTCAGTTTATTTTTTAGCGAGTTAGGGGGTCCCATTTAAACGTGAGACGTTTTAAGACAGAAATACTGCAGTTTTTGTAGTGAACATAAAGCTTTAATTTAAGGGAAATATAAAGTACTTAGCCTGTGTTATGTGATATTTATACGGTGTTCTAAGATTTTCATTATGTGTTTGTATGTTTTATGTGAATTATTATAAGCAATTTTCACCTGATTTCAATAAATAAGGAGAGGCTTCTCAACTGAAGCCACAAATATAAACTTAGATTATTATTCGTTCTAAAATCTAAATATTCCGCAAGGTTAGAACGTCAACGGGTGTTTCTAAAAAAATCTTTCAATTTTAATTTACCTTAGTTCAAATATTGGTTTAAGTAAACTAGTAAGCAGATTAGTGTAAGTAAATTAGTAAAAACATATTAGCCGCTATAATTCAACACAATTATAGCGGCTTCTTATATTAAAAGTTTAAATTAATCACAGCAGAGATTCACATCTTTACACAAATACTAATAATACATGTTAAATGAAACATTTAAGTTTCACTTAATGTAGATAGATAGCTACTAAATACAACGATCACAGTAACAACACTCTCTTATAATACTTAAGAAACTTTTATAATATAAAAAATATATGTCTTTATTGTCAATAAAATAATCAATCAACTGAATTTTGCATAAGAAAAGTAATATGATAAATATTTAAAAAATACATGAAAGTAAATAAAAAGTATTTTTTATATAATATTATTATTCAGGAGGTGATTTAAAATATAATGAGAATAATTTATTCGTATAATCTAAGATTCTATGAAATCTTTATATTTTTCTTGGTTGGTTTGTTTTTTGCTTGAGATTTGATTGTACTAAATTTCTGACGTTATCCTGAGGAATTTGTCTAGAAAAAATATATAAAACAGTTCAGTAAGGTCAGTGTTGCTGTGTAGTCTTCTTTAGTTTTGTTTCATCCTATCTTATCGATTTCATTATTTTTAAACCATACTTTGTTATTAATATGGCTCACAAAATCATAAATATCAGTTTGTGTGATGTTAAGTATGCTATATATTTTGGTTATCCTTAGTCTAGATAGACTTGTTTTGAAAAGCACGTTCAGTCTCGTTACCTCCACATCTTTTTTCTTTCAAAACCATTACGATTTTTGTTAGAGCATTTGCCTGACCAAAACCAAAACTTGTTAAGCCCTTGATCGATCCTTTTTAAGTCCTTTAAACGGTACAAATAGTGCTGACCTCGCTAGTCCCACGGCTTGCTATATTCATCCTATCCTAATTATCATAAAAAGTAAAGTAGAAGAATAAAATATGACAAATTTTGTTGTAGTAAGATATTACGGTGACACTGCTATTGTGTTTATAAACATTATTTAGGTACTTCCCCTTTGTCACAGTGGCGTTCATTTCTATTTTCTATCAACTGAAGATAGTACTTAAAGTTGTACTTCCTTTTATAAAGAGTTTTGTGATTTAAACATATTTTTTTCTATACTTTTGGACTTAACAAAGAAAATTCATTGTCGTCTTTCATCTTGCCTTTTTTGTTACATGTTTCTAGCCCAATTTTTTAAGATATTTTACTTAAACTTTGTAAAATGTTTAATTATATGAATAACACTATTAGTTTATAATGCCATCAAAAATATTTAAAATAATCTGACTTGGTATTATTAACGTATTAGGTAAAATTAATTCGATCTGACAGATACGGTGCATGAAAATGCAAAAAATACAACGCATAAAAAACTTATAAAAAATAAAACTTATAAATTATTTATATTTGAAATTATAATTCTTGTCTTTCTAAACAGGTAGCGAGAGGCTGCTGGTGGTATTACTTCTCAAAGTTCACAGAGTTCTTCGACACAGTGAGTACATCTTAAAGTAATGTGCCGATGTTTCATTGCCATTGGCTGGCATCACTTTAAATACTAACGTGGTGCTAGTTTTTTAATCTTTTTTCCTTTGAATAAATTATTTAATTTTAAACAATTGAATATATATTTAATTTAACTATTATGTTTTTATACAAATGATTCCTTGTTAAATAAAATAAAATATATATTATATATATATTTTTTACTTTCCGTTTTATTATTTTAAAAAAGTTAAGAATGTGTGCGTACACAAGGCATAACAAGTTTTAAAGTACTGTTAAATTAAATACGTATTTTTTTTGTTTACGTAATTTATGTATAATATTATAGGAAGTACAAAGTATATGTCAATAATAATATGATTAAAATATTTTTTGTGTCAATAATAATAAAGTTAACATAAAAAAAAAATATTCGTAATTGATATTAAAAATGTTTTTTTTTTCAGTTTTTCTTTGTATTGCGCAAGAAAGATGAGCAACTTTCAAAACTACACATCATTCACCATGGCATTATGCCCATGTCTGTATGGTTCGGGGTCAAATTTACTCCAGGTAAGTCTTTTGATATATTTATAAATTTTGCTTAAATATTCACACACTAATATAACATACATATTACAGCGCGAATAATAATAAAAAATACATTTCTTTTATTTTTAATAATGTTTACGACAAGAAGATTCTACATACAAAAATATAGTATATTATACATTTTCTAAATCCAAACTTAAATATATTTTAGTTAAGTAAAATGAATATTTTTATAGAGTCAATCATAAATTGATGTAACTGTGCTTCACCTCTTGACAACACATTTTGTTTAGAATTATTTGCTTTACAAATTCCGCTAACCGGTCATGAATAGTCATAAGAAACTGTCTTGCATATTTATGTTGTCGAGACATTTTATGACATAATACGAGCATTTTGAAATTAGAAGAACAGTTTCTAGAATATTATTGTTACCACTAGGTTCCCTCTGCCTACCCTGCTGTGTGCGGGATACAGCGTGAAGCCGATTTATTTTTGACCTAACACTTACTCGTCTTTCATTATATTGGAAACACTTCCAAGTTAATGTTTGTAAATATGTATTGAAGATTAACAAATAAGAACATAATTATATTTGTGATAGATGACTTCAAGGTTGATCCATTAAGAGGTTATTTTCCTCATTTAATAAGCATTTATAATCGATTCATAAAAAAAGTAATGACGTCAGTTAATCAATACAGGTTTTTAATGATAGACGTACTTTAGTGACCCAGAGGCTTGTAGAAGAGTCTACATTAAAAAAAAATATTTCGTGTTAGAAAAATACTAAATATATTGCTACAAAGGTATTTTTTTTTACAACTTACACGATATACGTCTTACATTTTATAATTAAATACAGATTAAATGAATATTTAGCACGAAAATATGTATAATGATTTATTTATTTTTATTTATTCTTTTTATTGCTCTTTTTATTATATCAGTTCGCAGTTTCTTGAAGAATGTATGTAATATATTCTAAATAAGCCTTAGTTGATGGAACTGTTTATATTTTTTTAAGTGAAATAAAGGCGTTAGTACGCTTGTCACGATATTGTGTAAATACAGAGTAAGTACACACGGCGCAAGATTAAGTTGTTTATTATGATTTACCTCTCATAACCGCATATGACGATATATTCTTTGTTTCTTTTCTCGAAGGTTCTTAAAAAAATATATATGTATATAAGATTTTAATGGTGCTTTATCAAAGACTCCGTCTAATTGTACTAAAGATTGAACTTAACATCCTACGTTGAGCTTTATGTTGTATTTTTACAAGTCATGCTCGATAATTGCGTTTAATATATAATTCCGTTATAGCAAGTAGCAAGAATGCTGGAAAAAAATACTAATACGTAAATAGTTCTTTTGTATGTAATATCTATATTAATATATATTTTGAGGTCATAATTTAACAAAATCAAGTAAATGAGGAAAAAAATTATCCAGTGCCATATCATGTAGGATGTAAATTCAAGGCAGACCGCCTGGTGAGATATTGAACCTGTGATACTATAGGCGTAATAAGAAACCTTCCATAAGCCAATGCATATATATATACATATATAACCTAGATTTATTTTACCTTCTCATAATAATATTTCCTTATAAAATAATTGACTACTTACAATATACGAATGTATCTAATATGTGTTATTAGTAATGAATTTAATTCTCAACATACTACAATATTCAATATATAAGATCTATTCTTTTAAATCAAAACACTTAGTATTTACGTTGAATATTATAGAGACCATCGTGGCACAGGGGCACAAGCGTGTGACTGTAAACGGGATAAGTTGTGGGTTCAATTTCCACTAGAGGAAATTAAATATTGAATATTTTCATTTCGCTCTGGTGTTTCAAGCCAACCGCGGCTCAACTCCACGACCTCTCAACATGCAATGCCTCCAGAATAAAGCGGAGTGTCTTAACACTAGGCTCCTTGCTACATGCGAAATACAGCGCGAAGCGAGCGAAAAAATAAATTAAAAAATCGTGTACTTTTTAAAATGATTACAAACAACTTATTCATTATCATCAACAAATTTAAAACCTACTATAATTTATATGAAGATCATTAAAAATAGCTCATTAGGGGCTTCATTTAAATATATAATAATGGCAATTGTATAACAAATAATAATATAAATTGACGTAATAAGAACTAGAAATCAAGTTAATGTTTGTATGACGCGTATATAAAATTGGTAAACCTCTAAGAGGTAAGGAATGTTTGACTGTGACTTAGGTTGAATTTTCTAGAACAATGTTTACACGCTCGCAATAACATGAGTATTAGTTTCACGCTGTATCCCGCACACAGCGGGGTAGTCAGAGCGAACCTAGTGTTAAGACACTCCGTTCCCCACTTTCCGCCGAATTCTGGAGGCATCTTGAGTGGCAGAACTCAACGCAGAGCCAGGAAATAGAAATATAAATTTAAGTAAATATTTCATCTCCTTGAGTGGGGATCAAACCCACAACCAGTCGGTTTTACAGTCACACTTTGTGCCGTTGTGCCACGACTGGCCTTAACATGGCCAATACAGGAAATACAAAGTTTTTAAGGGAATATATAACAAACATTTTTATTGACTATTTAAATTACATGATAACTTGATCGTGTGTGAATGGCTCATTAAATATTTAAACATATCCAGAAATGTCCGGTTATATTTAGGAATTCACATATTATGTGAAATTAATACTTGTACCATGTTCAAAATATAAATTCATTCATTCGTGTGCGTAAGAGGATTAAAATATGTAAACGCAAACTTACGCAAGATGGAAGCTATTATTAATAAGATATTTTCAATATATTTAATGTATAAAATAATAAAAGCTTGTGTCTGCTTACTAATAATTTTTAAGCAAAATACGTCATTATTAATAAGTAGAGGCTTATATTACTATTTAAATAACATTTACATTTAAATTCTAATTAATTAATAATAAATGTGTAGAACAGAAATTTACAATTCACGATTTACCAAATTTTTTCCGCTTTTTGCTCGCGTCCACTTCTACAGCTATTTCTTTTTTTGTAGCACCTGCATATGTATTTGTTACCTTCAAGCGTCTCTTTTATTTTGCTAAAAAGGATGAATGTCTCGTGAGTTTCATGGAATTGTACCAAAGAAGAATTAATCTTGTTTTTATTTTATTTTATTTAATTTACAAAGTTTTATGCACGCACGTTACAATATTATGATCTTCAGATTGTAACGTGTACAATCTGGTAGATGTCAATTCCGGTTTATGTTTAATATGTTTTTGTTTCCTATTAGCGAACAGGATCTCTAAAATGATTTTTTGTTATATTTCAACATGATGGACACGATTTATGACATATGTGTGTGTTTGCCATAAAATATCTGAGTCCATGTTTATACATTTTCAATATTTTATTAATTAAATATTTGATGTTCTTCTCAATTGAAGTCACAATCCTATATGAATTGTATGGAATTATGAATCTAATCTAATTTCTTTTTATAGTAATATATTAAAATAATATATTTTTATGAGGTCAGACGTGGCGTAGGGGCACAAAGTGTGACTGTAAAACCGACTGTTTTTGGGTTCGATCCCCACTCGAGGAGACGAAATATTTACTTAAATTTATATTTCCATTTCTTCGCTCTGGTGTCGAGAGCAAGTTGGCGTTGAGTTCTGCCACTTAACACGCAATGCCTCCAGAACTCGGCAGAAAGTGGAGAACGGAATGTCTTAACACTAGGTTCCCTCTGCCCTGCAGTGTGCGGGATACAGCGTGAAGCTATAAAAATATATATATATTTTATAACATAATAATAGCGTCAAGAACTTCAGTAATATTCCATTTAGTATATTATACATGGAAAAAACCACATTTGGGCTCGGAAGAGGGACAATAAATATATTATCTCGACAAAAACAATGTTTTAAATTACATATTATTTAAATTCAGATCGTATGTACCTGTTACATATTAAATAATGGCGGTACAGGCGCGAGCGCAAAGTTGCGAATTTATTGATGTCGTATATATTTTTTTCTTTAACTTAATGTTGGTGAAAATAAATTTTAATTTGTATTTGGTACTTTTTTATTTTTCTATAAGCTTAAAATTGCTGTAAAATATTTTTGCTATATGATTAAATGAAAATAAAATATGTATAATATAGTTATTTTTCACGTCTAGCCGTAGATACATATTTTTTATCCTTTATATTAAAAATATATGAAGAATTGTTCAAAACTCATAAATAAAATAAAAAGAAACCGATCAAATCTTATAATCATCAATCTCAGAATCTTACAAATGACTTAAAAATAACACACGTTATTATTGCAATATTACATTATTAATATTAAAAACATATTAATTATTATAAAAATTATACAAAAAAGAGTGTAGTATACAAGAGATTGTAATGCCATCCAATTTATTTAAATGGACCGTGCTTGTACCCTTGTCAGGTTATAAATAATAACTTTAAAATATAAGAGTAACCAGTTCAAACGAATATCAAATTGTATTATGTGGCATCGAACCGTATTGTGACTGCTTCTGCATTTTTTATTTTTTATTTTAATGTTTTATTTTTGCTTGTGATTTTTGATGCAAATCATCGTTTAATATTTTTCGTATAGTATGTGTACGAAATTGTCAAAAAATCTTATTGTATATCTTTTTTCCAGGTGGTCACTCTACTTTCTTCGGATTACTCAACACCTTTGTTCACATTATTATGTACTCATACTACTTATTAGCTGCTTTCGGCCCTAAAATCCAGAAGTATTTGTGGTGGAAGAAATATCTTACAGCTCTGCAAATGGTAAGCCTAGAAAATATATATTTGTATATATTAAGACATAATTTATTGGCTATACAAAATTGGACTAATAAAATTGTAGGTTACTATAAATTTTGTTGTTTAGAAATAAATGAAAACGATCAAAAAATAAAATTATTTTATATTAAACTAGAGACCCGCTCGCGGCTTCTCCCGCATGTACAGTACAATTATTTATTCATAATATCATTTGAATTATTTTTGTGATCTAATAAAATTACAATTTTAAAGAAAATATCTATACATTGATAGCTAAAATTACAGTCAATTCCAATAAATCTCGTGTTTTGTAGAATATTATTTTGTACAATAATTATCGCACGCAATTCATTATATCGACATAACTTTTTTATTCGTGAACCGATTGACATACTACACTAAAAGTTTAGGGAAGTATGCCAAAATACAAAAAGTGAAAATTATATTTAAATCTGTTAAGAAGTTTCTGAGATCAGCGTAAACAAACCCACAGACAAACAAACAGAAAATAAAAAAAAAAGTTTTGAGTTCTATAATATTGTTAAATTTCCCCCAACGAGATTTTTTCTCGAACTTATTACCGATTCAATCTGCTGAACAACTGAATCTGAAACCACTGAACATACATGGGAGTGAAATGGATAGGTACTTGTAGTCTCCTATACCCATAGACAACCTTTGATCTGTCGATCGCGTTACACCCTGTATACATATATATAGACAATCTCTGTGAGCGATAGCAAGCCAGTAGTTATATATCTCAAACTATTGGTTTGCTATCGATCGTTACCATAACCATAGTAGTTTATATTTCACACGTTTTTGTAAATAAATGTCAAAATAATCATAGTTTGCAAAAATATGAGTACTAATACTAATGCTTTTACAAAGTATGTAACAACAATTGTTTTGGAATTTTAAATATATTGCCATAATTGACTTAGTATTGCACGCAGTGCATTCAAAGGTATTTCTAAGGTTGTTTGTAATTAAACGTACATCAGCAAGGTTAATAAGACTGTCCATTGCATCACGGACTAAGTAAAAGGGACGTTAAGGTCATTACCATAGACAAGACTCGAGACATAAACACCTATATTCAGATAATAATATCAAAAAGGAAATCGTACTCATTCACGCTTGTAAAGAATGTTCGAGTTAATAATTTGTATAATGATGAGCATTAAAAACAAGTTTATTTGATTTCGATAGTTTTTGTTCGAAGCGGGATACTAATAAACGCTATTCACATTTTTTTTTTATTTTGTACGAAAAGCGAGTTGTTATCAAATATCGGTCCTTGAATATGGATTTGTAAAAAAAAAACAAGTTTTGTAATATATGTAGTAGTGGTATAGAGCAATCCGTCTGGTTGTTTTTATATATAGGTATGTATGTGGCTCATTCCTAAGAGAAGTAACTAATATGGATTAAACAAACGCGTTTCCGTTTGTACTTCAAAAAAGCGGTAGTTTCTAGTTACTTAATAGAGTAAAGTCTACATCAATGAAATAGAATAACAAAGCAATTATTAGGTTATTAATTATTTAAAAAATATTATTTACAGGTCCAATTTGTGTTGGTGTTCTTCCATGCCTTCCAACTTTTGTTCATCGACTGCGACTACCCTCGGGCCTTTGTCTGGTGGATAGGAATGCACGCCGTCCTCTTCTATTATCTATTCTCCGACTTCTACAAACAGGCGTACATAAAGAAGGCACAGGTACATCATTTAGACCAATGAATATTATTTACATTTAAAGACTTTCCAAATATTTACATTCTACCTTTTGAAATATTACAAAGATTTATAGAATATTAGAAAATTAGGCACAGATACCTTCTTGATTCACTTGGACGATATCTGATTGTGAACATGGTGTTTGTGGGTTTAACTCAATAGGGCAAGTTAATTATTTCCATCTCTCCCTCTCGTGATACAAAGCGCGGTGTTCAGCTCTGCCACTCGAATATTTAAAATCCAGGCGAAAAGCTAAAGACTGTCCTATAATTAGGTTTTCATCGTTAATCGAAGTATCGCTTTTTGCTGTTTGCTGAAAAAATGCCGACAAATCATAACCATATTATCATTTTTAATCACAGAGTATCAAAGCAAAAGCAAAGAAGGAAGAAGAACTATCTAAACATGAATACGAGACCAAAGAAATGAAGCTACCACTTCTGAATGGCTTCAGCAATGGTTCAGCGTTAGGGGACGTGCGGCAGAGGATGGCGGGCGCGGTGGCGTCGCAGTGAGCGCGGTATATGTGCTACCACATGTCATGTAACTATATACATTCTGTAGAACAAAGTTGCCTTTTATTATATTGCTTATAATAACTGGTTTACTTTACTACGGTAATATTACTTCAGAGTTTTAAATGTTTATTAGTTATATAAGCATATATATGTATATATATATATATATATTAGACAAAGTGAGCCTACGTCAGGACTATGTGCTAATATAAAATATTGTGGTGTTTTTATTTTTTTTAAGATTAAATAAAATTAAATAGTCTTTCAATTTTTGTCAGGAAGACAAAATTAATGCGTAGTGAATCTCACATTATAAGTTCAAATAATAAGCTCAATTAGTAACAAGTCTTAGTATAATTTAGAATAATATTCGGTGCTGTTACAGAATTAATACCTAACCACAAAATTGATCAGTTGTTATCGTTTCATTGTTAATTCTTGATTTTTTTTCTATTTATGACGATTTTTATAAAATGATATAATATATAAAATAATTTTTTCTGCTTTAATATGTAAATAAATCGAAGATATATGAACAGAATTTATATTTTTAGAACAAACAATGATATTTTGAAATAAAAAAAAAATTAAATTAAATTAGCTTCACGCTGTATCCCGCACACAGCAGGGTAGGCAGAGGGAACCTTGTTAACACAAGGTTCCCTCGATGGGGATCGAACCCACAACCAGTCGGTTTTGCAGTCACACCTCGTGCCCCTGCGCCACGACCGGCCTCGGCCGGCTATTTTGAAACTGGTTTAAAATAAAAATAAAACAAGAAATTTATTTGTCTTATAAAAAAAAACAAATTTGCTCTTTTTTGTACTGTTTACAACTAAACAAAAGTGTTCAGATGCATATTTTTTATACTAAAAAAACAAATACTGAGTATATCATTAATTAAATTACAATTGTTTTTAATTGTGAAATCATTAATATTCATAATTACGATAATGAACAAATACAACGTTAATAATCTGACGAATTTAATATTGCATGTGGAAAAACAAAAGAAATTATAAAAAAGACTTGTTTATTTCTGACAGTTAATGGTATTTTTCAACAGGAAATAATTTTAATATTATAAATAAATTATTTGCTTGTAAAAACTTTGTGTATGGCATTTTGGTTTCTAGAGATTTTAAACTTCATTTCTGTGATTGGTAACCTGGTATGTAGAGGTTTTTATACTTTTATATTATTTGCCTTAGCTTGCGTTAATATTCGATTGTACATATAGGTGTAATGTAGATTTAAGGAAGGTGGATAGGTAAATGACGCAAACGTCCAGAATCAAGGTATAATATGAATAATATCCTAAATTTACTAGAAAGGTGCGATCAATGTCGCTGTTTTTCCTTCTAGAAAAACTTCAAACAGTATGTTACTATACTTATTTAGAAAACGTATAAAAATTTGAACGCAGCGGGACTCGAACCCGCGCCTCCTGGAAACCGACCAGGCGCTCTGAGCACTAAGCCATGCGTTCTCAACGCAACGAGTCCCGCTGTGTTCAAATTTTTATACATTTTCTAAATAAGTATTTTTCTTTCCTAAGTGTGGAATAACACTTTAAAAATGTTTAAAAAAAGTATGTTACTATTTTTGAATAAGGCATTATAATGAAACACATGAATGTCTTCGATGTAATTAAACAAAAATGTAAAAGATTGTACAAGAAGTTGTAAGAACATCATATTTATTACAGTATAGTCCAATGTTAAACGTATAATAGCACCTACCTCTTATTTTATATTGTTATTCCTTTACTAAATATCTGAAATAAATCAATCAAAATAAGTGCTCAAACTATTTTAAATGTAAAAAGTAAAAAAATAAATAAATCACCTTTATCTTAAAGATATTATTAGAGCTGTCAACTCAATTGATGTGGATAAAATTTAAATAAATTAAATAATACAGTACATTTGAATGTGTTTATTAAATACATAATTTGTAAGTAATACTAAAAAAACTAATAGATTACCATAATTAATCTCGATTTTTACTGAGGTTGTGTAATTCAACGTAGTTTTGACCTGTATCGGTGATTTTGCAATAAGATATTTAAATAAAATTTGACTATCATATTTTATCGTTTCATTAGCCTCGACCACATGTTGCAGATAGCGTTGCATCATTGACGATCACCTTGTACATTTTTAATATGTATTTTTTTTTTTCAATACTAAAAACTGGTTCTTTCAAAGCAGGCCCTGGATTTTAAGATGATGCAGTTATCTCAGCAAACTCTTATTTTGAGTAAAAAATACCTACCTTACCTTATTTTTTTACCTTCCTTTGATTTCTTCCTTGTTTAAAATTAAAACGTAATTTATTAAAGTCGTCAGTCATTGACGTCAATAACTGACGTCAATCTATTAAGCCTCTGATGAAACAAAGTGTTAAGATCTGCCATGATTATAAAATTAGGCGCAAAATAGGGATCGATTGGTTGGTTCCCTCTACCTATCCTGCTATATACGGGGAAGAGCGTTAGGCTGGACAAAAATAATAATAATATGAGATTACATTTAAATTCTACTTACTTACTATAATTGAATAATTGGAAATAACTTAATTTTTTAAAAATCTAATTACTTACGCCTACACTTGTATTTTACGGACCACATGTTTGCTCCATTTGCGCAAAATCTGCTGAATGGATTTAGATAAAACTTTACAGTGATATGGCTTATACATCAGAATAATACATATAGAGGCCTTCGGGGCGGAGGGACACAAGGGTGTGATTATAAGGCAACGGTTGTGGATTTGATCTCCATTCGAGAATTATTATTTATTAATATTTTTATTAGCTATCGCTCTGGCACCAAGGCAAAAAGTCCGGCGTTGAGTTCTGCCACTCAACACGCAATGCTTCGAAAAAAATCTTCAAAAAAAGTTCCTCGAAACAAGGCGGACAGTAGGAAACGCAGTGTCTTAACACTAGGTTCCCTCTGTCTGCTGCAAAATCAAGAATTCTTCTGCGGAGTAACTTTAATGGTAACTTTAATGGTGGAACGTTTGCGTGAGGATGGTAGAAAAATTTAAATGAATTTAGTCTATTCAGAACGTATAAAAAAAGTCTGGAAATTTCTTAAGTCACTTGGGGTTGGGAAAACAAAGCATAGTAATACAGATTTAAATAAACTTAACACATATTTCTCTCCTTCTGTTACTATTGATGTAACCACTCCTATAAAACCCACTCCAGTTTTGATGTCGCTCATTTCAATGAAAGTGATGTTAAAGAGATTATATTGGCGATTACTTCTGAAGCTGTTGGATCTGACTGCATTAGTCATAAGATGATCATGCCAATCCTTGACATCCCGATTCCTGTGTTAACGTCTATCCTGAATTTCTTCATAAATAGTGATACTTTTCCTGAATGTTGGAAAGAGGCTCAATTAAGACCACTGGCTAAAAACCACAATCCATCTTCCTTCTCTGATTACCATCCTATATCCATTTCGCCATTTCTATCGAAAATTTTTGAACGTCTGCTAAACCAACAACTTAGTAAAATCTGGTTTTAGGCCTGGTCATAGAACGACTACTGCATTAGTTAGAGTATCAAATGATATCACCGAGGTATGGAAAATCATCAAGTCGCTGTGATGATTTTGCTTGATTTCAGTAACGCATTCAGTACTGTGGATTTTGACATTTTATTGTAAATTATGTATTATCCTAAAGTGAGTGTTTGGCTTCACTCTTACTTGCATAGTCGCAAGCAACGTATTCGAATTCAGGATTCCTATTCTGCATGGTCCTCAGTGCTTGCTGGCGTTCCACAAGGTGGCGTATTTTCCCCTCTTTTATTTTCACTATTTGTCAACCATTTCTGTCAGAATCTTTCATCTCCTTACCAACTTTATGCTGATCATGTCTAAATATGTCGTCAATGTACTTTATGTATCTTCCGAATAATGTATCAGCACTGAATGAAGAACTCAGAAATTCGATACGAGGTAAATCGTTAGGCTTAACTATAAGCCCCATAAAGACCTAAATTACTGTACATAATTTACCGTCTATATCGCTTGATGGTATAATAGTCCCTTTTACCGACAGAATAAAAAAATGCTATTATTTTTGATCAATACCTCTCATCATCTTGAAAACCATCAGCCTAAGTAAGGTAAGTAGGAAAATATTTGCAGCGGTTGCATTATTACTTGAACTACGTAACTTTCCAAGTCTACCTATTCCCACTAAAAGTTGCGCTGGCAGTTTATTCTGATTGTTGTTACCTTGACCTAAAAGAGGATCACTTAAATAAGCTTGAACGTCTCCAAAATATTTGCAAAAAGTTTGTGTTTCGACTTCACAAGTACGACCATGTCTCTGAATTTCGTAAAAAGCTCTAGCTCGTGGCTCCAAATTTGACTTCGCCGGAATACTCACATTCATTGTCTTGTGGAATAACACTTTAAAAATATAAAAAATATTTAATAAATACGATTCTCTATTGCCAGACGATAATTCTTAGTAATTATCTATGGGTAGCGGAGATTGTAAAAATCTCCCTAAAAAGATGTTAACAACAAAAATAAGTTATAATAAGCGTATAAGAATTTCGACGTACCTTGATGAAAACGTATGGCTTAGTAAACAGAGCGTTTGGACGGTTTGTAAGAGGCGCGGGATCAAATCGCGATACGTTCAAGTTTTTATACATTTTCTAAGTATGCATTCAAAAGGCCAGGCAATAACAACAACATTTCAGCGGCTTCATGTTAGGTAGATAAATAAATAAGACATACATAAGATAATATAACTTATTCTACTATAACATTTACAAAGAAAACGCTTATTCCATAAGAATGTATGCGCTAGAAAAAATAATATCAAATGGGATAACTGTGTGTTGTTATTACAACCAATCTATCATTGTGAACACGATGGACATGCCGAAAACCCTAATTGACTTACGACGACATTTTTTTGGTCTCCATAGATATATATATACGAATCGACGCCATATTTTCCGGTCTTCAGTATCGACGATCGTTAGAATATTTTAAAGGTAAGTCCATAGGTTGATGATACAACCTATAGTAAGCGATACTACAATCGTGGAACTTGGGAGTAATTTTTACGAGAAAGTAAAACTTAGCATAAGTGAGTTAGTATGCCATTTCGCACTTTACGATTTAAATAAGCCAAAACCCACAAGATTTTTTGAGAAGTCGATCCTTATTTGACTACAACTTACTAACTCAGATCGCTATCAAAAGCTATCTTATATAAATAGTAGCTTCACGAGGTATCTACACGATCACACGTCACGATTTAGGTTGAACCTAAGGCTTATATTTCATTTTCAATTTTCTGCTGAATTTTCGAAATGAAACGTTGAGCTTTGTCTTGTTACCATAGCGAGGAAATGAAATTATTAAATAATTCAATCCCCCGAGTGGGAATTGAATCCACAACCGCCGCGTACAATAAATATATTGCAATATATTGCAGTTCAGTCCGGTAGATAATTGGTCAACTTATTTATAGCCATGACTTTCATGTTATATTAATTAACACGGTACGTACCTACAAACTACAAATAATATGTAATTAAAGTTTATACTATGTGGAATAATCCTTTTAATTCGTCTTTTTCCACTCTATGATTATAATAATAATTAAACAATGTTTTTTTCTTAGGACAATGCTGTACAAAACAAAATATTTGTCGTTTAGCTGAAAAAATCAGCTTTATGATATATTCCGCATGCAGCAGGGTAGGCAGAGGAAACCTAATGTGAAGACACTTATTCCACCGAATTTTTGAGGCATTGCGTATTGAGTAACGGAACTCAACGCCACACTTTGCCTTGTTACAAAAGGGAAGAACTAAAAATATTAATATATAATAATTCATTCCCCCGAATGGAGATCGAACCCACAAAGTTCACGTTTATAATCATGCGCTTGTACCATGATATAAAAACTTCACTGTACAATTATTGAATTTTTTTTCACTAACATAAAATTACATATATTTATCTCTGTATATTGAAATTAAAAATATGTATATTGTGCGGAAAGTAGGGAACAGATGGTGGTAACACTGACTTGAATATTGCCTCTACTTGTTATGTGATGGGTACAAGCAACAAAATTGTGAGGCTGCTATGAAAGTATTTCTTTCCTTAAGTATAGTTTATCGTAGCTTAAATTACCAATTGTTATATAATGCTTACTTCAAAATTATTATAATTTTGAAGTAAGCATTAAAACACCATTGAGATTTTCCTTACGCGTGCCTTTTAGTTTGAAATAATGTTTCACTTTTGTGAAATTGCTATTATTTTTTAATATAAGCTCTACTCATGTAGAGCACATTAGAAGAGCATATAATATTATCAGTATAGCAATGATTTTGTAATTAGTCTCCTATCATTGTTTGCTATAAGCATTTATATTTTAGAATAAATAATACATAAAATAAAATAGCCTTTATTGTACACAAAAGGAAACAAACGAAAAACACAGAAATAAATAAAAAAAATGTATGCAGAAAAAATACTATTGACATTTGATAAGCTTCTGGTTGATAAGAATTACTATTATTATTGTACTGTATATTACTAACTTTTCAACGCTTTTTTAAATATTCTTTATATAAATATATTAAGTCATTATTAATTTCTGATGTGTTTCAAATTTCACCACCAACAAAAAATGCTTGTAAAATAGGCTGAAAATTAAAAAAATATTAGGAATACATAAGTCATTCTGCTAACTGGAAACATTTGTTTTTTTTTTGTTTCAAAGATTCGTACTGTCAATAGTTGTCACAAATTCAATAATAGTAGTTGCATTTAAATTGAGTTAAAAAATATGAGGACGATACATACGAATGAAGACTACATTTAATATTTTCATTTCCTTGCTCTCGTAACTGGGCAAAGCGCGACGTTGAGTTCCGCCACTCCAGTGTTAGGTGGAAAGTGGAAAATGCAAATATCTTAATGCGGACGGCCTGCCTTAACAATAGATTTTTAGGTTCCCTCTATCTGTAATTCTTATAAAATCCACTATGATAAACTATTTGTTGTGGAATTAGTTAGACAATTTTTTTATAAGTAAATAAAGAATTGTTCTTTTTCTGAAAAAATGTTGAGCTGAGCAATAAGTTATTCAGTTTTACTAAAATACTGTTTAAGCTTTTTATAGATATAAAGTAAAGAACACTTTCATTCTATATACCATATATACTTAGCTTATATAGTAATTGCTATGTATATAAATAAAAATAGTTTTTTTTATGAAAACTTTATTTACAGTGCAATATTTTACAATATTCTGTTACATCTTAATTTATGTTGTACTCAAACATATAATAAAAATAATTCTCTTTTATCTACAATCTTCTTTTTATTTGACACATTTACATTTTGAATTGCAAATGTAAAATATATTTTAAACAAAAACATACCCACCATGACTTATTTACTTAATGTCAGAGTTTTTTTTTAAATATGCCTCGTGGATCATCGTAGTATATAAACTGATTGTTATATACGTACATATGTCTGCATATATTGATGAAAATAGGAGACTTAAGCTATATATTAATTATAATAACTTACAATCTATTGAAATACGAACATCCACAAAAGTATCACAAAATAATTTAAGATAACATTACAATCAAAAAGCCTCTTTAGATATACATAAGTGCATATGCACAATTTATATAATACTCTTAAATCATAGAGTAAATTTAAAAAGTAGATTTTTTTATCATTAATATATATTTTAAATAAATTATTAAATACTCCTTATAAGTAAACATATATTGTCATCAACATTTCATTATTTTAAAATTTTAAATAAATGGTCTAAAGAGGCGACTAACGTAATGGCAGTGGTACATATAATATAATGAATTATTTATAGCTTAGTTTTAGTTCTACCAAATTCCTCTATGTGATCGTATTCGGAAAATCCAGGATCGGAGTCATAGTAGGCATAATCATAGCTTGTGTCTTCCTTAATGTTGCTAGATTTAGGATAGTGAGGCGGTCGAGTAGATTTAGGTGGATGAGACACGGCTGGGGAAGTTTGAGGCACAGTTTCACGAGATTGGAATCGCTCAGTGATTTTAGGTGCTGAAGTAGATGTAACTCTCGCTGGAGGAAATGTGTATGCTTGTGCGGAGGGGGCCTCGTAAGGCCGAGATGTTGTAGTGTACGTTTGGTAGTAGTCAAAGGTCCTTTGCGTGGGCTGTTCAGTCTGCCTAATTGTAGTTGAGTAATAATCTGGTAACGACGTGGAAGGTGATGTTGTGGCTGGTTTAAAAGGTTGTGGGACTGCTGCTTTATTGTATGGCTTCTGAGATATTTTTTTATTTGGTTTCTGGTCTTCAGGCAGTCTATTTCCACTTGCGGCGATATTTAAAGAATGTGCGCCAGAAAGTAGTTCTGATTCACGCTCATACAATTCTGGTCTATATTGACCGTCATCCTCACCTTGTGGTAGACGATATTGGCCATCATCTTCTATGCTATCTCCATAATTTGAAGATTGTGTATTAAAAGCTATGTTTGTATTATATGCCACTGTATTTAAATTGTATGGTGGGTCAACACGGGTAGTAGTATAAATAGTGGTAGAAGGAACTGTGGTGGTTGGATTATTAAAATAGCTCTGTTTAGCCCCAGAAAATGACCCAAAATTATTTTTCTCATTTTCATATGACACGCTATTGAAGTTTCTATAATTTGATGTACTTGTTCCACGAACAGCATTGTAGTCACTCGTAGAAGTTAAGAAACCCTTGCTATTATTATTTCGAATTCGAGCAAAATCAGATTCTCTAGGACTATCCGATTGTACGCTAAAACTGTTTTTAACTTTAAAAGGACGATTATCATTGTTTTTATTAAAGTTGGTCGCTGTTTGTGTATCATAATTATAAATTTCAACAAGACTTTCTTTTTTCGTAGCAGAGGCTTGTGTTGTCGGAGAGAAAGGAGTAGGATTAGGGTTATTTGGGAAATACCTATTATTATTTTGTTTTGGAGTTACTTTACTTACTTCAACATACTCATCTTTGTATTGAGCGGGAACGTTCACAGTTGTGGGATATTGTTTATTCTGTTGTGGACTTTTACGGTTGACATTTTGTGATTGATCAAAGTATGTTTGAGGAGGGACTGTTTGAGCTGGTGTAGTGGGTGGAGGTGTAGGTGTATAGACGGGACGTTTCCTGACAAGTTTTCGTTTTGAGTGATCGTACTGAGAATGACCTGACGATTGTGATACTGGTGAAGGTGGAGAAGAATTTTGTGTAGTTGTGTAAGGAGCACGTGTTGTTGTGGGTCGCCTGAAAGATTGCCTAGCAGGTGCATGGGATATCGGTGACTGGGTTTGAACTGCAGCTTCGTCGCGTCCTCTATCACGTTGGCCAGTGAAGAAATCTGAAGAGTGCGCTGCTCGAAGGTCTGACGTTCCTCCATTATTATTTGCTGAAAGACGTCGGTCACCAGTTTCTGCTCTTTGTAGACCAAATTCAGGTTCTTCTTCTCGATTTCCTGAAGACGACAACTTCTTTGTGTCGAACCCTGTATAATTAAGTGTTAGATTAAATAAATTATTATTAATAAGTTTATCAGTTCATTTTGTTAGATAAAAAAGGAATCTTAATTCTTTTCCAATTTCTATTAATGTATTTTACGATGCATAAGCACTACATAGAAGCATAATCAAAGCTTTTGTTACTTTTATAAAACAGGCGCCTGCTTCTATTCCAACTTACAGCCTTAATATTTTCATCCTCTTCACAACTCTTTAAGCATCGATTAATAGCCTTATTTTTTATATAATATGTTTCATTACTTTTGATATATATAAAATATTATATTAAGCGCCTTTTTACTATTAGATTGAATTAAACTACCATACACCTAGCTTACAACTTACTGCAACAGGAGCTTGTCTTGAACCTATGTCTTAAACTTACGCCTGAAATAATTCCACCTAAAAACCTTGAAATGCCAATCAAAATGAATCTTGAATTGCTTATAATGTAAGCTTATTTGTAAATGTTGTTAGTTGCAAAGCGAGCTCACCAGATCCGATCTTGTACAGATCAAACTGACCATCGTAGATATCGGCAGGGCAAGCGAGAGGATCGTCATCGCCCCAGTCGGTACATGTTTGCGCTTCCTGGTGGAATAAGGTTCCGGGTGGACAGAAAAACCTGAAGTCTCGAATACCACCGCCAGCCACTCTTACACAGACATGGAAAGCCTTGCATCCAGATTTGGCGTCAGCATAATATGCACCCAATATGCGTCCCCGACAGTTAAATCTTTCTGCTCCCCCTAGAAATGTAACAATAATAAAATTAATATTAATAATTACAAAAAGAGAAAACAACAAATAAAGTAAATAACAAAAAAAAGGATAAATAAAAATATTTTTATTGAATAACTTAATCATACCAACAAGGTAAATAAATAGACTTGTTCTTTTGAATTAAACATATTTCGTATACAAGCTCATTATTATAATACAGCATTTATATACAATATACATATTTGTTTACAGAACATCTTGAAGTTGTCTAACATGTTAGGTAAAATCATAGCGCATTGGCCGAATGGCACATTTCCAACTTACATTGAGGTCGGTTACGTGATCAAAATGAATATTATGTTTACCCAACTGTGGTAAGTAAATTGTTAAATAATTGATTTTATCTCATCTAGTTCTTTATTTAATGTGTTTTCATCTGATGGAACAAATTGATTATTACATTTATAAATAAATGCACAAAATTTCATATTTCAAAAAATTCTACTAACTAATTTACAAAAATAATAATATAATATATAAGTTTCAGTCTCAATTCTGTTTGTTTCCATATAAATTACACAGTGTTGGTTATAAATATGATTATTTGTAAAAATATAAATTGTTTACCTCATAAAATTTTGTAAGAAATATAAAAAATATATATGTGTTAACATAATTTAGAAATTATGTCGACTGCCAAAGTCAAAACTTTGTCTCTGGCTGTCAACATCGTTTCAAAGTTTTAAAATTAGTTATAAATGCTAATTATATTTTTTATTAATTAATTAAAAGGTCACGGGAACTCAAATTTAAACATATATCTAAATAATTGCAGTAAGCGCGTAGAAAGAGTAAATATTAGAATATATGGAAATTTTGTTGGCTTTGTTATTAAAATAATATCCATACATAATGTTCATACTACATATGTATATACAACATATGTATATACAACATATAATATGAATATAGAAAGGTCACCGTGGCGGAGGGACACCAGCGTGTGACTATAACACGATGGTTATCGGTTCGATTCCCTCTCGGGATAATTAATAATTATTTATTAATATTTTCATTTTCTTCGCTCTGGAATCAAGACCAACCGCGGCATTGAGCCTCACCCCTGAACACGCAATGCTACAAAGATTCGGTCGATTTCGGCGGAAAATGGCGAACGGAGTGCTATACATACGGGATACAGCGTGAAACTGAAAAAAAAGAAAGTTCTATATTGATGTTTAAAAGCAAACATATCTTTTGGATACGAAAACATATCGGAAAATACTAACTTTCCAAACCAACGTACTAGTATAAAAGTAATAATTTAGTTTCAATAAAATGTTGCTGCGGCTTTGATACGCTATAAAGTGAACACAAGCCGCTAGCTGCTGAGCCACAAATTACGGTAGGTAAGGCGGTACCAGGCTGTCAACGATTAGAGGCAATAGTTACCAAACTGTTGGTACATTTTGTTCACACGGATTGTGTCGCATTATTGTATTTCTTACTATGTTTCCTTACACTTTGACTATGAAAATATATAATTAGCTAAATATTTTTTTGGTAAGAAGTGGATGCCGTTTTAATTTTAATATAACTAGTTACTCCACTGTGGTGCAGTTATAATAAACCAGAGTACAAAAGGTTGAGGTGGCGTCCAGTTCCGCTCCAGGTAAGTTAAAAATAATTAATTATTTAAGATTAAAGTCAGATTAAAGTCATTAGACTTTATCGCTAAAAGTTTCCCTTTCAATCCTGTTGTTATTATCATTCAATAAATAAATTAAAGAAATGAAGAGTGAAATAATGAACAATTTAATGTTTATATTCGTTTTGGCGTACGACTATTTTTATATTATGTTGTTTTTTTTTATTAACATCACCATTCTAAATTTACGCACAATTTAACTAACTTAATCGTGGTCAGTCGTGGCACTGTTGCACAAGCGTGTGACTGTAAACGCGTAGGCGACGCTGTAAGGCAGGCTGCGGGTTCGATTCCTACTCGAGGAAATGAAATGTTTACTATTTTCATTTCCTCGCTGTGGTATCAATGCAAAGCGCGGCGTTGAGTTATACTACTCAACACGCAACGCCTCCATTCGGCGGAAAGTAAACAATGGAATGTCTTAACAATAGCCTCTGCCTACCCTGCTATCTGCAGGCTAAAGCATTAAGTTAAGTTATACATAAGTTAATATACCACAAAACTCAGGTAAACTGGATTTGAGTTAAGTTATATATAAGTTAATATACCAGGTTAACTGGATTTGGCGTCTGCAAAAATATTCAAATAACCGTGGTCATTTGTCGGTTGCTTCACGAACACCGGGTGAATGCATGGTGAGTCGGAGGTTAAGCGAGGTTCCCATGAGTGGGGCGATTGTGCAACCCACTAGTAACCAGTAAGGTGCGATCCTCTCCAAAAGGTCGACGCTCATGACGAAATATTATATATTTAATAGTGTAAGTATAATAACTGTTGAAACAACGTTTAATTAAAAAGGGTTTTATTTTGTTTATAAAGTATTGTAATAGGTTTTTAAAGTAGGTTCTACTTCGTGTCTCGTTTATTATGTCCATATTTTTCTTAGTTTCACGTATATCAATCGTACAATAAGTAGGTAGGTAGAAATTATTAAGAGACTCCATGGTCCATAACTTATCTGGTTACTGGTCAGTTTTTGTATAGAATAATGAACTACTATTTTAATCCGTAATGTTTATATTTTTATATTACAGTAGCTAATATTAATCTTTTCACATTAAAAAAAAGGTTTTTTATGAATTTAAGAGTAAAAAATATAACTAATCGGTATATTAAGCAACTGAATCAGGTAATTTGAACTTCCGTCGATAACGATTTATAACTAAGGAACTAGTCGTTACGTTAACTGTTCAATTATTGTTTTTCGATCGTATACAAGAAGTAAATATGTAGCAGCTGTGATTATATGTATATACATACATAAAAAAATAATTTATGTGAGAATATAATCGTATTTTCTATACGTCGTGCACAATAGAAAAAGTAATGGTTCATTTAAAAATGTATTGTAATTATTATAATTCTGGTGGATTTAGTCACTGAAATTATATTGAACGTTATGTTAATTGAGGTCGTTGTAGAGCCGAGGCATAAGCGTGAGTTTGACTCTCACTCGAGGAGTGAAAAGTTAAATTTTTCGTTTCTTTGCTCTGATAACGAGGCAAAGCGATGAACGCGGCGTTGAGTTCCGCCACTCCATACGTAATATCGAGAATTCGGTGGAACCGAACTGGGGAACGGAAGCATCTTAATGGGAACGGTGTGTCTTAATACTAGGTTCCCTCTGCCTACCCTGCTGTGTACGGGATACAGCGTGAAGCTGATTATTTGATTATAATTTATTCACATGTTCCATATTACGAGTCGCAGGTCACGACTTTCGACAAGGTGTCATAGATATGACATAACTGATTGTTATGATGATCAGCACTTACTTTAGAACAATTCATTGTCAAATTTCTGTCTGTCAATACCATCAATAGCCTACGAACTCATATTTCACAGACGCTATAACTAAGGAACTTTCTTTTTCTATTCACGTAACGAGATTTCTCACGCTTTGATGATCACGCATTTAAATGGTTATTGTTTCAACAAATTGTTATACGAATGTGTTGATTTTGGAACCTCTTTATTTGTATTGACGTTTGTGTTAAAATTTAAAGCGTACGTTAATATAGCGACACTTTGGAACAAACTAGAGAGAGATGTTGTATGTACATTACAAATATGTTTTTTTTTCACTCTACTGTATTATACTCTGCTACAAAGATAAAGATAGACTAGCGTTAAGACACTCCGCTCTCCACTCCGCCGAATTCTGGAGGCATTGCTTGTTGAGTGGCGGAATTCAACGCCGCGCTTTACCTCGTGCTTTGCAGCGACAGGTATTAGGTTCGATTCCCACTTAAGAAAATGAAATAGAGTGGTAATCAAACCTACAACCTGTCGCTTTTACAGTCACACGCGCCTGCTCTTGCGCCACAGCTGGCCTCAATATGTATATTATATATTATAATAAATATTGTCAGATCGTAAAAATTATGGAAAGTGTCGCTTTATTATATAACCTCATATAGCGTGTACGTGTACTTTAATGTAGTATGTAGCTTAGAGACTAATAAGATAACTACAAACCAGCTTTTAATGCAGCGTACATTAAAAGCTGGTTTGTAGTCATAAGATAAATCAGCTTTTTATAAATGACAAAATCTATTTAAAAATCAATAATAACATTTAAACGAGTATTCCATAGAAATCTATTTAAATTGTAACTACAGTATACATCTAACGCAATATTGGACATCATTCTTTTATTGTTTCGAGCATATACTAAGGTACATTGTTTTGGTGCGCATCGGAGCCTTGGATCACATCCGCTCTCCGGCCGTCACGCCGCCCCAGTTTTTAGGAAGGGATTCGTGAGAAAACATGAGATCTTATGTAAATCCGGGGAATCGATTATCGCGACGCGACGTACGATACTCCTAGATGCGATAGGTTGCGCTAAGAGTCGTACGGTCGAAGGGAAAGTACATTATGGTTGCGCAAGTGTACGCAATGGCGATAGCTAATGCATTATATTGATAGATACACGAGAATGAGAATGTGTTTACTTTTATTTTACTGTTGAGAGGCCGTAACGCGAGGATTGTGGGTTCAAATCTCATTCAAGGGAATTAATTATTATTAATTAATATTTAAATTTCTTCGTTCTTGCGTCCCGCTATTCATCACGCAATCCCTTGGAAAATTCGGCGGAAAGTGGAGAACGGAGTGTCTTAATTTTATGTTCCCTCTGTTTACCCTACTATATGCGAGATACAGCGTGAAGCTGTATTATTTTTAAATTTCCTAGTTTTGAATATTTTACTTATATAAACATATTATTGCTGATAAGCACCACATTACCGAAAGCTTTATGACCTCTTCACGACTTAATATCACGACTTACTTTTCATATATTTTGTTGTGGTAAGTGAATTTGAATGCATGCAATTACAATTTTTACTATACAAAAATGTACATATAAAGTAAATTCAACAACTAAGTCGTAACTAAGTAAAAAAACTTGTGTAAAATTAATGTAAACTTAAGAGAATAGATTTAAAAAAATCATCAAATATATTTATAGTTATTCGTTAAATGAAAACTAAAGCCCAAAAATTTTATTACTATATATAATATAAAATTAACGCAAAAAAATATTTTAATAGAAAAAATCGTATGTGTTATTTAACAATAGATAATTATTTCCTTATAATAAATTCAATTCCCACGCGTCCGGACGTCCTGCACCGAATAAACAGAAGCTCGTAACCGCACTAGCACATTTACCTACATCCACGTCTCGGAACACTAAAATAGATATTACTTAAAAAAAATTATAGCACTGTATAAAGCACATCCACTATTTTATCAACAAATCACTCTAACTTACCGAGGATTGGGAGTAATACGAGAACCATCCACACGGGAGACATGTTGCCGCGAGGAGCGTCGCGAAGGGACTGAGTTGTATGCGCGCGCGCCGCCCGCCCGCTTGGTAGGGGTCTGAAAGCTCGCCTGCCCGCCCGACTACACAGAAAGGTTACGCTTATACTTAGATATTGTAAACGCTCTTAGTTCATACGTACATATATGCTAGATATTACCTTGTTTTATTTATTATACACCATAATACAAATATCAAGGATTTATTGTAATTAATAAATTTAAAAAATATTGTAGTATTTTATTTAACTTTTAAATACTCAAACGAAAAAAAGGTGATAAAATAAGTGATTCCATTCAAAATACATATGGAAAAGAAAGATATGTAATCTGTATTATACTACTCAAAATGTACCCATCTAAAATCGGCAATTTTGGCTAGTAAAGATAATAGAAATTCAATAATGCGTTTATATAAATTATTTTTCAGCATTTCGTATATAGTTTAGGGGATTGAACAACATGTTATTCAAAACAAACGTTTGTAAGGATGCAATGTAAGCGCACTAACTTAATTCGCTAAAAACGCAGTTGTGAAATTATTTTCAGCTATTGTTTTGTACCGTACAAATAACTAAATTTAAAATATAAAAAAGTAGTTGAGTTGATCCTCATTAATATCGTCTAGATGACATAACTTCCGGGATGTTAAATTAGTGACCCCTTGACGTCGACCCGACGAGTGTCGGATATAAATCTTCATAGTCTCACCTATTAGAATTTCAATGCAATTTATCATCAAATTCATATATTGACATTGTCGGAAGATCAAAGGGACAAATATCGCGTAGAGAATCTAGTATCAAGACACTCCGTTCTCCACTTTTTACCCTGTTTTATGACATTGCAATTAAATTGCCATGGATATCAATACCATACCATGTTATAAAAAAATATTAGAAGTTTATGTTCACAAACAGCTTATATCATATATTTTTTGATAAACTTAAGACAAACATGTTATCGTGACTGTACCATCTTGTTAAGCGGACTGGATGCGCACACGATTCATGTAACAGTTGTGCAAATAAAACGTGAACGTGAGGCACATTGACAAACCCACATGCAAATCTGTGCAATTTTACATGTCGTTTAGCGCATTTATATTTAGAACCCACAATATTCACAAACAAGGTAAAATATACAGACGTAGTACACAAGAAAATCTCTAAAATGATATAATCTAAGATTTGCAGTAGAGTTTATGTTCTTTTTTTTTAAAATAATTATGTTTTTTTTTCATAATTGTTTTTAAAATACAATTATATATTGTTTTTTTTATTGTACGGATATCGGATCTATTATTGCAGGAAGAGGGACTCAGAGTAGGGTTTAGGACTTGTGACTCAAGTGTAGGCTTAAGAATCCGAGCTCTTTTCTTTCCTTTACTAAAACGACTACCTAAATATTAAAATATTTTTTATGCAACATTTCTAATTTTCACGGACTTGAAGAACTAAAAATGCGTTGGTTCTTAAAAAATGTATGATAAAACAAACAATATAAAAAATATACGTCGAAACCATGACAGTAGGTACTCAACTAATGTAAGCGTGACATATAAAAGGTTCTAAGCGTCGTGAAAGGGCATACAGTTTGCTCATCGTTGTATACATCCAATGGAATACATCTAATGAATTTACATGTTTCACGTTAGTTTGTATAATGCAACTTCTATATTTTAATAATATGATAATATATAAAAATCCGGCTAAGTGCGAGTCGGACTCAGCCACCTCACAGGGTTCAGGATTGTAGGTACAAGTAAAACTCCTAAAAGTTGACAAACTTAAGTTTGCGGGCGTAGGCACTCATTCTGTATGAAATACCTATAAATGTTCAGTTTTCGATTTTTTCCCTTTATTTTATTACTGCAGGTCCATGAGATAAATACCTATATATCTTTTGAAATTTTTTTTTTATTTATATATCTTTTGAAAGCATTGACTTAAAAGCATTTTTTCAGTAGATAATATGATATTTAGCATGAATTTCAGCTTGATCTCTCCACGCGACACGACGTCTTTACAGACAAACAGGCGAACAACAAGATTATCTTGTAAGAATTCTACTTTTCTTTTTGAGGTACAGAGCACTAAAAATGACTATATAAAATATTTTTAACATTAAATTCATTTTATATAAAAAATATGTGTTTTTATATAAAATTAATTTGATTTTTAATATTTAAATTAAATTTTTAAGTTTTTCAACTTCACACTATTTTTCTGCCAGGGTTGACTAACCTAGTCAACCCTGGCAAACCTAGTGAAAGAATCCCTTGCACTTTTTCCGCTCGACTCTTGGAATGAAAATAATACATTGTCCCGAATGGGGATGGAACCCACAACGATGTTTATAGGCAGACGCTGTCCCACTGCACCACATAACCTCGTCAATTGTACGAAACATTAGAAATATATTTTTAATCATTCAATTATTTAACTGCAAACTTTTCGCTTAGCTCCAATTTCGTGTAACCTAACCCTTGTTTCGTTTTAGTCCATACGTTTTTGTCTCAATATAAAAAGGGTCTGAATGGTTTCTATGAATGCTGATTTCACAAAGCATTAATATATAAAGTAAAACATACATAAACTAATACTAAACAATATATAATTACAATAATTATGTTAACTTTTAGGCAATCTATTAGAGATTAAGGTATACGAGTAGGTATTATGATTCACGAAGGTATTCACATCTGTTGGTCCACCACCCACTTCGAAAACTGGCTGTGTTCACGTAATCGGAATTGCCATTGTTATCCAACTCAACAATGCTATGGCATTGTGCATAATTCTGTTTCTTTCAATAGAATTTTACCAGTTGTGTATAAATGTGTGTATTATCTCATATAAAAAGAAATTAAATGCTTGAAATAATAGTTTTTTTAGCTTTACGGTATATCCCGCACATAGCAAGCAGGGTGGGTAGAGGGAACATGGGAACCTTGTATTAAGACATTCCTGTTCTTCACTTTCCGCCGAACTCTCCTTCTTCTCTCTTCACAACACCGATCATTGCCTCACCACTAGGGCGCAAAGATGGAAATATAAAAAATCTATATAATATGTAAATACATAATATGATAATTTAAGTACATAATATTAGAGTGTTGACGCCAATGTGGGAAGTCTCTGCGTAGGTATGCAATGCTTATGGGTTTAGTGAATTTGATTCAATACAAACAAAAAGCGCGTTATAAAAGATTAAAATTACACGGAATAGGTCCCAAGTCACAGGCGCTGATGGAAGAACCTTTCTCTGTACAGTGATTCATTGAAAGCTATAATATATTGATAAATTTAGATATTTCTTTAGTAGGTTTATCGTAAAATTTTTGTAATATTAAATATTTTATTCTAGGTACTTGTTTTATATATATAGATGATAATTTAGTCTTTTTAAAATAACGATTTAAACGAGTATTAATATCTAGAAAACAGATTTAACAAAGACTTAATATCATAGACTCATTATTTCAATGGAAAAATAAGGATGATTTCATGTTTAAATAGTTTTTTGTATGTACTTAATATGATTAAAATCATCATTTAACAGTTGAACAGCTAGAATAAATATTAATTTTAAGATTGACCTTCTATTTTATAATATTTTACTTTAAAACATAAGGCAAATCGCATATTTCATCGTCTATTCTCAGTCGAACGGAATCAGAATAAAATATTTCAAATGATGGCAACCATTGCTTGCGGCAGCCATTTTCCAGGCAACCATGTGTTTTAGTGATGACAAAAAAATAAGCTTTAATTTGATATATAATTCATTAAAAAAGCACATGAGTGCAAATATTCACATTAAGTAACCTCTTTAAACCAGGCAACCCTGGACTTGCGGCAGACTGAGAGCTGGCAACCATTGTTTTTCCAATTCCTTATGCGATTTTCTTTCAAATGATGTGCGATTCACATAAAAAACATATGAGTGCAATTTTCTCCAAAAACGAGTTACGAAAAACATTAATTAAAGGTGATTGCGGCAGGATTTTTTTGGGCAACCCTAGTGTAATCTATTCTACTATCATGTATCATTCTTAAATATAAGTTTCATTAGAAAATCTAATCCCTACAGTTTTAAACGATGGGATCTCCACCTATGCGAACAACATAAATAAGTTGTAACAAGCGTATAAAAGTTACGACGTAGCTTGATGAGAACGTATGGCTTAGTGATCAGAGCGCCTTGTCGGTTTCCACGAGGCACGGGTTAGAGTCCCGCTACGTTCAAATTTTTATACGTTTACTAAATAAGTAACAATGTCTTACACATTTATAATAATTAATATTTCCTTGTTGTTTTTATCTACAAAGCTTACAATAATTCTTTACTGACAATTATATATAATAAAAACTTTAAACATGGTAATACAAGCCGACTAAAATAGTTAATGTCACAATCATCAGTTCCGTTCCATTAGTCATGAAAAGTGACACCACTGATGATCACACCCTCTACACCCGATACTCTTTGTCCATGGAGAGTCTGAAGACCAGCCGGAATAACCCTTCGTGTGTAAAACAGTATGTATCTGAGTAATGGAAGATAAACTTGAATGTTACTTAATGAGCACAATGTCGTTGCGGTTGAAATAGCCTAGTTTTGATGACGATGTATATTATTATTGTATATATATTATGTTATACATTAAATACTGTGTTGGTATGTGACCTATATTAAATATCTGATTTTAATAGATTTTTTAATTTTTTTTTTGTGTAATGTATTGGTAGAAGTTAATTCCCTGTAAGGTGTGAAACCATAAGCATTTTGGTAACTCAAAATTATATTTTTTTATTTGCATTAATTCTACAATATTACTATTAAAAAGCGTTTTTTAATATATTTATATACATTTGTAGTGAAGTTTTATTAGAATTAATAATTTGATTTATTCTTACTATTACATTTAGATGATCTTAGTAAAGACGAGAAAAGTGTCGGTACTTAAAATATAAAAATTCAACAAAAACAAAAAATGTTATAATTTTTTTTCAATAAGCAAATTAAATCAATAATCATGTTTCACCAAACAGCAAAATTTTATCCCAAACCATCCAATAGCCATCAATATTTCATTAGGAACTATTATAGTACGAAAATACAATAATACTTTAAATTTATACTAAAAATATATACCTAATACATAAAAATTAAAGGTAAAATAATTAAATAAACACGAGATTACCTTGTTACTAGAGAGAAGAAATGAAAATATTAAATATTTCATTACCCCAAACAGGAATCGAAACCACAACCATCGTATTCACAGCCAAGACGGTTTCCTATTACCATTTATGATATACCTAAAAGTAAGTTGGCCAAACGTAATTTTAATACGTGCGTAGGATGCCAGCTCAATTAAAGTGATTACTGTGAGCGTTCACTATTACTTTAGTAATGATCGAATATTTTTTTTAGATATGTAGATAATTTAAAAAAATATATATGAATGTAAATAAAGTTGAGGTTAAAATTTATTGCAATTTGAATATTAATATTTTAATATAAGAAAAGTATATGATATTTATCATATACAAAAATACATCATATTTTTGTAATTTCTAAACATTTACGTAAAGCAATGTTCTTCTCAAACAGAATAAGCAAATGAAATATGATGATAAGAATAATGGAGGCCAGTTCTGGCGCAGAGGAACAAGCGTGTAATTATAAATGCAATACATTGTGGGTTCGATTCCCAGTCGAGAAAATTAAATATTTAATATTTAGTTATTTACATTTTCTCGCTCTGGTGGCGACACTAAACGTGGCGATGAATTTCACCATTTAACACGCAATGCCTCCAGAATTTACGGACGGAAGTATTTTAATGAAAACGGAGTGTCTTACCACTAGGTTCTCGTTTCCTCTGTGTTCCCTGCTATGATGCGGGATACGCGTGAAGCTAAAAAAATATTTCTACAAGTTACAGATGTGATAATATCGCGTAGCATATCTATATCTTAGGTCATCTCACAACGTACTTCTTGACCGCAATTGGCTTAACCCCCATTATATTTCTGGTTACATAAGTAATATTTTAATGAGCAAAGTCATAAAACACTGTATTACAATTGACTTCGTGCCTATCTTAATCTTGCTTGAAGTTATTACATAAATCAAATTGAAGTAAATTAATTTAGTTTCACGCTGTATCCCGCATATAGAAGGGTAGGCAAAAGAAACATAGTGTCGAGACACTTCGTTCCCCACTTTCCACCGAATTCTGGAGGCATTGTGTGTTGAGTGGCGTAACTCAACGCCGCACTTTGCTTCGACACAAGAGCAAAGAAATTGAAATATAAATTTAAATAAATGTTTAATTCCTTCGAGTGGGGATCGAACCCACAACTAATTTACAGTAATATCTTGTGCCCCTGCGCCACGACTGGCCTCAAGTCGTGTAAGTTATTACATAAAGCCTGTTAACACATTACTGATCGTAATATACTGTATATGTATGTACATTAGTGTTAAATGGATAATTTTGCCTTATTTGTGTGTTTGTTCATCACACATAAATCATTAAACAAATCCGTAGCACCTTATTATAAATGCATTATGTATAAATTACTCATAATTTACTATACTTTTTCTTGAACTTTAATTTGATCTCAGTAATTGAAAAGAGATGAAATTAAAACAGTAAAAAAATCTCTAATTTCCAATTATTTTATTTCATATTAAATTTGATTTTAATCAATTGATAACATTTAAGAACATATTTAATTGTCTCAATAATAGAAGTTATCATTAGAATTAAATATTTCAATATTGCTTTACCTTCAAAATGTATAAATATTCATATGTACATATATATATACCTACATCATTTAAAAGTTCCAAAATAAATAACTTTTGTTAAAGTAAGTCGCAAAATTCGTGAAACTTTTCTTATTTGCATTGAGAATGTCCACGTAAGCCAGTACTCGCGGTTCACCTTCTATTTAATTGTAATATTGCTATTGTACGTTCTGCTTCTAGCTTTGCGCTGTGACCTCGTGGTGACCTTTGAAGAGGATCCCCACATTCCACTCGGAAGATTTCTCAAGCGGTCACTTGTCTCATGAGTACCTCGATGATACCTACTAGGTTCATATTTACTATTTGTGGAAAGGTTAATTATGCTCCATCCACATAATGACTGCAGTAAGTAAATGAAGAATGAATATAAACAATATATTCCGCCATCTATGATAATGATTCATATAAAAACCATTTTATAATGAACAGTTTTTTTTTTCTTTTTTCAAATTAGTTTATTACGTTGTGTAGGAAATTAAGCTTGTTATGTTATTCGTGTAGAGATTATAGTTTTTTTTCAACTTCATACTGTATCCCGCATATCCCGGGTAGGCAGGGGGAACCTAGTGATACAACACTCCGTTCCCGATTTTCCACCGAATTCTTCAATTCGAGATATTTCGTGTTGAGTGGTGGAATTCAACACTGTACTTGTTACCAGAGCGAAGAAATGGATATATTCAATAATTATTCCCACGAGGGGGAATTGATCCCACTACAGTTGCGTTAACAGTCACATGTTTGTGCAATTGCGCCACGATGGCCTCTAATTAATTAGATATTACCTCATATCTCTTTATTACATGAAAAATGTTGTTTGAATAATTTCATACATAGTTAATTACACAGTATGTACTTACTATGCTCCTATCTATATGCAAAGTTCATAATATCAACCAATTTTCAATACTTTTTTTAAAGAGCTAAAAATAAAAAAAAACCAACATTGTGACAGATTAAATCTAGAATAAAAAAATATTGTGGTAATATATATTCATCTATTACATTCAAAAAGATAAAATATCCAAATGAAAGTAGTTAGATCAATAAACGGTGGTCTAAAGGTCAGTTTGCAACACTGCTTGTATGTACCGATGTCTAATTCCCACAACTTATGAGTAATTTGGATACAATAATTGAGAGCATCATTTATCATAGTTTTAATACTAATTGTGGCATCCGACGGATGGTTCATTCAATTGGCGGTAGATATTGGCTCAAGGTCTTTCATGATTTATATTTTAAATCAGCGTCACGCTGTATCCCGCACACTGCAGGGTAGGCAGAGGGAACGTAGTGTTAAGACACTCCGTTCCCCACTTTCTGGCGAATTCTGGAGGAATTGCGTGTTGAGTGACAGAATTCAACGCCGCGCTTGTCCTCGACACCAGTGCGAAGAAATGGAAATATAAAATTAAGTAAATATTTCATCTCCTTGTGTGTGGATCGAACCCACAACCAGTCGGTTTTACAGTCACACTTTGTGCCCCTGCGCCACGACTGGCCTTTATATTTTTATTTTCATAAAATATTTGAGCAATTTATTATAACTGCTTTTTCAGATCTGCGGCAGAAGGAACTTAGTGTTAATACACTTCATTTTTCAGAACAATATGTTTATAAACGAAAGTTTACAGCGAACTTTGATAATAACTTAATATTTATACCATAAAAACGAACAGCTTTTAAGGCATATACATACCACGAATTATATTTTTGTACAAAAAAAGTAAATTATAAGTTTTTTTTGCATCTAATTATATTTAAAAGGTATTGTATGGAACTCTAAGTTAACAAAAAGGTGTTTAATTTGATTATCTCTCCATTCTCTTAATAACAATGTGCTTTGTTCGCGTTCGTATAAACATAGTGCATGTGACTAAAATCACTTAAAGCTGCGGTCTTTGTGTTGATAAAGGCCAAACATATTTTATCGAAAATATAATTTTTAAACATTCATCTCATTTCATTTTTAAATACGAGAAATGTCTAATGATGAAAAAAATCAATGTATAAATCCTGATAAATTACTTAAATCAGCTAAAAAGCTTACAAACACAAAACAGCTCTACTCATCACTGTAGCAATGTGGATAGAGTGATCCTAGTGTTAAGACACTACGATTTCCACTTTTCTACACAATCCAAAACATCGTGAGCTCAACTACGTCTTGTCGTAGCAGGAAATGAAAATAATTTAAATATAATAATTCCCCAAAGAGAGCACCAAGACTCACAAACTATCAAAAGTGTAATTAAACTCTATCGAATTAGACTTCGATAGCCTCTAGGCATAAAAGCGAATTTCAATAATTTAGACTTTCCTACACCTACGTAAAAACCTAAATTCTTGCACATTTCATGAGGTGGACATAAATAACGAACCTAATACTAAGACTACATTCTTATCTTCCTTTTTGCTTTGTTACGAATTTAATAGAAAAATATATATTTTTTAACATAGTTAGTACCCGTAAGTGTTGTATAAATATATCCTAAGGTTTCAATTTATTAGAATTTTAAAAAAATCAAATTAAATCAAATCAGCTTCACGCTGTATCCCGCACACAGCAGGGTAGGCAGAGGTAACCTAGTGGTAAGACACTGCGTTCCCCACTTTCTGCGGAATTCTGGAGGCATTGCGTGTTGAGTGGCTAAACTCAACGCCGCATTATTAGAATTTCATTTACAATAAAATAAATACATTGCAGAATAGTGGAGTAAAACGTTTATCGACGTTACATTACGTTATACGAATTGAACGTGCAGCACCAGATCGTGACCGGCCCATACCATCAACGGAAATATGTTTGTTTTATGAATACTTTATTCGTTATACAATATAATTTGTAGCAATAAATTTTGTGAACCGGTTACCGAGGTTAGACTTGGTATCTACTATTTCAAGAACTACTTTTGCTACGCTGATTCATAAAACAGCATTTTCTATTTATCTACTACAATCTTTTTAATAAATAAATAATAATAAAGTTATTTTAGAAAAGTAAAAGGAAAACCAAAATAAGAGAGTAAAGATGCCGTCGTGACGCAGCACCACAAGCGTGTGACTTTAACGCGACGGGAGAGGTTCGAGTCCCACTGGGGAAAATGATTTATTATTTATGAATATTCTCATTTTTTGGCTTTGATAACGAGGTAAAGCATGGCGTTGAGTTTCGCCACTCAACACGTAATGCCCCGAAATTTTGGTGAAAAGTGGAGAACGAAACGGAACTTAGCACTAGGTTCCCTCTGTATACCCACCCACCTTTTTTATATATAGCAAGAAGCACAAAAAAGGCAATAAACACAACTAGACAGGACATAATGTATAGTGTCAGTAGTGTAGGAAGAGGAATGAAGAGGGTTGGGTAAAAGAACAACGACTTCTAGTATCAAATCTAAAGTGACTTGATACTAGAAGTAGTTGTTCTCTGATTCACGTCCGAATTCAAGACATCATGTTGAATGGTGAAACACAACGCCGCACTAGGACGGGGAAATTGATCACACCATAATCCTGTTGTAGCCAGATATAGTCCCGCTGCGGAACTAAGAAAAAACTGGTTTTACTTAGAGACCATCGTGGTCTCTAAGTAAAACGAGTTTTTTTATAGCTTCACGCTGTACCCGTGTTACGTATGTTTTTCTTTTTATGTTAATAACAGGAAGCCTTTAACAATAATATCGTCAACGTGATTTCGAAAGGCTTTGAAACAAAAACAATAATTTTTATTTATGCATACTTCAACTACATCTTAGGTGATGGAAGCTGTAAAATAAAATAATATAATAATTTTGCCGTTACGTTAATATATCGAAGTGTCATGGATCTTGCAAGACTCTTATGTAATGTTATTACCTAGATACAGTAAACGTGTTAAAGTTTAGTTCTAGATGGTTCGTTATGGCACTAGAGAACATTTGTAGTTGTAATACTTGGGTTAGTTACACCTTACTGAGCGCATTGGCACGCAGAATTATGAAAAATCGAGTATATAAAATAGGAAACGGAGTGTCTTAACACTAGGTTGCCTCTGCCTACCCCGCTGAGTGCGGGATACACCGTGAAGCTGATTAAATTTTGAGTATGTAAATTAATAGTTAATTGAATTCAAACATTACATAAGAAAAATGATGTCCGTAAATTCAGTTAAGGCCTACTTTATGATTTTTATAAAAGGATCATACGTTTGTTAATTATTTTATTAATTTCTACTACTTTTTTATATTAATATTGTAAGAGACGTTAAAGTGGGAGGATATGGAGTGTACTTTACTATTTCTCCAGAAATTCTGTATACACAAGAAAAATGAAGTAGGTAAAATACACGTTTACTTTTATAAAATCGATTTCTCTTAAACGGCAAAAATGGTATTTTATAAAAAGAAATATTTTTTTTAGTAAACACAAGCACATATACATAAAAAATGATAAACTTTCGCTTATCTTTAGATATTAGTATTTACATACAAACATAACTATTATTTTCCGATGCAACATGCGAAATGGCCGTGAACCAAATGTTCTTCACGGTGCGTGGTCGACTGCGGACGGTATCTGTATCGGCTGCTGCAACGATTCCTCAATGATGTATTGTTATTCTTTCATTAGTGATGCAACTGCTCTACTCATTATAAGCTAATATATGTTCTTAGAATTAGATCAGACAATGTCATATGCTACTTAGTATCGACTAGCACAAAAAATAAGCGAACCGTTTCTTGTAAGTATAATTTATACAAACTTATTCTGATAATAGAAATTATGGTTATTATTAGACAAGTTACAAAAGCCTATATATAAAATATATAATGTAAGCCAAACTAATTAATTGCAAATAAATAAAAAAATATATTCGTAACTTTAGGACAAGGCTGGTAGTGGCGCAGGGGCACAAGCGTGTGACTTGGTGTGGGTTCGATTCCTACAAGAGGTAATTAAATATCTAATATTTTCATTTTCTTCGCTCGGATGTCAAGGCAAAACGCGAGTTTGAGTTCCGCCAACCAACTCGCAATGCCTCCAAAATTTGGCGGAGTATCATAAAACTAGGTTCTCTCTGCTTCGGCTGGATCCATATGGGATAACAGAGTGAAACTAAAAAAAAAACTTTAAAACAAAATCAAATACAATCGGGACTTATGATAGATAATATCATGAGAATAAAGCGTCCTATGTTTAGAGGATAGCTTTTTAAGATAAAATCCACCTTGAAGCCCGCGATTTCATAATAATTTAGATTATAACTGCTAACAATTATTGTTTGTACTAAAAGTTTCCCATAACATGCATTGTTTTGAGTGAATATGTGCACCACTTGTGTAAACACTCGACTGCCGGAGTTTTGCAATTTGTCACTGGGACTATAGTAATATTATAGTCACTTGAAATCTGCGACAATAATGTGAGCGATTTGACTTAGTAACTTGAGTATTTGCACATATATATTTTTAGCATCACCCTGTATCCCGATTGTAGGAGAGTAGGCAGAGGGAGAGGAAGATCTCCCATGCGTTGGACCGACCAAATTAAAGCTGCAGGGGATCCCTTATATGAGTGTACCCAGCTTTCAGTCTATAGAGATAAGTGGCGAAAGTTTGTGAGGCGTATAATATCTGTCCCTAATGTCACTTTGTGATGACCACGACCGCTCTGACAAGAATGTTACGACAGAGAAGAAGACAAAGGGAGCCTAGTGTTTGACTCACATGGCCCACTAGTAACTCCAAATTAATTTGGTTGTTGAAAAATGTAAAAGATTTAAAAATAATAATGACCCCGTATAATATCAATTTTTGTAGACGTATTCACACAGAAACAATAGAAATTAAAATAAAGACATAATTTTACAGTGCTATTTCACTGTTTTAAATAACGAAATGTTTTGATATATAATTTCTCTTTTCGTTTTTTTGTTTCTTCTTTTTTTAGACTGGTGCGTCGTTTATTCGTTACAATAGCGTGTCTTTTAATTTGAAGTGAGACGAATCTCAGTACAATTTCGGCTTACGGTTGCCGAACTACGCGACGCGACGTGGGAAAGCTTATAGTTGGCAGTCACACCTCGCGTTGCATCGCTGTCGTCTATCACACTTGAATTGAGTAACCTCCATTGTCTATGAAATAATATGAAATAAATATAATAAAACAATTTAAATTTCATGAAAAATGAAATATGATATATATTTTTAGTTTAAAAAATTGAGACTGTGTTTTTGAGTGAGATAAAGCATTATTGTACAATGCAATGATTGTGTTTTCATCTCCACTGGGATATATTTTTTTATTAAATTAATTTAAATAAGTAAAAATTGTCTAAAAATCGACAAAAAATGGAGAATGGAATGTCTTAACACTAGATGCTTAATCTGCTTTATACGAAAGACTTTTTTTTTTTAATTTTTTAAACACCTCACATATAGCGTCTGTGCATGATTAGCTAAATAATATCAACAAATTATTGTAAAAATATCAACTTATGAAAAAATATATACGGCAATAGTAATCTTTAATTATAAACTTAAATCGTATTACTTAACCAATATTTGAACCAACTAAATTTGCAAGCAATTGTGACAAGAATGTTGACTGCATTCTGGACCTAAATTCAATAACCATTTACATATATTCAATGACATTATATATTAAGTAATAGAAACATTCTACAATGCAAATATAATTAAAATAAATATCTGCAGACTGTTCTAACTTACATAGAGCAGAAACAGTGATGATAAATCGACGTGTTTTTTTATACCCTGCACGCAGCAGGATATGCAGAGGGAACCTAGTGTTAAGAAACTCCATTTGCCATTTTTTGCCAAATTCTGAAGGCATTACTTGTCGAATGTCGCACTTTGCCTTCGACAACAGGGCGAAAAAATTAAAAATATATATATAATTATGTCCTCGAGTGGGACGAGTCACGTTTACAGTCACACTTCTTGCCTCTGCTCCAAGACTGATCTCTACGTAAATTTAACTGCTAATTAGCTCCTGAACTGTGGACCAATAATCACAAGTACCAACATATATTTTGATAATGAAACGTTACTAGCCTTAGAATCAGATACACAACTGGCCAGTAGGAGCATTTGTAGTAAGTAATAGCAGCAATGGCAGTAGGCCATTCAAATTAAACAAATTGTCAATATCGTAAGCACCTTTTTTTCTTTTTTTTTCAGGTTCATGCTGTACTGTGTTGCTACCCCGATGTAGCAGGGTAGGCAGAGGAAGCCTAGTGTTGAGACACTTCTGGAGGCATTGCGTGTGGAATGGCGAAACTTAACTTACTTACCTTGCCTCAACTCCACAGCGAAGAAATTAAAATAATAAATATTTCGTTTCTTCAAGTAGGAACTGAACCCACAACTCGTCGCGTTTATAATCACATGCTAGTGCCCCTGCGCCACAAGCTCCAGAAGCCATATATAATATACAAATTTAGTTCGTGTAAGTATCAGAGTGAAATGAGTTACACAAAGAAAATAGATGCTCAAATTTAGTATGACATTCGAACATTATCGTCTGTGGAACGTTTTGGTATAGGTATTTAAATGGTCATTAACCAAGTATTTCTCAATATCTCTTTTATGATAGGTATGTTAGCGATGTAATATTTTATAATGGTCAATAACATAAATGTTAAAGCCTTTGGGTAACCTTTACTGCGCATCCTACCGACACGGAACCACCTCACGGACGATGACTATCGTAACAGGATCTGGTCTTTACTAGCGGAATTCAACCAATTTAGCACATTTATAACGAGATATCTACTAGAGTCATTTGAATAGTCATCATTGCTCTTTTTTTTAGGTTCACGCTGTATCCCGCATATAGAAGGATAGGTGTTATAACACTCTGTTCTCCACTTTCTGCTGAATTTTCGAGGCATTACGTGTTAATTGGCGGTAAATAACGCCGTGTTTTTGCATTGGAGTCAGAGTGAACAAATGAAAATAGTAATAAATAGTAATTAATTTCCTGAGGAGGAATCGAACTCACAACTGTCGCGTTACAGTCACACGCTTGTACCCCTGCGCCACGACGGCCTCATGTCATTATTTTTCTTTATGAAAAGGCAATGGTCATTATTTTAAGTTATTCAATTAGGTAAAATACATTTTAAAATAATTAATAATCATTTTTGCAAGAATGAAAGAACTCTCAGCTGTCAAACCGTAAGTATAAATAGCATTTAGAGCCTAATTATCATTAAAACGCAATAAGTTCTCACATGTGACTAATGGTCTATGAGAAGATGTTTCTGTATATATATATATATATATATATATATATATATATATATATATATATATATATATATATATATATATATATATATATAAACACATCTTCATATATGTATATTAAGACTTTGGATTTGATATAATCAAATACGTTTACGACCGGGACAGGTACTAGCTCTACACTAGATATAATAGTAAGTATATATAGCATGCATATAATATATAAAGTATATGTATGTATGAGGCCAGTCGTGGTGCAGAGGCATAAAGTGGAACTGTAAAAGTGACTGGTTGTGGGTTTGACATCCACCTGACAAAATGAAATGTTTAATATTTTAATTTCTTCGCTCTGATGTCTAGTCGAAGCATGGCGTTGAACTCCGCCACTAAACACGCAATACCTCCAAAATTCAGCGGAAAATGGGGAACGGAGTCTTAACATTAGGTTCCCTGTGCCTAACTGCCCCTCTGTGTGCGGGATACAGTGTGATGCAAATAAAAAGTATATGTACCCAGCGCCTAAGCTTCTCGATAACCACATTCACTTACACTTTTGTTTTGTATTTTATTCTCAGAGCTTTCTCACAATTAACGTGTTGTGATTGATCAAGATAGCTGCCTCTTTCCGAGTTGTTATGCATACTTTACGTCATTAGACACTATATACATGGTAGGGCTCCATTTTCTATTTTGTGAGAAATAAATGTTAATATATGTAAATATTATTATTAAATATTTTTTTTACTCAGTGTTTTTGTTACTCAGTGAATGCAATAGAGACCCGAAATTTAGTATGAAAAAAAATAGTGGAAACCCGATATGTAAAGGTTTAGCGTACAAATAAGTAAACGTTGACTTGTTTTTTTTAGTTCTAGTATCCCGTATATATAAGCAAAGTATGTAGAGGGAACCTGGGAACCTAATGTTTTAAGACACTCTCTTCCCTTAAAAACGCTTCCGTTCACCATTTTCCGTGCAATATCTACAGGCAAGGATTGCGTAACTCAATGCCACATAACTGTCCTCTATTTTCAACTCATTGTAGAGTTCTAAAACATAACCTACGGTTAGTCAAAAATAATCAATCATCAATGGGTCACAGATTACTTATAATATCTACAAATAAATTCAGAATTCAAATTTAAAATATTCTCTATTCAAATAGACTATTAAACGCAGTTTTGATTCATTTTTTGACATTAAAATCATCAATATAACTAAAACGCGATAATAGAATGTTTACCCATCAACACGCGATCATAAGAAACTAATGATTGTTTTCGTGGTTCGGTTGCAACATGTGCATTTATTTGAACCGTGGACGATTATTTAAAAGAGACAATGTTTGGTCGCACGCAGAGCACGCCGATGGTTCCCACGGCTGCCGAAGGTCGTGGATAAGTTACTTACGAAATGCTTAAAATAATTTTGTTTCATAATATAAATAAACCCAGGGGCGTACTTTGGAGTGGTTAGGGTGAATCGCGTTGCGAATATTGTGAAAAATAAAAATTTAAATTAGGTTCACTCTGTATCCCGCACACACCAGGGTAGGCAGAGGGAAATTAATGTTATAGAGGCATTGCGTGTTGAGTTGCGGAATTTAACGCCGCGCTTTGCCTCTACACCAGAGTGAAGAAATAGAAATATAAATTTAAATAAATATTTCATTTTCTCAAGTTGGGATCGAACCCACAACCCGTACAGTCACACTTGGTGCCTCTGCACGACAAGTGGCCTCTGGCCATGTGACCTACTAAAACAATTGATAGCTGTTACTGTTTAGATCCAGTGCCGCCGGCTATGCGTAAAACTACTGTTTTAATTATAGTGTAATTAATGTTGATATCTTTTTTTATATACGAATGGACTAGCTGAGTAAATCAATTATATCTCTTTGATAGGGATGTCTGGTGTCAGTCGGATGTCTATGTAAAAAGAAATTGTTTTTGGTATTTATGCTCATAAATAGTATACAAAATGTTTCTTTTTCTTCAGCTTCACGCTGTATGCCGCACACAGCAGGGTAGCAGGGAATCTAGTGTTAAAACACTCCATTCTCCAATTTTCACCGAATTCTGGAGACATTGCATATTGAGTAAAGGAACTCAACGCCGCGACACCAGAGTGAAGAAATAAAAGTATTAAATATTTCATTTCCTCAAGTGGAAATCGAATCCACGACATATCGCCTTTACAGTCATACACTTGGATCCCTGCTTTATGACTCTACGGCCTCACAATATAAATGTATAAAAGTTAATACTGAAGCGATCAAGAAAGTCAATTAAAATACTTTCTCAAAGACAGTAATAAAGATACGCTGAATGGTTTATATAATTTATGAAACTTTTCTACACCTTCCAAAATCATTTGTCGTCTCTATAAGTGAAAAGAATAAAATTAGATAAGTATATATAAGGCACTTTAGATTACGCGCCCACAATTATATCTTAGTGAAATTGTATAATTCTCTTTGTTCAACTGAATTCGTAGACATTTACTCGTCTGTTCCGTACATGGAGGGTGGACAGCGTAAACTTGAAAAATCTTCACACAGCCATATAAAATTTTATGTGTTAATAAAATATTATATTGCTGCTTAACACAGGCTCAAGGTGTCAAAATATAATAAAATATTTTTATCTATAATTTTAATCTTTTGGATATATGTATTTAAGAATACATCATAAATTATAAACTGAATACTTTATTATTTATATTTCCTGTCGTGAGGTCCCTTAGTTATTGAAACTCTCTCTCTCTATTTCTATCATATTGGTCACGTTTTTGGATTTATATGTCTTTAAAAACATGGCACGACTTCAGACGATGATGATGATGATAGAACTTTATCGGGCCCTGCAGTGGTAATTTATTTATAGAAGATGGATTGGCAGTAAGCAGTGACATTTGCGTTTCCAAGCCCCGCAGCCAAGGCCGAATTAGGTAACCCGCTTTCACTCCCGGTATATCACGAACGGACCCCTCTCTCGTACAGGGCTTCCACGATGTGGATCTCAAAAATATCTGTACATCTAAAACATCATGAAAATATATATTTATTATTCTACGTATTCATTTTATCAGAACGTAAAATAAATATATGTACATATATGTAGCTACTTATAAAAATAATATGGTTTATAATAAAAATATAAAGTTACTGTCCTTTGTCAGGCTCACATGCTTCAAGGAAATAAAACATAAAAGAATAAACGTAAAATAAGCTCACTCATTTCCTTCTTTACCAAAAAAAAATAAAATTAAAATCCTCATAATCGTTAAAAATGTTAGTGTAATCTTAAAGTGTTTTGTCAGAATTTATGCCTTTTTAAATTCTATAAATACTAATTTAAGTAGTAGTAAGAAATAAATAAATAAAGTTTTGCTAGTAGCCCTACTCTTGCCCGAAGCTTCCATGACCCAACGATTCACAACCTATAACCTCTGCATTGAGCCTTACCTATTCCATATTAACGATTGAATTATACAAAATATTACCCTTACATAACCAAAATATTTGTTCCATTAATATCTATATCTTTATCTTTAGAGCTATCTATGTATGTAAAGAGAAAACAACTTTATTAAATATTAAATAATAATGTGGTTTTCATGCTTGAGCAGTAAATGGTATGCGAAAATCCTATATCTCTCTATTATGAAACATATTTTGGAGTAAGGACTTGTTAGGAGAATACTTTTACACAAATATTAAATAAAAAATAAAAATCAGCTTCACGCTACAGCGTGATACATCACGCACCCAGCAGGAGAGGGCACCTAGTGTCTTAAACACACCGTTCACCACTTTCCGCCGAGTTCTGGAGGCAATCTAAAATATACTTTAATATAAGTGGCTCTAACTGTTACTGTTTTATTGATATTTATTTCAATTTGACTTTTATTTGAAATGTTAAACTTTAGTTTGTTATTTAGTTGAAATTTTCCAAATCACGAAATGTGCTGTATATGGCTATCTAACGTTTGCTCCTCCAACGTCAGAGCAATAGGTCTAAGTGTCAGACGTCAGAAGCTGTGTTTCAAATGTCGATATAAAGCGAGAAATATATTATGAAATTATGGTTCATGTATGAATTTATGTACAATTATTACTCCTACCTTGGTAGACTAGTTTATTATTTAAAATTTAATTTTTATTATTATAGAATTTTTTAACAAATTTAATGTTGGTAACGTGGGAAAGACTGTTGAGACCGTTTTTTTATAAATAATAAATAAAATAAAAACTTTGGATGCGTTCAGTTAATTATTAAATATATTTTGAGATTAAAAAAATATATTGAAAAAAATAGTTTCAACTACTTGCGTAAAATCTTACGCGGACTACTTCCTGGTATCATCCTTGCGTGGATTACCTACTGCTGTAATGTAATAACAAATAGTTCTTAACTACTCGCATAGCACGCTATTTCCCACTTCCGCTGTTTAAGGTTATTATTATAGTTTTATTTAAAGAACATAGGCGTATCGGTCGACACGGTCGGACATCGTGGCGCAGGGGCACAAGGGTGTGACTGCAACGCGACGGTTGTAGCTTAGATCCCCATTCGGGGGAATGGATTATTATTTATCAATATTTTCATTTCTTCGCCAGAGCGAGCTTGGTGCCAGAGCACCAAGGCAAAGGCGGCGTTGGACTCAGCTACTCAACACGAAATGTCTCGAAAAATTCGGCGACAAGTGGGGAAGAAGTATCTTAAAACTAGGTTCCCTCTGCCTACTCAGCTCTATTCAGGATACAGTGTGAAGCTTATTTATTTATTTTTATTTTACATACACTATTTTTTATTTTAATCCTAATTTAAAGTTAAGTACATCAAGAAAAATTTTCTTTAGGTATACACATTATTTTAAACCATTATACTTGCAAAACTAATGTTAAAGGTTAAATCGACCACGAACTGATGCGCGTACGCAAATTAAACTCGTACGGTTTCGTAATAGACGATCTCTTTGATCGTTGATGTGATAATATGCTTATATTTAAAGTATATTTTGAAGAGAAAAACTGTATCATAGAGTTTCTTTACTAGTATAGTAAATAATACTAAATAAAAACCTTTTTTTAAGTTAAAATAATACGTTTTCGAATTTTCTAGTTATCTAGGTATCCTCGTTGTCTTAGCGAGGACGTTACGTTCATCAATGATATTATCGGATTACCCGATAAAAAAGGTTTGTTGAAATTGTCGATACATATATATTCTACGAATCCTTTCTCTATTGGTAATAGATTAATTCAAAATTAAAGACCCTAGCTGGAAAATGTCTCAAGACACAGACGTGTCTTGAGACATTTTAAAAATAGTCTTGAGTCTAAAAATAAAAGTATTCTCAATAATAGTAAACATATCTTAGTAAGTTTTAACAATTATTTACAAACCTATACTAGCGGGTTATCTATAATCCCTTCCATCTACGTTCCTTATTAAAAGTATTATTTATATAATTATTATTAATATAATTTTTTTTTTTCCGTAGTACAATAGACATTATTGATAGATCATTGAGAGTGGAGAACGAAATATCTTAACACTGGTTACTAGGTTCCCTCTGCCTACCTGAATGCTGCCTGCTCTGTGCGGCATACGGAATGAAGCAATAGACATTCTTCATGGTAAATTAATTAATAGTACAAGTCAATTTCATGTTAAAACTGTTATATTACATAAACGCTATAAACCTATTGTTGAAAAAAAACACCTCTGTAACAAATCTATAAGAGGTGTTACTTTAACTGAAACAGGTTTCAATTTTAAGATGCCAATCACTCAAATTGTCTTAAAAGACGAACAATAGTACTGTATACAGAAGAAAGATAAGTTACCGAACGCAAAACGGGAGATAACAATGGAATTTAATAGATGCTCTCTCGGTTCCGTCCGCGTCACCTATTGATCTCTGTCTGTATGAACCTTTCGATCATTTATAATTGATAAAATTTTAATGGTTTACTGAGAGCTCGGTGAGAAGATTAATACTGAAACAATAGGTATATATCCGCATGACATAACTCCGTCTTGTTTCCCATAGTAATTGTTACGTCTGTAACGTCGTCACACTCTTCAATAGTAAAAGTTGCATATTAAATAAAATATATACGTATAATTCGTTTATAGTAAGAAATTAAGAGAAGTTATTTTCCTCCTTATTCTTGCATTACGTAAAACAGTAAACGATTTTATTTTGCAAAAAATAAAATTCCTGAATTATATTGATTTACAGATTTGTCTGCCAGTTGAATTTTTCCATGATACAACATGTTAATATCCATATTAATACTTATTTGTATATACATGTTGTAATTTAGTGTTCGATGAGTAGGTTATAACTATAAGATGCTTGTGACTGAGCCAAGGACTTAAGCGACTAGCTGCTATCCTCGGGACATCCTTTCACGACCTACGGACATTTACCTACTTGTGTATATTTTAAAACATCCATTACGATGTAAACCTTTAAAGGTATTTTACTTAATGATACTGCATCCAAATGACTGATGTTTTAGTGGTATATTATTAAAATTTATCATTTTCAAGAATTATTTCCAATAAAAATATTTTATCTATTAATATTAATTATAATCGATTTTAAAATGTTCACAGGTTTAAATATTAATTCCATACGAGTCGACAAAATTGCATACGACTTTGCTTTTTGTATGTTAAAATCAGCATAATATATATTACGACTAATGAAGTATAGATAAAAAGCAATATATATATAGATACATATATATATATATATATATATATATATATATATATATATATATATATATATTGTATATATATATATATATATATATATATATATATATATATATATATATATATATTGTATATATATATATATATATATATATATACTTACACAGTTGTATGTTCAAATTCAATAATTAATTGCCTTCTAGAGTATTTTAGTAATTAGTTACGAATAAAACAACATGCCAATGTAGATGAATATTTTTAAACGCAACGGCTGGAGCGAAAGCGAAAGGGTTGCTATTGATGTGATGGTGTTGGAAGAACAGTATAGATATACATTAAGTGTACGGTGTCCGATTCGAATAAATAAATATATTAATTTATTATCAACTCTAAGCAGACGTCGATGTATGTTGAACATTTATTATATTGACTACTATGTAAGAAAGGGGCTAACCGCTAGTACTTGCTGCTAAAATACATTACTAACAAAACTACTTATTGTCCGCACTTTCGCAGTGGTTGTAGCTTATAACCTCATTCGAGTAAAGATTACCCATAAACATAAAAATATAAAACAAAGAAACATTTGGAACAAAGATAATATAAAAATGGGAAGTTTTTATTGAATGTTTTTTAGAAATAATTAAATTATATACATACAAAATTTAAATGCCAAAGTACGTATTTGAAATAGCATACATTTGTATTCGTAATATTATATAATTTAAAACTATAAAAATACTATTATTAAGATGACTAAGGTAACAACTCACGATCTGTGAAGATGTTATACAATTATACAAAAAATAGAGCTATTAACTTAAAAAAACTACCTTGATCTTTAAGCATCGACAATGAGAAAATCGTTTACAATCTTAGGCACCTTCGCAACCCTTCACTCTGATTACTCCAAACGATGACACCATTCCGAAGCGCTCACGCACTACAGTGACCATTTATAAAAGTTGGTAAAGCAAGGCTATACGAATTTGTAATATTACGTAAATATTTATAAATATAAAATAAAGTTTTTAAATATATTTTGCGTTTAGAATTTACGCTTTTATTGCATAAAAATAAATATTGAATCATGTTAAAATGTATCAGTGGCTACCGTCAGTAGATATGTATATATATTTTGTAAACTTTTATTGCTATTTTCTATTTATAGTAAAGACCTTGGTACGCATTTTATAAAATCTATATAGTCATTGGCTTTAATAACCAAAATATATAAGTCTTTTTATAGATCGAGATATTCGTTCTAGTAATTCATACAGGACGAGCACCATTGCATAGCGACAAACTCGGAATAGTTCTGATAAAACTTCGGTTTTGTAATTTATTTGCCCAAAATCGTCCAGTTTGTAGATGGTAACACTTGCCGGACTTACGGATTTACTCAAATTATCGCTTTACCGCTAATCACAAAACTGTTCCTTGCGTAGCTTCTTTGCTTAAAAAATGTAATTTGTATATGTTATGTATATTTGTAAATGTACAGGTATTTTTGTATTACTAAAAATAATATTTATATCTGTCTGCGTACACTTTATATGACCCTCTTATTTATTAAATTTTATCAAAAAGAGTCGAGCAGTTTTTTAATAAGGCATATTTTTTTTTCATATTATATTATGTACCATTTTAAGTATTCAAGAAGTAATAATTACAAATTTATGTAAATAACGTACATTCATGCGGCGTGGCATACTGATCTAATTGGGAAAAGGTGATATAGCGGAAGACTGTGGCAAAGCACCTACTTCCGCGCATTGTGGGTGGGAATGGTGTCGCGGGCACTTGCAACACTGTCTCTGGTTTACTGCTTAAGGGCAAAGTACTACAATGTTTAAACATCTTTTGTATCTTATTTTTGAAGCAAAGATCGTAAACACCTATTTATAAATGCGAGCATGGGCGTAGAAAGGGGGTCGTGCCTACCCTAGTCATTAGTTTTTTTTTCAGTTCTTCGCTTTTACTTACACAGGAGTTGAGACCGAGACCCTCCGTTTTTCACTTTACCTAAACTGCTGAACTATTTAATGAAATTTTGGACATTGGTTGGTTGTTTACCTAACAATGTATTTGGTTTGAAGACTAATAAATGTTGCTGTTATATTTAACAAATATAAGAGTCAGTGTAACTGAGCCACCGACCGACCGACCCGACCCTACACCAAATGCAATAAAATAACCAACATTTTCAATCTGATTATTTTTAGCTCCAAATTGATTCAAAATATTTAATCAATATTAAAAACATAAAATATTTAAGTCTCTAAACTCAAATAAATATACGATAAAATTTGATGAATACAATTAGAATATTTATTTGCGTATTAGACCAGCATTAGAGCATTCATAGAATAGTCTTTACGCCATCTAGTAGCAAGTATCGTCAAAATAAATTGTTTATATGACTATTATGTATGTTGACTTTTGCAGGATTTATAGCAAAACCGCAGTACTACAGTGCCATCTAGTGTCATTTTGTATAAATATTTTTTTTCAGGTTCACGCTGTATACCGTATGTATGTAGCTGTGTAGTCAGAGGAAGCCTAATGTTAGAACACTCCACTCTCTACTTTTCGCTGAATTCTGAAGGCATTGCGTGTTGAGTCGTGGAACTCTACGCCGCGCAAAGCAAACCTCGACACCAAAGATAGAAATTATTTTTTTTTGTTCCTCGAGTGGGAATCGCACCCACAACCCGGCACGTTGATAATTACACGCTTGTACCTCTGCGCTACGAGTGGTCTCAATATAATCTTATTATTCAATAAAATACGCTTTGCATTTGTAGGAGTATTCATATATACCTAGTGCGTCTTTGTTTGATCTAAACTGATTTATATTACTTTTTGACAACAGGCCTACATCTCTTGTGCTAATAGCACGTCACATATTTAATTCTAAATATTTGATTTTTGTGATCGATTTATTAATAATGAAAGATAAAGTTAGCAAATACGATTGCGTTCCTAGTTATTATATTTAAGGCTAACTAAGAATAAAACCGTAATGTTAACCGCCTTTAGCACTCCTGAGGAATGTAGCTTTCATACAAATTAAAAATAGTAAATCCAGTCCAGAGATCTTACAAATTCTTCCGCTTTATATTCCGCATATTAGTATAGATGTAATTGTTATTAAAAAGAAACTTCACAGATACTTTCTGTGAAGGCTTATTGACAATATATGATAAAATAGTGTAGAAACATTAATATTTAAAAAATCTATCAATGGTTAGAGAAATAAAAGAAAAAAATCAGTTGTTTTGGTTTTATTTACAATATATTAATATTCTCTGTTTTCATTCTGTTAAACGTTGCTCATAATCAGTCCAGGCACTGTACATATGTCAAATTAAGCTTCACATATTATATTTTAAATAACAATTTAGACCTCACTTTTTCTTTAAAAAAAATAACAATAAAAACGTAAATTCTACTCTAATAATTTATATAATATAATACAAAACTACAATTAGCTTTATTTCACTACATATTTTAATTATGACAATCATAAATGTAATAAAAAACGAGGTAATTAAGGATTTTTATTAATGATGTTTTGATGCATTTCATTCAATAAGATAATTTGAATAAACATTTGCCATTTTTATATTGTTTATAAATCTATGTTTACAGTGAACTAATCTGTTATTGTAAGTCACCGAAACATAAAAAATAAATTACCAAAAAGTTATAAAAAAAATATCAGATTTTTTTATAGTCTATGGATAAAAATGTTAAATTCCTAAAAATCATTACTATATTTATCTACAAATTACTATGAAATTAAACAGCGTAGGAGTATATTTAAACCAGGGATATTAAGGATGTAACACTTGAGAATTGTATACATATACGGATAGAACTAGATCCGGTTTTTGTTATGAATATTTCGGATTTGTTATGAATTATTTTCTGGTATGATTATTAATAAGATTAGAAGATTCTTTTGGGCTATTTCAGTTGCAGATATAATTTTTTTTTATACTTAAAAAAAACTGATATTAACAGTTTGTATATCTTTTTTTAGTAATAGTTATTTATACTGAAGCCAGGCTAAATCAAAAATCTTTTAGTCTCATTAGACTCCATTAATTTTTGAAACTTTACGTTACAGTTCCGGATACGGTTAAAGGATAGTTTTTATTTATTTTGAATTTCCGATAGTTAGGTTACAATTACGGAGGTCCATAAAATCCCTGATTTCAACTACTACCAATCACTATTATAAACTCGAAGATTGTATAGAATAGAAATTAGAAACGATCTACACTAAACAGTATTAAAACTCTTACTTTTAGAATAAAGATAAAAATTTTATTACACAAAAATATTAAATCTTTTTATATAATTAACTGTGAACATGTTTATTTTTTATTTTATTTTTATTATTTAGTTATTAATGTGCCTGTTTGATAAAGGTTACACGAATATATATACATATATCAATCTACATACCTAAAATTTATATTAAATAAAAATATAGAAAAAATAGAAAAAGTGAGGTCCGAGTGGCGCTATTAACAGTCACTATGAGAGCTAAATATTATATATTTTTTAGCTTCACGCTATATTTAGCATATGGCAGGGTTGATAGAGGGAACCTAGCGTTAACGTTAGCGTTCTGTTCCCACGCACTCACATTTCTTCACTTCACTTCTGCATTTTCTCTTCTTACCAAAAGGAGGAAATGAAAATAACTCATTCCCCCGAGTGGGAATCGAACTCTCAACCGTCACGTTTACAGGCGCTGTACCATTGCGCCACGACGGCCTCTATTATAAGCCATAAAACGCGTATTTTTGACTTAAATTCATTATATTGTACAATTATTAACAACACAAAAGAACATCATAATTTTATAAGTTGCCATCGCATTATATACACAAACATAAAATAGATAAAAAATAATATAAAAACACAAGAAAAAAAAGGAATATTGGCAGTTTATTATATGCATTTTGGCGGCAATAATGCGATGCAAGCGATAATAATGAAACACTTATTTAATTTTTTTTTTTAAATCTTCTGCTAAACAAATATTATTCTAACATACACAAAACTACAAAATGAATCCTTTATGGGGTTATATACATGTAAAGGATAGACATTATTTTTAAATTTTTCATTAAGTAAGTACATTATTATTTAAAATAATTAGTAAAACGGTAAAAAAATAATTAAAGTTTTTTTAATCAAAAAACATTAACATTTTGATATAACCCCTTAAAGAAAGGTATTTAATTACATTTTTTTTTCTTGTTATTTGCAACTAAGGTTTTTAATGTAATTAGTACTGGAGTTATATTTTATTTTAAGATCGAAAATCGAAGTCAAGAAATTATACTTTACAGTAAGCTAACGTTATTATTGTCACCCTTATTGGAATTAAAAACAAAAAAAACTTGTACAATTCGTTTTTTTTGGCCAACTTTCTGATTTATATCTTTTTCATTAAATATACGCCACACGAATTACTGTAAACATTTTTGTACAAAAATATTATCATCAGATTCAGGAAGTCTCTCTGATTTTAATAGGACAATATAACTTGTAGGAAAAATACTTATTGAGAAAACGTATAAGAATTTGAACGTAGCGGGACTCGAACTCGCGCCGCCTGGGAACCGACCAGGACGAAATTTTTATACGTTTTCTAAATAAGTAGTAAGTATTTTTCTTTCCTTAGTGTAGAATAACACTTTAAAAATGTTAAAATTAAATTATAGGACTTTTTATTACAATATTTATATTATATTCGTATTAACAACAGGATCGTAATCTAGTGGCGAAATGCAACTCCAAGTAACTTTACTGATAAACAAACAGTAATCATTATTTGCTTTTTTTTCTCTTTTTAATTTTAACAACTGTCACATATGCTTTTACTCAACTCAATTTTGTATTCATCATGTTATTTAAATAAAATACAAGTATAAATATCATGTCCATATATATACATAAGACTATGTTATTATGTAACTTTATAAACTAGGCGCGAAGTTCTACTTTAATCGAAGGCGTTATATGAGTGTTTTTAAAAAATCAGCTTCACGCTGTATCCCGCACACAGCAGGGTAGGCAGAGGGAGCCCAGTGTTAAGACACTCCGTTCCCCACTTTCTGCCGAATTTGAATGTTTTTAAAAAAACGAAAATAAAAGTTTTAAATTTAAAACATCAACATAATTATGATCGTGATTATGTTGATGTCTTAAACTTAAAACGTTTGTTTTTATATTGAAATTCCACTCATATAAAATCTCCTTTAGATTTAGATACAATTTGTATTATAATTTAAAAAAAAAAGTGTGACACAACAACAAAATTAACATTTTGTCGTTGTGTGACACTTTTTTTTAGAAAAAATTATAAAGAAATGTATTATAATAAATAAAATTATAAAGAATTATAGTTGATTTTTCATTTCTTATATTTTTAATTAGGTAACTTTTCATTATTATGAACAATGAAAATAACAAAAGACGTAGTTTTATTATACAGTTCATTGCATCCATACTGACTACGCGCTAAAAGGCACAACGGTGTTTCATCGAATAAAATATATATATATGGACGTGACATCTCAAAAATTTATGAGCTTGAGGAAAAAAAATTCATCATCAGTTACCAGGGACGTTACGGATATAACATTTTGGATACCTGGATACGGATACGGATATAAGAATATTATACCGGCTCCGGTTATAAAATAATTTTAGTCTGTTATTGACTGTTTGTGATAATTCTTGTTTCCTAGTAACAAAAGTTGTTCGTATTTATCGCTATTCCGCACAAAGCGCTAGTGTACGTCAAACTAAGAAACTTGTCACAAGTAGTTTCATTTAGACTCCGCCCATATCCAAAACATTTATATGGGATTCTATTGAGGTTCTAGTTTCGGTTAGAGTTACAATCCTTTATAACATACCTGATAATGATGATATTATCATTTGACAAAAAGAAATATCAGCTCAAAAATCTTTATAATAATTTTCTGTGTTCTTATATAGTGAACAAACACGTAACGGCAAATTAAAAATATTAAGAATAGATGTTAAATTACAGAAAAATCTTATTAAATATATTACGTAAAAGGACGCCATTTACAATATATTTTTTTATGTGCAATTTGACCAAAAACGCAATTCTATAAGAGTAATGGCGGTAGCTATCTAAGCTAAATATCAGATCTCACCGCCATATTACACATATACAATGTTTTTTTGATAAAACAAACAGATACAGTTATTATACAATGTTATATAACATCAGTGGTGATTTTAATCGATATGTACTTAAAAAAGTAGAGAACCAATTGACGCGTAATTAATGTATATTTTATGCATTATTGTAAAAAAAACACTATAATACTTTTTACAATAATGCATAAAACACATTTATTCAAAAATATTCTCTATATAACTATAACTGTGCCAAGTTTCGTACTCCTATGTCAGCAAAATTTTAGTAAAAAAAACATATTTTTTAAAGGATTACAATACGTTACTTATATATACGATTTTTGGGTTATTTTAAACATTTACGCAGCGCATGACCGTTCTACTCCCGTATTTAAAAACTTTGATATCTTCTGAAATATTCATTTCTGTGATATGTTGTGAAAGTAAAATTTTGAATCTGAATAAAGCGCACAATGTATCTAACATATTTTTTCTAATTGGATAAGGAATAATACTGTACTCTTAAAGTAGTAGTTTCACAATTATCCCTTCTTTATTTTTAAACATAGAGTTACTTTCGAATTAAAAATATAGGTATGGATTTATAATAATTTCGTTGTTGACATGGCAGTTACATCATTAATATTTATTGTTGTAAAAATTTAAAAGATTATATATATATATATATAAATTAAAATATGTCCAAGTCAAAAATCGTACTTTTTATATAAGAAAATCCTATTTGACTGTGATTAAATGGCCCCCTATCATTTATAACAAATATTCGCCCACAAAATATTTACGTAAGTAATGCGAAAATGAAGGTTTAAAATTTAAATAATTTACTGTAATAATTTATGAAGGTATTTAACTAAAAAAACTGAAAAAAAAAGACATTGACAAACTCATTTATTCTCTGCAAATCTACACGGGAATATTACGATAAACAAAAGATCTTTGGACACTAATATAGTATATATAGTTATATAATTTGTAATAAGTATGAAATATATTTCGTATGGTGATCCAATTTAAAAAGAAATGTAAAGCCATCCACAACTTTAATCAACCTGACTTACTAAAAATCATTAAATCAATATAAGTGGTTTCTAAAATGATTTTTAATTTATATATTACCAGCGCGCGCAGCTTCGCCCGCTATTTGCACCCTTAGGGGTGAATTCTAAAAAAACTACGAAACACTTGTTCAATAAAATATTTTTAACAGTCTGCATGTAAATTTTTGTAAAAATCTGTGGTGATTTAAAGATTTTTCGACATAAACTTTCAACCTCTTATTTGAACCCTTATATTTCACCCCAAGTCTAAAAAACCATGAAACACGTGTTCAATGAAATATCTTTAAGAGTTTGGATTCCAAATTTTATAAAAATCGGTGCCGATTTAAAAATAATCCATACACACTTTCAACTCCTATTTCATCCATTTAGGGTTAAAATTTTTCAAAATCCCTTGTTAGTGGATGTCCAGATTATGAAAATAAACATCTGTCCAAATTTCACGTTGGGATGACATGGGATGACAGTTATAAAATAAAAAGTAAATGAAAATAACAAGGTAATTAGTAAAATGACAATTCAGTTTAATAAAAAAACGGGACTGGATGGACTATAAAATGTTAACAAATAAGAATTTGCAGGGCAATACTGGACTAAAATCACCACTGTTTATACATTAGTTAGTAGGTTGGCAAAACAATTTAATAAAAAAACAAGACTGGGCTGACTAAAATGATGATAAAATAAGGCCATAAAATAGTAAGACAGTCCTGGAGTGACATCAGCACTGATTATACAACATTGATTAGTAGGGAGACAGTACAATTTGAAAAAACAAGATGGAATGGGGGCTATCGCTATTGTGGTCACCAGTTGGCGCTCGTAGCGCGTAGGGTCTCAAAATGTAGATGTGAAATCTAAATTGTATTTAGTTAACTAGATGAATTTTAACATCATTACGACAATTTCTAATATCGTTAATTATCGTCAATTATTTTGAATATTGCCAATTAAAAAAACAAATACTTTGTTCGTATAGATGCTTTGGAAAGACAAAAAAAAATTACAAAGCTCTAGCATTTAATGACGTATATTCTTTATTTGCCGTAATGATTCATAAAGTATCGTGAAACATTGTCAAAATCCACAAAATAAAGACAAGAAGGCTTAGAAACAGTGAGTCCTATTGCATTTGACACTTTGGGAACCCCATGCTACACTAGCGCAACTAGCGGCGAATTGTCGCGCGGTGCCCCCATTCACTGAAATGATGATTAATATATAGAAATACAGTAACAATAAACAGGACAGCCCCGCAGTGAGAGTCACGTGAGGCGGCACGAGGGCAGGCGGCCGCAGGAGGAGTGCCAGCGCCGCTTGCACTGCGTGGACTCCGCGTCCGACAGCTCCGCCGTCGACATCGTGCGGGACCCGTTGTCACCTAATTCTGTGTAATAAGTTAAACGACTTACATTACTGACTTGAAAATATTTCATAATAGCATATCTCTAGCTCTTCTGCTAGAATTTCATACGAAGCAACGAACATTTGTGAAAATCCAAACACAAATAGTTGTAACAAGCATAAGAGTTTCGACTGTTTCGATTATTACCTAGTGGTCACAGCGTTTGGACGATTTTCAAGAAGCACAACAGTTCGAAAATTTTCGTTTTCTTAACTTAAAGGGGAAAATTTGTACCAGAAATCATATCATATTTCATAATATTCAGAAACCTAAATTTTAGTATTGCAATTCAGACAGATTCTAAATGTGTATCATTCTCATTCATACAATTCCATACTGAATAGCAACTGACTAAATAAATATATTTAAATATATTAACCAAATTCTTTTTCATATTGAAAAAAATGTCACATGTCAAAGGCTGATACATCTAACAGTTCAACAAATAGCGGATATATTTAAATAAAAAAGATTTTTTTGTCATTTTAGTTAGTAGAAATGAATAATGTAAAAATATATATTTTTTATATTATTATTAGGTCCTTACATATGAAATTAGCGTTTGGTATGGGTGGAACAAAAAGTCGGATAATTTTTAATATAATATATTCATTTAATCATGTATGAAGTATGAACCATTGTTATCTATGCACTTTTGCCATCTCATAGGTTCATTCAGACGGGAATCACTAAAATTTTTGAAGGCGGTTTTTTGTCTGTCCCATCTGAGTTGATTTTTTCCCTTTCAAGAAGTTATCCAAATTTCGAAAAAAAGTGATCTGTTGGACAAAGTTCCGCGGGGTACGGTAGATGTTTTAGATATTACAATTGAAGCTGTTCTAATTTGGTAGCCGTCTGTTATGCAGTGTGTGGTTTAGCGTTGTCTAGAAGCAACAGTGGCGTAAAGCGATTGACCAGCCTTGGTTGTTTAGCAGCCAGCTTTTCCATCGTGGTTTGAAATTGCTGACAATAAACGTCTGCCAAAATCGTCATGCCAGATTTGATAAAACTGTAATGAACGACAGCGGTACTAGTCCACCAAACCTAGGCCAACAAATACCTTTTTTGGGCCAATTTTCGCTTGTGGCAGGATTTGGCCCGATTATCGTAGTCTTCACGTAGACAGTAGTCGACGCACGTTTGCCAGTTTATTTCACTCGATTCGTGAAGTCTTCCTAATTTGCTTCAAGTGGATTATAACAATTTTATCACTAACACCGCAGCTACAGCTAACTTGGACATGGTTTGCAATCGATCCGTTTCAAAAATTGCCTTTAATTCTTCATTATCAACTTGGGTCTCAGGTGTTCCACGGGGCTTGATCTGCAGGTCGAAATTTCCAGAACGTAAAACGTTGGAACCAAAAACGCAATTTCTTTTGCGACACTGCCGCCATACACATCATTAACCTTTCGATGCGTTTCTGCAGCACTGGTGACACGGTGGTACTCCTACTCCTAAATAACGCGATATTTCAAGTTTTCTATTTTGCATATAACTGAGTGAAGCAAACATAAACCGAAATAAAAAGATAAAGGAATGACGGTTAACTACACGGCTGTATAACACACACACACACACACACACACACACACACAGCCATATAAATTTGACTTTGAAGTGCCTATCCTAAGAGGAGTAATTTGTGATTAAAGTGATCAGTACGACAAAATGCCAATTTCTTATGTAAGGACCTAATATTAAAGAAGCGCGTATTATTATACACTTATTTTAACGGGTTTTAAACATTCATGTAGAGATTACAATAAATGGTTCAAATGCGATAATTCTAAGAATCGGAGAACTAAATGTCATATTTTTTTAGCTATCATATATTATAACTTAATGAGGGAAGGTAAGGTTGAAAACAATTTTCGTATCATTAATCGTGGCTATTGAAATGGTTGTGTATTAATTATACTAAAGAAAAGGATTAATTATATTAAGCGACATTTTTACGCCACGGATTGTTCTGCAATCAAAAGGAAAGCAAAAAGTGATGTCAATATTTTTTTTCTACTAAATGTTTTTATAATATGAAATATTTAAAAAAAAACACAAACTGTTATATTAAATTAGTACGTAGGTAGCCATGAACATGCATATGTATTATGGCTCGACACTATATAATATGTAATAATTAGATGAATAAACGGCAATTATAAGTTGTTAATATTTAAACAGGATTTGCGTCGCAGCGTACTTATAATTAGATTAGCCGTGTTAAGTGCGCGTGCTCACTCGATAATAAATTCTATCATTATAAAGCCTATGCGGGGTCACTTCCATGCTACGAACCTAACTCAATGAGCATATACGAGCGCGAACTTGACCCTCTTTGCAACATTCTGAATCTGTAATATGTAATTAAATAATTTAACTACTATTAAGTTAAATTTTAAACCGTATTTTTTTTAGTAGGGTAGACAGAAGGAGCTTAATGACAAGACGCTTCACTCTCCACTTTCCGCCGGACTCTATGGGCATTACGCGTTAAGTGGCGGAACTAAACGCCGTCAATGTTTCGGTTACTTAACTTGATAAGTTATGTCATTCAGTCACATTTACAATTCTATATTTATAACTAATATATTTATTTATAAGGTCATGTATGTGATTAAATAAAAATGAAATATATAAATAAATTCACATTTGTATAAAACATTCTAGTACCGTGGGTCGAAAATAATAAATGTGCAATGTGTTAAATGATAATCAGTTATATTTACATCATATCAGTGACGTGAAGTGAATATTTACATAGCACCTATACTAGGTTATCTGTTAAACTGAATATACGAACGTATAATAACAATTAAACAACATTATTGTAGCTCAAAAATTATGATTTTGTAATTATGTACATAATTTTATAGTTATCTTAACTGTTTGTTATATGAAAATGTATATTAATCGTAATCATTAAATATTATTTCCATTAAAATGTAATAGTTTCCTGAATTTGAAGATCATTATTATAATTACTACAAACAGTTCAAGGGTAGATTAAAACATTAAAACATATTTGAAATTATATTTTAGTATTGCACAAGGTTTAATAAAAATAGATGATTCTTTTTTACTTATGTTTTTTTTTCTAATTATTGAATACTTTTAAATGTAGTCAGAAACTGAAAATTATATTTTACTCAACAAAATTTGTTTTTGAACACAAAAAAAAAGAAAACAGCTTCAAGCACAGTTATCCTGCTGTGGAAAAAGTAGTGTCAAAATTTGTGGCAGAGAGAACGTAGTTCAAATCACTTTGAACGGAGAGTTCAATCGTCTGATAGACAAAGTGTGGCATAAAATTTTGCCACTCAACACGCAATGTCTCGAAAATTGAGCCATGCGTGTTTTTTTTCACATACTGCAACTGCAAACAAAACAAATAATACTCACCGTTTCTAAGATCGTGTTCCGTGAAGTAGTGATGTGCGGAGGCGTAGTGACGCTCCACGAGATACGGTATGACAGTGGAGCTGTGCAGCTCGTCGGAGCGCCGCGAGCGCGCGCCCACCGCCGCCTCGCCCGCGCGCAGCGGCGGCCGCGACCGCAACCAACTGGACATTTGATACTCCATTAAATGTGTGCTATTATTGATAGGTAGACAGAAGACAGCCCTAGCCCTAGCCCTAGTCCTATACCATCCTACTAATATTGTAATGTAATCTATTGAAACTTTGTGAGGCTATATGTGGATGTTTGTTACACTTTCACATAAATATTGTTAAACGGATTTAAATGAAACTTTGCAGTAATATAGCTTATACATGAGAATAACACATAGGCTACAAATTATATAAAGATTTTGTATAATTTGCCTATCAAAGTTTATGCAAGCGAATGCTGGTTTAGGCCGCTTCCATATTTTTTTGATCAAACGTTAAGCATACATATCCGAACACTACTACCGCCATCAAGCTTCATGTTAACTGTTCACGCTGTCTACGATGTTGCATGCTGACCTAATAAATAACTATTCACAAGTTTTTCAAGACTTGCACATTGTATGTAATAAGAATTACAGACGCCGGCAATAAGTACATAGCTGTGCGAATAAAGAAAATAGTCTCAAAGCTTTTTAAGCTGTATTCCTAGAGGTTCTATACAAATCTTATATATTATACAAAATGTCATACAAAAAGATTATAATCGTTTAATTTTGTACTCATCAACAACATTGTAAAGATTAGTGAGATAAATTGGCTTTATGGACAAACTAGGATTAATAAGGTTATAAAGATTCTAGAAGCGTATGTAGTGCACATTTCACATTGACTTTTACTGACATTTAATTCATAGAATTCGGTTTCAATAAAACCATTCTCGAGTAATAGTCGAAGTAGCATAATGCTCCCTAAAATATATTCTCTTATATACTCTCTCTTATTATATTTTATATTAATACGTACATTTGACATATGCGGGACTAGACGTAAGAGCTATTTATGGTTAATGACTACAATAACTATAATTTAAAATTTCACACAACGAAACGATATACCGATCCATTTTGACAAAGCGTGACGTTGAGTTACGTAATCTATCTAACAATATCTCGATTTCGATCGAGTTCCCTATTCTCTTTGAATAATGCGTATTAGGCATTAACTAAAATGAATTGGCATGAAAAATAATATATTCAGAATAAAAATTGTAAAACACAAGCAAAGTAACATTCAAATATAAATTGTAATTATATCAATAAAAAAAGAATAAAATCGACTGATTTGCCGATAAACTACACGAGTTTGATAAAGAATAAAAATTTAAAAAACTATTTCGCATTGTATATTTGTTGAAAATTTGATTTTATATTAAAAAATTGCTCTCGTTTCGTAATAAAGATTTATTATTTTCATAATATACATTAAATAGCATTTATTAAAGTTTATTGCAAAGTCATTAAAGGATGAAACATTGTTCATAATATGTTCAAAAATAAAACATGACTCATTTTATAAGTTAACATGTCATAGCGTTTAGTTAATGTTTTGTGGAATTAAAATATGATTTCATTACTATAAAAAATAAATAGCAAGTATATTACAAAAAATATCATTTATTTCATTAAAATACTAGAAAAAAACTGGCGTGGCTATAGTGGCGTAGTAATACAAGTGTGACAATAATCGCAACGGTTGTGGGTTCGATTCCTCAGGAAACTAGTTTTCGGTTACACTAGGTTCTCTTTTTCTACCCTGCTATATGTGGAATGCAGCGTAAAGCTAAAAAGAAAAACTTACTCGTGCCGTCGTATCTCCTGTACAGTGGGTCGTTCATCTGGGTTTCTCTTAAGCATATGAATTAAAAGGGCTTGAAGGGAAGACCCTAGGGAAGACGGCGGCGGTGCGGGCTCGCCTCTCCCTATCGCCTCCAACAGCCGATACACATTGTCACCCTCGAAGGGGTACCTCCCAGTCGTCATGTTATATCTGTAAAAGTTTTTATATTTACGCTGTACATATTCCGCACATAACAGGGTAAGCAGACACTATATTGAGATAATATGTTTCATATTTTCTATTTTTGAGACATTGCGCGGTACTTCTTTGTCTTGATAGGAGGGTATGAAAGTAACTAATTTCCTTGAGAGTTGATCAGGTGGGAAGGTAGTTGGATTTTATATCCTTATATGTATAAGTGACGAGTTACGATTTTAGAGTATATCAGGAGACAAAGCCTATCGCCGTTCTTATACTATTTAGAACAATGGACAAAAAAATATAAATATGGCACCAAGTGGGTACCAAAACTTAGTCACTGAAATATAATGGCATTACATAAATATATTTTTTTTGGTTATTTACATTGTTTGTAAAAAAAAATGAAGAAAAAACATATTATCAATTATAAATATGATATAATATAAGAAAAAAAAATATTGCTTACATATTAGAGAAAATTACATTGATTTCTTTTTATCTTCACGGTATACACATATGTTGTTAGATAAGTCAATGTTATTCATAAAATTCAATCATGCAACTTATGTTCTTGACTAAATACTTAAAAGGCATGAATATTTTCTCGAAACAAGCACAACTTAGAATTAAAAAAAAACTTTTGTTCCAGGTCATGCTGGGTACCCAAGGAGAACCGAGTGTCAAAAAACTCCGTTCTCCGCTTTTCGGTGGAAATAATGCTTGTTGAATGACGGAACATTGCCTTTGTCTCTATTATGAGACAAAGTGCAGTGTTGAGTGTTGAAACTACTGTTGAACTACTGTTTACAGTAATCCGTGGTCATGGTTAAACCTCTAGGTGGAGGTCTACCCGATAAATAAGGTTAAATCGTTTTATATAAAATACGTAATAATCCCGAAAATCAAAGATCTTAGTATGACTCACAATAGCTTCTCGATTGAATAGTATGTACTATAAAAAGCTGGTTAGTTAATCTAGTTATATTTGTTACAAAACAAAGAGCAGAAGGAAAACTAATAATAGGAAGAGTTACAAAACAATCCACATTATTATCATTTTAAGGAAAACTTATAATGGAAGGCCATTGCGGTGCAGCAACATAGCAATTGACTGTTCTGTGGGCCCGATTCCCACTCGGGCCCTAACAACCGGTGCTAACATGACAAAGCGCGGTGTTGTGTTTTGGCACTCAAAATGCAATGTCTCGAAAATTAAGTTGACGATTGGGTGTATTAACACCGAAAAAAGATAAGCCGCAAAAAAACATACTTACAAAGTGACTCCACTACTCCAAATATCTACTTTAACCCCAGAAAAAGTTTCAGCACCATTCGCTATTTCTGGAGGTTGGAAGGCAGGCGAGCCTTGTCCAGTGTAACATGTGTCCTCTGGGGAAAACAAGTCTAATGCCTGAAAAATATAAATTTATTTATTGTTTAGCTTTATGCTGTATCCCACACATAGCTAATTAAGCAGGGGGAACCTAATTAGAACTCACTTCAATTCTTAATTCATTTGTGTTGAGTGGCGGAACACAATGTCACCCTTTACCTTGTTACCAGAATGACAAGGTGAAGTGAAGGTGAACATTAAATATCGTATTCTTCCGAGAGGGAATCATACTCAGAATCGAAGGAAATATATTTTTAGAAAACTTATAAAAAATTGAAATGTAATGGGACTCAAACCCAAGTCACTTGGAAACTGTCCAATTACAGCCACTAAACCTTATGTGTTAACGCCAAGCCTAACATTCTTCTCAAGCATTTTCAAAATTATTACATGGTTGTTTAATTTAAACAATTTTTGTTTGTTTTTAGAATCCATATAGGGAGTTTTTTATTAACAGCTACCCAATCATGACTTATATTGATGTATGAAAATATTTTTTTCTATTTTTAATGTGGAATAACATCTTCTAAATATTAAACAAATTCATATAGACTTCTTTCAAGACATATATATGTATATATATATATATATATATATATATATATATATATATATATATATATATATATATTACAGATATTTTTACTAATCATTTCTGGTTCAATTAATGAATTGTAACTCTATTGAGTCACATACAAAATAAACCATTAGTAAAACCATTTTTTGATTGTCTTTTCTCTCTTTTAAGTACTTAGTATAATAATAAATATATTGAATTACTTACTTCAGCAACACCAAAATCAGTTATTTTCAGTGTTTGATCCAAAGTTAACAGCAGATTTCCAGGTTTAATATCTTTATGAACTACACCCTGGCCATGTAAATATTCTAAGCCGTCCAGCAGCTGAGTGAAGTAGTCGTGCGCTTGGCGCTGAGGAAACTTCTTGCCAGGACTTGATTCTAACATATCCTAGTAATAGTAGACATTTCAAATGATGCAATCATTATAAATTATATTAATTTGTATTATGTTAGTGAGACTGTAGTATTGCAAATAGCAGTGTCTCATTGTAAATGCAACAGTTGTGGAAAAGCTTCACTTTGTTCTGATAACAAGATAAAGTGTGACATTACATTAACGTCTGCTCTTTAACATGCTATGTCTTTGAAATTGGGTGGTATGTGGCAAATGGAGTGTCTTAAAAATAAGTACTCTCTGCCTAACCTTGTATATGCAAGATATAAAATAAAGCTAAAAAAAATGTTTATTATATTTATTATTAAGGTCAACATAACACATACAAAACAGTCCTTCATTTATTCTTACCTGAAGTACACCTACGCAAAATTCCATAACTAAATACATTTTTTGTTTTTCATCATTGTACATTACATCGACTAGTTCTATCACATTTTTATGCCTAAGTATTCGCAGTAATTGAATCTCTCTCTGTACATTTTGTTCACCATTTGGTATTCTTCTCAGCTTTCGTTTCTTTAATATCTTAACAGCTCTTCTACACAAAGTCTCAGAATCTAACATTTCTTTCACTTTACCATAGGAACCTTCACCTAGAACATCTCCCATTACATATTTACCTACCATTTTACATTTTTTTTTCTTACTCCGATATATAACATCTGCACTATCGACTCTATGAAAAAATAGATTAGTTTGATCTAAATTAATATCTAAGTCATCTATTTGATCGTCATCAAGCCAGGTTACGGAGTGTTGTTCTGGACTGCCCTCCAATAAGAAATTATCTTCGCTTTCTTGCGGTGCAATGATGTTTGATACTTCAAATTCCACATTTTCAGCATCTGGAAGACTTTCACTACTACTGATTTTTCTACACATTCTTGGATCCATTATCTACCAAAACAACACATTTGGAAAACAGTCGGTAAATTTATATTAACTACGAGGCATCTCGCCAATATATATATCCTATTTAATAAAATAAATTACACATTTCTCAAAATATATTCCATCCATACATGACGGACTAAAGATTTTTATAAAAATTATATTTTTATTTGCAATGGATGAAGGTAAATAAAATATGAATCCATGAAAAATTGAAATATCGCAATGAAACCACAGATAAGTTAAAACACAGATTAAAAAGAGTTATTATTTCATAGATAATATGAATCCATCTGTTGTTGTCTGTGACTCAATAACTGTCTTGGTATGCTTACAGGCTTGCCGAGACATGCCAAGCGTCCCCCAATACAAGCATGTGAATGGAGTGCTTGGCTTGATTTGTGAGAGCTTATCGCTAATCCGAACCAGTATCTTCGAACACCGATCAAAGGAATCTTGCGGCAAGCGCTTTAGACGTATTCACACGTTGGTGCCTATTTAATTTCACTCATGGCTCTCATGAGTTCGTTCAAAACGAATGTGTTTTGCGCCATATTAAAATAATTTACAAACAAATAAATAAAAGTGAATTGCACTATCAACTGGTTTATATAATATAAGCTAAGTAATTTAAAACAAACATTTATACGGATGGTAAATGAGCTATAATATATTTACTAGTTTTATTATATTTCATCCTTGTTCATTCAGAATAAATAAAGACTGAAAGCCATTTTAGGTTTTAGAAACACATTAATATATTTAACACAGTGATATGTACTACTTCGTTCATGCCGTTTATTTTCTTAAACAAATTATGAGAAATTTGAGAATTTAAGAAAATAAATTCCTTTTATCTTTTGAAAATCTTTTGAAAAACTTTAATGAAATATAAAATTTGTCCCTGAATATTAAATTACTCAATAAGAATTCAATTCGCAATCTTATGCTAGAAACATATCAATAATTCTGATTTGTGTATTACGGACGTAACTAAACACTTATAATAAAATATATTCTACACAAAAAAAGACAATAGTATTTTAATTTTATATTGCATTTTTATATTAAATATATATATCAATCTTAATACATCCTTATGTGATAATAAAAAACAAATTTAATTTATATACATATATTGTAAATAATGATTTAAATTTAACATATTTTGTTATTTCGTTTATTTTGTGTATTTGATCAATTGTTGTATTTAGAATTCATTTCCTTCTTTAATAAAGCCAATCTCGTGAGGCACGCGTCCCGCCACGCGCGGCGCTCCTGCAGCCGTTCTATTGGCACCATGGCGTTTAGCTGCGCGCAGATTGAGTCCGCGCTCGATGATGACGTCATCCGAGGATTCGGCCCCGATGTATTGCTCACGTTATATATAGTCTCTCCATATCTAAAAATATTTTGAATTTACAAATAAGCTGACTGTTTCTTTACTTTTATTTTTACGTTGCATAAAATTATAATGACATCCTCGGAAATTATAAATATTTGAAATTTATTATTTATTTAAATTAAGCTTACAAGCACAGACAACGATTAAAATGCATAAAATGGCAAAGTGAAATATACTATAATATTATATTTTTAAATAACATGCAATATATCTATAAAAATGTTTTCCTATTAGTCTCGCTGATTTTCAAAAACCTCAATGAGGTCCTGGATAGTTTGAAAATATAAGGCCAGCTAGGTGGTGGTGTAGTCAGTAGCTAGTCAGTAATTACAAAATAAATATCTATATAACAAGGAAATAGCACATTAGCCAAAGTTATTCAGTGTGAGTGGTCTTTTGACAATATATATAAAGCAAAGATTCGAAATATTTAATGTCGAGCTCAATAACCGCCTAACTTACAGTATGAAGTGAAAACTGAAGATTATTTGAAATTTTATTAGAACAAAATATTAATTATACAATTTTTTAAATGTAATTTTTATTATTACCTTTCAATATAGCTTTTCATGCCTTCCGCATTCAAATGGGCGGTTTCCAGAGAACCAAGGAAAGCGTAACGCATTCCCAAACCCTCTGATATGACTTTGTCCACATCTTGGACGTCCACTACTTTGTCGTCAACCAAACGCCAAACTTCGTTCAAAATTGCATATCTATAAAGAAGTTTTTTTTTTATTTTATTCATTCGTATATGTATATTGTATTATTGTATGTTGATATTAAATTAAAGCTAAGCTTTCGATTAGTGAATGTAACTAACATATTATCATTTACGTATTATAGGTAACGGTTAAAACAACTTTCGAACTTGTAGAATAAAAAAAGTTATAAAAACTAAGTAAGTAGATCACGTCCTATGTTTTTGTGAATAAATATAAAAAGCAAGGACTAATTGTAAACCTTGTAGTTCATAACTTTTTTATAGGTTCCCGCACTTAGCAGAGAAGGAAATGCGCATTTAGGGTCAAGACACTCTTTGCCCTACTTTCATCGCCACGAATGCCTCACCGTCTGTCGATACTTACTGAATACGATTTAATACGAAGCCATCGATTTCTCTTGACAGAGAGACGGGCTCTTGACCGATTTCAACCATAATTTCTCTGGTTTTCTTAGCGACTTCTGGCTTAGTCCACGGTGCGGGAACTATTTCTACTAAAGGCACGTAGTAAGGAGGATTCACTGGATGCGACACGATCACCTAAATTTGTCATTTGTTAATTATGTAAATTATGATTTTTTTAAACAAATAGAATTAGTTTACATTCTTGAAATATAAATAAACTTGCATATTACACTTATAAATTAAATTACGTTCGTAGATATTATCATATAAACATAAAATTTCAGATTTAAAAAATTGGATTTGTCACATATGTAGTTGTGATCATATTATGTTTACTAAAACATTTTTTAAATTACATTGTATTTAATTTACTTTTCGGTCTATTATTTATACAGAACCAGAAACATATTAAGCAAACTTTGATCTAAAACGACAATTGCGAGTCTTATTTACCATATAAATAATTGATTATATTTAAAAAATCTGACATGAACCTATACGATGTCATTATAAAGAGTAAAAGCAAGGAAATAAGTTAAATACAAAACATTAATACAAACCTGTGACTTATGCTTCAATCCTTCAGAAAAGAGAGAAGGTAGAGTAGTACTTGTGGAACTTGATAGTATAGTTTTATCATCGACTACTTTGTCCAGATCTTGAAAGACTTTCTTCTTTAGTTCCAAATTTTCTGGTACGCACTCTTGTACGAAAATCGTATCTTTAACTGCTGATGCAAGGTCAGTAGAACCTAGAACAGAACATTAACTGAGATTTATTATCCAGTTCGAATGTTTGATAATAAATAAAGAACAGATAGGTATCTATTATTAAGGATTAGAAATTAATTTACACTCTCTTCGGTCAATATCACTAATCGAGAGCATAAATATAGGTAGGTACAAAGAATTAACTAAAACACGTTTTGTCGTTTATTCATTTTCAAATACAATATTTTCAATATACTTAGTCTGACAATAAATATTGTTACAATTAAAAATAAACATTAATATTACTTTTAAATTTGGCATCTGTTTTTGTTATGCAATTGTTCATTCTGTTTTCTTATTTTCGGGCCAATATATCGTAAAATATTTTGTGATATTAATAGAGTGGGGTGTTAAAGAAAACCGACTCGCTGTGATTGCATTACATAATTTTTTTTTTACATTGAAATACAGCGTGAAGCTGAAAAAAATGATCTCCGTCCTTTGTATGGTATACATGGAGGTACCCACGTAGACAAAGCCTAATAGACACATGAAATTTACCATAAATGTCAAGAAATCATAAGTATGGATCATAATAAGTACAATGAAATAAATATTTGAAATATTTTTTCATGATTTTGACCTTCAATTCTTCGTGACAAGCGACAATCTTAACGTTCCATGCGTTAATATTTTTGTAACTTTAGGAATATTTTTCTCTTTAGATAACAACTTAATAATATTGAAATATAATATATTTTTACATACTAAATGATTTTTAAGTCAATTAAGAGAGGTAGGGAGAGACATTGGTGGCGCTTCGAAAACACAGTATCAAAAATACTGGAAGAATGTCACGTAATAAGCATCAGGAGCACCCGGAGGGTATGTATGAAGAGGTTAATGATAGTAAACGAGACGAAAAAAGTATGTAGAGACGGTAGCGTTTGGCGCTCTATCCTCTCTGACTACCTCACTAGGGATACAGCGTGAAGCTATTTTTGTATGTACAAAACAACTCCGTAGCAGCTAGTTGGTAGCCGTGATTAAGTGCAAAAATATTATTTCTAATAGATATATTGTTATTGTTCCTTATTTCTGACGTGCGTTTCAGTTTAGCAATATTCACTTCGCCAATGTCACGTTGAATGGAGAATACATAAAGGAAAATTTCAAGTAAAAAAGAGCTATGATATTGCCTGCACTTATAATATAAAAAAGTACATTAATTACCTTTAATGCAACTCATTTGTTGATCAGCATTTAGAACGCCACGCAATAACCCATCTTTTTCCAAAGTTTTCAGTTGTACTTTAATGTCTTCGAGGGCGTCAGAAACTTGTTTCGGAATGATGTCAAAAATTGTCACTTGATAACCAACAGAGGCGAACAGCATTGCCCATGATCTTCCAATTAGGCCACTGAAAGTAATGTCGCTCATATCAGCTGTAAGTGTAGGTGCTTAGTATAAAATACATTATTACCACTACCATTATTGGTATTTATGATCTCGAATTAAATATTCATATAAATTCTTTTGGAAATAAAATTATTTTAATCTTGCCTATTTTATTTTTACCTATCTTTTAGCATTAATACAATATTTGAGTACGCGACGTTTGCTTGCCTTTACATGCTTACCTATAATAATTTTGTGTTAATGTCATTAATGACTATTAAATATTTTTGTTTTTCAGCTTCATGCTGTATCCCGCACATCACAGGGTACGCAGAGGGAATCTGGGAAGCTAGTGCTAAGACACACTCTCCGCCGAGTTTTGAAAGCAATGCGTGTTGAGTAGCGCAACTCAACATCGCGTTTTACTTAATTAAATATTAATAGACAAATTTTCTAATATGTCATTGATTAACTTTGTATTTATAGCATTATTTGTATGTACATATGTATAACCAAAAATATTATCGTAACTGGCGCGGTGCCGTTAATTTAATTTATTCCTCTTTCATGTCCAGTACATTTATTATTCCAATTTTATTGAACATATTTGAGTATTATGCTTATTATTTTTTATTATTATGCTTGTTATTAATTTTACGTACATAGGTATTATATAATGTCCAAATATAATATATTTACACACTTATAGATAAATAAATTATAACTTGAATGTTATCTTATGTAAATTAACCTTATAATATTTATCAGAAATGTAACATTTGCTATTATGTACATATAAAGAGATGTTTACACCGTAAACCGTAAGACGTCAACATTTGACTATGTTTACGTTCTCCAAAATTAAAAAAATATAATATGTAATTGTTGTATTTTTTTTATCTCATTATTTTTCCCTTTTTTTTGATAAATGTTATTATATGCTACGTAGAGTCAATAATAACTTGACATAAAGATTCATAATTTTCTCAGTTTTAGAAGAAGAAAGATATATCATGATTATCATTACCATAATGAATCCTAACAAAAAAAACAGGCGGGTTTTGTGTTAAAAATATTTTTAACACAAAACCCGCCTGCATAAATCTAAAAAGAAAATAAACAAGCCTAATAGTTTATTAGGATTAAGAATCGGGACCTCTTTAAAAAACGCGGGGCTCCTGGTAAAGATTTTATTGATTGAAGAATTACTTATAGGTCCCGGATGCAAGATACGCTTGAAAAACATAACCGTTCCTTAGCAGTCGGGAAAAAAGTTTTAGGCATGAGAAGCATGAAAAGCAAGCAAGCACTAGTAATTTTATAGTATTAACAATATTTGTAATCCATATATTTCGTGATCATTATTATAAAAAAAATCTATAATAAGTTAAAAAAGTCAATTCAAAAATGTGTTTTTTTTATCAAAATAATATTATTATTGGTTTATCAAAATCAAAATATTACTTCAGCGTAAATTTTAACTTTGAAAAAATAAAAAGAACTAAATTAAAAACAGTTAATATGGATAATAAAGCATTATGTCCAGCAGTAATTGTTATGAAATTCAGATAAAATTATTTATTGTTTCGTAGTATATATAGTATATACTTAAATCCAATTATAAATCATACTCAAAGAAAATATTTATTATATTTTCCTTTATGTTTAGTTATTTCTAAAATCTTTTTTATCAAATTTGTAAAAGTATCAAAATTATCTTAGTAAATCAATATCACAAACAGTTCGCATAACTGTACGGGTGGGTCTTGTATTACGAGAAGTAGGTGAAGGTCGCCTATATTAGGGATGTTTCTATACATAAAAATGCTTCTTTGGAATATAAAAATTTTCAATGCAACTTAAAATGTGATGTATCAGTATTTATTTAGAAAATAATATAGTATTTATACTTAGATCTAGCTTTATCCGTAGTCTTAAGTTTGATTGAATGAGGAAAATAATAGATAATAATGAAAACGTCAAACTAAAACTGATGGCAATAAATTGACAGCAACCAAGTGTCATTGACTCAAGTATATATTGTTAATTGTATATTAATTAATATCGTTACATCATTTGATTAAGATGACTCTTGATTAAATCTTACCTGCCAATAATTCCAACTTTTTCAGACTTAAACTTTGGCGCCATTTTGCAAGTAGACTACTTCAAAGTTGCAACACAATGTCCTTCTCGCGCGGCTCTCGGGCGAATGGCGGTTCCGCGAATCCGCTATGTAATTAACTTCAAATTCAAACTAGTTATCTGCACACATCTAGTCCCCATCAGCGAGACTCACTTCAATTTGCTAAACAAAACAGTTACTGTGGCGTTGATAAAAACAATGTTATCTTAATAAGCTTTTTGTTTTTACTACATTTCTATAACAATATTCGTATAGCCTAGCTATATTTATATTGCTGATTCGAACCCACTATGGCCAATTGGCCACCCACGACATACAACAAATGATAAACTTTTAACAGTTAATTTAATCAGTTAGTTTTAATCAGTTTAATTTCTTTAAATCATACAGGAATGTAAATTAAAAACTTTTTTTTATTTATTTATTTCTCCAGTTGGAATCGAACCCATAACCATCATGTGTAGTCAGACACTACTGAACTCTGCCCCCATACAATGGCGTTACTTATTTTTATTAACATTTAATTAAACTGCTAATTGTTTCCAGAAGTGAGTAATTCTACCGATAATATTTTTTGTATTTACTTCCTAATAACGCTTCCTTTCAAACTTGACCTATTACGCTGCAATACTACTTAAAAGTTAAATCATCAGCTTCAAATAATCTATTCTATTTAATATAGAAATAAATTCTTAAGATATATTTAGTAACATTTTTAACGTTTTACATATTGTGTCGCGGACATGGATTCGATTCGTACTTCCATCGAATTACTTATATAAATACTAATAAAAAGAAAATATAAAAACTCTCTCCTTTAAGAATGCACAGTCGAAACTACTGAATTTAAAAACCAGAACATTGTCATGAACGTTTCTAGGGAAGTATATATAGTAACACTAAGATAATTTTTCCTTAAGAAAAAACAACGAAATTAACTTCTCAGGGGGAGGAAATACAAGCAAAATGAAGACGACAACTAAGTATTGTCTAATAAAATATTTACTTTGTATATTACTTTAAATGAGGAAACGACATTCCCTGTGACCCGTATGTAAATTCTACATATACTTTCATTTAACTATAGAAGAGTTTCTTGTCTGAACCTTATATTATTATGTTGTATGTGTAAAAATAAAAATTGTAATTATTTATATTATTTTATTTTGTCTAAATAAATAATAGAAAGGGTTACATGAGCTCTGGTTTACATTCAAAAACACATAATATCATATTCTCACTATATATATTTTTAAGTTTAAATTAAATTAAGAATCAATACGGTCATTTGACTAAGTTAGAGATTATAGTTTTTAATATGATATTGTAATATATAAAAGGAGGAAAAAATAATAAAAAAAATTGTAATTACATATTATGTACTTCTTGAACAAAAAATATTCCCCTGGCAAATTGTTTGCTTATTGCAAAAATGAAACTGCACAAACAAATATTTTTTTTAATGAATCAAAACAACTATTTTTATTTTACTTATGACATCAAGAAAGAGATAACCTTTGCTATTAAACCGTATGTTATGTAATTTATAAATTATGTTTATATAATATAAATGATTGATAATTTACAAATTATATTTATATGATTATAAACTATTATTTAAACATTGCTTAAGACAATAGCGATAATAAATGTGTTTCAACTGGATCATTTACAAAAGGCCCCTTTATATTAGTTAGAATTATTCGAAGTTATTGAAAAACCAATAAAGAAAGTAGGGTATTGAAATATATATACATATATTTTTTGATAATAATGTAAACTGGCTTTTAGCAAAACACTCAAGATAAATTTTATTATTTAATATTTTATTTATACGCTAAAATTGATAAGGAAATAGGTACTTATTATTATAAATGTAATTAGGTGCTACGCACTCTTACAGAGAGAGCCTATCGAGTTTCGAGATTATCACAGTTTGACTGGTGGTATACAACACCGCTCTTTAACTTTCTATGTGGGAGTGGCTGGCTCCAAGTGGGAATCGAACCCATCACATCACATTAAGAATCAAACATTATCCCACTGTGCCTGGACGGCCTCTAAATCTTGATTAATTTGTTTTATTTATGATTTAAATACAAATTGAAGTAAACACGTACAACTAATATAAAATTTTAAAAGTATTTGTGAGGATTTAAATTAAATAGAAATTAATTTACAACATTTATTAGGTATGTCACTTCACTAACTTATAAATCAATTTCAAAAACGTCTTTTGATGAGCATTTAATATAACAATATTTTTATTTAAAATCTTAATATCAACCTTTATTGTGCATATCACACGTACGGATAGTGGACATTGCATATTTTCACGACATAAAGAATTAAATTTAAATATATTTGTTACCGATATATTACTAGTAGATACATAAATATAAGAGGTGACTTTGTTAAACAAAGAAAAAATATAAATATTTAACTTAAAATCTATATAAAATTATGCACAAGCGGTCCCAGCAATGGCGTCCGACGCTTTAATGCTGAATATCCTGAAATTAACCTCATTGGGATCTAGAGATTTGAAAATGAAACGTGGCATCTTGTCACTTAGGAACCATAAAGTGCCTTCGTTATCAACCTGTAAACATATTAAATATAATTCAATATAACATCCATTTAAATTATCAAATAAAAAATATGGAAAAAAATGTATTGATATGAATTATTTTCTATTAATTTAATTATCTATAACAATTGCTATTGGTAATTTTGAAATAAAGAAGTTCTAAATTAAGTCACGAGGAGAAAATTAGAAAAAATCGACAACATTTTTGTTTTGAAATTGAACAAAGTTAAAACATTTTGTGGAAAATATTACATTTTGCACTTAATGAGTAAATTCCAATTGTTTGAAAACATTACAATTTTGTTAGACATTTTGTAATTATATTAACTATTGTTAAAAGTATATAATTTACTGCTTAAGTAAGTAAAGTACCTTTAAGTCATTGAGGAACTCATATATTTCGGGGTCACTGAATATAAGAGGATTGTTTTGTGGAGTGTAAGGCTTATTAGAATTCCAGCAACCAACACCATTACGATTTATCTGAAATATATTGTAAACTTATTATTTTTTAAATATTTTGTTAATTTATTAATTGTAATAGTAATCTGTAGGTATGCATTAAACGGCATAAAATGCATTCATTTTGAAAGGTAAGTACATGTATAGGGTTAAAAGCATATGCACTTAAATACATGTAGATGTACACGACTAAAGATTTTTTTATGATTCACGCTATATTCTACAAATAAAAAGATTGGTATAGCGGAGTAGGAACCTAGTGTTAGGACACTCCGTTCTCCACTTTCCACCGAGTTTTGAGTCATTGCGTGTTGAGTGGCGAACCTCAACGCCGTGCTTTGCCTTATTACCAGAGCAAAGAAAAAAAAAATTGAATAAATAATAATTCATTTCTCCGAGTGGGAATCGAAAAATACTCCGTTCTCCACTATCTCATTTTAAAGCATTACGTCGCAGTTTGCATTAGGTACTCGAGCGGAGAGATAAAAGAAATTCATTCCTCCGTCGCGATCCGCGCGAAGATCGCCCATCGAACCCACATTCTCACAACTGACATTAACGGCCAGCCTCAAAATAAATTACATTATTTATGACAAATTGGTATTTTTTTGCAATTCTTATTTTTTATTTAAACAATCACAGTGAGTGTTTTTGTAGGATAAAATATTTATTATTTTAGAATTATTTTAAATTTATAGTTTAATTAAAATTATATAACAAATTTATAATCTGTACCTACTATATTATGCCAACTGTTGTTATAACTTACAACAATAATCTCACATATTTAGATAACAGTAAGTAATCTATAATAGCTCTCATAATAAAGGAAATAATATTTATTATTAAGTATCTGAGAAATAGGTCTTGGCTTTTCACGTGGTTTGCTCAATGCAACATTACTTTGTTTCTATTATTATTATTTTCCCAACAGAAATAAATAATAATATTCGTCGAACATACATTTATATTTAAGAAATGTCGGAGTGGAATGTCGATTTATTGTTACTTGTAAGCAAAACGTAAAAATTAACTTTAAATAAGAAATGTAGCAATGGTGCCTAAATAAAGATTAAAATCGTCAAAAATTTAATATTTCATTATCAAATCTCCCTCGGAGGAATGTTATAAATAAACAGTATTGTTTTTGCTTTTCTTTCTTTTTTATTTTAATTATTATTTTTTTTTATCTTCACGCTGTCAACCGCACATATAATACTAAACAATCCAACATTATTTAAGTATTATCCATATGTAACTTTCACAAAAATCCATATGTATCTCATTAATTTAAAAGTATGTATTTCCTTAAAAGTATCCTCTTTGAAAATACCCAAAGATTTCCAAGTTTTAAATTTACATGTAAACAAGAATCTAAGTATAGCTGGTACCAGGTACCCGATTGACACACCTCACACTTTGGAGTGTTAAACACACATGCTTATATAATACTAGAAGGAAAATTATATTATTAATTATACAATAACTATTTTATATTATAGATTACATTATAATATGTTTATTATATTATTATATAGGTACCTGACTATTTCGCTTTACTAAGTTTTATTCTTATAATATTCTAACATAAACTTATATTTGTGTATATATATATTTGCCTCATATGTCTATCTATTATTATGTTGAACAAAACCACTTTTAGTACGAGATATGCTCGTTCCGCTTCCATTCTATTTTTCTTATTGTAATAAAAATATATATAAATTTTAGTAATATTTAATATTATACCTGCGTGTAAAATAGAACGTGAGTATTTTCATCATAGAAACTGGCCGAAGACTGTGTACGCTCACCACGATCACCCAACAGCTGCAATAAGGATATCATAATGTTATAAAGTATAAATATCAATAATTAAGTAATTCTACAGTATAGAGGCCAGTCCTGGCGCAAGGGCACAAAGTGTGACTGTAAAACCGACTGTTTGTGGGTTCGATCCCACTCGAGGAGATGAAATATTTACTTGAATATATATTTCCATTTCTTCGCTCTGGTGTCGAGGACAAGCGCGGCGTTGAGTTCTGCCACTCAACACGCAATGCCTCCAGAATTCGGCAGAAAGTGGGGAACGGAGTGTCTTAGCACTACCCTCTGCCTACCCTGCAGCGTGGGGGATACAGCGTGAAGCAGATTTTTGATTTATTTTATTCTACAGTAACAAAATCTTAAAGAATATTCCATAATATGAACTTGATACAAATCATTGGGAACAATTTTTAAAAGGTCAATGCTGAGTCAGACGATTAAATAAATCTAGACTTTTATTATTTGTTAATGATAAACTAACATTATTTTTAACTTATGAAATTTCAACAGGATAAAACATTTAAAATAGATTAAATAATAAATTTACATTTTGCCTTTTTTTGCCTTTTCCAGTCAAACATTTGTTAAATAAATTTTACATTATGTTTTTCAAGGTTTTCATAACAAGTTTTAATATAATATGTAGAAAAAAAAATGTTAAGTAATTAATTTAAAAAAGTTAAATGCAATTATACATTTTAAAACATAAGAAAATGTAAACAATTGGGCTGCAAATGAAACGCAAATAGAACCCTGTTATATTATTAATTACTTCATAAGTTCAATTTAAATTAATTAATATAATCTATTAATAAGTCTAATAATAAATAAAAAAATTAAGTTAAATCAGCTTCACACTGTATCCGCACACAGCAGAGTAGGCAGAAAGAACCTAGTGTTAAGACACTCCGTTCCCCACTTCCGCCGTGAAGTCTATTAAGAAGTAATATCAATTTCAAGCTCTTAAATATAATAACATTAACTTTAACAGTAAAGTACCTAGTTAATGACCAAATGCATGTCCCTTCTAATCATTAGTATGCGCAAAGTCAATGACATATGGAAATAAACAACCGTTTTATTATTGACCAACCGCTAAGCGATAGATCGCATTTTCTGGTAGCAAAAGATGATAAACAATAAACAATTTTTATTTGACAGAATTTTTTTTATAATAATTTTATAATATTTAAAATAATAATTAATATAGCTATGTTGAAAATGTATTTTTTTTTTCAAATATAAATTTATATAGATATTTTGAAAATAAAATTACCAGTAATAATGCACAATTATTGGTAAATTTCTGTATTTTTTTTTATATGTGATGCTTTTAGGGCTTTAGTTTAATGAATTTAGCTTTAAGAATCGTTAAAAGCTCATAAGTTAATCTAAAATTATTTTAAAATTATAAAGTGCTTATTAACAAGATTCTTTTATCTAGTCAAAGCAAAAATAAATGTTCGTTATAACATTTATTTCAGACATATCAAAAATTTGGTTGACGTTTAACATTTTGTAGGAAAAACACTATAGTAAATATGGATTTAAAATTTAAACATTTAAGATTTATCTGTATTTTTGTCAATTTCATAATTTTTTAAACATTAAATCTACTTTTCAAAAAATAGATAATTATTTGTTTATCAACACTTTTTACGCTGGATCGAAACGTGTATGGCTGTTTTGCTTGCTAAGTTAAATAATTCACACGTCAACATAAATGTAGAGTGCATTTTGCTAGACATTTTGTATGTTAATATTCAAACCTTGAAGTCGTGGAATGCCTCGTTCTTGTCGATGTGTGTGTAATTGCGAAGCAGCTCCGTTGACACGCAGAACTCCTTGGTGCTAGAGAACGCGTGGAAAAACATCGTGCGGTATCTGAAGTTAGAGGTTAGGGCTTATAAGAAACTGGACGACCCTTAACCATGATAACTTACATGTGGAATAACCAAACTTATAAAAAATGTTTATTTTTTAATAATTCAAATTTTATCTTCTAAATAGATGTTGAAATAGGTTTTTAAAAAAAAACCCAAACAAAATAAAAATGTATGAGTTTTAACTTTTCTATAGCTCACAATATATGTGGTGTTGTTTTATGTAATAACGCTATATCAAAAATTGCGTATTCCAATGTGTTTTTAATAAAATAAAAAAGCTTATAATATTTTTTGTATAATAATTAAAAAAATATTTATAAAAACAATATTAGTTTTAATTTATAGTCACAGCCTGTCCTCATTGCACCGCGATACGGCGCTAATTACTATTACTTTTTTTGTAATACCAATCTTAGTGACTGACATTTTCTACAATTCCAAAGGCTAAATTTAGCAACTGACAAAGCTAACAAAGCTAAACTTCAAGATGGATAACAAATCTAAGCAATAACAGAAACCGTCAATAAAATTGAACAGTGAACTTATGTGAGCTTTATCGAGTTTTATATCACGCTATGTAGAGCATGACGAATACAAATATACCTTCGGTCAGTTCGACGTGAATTACACAAACAAGGTTTTAGCCACTCACCCGTTCTCTCTTGGCTCTGACAGTGCTAAAGCAAAAACTCCATCGGTCCAGTGGAATTCCACACCACCCACTTTGTAAGACCCAGCCAATGGCTCAAAGTGGAAGTAGTGGTGACTCACACGCCACGAATCGTCCTGCTTAAGGCTGTACACAACAACACCGTATGCACCTAAATCTGGCACATATGCAAACGCGTTGTCGCAAGTATCCTTATTTACGTCCACTACCTGTAAACATGTTTTGAATGAAATTTAATTTCACATTGGCTTACTTGTTTACTAAGTTATCTAATTAAATAATAATAATTCAACATGATTCGGTGGAAATTAGACCCTGATTTTTCGTATAAAGTGAAATGTGTTCTGTAAGAATAGCGACATAGATTTTTTTGTATTAACTATAAAATCATTGTCAATCATCAGGTGTTACAATAGACACCACATTTAATTTAGAAATTGTTAAGGCATAGAGATTGAGTTCTCATACTAACAAATTGGTACGCATTTCACATATGTATCTCTACATTTTTCTTAATAACATGTATAAATAATTCGGCGGAAGAGGAGGAGGCAGAATTGTTTCAAATAGGAACAGAGTGTTTTATATATATAAATTTAATGTTTTAGAATACACGGATTTTTTAAATCTTTTGAAATACTCCTGCTGCGAATAATATTGCGTTCATTAATCGTCAGGAAACGTTATTAATCGTACAATATATGTCGTATATAATGAAACTAATTATAAAATAAATCGTGACCGAAAGCAATTAATATAAATTAGTAAAATGCGGGAGCGACATATGAAAGTGTGTAACTCCATTAAACTGTAAACATATATTATTTAATATACCTATTTGAAATTAATTGCTGGTTGTATGTTCCCATAAATCATTAACACAAGCAATTCAAGCAAAAAGTTCAATTACAATTATTGCTATTTCGATTTACGATGATGACTATCTGAAATGTTGATTGGGTAACATTTATTGCACACTTACTTATATGTAGTTTTGTTTGTAAATGGAATCTTTGGAAGGTTTTTATACTTTAGATTTATATATATTTTTTTACATATATTAAATGTTTTAATAATATTTATAAATATTTTTAAAGATAATTATTACTTACGATATTAGCGAAGAATGAATCTTCTTTCATATCTGACACCTTGAAGAAGTATCGATGTAACAGCTGATTGGTATTGAGATCAAATATCACAAGAGACGGACCAACCACTTGATTTGCTGATCCTACAAACAATATATATATACCATTATAAAATAAAGAAATAAACATAACAAACAATCGGAATTGTAAATTATTAAACTTCCTGTAACATACTTTCTCTAACCGACGTAAGCCGCTCTCCCTACATTTGTGGGGGAAATTTTCATAAATTGTTAAGATATGTAAATGCGATAAATACGTGCCTGAAAGCGATAAAGTAGCTAGTTTGCATAACGTACCTAATATATCCGCCAACCCAGAGTCCATTACCCACAATCTATCGCAAGGATCAACAAACACTCTAAAGACAGAAATAATTGAGCTGTTTGATGGCAGTTCCTTGGCGCTGTCAGCTACAAGGTTTTCTTTTAATGACGGATATGGCTTCAATAATTGGTCTTGAGCACCGTCTAGGTCTATGTAATTTAGCGAAGACACAACTCCGTTCTTCCATCTTGGAACAGTCACGAAGATTTTGTTATTCCACCTCGCTAATCCTAAAGGAAGGTTATTGGCCTTTACAAATAATCCATCTTTAATAGCAGTTTCCCGCTGTTCTGGAGAGTCCCATGTAAAATCTACTTCTTTCCACGCGAAACGCAGTTGTGGGGTCGCTGCCTTGCAACTTATTACAGCTGTCAGTGCGATAATAAAGCTAATTGCCTTCATTTCGGCCTGTAACAATGATATAATGTTTGCGTGAGTAAATTTTGTTATGTTGAGTTTTATATTAAATAGCCTTATAATTTCATTAGTAAAATCATAAATTTTCATAGTGTCATACGTGTAATAAAATTATCACTGATCACTGTCTGTACATGGAAGATTTTTAAGTCTATTAAAAATCTAAATTAAACCAGTTTCACACTGTATATTGCACAGTAGGGTAGGCAGAGGGAACCTAATTTTAAGACACTCACTCTGTTCCCCACTTTTCACCAAATTTTGGAAGTATTGCGTTTTGAGTAGCGGAACTAAACGCCGCGCTTTCCCTCGACACTAGAGTGAAAAAATAAAATTATAAATCTATTATTTTTTTCTATGTTAGTGCGTTTGTGCACGCTAGACACCTCAGAATCGGCTTAACCGATTTACATTTAATGTTTGTTTTATTAAAATCGATTCATAAATAAAAAAAGTTATATCAATATAAATTGTTTTGTTCAACAAAATCACTACAAAATAACTGTTTCACTTCATTGATGTCTTTAAAAAGAGAATTATATAAAAGTACGAAAATATGTAATTCAGATTACTAAATAAATAATTGTGTAGTTTAAGCGGGCGAAGCCGCGAGAGTGTCGCTAGTTTAATAATATATCGCAATAATCACAAATAAAAAGTAAATCTAGCAGCTTACTCCAACAAAATTGTATCCACTTTTCTCAGTAACGTATGAAACGTTATTATACTACATTAAAGATAAGATGAGTTTTTGTCACATAGTTATTGGGAAAATCTTAAAACATCGAGAAGGCTTCTCTATCATTGCAGATCTATCTTATGTTCTTATATATCATGAGAACTGAGACAGTTGCACAACAAACTGTTGTATGAGACGTAACAAAGGCTATACAATATACATAAAACTAATTAATAATACTGGTTTCCATTGTAATAATTTAATAAGACGTGTTGTTTTAATTGTTTTATCATAAGACGTAAAATTATATTGTATAAAGTAGGAACATAAAATTACTCCTAAATCAACAATTGATACATGGCTACTTTTTACTCATTTTATATACCTACCTACGTGTATATTTAAAAAGAAATCATTTTTCATTCATAACGTTCGTATGTTTATTTAATTTATATTTTATTCAAAAAAAAAAAAATTAGCTTCACGCTGTATCCCGCACACAGCAGGGTAGGCAGAGGGAACCTAGTGTTAAGACACTCCGTTCCCCACTTTCTGCCGAATTCTGGAAGCATTGCGTGTTGAGTGGCAGAACTCAACGCCGCGCTTAACCTTGACACCAGAGCAAAGAAATGGAAATATAAATTTAAGTAAATATTTCATCTCCTCGAGTGAGGATCGAACCCACAACCAGTCGGTTTTGCAGTTACACCTCGTGCCGCTGCGCCACGACCGGCCTCTATTTTATTCAGTTGTCTTTTAATGAATTAAAGAGAAGAGATCAAGAGAATGTCGTTAAGTCATGATTTTTTGCCTCGGCCGTTCAAGGTTCTCAGTTCTTTTGTACGTAGTCTAATGAATTTAATAGAGAGCAAGTCATGTCCAAGTACGTGCCATAAAAATCCTTTTACAAACAGTTACTACATTTAATAATAAACTCAAGGTGTAGTACTAGCTGTTATTGAAGAAATACATTATTTACTTTAGAATAATTTAAATATAATTTCCGCTGCTTTGCCTTACGTTATACAGAAAATATATTATATGTATTCCGCGTATCCGAACCTATTTAAATTAAATTGAAAAGTTAATGGCTGCTCTAAATGATTATACCAAAAATTAAGAAATTAAAATTAAATAGACTCATCTAATACTATGATAATATTAAATCATCAGAATCAATTCACATATTGTAAAATATTTTTTCATAATATTATATTAACAGCATCGTAGAGTCTAGCTTGCATCTTTCTATAAGAGTTTATTAATATAATAATAAATATTTATTTAAATTAACATATAGATAGAAATAAAATATGTTATAGAGAAATTATAATATATACATTTGTTTTTAAATGTTTTAATATCGTTTTGCATTAGGCAGTATTAACAGATATGACTTTAAAAATTGTATTGATATTATTTTGCGGCATCTATCTAACCAGATATCGCACCTGCTGTGTTCGGGATACACGCTGTATCCCGCACACAGCAGGGTAGGCAGAGGGAACCTAGTGTTGAGACACTCCGTTCCCCACTTTCTGCCGATTGCGTGTTAATGGCAGAACTCAACGCCGCGCTTAGCCTCGACACCAGAGCGAAGAAATGGTAATATAAATTTAAGTAAATATTTCATATCCTCGTGTAAGGATCGAACCCACTACCAGTCGGTTTTACAGTTACACCTCGTGCCGCTGTGCCACGACTGGCCTCTATAATTATTAAGTGATAGTTATTATTTTTAATAAAATTAAACTATGAAAAGAAAACTTAACAAAATTCACGAAGAGTTCTTGTATAATCTATTTATATATCTAAATCAGTATAAATGAGAAAATATATAAATATATTATAAATAAATAAAAAAATGTGAAAGTCAACTTATAACCTCTACGTAGAGCTTCCCTTGGTTACATATGCTTAATTAAATATTCTATTGTTAGAGTACTAATATCATATTACTGGGGAAATTTAGTACTGATATAACAAAAAAAACTTACGTGCACTATTTGGTTTTACCGCGTAAGGTCAGTCAGCGACCGGTTCACTGAGGCCGCAATCACAGACTAAACAGTTCGAGGCTTTTACTGCCTTTTTATCCACAAACTTGCATATACTATATTATTATATTTATGTGCTTTTCAAAAAATGCTTTTAATGGAATAATTTAAATTGCATTTCGATCCCGCCATGGGTTACGTATGTATAACGAAGAATGAGGCGCGTCTTCGTTGGAATCACTGAGACGTTCATAATTAATTAAAAGGAATTCATAATTGTGTAAACGTAAGAATTTGTTTTCATATGAATCACAATTTTCTCTAAGTTTTTACTTGAGGTGGAAATTATTTTAAATTAATACATGTTCCACTATTAGTATGACAGGCAATCTAATACACAATAGAAAAAAATATAACTTAAGTTTTAATTACTAAGAATATCTACTCTCTCTATCCTAAATAACGTATTATATTTGCTTTTCTTAAATAAAATATTATACGATCATAATATACAGAGTGTTTTTGTTAGCACCACTTTAAATGAAACAACAGTTTTAACTACTCTATGAAAGCCTGATTGATACAAATAAAAAAAATCCCAAAAAGGAAAAAGTATTTTTTCCAAACAGAATAAATAATAAAATTATCTTTGTAAATTAAAACACCATTTCTCAAGAACGTAGTAGTAGTTGTAAGTTGTAACGCACGCAGTCATAAACCTATCAAAGTGAAATCACCGCATACGCCTCATTCCGAAATCGAGTCATAGGTTTTGGCGGCAAAGTTCAAAGTTGATTAACCTTTATTTTTGTAGTAGTATGTGTTTATGTTATTGGTATCTTTGCTTAACTGCGTCACACAAAATACAGGTATGGTTAAACATCGTGAAATGAAAAAAAAATCCTACGTCTATGCTGTTGAGGTATCTTGATTTCTTCTTTAGGTATGGGCTTAAAATATTTTACCCTATATGGTGTTCCCGTAAAAAGGAGCGCTGACGCTTCCACCCCGTATACAGCATCATGCTGTATCTTGCTTGAAATATGGTTTCGGAGGGAGCCTAGTGCTAAGATACTCCTCTCCCCACTTTCCGCTGAGCTCTGGAGGAATTTCATTTTGAGTGAAATACGACATCACGCTATGCCTAGACATCAGAGCAAAGGAAGTGAAAATATTAAATATTTCATTTCCTCGAGTGTGAGAGTCACACGCTTGTAATCCTGTGATACAACGGAACTCACAATATATTAAATCTGGGAAAATAAAATATATATATATATAAAATTTCTTAGAAGCTAACTACGAAACGTACCTATAATAACTATGTGAGGTAGCCATTAAATAATGACGAGTCGTGACTTGATTATGACTTTTAGGTGCTTGATACAATCTAAATGTAATCTATCACAACAATGATGTATATATATATATATATATATATATATATATATATATACATCATTGTTTATTTATTATATATGTATTATATCCTTATAATCTTATGTAGGTTTATCTATTGTAAATTTTCACTTAATTATTTCGTACCTATACTCTTTTACAGTGTAAACTCCAGAAACATGACAAAATATTAAAAACATTAGGGCCATTGCGTAATACAGATTTTTATCATCACGCATCTCCCTCCGCTATATTGTTTTATGCAATTGCAGTTGTTATTGTTATACTAAATTTTGAAATAAATTAACATTATTATATTATATTACGTATTATATTATATATTTATTATAAGTATAGATAAGGTGGAGAAATATCTAGTTGAGTTGTCACACCGGTCTCCACTTTCATCCCTATTTCGAGACATTGTAAATGCTTCCAAGCTTTATTCCGCGCTTTGCCCACCCCAGAGCGGAGAAATTTTAAAGATGATGATCCTTTAAAACACGGAATGAATCTATAATCATGATGTGTACAGAAAGACTCTGTCCCATTGCACCCATGGGCGTATCTGGAGATGTCTCTGGGCAGGACCTGAACTTTGGTTTTGAACAGACATTTATTCTGCACCACGATAGTCTAAGAAATTTAAACGTCATTATTTCAAAAACAGACAGTTAGTGTGTCAAGTTGAATAGATTGCGTGAGCTCTGTTGTGAATTCGATTCAGATAATTCAAGGCTCATCCTCGTGATTCACCTATCCGCTGTTGACCATTCATATGACTATTGATAATGTACAAAAACATAGTGTACCCAACTACCTTTGTATTCTATGCGTAACAAAAAACAACCTGTCACTAAAAGCTAACCGAGAAATACAAATCAAATGCAAATAGGAAGTAATTAATGAATTTAAAATATTTTCCCCTCACTATGTTTCATTTTATTGGAAGGGTAGACATCACATTCTTATTTATATATAATTTTATTATTGAACCAGTGGCCATTGCGCAGTTTCGTCTGCTTCTTTTTTTATTTAACATAATTTACGTGTATTTAGGACAAAATGATTGGGATTTTAATTTATATTACTCCCAAAAATTGTCGTATTTAATATAGAAAAATATTTACTTATTTCAGATCTAACTAGGTTTTTCCCGGGTAGCCATCCCGCGGAAATAGCCTAAAAAGTAGCCTATGTGCTGCTCCATAAGTCCCCTTTATCGTTCAGTGACACTTCTATGAAAATCAGTTCAGCTATTCTGGACAAATAGAAAGACCAGACATTTGTTTGACCTCTGTCTCGGTCAAACAAAAATTATAAAAATGGTTATTTGTATTGTAGTATCCTATAAATAACCATATGCAGTTCAAATACACAGTTACTTTGAAATAATTTACTGATACTTAAATTTTAATTTATCTTACTTACTATCACCTTATTGCGTTTTCTATTGCAAATTGCATTTACATTTTTATTTTTCGATAGATATAGTTTACCGATACATTATTGTGGATTTTTAGAACTATCGAAATTGAATATTTTTGTAGTATCTACAATGTATTATACTTACATATATTTAATATTTACTTACGATATATTTCATTATTATTGTAATTTCTTTATTTATCATCACAATGTTAATTTTGCAAAAACGGGAGAACTTGAAATCTTCAGCAAGCGTGCATTGCAAAAACGTAGAAAGTTACACAAAATCATCATGTATACGACCGTATGTATGTATGTCCGTAATGTTCTTTAAGGGCCAGTTTCACCGGTTACGAATAAAGTTTCAGATAGTAATCTAATAATTAATGCTATCTCGCAGACAGAGGAGGAAAATATAATATAATAGGTAACAATTCATACAATTTGTTACATTTTTATATTACAAATAAATATGTAAAAATGAAATGCACATATCAAATGTGTATCTACTAGATATTGTTGTTCGGGACCTATGAAACTAAAAATTATAACTTGTCTGGCAGATAAGACTCTCCGGGACTTTATCAGCCAGTAGTGAAACTGGTCCTAAAAGTTCTAAATAAAAATCAGCGACAGCATACATATGTATATCTTTCTCCTAGAGGTAACTTTCAGTAATCATTTTTATGTTTTACAGATAAGAAGGAAGGAAGCTTATTTACGAAATTATTTTACACAATATATAATTATTTATTACCCAATTGAATGCATTAAATACGATGTGCATTTTATAAAAATGTTCAGTAAAAATGTACACTATAAAACTGTACACAGTAGGTACTTTCAGTATACGGCCGACCCTTCGAGATAATCTGTAAAAATTATATTTATATTGCGTTATTATATTTACATGCTTAATTATTATTATGTCAAAAAACATACCACATTAAAAAAGCAGCAAATATTTTTGTTAAAATTATTTCTCTTAAAAAAATATAATGTGAGGCGGTCATGGCGCAGGGACACAAGGGTGTGACTGTAACGCAACGGATGTGGGTTAGATTCCCACTCGAGGAAATTAATTATTATTTTTTTATATTTTCATTCCTTCGCTCTGGCACCAAGACAAATGCATCGAAAAATATCTACCCTGCGAGTTACGAGAGATACGTAAAGCGTAACTTCACATAATTTTATAAGTTAAAAAAATGTTATTTAGTTTAATAATGATTAAAGGAGGTGTTTTTTATTTTTTATAAAAGTGATATTAACTTAAGATACCAGTACCTGAGTGAAAGTCGCATTAAAAATTTACATTGTCCCATCGAAAATATAATGGTGAAATGAGAGCTAAGTTCAAGCCTAGATGAAAAAATCGCAGATCCTATACCCACATAGAAGCCATGCCAAGTTCTGTGTTCATTCGAGATGTAATTGAAGCTCATTTTAAATACTTTACAAGCTAGAGGACATGAATAAATGTACTATATATATATTTCACATACTCATTTAGAATAAATATTTTATGAAATGTGAAATCTTTAAAAATAACTCGGCGCGTAGAAACTGGACACTGTATAGAATATAATAGCAGAGCCAATTTTATCTACATAAAATGATAAAGTAGCAAAGCAAAAAAATCCTAGAGAAGACGGGATGGTTCACTAGTATTATAACATGAATTACTTTCATTTAACATGTTTATATATTTTGTAAATGATAAGAACGTCGTTCACATTTCTTAATATCTTAAAATCACTTTTAAGGCTAGTCATATAAAGTAAAAGGTCAATCAACTTTAAGTAGTCGTCCTTAATTTGAATATATACTATCCAAAAAACATTCTTACTGTGATTATCTGCCGATATCTTTACGTCATATGTAACAGTATTTTTTTTTGTGTATTTTAGTGACTGCGATCAAATTGTTTGTTGTTGCATATTAAACGAATTTATAACACGCATTTGTTCATATTATAAGTAATTATAATGTTATATTTATTTTTCATAACGATTGGATAATCGAAAAACGAGTTGTTTTTTTAATATATTTTTTTTTATTTTAGTCACTAAATAAGTAATAAACCAATAGTTACTTAGCTTTTCGCTATATTCAACTCATCAACCTCTTCATACATGCCCTCCAGGGGATCCTCATGCTTTTTACGTGACCTTCCTCCATTATCATAGATACTGTATTTTCTCATGTTTATGTATTTTGTATTCTCTCACATACCGAACACTTCCTTTATATATATTTTTTTTTGCTATTCTTTTATCGCTCATTGATTTGAAATGGTCTCACCGTGACATCCCCACTGCACCTGCCATTTTATGTATCTCATCATTATGAATCAATCTGCTAGACTGACTCCGCATATCCTACGAAGAGATCGCATTTCCACAGCATTCGTCTTTCTTTCATTCTTTTTCTATAATACCCAGGTTTCGCTGACGTATAACAGCGTCTGTACCGACACTGCATTATGTACGGCCAAACGTGCAGCTACGCTGACGTTTCGCCGTCTTATCAATAGCTAAGGCACCGTTAACTCCATTCATTAATCCCTAACACCCCTTTCTTTTTTCTTTCTCTTTTCTCTTTATCTACCTACTCTACTAAAAATACTTCCCAGATGTGCAACTTCATTCACTTGTTCTAATTTATGTCTCATTTATGTCAGCATCAGTCTTACATTCTATTCTTTCTTTATAAAATAAATCAGCTTCACGCTGTATCCCGCTCTCAGCAGGGTAGGCAAAGAAAAATCTAGTGTTTGCCGCGCTTTGCCTCGACACCAGAGCCAAGAAATGAAAATATAAATATAATAAATATTTCATATATACAACCAGTCGATTTTACAGTTACACTTTGTGCCCCTGCGCAACGACTGGCCTGAATCGTTCTGGTATTTGAAAAAATAAAGAAAGAAAAAAATCAAATACCAGAACCTTTGTCTTATTCGCATTCAGGCTTAATAAATGAATAACTCTCAAATGATAATTTTAATAATATGTCTTATATCTTTTTCAAATTATGATATTCACTTAATAAGAAAAATTCTAAATCAAAACTGCGCAAAAAATTGGGCAGTTTCCATTTTAGATTTTTTTAGACGAGTCGTCGGCCGTACTGTACCATCAAAATAATCACCGTAATTACCATATTGAACTATTATAATAACAGCGCATTGCAAAAGCTTAATTTATTATTAAATTAACTACAAAGTGTATTAATAATTTAAGAAAAAAAAGAGTCTACACAAATTAACAAATTATATAAATTACAATAACATGTTCATAATGGTACACGCTACATATTTGGTGATGAAAATTAGCAAAGTTTCTTAAACTAAATGTTAGAGCTTTCTCTTATATAACTTACAAATATATCTGTAGGTACCTACATTATTAAATAATTTTATATATCAGTTTAATTAAATGTGTAATTATATTTTTATTTGTACACTACAATAATAATTTTACCTTAAAGACTACAATGGTAATCTTTGGTATTTCATAACAAATTTATATAAAACAAAGATTAAAAGTTACGAAACTACCTAGATGAAATTTTTCACCTTTCGAGATTGAACAAATAATTTAATGACTTATTAAGAAAACGTATAAAAACCGTTTTGAACCCTTGTCACCCTGGAAACCATCAAAACCCGCTACTTACGTATTCGTATACGTTTTCTTAATAAATATTTTTATTTCCTAAGTGTGGAATAACGCTTTAAATACATAAAAAAAATAACAATTAAATTTTCAATCAAATAACAATTTCGGCGTCAGTATGTCAAATAGTAATAAATATAATTCGACATCATTGTGAGGCCAATCGTGGCGCAGGGGCGGGAACAGAATGTCTTAACACTAGGTTCCCTCTGCTGTCTGTGGGGGATACAGCATTAAGCTGATTTTATTTAATTGTGGTACAATAATTTGATTTGATCTAATGATTCGAAATTAGATTCCCATTCGGAAAATGTATAAGTATGTACATATAAAAACATTTTCCTTTCTGCTTTCTTATTTACAATCTTTTTCTATTTATTAACTGAAAACTCCTTAAGGTTTTCTCCTGTTTCCTTTGAGAAGCATATCATTTAACAACATTAGAATAATAGTAATGTAATGATTTTATATTAATTAGTTTTAATATTCGCAATAATTTATTATAAAAATGTAAGTCAACCTCTTTGTTGAATAAAAAGATGTTTTTAAATAATATAAAATAGGACTGTCACGAGAGAACATTAATAAAAATGACGCTTTATGTAGTCGGTAAATTATAATAACTAAATAATAATATTTTATAATAATTAGATATACTTTTAGACTTGGAGCGGAAGAATAAAGAGAATCTCTAGAATGATATATTGTATTAGAATTTAAGATAGACATTGTACAAGCTTAACAGTATTTAACTCTGGAAGAAATATAAGTTCTGTAAAAGCCTCGAGGTGTTTGATTTCTTTACATCTCAGAAGCGGGATGCGCCCTATAGTCAGGTACGTAAAAAAAAAAAAAAAACATGCAACCCAAATTTTACCCTGCTAGCTTTAGTATGTATAGCTTTTGATTGTAAATTTAGTCACTTTAGAATTTTCATTGTATATCTTATTAGAATAGTATGAAGATTGATAAGTGGTTAGCGTACCATAGATGATACCATGGATGATACGGTGAGCGGGCCGTACATGAAGTGGTTAGAGTAGATGATACCATGGATGATGCGGTGAGCGGGCCGTCACATGAAGTGGTTAGAGTAGTGATACCATGGATGATGCGGTGAGCGGGCCGTCACATGAAGTGGTTAGAGTAGTGATACCATGGATGATGCGGTGAGCGGGCCGTCACATGAAGTGGTTAGAGTAGTGATACCATGGATGATGCGGTGAGCGGGCCGTCACATGAAGTGGTTAGAGTAGTGATACCATGGATGATGCGGTGAGCGGGCCGTCACATGAAGTGGTTAGAGTAGTGATACCATGGATGATGCGGTGAGCGGGCCGTCACATGAAGTGGTTAGAGTAGTGATACCATGGATGATGCGGTGAGCGGGCCGTCACATGAAGTGGTTAGAGTAGTGATACCATGGATGATGCGGTGAGCGGGCCGTCACATGAAGTGGTTAGAGTAGTGATACCATGGATGATGCGGTGAGCGGGCCGTCACATGAAGTGGTTAGAGTAGTGATACCATGGATGATGCGGTGAGCGGGCCGTCACATGAAGTGGTTAGAGTAGTGATACCATGGATGATGCGGTGAGCGGGCCGTCACATGAAGTGGTTAGCGTACCATAGATGAAATAAAAAAGTAGTGATATGTATTTTGAGTTAGTGAGTCTGCTTGCTCGCTGGTCGGTGGTGACCGCGGATTACGTCAGGTCACTGTACACTAGTATAGTAGAGGTGATTTGAAATTAAATTAATATTTTTGGTTATTTATATTGGTTATTTTAGTATTTTTTTTTCCTGTTTTACATTTGATTTATTTATTGACATGTTGATGATCCATTTTGAATGATTTTAGAATGATATTTAAAAGAGAATGCTTTTGAATTGACAATTCAAATATATCAATCAATTTACTAAGATTATTAGTTTTTAATGAAATTTATTGCATTAATTTGAGGGATATGGAGTCGGATGCTGAGACTGCTGACACCTCAGAGGAACCACCCAGTAGAATGAGGGCAATGAGAAACGAAAAGGGCAATTTATTGAAAATACAAAACATTAGAAGAGATCTTCGCGGCCGTAGGAGTCGTCTACATCTTCTGATGAGTAGTTCGTCTGATGTGATAAAGCGCGTCGATGAAATAAAGAGTTGTTGAATAAAGAACTTCTTACTGGTATACAAAGGCAATGTTCAGATTTATAAATTTGTGTATAAAAGATAGAGATTAGTCATATTTTAGTTAATAATAATATAAAAAAATATTATATTATGTTTAAATGTAATTCTGCAGTTTGACACGATCAACACCTAAATTGTTAATTGTAGAAAATTGACTTAGATAAGTAAATAAATGTGCTGAAATATATAATTGGGACTAGAAACAGACTATAAATTTTGCTCTTTTAATTTTAATGAGTTTTGAGTGAAAATATTTCGAATCGGCAACTAAAATTAAGAAAAAAAATCTGAGTAAAATTATGGTCGGCTTCTTAAATAAATGAAGCTAATACTATGCAATATTAAAAAATACGCGAATATTTCTGTTATGCTATGCTATTGATTGTTTCTATTAGGATATTCGATAAGCCTTTAAGAAATAGTAAAAACCAGAAGATTTATTGATTTATCTTAGCTCCTATATCATGCATTGAAAGTAGAACGTAGTCTCAATCGAGTCAGGATCAGGATCAGGTCAGGATTAGGATCAGCATCAGGTGTGGTCATAATAGTGTTGGTTTGGTCTGCTAGTCCAAAACGCCGAATCTTTTCTTTATTCTTATTTTTATTCTTATATTTATGTAATTTAATTATTGTAGCAACAAATATATTAAACGACAAAAAAAAAAAGCACAGCACAAGGAAACTAAATCCATATACGATTTTTACTGCAATTTAGTACCATATGTATCTATACGTATATTCTGACATTTTCTTTGATGATAGCGAATTGAAATGTGCATAGAGCGAGTGCTTTAATGTCAATATCTGCATTATGCATACTTAAGCAAATTAATTTAATCACTTTGTAAGCTACTACTAGTAAACTTCTTAGCTTCACCTCTTCTGGACCTCTGTCCAGGGGTTGGTTCACGATCATTTACCTTTTGAAAATTCATCAGATAACCAAATAAGAGACGTCACTTGCTAGTGTTCTAGGTGTAGAGGAGATTTTAATGCTTTAAAATATGGCTTTCCGTGTTTTAAACCTGTTGCTTACCTTAGTCTTAGTCTAGCCAGATTTGTCCAGGGTATAGATGTTTACTCTCTTACGAACTCGAAATTTTAGCAATCGTTAGCTCGTAAAAGATTGCAATTCAATTTGTTTACTGGTTGTTACAGTTTATAATAGTAATACATTGCTACGTCTGTAGTTATTTTACCTTAACGCGATTCTGTATCCCATAAAACAAGATGGTAGTCATTATTTAGTGTATTTTTGTTCACAACGGAATACCGATCACCGAACTGGGACCGCATTGTTAACGTAGATTTAAAGACTACAATGGAAAATGATAATAATAATTGAAAATTATTTTTTTAGCCAATTCAATAAAAGTTATTTTGCTATAGTTTTGTCGTACAAACATGTTTAATATTGACATAAACTTTTTATTCATAAACCAATTCTGTTCATTAAGCGTAAACGGACAATAAAGATTTATAAATTTATTTATGAAAGTAAAGTTAGTATCTCAAAAGTAATCAAGGAAATTCTTCAGAAGGGTGGTGAAGTGCGGTGATCGCATATGGGGGAAGATACCTTAAGGTTTTTGTAGCATTGTTTACGTAAAAATTATATGAAAAATGCTTTATTATTTTTTGTTATAAATGATAATTTTTAAAAATTAGTTTTACTCTTTAAAATTTGATATTTGTATCTAAATTCAGTATGTTTTCACTTGTAAAAATTGAGGTAAAACCTACTGCGATTAAATTCGGTTACTCGGAATCGGTTCTTTGCCGAGTAAACTTTATAATCCCAAGAATACTTGGTGTTTTAAGTCACTTAATATATATAGTTCAAAGATGATCGTTTCGAATATTTCAACTATGGTTAGAGATATCTGTGTTAAGTTAAGGGAACACATTGTATTACTAAATCAAAATCAGCACGCCCATATTGCAGAAATTTAAAATTTAGAAATCCTTGTATGATCGTTATTGCGTTTTTTATGAGACATTTAAGATGTTAATGTTTTACATAAGATGAAAAAAATGTACTATGTTTTGCCTTATAATTGTTGTAAAAACTCCTTATCATCTTATAAATATTGTTTTAATATGTATATATATGCTCAATAATAATAAGTCTAGATATTAGAATTTATATTTTAACATAATAAATTATTTCATACTATACAATATTAGTAGGTATATATGTGTGTATATATGTATAAATGTATGAATGTATATATTTAAGTATGTATAAATATATAAAGCACATACACGCCTACCGATTTTACATTCTCCTACACCCTAAGGTTGCCTGGCAGAGATCGCTTATGACGATAAGGCAGCCTGCTGTACATTTTCTTATGTGATGTATTTTTTTTTACTTTTTCTATATTTTGTTTTGTACAGGAAAGTATTATTATTATTATGTAGGATATTTGTAATTATAGCGACTACCATTATATGAGTTTCAAATATTAATAAGCTATTCTTATCATATCATATATTTATTTTTATATAATTTAGAGTGAAATTAAAATTGATCATTAACGGAAAACTTAACACACGAAACAAAAAAGAGCAAAATTTTATACACTGAAGGAAGGAAAAAAGTTAACAATAATACGAAAAGAAAAGTTACAAAAGCAAAACTGATAGGTGATAGCAAGAACTTATAAACTTTAAATTGTATATAGTCAATATACATATAGAAAAACAAGCATGTAGCTAGTTGACATCAGAACATATTTATATTTATGTGTGTATGATTTAATATTATTTTATGCAAAACTGAAATTTACACTACATATTTCTTTGTTTGCTCAACTTTTATAACTAAAACCTTTATAGTACAAACGCACAGACAAATGCAAGGACACATAAACCGACAAAACCGACATTTTAATAAATCGTTTTGGTTTATTGATAGTGCCCCAATAATAGATTATCCCGTATTTCTTCCACGTACCGATAAGTTACAATTTCGTTATATGTATGTATAGGTAAACCACTGAGAGAATTCAAAAGTCTTCTGGTCACAAAAATAAAGATTTTTTGTAAAGTAACATGATAAATCTTGTATTTAATGCACATGTCGTTTGATAACATGATTGTAGTAGCTCCATAAGACGCAATAGTTTAATAAGTAAATTTGTTGAAAATCAATTAGGCAGCTGCAATATAAAAATAAGTTTTATTTGTAATCGACCGAATGTAATGAATTTATAAAAAAATGTTGATTGTTACTGTTTTTGTGAGTAGTCGTGCATCAGGAGATTGCACGAAGTAGGATGGCCGAATGTAATGATTTTATATTAATTAGTTTTAATATTCGCAATAATTTATTATAAAAATGTAAGTCAACCTCTTTGTTGAATAAAAAGATGTTTTTAAATAATATAAAATAGGACTGTCACGAGAGAACATTAATAAAAATGACGCTTTATGTAGTCGGTAAATTATAATAACTAAATAATAATATTTTATAATAATTAGATATACTTTTAGACTTGGAGCGGAAGAATAAAGAGAATCTCTAGAATGATATATTGTATTAGAATTTAAGATAGACATTGTACAAGCTTAACAGTATTTAACTCTGGAAGAAATATAAGTTCTGTAAAAGCCTCGAGGTGTTTGATTTCTTTACAGTAATAATAAATATATTTTACAAATTCCTAGCAAAACGGATGGATTTGTAAAATAATAATAATTATATTTTACAAATCCATCCGCTTGCAAGAGAATTTTTCTCAGTATCCTCAATATAAATGATTTAGTTAAAAGATTGATCCTTGTTGAAGACTTATTTAAACATTATTATTACATTGGCTTATATCGATATACTCGTATAGGTAGGTACTTTGATAAATGAGAATGTATGATATATGATTCAATTTTATTAGAAATAGCTAGAGATATGTAATCTCGACATTAGAAGTTGTTTCTATATATAATAAATTATTATGCTGTTGGTTATTAATTTTTAGTTTGACCATACACTTGATTATAATTGTGATGTAAATATATACATGTATAAGGATATTATATATTTTTAGATTTTTTATATTTTTTCTCAGCTTCACAGGCAGAGGGAACCTAGTGTTAAGACACTCGCCAAATTCTGGAGACGTTGAGTGGCGGAACTCAACGCCACGTTTTGCCTCGACACCAGAGCAAAGAAATGAAAATATAAATGTAAATAAATACTACACTTCCTCGAGTGAGGATCAAATCCACAACCAGTCGCTTTTACACACATTTTTAGTTTAGTCACACTTTGTGCCCCTGCGCCACGACTAACCTTCAATGAAAATAATAAATACATATTATATAAATACATTAGGATTTTAGTAAACGAAAAAATCATATATGCCTTAGTCACTAGTCACTTAGTCACTTAGTCTAAAATTATTAAGATAAGGCTATTTAAACACCGCATAGGTGTGTTTAAATAACCTTATTTTTACCTATTAGTTTATCAATTTACATGTAATTTAAATAACATATTGGTATTTATAGTAGTAAATGAATGCAATAAACCTTTAGCAATAAATGGATGACAATTTACCACTTAAAGAACATATCATTCTTGTGGTGCTAAAATTAAAATTTAATTTCCGTCTACAATTTAAATATGTTGTTACAGTCTTGCTTAGGAAAAAGATAACCTAATCAAATGATAATGGAATTGAACTCGTGACGAACAACCACCAGCCCTGACCTGAGCACTAATTACTATTTCTAATTGTTAAGTTTTATCTGACTCCTTACCGCAAGCGCCTAGCCAAAATAAACCTAGCAAAGACTAAAAGCTACTTCGTTGAACCTCTTTAAATTATGTGGGGTTCCTAGTAAAGATTTTATTGATTGAAGAATTACTTATAGGTCCCGACTGTTAATCCTAATAAACTATTGGGCTTGTTTATTTTCTTTTTAGCTTGATGCAGTCGGGGTTTTTGTTTTTACAAATATTTTTTTATTTTTCATTTTTTTGTTAGAATTTATTATGGTGATGATAATCATGATATACCTTTTTGAAATCCTCATATTGAGCTCTTGAATTTGATACCCATATTGTGATATTCGAAACGAAAAAAAAATTTTTTCACTAAGTCGAATGGCGTCCTACAGCCGCCATGATTGTTTTTTATTAACGTCACCTATCTAAGAACACTTGGGCTGCTAATACAAATCTAATGATACCTCAACTATGTAAATCCGTTCAGCGGTTCTGGAGATACGAGGTAATAAAGAATATTACATACATACAAGATACGCGCGAAAAACATAACCCTTCCTTAGCAGTCGGGAAAAAACCGCGATACCATATGTCCAACTACTATAGTTATGACAATATAACTACATTTTTATATTTTATAAGTTGATGAAAGTGCCGGCAATAATCAAACCATTTTATTCATACCTCTGCATTAATCCTTATTCTATTAAATGATATTTTATTAAAGATAATTTCAATATGTGTAAAGTACTTTTTACATTAACAAAATCGGACAATCCATTCAAAATATATAACGAATTTAAAAATGTGATATTTTTAAAAGAAAATCATGAAATTATTATTTCATAAAAAATACGGAGTGTAGCCTCGCGCACCATAGCGAGTAAGTAACTCTGCAGAGTGGGGGGGAAGTTGCATCGATATCACTAACATTATGAAGACAACCGATTAGGTGTTTTGTTTATTTATTTGAATTGAATAGGCCCTGAAACTGCGGGACCGATTTGGAGAATTCTTTTACAATTAGGCGATTAACGTATAAAAAAATACCAAAAAAACCTTATATCGCGTACGCTGTGGAAGTTATTGACAATAGGGCAAAGTAATTTACAAAAATTTTATAGAAGACATCGGCAAAGTAATTTACAAAAATTTTATAGAAGACATCAATATCTACAAAAAAGTTTACGATACCGTGTGTAACTGTTACAGTTATGCCACTAATTTTCAAAGGAAAATGTGCAAGAACAGAGCCGCCATCGAAGGGCAGAGGGACATCTCAAAATATATGTATTATTGTGAAAGCATAAAAAGAGTGTGTAGTTTCTCTATAGATTATAAATCATAAGAAATCTGCCGCCTGTATTAGTGATAGAATAAAACATTGTCTTATCTCTATATATTATAAAATAAGAACGCCTATCGCCTCTGTCTGGCCTTTCCAACTCTTCTTCTTCAAAACCACCCAACGGATTTTGATGCGGATCACCGTTAGGTAGAGTATTAACTACGTGACAGAAATTGGAAAAACATTATTTTCCTTAGTCCTAGATTACCATAGTAATAGTTCATGGAGTATAAAGAAATTTTAGCAGAATAAAAACATAAGTTCTCTCCCAACTCTCCCAACTCTCCCAACTCTCCCAACTCTCCCAACTCTCCCAACTCTCCCAACTCTCCCAACTCTCCCAACTCTCCCAACTCTCCCAACTCTCCCAACTCTCCCAACTCTCCCAACTCTCCCAACTCTCCCAACTCTCCCAACTCTCCCAACTCTCCCAACTCTCCCAACTCTCCCAACTCTCCCAACTCTCCGAACTCTCCCAACTCTCCCAACTCTCCCAACTCTCCCAACTCTCCCAACTCTCCCAACTCTCCCAACTCTCCCAACTCTCCCAACTCTCCGAACTCTCCGAACTCTCCGAACTCTCCGAACTCTCCGAACTCTCCGAACTCTCCGAACTCTCCCAACTCTCCGAACTCTCCCAACTCTCCGAACTCTCCCAACTCTCCGAACTCTCCGAACTCTCCGAACTCTCCGAACTCTCCGAACTCTCCGAACTCTCCGAACTCTCCGAACTCTCCGAACTCTCCGAACTCTCCGAACTCTCCGAACTCTCCGAACTCTCCGAACTCTCCGAACTCTCCGAACTCTCCGAACTCTCCGAACTCTCCGAACTCTCCGAACTCTCCGAACTCTCCGAACTCTCCGAACTCTCCGAACTCTCCGAACTCTCCGAACTCTCCGAACTCTCCGAACTCTCCGAACTCTCCGAACTCTCCGAACTCTCCGAACTCTCCGAACTCTCCGAACTCTCCGAACTCTCCGAACTCTCCGAACTCTCCGAACTCTCCGAACTCTCCGAACACTCCGAACACTCCGAACACTCCGAACACTCCGAACACTCCGAACACTCCGAACACTCCGAACACTCCGAACACTCCGTACACTCCGAACACTCCGAACACTCCGAACACTCCGAACACTCCGAACACTCCGAACACTCCGAACACTCCGAACACTCCGAACACTCCGAACACTCCGAACACTCCGAACACTCCGAACACTCCGAACACTCCGAACACTCCGAACACTCCGAACACTCCGAACACTCCGAACACTCCGAACACTCCGAACACTCCGAACACTCCGAACACTCCGAACACTCCGAACACTCCGAACACTCCGAACACTCCGAACACTCCGAACACTCCGAACACTCCGAACACTCCGAACACTCCGAACACTCCGAACACTCCGAACACTCCGAACACTCCGAACACTCCGAACACTCCGAACACTCCGAACACTCCGAACACTCCGAACACTCCGAACACTCCGAACACTCCGAACACTCCGAACACTCCGAACACTCCGAACACTCCGAACACTCCGAACACTCCGAACACTCCGAACACTCCGAACACTCCGAACACTCCGAACACTCCGAACACTCCGAACACTCCGAACACTCCGAACACTCCGAACACTCCGAACACTCCGAACACTCCGAACACTCCGAACACTCCGAACACTCCGAACACTCCGAACACTCCGAACACTCCGAACACTCCGAACACTCCGAACACTCCGAACTCCTTTTTTCCCTTTTTTATTTTTTTTAATATTTATTATATTTATTTTTTTATATTTATTATAATTTTTTTTTTAAAAAACGTAAAATTTTCTTTTTTTATTATTATATATAAAATATAACGTGTTATAAATAAATAACGTGTTATAAATAAATTACGTGTTATAAATAAATAACGTGTTATAAATAAATAACGTGTTATAAATAAATAACGTGTTATAAATAAATAACGTGTTATAAATAAATAACGTGTTATAAATAAATAACGTGTTATAAATAAATAACGTGTTATAAATAAATAACGTGTTATAAATAAATAACGTGTTATAAATAAATAACGTGTTATAAATAAATAACGTGTTATAAATAAATAACGTGTTATAAATAAATAACGTGTTATAAATAAATAACGTGTTATAAATAAATAACGTGTTATAAATAAATAACGTGTTATAAATAAATAACGTGTTATAAATAAATAACGTGTTATAAATAAATAACGTGTTATAAATAAATAACGTGTTATAAATAAATAACGTGTTATAAATAAATAACGTGTTATAAATAAATAACGTGTTATAAATAAATAACGTGTTATAAATAAATAACGTGTTATAAATAAATAACGTGTTATAAATAAATAACGTGTTATAAATAAATAACGTGTTATAAATAAATAACGTGTAATATATACGTGTAATATATATAATAAATAAATAAAACGTTTTTTTATTTTTTTTTATAATTTTTTTTTTTTTATTTTTTTTAATTTGATTATATACTAATATACTAATATAATTAACTAATATAATTAAATTAAATTAGTATATAATTAAATTAAAAAAAATACTAATTTTTACTCACGTAAGAGCCAATGTTATGAATTACTTTAGGTAATTCGTGAGTTATATTCGTAATTCTTTACGAAATGTAAATAATATTTTGAATATTTTGTATTTATTGACATGTTGTTGCCACTATAAATAAATATTGTGTTAGTAATATTAAATAAAACTACTTTTATTAATCAGTTACATGGATTTTAGTAGTTTTGTTCTACTCACACATGTGAACACATGACATATGTACAAAAAGCAATTTTAACATAAATACTTTTAGCAAGGTAGTTTGAAATAGTAGCTGAAGGCATAAATAACTGAATGATTTCTAAAGTAAGCAATTACAAATAGGTATTAACCACATTCATAACTACGATAATAATTGATTAACTAAATAATCAATTACCCGAATAGTCGAGGTTATGTGGCAGAGTACGAGTAGTACTCTGAACCACACCAGAGCCAAGACTTCACGTAGATAATTATAAATAGGTCTTAACCACATTTATAATTAAAATAACAATTAATTAATCAAATAATTAATTGTCCAAATAGTCGAGGTTAGCCAGTGGTGCAGCACGAGTAGTGCTCCGACCCACACCAGAGCCAAGACTGAATGTACAACCCCCGTGCAGCCTTTTATATCATCGTTCACAAATAAGTTGTAGGGTAGAATAATAAGATTTGATGACGCAATCGCCTAAATACTCAAAGCATAAATTGCGCAGAAAGTGAAAATCTTAAGTTTTCAATTATTGTTTGTGTGATGACAGAAAAAACTCGACAAAGATTTCAATATTTAATATTCTCCAATATAAGTTGAAACTTTCTCAAGCAGCCACGTAGTTCTTGCAATTTGTGTATGATAGATTTGTTATTGTATTAGTACTAATATGTAATCAATATTTTAACCCGGAATTTATGTAGGAAAAATTACGTTTGCAGTGTGCGCGCAATTACAGTTTACCTAGACAAATATGAAATAAATAAACATTTTTCTTTTAAATATGACTATTCTTGCAAGCTCAATCAAATTAATTCCAACAGACTTAAAATTACAATGCGGCGTGGATAACCAAACTAAAAAACTATTCATTTTGATGGTTCTGTACCTCAAAAGAAAAAAACAGAATCCTTATAGGATCACTTTGTTGTCCGTCTGTCCGTTTTTAATTGTCATTATAAATGCATAACGCAGGCCATACACAGCTGTATCGACTCATGTTTCATTTATCCCTTACACACAGCATTATCCCTCCATTCCCACCAAAAAACTCTCTCTGTATCTGGTCTAGGGCAGGTACACAGTCCTAGGGCCAAAGGGCGCACCCATATTGATGGTTGCCGCTCGAGACCACGGCCAGATGGCCTTGATGCCGTTCCCCAGCGCCAGAAGAAAGGAGCTGGACTAGAGAATGCTTCAATGCTAGCTCTTTAGTAAAGTAGGTTTAGAAACAATTGCACATATTTTGGAGCTCTTTAAATAATCATCAATCATCAATCTTTCGTTCATCAATCTTTCGTTTAAATATTTTTACATAAAAGAATAATAGGTACACTACCTATTACGTTATTTATGATTATTACCATTTAAGTATTCTGTTGTTTGTGTCGTTTGTTTAAGTAACGCAATTCAGTATATTAGATAAATAATTCAGTAGTTTAAGCGGGCGAAGCCGCGAGTGGGTCGCTAGTATTATATATAGAGATAACAAGATAGGGAATTCATAATGTCACTGCTGACATGTCTGCACATGTCAATGTAAAACACTTGGTTTTCTCCTTCGACAACTGTAGCTATTATTATCTATTATATGATATAGAACAAGTTATTGGATACAGATATAAATATATGATTGATGGATCGAACTTGGTAACACCTAATGAGTGTTATAGAAAATATATTACTTATGATTGTTGTTTATTTTTTTTCTTAGGGATTGTTGTTTTTATTTTTGGGGCCAGTCGTGGCGCACGGTCACAAGCACGCGACTGGTTGTGGTTCGATTCCCACTCGAGGAATAGAAATGTAATATTTTAATTTCTTTGCACTGGTAACGAGACTAAGCGTGGCGCTGAGTTCCGTCAATTCGGCGAAAAGTGGGAAACGGAAGAGTAAGACTCCTCTTAATCTCACATAACACTAAGTTCCCAGCCCCAGATTCCCTTTGTCTACACTGCTATGTGCGAAATACAACGTGAACTAAAAAAACGATTAATCTAACAGAAATACATTAATTGAGATTAAAATAAATAAATCAGCTTCACGCTGTATCCCGCACACAGCAGGCTAGGCAGAGGGAACCTAGTGTTAAGACACTCCGTTCCCCACTTTCTGCCGAGTTCTGGAGGCATTGCGTGTTGAGTGGCAGAACTCAACGCCGCGCTTAGCCTCGACACCAGAGCGAAGAAATGAAAATATAAATGTAAATAAATATTTCATCTCCTCGAGTGGGATTCGAACCCACAACCAGTCGGTTTTACAGTCACACCTCGTGCCGCTGCGCCACGACTGGCCTCATTCATTGAGATTAATAAGTTTAATTCAGCGGAGAAAGGGCAGCAGAGTTACTTAACACTAGGTTTCCGTGGATTCGATAAAATATATTAAAAACTACTTTAATCGATATCAAACACCACAGCGGGTAATACCACTCATTAGGTTGACAATAGAAAGCATAATATATTATAAACTTTACGATCATATTCTGTAATCCTACAATTGTATCCTGAAGGCTCAGCTGATCAACGAGCAACGTCCAGATGGCATATAGTACATGTACTTACATCTATAACCTCGCTCTTCTTTACTAGTTGAGAAGTTCTCCGTAGTTTATATCTTCTCCATGATGCCTTCAAATGTAGCAGCTTCTTTTTTCTTGGCATTCTAAGACGTTAGGCTCAGGGGTTCTCAACATTTTCTTGATCCAAGGAAGACAAGAAGAAGAAAAGAAGGAAGGAAGGACCACTTTTATATCAATCTTCTTAGCAGGGACCACTATGTATGTAGGTATAATAAAAATTAACTGTGGTAATCAAAAAAAACTTCGCCTCACCATCCCCAGTCATAAAATTAAAATCGTTCGCGGACCACCTTTAGGCTTCTGCGGACCACTACTGGTCCGCGGACCACTGGTTGGGAACCAGTGCGTTAGACCAACAATAAAGTCATATATAAAAATCGATAGATGAATACATGTACTAATAATAAGAAATGTACTCTGACCCACGTATGCCTACTAGAAATATTCTCACAAAATATATTCTCGATTAAAAACTTATAGTGATAAGTCTAAAATAAATCAACTCATGGATTAGCTGATGTTTATGTTACAGTAATTGTAAGTAATAAGGTAAAGTAATAAACATTCAGCTCTTATTATTTAACCACAAAAATATTTATGTAATATTTTCAATGTATTAAAAAATGTTCATTCTTACTTAGGATAGAAAAATATTTATTTAGAACTCATATAAAAAAATTGAACACGAAGAACTTATGGCTTGGCGGTCAGATCGCTTGGACGGTTTCAAGAGGTACGGATTCAAATCCTGCTACGTTCATTTTTGTTTATTTTATTTTCAAAAAGTATATTTTTATAAATACTTCGAGTTGAAAATATGTAAACTGTAGTAAAGTCGATAAAAATAAATTAGGGGCATCTGCTAAATTTAATATAGGGACTAAACTAGCACTTGGAATACGACAGAAATCATTGTTGTACGCGGTAGATTCAGGAAATCATGAAATCTATAACATTTTAGGCCAGTCGTAGCGCAGGGGCACAAAATGTGACTGTAAAGGCGATTGGTTGTGGATTCGATCACCACTCGAGAAAATTAAATATTTATTTACATTTATATTTTCATTTCTTTGCTCTGGTGTAGAGGTAAAGAACGGCGTTGAGTTCCGCCACTCAAAACACAATGAGTCCAGAATTCGGCGGAAAGAGGGGAACGGAGTGTCTTAACACTAGGTTCCCTCTGCCTACCCTGCTGTGTGCATGATACAGCGCGAGGCTGTTTTTATTTTAATTATATTTTAAACAGGTTTTAGTGTCAATGATTAGATAATGAATAAATCGTTTTACCAATTTCCTTACTATTAAGAACAAACATTTCTTGTTGAATAACAAAACCCAATGTCGCACTTTTAGTACATTATTTTTATATGTATAAATAAGTAGGTATAAATTACTTAATTTACCTCTAGCTCATTTACATTATTATTTCTTTTTCTTTTGTGAAAAGAAAAAGAAATAATGTCAACTGAATTATTTCTTTTTCTTTTGATCTGATCTGTGTCAATATAACTAAAAAAACAAACTACTTCTACATATATACATATATCTTTTATAATATATTACGATCAGCGTGGAATGAGACTTGTTTACCAGAGCGTTGGTAAAAGCGCGCATCGAACCGTGACGGTGCGTTGATCTCGATGCGTGTACGAAGCTAATAACAATGGCTGTGTCGAACGGATAAGATGTCGGATAAACATTATATATAATATATTTTCTATAATAATTTATGTAGTATTAAATATTGTATTATAATAATACTCCAGGTATAACAATAATTGAAGCCTTAGCGGCGCAGTTACTAAAACCAAATGTCAAACTAAAATCTAAATAAAAAAACAAAAAAATATAATGTCGCATGAAACCTTAACACATAGTCTTTAAATTAAATGATAATTAAATACATAATGAAAGAATAGCAAAGAAGAGTTATGGTGGAAAATTGAGCGGTAAGAGAGGTAGGGGGAGACCTCGGTTGACCTTCGAAAACACAGTATCAAAGATACTGGAGGAAGGTCACGTAAAAAGCATGAGGACCCCCAGGAGAGCATGTATGAAGAGGTTGATGACAGTGGATGAGGCGTAAGAGGTATGTAGAGACCGTAGCGTTTGGCGCTCCGTTCTCTCCTGACTACCCCGCCAGGGATAAAGCGTGAAATAGTAGTAGTACTAATAATTAAATACATTGCATTACTAAAATACAGTACATATATGAAAAAAATATGATAATATAAATTTGTGCCCGATAAAGGCAATAATAAATATAGTTAGGTATTATAATAATTAAAAATATTTTTTCATTATAACTAAATTAGAAGAAATTAAATAAAAAAACGATATTAATAAAAATTACTTTATTTACAATATATTACTATAGATAAATATCATATATTTTCAAAATATATAAAATTAACTTAAAAGATTTAAAAAATACAAAACCCCTACTTTATAATTATAAATTCCAATAAATTACAGTTATGCCTAAGATCACGTCTACAGCAGAATGCTGTAGTATAAGTTAATAAATAATGAAATAAAATTAAACATATTAGTATATACACGATGCTGCTTATGAAAATGACAATTACAATCACTTTTAAAATATCTCATATTAATTTATTATTACAGAATTCGATATCTATATGAAACAAAAAAATCAGCTTCACGCACAGCAGGGTAGGCAGAGGGAACCTAGTTTTAAGACACTTCGTTCCCCACATGTCCCACATGAAACATTTCCATTTATTTATTGCATGTAGTGAACACGTATTCAATAAGAGCAAAATATTTGGCACAATTTTCCAAAGAAAAAATATTATTTAAGAATAAAACAAGAAGTTATAAACTATAAAATAATATTCTATAAGAAAATAATTATGACATGAACTAATTAAATTACATCTACAATACTTTAAAGAAAATGCACGATTCTTAGTTTCTACTGATAAAATAAAAGTATGCTACGCTATTTAACATCTACCCGTTTTTCTGCAGTAAATTTCGAACTCACTATCACTGTCGTACTCTTCTACATCGCGATGCCTATGTGGCCGATGTTCTGATTGGTAAGGACGTCGGGGCCTTTGGTCGTAGTGTCCAGGTCTCCTGCTTGGAACCCGTTTTTTGACACGATCTTGATATGTCGTGCGTGAAGGCCTCCTCGATGGTGACCGTGGCCGATTATATGAACTGTAAATTAAAATTAGTATAAAGATCTATAGATACAATTTATTAAAAAAAGTTTCAAAAATATATTATATAATAAAGTGTCCCTATTACTTTTAAAGTCTGCAAAAAAAAAATTAAACCAATATCGGTACAAGAAATCACATACAAATATGCATATTATTAAACATATATATAGGCAAATTAACAGGTACTACGTATATGGTTGTACTTTACGTTTTTGGTCGTTTATAAACCGGCCTCTTGGTATCTGGTCGGGGAGCATATTCATCTTCATCAATATCTGATTCGTCGTAATCATGCGTTTTGGTATGATGAAACACTGGCCTTATTTGTGGAATATGTACTGGGTATGGTTTAATTACTGGGACGTGGACCTGAGAATTAATGAAATCGTGTGAGAACCGGAAAACCGTAAAAATAAATCCAAAACAAAGAGTTACCTCATAAATTATTTAATGTACGCACTTTAATTTCTAATACTACTCTACCTTACTTTCCATTTCAATGAACCACGTTCAATAAAAGAAAAGTTGTCGTTGCTTTTTTTTTAAATATTTATACACGTAATGCACATAATGGTATGCATATTCGCATGCAACTATGCCATTTTTGTACAGAATATAAGATAACAAAAGATGTGATAACCAATTACTACGTGTGCTAGCAATTCTTAATTACTGTGCTAGTGCATATATATAACAAATATTTTACATTATTATACATACACATTTAAACACAATTGTGTATTGAATGTTATTTATAAATTACTAAATCTATATAAATTAACATTATCGGATATTAAACATTAAATATAAAAGACAATATCTGCAAATAAATATTTGCAAAAAAAAATCCAAAAAAAAAGAAATTAGTACTGCGTAAACAAATTAAAGCCTACAACGTTACAAGAGAACGCACCTGTTTCTCAACAGGTACAGGAACGAGCTTCTCTATGGGATAAGGGACCTTTTTGATGACCGGGTACGGCACTGGCTTCTCGATGGGCACAGTTAACTCCCGAATAACCGGTACTGCGACAGGTTTTGGTATCGGTACCTTAACGGGATAAGGCTGCGGTACCGGAACTATTACGGGATGCGGAATCTCAATCTGAAATCCATTATGAAACGGAAGAATATACAACGTGTGCAATACCGTTTCCCTCTTAAAACAAAAAAAAATCTATTAAACCACCGCATGTGCATAAGTGTAGTGTTAAAACATGCAAATTTGCTAGCTAATCAGTGAGAAATTGGCTTAATAGCCATAACTAAGTGACGCGTAAACCATTTCATGTTCCTTAATATGTCGAATATACAATGTATTATGTATTTATATATATATGTCATTTCCTTAATGATATTTATTCACAATTTTTTTATCTTTTTGTTTTTTTTGTTTTCTCAAAAAAGGCGAAACACGCTCATGTAATATTAAATTTATACGAATATTTGATTGCGTAAATAAATATATATTTAGCTTTCATTCTGCACACTAAAATTATGAAGAAAATTATTGTACCATAACCGCCATTCAACAACTTATCCTGCTATGTCATTACTATCTCAGAAGTTACAAATAAGTAGTTACTTGATTTAGGTCTCAGTATCTATTATAAGTTTTGTATATTTTTTTTTCACATGAAATCATCTGGCTATTATTTAAAAGACATAAAATTACAATTTATACTTGGATTAGGATAAATGTTTATCCAACTTTGTGAATACAGAATAAATAAGATCGCTGTAAACTATTGAAACTTGATATGTTAACAAATCGAGAATATGGTGTTTAGTTTCCAGTTTTCACCTACTAAACGTAGTCACATGAGCGAGTCGTCTTACTATCCACGAGCTGACGAGGAAAATAGTGCGCGACGCGAGAATTTTACTTACTCGATCCGCATTCCATTCCACAGTTTTTTATTGATTAATTACATAAATGATGATCAGGCAATAGAAAAATTCCAAGCCAGTGCACACAGTAATTCTAACATTGAAAGATGTCTTACAAATACTTACCGGATATGGCTTCGGAAGGGGCACATGGACGGGTTTCGTCTCTGAAGCGTAACTCTCATATTCACGATGAGCAGCATCTCTATATTTTGATTTTAAGTAATTGTTTTTCCACTTTTGCGCTAACTTTTTGTAATCAATTTCTTCTGCGAAATCACTATAACTTGGTTTGAAAGTTGGTTGATAAGGATACGCGGTATCTTGGTTTCGAAGTCCCAACAAATCCTCTTCTGATTTAAATCTAGTATTGAAGAAATCTTTTGGCCATTCGTATTCCTGTTTGTTATCATTGATTTTATATGGTTTATAACTATTTGAAATTGAGAAATCGTTTATTTTAAAATCAGTATTCTTTCCGAATTTATTTTTTTGTTTTTTCGGAATATATATGAAGTCATCTGAAGAGTCATCATTAAAATAAGATTTGATTGGCTGACTTTTAAATGACGAAAATTCGGAATTCTTAAATATATTTCCCCATTGAGATGTCGCACTAGGAACGGTTGTATACAAATTTTTGAAAGAATTTAAATGATCTTCAGATAATTTATACTTATTTTGATAGTTACCCGAAAATATATCAAGATTATCAGTATCATAAGATTTAATGTCATGTATATTTTTAAAACCAGAAAATTCTTTCTCGGGTAGCTTAAAATCTACGAATTCTAGATTGCTGCTAGCAGGTGAAATTTCATCGATACTGGTGTTGAAAGGTCTTTTAGGTTCATAATCATATTTGAAACTCGTAGTGCTGTAATTGGTTGCATATTCATACCCCTTTATTGGATTTCGTAACCTTTTGCGCTCGTTATTATTGGTCACTGGTCTCGTTTTTATATTTTCTTTAATATCACTATTAAAAGTGTTTGGTTTAAGATATATTTTTTGTCGTTTGGTGTTACTGTTTTGTATTTCGTCGTTTTTTAAATTCTTCACATCTTTTTCATACTTTAATTGATCATTAACAAATCTAAGCTTATTTTTATATGTTTGTTCTACTTTTTGTTCATTATTAGGACTATTGTGGAAAGATTCATAATTATTGTCGCCTTCATTGTTTGAGATCGGCTCAACGACGATTGGTTTTTGCATAGACTCTTGATACTTACTCTCTACGCTTGTTGGATAGTAATTTTTAACATCAGTAAAATCAACAAATTTAGTGAATTTTATAGAATTTGAAGGATTTATTTTCGAAGATACAATTTTATTGGTTTCGATTGCCGAAGGAGCAGTGGGTATCCTCGGATAATTATTTATATTGTTTATATTAGCTGTATTATCATTTATGACTGATGATACACTATCAAATATATTAAATTCTGTTCTATTAAAATTATTTAAATGTTTATTCTTACTTTTTGAACTTAATTTAGCTCCATATATAGGTGAATTTATATCATCTGTATTTAAATCGTGTGTTTCCGTTATGTCTCCATCTTCACTGCGGACGTCAAGATTTGGAGATGTGAAAAAATTAATCGATACTCCCTGATAAGGATTCCCGTTGCCCGTAACGTCGCTATTCATATTTAATGGTCCCGTGTTCGGCTGTGGATCGTAGTAACTGCCCAAACCCGTCGTGTCTATTGCCGAGGGGAATGCCGGTGCGTAAAGCCGCGTTGAGGATTCCTGAGATTTTGTAAGGTAATTTGCAAAATCTGGAGAGCTTGGAACGAAACCGTCATAAGATCCAACATCATTAAAACCAAACGTCGAATATGTTAGTACATTGGGCTGTGGTGTCGATTCACTGTCATCATTATTAATTCGTTTCTTTTTTGATTTCTTTCCATATGCATCCTGAAGTATAGCAAATGAGACGAGAGCCACACAGATAAACTTGATATACATGATCACTGATGCAAAACCGCGCTATAACATTTTCCGAAGGCGTGGATGGTAATAGGTGTCCGAGAGGCGACTGAGCTATTAGAACAGAGCGCGGGCTTGGTCCGTGCCCGGGGTGTAAAACTAACCACTGACGTGACTCTGCCCTGCGAAAACGAAAGCGTTTACGCTTCGCGAACCCGACAATTTTCCCCCCGATCATTATCATTGTTTGCTAATAGCGATTAATTTGTTTAAATAATGCATGACATTACGTGTGTTTAAATATCACGATCGATGTTGACTTCCTATAAAGTATATTTTTTTGCCTAATGTTAAGTTAACAATGTAACTTAACATTTATTACGATTAACATAATTTTATATGTATTTGTACATCAACTATTGCAACACAAGCAAGTGATAAATATAGAGATAATCATGGGGCGATTCAGTTAAATTTTCCCAAAAAAAAAACAAAGTAAGATGAAATTTTGTAATTTAATTATTTATAATTGAAAATTCATAATTATAATAATGCCTACCTCAACATAGTGAATAAATATTACTTTACTATAAAGTGAAAAAGCATTATAAATTAAATATAAGGTTTACGAGTATAATATAAAAAAATGGATATAGGAAAGTGGTAAATGCAAAACACTGGAATGCTAAAACACTTTTATTGTTCTATGTAAATTATCAAACTTTGATACATTTTTGTAAACTTTATGAAGAATTAAATCACTTAACACTAGATTAGTCACAATATCAAACTTAAAATGGCCACGACACACAGCTTTTAAGCCGAAGCTATTCTTCATATAGAAGACATTTTGTTTGTACTAAGTCATATTAATATAACAAAATAAACGATAAGAAGAAGACATGTTTGTTCGGAAGTGAAACAAATAACGAGTGGTTGTTTGTTTTAGTGAGACTCATCATCCTATAAATGACTCTTATATACATTCATTTTTTTGAAAATAATCAACAATATCTATAGGCACATCGGAGAACATTTTTTTTGAAAAAACTAAAGTTCTTTATTTGTCCTATATTTTCTCTTTTCCTATATTAAATAAATCGAAAGAGATCGCTTTATAAAAAATGTGATGGTTTTAAGGATTGATGAATTCACTTCAAAGACACTCATTTAATTAGAGGTAATAGACTAGAAAGAAATTGTATTTTAAGTTGTAATTGTATTAGAGATTCTGTAATGTTATAAATATTCATAAGACATATAATCAATATCCATACAGAAGTTGCAGTCACATTTTAAAATTATTGCTCAAAGTACAAGTAAACGTGATTTAAAGTAAGAAATAACAAATTATACTAATATATCAAATAAATAAATATAAATAGAAATATCTAAGAAAATGTAAATATCATATGCATATAAAATATTATACAAATACCAGCAACTCTGTATGAAAATTTATTGCTTTTCATGGGAACTACTTACTATTAGATATTTTAGACAAATAGGCTCTATAGGTTTTACATAAAAATACAAAAATATCTTTCATTTCTATCACTTTCATGAACACTTTGATAAAAATTATCAACTGGACAGCTATATGGGAGTAAACATTTAAAATTTAAATGGGAATAATTCTGTATGTACGTAAATCCGCTAGTTTTCATAAGAACTCTACATTTGTAGTAAATACGTAATATAATAAACTTTACTTACCTCTAAACCTAAGCCATAATGTAACTTTCAACATCTAACTACTTTCTATAAGTAATTCTTGATATAAAGTTAGTTCCTAAGAAATGTATGATGATACCTATTTTAGTGACAGACAAATCTACAGAATGATAAAGGTGCGTTACAAGAATAGTAAACTTACGATTTCGATGATGAAAAATGTTAGTGTAACTTTAAAAAGTTTAGAAAAATATGTTTTTTTCTTGAAGACAACGATACCCTTATGTTTATAGCTCACGCAGTCCATTCCTCAGTCAATGTTTATTTAAATAAATTATGTTATCAGTTTAAATGAATAAAATCAACACAGATTAATTATAAAAATATCAATAGATTCTTAAAGAAACGGTATTATAAAATAGTACAGACAAAAATTTGTCTATTTATTATTAATAACATTCTAGTATTTTCAATATTAGACTTAAGTATATATTGATATTTTTATGATCATCAAATCATAGACGGTAACGAACACATACAAAATACAATACAATTAATAGGTAAAAGAAATATACCAAAACATTAAATAATCATATACAACTATAAACTACCATACACAATAAAATCGTCAATATAAAAATTATATTTTTGTGACACTTTTAGTGACTTAGCTTCAATGACAAACAATAAACACCAAATGCCTATCTAACTATACACAAATAATAATTAATCAAATAATTGTAGTCCGCGAAGTTTAAGCTGGACTTTGCACTTGTGTGAGTGTTCATGTATAGTATAGCGTAGGTGTAACGACAATTGGCTAAAATCGGCTTTTAATATTTTTGGACAACCTAATCGGTTGTAGTGACAGCAGCGTCAAATATTAAATTTTTAATATTTTATTTTTGTTCGATTAAATATTAAGAACATAAGTATCGTATTGATATATTTTTAAGTTGGATTTATTTAATTGATTTCTAATAAAAAAAAAATTAAAAGTAATTGTTTGGCTCCACTTTTATCACTCATACAAAAGCAAAGCTAAGCTTAAGCCTCGCGAACTATGCAAGCTTTGCGTTCAAAGCGCCCTCTATCTATCCCCAATTAGACTGCAAAAAAATCAGCTTAATTATTTCGTTCATCTGATTCTACCAAATATAGCTATTGCCCACTTACAAATTCTAAATGCATTATTATTTATTATAAAAATGAAGAAACATATGCAAGTTACTAAATATTTATCTTTTTTTTATACAATAGCAAACTTTTTGAGAAAGAGACTCTTTTGTAGAGAGTCAACAATTCTTAGTCAAAAATTAAGTAGCAAGGAAATAAGTCTTTAAAAAGTAAACGGTTGTTTAGGTTAATTGGCCAAGAAGTCAGAATCGATCAAAAGTCTTGGTAAATAAAATAAAAAAATCTTTTATACTGAACATAAGTAAATCCTTAAGATGCTATTATAAAAATCTGCAAACAAACATTCTTCAGTCAATTTTAATTTCACTATAAAATAATCACAGAGCCATCTAGAAAATTATAACCGAACTTAAATAGCCGACAGTTAACAATTCATATCAAAATTGTATTTTTTTTTAAATCAGACAATCTGTCAGTGGGCAATGGCAACATTGGTTTCCCTAGTATTAGCGACATCTGTTATGACTTATGAAAATATGACCACTTTCTAGGATATCACAATAGATGGCGTTAGTAACAATCTATTTTACTTCGAGCTTCGAGATAACTTTAAATAGTTGACTCTAGAATCATTTGAATCAAAAATGATTTAGAATTTCAACGATTATAATAAACTTTTCTTGTTTTTCTACTTTATCTTTCTCACGCTCATCGAATACATTATTTCTTGTAAGGTCGTTAATATCTGTATTTGGATTTTCATTTGTGAAATGTATTTTAAACTGATATGAAGCAAACAATTTCAAAACGACAATACATTTGTGATTATCGACTATCGATAGTGGATTGATTTTATATTTTGCTCTTATCACTAAAAACCGAATTCATACAGCAAAACACGTTATATAATAAATAATTGCAGGAATCATACAAACCTGAAATTTACGTTGTTAACGTAAATTTCAGGTTTGTAACTTTAAAGATAACAACAAGAATATGATACCCATAATATTTCAATAAGTAATTATTTTCTACATCAAATATCTATTTTAATATCATATTAGGAAAAATATAAATCGGTTTTTAATGATAAAATGTAAAATGTTAAACGATACTTAATGCGCTGAGGCCGCGGGTGCCGCGTGTCTTAATCGGGCGCGGACCTCTTGTAACGTAGGATTTGTTCCTGGCTCCATTTCCTCCGAGCCTTGCTCCGCCTGTTCGAGGCGCCGCGCTCGTTCTGCTATTGCCCTTTCTAGTTCTGTAATTAATAGAATAATATTTTTAAGCATCGTGAAAGCCTAGATGAAAGCCTATCGGGAAGCCTAGCTTTAAGACATTCTTTTCCGCACTCACCACCTAAAATCATTGAGACATTGCATGGCGGAACTCCACGGTTTGTGTTGGTATCAACTCTGATACTCTGAATTATTTTCGTCTCCACTCGGAGACGAAAATAATTCATTTCTCGATTAGGAATCGAACCCACAACCGCGATTACATTTAGACTGTGTGGCGGTGTGGCCATTGGGGATATATTCAAATTGATGATGAGACATAATTGTATTAATACTAACATAGTTGATTAAGAAATTATATTAACGATTTAAAATACTTTGAGGGCAACACAAACGATCAAGGATAAATTGTGAACCTGTCCACTACACTTTACTAAACGCTACTTATATCTACTTTTTAACAAAAATATAATACTAATATTGTTATTAATAAAAATATAATTATCTTCGTATAAATTTTCAACTAAAAACTTGGAAAAGGTGATAAAAAAATTAGCATAAATACTGTGTAAGATAATGGTATTCTTTTTAAAATAATATAATTATCATTTTTAAAACTGGTATTATACAACCTATTTAGAAGTTCATTAAATTATTACTTACATCTACACCGGTTTTATAATTATCGTAGGTACCTACTCAAGAACTTTGAAAATAAACTTTGTAGAATGATAAATTTAATATAAAATATATTTTCTCACGTTTTTTCTAGAAAAGGTATATAAACGTATTAACAGCAACGGCTATATAATTTGCAAAAAATAACAAGTTTTGGCCAAACTCTACATAATTCACTGTAGCTACTATTTTGCCATTCCGGACTTTTTAAATAATTATGTACGAAAAACTCCTTAAGAATTATATATTGTTCTCTTTATTACAGTATACACTTTACTTTTTTATAATAAATTAAGGTACATAATAAAATTTTACATACGAAGATAACATAAAACTACAATACAAACGTACAGTACAGTCAACAAGTTGTGGCCGCTCTGAAGTTAGCTACAGATGTCTGCGCAGATTTGATTTTAAGATTTTTCTTGTTTTTGATTATTTTCTTCCCGAGTGAACAAAGCTCAAAAGATCAGAAAACCTAACAACAGAGCGGCCTCGACTTATTGACCGTACTGTAATATACCTATGTATTTGCAATCAACTGTTCGTCATTTGAAACTAACATAATAATACACAATAGAAGTTTATTATAAATTAAATTACACGTCAAGTAAATTGTGCAGTTGGATTAGCTTTCAAAGCAATTTATTATTTATCCGCGTTAATATCCCTGGTAATCCGCCGATGGAAAGAGTAAAACAAGTTAGCAATTCACTTTCATACAACCATGGTCATTGACATCCAGGACCGGGGCCAATTAGAAACATTAATAATTTTCTAGCATTATTGATCTTTTTTTTTTTCATAATTTTTACATTTCTTCTTACACTTGATCGTGTATTATTTTCTTACCAATTTTAAAACATTACGATAATGGTTTTTATTTATTTGTTTTTAAGCTTCAAGCTGTATCCCGCAAACGTCAGGGTAGGCAAAGGGAACCGTTCCCTACTTTCCGTCATTTTCTGGAGGCATTGCGTGTTGAGTGGCGGAACTCAACGCCGCACTTTCCTCTCGACACCAGAGCGAAGCGAATATAAATGTAAATAAATATGTAATCTCCCCGAGTGGGGATCGAACCCACAATCAGTCGATATACAAGCACACTTTGCGCCAATGGTGGTTGATGAATTGTTTTTAAGACATTTAAAAATATTTAAATATTACTTTGTGTAAGAAGATAAACGATTACGTTCTTGGTAATGAAATAACAGAGCGTTCTCTTTTAACAAGATTTCAATGAGTTCAATTGGATTAAATGTGATCGCAAAAGATGCATATGCTAGGGTTATCGGAGATCAATGTGAAAGACGATTGAACGCAGGGGCACAAAGTGTGACTGTAATTAGACGGAGTTTGATTCCAACTAGAGAAAATTAAATGTTTAATATTTCCATTTTCTTCAGATTCTTTACTTAGAATTCGGCGGAAAATAACAGACGGAGTGTCTTAACATTAGGCTACCTCTGCCTACTCTGTTGTGTGCGGGATACAGCGTGACGCTAAAAAAAATAAACACGATTTTATTCTGCATTTCCATTTGGCATCTTTATACCATTTATAGTGCATTAAATAAATTTAAAACAATAGAATTCATTCAGTATAGTAGTAATTCATTCAGTATATACATTTAAAAACTTTTTCACCCTCCCAACTAAACGGTGTAAGGCATATGGAATTTAACGAACGGCCACGAGCGGCAACCCTAATATAATGATTGAAGGGGTTAACGCCCGATGCACCTGCACTGAACCGGACAGAGTGGCCGCCAAATATGAAGAAAAAAAATGATGTGTTATGTGAAATATTGAGAAATCGAGAGAAGCAAAGCCGTTTAAAAATAATGACAATTTTTAAATTATAAAAGATTAAATTTTAATGCTACAATGTTTTAAATTTTAAACATATAAATTACAAATATTTCCGAAAATGTTTAGGAAAATAGGTTGGTTTGTTATGATTATATTTTATTTTCTAGAAATTATCTCATGTACATGTTGAATTTAATGTTACTAAACTGTTGAATTAAATGTTTCTTCTTAAATGATGTAATTTTTAAATTAAACAAAATAGCATATTATTTAAGAAAATATGGTAAAATACACACATGGCCATGTTGATAAAAGCATTCAAGCACAGAATAAAGAATATTTAGCACATATCGGAATATGGGTGAGAGGATAAAGCATCAGAAAAACTCGGTCATTCCTATTAAATATCCCATATTGAAATAATTTATACACGAGACTCGGAATGAATACAGAATAAAAATGGAATGAAATACGTTTTATCTAGTACGTCAAAATAAGTTTCTTTGCTCATTGTACCGCATATTTTTAAAATTTCCTACATGAAGAGAAAATAATACAATTTTTTTTAAATTTAAAATTTAATACAACTCTGCTATAGAAAACATTTCGCATTGAATACTGTTAAAAATCTGTTAATTTTGCGTGGCTTTAATAGCCTTTGTGCATAATATATAAAAATAATTTCAAAATGCACAATGTTTAAGCAATTCTTGCAACGAAGCCTTAGCCATTATGAAACGCAATGCCAGAGGTTAACAGTTACGTTTTGACATAACCACGTCACGTTACGCCATCTAAAATTTAATGATTAATCATACATACACCTCATGACGTGCGATGTTTTTAAAATTCGCATATTTAAAAAAAAAATAATATGATAAGTGCAATCATAGAATAGATATAATTGAGACCGTCGTGGCACGGAGACACAAAGTGTCTTAAATCTTAACTCTAGGTTCCCAAGTCCCCTCTGCCTACTCTGCTATGTGCGGAATACAGCGAAAAGTTAAAAATACAAAAAATGAGTTTCCATTAACTTACCTGGCGTTTCCTTGTGCTCCTTTATTTGATTCATGAGCTGCTTCTCTTTATGTTTCGAAAGTGCTTTTTGTAGTTCACTCTTTTGATTGAGAACATTTTTGCCTCTGGAAAGAAAATATTTTTTTATTTAGTTAATGCAAACGGTTAGAGGCTTAACCCAATTAATAATATTATAATTATTAATGTAAAAAACATTTTTTTTTTTAGAATATGTAATTTTTTTTTTTTTTAGAATATATAATTATTTTTATCTATGCTATGTTAATATAGAAAATTTAAAAATTTATTTTGTCCTAAATACATAAAAAACAAATACCTTGATCGTCATTCAAATTATACATAGATATATATAATTATACATAGTTTACAAAACGAGCACGCGTTACTATGTCGTAACGAAATAGAGATTACAACCCGACAAAAGTGATAACAGAGTATTTGATGCTTATAATCTTATCACACTCATTTTTGCTACCATATAAGGCAATGTCGATTCGAATACAAGAATGTCATTACACTCGCGTCACTATATGACCGCTTTATTATATCAAATCATTACAAAGACAATCTTGTCTGTAATGTATAATTATGTACATATACGGATGATATGTTCGATGTCCATGTTTAGTTTATACAATTTTTTGTTTAAAATATATAATATAGTTAAATTTATGTTTTGTCTATTTACAGTTTTTTTTAATTTGTTTATTTCTCTAATTTTTTAGATATCTCAGAAAACTGAGCGTCGTTACCTCTTTCTTTACTTTTCTCATTATACTATAAAATTGACCTAAAATTTAACTAAACGTACTTATATTTATATCAATAGGTAATATCAATTGTTCGATTCTATCTGTTATTAAATCTTTATGTAAGTTTATCAAAAATTTGATTTCAAGGTTGAAAGATAACTGTTGTTCCACGAGATATCACTCTTATGGCTATAAGATATATTCGAAGGAAAACATCTTCATGTATGTAGACTCGGCCTGATAAATAGTAGAAATGAGCGAGTATCACCTTATATTGTCTTAAAGCACAATAACGTTGGTTTTGTTGTTTTGCATTATTTTATCATAATATTTTAATATAAAAATATTAAAATTTATAAAGATAACAGCTTATTTCAGACAACTTGTATCTACTACTTATTACCCTTTACTATATACTCGATTTATGTCAGATGCTATAAACACAAATGGTACTTCCTAATGTATTCTTCATAAAAAAAAATATTAGTTAATAAAATATAATAATTTGTAGTAAACAAAAGACCAATAAATTAGAATGATCACTATTATGCATAAATCAATAATGATAAACTAATTGAAAAAAAAAATAAAAATCGCATAAGATGCAGCTTCCGTCATAGCATTCCCACGCATACTACCTGCATGTGTGAACTATTAGTTTTATGACGTCAATCGGTGCATTGTTGCCCATCTGGAGCATTAGGGAGGATGGGTGAACATTTGTTGAATTTAGTAAACTTAATAAAACTACTACAAGCACTTAAAATATCAAATGATAAAAATCATTAAATGATGGCTATTATTGATATTACATATTTGTTTTGCAGAATTGATAATGATAAGGCCAGTAGTAGCGCAGCGGCATAAAGTGTCACTGTAAAACCAACTGGTTGTGGGTTCGATCCCCACTCGAGGAGATGAAATATTTACTTAAATATATATTTCCATTTCTTCGTTCTGGTGTCGAGAACAAGCTCGGCAATGCCTCCAGAATTCGGCAGAAAGTGGAGAACAGAGTGTATTAACACTAGGTCCCCTCTGCCTACCCTGCAGTGTGCGGGATACAGCGTGAAGCTGATAAATATTTTATATTTAGATATAGTAAACGTATAATATATTTTACAACGTGTCTTAACAATAAAGCATATACATATATTTATATGTATATTAAAAGTTGATTCATAACTAAATTAAACTCACTCTTGTATTTCAACACATTCAATATAATTTTTATAAGCGATTGCTATGATTCAATACCTCCCAAAACGATTACTAAAAGCGTCAATGCCAAATAGCATATAACGCGTGTTTATTTTTGTAGCACGTTCAGATTTCCATTTTTACTACTTACTATGTACTTACATATAGATACTTATACGTTTCCCGTTTGTTTTGTAGCTATCGACATAATTTAGTTTATGAAATCATAGAATATAGAATTTAGTTAACACTCTAATGGAAAATTAAAATAAAATATTTAGAAATGATGAGCTCGTCGAGTCCTGAAATGAAATTTCCACGCCATTACCAGCTTCATCAACATTCAATTTCATTTAATTGCTGGCGACTTCACCGAGCGTCACAGTTTACATTAAACTGAAAGCTTTAAAGCAGCTTCTATTTGAAGATACAATTTAGGCCGACCGAAACATATATCGCAAAGTAAATCTAGAAGGCGATCAACGTATGCACCGGAGCGCAAAACTGGTATTGCTATCGTAAATACGTCTGGCACTCGCATACTTATTTGCTTGCGATGTTTTCAATAAGGAAATGGCGATCGTTCATTAGATTTTATGCTGTTTTATGTCTTTAGCTAATTTAGACTTAGTTTAATTTAGGCCTAGCTATTTAAATAGGTAATATGTACCTACCTGCGTATTACACTAACCGTATCTAAGAGTAGCTGCACAGATACTTAGAACAACTATTACGTAAATAATTTAAAACTTATATTTGTACTAGGCCAGTCGTGGCGCAGCGGCACGAAGTGTGATTGTAAAATCGACTGGTTGTGGGTTCGATCCTCACTCGAGGAGATGAAATATTTACTTAAATGTATATTTCCATTTCTTCGCTCTGGTGTCGAGGCTAAGCGCGGCGTTAAGTTCTGCCACTCAACACGCAATACCTCCAGAATTCGGCAGAAAATAGGGAACGGAGTATCTTAACACTAGGTTCCCTCTGCCTACCCTGCTGTGTGCAGGATGCAGCGTGAAGCTGATTTTTTTTGTACTACTATATTAAACAAATACTAAACAAAACAGTATTAAAATTAAAAAAGCTCAGTAAATACTCTACTAGGGTTCCCTAGAGTTATATATCAAGTCTTCTAAATTAACGTTATAAAACTAAAAGTTATAAAATAACTAAAGAAATAAACTAACTGAATCCATGCCACCACAGATTATTGTATGTTTTACAAAGAAATGCTAACAGTGAATATGAAATAGCGCTCCAGTTGGCATCTGGAATTGCTTCCTTCCGTCGCGTCGACAGGCAATGCGGAAATAACTGACGAGGAGGTCCCGACAATCACAAATGACTGGGAAATGGACTAAATCAACAGGTCGAAGTAATAAATGGCATAGTTTGATAATCCATCTTGCTTTTAAATAGTATAATAATATTTTTTTATTATACCTTACACAATATGTTGTATTGTTATGGCGTTATACACTCTCGTTAATTTAAACCTGTGATAATTCGAACCTCTCTATAATTCTAAGTTATCTCGAGTTCCCTAGAAAATCTCTTTATATTTCGAATTAAATCAATACATTTTTATGCACTTGGTAAGTCGAACAAAATTTCATAGTGTCGTGCAAAAATACTCGAACCTAAAGGCGGCCAACTCTCGACAATTACAAGTTGCAGATAGAAATAGAGAGAAGGATTACAGAAATTGTAGTGTTAAATATATATTGAGACAAGTTTAAACTTAGTGTTCTAATATAACTTAACTGATTAATTATTCATTCATAATTGATTATTACTACATAATTAGAACTTTTTCTAATCTCTCAAAAATTTTGAACCATTTGAAATTTCAAACACCAAAGACATTGTTGTCGGTCGCGGAATTCAACTCGTGAAAAATTTCATATTTTTCACGATAAATTCCAGAAGGGTTCTCAAAGATAGTTCTTTTCACTTGATATTTAAAATATTAAATAATTATATGAACCGAAAGAGACCGTATTCTCCGTATTCCGCATATATCTTCATCTATCAAAAACGTTTAGAACTAGTTCAGATGTCATTAATAACAATATGAAAGAAGCAGATGTGCAGTACGAGTTCGGACGAAGACAGGATGTCGTGCACCTGTGCAGGAACCCGGGTAATGCGTTAGCAAAAACTATTTTTTTTTATGTTAAGTTATTTGCGAACCATATCGGTATAAGAAAAAGCAAACAAAAAATGCATGTTTACAATAGCAATGATCAATTTTTACAATATCAGGTATGTAGAGATAAACACACAATAAACTACTTTACGGACAAAATATAAAAGATGTATCCCTCAGTAATTTCCAACGTGTCCTATTTAGGTAATTAAAAGCTATAACAAACAAGTCGATAAATAATAACAAGAGGCATTTACGATAGAGTTTTAATATAAAAAAACGAGAACTCGGAAAAAACGAAGTGATGAAAGATTAAAAAATGTAATGGAAAAAGAGCAAACAATATAGTTGTTTTTGTTCATAATACTGGGGCGCTATGTTAGCAATAAAAAAATCCTTAGATAATCACAAAACCCTGTTGCACATGTTGACATATCTCATTAGCGTTTACGCTACGTAATTATCTTAATCCCTTTGTTTAGATAATAATAGTATATACAGCAGCATTACTTTGCTCTATTATAAAATGTTTTTCCTACTAGAAAAGTATTTAATTGCATAATGGCTGACACTTTATGAGTCATTTTATATATAATATAACGAAATATGATTTTATTTATATGTTTAATTACACAGCTACTATTGAGCTAATAGTTTTAAATTGTTACTATAATAAAATTTCTTTATTATAGCAATAAATTATATAAGTGGATATAATAACTTGGTTTACGGCTATTTCTCAAAGTATACTTATTATATAATACATCTCACTCACACATTTTCGTCAAGAACGATTACGGAAGCAGGGTTTCCTTCTTTAAGAAAAGATATAACACGCCCGTGTCACCTTGCGATCTTAGAAGAATCTTTTGAAGAGGCACAAAGTGCTTTCACAAGAGCTTTACAATGGACAAAGACGCCAACGTCAGGCTGGAGGTACACTTAACATTTCAGCCCTGAAATGGCTACTGCTTTATATTAATCTACATATGTACATTTTGCTGTTTTTGGATTCTCTAAAAATTACAACGAAACGAAATAAAAATACAAGATATTTATATATAAGATATTTCGTGGTTATATACGCTTATATTTTTATATAAAATATATTATATATTTGTAAAACGGACATATATACAAATCAAAAGTATTTTTCAACGCATAATTGCAATGTAACAGAGTAAAAGTCTATGATTTTTTATAGTACACAATATAGTCTTAGGTAATAAATACATTTATGTAAGAAATAATGATGGACGTGACATATACATATGTATGTCAAAAGTGCATAAATCATATTATTTCAAAGCAACAGTCTGTCGGAGTCTCAACTTCTCATCTACATATATTAAAATAATTTCATTAAATACTTACATTTTCTGATTGAACATTAGTTCTCTATGCAAATCCATTCGCACGGGGTTCTCTAAACAAGGGTTGGGCAAGCGGCGTGGGGCGATCAGTCCATCGCCTACGCCCTCCCCCTCTTGTACCATCTCCACGGCTCCCAGTCTTGTTTCGGACAGCGTGGGACTAATGCCCACGCTACCACACTCGCTTAATGTACCCACTGCTAGAGCTGTAAATAAAATAAAACTATTATTTATTTTTTACATATTAATAATAAATAACCTTGACACGCTTAAAACTAAAACTTAATTTGTATATAGTAAAATGAACTACCACATTGTTTATTATTCGATTCGCGGAACAGCGTTGCACGAAACTAATTATAAATTATTCTTCTAAAATTCATTCACAATTCTTTATTAAATAACATCACAATGGTTTCAAATGATTGTATGTAACACAGATTTATATTAAAGATCCTCTTTTAAATAATCAAAGTTTGGGATATTTTTAACATAAGTTATATACCTATAGGCCAGTCGTGGCGCAGGGGACAAAATGTGACTGTAAAACCGACTGGTTGAGGGTTCGAGCCCCACTCGAGGAGATGAAATATTTATTTAAGTTTATTTATATTTCCATTTCTTCGCTCTGGTGCCGAGGCAAAGCACGGCGTTGACTTCTGCCCCTCTACACGCAATGCCTCCAGATTCGGCAGAAAGTGGGAAACGGAGTGTCTTAACACTAGGTTCCCTCTGCCTACCCTGCTGCTATGTGCGGGATACAGCGTGAAGCTGGTTATATGCTTTCATTTATAGTAGATATATAAAAATAGACTTGTATTTGTTAAAAAAGTCAAGGGCAGCAGCAGTATAAAAAAAGTTACTTAATATATGTGCTGCTAGAATTAGTATCCACAGATCACCTTAAGTGTAAAACAAACGATTACGTTATAAAAAGAGCCTTGTGAATCAGCGATGATATCATCATCATTAGGATACGTTTCGCCAGTTACCACATTCCAGATGCACATTATAGATTTTTAATTAATACGTTATTGTAATTAATCTAATTAATTAATTAATTATTTAGATTAATAATGTTATTAAATATTTATATAAGCTCTTTAAATTTTGGAGTAAAAAACTTAATAAAAAATGTTTTAGTTCCTCTTTTGTAAATTTAGTAGGTAATTGAAGATTAACTACAAAACAGCGTACTAATATTTATATATATTATTCATTTAATTAATAAAAATTACAAACGAAACAAATCTATATCCTTGATTGACAGACACACCGAGTCAAGGATAATTTAGTTATTTTAATTAAAAAATATACACATCATAAAATTGTAATCGCTGTCTATACTTGGAAGATATATGAGCAAATCTATTATTTATATTATGAATACAATAGAATCCGAAACTATGATTTTTATTTTAATACTCGTTTTGTCTGTTGGTCTCTGCGTTCTCAGAAACGGCTTAACCGATTTAAATGCATTTTTAACATTTTCTTAAAGTGTTATTCTAGGATTAAAATGTGAATGTAGCGGGATTCGAACCCGCGCCTACTGGAAACCGTGTCGAGTCCCGCTACGTTCAAATTTTTATACGTTTTCTAAATAAGTACGATTTAAACGCAGTTTTCACTATTGTAGTTTGGCAAATGTTTATTTTCTTACAATCGGTCCGTAAATAAATACTTAAAAATATAAAGCATTTTGTTTGATAAAATTGCTACAGCCTCGTCATTATGAATATTACTGCGTAATCGTCGGGCAATCTGATAATATAGATACGTTGCAGTTAGCGATGGTTATAAATTATAATAAATAATATTATTATTATTTATGCTTACTCTCCTTTCATGTAAGTACTAATTGACTTAACTAACTTGAGGCTGCCGTAGCGCAATAAACTCGACGGCTGTGGGTTCGATTGCCACTCGAGGGAATTAAATATTTATTGATTTTTTTTCATTTCCTAGCTTTGGTTCGAAGCGTGGTTTGATGAGACGGCGCGCCGCCGAGAACGGCGTTGAGTTCCGCTACTCAACATTCTATGCATCGAGAATTCGGCAAAAAGTGGGGAGAAATAACAAAATTGGAATGTCTTAGGTTAGGTAAAAACCACGGAGCATACAAAATCTATTGTAGCAGTAAAATATTATAGAAAAATTCATATCGGTACACAGAATTTTTTTTTATAAATTTTTCTCTACAAACACATTATCACCTTAAGTCTTTTGATATTTTACCACACTTTAAATAACCTTAAATTTAATTATCGATTCACAACAACTAATTGTATTCAGTTTTGAATAGTCAACATATATATCATGCGAGGTAAGCACTAAAGAGTATGAATGTACGATTTTTATCTATATATCATATTCCTCGTTAAAAACATAATTAAAATACGGTTTTTGCTTTTCCATAAAAATAAAGCACTGCTATACTAGAAATGTGTTCCGAGGGTAACTGAACTCATATTGCAACTCAAATAATATTTAACCACCGGCTCCTGGTTCGTTATGGCGTGCCATGACCTCGTTTCCTGCGCTTTAAACAAATGAAACTACTAGTTATTTACTTTTAAAAAACACTTACCAAAAGAGAGTTAAAGTTTATCGTTCGGTAAAAATTGTTACTTTCTGTTATACAATCATCGTAAAATATTTAGTTAAAGTTTAAATTGAATACTTGACCAAAACGTTTTTATTTAATAAAGTAAAAGTAAAATTTGCAATGGTTATAAACAAAAAAATATATTGGACGATTTTCATAACCTTAAAATAGGAAATATAGCTTCAATTAATGTAATTAACATAAGCTCCATGCCTTTTATCGTCCAGCAGAGTAGGCAGATGGAACATAGTCTTAAACCATACCGTTTTCAACATTGCATTGAACGTTAAGTGAGAAATAAAAGTATTTTAAATATTATCATTTCCCCGAGTTGAATTCGAAGTACAGTCACCGCGTTTAGAGTCAACCACTGTTCCACTGCACCACGACGGTGTCAACGAATCATCATCTATGTAATAATTGTTTATTGTTCTTGATATTCCAAGAACAATAAACACTTATTGTTTTAAAAAAATAAACAAGGAAATTGAATAAGAAAAAATAAGGATAAATATTCATCATAATGAAAAGTTATTCATCGTAAGAAAAACTACACGTGAAAATGTCATGTGCGGTTTAACGCTATTTCGACATTGTATGTATACAGAACAGCGAAAAAACTACGTTCTTTGTTTTTCTTTATTTTCCGCAAATTTTAAAACACTGCGTGTTGAGCGACAGGACTTAACGTCACGCTTTGGTTTTTATAAGTATTGGAACGGATGAGCTCAACGCCGCGCTTTACCTACTTACCAGGGCAAAACAGTAGAAACATTAAATATTTAGTTTCCTCGACTGAAATAAAACTCACAATCGTCAAGTTACATTCACACACTTGCACCACGACGGCCCCAGAAATGTAAAATAAAATCTAATATTATCTCGTGTGAAAATCGAACTTACAACCACCGGACCAGACATAAGGTTAATAAAATATTAAAATAGTAACACATTATGCATATATCATTTAATATACTTTATATAAACAAGAATACGTTTCGTGCATTATATTTAGCCACTACCACTTTCACTCTTCAAATAATAAAAAACGCTTCATTTAAGTGTGAAATTACGACGATCTTGTAATATTAGCGTGGGCCTGAGGTACCTACATGAATTGCAATACGGGAAATAGACGCTACCGGCTGTGCATTGTGAGTTGTGTCGGAACGAACGGACGTTTACATGACAAAATATACGATAAGTTAGTTAACTTGTGTGATGTGTGCTGCACTACAGCTGTAATTACTTAAAATATTTAGAAAACGTTTATATATATAAATTTCTAATTTTATTTAGTTTCTACTTTCTATAGGTTTTCTTTCTTTTTTTTATGTTTATTACTAGAGGGCGCGCGCGGCTTCGCCCGCTTATTAGGAGTGAATTCTAAAAAAAACCACGAAACACGTGTTCAATAAAATATTTTTAACAGTCTGAATTTAAATTTTTATAAAAATCGGTGGCAATTTAAAGATTTTTCCATATAAACTTTCAACCCCTTATTTGAACCTTTAGGGGGTGAATGCTTAAAAACTATGAAACACGTGTTCAATAAAATATTTTTAAGAGTCTGAATTTCAAATTTTATAAAAATCGGTACAGATTGTAATTTTTTTCCATACAAACTTTCAACCCTTATTTCATCCCTTTAGGGTTAAAATTTTTCAAATTCCCTTTTTAGTGGATGTCCAGAATATGAAAATAAACATCTGCCCAGATTTCACGTTTCTACCATCAGCGGTTACGGCTCTGCGTGCGTCTTACCTCAGTCAGTCAGCACAAGTCCTTTTATATATATAGATTAGGTATAATTTCTTAATATTTAAGAGAATACAATAAATTTGTTTTAAATATTTTGAATATATATTTGTATTATGTATTTTATTTAAAATAAAGAATTGTCATTATTTATTTTATCTATAATAAGAATTACTATATTGAAGCAGTCATAACTCTTTTATTGAGGAAAAGAAATAGAATAGAAATGTATATTGTGTAGACAGATATGGTTGATAGGCAGCTGTGTAGTACACCATAAATAATATATAAATTTCATCTATAAAAGTCTAAAAGGAGTGCCCTTCAAAGGATATTTACATTAGCTTACAACGTTGCTATAGGGCGCGCTTATTGAACCAGTCTTCGGTGAAGGTCGTCGCGAGCAGGTGCCAGAGAAGTCTCTATCAAGGTCTTTCTGGGGTATTTACTACATACACCTACATATATGTGCAAAAAAAATTAATTTCAGTAAAGTATGCATTAAATTTTGTTTTATAATATAATTTTTAATTAGAATTTACCTATTAGTTTTACTTATAAACTTTGCCATGACTGACATTGATGGTTTGAACATAATAATAATTTCAATATCGATATTAACGTATCATCTTTAACGAAACATAAGTTGCCGAAGTTTACTTTATATCATTTACTGGAAAATCTTTCTACTTACTCCGTTTTACACTCTGGAGCTATTCTATTACTTTATATGTATATAAACCATATTTATAAAATAGCAGTAAATAATAATTAGATTGCGTAAACTGTAAAACCACACTTGGCGGTGTTAAGCGGTGGAATGCATAATAAGCGAATAAGATATATTTAATAAGATTGACTTATATATATTCTTTGTAAAATACGTTCGAACAAACTTTAGTACAGAGTCACACAAGGCTTGGACCTACTGGTACACAAACAATTTTGAACGAGAGAGAAAAGAACTTTAAAAAAAACTTTAATATCGCTAAATAAAAAAAATCTATATTAAACATTGACATTATACAGTTTTCATTCATAGATGAATCGCAGCGGCGCGACCCCTGACCTTTCACTATTTTTAGAACCCCATCCAACGTATTGCTTCAGCAAGGTCGCACCACTGCTCATTTGCTGAAACAATTGACGTCACAACACGTCTAAAGGCCACGCCGTCAATCTTGTTATCGACATGCAATAGACCAACTATTATAATATAGAATAAAAATCCTATTTACATTTAAATTAAATTATTATCTACTAACAAACTACAATTATGTACAATGCTATTGTTAAAAAACTCCTGCAGATGATATTATTTTGTATACATTCCGTCAAGATTTTTCATATTTCCTCGCTTTCAAGTTTCAGTATGAAAAACTGTGCCTATTCAGTTCCTGCATAAAATTGCTTGATGTTTTTCCTCCATCTTTATTACTGAGGTGGTATGAGATGTTCTTTACAGCTTATCTAAGCCTCGTAAGTAGAAAATATAAAAGTAAGTTTATGTAAGTTTAATTATACATATATATACATAACATACACATATCTATACTATATATGCGCTCATAATTAAAATTATCCAGAAATTTTAAATGCTTGTCGCTTTAGAACCAAACCACTACTGCTGTAATAAAGAAGCAGAAGAAGAAGTTGTAATTATAAAATATATAAATTTACTACAAACTATGGTTAAGTTAATTTAAAAGTCACTATAAAAAACGTACTTTACTTACTTGTCAGCATTAAATCCTGTATACTTTCTGCTTAAGATCACATAATGACATTGTAATGACGTTTTAATGGAAAATAAATATGTAAATAATATTATTGGCTGATCTATTATAAAACTACTTAACTTGATTAATCGTATCAGTGCCATCGTGGACAGGATGATCCCTACCTAGAGATAAATTAATGTGGTAAGGATATTCGATACATTGATGGATCGCAAACGTGCCTACTGAGGTTAAATATGTTTTTTATTTTTTTTCTAAGCTTATCATGATTATATCATGCAAGCAATAAAATCATTTTTTTTAAGTTTACTATAAATACTATTATGTTATATATTGCTAGTATCACAAGCAATTGTTATCTTTTGTTTTCTTTCTATTATGAATAAAGTTTTGTGTGTAGTTTTAAAATATGCATAAGCATATTATAAATTGTCGGGCTGTCGTTTGTGTCTGACTGGTATAAAATAAAAAAAAAACAATATTGTCTTTGAGTTTTATATTTTACTATTTGGCTATTGACAGCTAAGTGCCTACTGGTCATATACTTATATTTAATAAAAAATAAATAAAATAATTTAATATTGCTTAGTTTATATATTAATAATTGCAATGAACAATTAAACAAATGTAAGTGTGAATATTTTTTTTTCAGTAATTGCTATCGGATTTTAACGACTTGGTGCACGCAACGCCAAGAAAAACTATGAGAACTGGAACAAAGCAGAAGTGGGCCAGCCTTCTTTTAAGCTTCAATCGTTCCACATTTTGTATTGCGTCATTAATGGGAATTCCTGAATATGGTGCATGGTTTCGGTAATCATGATGAAACGGACAAAAGTCTCTAACAATAACGCTTTAGTTTTATGTGTCGATAGAAATATATCGTTAAGAAATATTGTCTAGAAAAAGATTTGAAAGTAAAAAAAAATCGTAGTAGTTGGGACGTGATTTAACAGGTAATAAATTTTTAAAATATGGGGAGCATATTAAAGTAGCACTTAAAAGCTTTGTCTTATAGCGTCTTTGTGTGTATAAATTTAGACTTTATTATTATTGGAGAACAACAGTAAATTAAAAATATTGTACCTAAAAAATATTAAGTATTACTGTGTACGCCTTCAAAGGTGATGACGTCAAGCAATCACTGAATCCCCTCAGATCAAACTACGATTCTGTCAACAAGCCACTTCCTAATGCGGGCGTATATGAGTAGCTATAAAAGTTCGTGACAGTTACGGCATTAAAAGTGAATTTTCTGTGTGACTTAAAGGTCGAGGTTAAATAAGAATAATCGAACGAATTTCAAGAAGTTGTCACAAGCAGGCAAGAGCTTAATCATTCTAATGAAACTAATAGAACTCCATTGTTTTAATTGGTCCTAAACAAATTCTGGGTCACTGTAGATACTTTGGGGATTTAGATGGTGCATGTGGTAGGATATGTGGTAGGTATGGTTTTTGAGAACAATATTATTTAGAAATCAGCTTCACGTTGTATCCCGCACATTGCAGGGTAGGCAGAGGGAACCTAGTGTTAAGACACTCCGTTCCCCACTTTCTGCCGCATTCTGGAGGCATTACGTGTTGAATGGCAGAACTCAACGCCGTGCTTAACCTCGACACCAGAGCGAAGAAATGGAAATATAAATTTAAGTAAATATTTCATCTCCTCGAGTGGGGATCGAACCCACAACCAGTCGGTTTTACAGTCACACTTTGTGCCACTGCGCCACGTCACTTGCCTCATTTAGAAATAATAAAAATATTACCATGTAGCCAATAAAATCTAAACAAATTAAAAGAATTTGTTACTTAGGTATAGAGTAACATACAATTTACAGTGACAGACAATGATAGTCGGGTTAGAAACAGATAGGGTGTGAATAGTGAAGGGTTGAAAGCGATTTAGGGGACGTGGTCGGTTTAGATAGTCGACTTACTTATCTATATTAGGATTTAGGGCTTATAAATATATTTTTACAGAAGTAGGGGTAGATCTTATCCTAGTCTATGTACGAAGTGATCCGGTGACCTTCCTTTTGACATATGTATGTGTTTGTGGCCACCAGGATTTTATTATCAATTCCATGAACATGAACGGTAATGTTACTTATAAAAGTTGTATAAAATATATGTTTTTTCCGCACAAAATTAGTGAGAGTGAATCAGTTAGTGGAAAACGTGAATACGGTTTGACAAAGGGGGTGCGCGTTGAGATGCGCCACTCAGCTCACAATGCCTCTAGAATTCGGCGGAAAATGGAAACGGAGTGTCTTAACACTATGTTCCTTCTGCCTACCCTGTTGTGCGCAGGATACAGCGTGAAGCTGATAACATTTATAAATAAAAATACACCTTAACTAAATGTATGTTTATAGCATGGTTTTAAGTGAGCGTATAAATACAACACCTCCGTATTTGTAAACAAAGAAACGCATATGGGGCATAATGAGTAAACGCCGCGCGGCAATGCGTTATGCTTTGAAGTGGAAAAAATGTGCTCGTGCTATGTTTTGATAAGCTCGAGAGGTAAACTGCTGGACAATAAGTTTTATATACCAAATTATGCCAATTAGGCACAAGAGCGTGACTATAAGTACAATAGGTTGTGGATTCGATTCCCACACGAGGAAATGGAATATTTAACATTTTCAATTCTGCTCTGGTAACGAGGCAAAGTGCGTTGCTGAGTTCCTCCACTTCAGAATTCGGCGGAACTTGTGGAACGAAAGTTCCTTAATGTTCCTTATGTAGTCCACATACACTAGGTTCCCAGGTTCTCTGTCTACCCTGCTACGTGTGGTATACAGCGTAAAGCTAAAAAAACAATTACAAAAGTACATAACTATAATATAATAAAAAATAATTATATCATACGTATATCTAATAAACATATACTAAGTTTATACATATATAAATGTTAAACTATTTAAAACCGCATAATCCACCTCTAGGTAAAGTCAGTCGTATCTAAATATGGTGAATTATTGCAGCGTAGCTTATCCCGTAACCTAGATGCATGTTTATGCAGCGAGTGCCTTAATGAATGTTGCAATGAAATGCAATATCGAAGCTCAACGCATAATTTATAGCCATCAAAGAAACCTACGCCAGCTAGCATTGAACGATGCAGATGTATAGACATACAAGTTAACAAAATATTTTAATAAATAAATAAATCAGCTTCACGCTGTATCCCGCACACAGCAGGGTAGGCAGAGGGAACCTAGTGTTAAGACACTCTGTTCCCCACTTTCTGCCGAATTCTGGAGGCATTGCGTGTTGAGTGGCAGAACTCAACGCCGCGCTTAGCCTCGACACCAGAGCGAAGAAATGGAAATATACATTTAAGTAAATATTTCATCTCTTCGAGTGGGGATCGAACCCACAACCAGTCGGTTTTACAGTCACACTTCGTGCCGCTGCGCCACGACTGGCCTCTAACAAAACAAAATATTTTAAGTATATACCTATATATTAAAACGAGATTTTTTTTATTTGCCTTCGTCTTCGTCAAGTCAGTTTCTACTTTCCTCTATTAACCTACGTAATGAATTTTAATATGGTTTTTATTGTCTTTACACATCGTATATTTGTTAAATAAGTATTTGGGAATAGATAGGTACATTTGAGAGTTAAATAATAATATTAAAATAAGCAAAATATAGGATTGGAAAAATGATTGAATTGATTGACAATAATTGGAATGAGATGGTAAATAAGCGCGACAGTAGTGGGTTGGATTCTCGCTCGGGGGACTGACATATTTTCATTCCCTCGTTTTGATGACAAGAGAAAGTGCTGCTTTGAGTTCCGCCACTAAACATGCAATGTATCGAAATCCGACACGAGGGAACGAATTGCCTTAACACTAGGTTCGATGTTTTATACGGATTTTAGCATAGAGTTATTTTTTTAATTAAAATTGTGTTATTTTCTTAAATAGTAATAATAAGCAATTTTAAAAGAACATAGGTAACGTTATTCACAAGATGCACTCGTACGAGACTTGAAGCACTCTTTGCTGTTTATAAGATTTTTCGCAAGGAAAACGAAGTGCTGCGTTACTAACTTCGATAAAAAGAAACAAAAATTAGAAATACAAACTTAATTCCACTTATATATGTAAATATCTGTCTTTTTTTAGATCGATATAAACGCAAAAAATGCAATCTGATTTTTAAGGTCCTATTAACGAATTATGCGCTCTATATATTTAAATACAAAGTATTAGTTTGTTATTATTTAAAAAAAACTCATGACTAATAAAATCAACATGAAATTACATGTAGTTCTTGTGAGTTTGATAACCGGTCGAGGGATTTATCAATAATTATATTTTAATAATCTTTATTTCTCCGCTCTGGTAAGTCAATCGTGTCAAAAATCTCTAATTTGGGGAGAAAGCAGAGAAGTGTCTTTCCACCAGTCAAACTGTACACCATGCAGGAAATAAAGCGCGAAGCTGTATTACAATTTTATTAAATTGTAAAGCACACTAATTTACATCAATGATACAAATAAAAGTATTTCCTATGGTTATAAAAAATCGAGTCACCTGCCACTTTGCAAATAAAACAATGTCGATAACAGCTGGTAACATCCCTCGCCACATTCATGGGCAGGGTTCTTGGGGCGTTGAACCCTTGAGGCAGACGAAGCTTTTCGCCACTCGCCCTACTTGCCGCCCGCCTAAAGTATGTCTATATCTAATTGTATAATAAACGACAAAACGAAGTTATTACAAAATACTAATTTTGCATAATGTAATAAAATGGCCAAAGCAATTAGTATGAAAGTTGTTTCTTATATCAACAGAAATTGATAAAAGGCGGAACAATTATGAATTCTCAACGGTTATTCATTACTGATTTCACGTTTCCACTTGAGGATGTAACACTACAGGATGTTTTAAAAACTTAAGTGATGTCAGCCGCCAAAAATCCGTGCTTAAGAGCTTTCTTGATGCCAAGCCCTCTGTCAAAATGATACTTGCGTAGGGAGCCTTATTAGGCACAAAAGGTACTCACCTAATAAAACGCATACATTTATAAAAAAATGTTTTTTTTATGATAATAAAAAAATAAAACATTACTTGTATTGCTTTGTAAAATTTTCATATACTTAAAAACATGTTTTATATATAATTTTAAATCACAATACAGTGAGTTACATCGGAACGATGTTATATTACTCGATAAATTTATTATTCATTACAAAATGCATTTTCAATTTCAATTAGTATTTCCTGAGATATTAGATTCCTTTCCCACCACTCCGAACGCTGTTGTGAACGCAGCAAATATTATTTTATCGTACCTAAAAGGTGTGTCGAGTCAATGTGTATAGGTACCTAATCTTCTAATAGCGTTTATATAACGATAATTATATAGGAAACCTCCTTTTCGAATACATTACACATTTTTGTACATTCATCCATTACAAAACAAACAGCACCAAAAGCAAAAATTACACTCTTATTCTTCCCGAAATTGTATCTCCACTCGAACATTGCATTATTTGCTAGATTTTTTATTATGTTAGAGTACTACTACACATAATAATATATTAAAATTAATAATTAATATAATAAAATAGCTTTTAACTCTAAGTCGTATATCACTGGTATTCTTTGATTCTTAATAACTTTCTTGTGTGACCACTGGGAGGCACATCCTATCTTATTTCACATTTTTACTAAAGCCTATAAAGTAAATCTTATAGAAAAGCACATGAGCTTATCTTTAGATCTAATTAGTAATAAAAATTAGAAACATGTCCCAGCAACAGGTAAACTTTACCGACAAATAAAACATAAACAGGTTTCAGCTATAAGGTGATTATCTCGGATAGCAAGTTAGCTCCGCTCTCGTAAGGAATTACAACAAACGCGTAATAGCCGTGTCGTAACCACGACAATACCAACACTTTCTTATGAAGCTGGCCGTGGACATTATGTTTTATTATTTTTGATTCATAAAATCATAACATTCGGATATACTTATTGTATAACTAATTCTTAAACAGAATAAAGTTAGCCCGAAAACTATACTACCAAATATAAAATTTATATCATGAACTTTACATCGACTTTCTTGTCGAGAAATATTTACGTAAATTTTATGTTAATAAAATCTAAAATTATTATATTTTTAGGTATCAGTAAATACAAACTGAATATAATTATTTTTACCATATAACATCACTTACGTAAACCGGGTGACTTCCACATAATATCTAAATCAACATATCATTAAATACCAATATATCATTTAATAGAACTCATAGTGTCTTAATATATCATATCTATGACATATATAAGAAAGTACAATAGTTAAAGTTAGTATAATAAATAAACTGTATCTATATTAGAGGTTATTTGTTCATCAATCAACTTTAACAGATAAGCGATTTTGATAGTTTATATTTAAATATATCACATTTTTACTATATTCAAATGTAATAAATTTAGCCCAGCAAATACTCCCTAAAAACAGATATAAAAAAACCACCCAGGTCGTTTTACCCCTTCAAACCAGAACTACGCACAACGCATTGCATTACAACAAGTATGAGGTGCATACGTAATGCAATGTTTGACGTTTGACATGCAACGCGCAAAGAGTAACTGTTGTGTCGCATATGTATATGGACCGCGGTTAAATAGTTCCGTAGATATTACAACACTGTAATACATACACACACGGTAATATATGTATTTGGGCGACGTGAAAATTGCAAACATGTGTTATGTATTTTAAATAGAAGCCCTACGGCGAAAGTGAACGAATGAGTTACAGTAATTTACAAAGTTAATGTTTGTATACCGAACTTCGAACGACGTGACTTCTATCTAATTGGTATTAGATAGGGCTCTTGATAACTGAATCACGTCCAATTAATGTATTTAATTAAAATACATAGATAGCAAAAGAAATGTTAGCCATCGTGGCACAACAGCACAGCGTTTGACCGTCTGATCTACAGTCTCGAGTACACGACGATTTTGGTTTCGAGTCCCACCCGGAGGATGATTTTCATTTCTTCTCAACGCGGAATGTTGAAATGGAATGAACGCAAATTAGGCAGCAAGTAGGAAACAGAGAGAGTGTGGTAACACTAGGTTATATCTTTCTACCCTGCTGAAAATGTAGGATATGGCGTCAAACTAAAAAATCTTCCGTACAAAAATTGGAGGTCACGATTTTTTTCTGAAATTCAGGTTTAGCTCAGCCAGAGTACTTTCATCTGATAGCTCATTCGGACTAGCCGTTTTAATACCAAATTTGTTCCCCTTTTAAGGCTATTATTTTTTAGGATTTCACGAGGACCGGCCATATCTTTTTTAAGTAAATGTAGAAATACGTTTTTTTTATTCAGAAAATCATAGCTGCCGTAGATCTAGGTATGTCTTTTGAAATTCAACTCTATATCTCGAAGCGTACCTGAGATAAAGACTCTCGACAGACAGACAGACAGACAGCAAGACTGACTACAAAGTGATCTTATAAGAGTTCCTGTTTTCCTTAAAAGGAATCTTAATAATAAAAAAGATATGTTAGAACCCATATAAGTCAACTCCATTCATCCTGATAAGTTGGATACGTCTTTATATTAGAATATTATTTTAAAATGTAGTATTGACCAATAATTTTACAATAGATCTTTCTTACCAAGAAATGTGAGACCTCTATATATAAAACAAGCTGATAATGTTAATGAATGCTGGTTTGTTCTCTATCGGTGTGAACAGTGAGGAACGAGACTAATCGCCCGAACGTACGTGACTTGAGAACAGCACATCATTCTAACCGACAAAGCTAACGAGAACCCGCCGACAAAGTTCAACACCTCACCTGCATATAAGAGCTAATGTGCGTATACTCTACTGCAAAAAAAAATATGCAATCATATTTTAACAAAAATATATTTATTGTAAAAAATATTGTTTATTATATAGTAGAATAATGTCGTGCAAGAAAGTCAAATTGCGGTGGCGAAAAACGATGTTGTAAACGAATTACACATAAGCCTTGTTAAGATACATTGTTCTTGATTTCAGTTGTTCATAAGAATAATTGCAAAACTAAAAAAAAGTGAATGCCCACTAGTCAGCATGATGGGTGCAACAATACGTATCAAGTACCTCGTGACACAGATGCAGTATGTCACAGGGATCGAATGACATGCCCACGAGGTATGAAAGCACCTGATCTACGTTCTTTTGTTTCACTCGCGTTTATAAGCACGTGCACTAAATGACAACTAGCCATGGTGAAACGTACGCCCTTATGAATATGCATTGCCATAATTATAAACGCTAGAACACTTTCGATCGTAAAATGAAGCCTGACCCAATACGAGGCCTGACCAGATCCGGATTGTCAGAGATGATATGGTAAAATGAATTGAAAAAATAAAGAAAGATTAAAAAGAGTCCCGCTGAGTTTCTTGCGCCGATTCTTCTTAGGTCTGGGGTATTAACTTTAGCGAACAGGTGGTAAAATATTTGACGTTCAAAAAATGAAGCATGTAACTTCTTATTGTGAATAAAAATATTTGACTTTGACTTTAATGCGAATGTATGTTTTGCTTCATATATATACCATTTTCATAGATGAAGAGCTTCTCTTGTATAGCAGGTGCTGTTTTACGAGTTCTCTCGTCGCACATCGCGAGCACGTATGCGCACCGAACCACACTGAAATGAATGGTTCACGCAGAAGCCGGGCAACGTGTCACGGCCACCTAACAGGATTACCTGTTCCACTGCGCAGGTAAACTGAACCTTAGATATGGGCCAGAAATGCTTTAACCGGCTTATGATATTTCTCGGATTATGAGCAGACAAGCTTTATCCCACTCGACCTTTAAAGACGCTTAGGTTCAGGTTACACTTGGGATGTTCGATATATTATATTAACAGAAATGATGTTTCTATGTTTGCTAACTTATAGATAAATGATGAATGTTAAAAAAAAATACCATTTTTTATTGTATCTACATAAAAATGAGAAGATTACAGAAGAGAGAGAAGACAAATTTGAATTTCAGAAGGTACCGAAGTTATGATTTATAAAATATTTTGAGGACTCCGTCGTCTTTATCGTCCGTTTAATACTGTTTATACTTTTTATTAGAGCCTTTCTAGTTAAAAAATGCCAGAACTAGAGAAGTTCATATGGAAGCATTGCATGTCGTGTGATTTACTACGACAAAGTGGTCTATTATAATTTCTTACTTTAAAATACTTCCCAAATTCGCAAGTGTCCAAAGAACCTGATGACTATATGTTACTCTTACTATTCTTAAGTGCGGCTTTGACCCTTTGGGGGAACGGAGTTAATTAAGTATCGAGGTAACTCTTATTCTAGGTGAAGTGCAAGAAAAAACGTTCATTAGTTAGTTCCTGAGATTAGCGCGTTTAAACAAACAAATTCTGCAACTATACGATATAATTATTATAATATTATTAAGATATTTATTGTAGTTATAGGAAATATTATTCATATATGTTAATATAGGTACCTACTCCTGTTATTTTACACAATAAAATTATCTCAATATTAAAAACAAATACAAAAACTAATCCGCAAATCGTTAAACAATAAATATTTTAATACGATTGGACGGTTGTCGTAAACTAAGGAGTTGCACAATCAAACTGTAATTGAACATTGAAGAATTCCATTGATTTATACATTTGTTATCTAAATCAGTTTCTTGTTTCAATTGCATGTTTACGTTTAAAGGAGTCGTGACACACGGCTGTATATTTTGATTGACGTTTCGTGTAATAAATATAATTTATGAATAAGACAAATCAATTCATACGCCCATTTAATTAATGATGTTGCTTAATGCGCGAAAACAATTAAGTAAGTTAACTTGTTTGAATAATTACTTTATAAATCGTAAACACGTTCGAAGCTACTGCTTTAAAATAAAAATATGAAATTATAACGAACATTTATTTTGGAACATATAAAAAAAGCTACTTTTAATTTGTACAACAAAAGCCAATTACTGATATAAAACCTTATTATATAACTATACTAATAAATTACTTCTATTTAAGAATCATGATAGACTGTCGATATGAAATATATCCTTATTACCACGAGGATATATTTCATATCATGGTATATCGAATAAATGAAAAGATAAATGCGCAATTATTAAGTCTTAAAATTATATTACGAAAACTGATACAATTTCCAATCTTTCCTAATCTTTTAACAAAAAAGGTGAATCGCTAAATTTAAATAATGTAATTTTATAATAACAAATGCTAATAATTTTGTAAAATATAATTATCATTTAAAACAAAACAAAATTATGATAACAAATTCTTTGGAAATCTACAGTCTTCCATTTCATGTATTATCAATGTTAAATTACTTATTATTACAAAAAAAATTACTCACCAGTGATATAAACTTTAAATGAAAATATTAGCTGACTACTTTAACGTTCACTCAACGATTATTTAAGTCACGTGGTAATAATAAATAAAAGAATATGTGTCTATTAAAATTTGTAACGTCTATTTTTTGCGTTTTCTAGTAACAAACAGCACCGAAGTCCAAGATCGCTATGTTTCATACTGCTCCGCTTGATTGATAAACAAAACTTCCGCTTTAGCAGCGCGCGCAATCTTGTGTTGCCATGAAACTAAATCCTCCTCCCGTCCGTCCGTGTATGGACTAAACTAAATATAAATTTGAATATTTAAAATAAAGAAAAAATGATGTTTCTTTATATTTATATTTTGTTTCACTTTATTGTAAGTTTTAAATCAAGCACATTTTTTACTCTGTCAAAATTCTTTCTCTGTAGACAATTTATGACAGCGGTGACATTTCTGTCAATATCGCCGATCGCCAGGGTTCCGAAAAAAAGACTTTGCTGTATTTTTTATTCCTGGTGGCCCTATAAAATAATTGAAAAATGGGCTATAAATTTTTAAAATTTGCATCAACTTCTATTAGGGTGAGAGTTTTGTATCCTTTTGTTTACATGTTTTTATTGATCTACATTTATACAAGTTATGCAACCTTACGCATATGCAAGTACGTAGCCAAAAGTTTTAATTAAGTAATTTAATTATTGTACAAATAATTATAGGTACTTTCGATTTATAGGTTAATTAAAATACTAAAATTTCTTTATTTTAAATTGAGAAATATTTTTTTGCAACTAAATTATCGTCGTTGACCTTGAACATGTGACCGACTGTCAAATCAACAGATAATTAATGTACTATTTAATTTTTATTTACTGATATACAGAAAAATACCGTCTTCGAAATGAGGAGAGATATTAATAAAAAAAATTTTTTAGAGTGGTACAGCTAGAATTGGAGTCAGACAGTATGCAACTTCACATGATGCTGATCTTGTAGTCATTGGTTCGGGCCCTGGCGGATATGTAGCTGCAATAAAAGCAGCGCAACTGGGTTTAAAAGTAAATATTTATTATTTATTGAATATTTTTTAGCTTCATGCTGTACTATGCATGTAATAGGGTAGTCAGAAAGACTCTAGTAGTGTAGTTAAGACTCTCAATTCCTCACTTACCACCGAATTCTGGAGACTTTGCATGTTGAGTGGTGGTGGTGGAACTGCATGCTGTGCTTTGCCACCAGAGTGAAGAAATGAAAATATTAAATATTCCATTTCCTTGAGTGAAGATCAAATCCAGAACCGGTCGTGTTTACAGTCACATTTTTGAGCCCCTGGGCCATGATTGTAGGTCTTTTACTAAATATCTTCTTAAAATTTTCATACAATTGAGCTATTAAATTTTATCTCTATAATAAATAAAAACCATTAGTAGCTAAATCTATATAAAAAAAATATTATGCAAAGACATATTCCTGTATAATTCTATGTTATTAACTAATAATTTTGTTGTCTGTTGAGGCTGTTGTAGCGTTGTGAGTTAGCATCTGAGTTTAAAAAAATTGTTTTGGGTTCAATTCCAACTAGTGGAAATGGATTATTTTTATTTCCACCCTCTGGTAAGACAAGGCAAGTTTTTGGTTAATATACAATTTTGTGGACAGTGGGGAACTGAATGCCTTAGCACAAGTTACTTTGCCTACCCTTTATGTAGTAATGTATTTTATTGTATTTATAGACTATCTCAGTGGAAAAAGACCCAAGCTTAGGTGGAACTTGCCTAAATGTAGGATGTATTCCATCAAAGGCCCTCCTCCATAACTCTCATTTATACCACATGGCCAAACATGACTTCAAACATAGAGGCATTGATGTCGGTGAAGTCAAATTTGACTTTGAAGCAATGATGGCTTATAAAGCCAATGCCGTTAAAGGCCTTACTGGTGGAATTGCTATGCTTTTCAATAAAAACAAGGTATTTTGATCCATTAATTATATTTTTTTTTCTTTCAGCTTTGTTTAGTTCTGTATATAACCTACCTCTAAGCAAAGAGGACATTGTGTGTTTTTGATTTTTTTTTAAATTCTCTTAATAGCTTGATATTACTTGTATAGGTACAATTAGTGCGCGGTGTAGGGTCAGTTGTAGCCCCGAACAAAGTTGAAGTACAAGGAGAGAAAGGAGTGGAAACTATTAACGCTAAAAATATCTTAATTGCAACTGGATCTGAAGTGACACCATTCCCAGGAGTTACAGTAAGAAATTTATTTTATGTATATAAAAATATTGTTGGCTTCTTTTTCATTAATATTCTGTATATATCTTTTTACTTATAATATTCCTTCACTCCTAAAATTAACTGACCAAAATAGATTTTTATTTAATTTTATTTTTGTTTATTAACAATGGTAAGTTGTTACAGACCTTTGTTAGACAATTTTTTTTTTTATTTATAATAAATTAATTTTTCAATGTTTTCAACGTTAAAATATGGTTTAAGACAATTGACAAATTTGGATTTTTAGAAAATAAATTTGCTAAATTATTTAATAGAATTGTCACAAGGCTTGACAAAAATTATTTTATTGACGTTTAAAACAGCAAATTTAGTATATAAAAGGATGATTTTAAAGGATAAAATTGTGTTTTGCTAAATTATATGCTTGATATGCAAAAGTATAAATTTTGAGTTAAAAACCAATACATTATTATAGAAAGATCTTGTAATGTTTACATAATATAAGTCCTTAAACATTGTGACCTACTAGAATATTTTGTTTTTAATTAATAAGTATACGAAAATAATATAATTTCTCTCTTTCTTGATTAAAAAAATTTTATCATTTTAATGAAAGAAAATGTATAAGAAACTAACATGTACCCACAATTGGTTCATATTAAGTACAATAACCATAATACAAGTAGTATTATGGTTATTGTACTTATACTATGTTTATCATATTTAATATACCTATTCCCATTAAAAAAATGTACCTAGACTAAAATTTCACTTCATTGTCATAAGTTGCCATCACAAAGCATTTTAATCCCTGTTATCATTTGAATTTTGTTAAATCTTATTCATGTCGTATAATATCTATGTATAAGCAATCCTTTATCCTCTGATGAAGTGTTCGTGTTCATAGATCAAATTCATATAATTTTAAAGTGCTCATGATTAATGAGGTACTAACTACAATTTTATACAATAAAGAAAAAACTAACATTTTCGAAATGTATAATTTAACTTAATCGAACCCTCGCAGCATTATTTAGACGTTGCTATTTATATATAAGATTAACCTTAAACCTTGACATTTTTATAAATTTTCTAAAATATCTTGAATTTAATTTTCTTTTTTCAGTTTGACGAACAACAAATAATAACATCAACTGGTGCTCTTTCCCTATCTAAGGTGCCTAAGAAAATGTTAGTAATAGGTGCTGGTGTGATTGGTCTTGAATTAGGCTCTGTATATCAGAGGCTCGGAGCCGAAGTTATTGCCATTGAATTCCTTGAAAGTATAGGAGGTACATAAGTGTGTTTTGATATTTATATTACAGATGTTGTCCTTTTTAATAAATTAAGAAGATGAGGCCGGTCGTGGCGCAGCGGCACGAGGTGTGACTGCAAAACCGACTGGTTGTGGGTTCGATCCCCACTCGAGGAGATGAAATATTTACTTAAATTTATATTTCCATTTCTTCGCTCTGGTATCGAGGTTAAGCGCGGCGTTGAGTTCTGCCACTCAACACGCAATGCCTCCAGAATTCGGCAGAAAGTGGGGAACGGAGTGTCTTAACACTAGGTTCCCTCTGCCTACCCTGCTGTGTGCGGGATACAGCGTGAAGCTAATTTAATTTTTTAATTTTTTTTAAGATGTAAAAGATGTGTAGAAATAACTTGTTGAAATGTAGAATTATGGGCACTCTAACCCAGGGGGGAGGCGCAGGGGCACAAGGATGCTGCAGATGCTGCTGCGATGCAGGCTGTGTTCTTTATAAATATATATTTTCATTTTGTGGCGTTAAAATCTGCGACTCAACAAGCAATACCTCCAGAATTTAGTAAAGAACAGATTGTCTTAACACTGGGTTCCCAGGTCTTCTCTACCTACCCTGTTATGTGTGAAATACAGCAGAAAGCTAAAAAAAATATTTTTTTATTTTTTTTTAAACATCATCAGGTGTTGGCATAGATGGGGAAGTATCGAAAACTTTACAGAAGATTTTGACTAAACAAGGTATGAAATTCAAACTCGGCACTAAAGTGACGGGTGTAAAGAAGGAAGGTGGTGTTGTAAAGATTGAAGTTGAAGCTGCGAAGGGAGGAAATAAGGAGACGGTAAGTTTATCTTTTTTTTAAGCTTCACACTATATCCTGTATATAGTAAGTTCATTGTCCGAGTGGATATTGAACCTACACCTGTCTCGTTTGTAGTCAGACGCTGTGTCGCGGCGACGGCTTATAATGATTGTATGCTATTATTGTTGAAAGAAATAATACAACTAATAATTAAAAATAATAATAGTACAAGTTATAATTAAATAATCGGTTAAATTCTAAATTAAAATATATTGGGGCCAGTCGTGGCGCAGTGGCACGAGGTGTGACTGTAAAACCGATTGGTTGTGGATTCGATCCCCACTCGAGGAGATGAAATATTTACTTAAATTTATATTTTCATTTCTTCGCTCTGGTGTCGAAGTTAAGCGCGGCTTTGAGTTCTTCCACTCAACACGCAATGCCTCCAGAATTCGGCAGAAAACTGTAATTGTAACCGCAACTTGTTGTGGGTTCGATTCCCACTCGAGGAAATGAAATATCTGATGTTTTCATTTCCTCACTCTGGTTTTGAGGCGAAATGCGGCGTTGAGTCCCTCCACTCAACATGCAATGCCCCCAGAATTTACATGTAACACTGGGCGCCCTCTGTCTAGCCTGCTACAGGCGGGAAACAGCGTGATACTGGAAAAAAATACAGTTAATATCATTACAATCTCTAAGGCCGTAATGGTATAGCATCTAACTTTAAACGCGTTTGTTGTAAATTCGATTCCAATTCGAGAAAATAAATTATTTTTATTTTATTGCTCTGATAGCAAGACAAAGTATGGCGTTAAGTTCCGACACGCAACATGCAATGTCTCAAAAGTTGTGCGGCACGGAGGGTACTAACTCTAGGTTCCCTTTTGTCAACCCAGCTATATGCGGGTTGAATGTAATAATAGTAATCAGTTTTCTTTAGCTTTATGCTAAAGAAAACTGATTACTATCATTACATTCAGTGTACTATAATGAATGATATTATAAGTAATGCCTCAAGAATTTGGCGGAACGTGGGTAACGGAAGTTTCTTAAGGAGGAACGAAGTGTTTTAGCACTTTCCTTTTCAGGTTCCCTCTGCCTATGCTGCTATGCGCGGTTTTTTAAATATATATGAATCAGCTTCACGCTGTATCCCGCACACAGCAGGGTAGGCAGATGTAACCTAGTGTTAAGGACACTCCGTTCCCCACTTTCTGCCGAATTCTGGAGGCATTGCGTGTTGAGTGGCAGAACTCAACGCCGCGCTTAACCTCGAAACCAGAGCGAAGAAATGGAAATATAAATTTAAGTAAATATTTCATCTCCTCGAGTGGGAATCGAACCCACAACCAGTCAGTTTTACAGTCACACTTCGTGCCGCCGCGCCACGACTGGCCTCAAAATATATATTATATTACAATATTCCCATCTATTCGCCACCTAAATCATATTCGCTGCACTGGTGTACAACGCCTGTATATGCCTATGATTGTGTCTGTCATTTATGTGTCTTGGCAAGACAAAGCGCGGCACTTAGTTCCGCAATGTCTCGATTAAATACAGATAGAATAGAGTGTCGTCAAACCACTTGAGGTTCACCCTACCTAGCTATATGTGGGGTCTTGAAGCAAAAAACTCAAACATATATCGAAGTCCAGATCATTTTTACGTATCTTACCAGAAATCTTTAATTTTAAAATAAAGAGAATATTTTTTTATATAATTTAGAACATTTGTAAAGCTTTATGTGTCGTGATTCGTTTATCACTTTGATAACGTATCTTAAGTTATGTTAAATATAAACATGTAATATACAAGATTTGTACAAGATACTGTTTATTTTGTTTCTGTAGATGTTTTTTCCGCATCTACCAGGGTAGGCACAGGGAACCTAGTGTTAAAATATTCCGTTCCCTACGCAGAGCCAAATTTTCGAGACATTTCGTGTTGAGTGCCAGAACTCAACTTCGCACTTTGTCTTGTTTCACGAGCGAAATAATGAAAAATAAATCATTTCTATTAGTATCGAACCTACAACTGTTGCGATTAATTGTAATGACAGTAAACTTTTCTTTCTTAAACATTAGTATTTAATGTTTTCTCGTAATTATCTTCTCGGTATTGTAATATATCTCACTTTCAGAATAAAAATGACTTCACAAAAAAAAAAAAACTATAGTTTGCATCGAACCCACAATTATCACATCCGCCACGATGGCCTCAATCATTTTAAGTCCGCGCTTTGCCTCGTTACCAGAACTAGGTAATGATAATATTAAATATTTCATTTCCACGAGTTGGAATCAAACCCACAACCGTCGCGTTTACAGTTGCTCCCTTGTGCCCCTGAGCCACGACGGCCTCATACCTTATTTCTTTATTTAATGGACTAATCGAATAAATAGATGAAGCCAGTGTGGCGCGGGGGCACAAAGTGTGACTGTAAAATCGACTGGTTGTGGGTTCGATCCCCACTCGATGAAATGAAATATTTAATATTTTTATCCTCGCTGTGGTAACGAGGCAAAGCGCGGCGTTGAGTTCCGCCACTCAACACGCAATGCCTCCAGAACTCGGCGGAAAGTGGGGAACTGTGAGTCTTAACACTAAGTATCCTCTACCTACCCTGCAGTGTGCGGGATACAGCGTGAAGACGATTTAAATAAAAGGAAAGACAGGCCTGTATTCTTAGTATTGTATTATTTCTTTACTTTATTTACAGTTGGATTGCGATGTAGTGTTAATCTCGGTCGGTCGCAGGCCGTACACTAAAGGGCTTGGTTTAGAGAAAGTAGGCATCGCTTTGGACGACAGGGGCCGCATTCCAGTCAATAATAAGTTCCAGACTACCATACCTGGGTAAATATAAATAATTTAATAATTTTTAATGTGTTATTCATACAAGAAAATATTTCGAAACATAATTATAAAAATGTCCCTATTGAGACGCTAACAACAAAAAATAAATTTGAACTTAGCTAGATAATAACGGATGGCTTTATTGGATAGAACGCTTAGACGGTTTCCTCGAGGCGCAGGTTCGAGTCCCGCTACGCTACTACTATTTTATATGTCCTACGTCGAAAAATAAAATTTTCGAAAAATACTGACTTTTAAATTTGTAAAAAAAATTATAGTAACATTACCTAAAGGGATGCTAACCTACTAAATATTAATTTGTAAGTCGTAAATGTCACAATTCTTAGTTAATGTATTATTTTTTTTCTAGAATCTACGCCATTGGTGACGTCATCCACGGGCCCATGCTCGCGCACAAGGCAGAGGATGAAGGCATTGTGTGTGTTGAAGGAATTAAGGTAATGTTTACTAACATGTATATATGTATATAACGTGGTTGTTGTAGTCTCCATTCCCGCTGTGGTAAAAAGTTAAGTCTAATACGTTAATATTTGGAATTCTGGTCGAAAACGCAGAACTAAGATATTTGACACCAAATTCTCTGAATCCAATCAGATACGTATCCTACTTTATGCGGGATATAGCGAGAATGTATTTCTAGTACGGAGAGATGTTCGTAGAAAAAAATAATTTTATAAAATAAAAGTGCAATTATAACAATTCCTTTTAGCTTTTATTCCAATTTTTAATAAACTTGTAATCTTAAGCAATCAACATATTTTTCTACTAGCCTATTATAATGTGGCGATAAGAAATAATATTATTTTAAATGGTTTAATATCAGGGTATGCCGGTACATTTCAACTACGACGCCATTCCATCTGTAATCTACACCTCACCTGAAGTCGGCTGGGTCGGAAAAACTGAAGAGGATCTTAAGAAGGAGGTTACTATACAATAAATATTATTTATTAGTCCCAGGTTCCCTTTGTCTATCCTGCGGGATACAACGTAGTGAAACCGTAGGTAAAAAGAAAAAAAAATGTCTTATGCAGGGGCACAAGCATGTGATTGGTACCGCGACGGTCATGAGTTCTGTTCCCATTCAGGGGATTACTTTCATTATCTTCGCTCTGATAACAGGACTTTTGATTTTATTTTTGGTTGAGTCGTCGACGATGACGTCGAGTCAAGATAAGCACGGCGTTGAGTTCCATCACTCTAATGTCTAGAAAATTGGGCGGGAATTGAGAACGGGGTTTTTAGCAGTAGACTCCCTCTACATATTCTGCTGTGTGCGGGGTACAGTGTGGATATATAAAATAGAAAAAGTAACTAGAAGTAGGTAGACTACGGGTACAGACGACCCGGACTACTGTAGTGTTCGAAATGTCGGGTTTCCAAAAAATGTGTAATCTAAATACATATATGCTATTAACTCTGTAAAAGAGTGTTATTTAAAATACTAATAATTACAAACTAATATTTTTTATTATATTGCTCTCCAGGGTAGAGCGTACAAAGTGGGTAAATTCCCATTCATGGCGAACTCCCGAGCGAAGACAAACGGTGAGCCCGAAGGCTTTGTTAAAGTTCTGGCCGACAAAGCTACTGACATCATCCTCGGCACACACATCATTGGACCCGTAAGTTAAAACAACTATTTTTTTCTGCATGGTATATCTTTTAATTAAATATTTTGATTTCTTTGCTCTGGTCACAATATAAAACGCACCGTTGGGTTCAGGTGGAAAACCAAGAACGAAAGGTTTTTGTGCTTTCTAATTGCTAGTAGAAACAAATTATTAACAAAAAACGCTAAATAAAAAAAGATAAAGTAGCAATGCAAAGTATACCAATGCAAAGTGTGAAGCTAAGAAATATTAAAAAAAAATAAAGAAGTGTAAAAACAACTAAATAATGTCTTAATTTTTAGGGTGGTGGTGAATTGATCAACGAGGCGGTGTTGGCGCAGGAGTACGGCGCGGCCGCAGAAGACGTCGCGAGAGTTTGTCACGCACATCCCGTGAGTACTGTTATTGGATTCTTTCATATTAGCTGACCGGATTGTAGTCTTTCGTGTTTTTTTATCATTTTTATAAGAAAAATGTTTTTAAAAAGCGTATTGAAAAAGTTACCGACAATTTAAAACATGTTAAAAATATCTCATAAATAACTTTAATTTCAAAATTATATAAATTACTTATATATTATATTGACGTAGGGATTGTGCATTTAATGGCGGTTATATAACGTCAATAGTAAGTAGTATTTAAATTAAAATATATATAAAATTTACAAACTTTACACTAATTTTCAAATATTTTTGTAAGATTTCATTGAAAAGGTTTCTCAAAGTTTAATTACAAATATTAATATTTATAAAATCAATTATTACGAGTAGTTTGCTATTTATTATCTTTGTCGTTTTGATTCTTTTGTCTGCATCAATAATTTCATGAGCATCTAAGAATATATACATATAGACATTTTTTTAATAACAACAATAAAAAACAGATTATTGTTGTTATTAAAAAAATAATAAAGAAAGACCAAAGTCGAGTTTACATCATATATATTTTTTCTTGTTTACAGACATGTGCCGAAGCGTTGCGAGAAGCGAACTTAGCGGCGTACATCGGCAAACCCATCAACTTCTAACTTAGAATATATATATAATATTTATTTATATGTACAAATAATTTACGATTTAGAGACCCTTTCACCACTTTAAGAAAACACGTATGAATCTATGTGAAATTGGGTATTAAATAAACATAATTATATATGTTAAGATGATCCGAATCAATGTTTTGTTAATATGTAACGATTTTTTTTCGTAGTGTTGTTATTTCATTCCGATTCGTTACTCAACATCTGCATTTACTTAATGTAAATGTTGTGAATAATTGTGTATTTATTTAATTTGTAAATAATAGTTTTACAGAATAAACACCGCTATGTTGTCCTTTGTCTTTTTTTTTAAATTAAACACGATTCATCGTGTTTATGTCTTTATTTCCAATTCTCATGTCATTATATAATATTATTCAAAACTATATATATACTAATTGTATCTCTAAAAGCGTATGACAAAAATTCCCACACTAATTTATAATTAATAAAATTATTGGGCTAGTTGATGGTGTGGATTCAATGCTAATCGAAATAAATAATATCAAACATTGATACACGATTATGTTTAAACCACACACATTAAACTTGTAATAATAGTTTTTTTTGGATGAAGCAATTCAAGTTAAAATCTTTCTATAAAAATAAAAAAATCTATTAAAATAATAAGATATTTATATTTACAAAGAAAATAATAGAACATTTAACTACTTACAAGAAAGCAATAGACGGAACCCGTTTATGAATAAGGCAAGAAAATAACGAAACTCGATAAATAACATTTGGTGTAGCAAAAATTATATTAAATTCGAAATATTTCATTAAATTGTAAATCTGCGGACGGCAATTACATACACAAATAAAGCATTTAAATTCGGTGTTCAAAAAATATCTACTATGACTAGACAGAATAACGGGATATAAAAAAAGTTAGTAATACTAAAAATAGTAACTAAAACAACTGTAAAATGGGAACAAACAAATTGATTTTACAACAAGTACAAATACAAAATATATAATTGATTAAAATGTGATAAGTATTTATATATGGTACTTAATCTACAACGAAAACTACAAATAAATATAACAATATAAAATGGCAACTCAACTATAACAATGGCAATATTATAGATTAACAACTAAAACACGGTATTGTGGATATACACTGCTGTATTAAATTGATTTGAAACTACCTTAACTATTTATGAATACTTATAAATAAAATTTTAAGAGAGCAAATGTGTTATTAAGATAGAAGGATGTAAAGTTTTTTAAGATTTTGTTTAATTAAGAATACTTTTATAACAATTTGTTACACACCAAGAGAATGTGAAAGAAAGTATCTTTAAAACATGTCTTTCCATTGAGTAAAATGAAACTGCAGTGAATTAAGTAATGAAAGATTTAAAAAAAATTCGTACACAAAAAACACTTCTATTTTTATATAACACTCTTTTCATAACATATTGTTGTGGTTTACAAAAAATTAAGTATAATTATTTTTTTATGCTGTATGAAATATATGTAACAACAAACAATCACAGTGACATGTTGTAGTCATTTTTTTTTAAGTCGAAAAAATTCGTAGTTATTATTTTAGCAAGAATCGTGACTTACAAATCAGAAAGTTACTGTTTATATTTCTTTTCACATTCGAATACATACAAGAGTTATTTAAATTGGTATGAATCAACATGTTGAAAATATGGTCAATTCATCTGCAAAGAATATCAATTCCAAGCTTGGACTAATCCGCTCAATTAAGTCTTGTCAATTTTTATTCCACGATCGATACTTTAGCAAATATTTGAAATATAACCATCCTTTATATATCGTGGTAGTTTCAACCCCACGTGTCTAATATTTCGCTGCACATATTCAAATAGAATTTTGGTGACAAAATTTCACTGTATTCCGCACAATCGTTGGAATACATGATGGCGGCCGCCATTGTATTTGCATTGCTCTCCATATATTTACGTAAAACCGTTTCTAATTCTTCTACAAGCAAATTGTTGTCAATATAAAAATCTTTCGCATATCGAAAGCATTTTTCCCATAGAGAACTGTCAATTGGGAACATACTAATCGATTTATCTATCATCTGTGCCGCTTTTAGAGATAGATCGATCTGTGGAATATTTACTATTGATTTAGGTATTATTTGTTTAGTGGTGTATTTCAATTCGTCACAGCAGCATGGTATCGATATGTATATATTAGAATCGATTATCGGATAAACCTCTTCATTTAAGATGGATAAAGATATATCTTTAATACGTTTAGACATTAAGTTCGTTATGACGATTTTGAGTTCATCCTTTTTGCGTGAAGGATTCACGTCGTCGCTATCTTGGTGTGTTACATAGAATTGATCTTCTTGAACTCCAAGTTTTAGATTATCTAGCATTAATTTTAGACAATCAGAATACATTTTTCTATGGTATGCCAATTTGGCCGCCATGTTTAAATTTCCGGATAAATCTTCTTCGTTGATCCACGGTCTTAATAGTAATATTATTTCATCCGCCCAAGACTTCTTTTTAAAGTCAGCGAGTGTATTTAAAGGATTCAGTCGAGGTTCAATTGGTTTTCTCTCGATGCCGTCAATATCGAATGGAAACATGATATGAATCGAGTCCACAGGGTGGAATACGAATTTGTTGTTACTTCGACTCGCTGGTATTTTTATCACACGTTTCGTCGTCTTCATCATTATAACGCGGTTGTTTGGTTTGTCCTTTTCATTGTTAGTCTGTATTACAAGTAAAAAATAATATACAATTATTTATTATATGAGGCCAGTTGTGGCGCAGCGGCACGAAGTGTGACTGTAAAACCGACTGGTTGTGGGTTCGATCCCCACTCGAGGAGATGAAATATTTACTTAAATTTATATTTCCATTTCTTCGCTCTGGTGTCGAGGTTAAACGCGGCGTTGAGTTCTGCCACTCAACACGCAATGCCTCCAGAATTCGGCAGAAAGTGGGGAACGGAGTGTCTTAACACTAAGTTCCCTCTGCCTACCCTGCTGCGTGCGGGATACAGCGTGAAGCTGATTTATTTTGATTTTTGATTTTATTTATTATATGTATTATACATATTAACTGCAACAATGAATTTTCATCAATCCTGTATAAAGTCAAGACTTCAAATATTCTTTTGAGTCAATTTTAAATTTAAATTAACAATAGAATTTTATTTCATTACTATTTATTTCTTTCGTATTTTTTGTACATGTACATTTTAGTATTAGTATTAAAAGTAGATTAACAGTAGAGATAATCAGGCAAATAAAAACAATATAAATATTTGCACGCATGGCATTTATATTCACAACCTTAGTGTAAACAGCTAAGTACGTTTTTCGTACGGTAAAATGACAAGAAAAAGACAAATACATCATAAATTATTTTAGCCTCACGTTTTTCCCGCATTCGGCCCCGGACGAGCAGAAGTAATCTAGGCTAAACCACCGTAATATCCACTCAATTTCTGCCAATTATTAATGCTTTTAAAAAGGCTTTGCTTATTGTGGCGGAATTCAATGCTGTTCTGACGATACGTGAACAATTTAAATATAATCTAAATTTAAATTCATTAATATCGAACTCACAATCATTGCGGTATACACGCTGTCCTGTTGTATGTACTCAAATAAAATACATACCTGTAAATGCATATTTCCTGTAGCAAAAATCCTTCCATCATCATCTATAAATATAGTGAAGTCTCCACCACAAGCGATAAGGGCTTTAGTTTTCATATTAGCAATTTCTTTATCTGGTGATTTATTGCCTTTGTCCGGTTGTGTGTCTATTTTTAGTTTTACTTCTGTTGGTATTTGCACTTGCTTACGATCACCACTTCCTAAAAATTAAATATATATATTTATATATAGTATAAGAATGGCTATATACATTAAAATTTAAAAAGTTCATATCTTATAACCATTTTTTAAATCATATTAAATTAAAAATAGTTCCTGTTTCACAGCTGCAGTAGCTAGTTATGCTGTAAATCTATGTACATATAAAAATATTTACCCAGTTGTCCATCGAAATTTAGCCCCCACGAATAAACAGTCCCTGCGTTGTTCACAATACAAGAATGATGCCAACCTGCAGATATCTGTTAAAAATACAGTAAATTATAAATAAATTAAATATATTAGTGACGTCATCGGGGAGCAAAAGTGAAAGCATGCTACTGTAAACGCGATGCTTGTGGGTTTGATTTCCCATTCAGGAGATATGGAAATATCGAATATTTTCATTTACTCGCGGTACTACCTTGGTGGAGTTATGCCATTTTACACACATGTAATATAATATGCCCCATTACCCATTCTCCGCCAACTTCTGGAGAACTAATTTCGCCTTAATGTTTAGCGTAAATGAAACCAAATTAAAACACAATTATTTTCCAAATCGGGCTGGCGGAGCGCCGCGCGCACTTGTTGCGACGCGAGTGCTAACTGACCTGTGCGACTGTCCCCACCACGTTGGAGAGGTCCACGCAGTGCGGCGCGAGGTGCGGGTCGGGTGCGGGCACGGGCGCTGCGGGCGGCGGGCTGGTGGAGCGCCGCGCGCACTTGTTGCGACGCGAGTGCTAACTGACCTGTGCGACTGTCCCCACCACGTTGGAGAGGTCCACGCAGTGCGGCGCGAGGTGCGGGTCGGGCGCGAGGTGCGGGTCGGGCGCGGGCACGGGCGCTGCGGGCGGCGGGCTGGTGGAGCGCCGCGCGCACTTGTTGCGACGCGAGTGCTAACTGACCTGTGCGACTGTCCCCACCACGTTGGAGAGGTCCACGCAGTGCGGCGCGAGGTGCGGGTCGGGTGCGGGCACGGGCGCTGCGGGCGGCGGGCTGGTGGAGCGCCGCGCGCACTTGTTGCGACGCGAGTGCTAACTGACCTGTGCGACTGTCCCCACCACGTTGGAGAGGTCCACGCAGTGCGGCGCGAGGTGCGGGTCGGGCGCGAGGTGCGGGTCGGGCGCGGGCACGGGCGCTGCGGGCGGCGGGCTGGTGGAGCGCCGCGCGCACTTGTTGCGACGCGAGTGCTAACTGACCTGTGCGACTGTCCCCACCACGTTGGAGAGGTCCACGCAGTGCGGCGCGAGGTGCGGGTCGGGCGCGAGGTGCGGGTCGGGCGCGGGCACGGGCGCTGCGGGCGGCGGGCTGGTGGAGCGCCGCGCGCACTTGTTGCGACGCGAGTGCTAACTGACCTGTGCGACTGTCCCCACCACGTTGGAGAGGTCCACGCAGTGCGGCGCGAGGTGCGGGTCGGGTGCGGGCACGGGCGCTGCGGGCGGCGGGCTGGTGGAGCGCCGCGCGCACTTGTTGCGACGCGAGTGCTAACTGACCTGTGCGACTGTCCCCACCACGTTGGAGAGGTCCACGCAGTGCGGCGCGAGGTGCGGGTCGGGCGCGAGGTGCGGGTCGGGCGCGGGCACGGGCGCTGCGGGCGGCGGGCTGGTGGAGCGCCGCGCGCACTTGTTGCGACGCGAGTGCTAACTGACCTGTGCGACTGTCCCCACCACGTTGGAGAGGTCCACGCAGTGCGGCGCGAGGTGCGGGTCGGGCGCGAGGTGCGGGTCGGGCGCGGGCCCGGGCGCTGCGGGCGGCGGGCTGGCGGAGCGCCGCGCGCACTTGTTGCGACGCGCGTGCTAACTGACCTGTGCGACTGTCCCCACCACGTTGGAGAGGTCCACGCAGTGCGGCGCGAGGTGCGGGTCGGGCGCGGGCGCTGCGGGCGGCGGGCTGGCGGAGCGCCGCGCGCACTTGTTGCGACGCGAGTGCTAACTGACCTGTGCGACTGTCCCCACCACGTTGGAGAGGTCCACGCAGTGCGGCGCGAGGTGCGGGTCGGGCGCGAGGTGCGGGTCGGGCGCGGGCACGGGCGCTGCGGGCGGCGGGCTGGCGGAGCGCCGCGCGCACTTGTTGCGACGCGAGTGCTAACTGACCTGTGCGACTGTCCCCACCACGTTGGAGAGGTCCACGCAGTGCGGCGCGAGGTGCGGGTCGGGCGCGGGCACGGGCGCTGCGGGCGGCGGGCTGGCGGAGCGCCGCGCGCACTTGTTGCGACGCGAGTGCTAACTGACCTGTGCGACTGTCCCCACCACGTTGGAGAGGTCCACGCAGTGCGGCGCGAGGTGCGGGTCGGGCGCGGGCACGGGCGCTGCGGGCGGCGGGCTGGCGGAGCGCCGCGCGCACTTGTTGCGACGCGAGTGCTAACTGACCTGTGCGACTGTCCCCACCACGTTGGAGAGGTCCACGCAGTGCGGCGCGAGGTGCGGGTCGGGCGCGGGCGCGGGCGCGGCGGGCGGTGGGCTGGCGGAGCGCCGCGCTTGCGCCGCGCGCACTTGCTGCGGGCTCGCTCCCCAGCAGTACACTTGCCCTTTGGATGTTAGCGCTAGCTGGAAACGTATGTATATCACTTTAAAATTAAGCGTTTCATTTAAATTGTGGTTTCATACGTCTAATGTTACATCAAACGAATTCAATCAGATTTGACCCCTTCCCGGCGAATTTCTATGATGATTCTAATTCTCAAGCGGATGTCACGCTGACATTTGCGAGACATCCCGCTTGACAATTTGACGTCACATATTTTGCTCTTTTAAACGGAGAATTTATAAGATTATTTTTATTATTAAACTGAGATTTTATTAAGATAAAACAGTTCCAAAATAGCGTTTCTTTATATTATAATTTGAAATATGATGTCACAAAACTTAACACCCCACCCCTTGTCAGACAATGTCTCTCCCATTTACTTCTTATCCTTCATTGCATTAATCCCGGCTATTGCCAGGGTCTGCTTTCCTACTTAACTTACTCCACTTTGCACGGACTTTAGCGTCCTCGGTGGTTAGACCATTGGCTCTTATGTCCTGCATCACGACATCCAACCAGCTCTTCCTTGGGCGTCCGAGAGAACTTCAAGAAGCCATTCTGAAACTCTCCAGAAAGCAGTACTGCCACACCATTTTTACCTGAAGGTAATGTTACGGGACTTATTGCCCTTCCAGCTTGAGAGAGTTTCTTGGAGGAGAGCACACTGAACCCGACGTCTTATGAGTACATCTGCGAGTTCTCTGCATCCACTATCTGCTTCCGTCTAGGTACTAGCATCTCTAGCCGTGTCCGTACTTGACACGGTAGCCCTTGCACATTTATCATAGGTGTAGGGCGAAGTACCTGCGCGTCGTTTAGTGGCGACGTCCTAACCGTACCCAGCTTCTGGCTGTCTCTGTTCATTATAGCGGCGGATGAAGATGGATTTTTAAATTGAGCGACTGCCATCTTACCTCCAAAACACCTTTGTAAGGAAAAACCGAGGGGAGAGGAATAGGATAGATAGAAAAGGGGGAAGGGAGGAAGGGGAGGATAGGCAAAAGGGGGTATTTTAAGAAGAGGCTACCAATTTTAAGGACTGATTGTAGGTATAACAAGTGAAGGCTCGAGGATCCGCGATCGCGTACCCCTATACCCAAAAACAAGTTGGACAGATATTAATTAGGGCACCTTTTGAATATATGCACTTTCTGAATATACGTCATTGCCATCTACATCATGAACTAATGTATGTAATATATGAACTACCTTACTTTCTAACAGTAATAACATTAAGACTGCGGATTGCATCACATCACCTAATTTACATAAAAAATATATCCCCAAAAAGTAATAAATTTTTACCGTAAACGCAATGATTGTGGAAATTGTCATTGGTAAGTAGATAAAGCGCGAAGTTGTTGGCAGTTCAACACATGATGTCTAGATAATTTGGGCTGTACATGGGAAACGGAGTATCGTAACACAAGGTTCCCTCTCCCACCCAGCTATATTCTGGATACAGGATAAAGCTAAAAAAATAATTCACATATTAAAAAGAATCAAACATACGTACATTATGAAAATACCCCACAGCAATGGACTCGACGTCGGCTACCGGCACGCGCACCGGCACGGACGCCTTGTCACGCGCGCTGCTGCCCAGCTGCCCGAACACGCCGGCGCCGCACGCCCACACCTCGCCGTTCTTCATCAGCACCACAGTGTGGCACGCGCCGCAGCCCACCGATAGTACCTGACAATGCGTATTTAATCGTGTAAATGTAGAGGAAAATACTTTTTTCGAAGTAATGCCCACTTTGTCTTCTTAACAGAGCGACCAAATTAAATTAATTCACTCTCTCAAATGGAAATCGAACCAACAATAGTCGTATTTACATTCAGACGCTATTCTTCTGCTCTGCCACAACGCCTTGAAAATATCAGTGTTAACATAGTATAAAAAGTCGTGTTGAGTGTCAACTTTTCCCGCCGCGGTTTTGTTTCTTTATCAAAGATAAGAAATGAAAACAATCCATTCCCTCGAGTAGGAACGAATGAATCATATCAATCATCATCATCAGGAATCATTGCGGTTTTACGCCTTTAAGATTATGTCACTTAAATTTCAAGGTTAAGGTTACATTCACCTTGTTCTCTTTCACTCTTTAATTTTTATTAGTCAATACTGTTGAAAATTTAACAATATTACTCTATAAAAAATATAAAAAATATAAAAAATAACTTGCCTTCCGTCCTTGAAACTTTGTGACCAGTTGCGGAGTATACTGATCGTCGATACTGCCCAAACATAGTTGTCCATGCACGCCCCAACTGAAACATAATTAAATACGTTTTTATTACATTACTAGCGACCCGCTCGCGGCTTCGCCCGCTTATACCACAGAATTATTTACTCAACACGCTGATTTATATTCGTGTTTTGATATACCTATTATGTATGTTTGCAACGCAATGAAGATTTTTTATGAGAAAGTTATTAAAACTTTACACAACATAAGAATCTTTAATTGAATGTTTGAAATAAAAACACAACTTTTCGATACTTACGATAAAATGTTAACTCATCGGTGTCTGTACATAGAAGATATTACAATTAACAATGTAGTAAAACTTGGTCTGTTGGTCTGTTTGTTTGTGCGTTTCTTCATGATAATCTCAGAAATTGCTTAACCGATTTTAATACTTATTTTGTTTGTATTTTGGCAAACTGCCTTAAATATTAAGTATTAGTTTTATTTAAATCAGCTTCACGTTGTATCCCGCACACAGCAGGTTAGGCAGAGGGAACCTAGTGTAAAGACACTCCGTTCTCCACTTTCTGCCGAATTCTGGAGGCATTGCGTGTTGAGTGGTAGAACTCAACGCCGTGCTTAAACTCGACACCAGGGCGAAGAAATGGAAATATATATTTAAGTTAATATTTCATCTCCTGGAGTAGGGATCGGACCCACACCATTCGCGTTACAGCCACAACTTTGTGCTCCTGTACCGCGACGGCCTTTAACCAAGAAGAGAAGAGAAGCGTCAGCGCTCCATTACGGAAACAGCATATAGGGTAAAATATTTTAAACCCATACCTAAAGAAATAAAGCAAGATACATCAACAGCGAAGACGTACCCTGAAAACCGACCAGGAGGCGCGGTTTCGAGTCCCGCTGCGTTCAAATTTTTATACGTATTCTAAAGAAGTATTTTTTTTCCTAAGTGTGGTATAACACTTTAAAAATGTTTAAAAAAATAGCGAAGACTTAAGTTTTTTATTTCATTTCACGATGTTTATTCATATCTATATTTCGTGTGACGCAGTTACGCATAGATACCAATAATGTAAAGACTACTATAAAAATACTACTAAAATCTTTAGAACTTTAAACTTTGCCGCCAATATCTACGACTCAATTTCGGAATGAGGCGTATGCGGCGGTTTCCCTTTGATAGGTTTATGTGTGCGTGCGTCGTTCTCGACAAATTATATTTTATTTTACAACGATAATTTTATTATTTATTTTGTTTGAAAAAGTAACTTTTTTATTCTTGGGTTTTTCATATAGTAGTGAAAACTGTGGTTTCATTTAAAGTGGTGCTGACAAAAAATTAATTTCATATAGTAGTTATCGGTATTTTAAGTAATTTACATTTTTCAGTTTTTATTTTTTTTAAATAAAACTATAATGAAATTCAGAATAAAACCCAAAAAAAATGTACCTTGGAAACCTAGGCTAATACCATGCAAAAATTCATCAATTTCTGTCCAGTAGTTTTTGCGTGATTGACGAACAAACAAACAGACAGACAGACAGACGGACAGACGGACAGACAGACAGACAGACAAGAATTCTGTTGAGTGCTTTTTTAGGTTCTATAATCGACATATAAACCGACCTAATTTTTATTTTTTTTATATCTTTCATGTACAGAATTGACTTTTCTATCCTTTTATTATATATAGAGATAGAGATAAGTTTATTGTTTCTGGGACGCAGGCGCCATCTATCGGCACTCTGGAATTGCTGACGTACGCGCCGTCAAGTGGACGAGATATATCGGTGAGTGTTAGCTAGCCGGTGGGCGGAGGCACCTGCGGACACATCATACCGCATTGCTTTGCATTACGGATTTACTGGCGAGGGACGTTGTGCGTTATATTTTTAATAGTTTACTGTAAATGATATGGAAAGTTGATACTAGTTAGAAATTTTATCCTGTCGCCCTCGTCTCTATTTCGTGCAGTACTACCCCCATTTCCCATTAGAATTCACAATATAATGCTTAATTGATAAATAGTTTTTTAAACATGTTATGATGTTTTGGAGATATGTATATATATAGATGTATAATACGCATTCTGCATAGGCAGAATGCGTATTTTAGATATTAGTATAGGCATGCGACAAGAGAGCATGCTGGCCCACGCCACACTATACGGTGTGGTCTCATGAAGTGGTATCCTGTTACCTAGTGAAAGTGATCAACACTAAAGTACAGTATGGGTGACGAGTCTGTAGATGACTGCGCAGATTTGATTTTAGATTATTTTCTTTCCGAGTGAAAAGGGGCAAAAGTTCTGAAAACACGTAGTAAGGCGGTCATGAGTCGTCGACTGCTAGGTATAATTAACGACAATATAGCACGGACCCCCAGGTGTAGAGGCGGCCGCCCGCGTCCACGGCGGCCGAGTGGTAGTGTCCGGCGGCCACGGCGCGCAGCGGCGCCGCGCCCGCGCACGTCACGTGCAGCAGCGCGCCGCCCGCGCGCGCGCCCTCGCCCGCCGCGCCCGCCCAGCGCGTGCCCACGCCCAACTGTCCGAACGAGTTGTCGCCCGCCGCGTATATCTGAGTATCGTACACAACTTACACATACGAGCTTCCCGTACAACGGGTTCTCTCTGCCCATATCCATGTTACACATATTATGTGAAACAGATAAATTATAACAAAAACAAATACTTGATGCCGTCGTGACGCAAGGGGCGCAAGCGTGCGATCATAAACGCAACGGTTGCGAGTTCGTATCCTGCTCGTGGAAATATTTGCTGAATATTTTCATTTCCTCGCTCTGGTATCAAGACAAAGCGCGGCAATGATTTCCACCGCTAAACATGCAATGACATATTATGACATATTATGACATACTGTGATGTTGATGACGTATTACTCTCTGTGAAGAACAAAGTGATATACGAGATACAACGTGAAGCTGAAAAAAAAAATACTCACCCCATTCTCAGTGAGCAACAATGTATGATGTCTCCCACAGGCCACATCGACCACCATTCCTATCAACTCCGTGTTGACCGCCGTGTTAGCCACCATGACTTTGGCATTACCCTCGTCAGCCACCGCCCAGTGCCCGAGGCCACACGACAGAGCTCTACGTGGTGTAAACTGTGTCAAAATCAAATAATTTTATTCAAAGCAATTAACCAATCAAACCTGAGAAAAACAAGCGCAATAAACTCAGGGAGACTTTTTTAAACAATTATTTACAGAACCATACTTTTTTTATTAGTGACAATGCTATAATAACCTTTCAGACGTCTTTTTACAACTTTTTTAAAATGTGATATGGAACATTCTCTTTTTCTTAGATCCTATTGTAAAAAAATTCTCTCTCAGACTCGATGCAATCGAGTTAGAAGCTCGCTAAGTTTAAACTTATTTCTTATATTGATATTATGTACAACGCCAATTTTAGTAAAGTCATGAATGTTTTTCTTAACATACATGTGTCTTCCAGGTGTCGGCTTTTTGTGTCATATCAGTGTGTATGTCTGTGCACGGCTGGCGGGACTCTATGGCGCTGGTTATGTGCATAAATGTTGCTATTAATTGGAGCATTCGAGTTGCCTGTAAAACATATGAAGTATAGGTAAAAACATTAAATATTAGTAGAAAATATTAATGTTAAAATCCCAATGCTAATGATATAGTGTAACGAACGATGAGACGAGGCGATCGTAAAAATAGCAACCTTAAATAACCAAAATCGTGCCCACATTTTGATATATTCTAAAACGGTTTCCAATTTAAAATTGACACGTTATCATTCATAAATAATGAATACTTACATAAATTGATGTAATTCCTTGTTTTAAATCTCTCATCACAGGCCGCAACTGATCTTGTAGAGGATTCAACCATAAGCATAGGCGCTGAAATAATTTCGTTTGAATTATGAATTTTATTAATGTTACCCTTAATTAAAGAAATAACTTTATACATTTTTTTTAAACTTCACTAAATGACAATTTTACAATTACGTATTCTCGTAAGGCATCAATAAGCTACAAAAATATAAACATAAGTTAAATAATCTTAGAAATAAATAAAAGTAGTTAGTTACCTTCAAAATAATAGTATCAAATTTATTACACTTCTCTGCAATAAAATCGAAGAACCATTGGCCATTTTCCTCTAACAGAATGGGTACAAGGGATTTTTGCTTCAAAAGACATACGATTGCGCCTCTACATATATCGTTTCTTGATTTAATAGCGTTTAATAATAAATTGGGATATCCTCTATGGATACTGAACACCGGCACTAAGTCCCACAAGCCTATAGCAGCGGCTATAGAAGTTAGCTCTTGAAATTCTACAGTGCTGAGCGAAGTAAATTTAACGTCCCTGAAATGTATATTTATATGTAACAACAATATTAATATCTTTGACTTCTGATTTAACTTTCATACCTTTTTGGTACTTCAGAATTTGTTTAATTTTATATTGAATATATCTTATTTTCGCGCATTCCTAGATCATTGTCATAATGATAATCATAAGACTTCGATAATGATCTCACTGAAAAAGACTTCACTTGGATGAGTTGGTATAAGTAATATTTTTTTACTTGCGTGATCAAGTATCGAAACGTAAGGTTTTCAAAAAAAGTGATTAATCTGTTTAAATTAGTTTCATTATAAACATCATGGAATTCTCTATACAAAATGAATACACAAGGACGGAGGAGAGGTAAGAAAATTGTGCAATTTATATGATGTAACTTAATAAATTAAGAGAAATTCCTTAGTATTCAATGAATCCATCAATTTGCAAAAAGATCATGGAATAGTACCAGGATATGGTAACCTCAATAGACTGTTGCTTGCATATTAACGCTTGTCTCCATTTTCAAGCTCTTCTATCAACCTAACCAAAATTTTAAAGGCTTGATCTTGAAATGAACTGAATATATATTTCTAGATATACTGACTGTTAATTGACTTTTAATAAATATTAATTACAATTTATCTAAATGTTATTATTTGAAGGATGTATGAAGTTACAAAACTTTATCCAAAATCAGTTTGAATATGAAATATTTTAATTAAATAAAAAATACAACTCGAATGACATACTCATTTCAATTTGATTTTAAAAATAATTACAAAATAAGTTCACTTACATATCGAAGTTCTCCTCACTGTTAGTTCCTATTTTTAATAGTAACGCAAGTAGTTTGGCTGTTATAGCCGCATTGCCGAGACTGCCGACGTTGCCCACCTGCTTGTACATGGATAGCTCGTGAAGTCTCCCAAAAACACCCAAACGGGCGACCCAGCCATCTGGTTGACTCTATGTTAAATATAATATTGATGTTTATTCATTTTTGTTCTTATGTATTTTTTTTTTTGAACTTCTGCTGCGCTTATTTAAGCTTAATATGTTTTTATTTATATTTTGTCTACATATTTTTTTTCAAATATAAATTACAGCGCAGCCGTACAACGTATACTGCAACTGAAAACGTAATAGGTGCGGGTTCGATGTTCATTCGGTTTCCATTTGGCTCTGGTAACATGACAAAGCATGTTGATGAGTTTTGCCATCCGGCATGAAAAGCTTTAAAAATTGGTCGGAAAGTGGAAAGAGTTACGTAACACAAGGTTTTCTTTGCTTATTCTGCGGTAATTCTGGGATACGTCAACTTTCTTTAATTTGTTTTTTTTTTAATTTAAATTTAATATATTGTACATTTATATCATCATACATTTTCCGTCCGTCGCGTTGTGACGCAGTGGCACAAACATGACTGTCAACACGACAGTTGTGGGTCGATTCCCACACGGGGAAATGTGATATTTAATATTTTAATTGTTTCGTTCTGGTTAAATGAAATGAGTGGCGTCGAGTTCCGCCACTAAAAGTTCCAAAAGTGCCGTAACAGACCTGCGACAGGCAGTAGAGGTAGTGCGCGGGCGCCACGTGTCCGCGCGAGAGGTGCAGGTCGGCGGCGGCGCGCAGCAGCGCGGGCACGGCGGCGCCCAGCGCGCCCGCCGACTGCTCCGCGCCCGCGCCGCCGCGCAGCACCAGCGACACCAGCCACTCCGCCGGCTCGCTGCTGCGCCCGGATTTGCGGTTTATTTTTTTGTGTTGATACAATATGTTGCATTTTTTATAGAGACTGTTGCATAGCAATACACAATTTAAATATTTAAAATATTATTTCACGAAAGAAGAAAATACTTACACAGTGTTTAACACATACGCGCCACAAGAAGTCACTATAAGACATGGCTCCAGTATAAACCTCGGTAATTGTAAATCACACAAAAACGTTGGTTCCTTCCATCCTTCTGAACTAGACGGCGGTTCTTTTGCCGACATCAGGTATGCTCTGTGCACATCACCTATTAATTCTGCTGTCCAAAGCTCGGAAAAATCACGTTTTGTTGCAAGCAGAGTCTCTCCCTAATAAAAATATTATTTACTCAAACATAAATAAAACAATCTAATCAACTTCACGCTGCATCCCACAAAAAAATTTGGATAAATTATAATTTTTTTATATGTATGTAGGGTCGGGTCGGGAACGGTGGCTCAGGCGGGTACACTGACCCACACTTATATTTCCTAAATAGAACAGCAATATTTATTTGTCTACATCACTTTTCAGTAACGTTTGACGCCCAATTACGTACAAACCAGTAAACCGCCATATCTGACGACAATTCCACGTGATATAAGTATTTATGTGATTTGCTGATCGAAAAATTACTTTCCAAGGTAAAATTATACAACTTTTTATTCATTAATATTCAAAGATTGATTGATTGGTATAATTTTGATGGAAAGAGGCCTTAATGCAGCGGGCAGTGGCGCTTCTTTTTCGCTTAACTTTTGGCAGACTAGGTTTTTTTGCGCGCTTTTAAATTCAAAATGGCAACAGTGACTCAAATTTCTATGGTACTCCCATTTCAAATTTCTTTACTTGCCCCGTTGCAAGAGTGACACTGGGCCGAAAATTAGAAATAGCTCCAAAATACACTATGTGGAATCGTTTTTATTAGAAATGGACTTTCTTTTACTTCTTTCGATGCTTTATGCACATAAAGCATCGAAAGAAGTAAAAGTGACGTTCGACTCAAGAGACATATGTAACATAAATAAATATACATAGTTTTAATTGACTATTATATTATTATTACTATTGCAGAGCCACTGTGTACTGAAAAGGGTCACTGTGCACTACAGCGTTGAGTCACTGTAGACTAGTGTCGGTGCACAGTGGCTCATTTCCTATTTTTTAAAAAACATAATCAGACAACTTTGATATTCATTTCATTGGAATAGTGATAATACAGGAAGAAAGTTTAGTAAATAAGGTGTGTTGTGTATAAATTTCAGCTCGTAACTTTGATCTTTTCTTCATAATTTTAACACTTAAAAAATCTGAGTCACTGTTACCGACTTGATTCTACACTATAAGCTTCATATTACGAAACTTGATTTAACGAAGACCTTACTAAAGGGTCGAAATCATGTTATCGATACAGTTAAAAAAACTTTGTACAACTTCGCTTATAACAACACCGTTTCTTTTTCTTTTAATAACAATAATTTTCTAACGCCATTAATTGATTAAACGTCGTAATGTAGAATTTATACTGTATTGCCACGTAGATAAAGAACCTACTGATAAATCACTATGTCACCAAATTACAGTAAACAATTAATAAAAAAATAAATTCAATATTTACCTGAGAAGTTGAAAACTGAGCACTGTGTATTTCCAATTGATTTTTCCTAACAAGATAAATCAGTCTCTGCGACCATAATCCTTGTAAATATAGACCGTCTTTCTTTATTTGAGGTCTAAGAGTTCTTGATGGAGTATCATCTGCGGGACTTTCCAACTGAAAAATATTTAAAATTTAGTCTTAGCTTCACGCTGTATTCCGCATATGGCAAGGTAGGCAGTAAGAACCTAATGCTAAGATATTCCAAAATTCAAAATTTCCAATAAACGCAATCTCTTAAATCAAGATAATGTTATCAGTAACAACTAAAATTATAGTATCATAAAAATAATTTTAAAAACACATTTGAAAATAACTTACAATAATAATTCCTTCATTCAATTCGAAAGCCGTCAAGAAATGGCGCCCAGTGACATACTGCGCAGTGAGTGCCCAGCTGTTAGAGTTTTTCCGAAAGTTTGGCAAATATTCAATAGGCTTCAAAACGTATTCCACTGTTTGCGGTTTGCTTTCATCTACAGGAGAAGATAATATTTAGAGGCTGTTCGACTGTTGACTTGCTTCACGTTGTATCCCGTATATAGTAGAGGAAACAGAGAAATCATTAAGATACTCACAAAATATTCTCTACAATTTTCGGTACTTTCGAGTGTTGAGTGGCAGAACTCAACGCCGTGTTTTTTAACAACCATTGCAAGGCAGCAAACACTCGAGGTGCAGCGACAAACTAAAAGCAGCGACCACTTGTCGCTACGCCTCGGAGGTCACTTTACATACTTAAACTTAACTTAACTTAGCGTCACGCTTTATCCCTTGCGGGGTAGTCAGAGAGAACGGAGCGCCAAACGCTACGGTCTCTACATACCTCTTTCGCCTCGTCCACTGTCATCAACCTCTTCATACATGCCCTTCGGGGGGTCCTCATGCTTTTTACGTGACCTTCCTCCAGTATCTTTGATACTGTGTTTTCGAAGGTCAACCGAGGTCTCCCCCTACCTCTCTTACCGCTCACTTTTCCATCATAAATCTTTTTGCCATTCTTTCATCACTCATTCGTTCGACGTGCCCAAACCAGCTGAGCACGTTCTTCCACATTCTCACCGTGACATCCTCGCTAGTACCTGCCATTCTGTGTACCTCTTAATTGCGGATTCGATCAGCTAAGCTGACTCCGCATATCTTACGAAGAGATCGCATCTCCACAGCATTCATCTTTCTTTCATTCTTCTTCTGTAATACCCACGTTTCGCTGCCGTATAACAGAGTCGGTACCAAAACTGCATTGTGTACGGCCATACGCGCAGCTGTGCTGACGTTTCGCCGTCTCATCAGTGCAGCTAAGGCTCCGTTAACCTTGTTACCGGCAGCAATACGCCTTTCCACATCCATCTCGTATCTTCCATCTCTACTGAACATACTTCCCAAGTATACCACTTCATTCACTTGTTCTAATATCTTACTATTTACACTGATCTTGCATTCCGTCCTTTCTTCATCTCTTTCAAAAAACTTTACATACTTTACATACTTATTTTATATATTTTGTTTGACGCGACTGTAAGCGCGAAAGCTTTAGGTAGACCTGTCAGATTCAGGCTTATCATATTCGGGACATTTCTGGGGCCACAAATGAAATCAGAATTTTGGTGGTAATCCAAGATAAAACTATGTAGAACTGTAGTTCATTTTTTTTTTTGTTGAACATCTTTTTAAACTCTCCTACATAAACTCCAATATTTTAAGTACTTATTTGGGGCTTAAATATTAAATACTTTTCAAAGCTCATAGTATAATTAATTATGTTAAGATAAAAACATTACCTTTGGAACCTCCTTGTGTGAAGAAAGTAATTTTATCCTTAGAGAGCTGTTTAATGTAAGACATGAAACCATCTTTCTTCTCCCTGTCATTTTGCACTCGCATTTGTTGAAGCCAATTATAACCAAATGATCTGTGTTCAAGAACCAATTTCCATTGTTGGTTAGGCCCTTTTGATATCTTAAACAAGTACATATTATTTTTATTAGTGGAAGACACATTTAGGTTATAGGTTTGATTTTTTTTTCCTTCGCACTGATAACGAGATAAAGCGCAGGCTTGAGTTTCACTTGAGCGGAAAGTGGGATATGGAATGTTAAGACACTAAGTTCCTAGTGGCTTCTCTGCTATATGTGGAACAGGCTACAGTGTGGAACGAAAAAACATAATGCTTGTAATCCAACATCCTTGTAATTTACTGACATCACGTACAGATAAATAGATAATTAGATTGGTATCTATTAATTTTAAATTAATAGGTAAAAATAAAAATTTCTGCCGAATTTTGGAGGCATGGCGTGTTGAGTGGCGAAACTCAACGCCGCTCTTTTGCCTCGTCACCAGAGCGAAGAAATGGAAATATAAATTTAAATAAATATTTCATTTTCACGAGTGGGGATCGAACCCACAACCGTCGCGTTACAGTCACACTCTTGTACCTCTGAGCCACGACGGCCTCTAATAAATAATAGATAAATAATGTTAAATAATTATTTAGGAAATATATAAAAATTTGAACGTAGCAGGACTCGAACCATACCTCCTGGAAACTGATCAGGTTTCCAAATTTAAAAATTTTATATGTTTTCTAAATAATTATTTTTCTTTCCTAAGTGTGGAATAACACTTCAAAAAATGTTTAAAATATTTAATAAATAGCATTCTCTCTTGCCAGACGATAATTCATAGTAATTATCATTGGGTAGCGGAAATTTGTAAAAATCTCCCTAAAGAGATGCTAACAACATAAATAAGTTGTAACAAGCGTATAAAAAACGACATAGTTTGACGAGAATGTATAGTCCTGTCAAAGTAGACATAAAAACTGGGCTCCCTCTGGGCCCAAAAAGAGTGAACATGACTGACAATTTACTGACTGACTTTCTACAAAAAAAATTTTTAGAACATTTTTTGTAGAAAGTTTTATGATTAATAACTGTTATTTCACCTATTTTTGCAATAACACTTACCGTTTACGAAAAAATGCAAAAAACCCATTTTTTTTTACCCTTGACATCAAATAACTTTTTTAGCAAACATTGGATTGATGGGGATTGTTGACATATTATTTATAAACATGTACTTAAGGTCTATGCCAATTTTCAGTTCTATGCAAATTATCAAATTTTGACAGGATTATTTTGACCGGACTAGTGTGGCTTAGTGGCCAGGGAACATGTATATAATAAAATTCTGCTATGTATTCTAAGTTTGCCACTACAACAACAAATAATATTTGTAAAGGCACTGATTACACTGTTCAAGAATATTTACAGGATAAAGATATATGGAATTAATATCTATTGAATGTAATGCAGGATAGCTGCCAATTTATATAATAATTTATTTAAACTGGCTGGGAGCTGGCTCTTCTCAGCACAACTGCCTTCTGAACTGGTGGTACCTTTTTTATATGTTCATTCAATAATTCAAAATTGCTTACAATAGTCTATTTGAATAAAGAATATTTTTAATTTGAAAAATATCTTTTTATTAATTTTTTTATTTGTGAAAAATAAGGAATGGAAAAAATTCTACCTGCCTACCCTGCTAAATTCTACCTGCCTGCCCTGCTAAAGCATAAAGCTGAAACATAATGATAATATTATATTAGATACTTACCAAAAGAGCTAGTAGGTCTAAAGAATCATCAAAACATATCTGCAAATCAGCAATTTCTCCTGGAACTTTTGTTTCACCAACAATTATTTGTGATTCCAAAGAGTAAAAAAATATTGATCCTGACTGAAATTTGTAATTTATATTTTAATCCAAAGAACATGTAAAGAACAATAAAGGCATATTTGGCATGTTTGGCATATCATTATAATAACAGTATAAATTATTTTCAATAATTACCTTTGAGCCAATAATGACAATGTTTTCCGATTCCTTGGTAAGCCACCAAACAACAGAAATAGGTTGAGGTATCTCAGGTAAAGGTAAAACTGTGACACTTGAAAGTGACCATTTGCAGTCAAATGTGTTTTGAGGTATAAACCGGGGCAAAAAAGGAACAAGCAAAACTTTTTGATCGCTCACAATCAATACCCAAGTACCACTTGGTTCAAAACACATACAAAAAACTGGATTATCCAAGGAATCCCAATCAAATACATTATCAAATCTTTCAGATTGAGAGTTGATATATAAAAACACAAGTTCCTTGTTGCTTGACAAAGCCAAAAATTTATTTAAGCCAACCTCGTAAAAGCTGTGTGTAACAATGTCAAGTTGAACTAAAACATCTAATTTGAATAAACCAGAAAAATCTAAATTTTCACTTTGTTGTGACATTATTTGTAGTTTTCGTAGAATTCTTTTCCCACAAATATTTTAATAATTTTCATTTAAAAAAATCATAGCACTGTATTTATTTTTATTGGGAGAATTGCTCAATGCGCATCTGCAATATGCAGTTTTCAAAGAAGACAGTCTCCGTTTAAGGCTTAACAGCTGACTTCTATCATCATTCATCTGCCACTGTCATAAACTTATTTATGTTTTTTTCTGTTTATTCAAATCTGAATTTAAAATTAGGCTTTTGCCTTAAAGTGGGGTGGATAGAAATGTTTTTAAGTATTTTATTAATGCTGATGACTTTAAATATAAAACAATCTGCATAGAAGTATGAGTCGAAACTGCCACACAGTGAAAATATTTATACCTTTATATATTTTAAAATACAAAAATATAAGTCATTTAAATTTAGCCTATAATAAAAAATATTAGGGCTGTTACTTACTCGATATGTGTTTGTGAATATTATTGCTTGTAGAACAAATTCATTGTAAATTGAATTTGGTTTTATTTATTTTAATCATAATCAAAATTATAATAATAAAAAATAGTTTCAGTCGGCTTTAATTACTTTTAGTTACATAATATCATGATCCATCAAAGGATTGAAAATATCAGTATTATTAGTGTAATGACATTCACCAATAGATAATCCTTGCTTGAATAACCAATAGTAACTTCTTACCAAGCACATACGTTTGATCCACTGTGGTCGAGGGCTGGTTATGTCTGCTATTGCCTATTTTGTACTATGACAATAGAATAATAGCTGTAGCCATTTAGTTAAGTTAGTAGTTATTTAAATTTATCTTTAAACATTTGGAGAAGCTTTTGAACTGTCTTTGTATTTAACAAATTGATAAACAATAATAGTATGACAAGAAACCTTCCCACAGGATTTTTAAAAAGCATATCATCAGCATTGCTGACTTCAAAAATACTCTGATCTTGAGTACCGTCATTCTTCCAGAGTTAAATCTCGAGGTAGGTATGACATAAGTGCTGCCTGGGCGGTGCAGTGTGTGGAGGAGAATATCTATAAGTCAGTAGGTGTCTGTTTTTTTTTAATGAACTTCATTTTTAAGGATGATATATGAGAGTAGAATAGATTACAGCAGTAAATAAAAATATCAATGACAATCGATGTGCTAAAATTAGGAGAATGCAATTTAAGAAACATCTTTGCGCTGCTAAAGCTTCCGTGGATTCGTCCGATGCACCATCGGAGAATAAAGTTCTGCATGCACCCAAAAAAAAAGCACTACGTTAGATAACGTCGTTTCATGGCAATATTTAAAATTTAAAAACTCGAGCGATTAATGACATTATTTTTATAAACTTTTTTTGCGACTGATGTTACACTTAAATTATAAGCGCACTATTAATTTTTTTAAGTATAAACCCATTTTATTGAAAGTAGTAAAAAAAATACTTTAATTACTAATATTTTTGCACAGTAATTAGCTACGAATACGCTAAAAAAGCATGTAGAATTAAATTTTTTAAAGGTTTATTCTTAAAATATATTTTTGTAAACACTTAATCATTAAACTTGTCCAGACTACTTCTTTATTATTTAGTTAAGTATTTAATGTAATATTCATCTTCTTAAAATAGTTAACTATTAAAAAATCTAAATTAAATTAAATCAGCTTCACGCTGTATCCCGCACACAGCAGGGTAGGCAGAGGGAACCTAGTGTTAAGACACACCGTTCCTCATTTTCCGCGGAGTTCTGGAGGCATTGCGTGTTGAGTGGCGGAACTCAACGCCGCACTTTGCCTCGACACCAGAGCGCAGAAATGAAAATATAAATGTAAGTAAATATTTTATCTCCTCGAGTGGGGATCGAACCCACAACCAGTTGATTTTACAGTCACACTCTGTGCCCCTGAGCCACGACTGGCCTCTAATTATGAGTTACTATTAATGACTATTAATGAGTTCACATAAGTAAATAAAAATTTGTGCGTTTCGGAGAACTGCCAAATTATTATAAAATTAATTAAAAGTGATTGTGATACGAATTTTCTAGGCAACCCTATTGTAATCTATTCTACTAGCATTCTTAAAAATAAATTTCATTATACATGCAGATTTGTGCAATGGGATCTCAACTTAATACGTCACCAGCCATTATGATAGAACAAAATAAAAAATATTTAATAATTTTACATAAAAAAAAGAATAAAATCAATATTAAAGATTAATAATAAAGATTTACTAACGCAAATAATTGTATATTTTGATATAAAAAATCTTTTGCGGTTTTGTATCCAAAACCAAAAAGTTTGATGTCGTGGCGTGAATAGACATATCCACTCCGCGACTTCTATTCACCCCAGTTTACCCCAGTATGTATTTATTTTTAATGACAAACTATATATCTGAGTTTTGTATTTATAATGGCAAAATTTTAACAACACATGTGAAAATAATTTACAAAGATACAAAGATCAACCATAATTTTATTATCTATTATGATAGCTTGTATCACTGTCTGTAATCTGTAACTGGATGTGTATTTATATTTTGTTATTTGAATATGATAATGATAAGTTGAATTCGTTTGACTAATCGCTAATTCGCTAGACAATAATACTTAAATTAGAATTTAAAAAATGTTTATATTTAATCGGCAAATGTATATGCTTAAAATATCTTTATAAATCTCTGGACTTTTTAAGAGTTAATTTTGATATAACAGTTAATATTGCAATGTGATGAATATAAATGTTATGTAAGCTTTGTAAAATATTTATTTTCATTTATATAATACAATCGCTATATAAAATTATTGTAATGATTTAGATATTTCAGATATTTAGTGTTAAAATATAAAAAAATAAAAGACAATGAAGTCGTCTTTTCATAGGGGAGTGCATTTTCTCTTTAAAAAAAATTTATTATTGACAAACAGTATTACATCTGGAGGATTTATGGCAATGGGTGATTTGATTCAACAAGAAATTGAAGTACAATCTAAAATACTGCCTACCAGATATGATTGGGCTAGAGCAGGTATCATACTTAAGATACATATTATATTTTATATTTTTAATGTAAAATGTAACATATGTTTTATTGTAACTCATTAAAATTTCAGCTAGAATGTTTATTGTTGGTACAGTGATGGGACCATTACATCATTATTATTATATTTATTTGGATAAGTTTCTACCTCAAGTAAATGTAAAAACAGTAATGAAAAAAATTATGGGTGATCAGTTTTTTGCATCACCTGCAACCATTGTTTGTTTTTTCTATGGAATGGGGGCATTAGAAAAGAAATCTTTTGAACAATGCACAAACGAGTTAAAAGAAAAGTTCAAATATGTATATTTGGTATGTATCAATTGGCAATATGGAAATTATGTGCAGTTACAACATAAATTATAACAATAATTAAGTATAATATTATATTGTTTTAGGGTGACTGTCTGTTTTGGCCTCCAGTACAATTTGTTAATTTCTATTATTTACCTACACACTACAGGGTATTTTATATAAACTTTGCAACTATGGTTTTTGATGTATTTCTTTCATATATGAAACATCATGATCAACACAAAAAATCTCTATAATTCAATTGTCATTCCTTTGTTATGTAGTTATAAAAAATGTTAGTGACAGATATAATTTATTTATATTTATTTAAATTGTTTTATTTTTAATTTTTTGAATACGGATTTGCTAGATTTCAAAGATAAAACCTTTAAAATAATTTACACTGAATGTACATTTCAGTTCAGTTCTTAATTTATGGCACTTTGAGTGTGCTAGTTGAGCACTATTCACTTCGCCAGACACTGAATATAACTGAGTCAAATAAATATGTGACTTACTAGCTGCTCTCAATTATATGGCTTCAGTATATATTATAGCTGTACTGCAAAAGAGATTGCCAGTTTATATATGTAGATATGAGATATTTGATTGTAAGATAGATTTGAATTTAAAAGTAGAAAATATTAATGAATATTTAAAAAATACACACAAACATACTTAGTGTACATATTCAATTTAATAATTTAAGGAAAGTATATTTTAAAAGTTGAGGCCGGTCGTGGCGCAGCAGCACGAGGTGTGACTGCAAAACTGACTGGTTGTGGGTTCGATCCCCACTCGAGGAGATGAAATATTTACTTAAATTTATATTTCCATTTCGCTCTGGTGTCGAGGTTAAGCGCAGCGTTGAGTTCTGCCATTCAACACGCAATGCCTCCAGAATTCGGCAGAAAGTGGGGACAAAGTGTCTTAACACTAGGTTCCCTCTGCCTACCTTGTTGTGTGTGGGATACAGCGTGAAGCTGATATACTTATATACTGTACACCAAAACGCTACAGTCTCTGCTACCTCTTTCACTTCATCTACTTTCTTATATACTGTACACCAAAACGCTACAGTCTCTGCTACCTCTTTCACTTCATCTACTTTCATTAACCTTGTGAAAATAATAGTCCACAATCAAATAGGAGTAAAACAATGGTTCTGGTACTTGAAAGAAATTAAGAAAGGACAGAATGCAAGATCAGCGTAAATTCAAAAATATTAGGGCAAGTGAATGAAGTGGTATATCTGAGAAGTTAGAAGTATGTTTAGTAGAGATGGAAGATAGTAAAATGGATAAAAAGCATACCAGTAACAGAGTTAGCGGTGCCTTAGCTTCATTGGTGAGACTCAGCCCGAAATGTATGTATTATAGAAGTAGAATGCTGTGGACATGGAATCTCTTCATAGGATATAGAGTCAGTTTAACTGACAAAATCCTCAATGAATAAATACAGAGAATGTCAGGTTTATTTATACTAACAAGGGCACACACAGTCGTGGTGAAAATGAAGAAAAATATTTTCAGGTCATGTAAAATGTACATGTACAAAGAGTTTGATGGGTGTCGATCAGACTTATGCAGAACTCATAGCGTTTGGCTCTCCAGTGGCTATTCCTATTCCGGTAGATAGGATTAAGCATAAAACTAAAAAAAAAATCGTCTGTGTACAAAACCCTGCACGAAACTTACCAATTAACTTTTTGGCTCAAAATTACAAATTATGTTAAGAAATTGCTAAATAATTACGAGATAAAAAAATAATCATATGATTAGGATCACATTTGCGGATAAGTTTGAATGTGTGGACGTGTAACCGTAATTACACCGGGACATACTGGTTGTACGTCCCGGTGTAATCCCAAGGACAATACATAGAGGGGACTTTACTACGAGACAAACCATTTATTTTACAGTGACGAACGAATCAGCCGATGCCCTGCCTCCCACTAGATGTGCCCTGAGCTCAAATCAGGGTAGAAGACGTAGACGTGACCCGTTTTGAACGGGTTGTTTTTGGGTTGAATATCCTGGTGTCCCAAAATAAAACATGTCATCGGGACGTACAAATGTGCCGTTTTTTTGAAAAGACATCTAAAAATGTCGAAACATTCTCTTTAGCTTCACGCTTTATCCCGCATACAGCAGGGTAGGCAGAGGGAACCTAGTGTTAAGATACTTCGTTCCCCACTTTCCGCCGAATTCTGGAAGCATTGAGTGTTGAGTGGCGGAACACCAGAGCGATGAAATGAAAATTTAAATAAATATTTTATTTCCTCGAGTGGGGATCGAACCCACAACCAGCCGTCACACTTTGTGCCCCTTTTTAACTAAATCAAAATACATATTATAATGTCCGGGAAATTACGGACGTATGAGTATGGCAATCTTAAGCACAATATAATTTGATCCCGCCATTTGTTTTAAATTTGGCGAATTGACAGTTGAACTTAGGTTAGGGCTTGCAATCCCGCAGCCAGAACTCAATCTCGGTATTGCGGGACTGGAAATTTTCAATCCCGTGGGGTCCCGTCGTTTGCGGGATCCCACATATAGAAAATTGTATTACTAATATAACGCAACTAAATCAATGATTAAGCAACATAACTTCACTTTTACTCAAGTATTACTATTGCTTGGTTGGTTCAACTTGTATCAGAAACGTACATAGAGCTAGTACTACAGAAAAATTTACGGCACAAGCCAAACAGTTTTGATTTCTTCGACTTTTTATGACAAAATCACAGAGTAAGAACATAGCAACAGTATATTGTACTTGTAAAATAACACCAATTAAATTGTTAACATTTTTTCATTGGAAATCTTCATTTATTTTATTATAAGACAACTTATATTCGCCCTAATACATTCTGTCTCAGTTTGATTATATTTTATTTGTATTTTTTTTTTGGAAAACAGTACATTCAATACTAACTTATAATACACAAGATTTTTAACTTACGCAGTAACTAAAGAAGTCGATAAATCTAAAGAACAACAATTAATGCAAGTACGCTTTGCCTCGATACCAAAGCGGGGAAATTGAAATATTAAATATATCATTCCCTTGAGCGAAAATTGGACCCACAGGCTTCGCTTTTAAAGTCGCGCGCTTGGGGCACAAGCCACGACGGCCTCGATTATTTTTATTATTATATACATTATAATTTATGAAAGTGGGTACTTTGTGGAGGGCCAAATAGTGGTGACGGTTTACATCTACATTTCGAAGAAAACAGGCGGTGAATGGAAAAGGCATGATATGATAAGGACAAAGTTGTAGTAATTTTTATTAGCTTTACGTATCCCACATCTACACGCACATACCAGCTACCCAACTATGTGAGCCTCTGTCTAACCAGGCACAGGAAACCTGTAAACCTAGTAATAAGACACTCCATTCTCCATTTTATTCATTTTTTAAGGATCAATCTGTCACAATAATATCCAAATAAATTATAACACAATTCTGTTAAAATTACGATGATTATGTAAAGTTATGTACATAAAGTCTATAGTTGTAGCAAAATATAAAAAACTGAGGAAACAAATACTGTTGTTGGATGTGGTATTTGTTAATATATTTTATGTTCAGTTGCTTGTATAGTTCAAGCTGAAATTACAATTAAATAAAAATATATGACACTCAAATTAAAAAAACTTTGTTTATTTAATAAAAAACAGACCTTGAGAGAGTTTTCCTTAACTTATTCTAGTAAAATAAAACAACTTTTCCAAATTTTACTTTTAAATTGATATAAATAAATTTCTCTTTAAAAATCTAGCATAAATTTTGTTACTTTATTTATCTAAGATAAGCTAACCCCAACACATCGTCCAATCATCTTTTCTTGTTTGTAATTTAACTATAATTCTGTATAAAGCTAATGCAGGACCCAAGGGAAGTCCGAGACCTCTCACAATGTCAGCTCTACGTGCCATACTCAAAGCTTGTCCATCAAATTCCTAAAAAAAAAATTGTAGCTTTACACTGTGTTCCGCATATAGCAGGGTCGACAAAGGGAACTCAGTGTTACTCTGTTCAACATTACCCGCCTAATTTTTGCGACACTGCATGTTGAACACCGTGTTTGGTCTCAACACCGTGTTTTGTCTTCTTACCTGAGTGAGGAAATTTAAATAATTCTATCTCACGATTAGGAATCGAACCTACATCCGTGTTGGCAGTGACTTAGTGCAGCTGCGCCATGACGACCTCATTATAAGTTAGCTACAGTAATATGACATATTTATGTCAGTATAGAAGTATTACATATTAAGCAAAAATATTTTTAGATATACTTCATTACGTATTTAAAGAACCTTTTCAGTCACTTAACGCTCTTTTCCGCAACGAAAGATTGGTAAAGAGGCCTGTTGTTGCAAAACACCATACAACACATTTCCCCAAATTTTCATGATGTTGAGTGGAAGAATATAACACCTTTGAAGCTTTATACATTAGAGTGGGGAAGTAAAAACAATTTAAATATAATAATTCAGAGAATGACCAAACTCTTTCTTTCTTATCCTCAAACAGGAGGATCAAATAGTCACATTCACACTTAGACACTGGCCATGAGGGCCTCCAAAAGAAAAATAACAAAATATAAATACTACAAACCTGTTCTCGTAATATAGGAGCAGCTTCAGGCAAATGCTCACTAAAATATTCATATACATCATCTACATTCCAATTACTGACATCAGGTATATTTGGGTCTATAGGTACATCTGATAATTTAGTAGGAGCTCTATCTAATTCATGGGGTTTAAGGAATGGATCTGTTGGTGAGCCTTTTGTGCTATAATCTATTGAACTTGGTACAATCGCTGGAGACCCTACAACTGTAGGTCGAGACTCCAAACAATTGTTACACTCCCATTGATCCCATGCCTTGAGTCGTTCTGGTATTCGTGGTGAATGACATAACGCATGATATGCATCAGAGCATATACTACATACAGTCAATATACCCTGTAATAAAGTTATTTATTATTATTTATTTTCAGCTTCATGCATGAAGTAGGTTAGGCGGGGGAGCCTAGAGGGAGACATTCCACTCCCTACTTTCCGGCGAATTATGAAGGCATTGCGTGTTGAGTGGCGGGACACAACACCACACTTTGCCTCAACACCAAAGCTAAGAAATTAATATATTAAACATTTTATTTCCACAAGTGGGAATCAAACCCACAATATTTCGCGTTTATAGTCACACACTTGTGCCCCTGCCCCACAACTAAGTTAAAGGTATATATAAATTTAATATGTTAATCAAGCAGTATATTAAGTTAAATTGTAGATAATTATTTACATAAATTAAATATAAAAAGCAAAAAGGAATGTGTTATAACAATTTAGGAAATATTTTTAAACTATTTATAACAATTTAGGAAACATTTTTAATACTCACAGCATCATTTGTTTCACAGCAAACCACACAAGTTTTACAATGTGGACACTGCCAAGTGTTATCAGGCCTTGGCTTTAAAATTCCAGAGCCTGATTGAAGGCAGCTTAAATGTGCTTTATTATTGCAATCCCGACATTCCACTAATCTATCATTAGATCCTCTAGGTTTTTGTACTAAGCAAACAGAGCACACTCCAGAAGTTTCGTGACTTATTGGCTCCTCATGATCCATCTCGTCTCCGCTCCCATCGAACGATTGTTGGCTTTCAGATAGAGGAATGTCTTCTTTATCTTTTCCATTAAGCTCATTTTGTTCATTTAACATTCTTTTCCTAATTGTACTTTTATTTAGAGAGCCAACGGGTCGCCCTCTTTTACGTTTACTTGGAACATTATTATCTGATGGATCAAATACTTTCTTAGCCATTTTGCGTCTTTCTCCCACTCTGACTCCGGTACTGTGAGAGTTACTATTTACACTATTACAAGATGTACCGCCACCTCTAGATTTTTTTGGCCTACCTCTTGTACGCTGGGGTGAGGATCTACATGATGAATTGGCTGAAGATGTCATCTAAAAATATGTTATAAGTTAGCAACAGAATGAAATAACAACTGTAGTTTTAATAATAAAAAAATAATAAATAGTAATTTTAATAATAAATAATAATAATATAAACATTTCAAAAAAAAAAAAATATAAAAGATTTTAAGCATAAGTAATATATCCTTTTGTACTTTAAGTATTTTTTTCAATCTCTATAAAAAACATTTTATATTAGAAAAAAAAATCAATATTATTACCTTCGTATTAGAATCGGTATATTCAAACTTAAAACTGTCAGAGCTATCTCCATCATGGTCAGCGGGACCAAGAGCCAAAGCACCATTGGGTAATTTTACTAAGCTTCCAGATAAAAGTTCTTTGTTGATAATTGTTTCTAATTGCTTTTTACTATACTTAGATTCTTGTGAGGCAGCAACTTTAACAAGTTCATCAAATGCTATGCCATTTTCTAAGTAACTTTGATCTTGATATATTAAAGTAGCAATAGCTGATGTAATTATTCGTCGCTCACTTGTTGCAACTGAAGCACTCATTTCTGAAAATTTTATATTTTATTATTCCTAGTTTATTTATTTTTTTTTAAATCAAAATATTACTTACTATGATTTTGTGATGATTTTTTTCGCCACTTAGCTGCGTTTCTGTAGCTTACATTATCTTTATAGTCGACTTTGTATATACTTTTTTCTTTAAGACACCGTTTAAGATCTGCCTTTGTATCTTTCGGTGATACTTTATAGCATTTGAGCATAAACTTGCAAATTCTGTTTATATCTGGTCTAGATTTTCGAGAACGTAAATGATCAATTGCTGCCAAAATTTGATTTTTATACTTTATCTCTGACATTTCTGAAAAGGAAATAAGTTTGTATTTTAATAATTAATAATTTATGTAGGCAAAGCAGGATAACTTTAATGAAAATAATTAATACCTGAGCAAATACATGCCGACAAATTTAAATATATTGTCGAAACAGATACTTAATTATCAGTAGCATATATAAAATAAATAACAAAAAATAAACCTTAAAATAAAAGTTGTAAGCAAAAAGTATTGAAGTACAGAAACTCGCTCTCGACGAGTATACAAACGTCTAACTCTAAACTGCTTACTGCACACTACTACTTGCGCCCCGTAAGTATACTACGTATGTATGTAGTAAAATAGTCTATGCTATATTATATATGTATTGTAATATAATCTACTTGATGACTCCTAATATACCATTAATATTTTATTACTAGTGAATATTCAAACTATAAGTATTTAACTCATCAACGTATTTTTTTTTATCTTTTAGGTACCTACTATGTAATACCGCAAAAGAAAACTGGGTACGGTACGGTACTGCGCTGTACTGTACCGTACCCTAACTATTTTAACCAAAGTTTTAATAGTGCGGTTCAATTGTTATATCTGTTCCATTAATTCAGTTTATTTATATACATTTAACGTCTTTGTGACATAACTTTGTTTTGACAGTTTTCAAAAAGGGTTGGAGGTTAGAAACTTATTTTAATAGTATTAAATTTAAAAACATTCATAAAAGAATTACATTCAATCAATAAATGTATGGCTTTCCTCTTAATTTGTTAATAATTTGAATTGTCTAATATTGGTGGAAACATGTCATTATTATGCCTTTTTACATCAGGCATAAAAATAAACAATGCTTTTATAGTGAGAGCTCTTTTCTATTCATCTCAACCACAGTATGAAACTGGAAAAAAATTGGGAAAAGTAGTGAATGTTGCTATTATTGGTGCACCAAATGCTGGGAAAAGCACTTTAATTAACAAAATCTTGGACCGAAAGGTTTGTACACTTAATTAATTAAGGTATCTTTATAAAAAAAATACAAATACGCCATTTCTAAGTAGGATTTTAATTGTAAATTCTTTTAACTAAAATATCAAATATTTCATTTCGTCAAGTGGGGATCGAACCCTTGTTCGTCCACCATTGTGCCCTTGGGTCAGAACTAGCCTCATTTTAATTTATAATACAATCTTGGGAATTCTGGGTTTTAATTCCAAAAATTTTTTTATTTTATGTGTTAAATCTCTATTTATAAGGCTAAGCTATTTAACACCATGTTAATTACTCGGAAGAAGTCCACTGTACTTGTGGTCAGAATTATGAAGGGAACTTAGAATTTGTCATAAACTACTTATAATAATTTCCAATCAACCAAGACAAAAGTCAAAAGCTAGTAATTAATATTATTTTTACAGATATGTGCTGCCTCCAATAAAGTCCATACAACAACAAAATTGACAAGAGCTATTGCTTATGAGAATGATACTCAAATTATATTTTTAGACACTCCCGGCATTGTAACTGAAAAGGAACAGAAAAAGTAAATATCATTTATTTTTAAAATGCAATTTACTATGTATCTTATTGCCTAGCTTTATACTTCCTCTGTCTTTGTATAGATAGTATAAAGTGATAGTAAAAAGAACTATATTTTAATCAATATGATAAACACTTAATTAATATTACTGTGGTTATATGTATTACAGTCCTATTCCATGTAATATAATATATATACATTTCATATATATTTTTTATTTTTATATAATCATATAAATTTTTATATGTATGTTTATGATATATGCCTTACATCATTTTACTTTATTGGATTCATACTTGTATACTGTTTTTTATTTTTTTTACTGCACTGCTGTCTGTCACAGTATTTTGTGTATAGTTGATATATTTCCAGGCACATTTTGGAAGAGATCTTTCCTAAGGAAAAGTCCACTGTTGTAAGCAAATGTGCTTTTTTTTATATATGTAGTTACTTATTTAGAGAAATAAAAAATATTATATTAATATTTTAGATACAAACTACCAGAATCAATGCTTGCAGCATGTCACAAAAGTTTAAGATGTGCAGATGTCATAGGTGTAGTGCATGATATATCAAATAAATGGTCGAAACAGGCGCTCCACCATGATGTCATTAATATGTTAGAAATTGTTCAAGACATACCCAGTTTCTTGATAATCAATAAGGTAAATTTAATAATCCAAAACTTTTAAATGTAATGAATATGATTCAACCGTAAATTTTTAATTTTTTTGTAACATTCAGTATATTCTGCATATAGCGATTTAGGTAATGAAAACCTACTTATAAGACACTGTGTTCACCATTTTTCTTCCAATTTTTGAAACTTTACTTGATACAGGAATGAGGAAATGAAAATATTTCATTCTCCCTACAATCCATAATGGGAATTGAACCCACAACCTCAAGTTCACAAAAAAAAAGTATATATTATGTTAATAAACTATAATTTATACTTTTTAGAAAACATAAAAAATTTTTAACATAGTGGAATTTGAACCCGTATTGCTAATCCATATGTTCTGATCAAGCTACATTTTTCTAGCAACACTTTAAAAATGTTTAAAAAAACTTTAAAATTGTTATAATATATTTATTTTTCCACATCTTCAGGTAGATATGTTAAAGTCTAAGAAGCAGTTGTTGGATGTGATTAGAAATCTTACAAACGGAATGATAGCTGGGAAGCCAATACCACGTTCTAAACATGTTAAAACAACACAACAGAACGGTTTTAATCACTTTTCGGATGTATTCATAGTATCAGCGCTAAATGGTGATGGTGTGTCTGATATAAAGGTATATTAGATAAAATATTGTGTATATAATTTTATTCAAGGCGAGTTCAAACCCAACACAGGTGCATGATTTATTTTCCAAAGTTCGAAAGTTTTGTAGAAAAAATCTATAGCACTTTTCTGCAGGGTGGAAGTGTCAGCGCTACTTTTACGGGGACAGCATATAAGGTAAAATATTTTAAACCCATACCTAAAGAAATTAATCAAGATACCTCAATAGTTTAGACGTAGGATTATTTTTTCATTTCACGATGTTTATCCAGTATTTCGTGTGACACACATACAGATACTACTATAAAAATACTACTAAAGGTTAAACAACTTTGAACTTTGCTGCCAATACCTACGACTCGATTTCGGAATGAGGCTTAGGCGGCGGTTTCCCTTTGATAGGTTTATGTGTGCTTGCGTCGTTCTTGACAAATGGCGATTTATATGACAACAATAATTTTATTGTTTATTTTATTTGAATAAAACACTTTCATTTTTGCGAAACAAAATAATTGTATTAGGCTTTTATAGAGTAGTTAAAACATTTAAAGTGGTGCTGACACTTCCATCCTGTATATGCCATTGGATCATTTGTTATTGAAGCCAGCCTGCATCTTTAGTAGAAGAGCCCATGAGCTTAGGAGGGCTCCTAAGCTCATGGAGGTCTTGAATATCTCATACATTATGGAGCCTCGAGGTAAATTGATTCTCAAATTTGTTGTCTCTATTTGTGGCATCGTTACTGCTTGCTGCTTAACCTGGTCACAATAACTGTGGACAAATTTCAATAACTGTTGATTGATCTCAATTTGAGAGTTTCTTTTGGCTATACATTGATCTGTCTCTCAATTTAATTACAAACAGAAATGTTGTTACCTTTACGTATATTTATATAATGTATGCCTAACGTGACCATTCTTTTTTTGGACTTTAAATAGTATACCGGTTTTTTTCGTTAATTACCATATTTTTGAATGTTTAATTATTGTATTAAAAAGTAACATTTGACTATTTTATGTAGAAAGCGACAGTTTACTTATGTTTTTGGTATCATGCTATTGGTTTTTTTTCCATTTTTCACGTTTCTACATGTACAAGGAAAGTATGAGACCCAAAGGAAGCTTTACTCACTTAAACTTATTATTTTATTATATCCAAATTATATAAAATATTTACATTAATTCCTGAAAACATTCTGAGCTACATTACTGTAAAGTTTCATCTAAATCCATTCGGGTCGATTTCGTACCATGTGGAACAAACTTTCATATTTATTATACAATGTACTTTTCTTTTCAGGAATACCTAGTAAATAACGCTAAGCTTCGCAGTTTGCGTTATGATCCTTCAGATTGGTGTGATCAGTCACCTGAGGTACTAATAGAAGAAGCTGTAAGAGCAAAATTTATGGACTTCCTTCAGCAAGAAATCCCTTATAATTTGATTACTAAAATAGAATATTATGATGATGCTACAGAATTAGATAGAATTCTTTGTTCTGTGTCTGTAGAATGTCCATCAGAAAGATTAGTAAGATTAATTAGTGGATCTGGAGGAGGGAGATTACAACAAATAAAGTCAAATGTTAGAAATGATCTTATGGACATGTTCAAAAAAACTGTAGTAATTGATATTAAATTAGGAGTTAAAAATAAGTCCACAGCTGAAGAAATGTAAATGAAATATAAAATTATAGATAGACTTGTATATATACATATTTTGTTGTTATAAAACTGTAATAATAAAATACTTAAAATAAAAATGACTGCCTATTATTATAAAATAAAATTATTTGAGACCGTCGTGGCGCAGTGGCACCAGCGTGTGACTGTAAACGCGACGGTTGTGATGAACCCAATTCCCACTCGTGGAAATTATTATTTATTAAAATTTTATTTGTTTCACTCTTGTAACAAAAAGCGCGGCGTTTAGTTTTAGTAATTCGACGAAAAATGGGAAACGGAGGGAATTAACACCAAGTTCCCTTTGCCTCCTTCCTTGTGCTGTAAGCGGGATGCAGTGTGCAGCAAGTATAATATTTTTGTAAAGGTAAAAGCAAAAATACTCTTTTTTATACAAAATTAACTCAGTTTATGACTGATATTTCAGAAAATGTATAAAAATTTTGAACGTAGCGGGCCGCAAACCCGTATTTCTTGCAAACAGTCCAAATCGTTCAGAATTTACATATAGTGGAATATTATTTTGAAGAACCATAAAAAATTATGAGTGATGAGTGTTTAACAAAAGTTAAAGCCACTCAACTTGGTATGTCTCGAAATTTGATGAAAAACGGCGAACAGCTAAAAACATAGATGCATGAGCGCTACTAGTTTATGTATTTTAAAATGGAATATTTGTGTTTGTTGGAACTACAGACTAAGCAAACAATAGCGCAAGTTACGCGGATCTAGTTTTGGTACGCTTATACGCTTGCCAAGTTGCCAAGCGTCCACCAAAATAATTCATGTAAATGAGGTGTTTTTAAATACATATTTTAAAAATAATATGTCAAGTCTATAGTAAGAGCTAAAGTAACTTCGTTTTAAATAAGATTCAAAACGCATTAACTAAAAAACTAAAATATATTATATTGAAGTTCGATTACGTCACACTAGATGGCACTAATTATTCCACTAGAACTTAGAAGATATCAGATGAACTTGAAGCAAATTGAAATAGTTTTTATCATTATATTAAAGACGTTATATTAATTTCACATTTGAAATATTTTATTACTTTATTCATTATTTCTTTCTAATTTTTATTACCTAAAAATATTAGTATGGCTAAATGGCTTTTAGCTAATATTATCAGCAACTAAGGGACTATGCCTACTATGGCCCTGCTTTGCTAGCTGTAATGATAAAAGAATGAATTAGAAAAGTGACTTTAACTTTTCGTATTAGTATAAAGAAAGATTGATTAAAATTTTTTGTTAACTTCACTCCCTTGAAACACGACTTCTCTCTATTTTCTGAATTCCAAATGCGTATACTAAAATATTTTTCTTGAAAATTTTAGCGGTTAAGAAATATAATTAATAAAGACACCCGGGGGCGTATCATCACGAGTATATTTTCCATTTTGTATAAATTGTTACCATTGGTCCCCTGGGATTGATTCAGTAATGAGTTAGGTAATTTAACATTTTAAGTTGAAATTTAAAATTTCATTAAAACTGAATATAAAATACAGAAATATCCAGCTATAAATATATTTATTGCTCCCATAAATTATACGGCTATAAGGATAAAAATATAAAAGAAGACAATAATATGTTCGCAACAACTCCGGGCTTCGGATATGTTAAAACGGTTCGAAAGTAAAGCTTTTAAGCTCTCCAGTAACAATTACTCGCGTACTTTTAAAAATTCACGCTGTTTTCGAGGATGCGGTTTCGTCGGCCAGAAGTTTCAATGGTACGATTATGTAGATGGATTCCTATTTGTTCTTACCAAATTATAATCCTCGCTAATTTAAATTCAAATTATTTAGCATAAGTAATGTGGTATGTATTTTATGAACACATGTTTTTTATAATTTTATTATCTCTTATCTACCTTTATAATTACCTTATAACTTGAATTTATTAAATATTTACTACATTTCCTGTAGCATTTTTACTAGGTGATTCAGAAAAAAATCTGTAAAAAACCTCAACGAACATACAAAATTAATAATAAAAATGTTGAGATTTGTTTGTTTACACATAGTTGTGTTATATTGTAGTATAAATGCTGTATATTTAACATTTTTTATGGAGAAAGAAAAAGTAAACAAGCGTAAGGGTCACCTGACGGTGGTGACGGTAGGCCATTCCACGGTGGGTGGCATCTGGAAGGAAGTTCCCACGAAACCGCATAGTAGTGAAGTGCCACGTATCCAGATGGTGTGGACGGTATTTATGTTTGTGACGTACTGTGCGGTTTCCCCGTCCGGTGACGATGTCAAGACCAGTCCAGGCCATCAGCAATAAAGTCCATTCGAAAAAAAATGTGCGGTTAGAGAATTCGGCGTCAGGTAAAGTAGTTTCCCAGAACACTCCCCATAATCACAGATCATTGGGTCCCCAACGGCTCTTCGATGTATGCGATCTCATGGATCAAGCTGACACTGAGGTGCACTACTTCAGAGATGAGAACAGTACTCCATTTGAGGCCAAACCTGGGCCCAATACAAGGCAAATCGGTGTTTTGGCCTGAAATACTAAGTCTCGTTCTGCTGATGATCCCCTGTTTCTTTGAGGCCCACTTGGCCTTGCTTTCCAGATGATTGCGATGCTGGCAGTCGCTAAGGCCCTAAGTCCTGATACTGGGCGTGGCTATAAGGGAGAGAGTTTTGGAAGACTGGCGACACGATAACAGCGTCCACTGTGCACATCTGTATAGCAATGTAAGCGAGAATCCTCTAACATGTCATTGATATGCAGAAGAAACAGCGTAGAGGACAGCATGCAGCCTTGGGGGACGCCAGCGTTCACGGGCTGAGTTCTGAGCAAATATCGTCGACAGCGACCTTGATGCTGCACTGCTGTGAGAAAGCTGGCGGTCCACATGCATAAATTCTCAGAAAGCCCATAGGATGGAAATTTTGTAAGGAGCGTCCCATGCCACACTCGACTGCTGAACTGCCACGCCCTCTCACTTGCTTTGTTTTTGCACCAGAAGATCACCGGTTGAACGACCATGGCGGAGGCCATATTGTCGGTCTTTTTTAGAACTTATAAAAATTAAACGCGCCGGTTCAAAACGCCCGCTACGTTAAAATTTTTATAGAACGTAAAAAAAAGTAAAGACGCTGTACTTAAAAAACGTGTCTAAAACTATTAATGCGTGTTAAAATAGTTTATGTTCTACGATTATGAAAACATTTTAATTAGTAGTAGTCACAGTCAGTACATAAATTGTTGAGCTTCGAAACAACAGCGCACAAACAATTCTGTTTTAGTTTGTAAGTCAATGTATCCAGAGAAATTATAGTTTTAATTTTCTTATAAATTGAATTTATTATAACTGAAAACTATTATAACAGACGAGGTCGTCGTAGCGCAGGGGTGCGACTGTAACGCGACGGGTGTGGGTTCGATCCTTACTCGAGAAAATGAATTTTCATTTCTGCATCAGTGCGTTCTTTCTGCCATTCGACACGCAATGTCTTTAAAATTCGGCAGAATGTGGGAATGGGGTGGTTTAACACTAGGTTCCCTCTGCCTACCCTGCTATATGCGGGATACAGCGTGAAAATGATGTAAAAGATGTAACTAAAAACTGATGGCAAATATATTTAAGGTTGAAAAAATATTATGGTAATGTGATAATGATGCTTTGATATGATTATGGTAATGTTGAGATTGATGATGAGGTTTTAAATAGAAGCCCTGATAAATCACAACAAGTGAGAACTGAACCCAAAACAACCATGTGTATGACATTATTTTTTTTTGTGTATACGTTTAAAAAAAGAGCTTTTTGAAATAACGATCTCAAAAATTAGATGCTCTATTTACTTTTCGGCTTTTCATACTAAAACATGAATGTTGTAAACTTTTAGGATGTTCCATAAAAATTACATTTGGCTAAATTACATTTGAAGTTTAGCGGTGCTACGAAGGTGTTCTTTAATGCTTGGCTAAGTACATTGAAAGTTGGCACGGAAATCGTGTGCCCAAATTGGCATGGCTTTGCAGCATTAGGTACGAGTATATCAAATAACTTTTTTACTAGTTTCGAGATTTTTCTATACTATTATATATATTACATAATATAAGTCGCGTTGAATCGTAGGGTACGAGAATGCAACTGTAAACGCGACAGGTGCTGAGTTCGAATTCGAGGAAATTAAATATTAATTAGGATTGATACTGAAATGTCTTAATGGGAACGAAGTGTCCTAACCTTAGGTTCCTATTTCCGCCTACTCTGCTATGTGGGGGAAACAAAGTGAACTTAAGAAAACATTAAGGATTCGTGACACTGGTGCTGGGGTCCAAATGACTCATGGGTCTTAAGTTAAAGTAATGAAAGTGGAAATTCTTCAAATATCACGTGGTACCGTTTCTCATTTGTACTCTCTAAGTTTCTACCTACTTGTGACACCACGGGTTTCTTTACATTAAGATCCAGACCATTTTATTTTATATTTGGATTGGTACATTTTATTACGGACGTTTTTATGATATTGGCGAAGTTTTCAGTTTCAAAATACTCCCTTTTTCTCATTGCTTGCAAAAACTTTTTTGTGACAACCGTAAAAAATGAAATAGAAGTTGCTCTCGAGTTATTTTTGCAGGTTTTAAATATAAAGTTTGAATAATTTAAATGAAGCCCGGAATATAGTCTCTCAATCATTTTAAAATAATTATAATTAGTGAATATAACATTTTGTTATATTTATGTTATATTGATAATAGGTAAGTACTAAATTTTGTTTTGTAAGTAGGTACTCCTAATATTGACTTTAATTATAAAACACATTCTGTGTAAGTTTTTCTTCCGTTATTATTTATAGCAGATTTTCCTAGACGTTGGAAATGGTTAAGGTATAGTCATATTATGCATTAAAATTCTTATCTTTAAGATTCATGGTTGACTTCGGTCGTTTTATAGGTACAACCTTTTTTATAGTTTAGTGACGCACTTAGAAACTGCCTGACTGTAAGCGATTTTTAATAATTTTAATAGCTTGTTACCTGCTACGTAATTCATCTAAATTTAAGAGAATACGGAGATTATAGAGATATTTATAAATTGGCTGCTTGCCAAAATGCATGATTTAAAAATTACTACTTAATGATAGTAATGCCCTATTACTACCTCACTTAAAAAGATGCTAATGACAAAAAATAAACAACAAATTTAAATGCTATATGTGTGTACTAATGTAAAAAGATATTAGCAACGTAGATCTATCTCAATATTTATCTATCTATATCAGCATTGCGAGATATCTGGATTCCGGTGGGACATCCCAATTTTTTGCCCAAAATTTTAGTGTCTCGAACAGGCCAGACATAGTTTTCGTAAAGTATTCCACTTAGATAATAAATTCTTTTTTAATAACATTTTTTTGTAATAAGTAACTAACAGTTCCAGTGATAAATGTCCCGCTTTTCCCCTAGAAAATATTTGGCAACGCTATATCGTATATATGTATTAAAATCAAAAACTATATAAGCTATATCAAAACGTTTTCTCAAGTCTTCCTTTCATATCATGATAAATCTTAAAAATAGCGGTCCTCGGTAGCACATTACGTGGACACATCGCCGCCATATGGTGAAAATGATCTCGTATGTTATAGTTACAAGAGTTATTTATTGTTAGGTTCATATCAATCGTCATTCGTAAGCGACATACCACAACTGCGATAATTTTTGGTTACTGTATATACTCGTATAATTTTTGTTCTATATATATAATTTTTTGTTTGAATACTTAGAGGAAAATAGTTGGTAATTAAGTAGGTATCGTAGATCACGTGGTACCTCCACTTGATCTTCGAGTCACACTCCACTCAAGCTCATATAATTTTTTTTTCGACTTGACTTTATTGCTGTTGACCTGTGACGGTTTTGACAGCGTCACCGCGAAGGCGAGAGTAGCTCGCCCCTAAAGAAAAAGTACGCTTTGAGGGTGCACCTAAAGGGTTGGCCTGCGTAAGCTTATCAGGGGGGAGTTTGACGTATCGACTGAGATAGGACTGGCCTCGTTGCCTTTTACGGCGGCAGAGAGTGTGTCGTGGGACTGAGAAATAAATCCTATCTATGTACTAGTCGTTTGCGACTGTAATTGGGTCGTCGGAGTCTAGAAGGACGCTGCGAGGGTGTCGAAGAAGCAGGTGAGGTTGAGGAGCGGTACTGATACGCTTCGATAATGAGTGGGTTGAAGTGGGAATCTGCCCGCTCGTAGCAGCGCTTGGCTAGGCGTTTGCAGAATTCCTTGAGCCATTCTAATTCGAAATCTTTGTGTAGATCCACGTTGCGTACGTACCATGGGCATCCTTTCCGTGGACTTACAGTTATGAAGGGAGAAATTATAATACCAACAAAGGAAAAATCTGAAAAGTGAAAATTTATATTCTACAAGTGAAAGTTTATAAAAAAGTAAAGTGAAAAATTATATATTTATAATCAATAAGACTATCTATTAATTGATTGTTTTCTTTTATTGTCAATATTGGATATTCTAAAATTCATAAATTACATATTTTGACGATTAGGTTATTTACTACAATTACTAATATAAATAAAGCATTATATACCTCTCATCAGTAGCTAACTGATGTAATAGACACATGGGGTTTAGTTAGTATATAGTCGGAATTCTCACCTGCATTCTGTTCATTAGGGTTGGCAGATCAGCATTGTGTAGCGGCTTGATCAATTGCTTGTTGATTAGACACAATAGCTACCTATATTTGCTATTATAGTCCTTACACTCCCAATCATTGAAGCGATGTTACTATATAAATTATAGGGCAATTAACACTTAAATTGAGGCCGTCGTGGCGCAGGGGCAAATGTGTGCGACTGTAACGCGACGGTTGTGGGTTCGATCACCGCTCGAGAGAATGAATTAATATTTTCATTTCTTCGTTTCGCAAAAAGCCCGGCGTTGAGTTCTGATACTTAACACGCAATGCCTCAAAAAATACGGTGGTAAGTGGAAAACTAAACGCTGTGAGTGGGATACAGCGTGAAGCTGATTTTTTTTAATTAATTTAACACTTAAGCATATTACATTTCGGAACTAGCTATTTTTATATATTCCAAATGAAATCACGCCGCGCAAGTTTACATAAAAATCACCCAATTTGCTAGAAGTATCCTCACATTTAACACTAAGCTAAAAAATAAACAACATCAAAGCACTAAAGGGATTTTTGGGTAAACAATGTAGAATCAACGCGATAAATGTATCAGAAGGGAAATCTGTAAGGCGGAAGGTAAACATGTCTTGCTTCGAAAGGCTGCTAAGGGATGATTCACTGGGCTAGAAAATGTTAGTTGATTTTTGAATTTACCGGTTCAATGCCTCTTTCAACACGAGGGCGGCAGTCTCTGCTCAATTGTGTTTGAGAACTATAGCCTGTAAACAATGTTGCTCCGTATATACCTGTTATTTTATATATCGTTTTTGTATGCAATCTATTTTATTATATGGTGTATAATATTTCATAAGGCAAAGCGCGGCGTTGAGTTACGCCAGTCAACACGCAATGCTTTAAAAATATATATTTCATAGACTAATTAAGCGAATAAACCGATTCACAGAATAGTGACATGAATCGCTATATTTTAATTTGACGTAGACGATTAAGCGTAAACTGTCGAAAAATATATTAATTGAGGTAGTCTCTAGGTTGCCATTGGATTTAATCTTATCATTAAAGAAAGAAGAAGTATTTCATAAAATTTGTGGAAATTAACTTAGGTAATATCCTTTCATCGAGTAAACAAGAATAAATAATGAACAAAAAATGTAATAGTCCTTTCTATCTAATATGATTTAAAAAGTAATAATAACTATTTACCATTACAATATCCAACGCGAAGAAAAAATCGGTTCAAGAATTTACCTGTACATTACACATGAACATTTATGGCGTTTAGTTCCGATACTCATGCCTCAGGAATTAGGCGAGAAGTGGGGAATAGAAGTATCTTAAAGGGAACGCAGTGTCTTAACTAGGTTTCCTGGATCTCTCTGCCTACCTTGATTTGCGGGATACAATGTGAAGCTTAAGAAAACATGATTATTTTTTTTTGACAAATCAAACTGAAGCCACGATCCAGAGGCCAGTGCCTCTGGAGTTAGTTAGATTATGAATAACCTTTCATGTCACAATGCCCAAAAGACTAAATGTTTACTCGCCGTAAAATTATATTTAGTGAAAATAAGTAAAAATGTAAAACAAAAAATATTATAAATTTTACATAGACTTCTGCGAAATGTATATTATATCTATAATATATATTATTTCTGTGTTTACACCACAAATATGATGCAATAAGTTCTGCTGATATTAAAATGAAAGTCACCATTTTATATTATATTCACAAGCCTGTCGTTGCAATGTTCATCACCCTCGTGAAACTTGCCAATTGGATTATTCTCGTACCGTAGCTTAAGACGTATCTTTCGTATTCTTTCTTTGCCATTGAGGTCAAGAAAACCCTTTATCTTGTATTTATAGATAATAAAATTAAACTGTTACACTTTGTTTATCTCAGTATTTAGGTATCTTTAGATATGAATGAGGATTGTACTTGAGTGCTTGAAACAATAATAAGCAATATCAAAATTGAAAATTAAAATCAGCTTCAAGCTGTATGCCCTACTCTGTTACTCTATTATGTGCGGGTTGTGTGCCCGCACTTAACAGAGTGGGGCAGAGGAACCTAGTTCCCACTTTTCGCCGAATTCTGGAGGTATTGCGTGTTAAGTAGCGGAACCCAACGTCGCGCTTTTACTTCGACACCAGAGCGACGATATGGCAATATAACTTTAAATAAATATTTCATTACCTCGAGTGGTGATCGAACCCATAACAAGTCGGGTTTACAGTCACACAGTCGAAAAATTGCCGTTACCTTACCAAAATTTTTTTCAAATATATTATTAACTTATTCCGGACTTACTATATAATAAATTCTCAAAAAAAAAAATTCTGATTAAATTAATATCAAACAAGAGATGCGCAAGAGTTGAGAGTTAATCGTATTTTTTTGTGAAAAGTTGAATACTTTATACCTAATTTAAAGGTCATCATACAAGAGTACAATGCAAGTACCATCAACTTGGCCATTTAGCCGCTTGACCGCTGGCAAATAACGTAAAGATTGGGCAGGAAACCCTAAATTGGAGTGAAGTTTTCTCATTAATTTGATTACGTCGATCCCACGCCGACCCGTGTCACAAGTTACTTCATTAGTCACGCAACTTGCTGAAAGTAATCCTATCGAAGTACGCTCGGTAAAATTCGATTATTTTCAATTATTTTGACGATTTAACTATTGATTTTTTTTTAATTCTGTAAATTTATTTTAAAGAAAAGAAAATGTTTCACTATATGATAATTTTTTACTTAAAATATTATACAGGATGTAGCACTATTTTCTATTTGGCACAATCTCTGTTTTTAGCATCACGCTGTATCACACGTATGACAGTAAAATATTGTGTCAAGAAAGACCGGTCTCCACGTTACGCCTGACTTTGAGACTGCGTGAAATAAATGGAAATAAATCATCTGGGTGAAAGAAATGGAATTAAACCCAGGAACATCTTGTTTATTAGTCAGACTACTTATTTTTTTGATATTTTAACATAGTGCCTCATTTTATTCATAGTAAAATACTACAGTTATTGTAATACACAGTAGTAAAGCTATTTTATAACAAACAAGTCGCCTTTATAGGTCGTGGACTTATCCAATAGTAAGAAATAAGCTTTTGTGGGTATAATTGGGTTGATGACTTCTTCTGTTTTTAAATTTTTAATTGCCAGAAAAAATAAAATGATAAAATACGAAATGTTTCTATGTGAAAATATTTTTGGTTCATAAAGTTTTAATTGTTATAAAGTTTTCGGTAAACTTCAGTGAAATTGGTGTTGTCGGGCTATTTATTGTTAGTTTAAAAATAAGTTTTAACTTCATATTTATTTTGGTTTACCTATAAATATATGAAGAGATGAATTTGAATGATTTAGAAACTACCAAAACTAATATATATTTTGTGTAAATTTAATTGAAACAAAAAATATAATAGTTTTGTATGATCATAAAATTAATTTTAATAGGATACATTTCAAATATGACTTCTAATTTTACTTAGGTTTTTTTTATTTTCTATATTGTGTAAGGTGTTTGATGAAACAATAAATAAAAGCGACATCTATTAAAGAGAAACCATAGCAGTACTTATATATAAAAAAAATACAATCCTTGAATGTTTCACATAGTAGGTATAAGTAAGTGAATCTGATCCAGATTGAGAATTCAAAGTCATTAGCGTGGGCAACTTAATTGATGTTAGCAGAATGATTGATCACGTTGCTATGTTCTCCAGATCACTTGGAGTTAACGTCACCGCTCCATCTGGAACCTTTATCGTGACAGCTACGGATTTCTCTTAGATATATTAGTAAGTAGATACAAAGAAATTTAACAATTGAAAATTGTTGAATACTGTCAGATTGAAGTCCAATCAGTACTGATCTATTATTATTAAAAAAAAAATCAATGGTCTTATTTTCATAGTTGTGATTAGATTAGTGACTGTGTTTGCCTTATTTGGTATTCTATAATCATTCTACGTAAGGATTATTTCTTTAAAAACGTAAAAAATATATCTTTAAAGATATTAATTGTATATAAAAAAAGTAAGTATACGAGTCCACTATAGCAGGTCAAATATAAAAAGGAAACTTAAAGTGAAGCCAGTCGTGACACAGGAATACAAGCGTGCGTCTGTGAGCGCGAAGGCTTGTGGGTTCGATTCCCACTCTAGGAAAAGAAATATTAAATATTTTATTTTCCCTTCTCTGGTAACGAGGCAATGCGGCGTCGAGTTCACCACTCAACACGCAATGCCTCCAGAATTCGACGAAAAGTAGGAAACGGAAGTATTTTAATGAGAATGGAGTGTCTTAAAACTAGATTACCAGGTATCCTATATGCGGAAGCAGAATACAGCATGAAGTAAAAAAAAATAAAAATAAAATAATTTAAAAGCATGCAAAAGGAATTTACATACGCTAATGTAAGTACTTGTAAATTGTAAAAAGTAATCCCACTCGTTGACTACAACTTAACTAAACATAATAAAAACAAATTTCAAAAAAAAAATCATTAAGGATGTTTAAGTTATATTAATAGCGCAGCCTAAATATACTAGCTTATAATTAAATTTTGATTCAAGCTTAAGGACACTCTAAGAGTATATAATGCTGAGAGTTGTTAGTTATCGTTTAAGAGCTTAAAGTATGAAGCCCCTGTGGCTTGACTGCGTTGTTGGAGACAGACGACTTAATTAACTGTGCACAAGCATTATGTACATGTTGTTGATTGCAGGTGGTCTGAGGTATTAGCATTTCGTTATTACTCACAAATTTAAGACTGGAGTTTAGATTTTATGAAGCATAAATGTTACTGGAATTGGCTTTTTATAGAAACGTGTAAAAATGTGAACGTAGCGGGATTTGAACCCGCGCCTTTTGGAAACCGTCCAAGGTTACAAATTTTTATGTTTTAAAAAAAAAAAAAATTCGGTTAAGTGCGGAATAACACTTATTTAGAACTTATTCTTAAATGTTAAAACTTACATAGTCCTTATTACATAATATTCGGAAGTATGATTGATTAATATTTAATTAGCGTTCGGAAGCGATTACGCATATATACTTGTTTCGCCTGCTATTTGAAATACTTTACATCTATAGAAATTGTACCACACGAACAGAACAACATTACAGATAAGGGAAAAATAAAACAAGAATGTGAGAACACCAATGGCACATATTTTATTGTAATATATGTCGAGGCAATGCGCGGCGTTGAGTTCTCCACTCAACAATACCTCTAGAATTCGGCGGAAAGTGGGGAACTGCCTACCCTGCTGTGTGCGGGATACAGCGTGAATCTAATTTATTTGTACCTTCTGCCACCCTGCTACACGAGCACGAGCAGAGTAGGCAATGAAAAGCTAATATCGAAACGCTCCGTTCTCCGGCTTCCGTCCTGATTCGAGACATTGCATTTTTAGATCGTGAAAAATTAAAATAATTAATCCCACGAGTTGAGATCGAATCCACGACTATCGGGCTTACAGTCTACAGCACGCTGGCCTCATGACCTAATTCAATAATATATACCTTCCAATTCAAATAAATAGTTGTAGAGCTAAGCTCTTTATTCTGTATTGATCTGTCTTCAGAGACAATACAGTGCTATTGATATTTTATGGTTACATAGCAATTTATTTCCTTTCTATTTGAAATCCTAACCACGATAAAGAATGTACTTACACAAGTACAACTGTATTCAACTAAAAATAATGCTAAAAGGATTCTAAATCAGCATACCTTTGTGCATTTGGTTGTTTGTTTGACTGTTGTGTATTCTATTTTTTTAATTTGAGACATTAAATGTCTCCTTGGTTTGGTCAGATTAGATTAGATCTAGGTATTATCAATATATCCACATCACTGTATAAGGCTTGATGTTAGTAGAATGATTGATTTAATTACTAATATAGTAATAGTTCAATCATCACATCTTTATATCAGAAAGATGGCTTTGTAAAATTTCATTCGAAAATTGTGCTTCAGAATAATGTTATATTTTGTATAGCGTTTAAAACACTAATACTAAAACGTATGGTACACATTAGTTTTAAAAAACTACAAGATATTTATTTTTTTTATTATTGAAAATATAAAAAAAAATGCAACAGTTACTTTAGCCAAATTGCATTGGCTTTTAGCACTGTAAGTGTCCGCAGTGAATCGTTGATTGATTAGAGATCACTGGCGGCCGAATTTTAACAGAAATTGGCATCAGAGCCAAACTGAACCTATTAAGGATTAACGGGAATTTATAAATAGACCATTGGGTGTCACGTTTTTGTAACTAGAATTGATTTCTTTTATTTGGTTACATTATATATATTTTTTAGGAAATATCAAGTAATAATTAAAATTTTAAAAATTAAAAAAAATAAATTGTTAAATTATTGTTTTAAATATATAATTTTTGTAATTCTCTAAACCTATAGGTATCTAAATTGTAACTAGCTAACTATTTATACTAACGAACTACCAACTACTATAACATACAATATTTACATTGCACAGTATTTAGTATTAGAATAGACGAATAATTTAAAGTGACGTCCAATACTGTGCACACAATGAAAGGACATTGTAAATACAAAGATAATAGTATATGCATATAGATTGAACATCGAATAGACTAGTTTTGCAAGCCGTTGTAATACATAATAGCTATTTCCATATAGGTACGGCTCAATACAGTTACGTAAATGAACGTTAATAACGATTGGCGACACCCACTCGTTAGTCGGTGTAGTTTTCTTTATATATTTAGTGGGTTTTAATAAAATAACGTTCCTATATTTATCGGTATTTATTTATGATAACGACTACCTAATAAAAGCATTCAATACCGACTGAGCTAGCCGGGAGTGGACGTAGAATAAAATGTTGAATCAAGTCGGCATAAGAAACAAAAAATTAAAAATAGTAATCTTGCGCTTCACGCTGTATTCAGCTAGTAGCAGGATAGGCAGAGGGAGTTTAGTATTAATTAAGACACTCCGCTCCCTACTTTCTGTCGAATTCTGGAGGCATTGTGTGGCGGACTCAACGCCGCCGGGTCGAGGACCCCAGAGCGATGAAATGAAAATATTAAATTTCTTCGATTTTGAACTCACAATCTGTCGCGTTTACAGTTACAAGCTTGTGCCCCTGCGCCATAAAGTCTCTAAATTTTTAAAACAATTTTCTGTATCGATAACAAGATCTTTAAAATAAAAATAAATTAACAAAATATTTAAATATTTATAATAAATATTTTATACAACAACAACATAATAATAAATATTTTTCGTTAACAAAATCTTCTTATTGAATCCACTCTAATTTTCAAAATTATTAATGAATTGTTCGTGAGACCATCGACAGTCGCGGCACGTCGCGCCTTCCGCCTCCGGAATCACTTCGCTGCCCGCCCGCGGTGACAGTGACGTATTGCTGCGCATCTTTAACACCCGTGTAATGGATTTTGCCTGATGTAGGAGAAATTGTGGAATATTTCATAAATTGAATAAGTTACTACTAAGAAAGAATATTGTTTTTAAGTGTTTTGTATTTCATAAGAAAAAAAGACACAAAAGTATGCTTTGTTGTTCAATACACTGTCTGCTTGTCTGTCTGTTATGACCATTTATCTTAACATTGTGGAGATACCTCCACTAACTGAAATTAATACCAAATATCCTTAGGTCTCTTTCCAGGAGTACAGAAACAGTAAGCTTATTTTTTTACAACACAATCAAAATAAAACCTACCTAGAATCTATCCTAGAACTGGAAATTTACAGATATATCATAAAAAAATAATTACTAACTTATATTTGTAGTTTATTTTATACAAAATGAGCGTATACGTCCGCAAATTTAAGTTTGTCAACTTTATTCACAGCGTAATCAAAACCTATAGGCCCGTAAGAACTTACAGTACAAATAAGAGAAAATTTGAAAAATGGATATTTATATTTATATGTTAAAATCACGAAAAAATTTCTCTACAGATTTTGATAACAAGGAGAATTCAACATTAAGTGCATCAAAAACGATGTACTAACGCTCGTATCTTTCGTTGATATTGGCATAAAAGCTTAATTTTTCTGTGTCCCAAGCTACGTCCACGCAATCTTTATATCTTGTATCGACAGACAAACAGAGACACACAAACATACACACAACTGAGTAATCCTATAAGGTTTCCGTTTTCTTCTTTTGAAAGACGTGACCCAAAGTGATGGTTAATAATATTGGTAGATTTTCATATATTGTACTGTAATAAATTTTAAATTTACTTACTAGTTAATCATTAAATAGTAAATAATATGTAGTGTAACGTGTAGATAGTATTAAATCCTGTAAGTTATCGCTTTAAGCGACCGCATAAGTGCCTAACCTAACCTAGAAGACTAATAGCAGTCACTGTTACCTGAGGCAATTTGAGCGAAGGTAATAATGTAGTGTTATTTATTATATAACATTCTCTGTATCTAAATACAGCATCCATTTATCATTGTGATTGTTGAAATAAAATTGAATTTATGATTTATAGAGATATACATATTATATTATCTATTTGTATATTCCGAGTATTTCAGAAGTAGATGTTAAAAGTAATTTCGATTTATCGAGTTAAATCTTTCTTTCTGTTTTTAGGGATGCATTCACCACCTTTTAATGAACAATATGTACAGCCGAGTTACACATAATATACATGTAGGAAATAAAGATAGTAGGATAGTCAGGGTACAATTGTCGTATCGGACAAACATCAGAAGTGGATTGTGAGTATTACTAACGTTATCTACTTTTTGAATGATAAGTAGTTCGGAGCTGTGCCTGGGACTGGCGACCACAAGTATAGGGGCACCTTTACTGTAACAAACACTCGCCTTCACTGCTTCAGCTCAATATAATTATAAGTAAGTGTTAATCACATTCATAATTAAAATAATAATAGATTAATTAAAGAAACGAATTGGCTTTAATGCTGTTGACCTGCACTGGTCTTGACAGCGTCACCGGGCGGGACTCTTGAACAATGCCCGTGCGGTTTTTTATGGTTTGGTTTGGTTCTTTAATTATGGCGTTTCGAGCGTGCCAGCTAAGCACAAATCACTTCGCCAACGTCACGTTGTATGGAGAAGGAGGTTGTACGATAAAAAAGAGATAATTTTACACAGTAGGCGAATGCATGTTAAAAAAAGAATCATGTTAAAATTACCTTCACCTATAAAAAAAAAAACAAAACATCAATATATACATTATATACATAAGACAGAATGTTAATAATCAAAAAATATACAATACAAAGGTGTTAGCTTACAATTTAATATTGTTATTATCTAATAACGGCCTTTTATATAATCGTTAACAAATAAGTTGTAGGATAGAATGAAAAAGAATTGATCACGCTCCTAATAGTGGCCTAATCGGCAAGTGACGTATCTATAGATAACTTGCATGATATACCAACATACATATAGTGTTATAAATCGGAAGCGGTTAACGTTTTTTAAAAACAAAGTCCACCCAATAATGACTGTTGCCTACAAGCCACTGCCTCGATTGACGTAATTCCATTGCTTTTATAGTCTTTTTCACACAAATCTACCTTTTACACGGGTTTGCCAATAATATAATATTTCTTTTAATAAGATATTTTAATTATTATTTTACTCGAAATATTTCCTCAAACGACTTAAATACAGTAATCCATTTTAGACAAACTCTCGTCCTCGTAGAGGAAACTCAAAATGGGAAACGGAGTCTTGGCACTAAGCTTTCTCTACTTTCTAGTATAAGGGAGAAACCGTAAATTATATAATATTTCTAAGAATCCAAGTTTCTCTGTATCTATAGAGCTGTATAACATGTTTGCAACTTTAATTACATTAAGGGTATAATTACACACATTACAATCTTGGACGTGTGTACTAATTGAGGGGAGTCGAAATGAAAGGTAAATCTGTTTTAAACCACAGTATAGAGCAGACCACGCGGCGCTCGAGCCGTCACGCGTCGCGCTAACTTAATCCCTCATCAAATCCAGATTAATTAAACAGGCTCAACCACGATCCCAGTCAAGCCATCTTGTGTATATGCGTGTAGTTTTAGACGCAGAATTTAATATTAAATTTCTATTATTGACTATGCTATAACGAAAGAAGTCGGTTAAAATACTTGTTATAAGTTTATAGACTTAGACATAATATGTTACATTTTATATAAAGATTTTGTATAATATAATAATTAGTTTAAGTGGGTGAAGCCATTTGTGGGCTGCGAGTATGTATTACGGAACTTAGCGATACATCACTCTTTTCTATAATACATTCTTATGTAAAAGCAAAATATTTTAGTTGCCGGAAGCGTTCCTTAGTCTTATCAAAGCCTCGAAAGGTTTTTTATTAGATATACTAATTCAACATGTTTCAATTATAATCACTATGTCGAGTGCATTTAAACAGATAATTGTAAACTGATATAAGAGCCTTATTATAATAAAAGTAACCTTTACGTGTAGCAATTGATTAACAAATAATTAACGTAAAAAAACAATTATAGAATTCAATGTTTTAAGGAAACAATTTTAAGTAAAATTAGAAAATATACATATATGAAAGTCTTCATAAACAAGATAAATCCGGATTATAATATTTAATTTAACAATTGGCAAAACAAACCACGAATTGAAAGATTAACAAGCACTCAAGGCGAAGTATGCGTAATACAATCAAAACTTTTGATGAATTTCCACAAAACTGTCTTTGTTTCCCCTTCAACTTTATTTAAGTAATAAAATATGCACTTGACTTCTGTTTATATAAAGTAATTAAAATGTCAAAACATATTAAATGACATATTAAAACATACATATGAAATTGGCGTTTCATATGGAAGGACCCAAAAGTTGAGTATTTTTTAATATAATATACTTATTTAATCAAAGTGTGAACCATTGTTATCTATGCACTTTTGTCATCTCATAGGTAGTTCACTGATCCATTTACTAAAAAAAAGAATTCGGAGGGGAACCAATTAAATCTTTGAAGGCGATTTGGACTGGCCTTTCGGACTCTATTTTTTCCTTTGCAAGGTCCGGAGAGTATGGTAGATGTTTTAGACATTTCAAGAAACAGCAGTGACGTAGAGCGATTGACCAGCTTCGGTTGTTTAGCAGCTAGCTTTGCTGAAAATAGCCGTCTGCCGTAATCGTCTGGCCAGATTTGAGAAAACTGTAATGAACACCGGCACTAGTCCACCAAATGCTTACAAGTAACTATATTGGGTCAATTTTAGCTTGAGGCAGGATTTATATATATTATCGTAGAGAATCCACTTTTCATTGTGCCGTTTAAGTAATGTAACACAGCAGTCGACGCGCGTTTGCCAGTTGGTTCACTCAATTCGCGAGGCTTGAAAGGTACCTTTCAAGCTTTTTTAATCTTCCGAATTTGCTTCAAGTAGTTTAAAACACTTTTTTCTCCCTCACACATTTTGGTCTCCGGCTTAGTTGTATATTATAAACAGTTCTAAGGATATGTTAGTTCTGTTATTAATATAATATATTCGACAATTCGTTTGCGCTTACCTACTCAAAATAAAGTGGGTAGCTATTGCACTTATTGTAACGAGGATTATGTGATTATAGTCTGCAATTGTAACGAGGTTTCCTTAATAATTTTTCGTTTTTCGAATGTGATGAGAAGAAAAGTCTTTATAAGGTTTTGGCTATTCTTTACAAGCAAAAATACAAATTTATTTTATTTTTAATGTATGTAATTTATATTAATAAAATTCAATTCTAAAATAACGCAAAATAATACAAAACCACTTATTATCTATCATAGAGACAGAATGAAAATATCCATATAGAGACAGTATACCATTTTATTGGGATGGTAATCTAGTAGACACGTACGTTAACGCTGATGTGGCAGTCTCATAGATACTTTCTTCCCTGTATACACTCGTGTGCTACCTGTGACCACCTGTGCTGAAATGGCAGTGCTTAAATTTGAAAATGAATGGAAATAAACCGAATGTTGTATTTCGCAGTGTCTATGGGACTACACATCAGTCGCAAAGGGTTAAATACGGAAGACGAGGAGGGAGTTATAATAGATAACCATAATATATATTTTATGTTATTATAGTTATCTATAAGTAGATAACTAGGAATATTTAAAGTAATAATTCTTTAATTGGACGTTGTATCTAATTTATAGCATAGGAATGTGCGATGCAGCTGTGGCGGTGACCGCAGCCTACAATGAATCACAAATCTTTCTCTGCGAGACGCCACGTACTGAAACCTCATTTTCATACGTCACAAGGGTTCATCCCCGGATCAACATGAGGAATTTATGGAGTATTTACGGAAGCAAGAGAAAATGTTATGCTTAAAATTGGGCACTTTCGCTTTTCAGAGTTCCTTTTTAAGATTACTTTTAATTTATTGATAAATATTTACTACTTGTATATTCGTCGTTTTCTTGATAATATGTAGTATATTTCCTACGGAATTTTGTATTGACACAAGTTTATTTTCAAAATTATTATATCGTTGAGACTATGTTTTAGAAGGCTAACTGGGATCTCATCCTTTGTCTCGTCTAGTCTTAGTCGTCTTGTCTCTCCATCACTTTTACATAATTGCCTTTTGGTGAGGACTTATAAGAGATAAGTTCACATCATATATTCAAATTGTTCTCGTCACATCCTGAATATCTTCTTTAAAATAGAGACACTTTATAGTATACTAAGTAAATAAGCAAAAAAGGAGGAATTAATATTTTTTTACCATGTGTATTTAGTTGCATGAAACATAATATACTAGATTACGCAATATTCACAATATCTATATTAATTAGAAATAAATTGAACTGTTATTGCAGCAACGACATTTTCATTGTGTACGAAAGCTATGTAATTTTCTGCAATGTAAACTATATGCCTCTCTGACATTTTAGATTTGTTTATGCTGTTCACGTCATGAAAGTTGATTCTAGAGTTTAGATGGGATAAATAAAAAAACAGACAGATAAGTTTTTATTTTTAATTTTTTTTTAAAGTGTTATTACACACTTAGGAAAGAAAAAACTAATTTAGGAAACGTATAAAAATATCAACGTAGCGGGACTCGAACCCGCGCCTCCTAGAAATCGACCACCTGGTCGTTTTCCAGGAGGCGCATAAGTTAGGAGACTATCTGTCTCCTCTCCTCCTGTTTTTCCATTATTATAATATGCCTATGGATAATATTTAATAAGTATTGGAGATATTATGTTTAACTATTTAGAATATCTTTTTATATATTACAATAAAATTTAAAAATGTTATATGAATATTTTTAAGTATATCTCGTTGCGAAGTAAATATGAATAAAAGAGTATGTATATACTCGTATCTTTACCTGTATATCAAGGCTTTAGGAAGATTTGCCATAAAATTTTACGACAAGCATTAAAGACGCGTATTAAAGTGAATGGAACCGATCATAAAAAATCGTATCTGTAATTCATAACTGGCTTTATTAAAGAAGATATTAAAATAAGATAACAAAAAGATATGTATCTATGAATTATTTAAATGTTTAATGCATCTTACTTGAGACGTCAAATTATGTCATAACGTAGTTCCACAATATGGCTATTCTCAATTATTGAATATAGATTCTAATAAAATAAAAGAATTCAAATAGCAAAATCTGAATCTTAATAGAGAAAACAAATATACCTAAATAAATGGTGTTGTTATTATAAATATTTTTTTAACTCTCCTATGATAGTATATCACGAGAAGAAAATAATCTTGTATATTCTCACCACGTCCGTGGCCTTCATTCTCGCGATTCTAACGGCACAGATAATGGAGACTTACTGCGCTCTTTACTTCGTACCTAACGCAATAATTCTTCCTGAGTAGTTTTCAGGAAGAAGACCGTATCGAATGTTGCTAGGACAACATACAATACACTGAACTAAAATATAATACTCCATGCACTGAGTTCCATTTTCAACATTCTTTGTTTGTACTTAAGAATATTTGTTATATTGACGACGAAGTGACACTACGTCCTAGCTGACACTGGCCATTTTAAGTTTTTTATGTTTATGTTTAGCATTTTTCAGAGGACGCAATTTATTCTATGGTAGGTCTGCGATCGCAGAATCGCAGATCGCCCAACCTTAAGGGGTTAATATACAAGACCGGTTTTTTTATATAGCAGCGAATGCTGGGGAGCACTATCTTGGCACACTGAGGAGCTTCACGTCACGGAAATGCAATAATTCTTCCTGAGTAGTTTTCAGGAAGAAGACCGTGTTGCTAGGACAACATACAATACACTGAACTAAAATAAAAAAAATATTTCAGATTTCATACAAAAAAACTGACTTAAATATACATTCATATATTTCAAGCGGGCGTAGCCGCACGGATGCCCCTAGTATTAAATATACGCGATTACTCCGGTAATGTATAATAATCGTGAAAATCTAAGATTTTATTAAAAAAAATAATGTTTTATTGAATTGGCTGCAACTTTAACTTTCAATGAGAATCTTTAAAATGATAATGCTAATAATAAAACTCGAAAGCAATTCAGATTAGTAACTCAATAATCATGTGGTTCACGCGGGCACCTACGCTGCGAGGGGGTTGCTAGTAAATAATTAATACTTTTGATTGTAATCCCTACATTTTATAGTCAGAATTATGAATGTTGCTGGTAATTGTTCTACCCTCCGTAATACCGAGAACTTTGATCGTTCGCTATACTGAGCTTCCGAGTTAATAGGACAATAGCTCTCGTTAAGCTCTAAAGCCAGTAACTTTTATTTATTACAAGGCTTCCAGCATTTAAACTTTAAATAGTAGTTCGATTTTGTTGATGCGAGTGGTTCATTATGATACTATGTAGGTTTATATTCGGTTTAGTTTCAAGAGTGAGGAAGCGAGGCCCGATTTTGTGTACGTGTCGCGGAATAACAGAGTACGGTAATGTCGGGAACTTTGCTCGCGTGCTATCCTCGGCGCGAGATTTTATGTAAATTATTACAACACTACCTCAGCCAACGAAGCTTATATTGCTAGCGAATTCAATTCTAGCACCTTACGAGTCTTCCTGAGATAGAAGACAAAGTTGCTACAGTTTTAAGATTTTATCTTTATATTAAATCTTAATTTTTTTTTCTATATTTACGCAGAGAGGCTGCGTATTTGAAATTTATATTGCAAATTATAGATTTATATGTAAACTACCCAATTGCTTTATAAATTGCATATAATATAATAATAAGCCACGCAAGACAACTTTTACATGGATTTTTTATTACATTGGTTTTCAAGGGCTCCGGTAAATGATGTTACCGCAATACACGCTTAATGATCGAACAGTATGCGAAATTCCATAGTTTATTGGATTTTTATTTTAAAGACTTAAAATAGACTTTCATCTTGCTGATCTATATTACACACTCAGTTGCCGCGTTTACGCTTGCATCCAATTTAATTAATAGCTGGTTAGTGGTGTGCTAAGCCGCAATATTAAATTTCATCATTTCAGCATTAACAGTGGCCCAGGGTCGGCAGTTTATCCATGTATTTAGGGAAAATCGATTATCTTAAGCATGTTTCAGCTTCATGCTGTATCCCGCACACAGCAGGGTAGGCAGAGGGAACCTAGTGTTAAGACATACCGTTCCCCACTTTCCGCCGAGTTCTGGAGGCATTGTGTCTTGAGTGGCGGAACTCTACGCCGCACTTTGCCTCGACACCAGAGCGAAGAAATGAAAACAAATGTAAGTAAATATTTTATCTCCACGAATGGGGATTGGACCCACAACCGGTCGATTTTACAGTCACACTTTGTGCCTCTGCCACGACTGGCCTCAGGCCTTGCCTTAATTTGCCGTAATTTTGTAATATAGTTAAAATGGGCAACTTATTTACTCAATATTTTTTCATATTTTATAAATCGTCCTTACTATTAGAAGGATTAGTGGCGTTTTTTATTAAATGTCGGTTAATGTTATAAACTTATAAGTGCAGCTGCATACTAAATTCTTTTGTAAATGTTGATGAATAGCTTTATTATAATTATGTATACTTTAAGGTAAAATATTTCATTTAAATAAAAAAATATTACAAAATTAAAATCTAAAATTCGCTTAATCACTATCCTTGGTGGGATTATCATTAACATCGTTTCATCCAAGAATATTTAATCGCTTTTCGGCGCTTTTTTTCTCCGCTTTAATAGTATTTTTTAAAAGCTAGCTTAAATATCTATTTTTTGTCCTGTCCTACGTCGCCTATCCGTTGGGAAATATGGCGATAATGCAATAGTGCTAGAATCTCGGGAGAGCGATGTACTGCAATCTGTCACTATTTACTGAATGAAAGCCCATTTCATGCGGACGATTGAATTTAGCTGTTCATTTCTTTTAACTTTATAGTACATTTTTTTGTATTAAGGCCGTTGTGGCGCCGTGGATATAAGCGTGTGATTGTAAAAGCGACAGTTGTGGGTACGATTCTCGTTCGGGGAAATGAAATATAACAAGGCAAATTGCAGCGTTGATTTTTACCACACAGCACGCCTTGCCTCGAGACTTCGGCAGAAACTGGTGAACGGAATGCCTTAACACTATGTTCTCTCTACTTTACAAGTTACACAGCGTAAAGCTAAAATAATTAAACATAATTTAACATTTCTAGTTTCATATTCTAAGATAACCATATTTACAAATAATTATATCTTCATATTCATATTATTATATATATTATATATTATGAATTCTGCTAAACCTAATTAAAACGTCAAACGCCTGTATGTCTGTACGTACTAATTAATCTGAGTATGATCTTAATTATTGTGAACTAACGGAGGTACTATGAGAGACTATATCGTAAGCATCAAAATCTATATATGTTCACTGTGAATGACGTTGATATCTACTAATTAAGTTAGTGCCTGTTTTATCTTGTTATGCAAGGATAAGTTAATGCAGATTTAATTAAACAGGACTAAACTACTAACTAGACTTGATGCTATAAATTCAAATTAATAATTGAGGCAATTTTTGTGGCGTAGGGGCGCAAGGGTTTCACTTTGAACGCGATACGTTATGAGTTCGATTCTCAAGCTAGGAAATGAAACATTTAAAATTTTCATTTCCTCTGGTAACGAAGCAAAGTACGGCGTTGTGAGGCGTTGTACCCACAATGATGTGTAACTTGTATTTATGCAGTTTTATGCAGCTACCTACTTATTTGAAGAATAATTCCTGCAAGTATTTAAATGAATACTTTATATATAAATATATTATGGTAGTATTCACTTAAACTCCAACGGAAGATAAAAATGTTCTTATATTATTAAAGTATAAATTCTTCAACTTTATTATATCAGCATGAATCTAAACATATCATATTTTTTTTTCTTTACTAAAGTTTTGATTTGTTGGGAAAAATCTATAAACGACGTCAAAATTAGAATTGCGAAGATGTGAAAATTGTAAGGATACTTATTTAATTTTTCACAATTGTCTCGGAAAAACTTCTGCAGGCGACAAGATAAAGGATGATTTCCTTTTATATTTAAAATTTTAAAGTTTTGAATTATATTGAAATAATTTCACATTCATATTATGTTGAATTTGTTCTTCTAACCAACGTAATGAGTTTTTCTTTGAGTTAAAAGTTTGTGGGAAGAATAGAGTTTACCTTTAAAAGCTTCAAATTTGAGTTTCTTCAATGTCACAAAAAGGAGTAGTGTATACAAACTCTATACTATACTCTATAATACATTCATACATTCATAAATATATTAATCATGCAGCAAGAAGTGTTCAAATTTATTAATTTATAAAATAGTAATTTATTTCATAATAAAAAGAGTGGACCAATTTACACAGAAATGCAGCGGTGCGCGTGCAAGTTTTAAATGTACTTACCGAGGTGTTACTAGAGGTGTGCGCGCCGATAACCGCGTCAAGACGAATTTTATCAATACGCTCTAATTTTTATTTGTATTATAAAAAATATATTTACGATATTCTTTCAAAATCATCTCATACATCTATTAAAAGCTTTTCTTTAACTTGCAATGTATGTATGTTAGTTCGGGTGAAACCTTTGAGCTCTATTTTGAAGTAGATAGATATCTTCAACCGATTGAGTTGAAATTTTATATACACGTTTGATTTGGATGACAATGCACGATAAGTTGATCTAAAATCTAATATGACGGACCATCCAAGATGGCTGAATAGTTATATTTAATGCACTTCTATAATATGGGTGTCAAACGAAAGGGCTCGTTGAGACCAACTCAAAAAATTGTGTAACGTCATTCTAAATCCAATATGGCGGAACATACAAGATGGCGGAATATTTATTATATAAACACCTATACAATATAATATATACAATATAAACACCTGTGCAATATGGATATCAAATGAAAGGACTCGTTGAGAGGAACTCGAAAAATAATGTGAGGTCATTCTAAATCCAATATGGCGGTCCATCCAAGATGGCGGAATAGTTATTTTTAATCTACTTCTACAATATATCAAATGAAAGGGCTAGTTGAGAGTAACTCGAAAAATAATGTGACGTTATTCTAAATCCAATATGGCGGAGAATACAAGATGGAGGAATAATGATTATTTATGCACTTCTGCACTATGATATCAAATGAAAGGGCTGGCCGAGGATAATTAGAAAAATAATGTGCCATCACTCTAAATCCAATATAATATAGCACTATTGAAGATTTTTGTGCTTTCTATAATGAAAGAGTTAGTTGAGAATAGAAATGCTGGTTTTAAAAAATCGACTTCTTTAAGGGTAAACATTATTAGAAGGTATCCTTATTGAAGAGCTGGACTGTTCGAAATTAACCAGCACACGACCTTGCAACAATGATGCCTTCAATGAGATAAACCGACAGAAACCTAGATAGCGATAACTAAAAAGTAAAAAATAAATTAAAAGCAAAAAACTTTTTTAGAAAAACTTTTTATTTAAACGCTCTAAAAAGTAAATAAATAAAATATTTCTTTTAAATTTTACTTATCAACTTATAATCTCATTATACACAATTTATATGATCATAAAAGCTTGTCGCAATGATCAATATTCTATTATATTCAATTTGAAATTTGAAATTTGAAATATTTAAACTTAGCAGATTTTACATAATTAAATTAGTACTAGTTTATTTACACAAGTAAATCGCGCGATAAACTTTTATAACGACGAGCATTCACATTTATAATATTAGTATGAAAGTGGAATAGGTTCATATGAAGTAGTATAAATCATAAAGTAATTTATAGGAAATATACACATTTAATTATTCATTGCTGTGTGCGGGAGACTACGAGTCAGCCGCAAGTCGTCTTTGACAGTATTATTTCCTGTATACAATAATTCAAATATTACACAAATATGTCTCCTGGTACCCTTAAGAACACAAAGCGACGTTAAATTCCTCCTTAATGTAAACAAACATAGCTTTTCATATTTGACACAACGATACACCGATAACAAGAAATATTAAAAATACTTTGCTATAAATTAATACCCCGCAATTAGTATCCCGCATACAGTAGGGTAGGCAGAGGGAACCTAGTGTTAGGACTCTCCGTTCTCCACTTTCTGGAGGCATTGCGTGTTGTATGGCGGAACGCTTTGCCTTGCAATGAGAGCGAAGAAATGGAAAAATAAATTTTAGTAAATATTTAATTTCCTCGAGTGGTGATCGAACCCACAACCATTCGTGTTTACAGTCACACTTTGTGCCCCTGCGCCATGACTGGCCTCACAATATGGACATACAATATTAATGCTTTTATAATCAAATTAAAGTTATTAGCCTTAAAATTTTAGTCTTTCACATATTAAATCTACTTATAAGTAATTAATTATAAGTTGATTAAATATGTGAAAGACTAAAGTTTTAACATTCATATGAAAACATATTATAAAGTCAAAAGAAATTCTATTGAAGTAAACAAAGCCTTCTTTCTCTGTGCATAATCTATAAAACAATGAAATTATTGAAAAACAAGAGGAATAACGTGCGTATGGTTTATTTATTTACAAGAACATGTTTCATATTATGTTGTATTTTCTATAGTAGGTATAGCTACTTGTACCGAACACTCAATTGATCCGCTTACATCACAAACGAAGCTTAAGAGCTTTCCCTGGAATATGCGAATGTTCTTTGTTCTCATAGTTTATAAAGCTATATATATAAAATTACAAATCTTATTAAAATCTTTAGGTGTCTTCAAACGCTATATATTTTATTACATATTAGGTGTCCTCAAAGAATATGAGTTTAAGCAATTCTCAATATTTTAGTTAAATAGTGACCTACAGTGACCTATTTAAATAAAATATTGAGAAGGCAAAGGAACAAGGCGAAGGAACGATAATATTTAACGATGAGTTATAGTTGACTTCGAAAAAACATCATATCGTAGACAATTTATACATAGATTATTGTTTGTTATTTAAATTTAAAGAAAAATAATTGAAAACTGTTCGATTCCAGTGCCAATATACGATGGATGGGGCTGTTGATATCAAATAATTCACCAGTCTACTGTAGACGTTTGAATTGCCAATAGCGCCAATAGCACAGACTAGTGACGCGGGTGTGGCATATTGAAGTTGCTTCGTCAGCTCCAGACTACCGCTATTCAATTAAAAATGTTTCGTTACTTATTTGTTATAAAATGAATTAGAATATAATTTTAAACTGACATTTAAAACAGCTGACGCTTACGAGAAAGTAATTTTTGTTTTTTTTTTCAAGCAAATTACCAAATGTTTGAGTAGGTATATTTCTTTATTTATGTATGAAACTCTAATAGTTTATTTTTTTTCGTACATACTACCAACTTTAAACGTATGTGATGCTATGATGCAATAGGAAAGTGCACCCTTGTTACGCGAAGGAATTCTTTATATATCTTCATCACACTATGAGAAACGTTCAGCTTTTGATTTGCTTATCCAATTGACATGGTTTACTTTCATCATCAGATATAGTAGTTTTCATTCTATATTTTCTCATATGTTTTGCGAATAAACTAACGCTCCCGCTCTCTACTTTATTTATTTTTTAAATACATTGCATTTTTCAAGACGAGGGAATATAATTCTGTACTTTGTCTAGTCAAATAATAATAAAAATAAACTGAAAATTTTCAAAGTATCATAAAGGTATATAGTGTACAGTTCACATCTCATTATATTGATTATACAAAATTAAGGCGGGTAAATTTACGTTTTAATTAACGTTTCATAAAAGAAGGCTTAAATTATAATAGCGTAAGATTAAAAATTCATGCGTAGCGCGTTTATTACATTACCTCTGAATAATTTTTAAGGTAATGTGAACGTGTACTAACGTATATATTTTATGGTAAGGTGGTATAGGTTCTCAAAATGGCGAACTAAATCTGTATCTGTCACGTGGCAAGATCCCGGGTAGGAGCGAAGACCCGCAAGCAATCTCTGACCGCAGCAAGACAATCAATCATTCAGCCAACATCAATTAACTGAAACCCACAAATCTCACTCTGTTAAGATTAGGGAGATTCTAATAACAATTATACAATTTTTTATGTATACTTTTATTTATTTTGAGGCCAGCCACAGATTGTGACGGTATAAACGACTAATCGAATCCCACTCGTGTAAAAGAAATGTTTGTTTACATTTATATTTTCATTTCTTTGCTCTGATGTCGAGGTAAAGCTCGGCGTAAAGTGGGGAACGGAGTGTCTTAGCACTAGGTTCCTTTTGTCTACCTTGCTGTGTGCGGGATACAGCATGAAGCTGATTTTAATTTATTTTTGAAGTGAGTAATACTAAATATTTAAATAAGTAAGGAGTATTTAAATATTTTTTTTAAATAAAAAAAACCTTAAGAAAAGCTAAGTTAACTTTTTATTATAATTTATTATTATAATCGAGAACATACTCTCAAACGTTTCGACTTCAATAAGAAAATTTAGTAAAAAATATAATAAATGACAAATAGACACAAAAACATTTTGGCGGTAAATATGGCCGCCTGTTTGTGGCATCTCTTGGCATAAATATTCGGTACATATAACGTTCTCTGCGGCCCGAGGCCCGGCGAGAGGCGCCACAAAAACACCTCTGGAACTGAACATTGATTTTAAATTCTAATTTTATGTTGCTTTGTTTGCATATCGCAAGCGTTATATATTTTAGAGACAGTTTAATGTTGGAGTAACCCATGTAATTATCCTGTGCAAGTTTGCATTGAATTACAAAATGGCTATCGTACTTACATATATCTATATGACATTCAATTTAGAAAGATATATGAAATGTAGGTATTTAAGTAATTATTTACTAATTTGTCTTAATTGTGATCTTTCTGTGCTACAACTTCTGTGCACACTAGTAATCGCATTACATCGATCCAGCACATGAGTAACATTCATATACGTAATTGACACCACTCTAGCGCGACCTCCGTATATATATATTTACAAAATTTCAAGGCTAGGTACTTGTGTTGTACTTTGTTGTTTTAAGGGTTCCGTACCTCAAAAGGTAAAGCGGAATCTTTAATGGTTTTTCGTCTGCCCGTCTGCCAAGATCGCGTGGACGTATGGAGCGGAAATTATTATCATATTCAGATGGTGTGGTTATTTGAAGCACGGAAAAAATAAAGCTAATTGTAAACAACGCAATCAAAATATCAGTTATGAAATTTGGCATAAAAAAAAGAACTTATAAAAGAAATAAAAAAAATCCAAACAGTGAAAATATATAGGTATTTCATAGACAAAAAATTTAGAAACTTATATTTGTAGTTCATTTCATATAACATGAGAGCATAATATGCTCGCAAACTGAAATTTGTCAATTTTTATACGTATCTTCCCGATGACTTACAATCCTGAAATTGGTACAGAACTCCTCGGTGGGCTAGTCCGACTCGCACTTAACTGGATATTTTTATGTTAAAGAGAGTTATCATATTTTAAAATTATTATATTAAATAAAATTATCATTTCAGTAGTTATTTAGTGTCATTGATTGCCTCTTTTATAGTAGGTTGATACACTTGACTTATTTTTCGATGGGCAATTCGGTTTTTTAGGTTTATTTGAATCAAGCATTCATACGACTTTTATAATATTATGATTGTTTTTTTTTTGTGTTACGTAACCGCGTATTGCATTGATTTATTATTACAGAGGTATTCAAACGCTGTGTAAAAGAATATTTAAAAAAACATAAGTATATAATATTCATCTATTATATTTGTTATGTAATTTTTTGTATATATTTGTGCTTTATATTTATATATATTTACTGATGATAATGTGCCGTATTTTATTTATGTTACGGCAACATTATTCATTGATAGGCAGCCATGTTGTAAGCAAATATTATATAAGGCGGTACTTTTACATTTGAGGTAATTTGCTATATTGGGCTGGAGCAGTGAACGTTGTGCCCCTGCACAGCGTTTGTGCTTGTTTTTGCCAAGCTCAACGGTATTAGTAAAAAATTAAATCAAATTAAATAAATCCTCATATATGAAAAGTTTGGTTTATTCAAAAGCTTTTTTAATATTTTTTTTGTAATTATGTGCAATAAAGGATATATAAATAAATATACAGATATATTTATATAATAATGTTTCAGTCGTACGTGCCAACTGTAGTTCACTTAGTGGGCGTAAAGCGCGCCTTCATAACGCCGCCGATAAGCACGTTGGGGTAAACTTTACTTTTATAAAACACATTAGAACTTTTCATTATGTGGACGGGACGTAACATGTGGATGCGCTCAGAGTTTTTATTTCTTATTGTAAACTTTACTAGGAGCTTATAGTATGATAAGTGTTCAAATCAATTGAAAATAAGGAGATTTTTACAAAACAACCATTTGTGACTTTCCCAATAAAAAAATCAAATCGTATTAACAAAAAATCTTTATTTAAATTACATTAAACATATTGTAGTTAGAAATATCTGAAAAGAAAATATATAGCCTTTTTTACTGATACACATTAATATTGGAGGCAGGTCGTGGCGCAGCGGCACGAGGTGTGACTGCAAAACCGACCGGTTGTGGGTTCGATCCCCACTCGAGGAGATGAAATATTTACTTAAATTTATATTTCCATTTCTTCGCTCTGGTGTCGAGGTTAAGCGCGGCGTTGAGTTCTGCCACTCAACACGCAATGCCTCCAGAATTCGGTAGAAAGTGGGAAACGGAATGTGTCTTAACACTAGGTTCCCTCTGCCTGCCCTGCTGTGTGCGGGATACAGCGTGAAGCTAATTTAATTTTTTTTTACATTAATATTGGCACTGACCACATCGTACGATAACAATATAATGATGTAAGATGAGATTTGGGACTTAAATAAAAACTTGAACACATTATCTGTTGACATTTTTATTACAGACACGTACACTGAGACACTCACGACGCTTACACGGAGCAGTCTAGAATAAGTATTAGAGACCTTTACTAAAACACTTTACTAACATTAACTCATTTTCCCTGTTTTCTTATTATTCACTTCGGGTCTTAACTCTTTTGCAATGCTAAGGCTGACTTGGTGAAATTTTACAAATAAATAATAAACGAGCAATGAACGAACGAATGTTAAATGAGCGTATAATTTTTATGTATTTTTAATTTACGAATTTATCCAATATAAACCATAAGGGTATACATTTGCTCGAAAAGTTTAATAAGCTCTATTGCATAGTATATGTATTTAAGATATTCATTACTTTGATATTGTTCTGATTTAATTAAAATTGCTTGCCCCGGACGGCGGTTGTAACTATTTTTTTTTATCTTTTGACGCAAACTAGCGACTTACTGCATTATATTCTCTTTGCGGGCTCTTTTGCGCTTGCTTCAAATTTAATTAATATACCAAGGCTTAATCGCTGAAGTGTCATCGTATTTCAAAATCGTTTTATAGTGAAACACTTGTAATTTTGGCCTTTAATTTGCAAATAACTTTGCACAAAAATAATTAATATGCTGTTAATCTATATATATATAAATAAAATTGAAAGGTATGTCTGTGATTTCAAAACAACTGTATTTTCATGTACTTATATATCGTATATATTAAAACACAGACGTACATTTTTAATTGTTTTATATTTGTCTGTCTTTCTGTTTATCCGGAAACAGCTACAGAGATCCGGAACTGCAGATAGGTTGTGAATAACGTCGTTTTCGTCGTCGTCGGTTCTTCGGTTGGCCCAAAACGGGACATTGTAGAGTGGCTTTCGTTTTCTTTTAGAGGTGCGTTTTCGTGTTTTTAAGAATAACTTTCGTTTGAAAACACACTCTCCTAGTTTTCCATCTTAACATAAGCTTTTATTCGTTTTTGGACCCCATGACGTCCCTATGACTTTTTTGTAACTGCAAATTTAGCATCTCCACCTCCTCTACTATAACCATACTTAAAGAGCCAACCAATTTTCCCCTAAATAACTTAAATAATAGATAGAAATATTTAATAATTTAACAAGATTATCAAAATATTATTTCATATAATTACAACATTTTGATACTATTTACAGTTTTCTCTATAAAATAATAAATAAAATCCCTATTATTATAATATATGTATAAAATGCAATATAATAAAATGCCTAGAATATTTACTAATTTAAAAAATATATAAGCATAGATATAATTTAATTAATGAGAAAATTCAACTTCAATTGAAAGTTTCTTCACTTGTTTGCCAGCAGCCAAGCGACTGAATAGTCTTGTTGATTGAGATGGAATTTAGTTCTTTTATCCTATTTTTCTACTTTTCTGATTTATTGCGCGAATATTTCTTGCTTATACAATAAAATATTATCTCCCTCTATATGAAAATAACTTTTAAATTATTTTATCTATACTTCATTAGTGTACAATGAAATTTAAGACTTTTATTTGTGATAGCATCGATTTTATATGTTGTTTTTGTACGAATCTATTAACCTTACCTATAAACTTACTAAAATATTTTTTAATTTTCAAAAATTTCTTATATACTCTAAGGTTCAATTTTTCTATATTATTTTACTAAAATATTTTTTTTTAGGTTTCTTCCGTACTTCAAAAAACTAAAAAAAACCCTTATATCCACTTGTTTGTCTGTCAATATCATTTATCTCTAGGTCGCGTGGATTAATATTAAATATCCAGGTCTACCAGGTGCCGGTTGACGGTCACAGACAAAGTTAAGCTTCTAGATTGGAATCCAATCTCTAGATTGGATATATATATGGAACAATCGAAGATTGACGTAGGAGATACATTATTAATATTGGGCGTTAGAAGCTTAACTTTGTCTGTGACCGTCAACCGGCACCTGGTAGACCTGGATATCCATATATCTGTCCAATCTCTAGATTGGACAGATATATGGAACAATCGAAGATTGACGTTGGAGATAGATTATTAATATTGGGCGTAAGTCAACACAATCAAATGATACGAGCGCGCGTTCATCCTTTTTGCTGCAATTTGAATGAAAATCGTCGCGTAATCAAAATCAAAACCTATATAGGATACTTCTCTCCAAGGTCTAAACCTACAGCTTAAACATTTGGCAAGAAGTGAGAACTTCTAACCTAGAAATAAAGGAAGATATTCGAAAAATGTAAATTTATTGGCATTTCATTCATATTTCTAGTTCATTTAATACAAAAAAGTGCATAGACCGACAAACTTAACATTGTCAGTTTCAGCAGGTGTAGTTGACCTACAATCCTGAAATTAGTATGGATTCCTCGGTGGCAACAAACCTGACAGCTTTTTATCTAAATATTTTCTCTAGACTTCTCGAGATGTTTGGGTCTCGTTTGGGTGAAAAGAATAGAGTTTTGTTTTTAATTTTCACGAGTCACTTACATTTAGCAGGATACGCGGAGAGGGCCCGATTTAGTTACTACATATATCACTATATACATTAATATATACAGAACATTATTTATAAATTTTTTGAATAGTATTTTAGAATAATAGATTCACGATGTAGCTCGTCATGTTTCTTAAATACAAAACAGCTATCGCTTTGAATCCTACGATAGCGCTGACGTTGTTATCTCTTTTGATGAATGAATCTTTTGTACCAAATAGGATGCTGTTTCAGGAATAAATCATTTAATGTCATTTTCTGTTACTTCTATAGAATTTGGTTTTATAGTACACTCTGATGTTTTCATAAATGTATTATTATAGTGGTACTGTACAGAAATATATGATTTTTAAGGTGATTGTTATAGCCTAGATCGCTAATCTTGAGAACATTTTATTAAAATTTTGGCGCAAGGCGGAGAATAAGTTGTTTTAAAACGAAGTTCTATTTACTGACCCGCATAAGTTATTTAAAAAATGATGCGTAGATATAGTAAAAAAAATATATTTTTCAAATATAATAAAACAATATAGAAATTGAACAATGTTATAAAAATATTTTTCAAATATAATAAAACAGTATAGAAATTGAACAATGGTATTAATAGATAATCACAAGGTCTCTTTTTAAACATATCATATCTATTTTAAGTAACTTTTAATACTTAATTATTGTAATATACAAGGTGTAAGACTAATGATATACAATACTCACATCAAGAAGCTCAATGAAGTAAATTGAATAAGTAAGTAGTATGTATACCTGCTATTTCATATTTATAATTAACATAATCATGAAAGTGAATTTCGCTTCCCATAACACGCCAATTAATTTGATTAAAGCAAACAGAATTGCGGTATGGCTCACAAAATATCTACCGAAATTTGATACAAAAATTTGATACAAATCACGGTATGAATGTGATGTATAATAAATGTAAGCATTTAAGTTAGATTGTTTTTTTTAGCTTCACTCTGTCCCGCATGTAGCAGGGAACCTGGAATCCTACAGTTAAGACACTCCGTTCCCATTAAAACATTTCTGCGCCACACTTTTCGCCTAATTCTGGAAGCATTGCGTGTTGAATAGCGGAACTCAGCGCCGCGCTTCATATGGAGGATATAATATATTATATGAAGTGATAAATTGTACAAAACAGTGACGCTGGATATAAATGGCAGTAGTTCCTTGCGCTCCTGAGCCACGACTGACCTCAACTTATTTTCATTTGATTTAATGAAGTGAATGGTTTTGCTCCCTACTAGCAACATCCCAAATATAGCAACTATGTACGTTTATTTTAATGAACAAACAATAATTACAAAAGAGGGTAATTGATCATTAATAAGGTTATTTAATAGGGTAATATTTTACTAGTTAATGCTTATGTATTTTAACATATTTAAGTACATATATATATATATATATATATATATATATATATATATATATATATATATATATATATATATATATATATATATATATGTATAATTTACATAACGATCCAAAATTTTAAATAATGAAACTCTGCAGGTGATAGACGCCTCTGGCAAGGTGCCACGGGTCGTGACAGGAGCATGCCGTCTATGTGGACCACATCTATACTGGATTCTACACAAAGAATAGCTGACGGTTATTATTTTAAGCGTTGAATTTTACATTTATAACCTTATGTAATGTAACGTTAAACTTTGATCAAGGCTTATCACATTTTTCAAAGAGTAGAAAGAGTTGTTAATGTTTATTTATTACATGTATTTTTCTAAATTGTAAAATAACTGTTCCAATTACATTGTCTTTATTACTAAATCGTTGCATCATTATTGTATTTAAATAACTAAGAAAATAAAAAATTAGCAAGTTACGTAAGATAAGATAGCAATAATCAAAAGACATTTTTGTATAAAGTTGAATACTTTCACACAGTTGTGCCTATCAATGGACCTTCCATGTTCCTGAATCCGAATTGTGTTGGTGTACAATAATATTTCTTTGTTAGCGCAGTCAACTTGGCGTAATACCCAACTAAAGTAGAAAAGTAACATATCTTTATTTGTGTCGAATTTATTGTGACATCTACAAACGCTCCAGTTACTTTTACATACATATACATTCTTCGTACTTTAATAATTTCTTCAAAAATTTCCCGGCAAATCTGAGCTTGATAATAAAACGGCATTATTAGTTGGCGTAAATTCTCATCATGATGACCTTTTTATTATGAAACAACGTGTAAGCGCCATAACTTCTCATCATAAAGCGTTAGTGCCTGTCAATAATTGACAAAAAATCCCCTAAAACTGCAACATTTATAAGTTGTCCGTTCAGATCCTGACATGTTTTTAAATACAATATAATTATTAAGTTACAATTATGCAAATTAAATAGAACCTGGTTAAGTGCGAGTCGGACTTGCCCACAACTGCCGCATTAATTTCAGCATTGTATGTCAACGGGAAGTACAATTTATAAATAATTGACTAACTTAAGGCTTTAAGATTATAAAAAAAATACTTCTAAAGGTCTCTTTATACAAGTAACATAAGCTAAAACATGACTTGTAATTTATCTTCTGTCTTTATCTGCCTGTCTGTTGTTCTCCTTTCACGCAAAAACGATTTGACGGATTTTTGATAATTTTTTATTATATGATTACTAGTGCTGGGAAACATATAGATTGTATTTTTTATTTTTTTTTAATTGTCTCCGTCTAATCTATACGAGATATTAATGTAGCGCTTTGAGAGACGTTGGTCAATATCGATATGATATGAGCGTTTTCTGTTGACATAAAAAACTAAGTGACTGAACTGTTGTAGAATCTTAACATTCCAGGTAAACCTTAATAAAAATCGGATTCACGTTCTGATGTCAGAAAGTAAAAAAAAAAAACATTTGATGTGAAAATTCAACTCAGGATCTAGATGGAAACTAGGAGGGCTACATAGCGAGGGTCCATACAAACAAATTTGCGGCTGGAAACTAATTATAAATAAAGTGCAAATAAAATGAATCTTCATTACACATGAAGATTTTTAACTTTAAATTGAAATTTGACGTTTAGTTCACGATACACGACGATACAAATAATACACAAATGACAAAACGAAAAAAAGAATATTAAAGTTTAATGGGTATATGTATTTTTCTTAAAATACTACAATTTATCAGATTGTGAAGACAAACTTTCTTGTAATATTATCTTCTGCTTAATTGGTGTCTAGATGACTGATTAGGAGTTAGGCTTGTTGCGGCGTAATTGACAGCTCAATCAAAGTAGACGCATCTCAAATATTAAGTTAGGACGAAAATCATTTCATATTATAAAAAATAATTGCTTTATAAAATATTTGGCTATATACAAAACATATGGCTGTGTTCGTTCATGTATTTATGCGATTTACTTAGACTAAGTTTTGAATCGTTTAGGATTAAGAAAAAGCCACTAAATAAGTTTCAATGAACTTATCGTGCGTGTGCCGCGGCCATCGCCTTGCAGTGTGAGCTTGAAGTCTAACATTAATGTTCGTCTCTTTCTACCTATATTAATACAAAATGATTGTACTAGTGTCGCTTTCGTTTTTTGTACAGCTAAATCTTAATATTTAAAAAAATATATATTTAAAACTAAAGAAGGAAAGTTACTTAAAAAGCATGAGGACCCCCCGGAGGGTATGTATGAAGATGTTGATGACAGTGGACGAGGCGAAAGAGGTATGTAGAGACCGTAACGTTTAGCGCTCCGTTCTCTCTGACTACCCCGCTAGGGATAAAGCGTGAAGCTAGTTTAGTTTTTTTTTAAACTAAAGAGTAAGGTAGTAAAGGAAGCTACATAAATCCTGATGATTATGCCGTGTGGTCCCGGCCTAGAATAGGATCATCGTGGTACTATTGGTGTCGTAAGAGGCGACTAAAGTACGTGTGGTAGAGAGAGTTACGTCGCCAGCAATGGCAACCAACATGCATGGGCAGACTCGACCGGATCATTACCACTCCCAGCATTTAAAACCGGCGTGAAGTAGTGGCTTTATGCCACTGCGTTTCGCATCAGGTAATACCGGGCTTCGGCGCCCAACCCACTTTAAAGGCCCGCAACGCACGTGTAGTTCCTCTGATGTTATTCGGAGTCGTGGGCGGCGGTAATCACTTACCATCAGGTGGCCCGAACGCTCATTTGCCTTGTTTTTTCCATAAAAAAAAGCTAATTGCCTGAGAGGTGATGAATGCAGCGAGAATAAATTACACAGTCAAGTTCAATTTTGGTATTGAGGTTAGTCGTGGCACAAGCATCCGGCAGGCTGTGATGTTTGATTCCCATTCGAGAAAATGAAATATTTAATATTTTCAAATATAAGTTTATTTGGTTTTTCTTTGAAATATCTATTAAATGTTCACTTTTCAGATTTCATTCTTTATTGTATTCTAAGTTCTCACTTTGTGGTCTAGAAGCTTTTGATTACGCGGCGAATTCCATAGAAAATGCAAAATTTATTTATAAATGCTCGTATCTTTTGATTGCTATAACTTAGAAGCTTATTTTTTTGTATTTTAAAGCGCTATAGATTTGAATATTTGACATTATTTTCAAACATTTAATATTAAGTTCAAACATTTTGATTAACACCAAGCGCATGGAAGATTTTAAAGATTATATTTGGCTCCATACTTACACCGAAATATCACAAAATATTAAAACAAACACAAAATAAAAAAAATATAATGAACAATCGTATAAAAATAAAGATTTCAAATTCAAAACTAATATTTTGCTTTTTCTTAATTGTAGCAATATTTATGGCCTACCTAATTATAATCAATAAAAAATGTTGTTAATCCAAACGGGCCGCCGCCACAAAATGACAGACCACAAAGGAGAATATCCATTTTTATATAGAAATACGTACCAATTTTGTCAAAGCAAATTTGCTCTCAACTAGTTTAGTTTTTATGTAACTTTTCAATACCAATACAATTTTAAAGTAGTTTATTAGATATTATAATAATATTTTAGATATTCCTAAAAGTTCAAAAACGTCTGACCTTATCATTTATCAATATTTAATTATTTTCATTATATAACGAAACCTTCTTGGTAAGTAATTTTCTACTGACAACCAGGCGCCATGAACGCCGGCCAACGTGAACTTTAAATAAAGAGCTGCTATTTCGACACAGCACTTCGGAGTTCGGAGTCACTATCTCAATACTTTCAATAGTAATAAATACTATCCAACTTGATAATTATTCATTAAAAAATGATCGACCGATATAAACATCAATAGATTGACAGTTCTATATTTCGGTATTCGGTTATGGCGCTTTGAGTTACTGATAAAATACGCAATATATTTTTTCATAATTAGATTAACATAGCAACTAAAACAACATTCTAATATTGTTTCCTTTTTATTAACGAAATAATATCCACGTTTATACATTAATCTTTACTTTGTCATATTCTTTACTACCTTCATCGTAAGTAAGTCAGCTGCAGGTTTTGTTAAACTGTTCCAGAAAAGGGAAACGAAGGCAATCTTGGGGAAATTCATCAAAAGTTTTGATTGTATTACGTATATTTTAATTTAAGTAAGTTATCTTTGAAAATTGATGCTTTGTTGCGTACGATACTTTACATAAAAATGAACATTATTTTTAGAGTTCATATAAGTAATATTGAAATTGAAATATGACGAAAAATATTTTATTTTAATGTTGTTTCTTAGATTTAATTAAAGTTGTTCTAATATTAATTTAATAACAAAAACAATGAAAAAGAAAAATTCTACATGCTAAACATGTGTATGTACGTTTTGATATGCAATGTGAAATAATGGTATAATTAATAATTTTATATACTAACAAAAGAATATTATAGAGGTAATCTTTAAAACTTTTTTATGAAATGAAAAAATCGGTCGGCCGACTCCTTTGTTTTATGTTACACCGGAAGTCAGCTTATAAAAATTGGTGTTATAAAATGTTGGTGTTAACATATAAAATAATCTATGGTACGCTGACCATTTCATGTACGGCACACTCACCGTATCTATCATATATGGTACGCTGACCATTTCATCTACGGCAAGCTCACCGTTTATCAATCATCATACTATTCTAATAAGATACATAATGAAAATTCTAAAGTGAATAAATTTACAATCAAAAGCTAAACATATTAAAGCTACCAGTGTAAAGTTTGGTTTGCATGTTTTTTTTGTACGTATCTCACTATAGGGCGTGTCCCGCTTCTGAGATGTAAAGAAATCAAACACCTCGAGGCTTTTACAAAACTTATATTTCTTCCAAAGTTAAATACTATTAAGCTTGTTCAATGTCTATCTTAAATTCTAATACAATATGTTATTCTACAGATCCTCTTTCTTCTTCTGCTCCAAGTCTAAAAGTATATCTCGAATTTGTCCGACCACATAAAGAGTCATTTTATTAATGTTCTCTGGTGACAGTTCTATAAGCTTATATAACTTTTTTTTAAAAAACATCTTTTTATTAAACAAAGAGGTTGATTTATATTTTTATAATAAATTATTGTGATTATTAAAACTAATAAATATAAAATCATTACAACAGCAATTGGCAATTGCAATTGAAGCTGATATAATTGAACTCTACCATTGAGCAGATGGAGAAATTGTTTCTTATTCAACTACGCTGCGTTTCTTGATATAAATATAATAAAACTATCTGTATCACAGTTATTATTTTTATCTAACCAACCGTTTTTGTTAGTTTGCTAGTCTATAAGTAAATCTTACACACATCTATCTATATTTGTTTAAAAAATAAATATTTTATTTATTTTTGATATAATAAAAAAAAATTACAATTATACTTTTGATTATTTTAGTACCAACCATTAATTTATTAAAAGCGTTATCGCTTTTGTCTTATGAATTCTACAAAAGAATATCTTGGAGAAATTATTTAGAAGAATTCTTCGATGATTGTATTTACACAACTTATTGTAGCCACGTTACTTATAGTTTAATATGTCCTATTTAATTACTTATACGTATTTAAGTTCAATTTTTAGCTTCACGCTGTATCCCGCACACAGCAGTGTAGGCAAACCCCCACTTTCTGGAATTAATGGATAACGGAGTATCTTAACACTAGGCTCCCTCAGCCTTCCTTATTGTTTACGGGACACAGCGTAAAGCTAACAAAAAAAAATAACATGACATAATGCAATATATTTTATGCAAACATAATACACGAAATTGAAACTTTGTTTATTATTATTTGATTTCACGTTTTGTACTAGTATGTTTCCTATAAAAAAGTGAAGTTTTTAAACGTAGCGTATTAAATAACGTATTGCCGTTGTACGTGCATTTGATAGAGGTCGCTGGCAATATGCCACGATTTGTGACAGAATCATGCGGTGCCACACCGCGTCGCGGTTACCCATAAAAACTATATCGGATTATGCTCGTTTATTCACACTGAAAAAACACAATAATAACTTTATATTTAAATTATATCTTAATTTTCTAACTTTACATATTTTATAAAATACGTTACATTATATTATTTATTTAGTTGAATGATAGATTATATTATTTGAGGTACAAGGGGGCGATTGTTAATGCGACGGTTGTGCTTTCGTTTTTCGTTTTACCTATTTGGGGGAATGAAATAATCTTAATCTATATATATAAAAGGACTTGTGCTGACTGACTGAGGTAAGACGCACGCAGAGCCGTAACCGCTGATGGTAGAAACGTGAAATTTGGGCAGATGTTTATTTTCATATTCTGGACATCCACTAAGAAGGGAATTTGAAAAATTTTAACCCTAAAGGGATGAAATAGGGGTTAAAAGTTTGTATGGAAAATATTTTTCATCTGTACCGATTTTTATAAAATTTGAAATTCAGACTCTTAAAGCTATTTCATCGAACACGTATTTCATGGTTTTTAAGAATTCACCCCCTAAGGGTTCAAATAAGGGGTTGAAAGTTTATATGGAAACATCTTTAAATTGCCACCGATTTTTATAAAAAAATTAATTCAGACTGTTAAAAATATTTTATTGAACATGTGTTTCGTGGTTTTTTTAGAATTCACTCCTAATAAGCGGGCGAAGCCGCGCGCGCCCTCTAGTATTTTCATATTTTCATTTCCTGGTTTTGGTAACGAGGCATAGAGCAGCGTTGAATTTCGGAACTTAGCACGCCTCAATTGCCTCAAAAATTCGGTAAAAAGTAGGGAAAAGAAGAGTCTTATATAGGAATGGAGTTTCTTAAGTAGGAAGGAACTATAAAAGCAAAAAGCGGATAAACTGATCAGATACAAAATGCAAGTTCTTATTATCAAAATTAGCCAAAAAATAAATGTTATTTGATTTGTTAGAAGTATTCATTTGTTTTTAATATTATTTTGTTCTTGTATCCTCGTTGAAAGTGACATGTATTTATCTAGTGGTAAGACACGCCGTTCCCCTCCATATTACATGTTGAGCGGCGCTCAACGCCGCGTTTTTCCTCGACACCAGAGATAAGAAATGAAAATATTAAATACCTCCCAAATTGGCAATATATTGTAAATTATATTAAGATTTACATGTAGCTTAAATTCATTTACAAAGAATTCAAAGCGGGCGCAATATATTTACTGAGACAAATTACGTGACTATCTCGTAGCATTCTCTACGCCTACAATGAACGCTAACGAGGAGGTATGCATGATATTATTTGATGTTAATTTATATCTAAATGAAACTGATGCGTGTATTTTGTCACAAGACCCTGTTGGTTTATTTTTTAGATAGTTTTTTTTTAGAAAATAATAAATATTGTAGTTTTTTTTTTATTAATTAATATTTTTTGTTTTCATTAGGCATTTTTTTTTATTATTCATTCTCGCTCATGTTGGGGAACGGGGTGTCGAGACATTACGTTCCTTTTGCTTTTTCTGCTATATGCAAGATCTGTCCCGCATAAAGAAAAGAAATGTAATGTATGTATAAATTTATCATTGGACTGTTTTGATTTATAATTGATTTTAAACGGAGTCTACAATTTTTAAATGAATCTATTAAGCAGGATTTTTATTTTCTTTAACTCTTATTTTTTATCTGTGACAAAAACAGAGGGATGTTATAAGTTTGATGTGTCTGTGGATTTCTTTTCTAATACAGTTACATAGGGTTTTGTCTTATATTTATTAGCACATTGTTTTAATATAAATATTTAGGTAATTTTTAATAGTTGATTGGTCAATGGTTTTGGGTTTTATATTTACTAATCTTGATCGATCGATGTCTCTACATGGAAGATAAAATCAAATCAAATCAAATCAGCTTCACGCTGTATCCCGCACACAGCAGGGTAGGCAGAGGGAACCTAGTGTTAAGACACTAGATTCCTCACTTTCTGCCGAATTCCGGAGGCATTGCGTGTTGAGTGGCAGAACTCAACGTCGCGCTTAACCTCGACACCAGAGCGAAGAAATGGAAATATAAATTTAAATAAATATTTCATCTCCTCGAGTGGGAATCGAACCCACAACCAGACGCTTTTACAGTCACACCTCGTGCCGCTGCGCCACGACCGGCCTCTATACATGGAAGATATATACGATAAAATGTTATTGGGGCTTTTATTAATGTAATACAATGATATTTAAACATTTTTGTTTTTGCCTGTGCATTTGTTCACGCAAATCTCAGAATTGGCTTAACCGATTTAAATTTTTCACGATTTTTTTAAAGCTTTTACTATTGGATTCTGGCAATCCAATAGTAATAGGGCTGTTATTATTACAATCGGTTCATAGACAAAAAAATATCACTTTGTTCGACAAATTTGCTATAACAATTATTTATTTCATACAATAGTTTAGCTGAATTGGATGAATCTTTAGCTTTCAATTTGTATGATGATAAAAAACACCGAGATTTCAAGATTTAGGATCAGGATCGGAGTTTAAGGGGGAAAACCACGCTTGCCGTACACGCGTACCTACTTACCGTCTACGTAAATATCGTATAGTTAAATATTTTTCTATAAATACAACATTTTTTTTGAATTACTTAATGAGGTTGTCGTGGTGTAAGCGTGTGAATGAACTATAACTTATTAATATTTAGATTTTTTCGCTTTGGTAATAATACAAAGAGTGGTGTTGAGTTCCGCCACTCAACACGCGATGTCTCGAAAATTGCGCGGAAAGTGGGGAGAGCAGTGTTTTAACTCTGCATACTCGTATACGGGATATTACATATATCTATGCCGAATATGTATGCCGAATAAAGTTAATAAACTTAAGTTTGTTAACTTTATTCGCCGCATCCTCAAAACCTATAAAGTATTTCCCAATCATAATACTGAATTGATAAATGGTTGGTACAGAACCCTCGTTAGGCCGGATTCCGACTCGCGCTTGGCCGGTTTGTTCTTAAATACACTTTTAAACATTCGTATACCAAGCGGCCGTAGCCGCACAGGGGTCTCTAGTACAATCATAAAAAAGGGTAATTAATTAATATTTTTATTTATTATATTTAGTACTACTCTGGTAAGGCAAAGCGCGGTGTTAAGTTCCGCCAATCAACACACAACGTCGTAAATTTGATGGAAAATGTAGCATGGAGTGTCTTCACACTAATTTATCTTTACCTACCATAAAAAGCGTAAGTATCATCAAATGTCTGAAATGGTAAGAAAAAGAAAGGAAGTTTTGGTTTAGTGGAAACCCAGAATTTATTGAGGTTATTCATAGAAGGCAGGCAGTAAATAGTGTATAAAATTATCTCACCACCAATGCCCGTTTTGATGCCTGCATTTTGTCTGGCCATTTTGTAAATAACCTACTATCTGTTCTCATCACGATACAAGTGAATCCGATCCCTATTCGAGCTGATGGGATACGTATATCTCATATACTTAGTAGTTACCCTGAAATTGCTTTTCATACTGAAATACAAAATTCGTTCACAAAATGGAATCTTAAATATGTTTATAATATAATAAAATTTTAAAGCTTTAAAAAATATACACACTCCACTATCAAATAAAAATATATAAGTATCAATTTATTTTAATGTGTGGATTGTAAGCGCGACGTTTGTGGGTCCGATCCCACTCGGAGGAAGGAATTATTATTTAAAAATATTTCCAATTCCTCGTTCTGGTAAAGTGCATCGTTGAGTTCTGCCAACACACAAAGCCTAAAAGATTCAGCGGAATGGAGTGTCTTAACACTAGGTTCTCTTTTCTTACTCTGCTATATACAGAGTGGATTACAGTGGACAAGGAGTACTGCGTGAAAAAAAAAAAATTAACGTGTCTCGTTCTTTTGTAATATAATTTTTTTAACTACATTAAGGTCATAGACCTATAAATACTATAAATTATTGAGAACTCCCAGTTCCATTATAATAAACTGAGATAAGACTACCCTTTGGGAAAATATTTCTATTAAGATCAAATTAAATTCTATCGAGATGTCCCCTGGCTAGTGATAAGGAGGGTCTTGTCAAATCAAATCCAGTTCTCTTGAGTATTATTTTGTAAAGTTCGACGTAAATGCAATTACAATATATAATGAATAAATTATGTAATTTATTTGTTTTAAAATTTATTTATTTCAATATTTTATTAATAAAGAATAATAACTAAGTGATCGACTACAATGACATGAACGAATGACTGACAATGTTTATATTTTTCATTATAATTGAACATCTGTGGAACCCACTAATACATAAAGATATGATTCAAAGAATTGTTTGTACTGTTCTAAAAAAATATTTCACTTTTCGCACATTTTTGAAGCATTAAATGTTGAGATAAGACAAATCTCATGCCAAAATGGAAAATAGATATAACTAATTATTATGCAAAAATAAATGCACTCGGAGATATATGTTCCTTGCATGTTTTCGATTTGGAAATAGAGAAATATTTGAACCTTACATACTAGGTCTCGTTAGACTTAAGTTAGAGTTCTGCTGCGTTAAGCTATAAAAAGGAAGCGTTATGTTTTTAAATAAGGGGACCGTAAGAAAGTGAACTACACACATTTTTCTGATATAAATAAAATATAAGCCCGCCCCATATGTACTTAATTTTGAGAAAAACAACAATATATTGATAATAAATCGTAAAAAATAGTGTCATACGTATAAAGTATCTGAAGAGCTATAAAAATGGAGTTTGCTTATACATTCTCACCACGTCCGTAGCCTTCGTTCACGCGACTCTAACGGCGCAGATAATAGAGACTTACTGCGCACTTTACTCCACCATACCTAAAGCAATAATTCTCCCTGAGTAGTTTCCACGGAGCAAACATCCGGATCGAATGCTCCTTAGGCGATACAAAAACTTTACTGAGGTCATTGTGTGAAAAGTTTCCCGACGGAACATTTAACAAGCAAGCAAGGAGGGTGTCGAACATTTTAATTTTCTAGAGACAGTTTCATGTTATGTATATAATATAATTGGATTGATTGATATATGTAGTGCCAATGCCTCCAGAATTCGGCAGAAAGTGGGGAACGGAGTGTCTTAACACTAGGTTCCCTCTGCCTACCCTGCTGTGTGCGGGATACAGCGTGAAGCTAATTTTTTTTTTTTTAATTCTTTGATATATGTAGTTATTCTTCTGTGAAGAGAAGAATAATCTAGTTGGTACGCATTTTCGTCTGGGTGTAGGTTGAGCAACAGTAAAACTGGGATATAATGTGGGAAAAAGTCGTAAAATGTCTTTCATTTACAAAACTTTGTTTATGAGTGTTTTAAAAATATCTTAAGAATATTGGTCAAACAATAAAGTACAAAGTATCCAGTACTATATAACATCAATTTGATATTTATCAAATGTTCTATAAAATGATACATACTTCCCAATTACTGTAGTCCATTTCTTATCTTATCAGCTTCACGCTGTATCCCACACACAGCAGGGTAGGCAGAGGGAACCTAGTGTTAAGACACTCCGTTCCCCACTCTTACTTACTTTATTTAGTCCATTTCTTACTTCCTTTATTTCGTCAATTTTACAATTTTTTTTAAGAATTTTATCAGGGGGCCAAAAATATTATAATCGTGGAGTCGAGCTACTATCAGAATATCTAAAGATTTCAAAAAGTGCTGGACCAGGATGGCCATGTCACATAATTTAATAAATACTTTTTTATTACATGACTTTTCGGACAACCTAATAGTTAATATGTAATTACTGTGTTTATATAGTTGTAGTAGTATCATCTGCTATAGATAATGATAATGTTGATCAACATATGTAAAATATATAATATTTATTTAATATAACTACAGATGCGCGCCGCCCAAGGAAGAGGTGGTTAGCGCTCTATGGGGAAAGCCAACGTTCAGTAAGTAGTAGACGGAAAAGTCTATAAATAGGATAGATTTTTTTTTATTTTAAGTTGATATTAGAAATATAGTAAATTCTTTTAGTACTCATTATTTTTCTTTTCATTTATATGCATCTTAATAATAATATCTAATCTGAAAAAAATCAGCTTCACGCTGTATCCCAGCAAGGTAGGCAGAGGGAACCTAGTGTTAAGACACTCCGTTCTCCACTTTCCGCCAAATTCTGGAGGCATTGCGTGTCGAGATGCTGAAATCAATGGCAATGGCGATTTAAAATTATACCTACTATTTGTTGTAAATTATTTGGGTGATGCATTATTTTACTGTGACGTATACTGAGTAACAAATGACAAACTGAGTGTTATTGTAGTCACACTTATTTGAATGTATTTGTAAGTTCAGTTTAATTTTAATTTTATAGGTGAAGGCAGTACTTTGACTGGACTACTTTATGACATGCATTCTCCTATTGTGTAATATTAAATTAAATTAAATTAAATTAGCTTCACCCTGTATCCCGCACACAGCAGGGTAGGCAGAGGGAACCTAGTGTTAAGACACTCCGTTCCCCACTTTCTGCCGAATTCCGGAGGCATTGCGTGTTGAGTGGCAGAACTCAACGCCGCGCTTAACCTCGATACCAGAGCGAAGAAATGGAAATATAAATTTAAGTAAATATTTCGTCTCCTCGAGTGGGGATCGAACCCACAACCAGTCGATTTTACAGTCACACCTCGTGCCGCTGCGCCACGACCGGCCTCTCCGGTCTGTGTAATATAAGTCTCTTTTTTACCATACACTCTCCTTCGTGTGTTCTCCATACAACGTGACATTGGCGAAGTGATTGGTGCTCAACTGTCACGCTCGAAGCGCCATAAATTAAAAACTGAACTGAAGTTCAGTTTAAGAGAAGACTGTCTCTACGAGCATACTGATTTGACATAAAACATATTTATTGCATATAATTATGTGAAGGTATATGTCACAATGTCACAATAAATATAATGTAAATAAGGAGATGTTACCTTTTCCCCGTTGGCTGGGATAACGCCAACTACGCTAACAAAGGCACATTGTATAATACTATATTTTTTTATGACTTATTTTTATATATTTATTAAAATGTTAGTCTTATTTTTATATATTTATTAAAATGTTAGTACTATTGTTTGCATATTTTGATTTAGATTAAGACGTCAGATTTCTCGAGGCCAGTCATGACGCAGGGGCACAAGGGTGTGACTAAACGGTTGTGGTTTCGATGCTCACTCTTGAGAAGGAAATATTTATTTAAGTTTATATTTTCATTTTTTCGCTTTGATGTCGAGGCAAAGCGCGGCATTGAGATCCGCCGCTCAACACGCAACATCTCCAGACTTCGGCATAAAAACGGAGTGTCTTAACAGTAGTTTCCCTCTGCCTACCCTGCTGTGTACGAGATACAGCGATCTGCTTCCATTAAGACACTGTCGTTCCCCAGTTTTCGCCGAATTTTTGATGTATTATGTGTTGGGTGGAATTCAACGCCGCGAATAGATCCAATTTTTTGCTATATTAATACTTGCAAACGTTCAAAATAAAAAAGCCCCCAAACCGTATATAAAGCTTATGAAACGGGTTATAAAATATATAAAGCAAACATTTTACATACATATAAATATATACATCATTGCCTAAACCAGGTCAAAATCTATACTAATTTACCTTCGATATTGTGCTCCTCGTAACAAACATCACAACCACGGCCGTTCCAATTTTAAATGACAAGACCTACATTAACCTTAAGAGTCCTCTGTCATCAACTCCGTATACAGAATAAATTCGGTTCAAGAATAAATTAGGGTCTTTGTGTCGTAAAATTGTCCCCACTTACCCACAGAGCCATCCGGCCGCAGTACGCCAGGTACCGACGTTCACCTACAAATAAATTTACGATTTACGCGTATATTTTCCAATTCAAATGATGAAATTCCGTATTTGGTTTGCATGTTTGTTATCTTCAATATCAAAAGAAAGTAGTGAAGTTTTTAGATGGGTAAGATATGTTAAGAAAATTTAGGTTTTAGTTATATATTTTAATGTATATTTATTTGTTTTATGCTTTTGATGGATTCAAACAAAAATAATTTAATTTTTTTAAATATATATGTATGACGAACATATTTATGTTTTGTAAACAATATCGATCTATCTAGCATTTATCTTCATTATTATTTAATATTTTAGTGAAGTATTATGATGTATTTATTATAGTAATATAGAGCAAAACGTACACTTCGATATTAGAGTGCTTTCTGTTATACAAGCACTTAGTGCATCCAAGCGTTATACTTTTGAACATGTATTTCGTCAGATTGCAATATTTATTACACTCGTGTGAACATCTAACCTATATATTGGAGGATATACTTACAGGGTATCTTAGCCTTTATCTCGGGAACCCTTGGAGATATCGAGTTGAAATTCAAAACATATACTCATATCTACGGCCTTCATTCCTTCTTCTACATTTATTAAAAAATATATGGCCGTTTATATAGCAAAAAACGCATGTTTCGACACTATCAAAGAAATCAAAATTCATAGGATATTTCCGGTTGACCTACAACTGAAATTTGGCAGCTAGCAACTACAGTTAGTGTTAGTTCAAGAAAAATCATATGGAAGGGCTCTGGCTAAGCTACGTCTGAATTTTGGAAAAAGCTCCATACCTCCATTTTTTTTGCGAGCCTGACTCGCGCTTGTCTGGTTTTTTTGTCATTATGCATACTACCATTTTTTGAAGTTTAATTTTATATTGCGTATACATTTTTTAATAACTATTTACAGACCATTGAATACAGTATCTTCATGTAATAAGCATTTGTCTAAATTTCAACTAGCTTAGTGTTAAAACTGCGTTCTACGCCTTTCACACATTTTAAAGACATTACGTTACTAATATACAACTAACCCAACGCCAAAAAATTAGAAGGTATAAATGTAGAAATAAAGTTAAAAATTAAAACATCACTTAAAATAGTGGCTGCTTTAAGAGGATAAAAGAGCTTGTATGCGCTTGAAAGTGAAATGGCGACCGTTGAGCGCCGACAGCGGAGTGGAGCCTTGAGCACGTATTGTCCTAAAATGTGTAAAGAGAAGAACGGATTTGTAACCTACAAGTCCTTTTACCACTTGGCGATCCCGTTGGATTGTCCGATACTAAGCAATATTAGTGATCAATTTGGAAGGTTTATAGGCAACTACAAGAAAACAATAAAAATAAAGATAAAATAGTGTGCCAGCACACTTATATTATGGAGTACCAGTTGTTTTATATAACCTTTTATATATTTTCTAATATTTTATCAGAAAGTGATTTTAGAAATTTGCAATTTTCACGTTAAGATATATTATTTAGTCTTGGGGTGGTCACAAATTTATATAGTAATAGTGCATAAATAACAGAGATAAATAATAAGGAGTAATTATAGATTCTAACTATACAACATACTTTCTTCTTCACAGAAGAAAGTATATTGTATACAAGGAATCTACCCAACCCACTGCCAGAGTTCACAGGGTTCATCGGACTTTTTACTAGTGATCCCTACTAGAGACACTCGTACTTCTTGAAAACCTGTGGTGCGGAAGGTGAGGGCGCTGTTACGCTACGTTCGACTAAGTACTGTCGAAAAACAGGACGAACTGCCTCGATGTTTATATGGCTGTTGGTTTATATGGATGCATTTGCCAGCTGGGAGCCAAATATATTGACTATAAAACTTAGTACATTGCTTAGGGACATGTTATGGCCTAAAAATGTTTTGTGTGTGCTTATATGCTACAACATATTTACATAAAATAACAATATAAATATACTTGAGGCTGTAAGGCGGAAAGTAGGGAATAGAGTGGCTTAACACTAGGTACCCTCTGCCTACACTTCTATATGCGAGATACAGCGTGAAGTTGATAAGAAAAATAAAATTTTTATTATAGTTATTTTTTAAATGAACCAAATGTAAGTATGTCTGTACCTGTAGAAATTTTGAGCTTTTGATTAAAAAAATCTAACACGTAGCGATCACAGTGTGAGGTTAGCATGGTGGACGCCTCGCCTTTCTTGTTCACCAGCTCCGGCCAGTTTTTCTCAATAGTTTCTTTTAACCTCATTAGTTGCTGACAGTAGAGGTCAGAATCGATAGTTTTTTCTTGACAGATTTTCGTAAATGACGTAAAACTGTTTTATAATCAACATTCAGTTCTTCAGCAATGTCGATCATGCTCCACTTTCTCAAAGGTGGCCCTAATTTTATGTGTGACAGGGCGTACTGAGCGAACGTCATCTTTCACATAAAAATTTCCAGACATTAAACGTTTTAGCCACATTTATACTACCCTTATTGATACCGCATTAGATCCGTAAACCGCACAAATTTTATTCGCGGCGTTCGTCGCATTTTTACCTTTTTTTTGTAATAAAACCTTAAAATGTATCGAATTTCTTCGTCACATACGTTCTTTTTGCTTGTTTGAAAAACAATAAAAAAATGGCGGGAGCTAGTTTTTTATTTATTTATTGCATTTTCAGAATATCAAATTTAATGGTATTAAAATCAGCCAGTTACATTCGTACAGCCAAAGAGGTTTGATTACTAATATTACATTTAAAAAACGAAATAATTTTTGCCCCGACCTATTATTTAAAACAAAACAAAAATGTTAGCAAAAAATACTGCAATATTATTAAACGAAGTTCAATATCACAACTAAATGACAAACGAGTATGTCAAGGATTAGTGGAAATGCTTATTCGGATTTCAAAATGTTTTAGGTCAAATCTTTTGGGGTTGAGATGGAGGGTAATGAAGCGTCGTTAGTATTTACTTTGCATATAGTCATTTGTAATGTTATAAAATAGGGTATCTACACTTGTTTTGTAAGTTTTGTAATATATTATTTTGTAAGTAAACAAAGATCTAATATATATCTATGACTGTAACACTGATCGCGATAGCTGTTGGTTCAAATCCTACTCATTAAAATGTATAAAAGAACAAAAAATAATATTTTCTTGAAATGGAGATCGATTTAAGTAATTTATAATCATATATTTACTAATATATATACGAATTTCATTAAATTTTGTAACGTTTACAGTAACCGTAATTACTTAGGGAAAATTTTTAATATCATACCTGTACGTCACTGACGTAATCGTAAAGCTTTTTAAGGACTAATAAAAACTCGGACAATATTACGAAGACAATGCCATAAAAATTGGCATAAAATGTTGGCGCCGAAAAATTTTACGACGCGGCGTTCATAAAGCATGAAGAGGGAACATGAAATGATTGGGTAATATGCCTTCGAAGCAAATGCTCATATTGGGTTGCTTGAAACGGCTTGTATGGCGTGCAATCAGAGTTCGGAGAGTTTAATTGCATTACTAGACTTTGAACAACTGGTTTATTCGAAATCAAAAATATCCTGCGCAGTGTGCGTGTAGTGTTCATTATGTATAATAAAATGGGGAACACGATAGACTTTTTCAGTGTAAATAAAATGGCTATGTATTTTAAATTACAACGTTTAATAACGTTATAATCGGATAGTTGCTATCTTCCAGAATGCAGGCTTTGGGTCATACATAACAACAAAATATCTGTATTAATGAATAAAAACATAATATGGAAATTTTACCTTCCAATCAAATTATGTTGGTTACGAGATCTTCCATATAAGTAAGTCAGGCTTATCACTTTATTATTTTGATCTGAAGTGGAGGACGGCATGTTGTTATATTGACCAAGGTTGACTCCAGGTTGTATATCTTTTTGCATTGATTGATGATGAGCAATTGCGGAATTCCTTAGATCTGGGCGCCAGAACAGTTTTATTCAGTTGGGAGCCATTATTATAAATCGTCCTGATGTCATATTGAGATGACGTAAGACTTGAGGGAGGAGGCTGGAATATTCCAATTCACGTTGAATTACAAGCGTGTGCTGAACGCGTTATGAAAGCAAGCGTTCGAGTCGGACAAGTCTCGTGAGACGTAGTTAGAAACAACATGTACTGTTGCCAATGTAAAGAGATCTACAACGGGGGTCCCCCAGTGTTTGAAGATCTGTTCGACTTGATCTTATTCGTACTTACATATACATTAATTTTAGCAATAAATGCATTTTTGCCAAAAGTTTACATACCTACAATATTTTCCGAAATTTTACCATCATCTGGATTTTTTAAATTATTTTTTTCATATTCTATGACAAGTTCCCCTCAATATACAAGGTTTTTTCAATTCAAAACAAAGAATCATGCATTTAAAGAAAATATAATAGAACAAAACTGTATCAAAAATTTACAAGTAGATAATGTAATATTTATTACTTTTTTCATAAAGATGTCATTTTGTGGTTGTATGTACCTACAAATTTCTCTTGGTTACATATTTTAATCTCATGTAGTTGAATAAACTCAGTTTAAGTTATTTCTTTGAATGGTCAAAATTATAGAGTGCCGTGATATGTAACTAAATAAAAGAAGAAAAGTGTGAAAATAGTAAATCATTCTATCCGTAGGTTAGAGGATATCCCCAGAGGGTATTTGATGTATACAAAACAGCCCAGTTTTTTCATTTGAGTTTGAATAATGACTATCGGAATATAAATAAATTCTGCATTTTTAGAAGTATTTTCTTTAATATATAAATTTATATAAAAGTATAACAAAATATATTTTATCCAATTGGTTTATATTTTTCGCGCGTATTTTGTATGTACGTTTATTCATTCATATCTCCAGAACCAGGTCAATCGTGGCGCAGCGGCACGAGGTGTGACTGTAAAACCGACTGGTAGTGGGTTCGATCCCCAATCGAGGAGATGAAATATTTACTTAAATTTATATTTCCATTTCTTCGCTCTGGTGTCGAGGTTAAGCGCGGCGCGGCTCAACACGCAATGGCTCCAGAATTTGGCAAAGCAATGGGGAACGGAGTGTCTTAACACTACGTTCCCTCTGCCTACCCTGCTGTGGGCGGTATACAGCGTGAAGCTGATTTAATTTAATTTAATCTCCAGAATCGCTGAACGGATTTACATAATTAAGGTATCATTTGATTTGTCTTAGCAGTATTCTTAGATAAGTAAAAAAATAGTTATAGCTGTGGAGGGACGCCATTGTACTTCAGTTCAAAGGGTATCAAATTAAAGGACTCAATACAAGGATATTAATAAGATATTAAATGATTTTCAATAGCATAATACTAATAAAAAACCCGACTGCATAAAACTAAAAGAAAAAAAAAAACAAGCCTATTAGGATTAACAGTTCAATCAATTAAATCTACACAAGGAGCTTCGTAAAACTTAAATAGGTCCAGGCTGTTAATTCTAATGAACTGCTTGGCTTATTTTTTTCTTTTTAGTTTTTGTTTTTAATAAATAAATGTTACAAAATGGTTCCAATGAATGTAAATGATATTTTATTTATTTAATTATAATTTTGATTAAATTTGAGTTGACGTTTAATGTACCTATAGCATGGAAATGTTGCCATAAAAACGGTAAGCTTAATTTTTTTAAATATGTATTTTAAATAAAAATCCCATTAAGTAAAAAAAACACCCTGACATTACTTTTTACATCAAACAGTTCTTTTTGCATATATATAAATATGAGCTACAATTTCATGTTACTAAAAATTCTGGGGTTGGCACCAAACTATTTTGGGGAGGGCATGGCCCAATCACCTTTCTAATTTTTTAAGTCCCATGCACATGGACTAAATAGTAGATATTTAAATATTATTTTATTTATTAAGTCATGTAAGAAAAAAAATATTAATTTCTATTTGTTCACCCAAATACTGTATTTAAAACGGAACACAATTTTACAAGATTTTATTCTACATTAGATATTAAATAAGTAGAGCAGCCTAAAAAACAAATAAACTACAATAATTTTAAATCAAAACTTAATTCAAAGTTAAATAAAAAATATCCATTGGTTTTACAAACACCAAATTCAAAGTGAGTTAGTTTTAGAGAATATATTTATTTGGAAACTTGCTGACAGAGGGCGCTTACGTTTAATGTAGGCTTGTCATCGGAAATTGGAGCGGCCGCAGCCGTGCTATTTATCACGTGGAATTGAATGTTCGAGGTGAGCATAGGTGATTCATTTAAGCGTGGCTTGGAGAGAAAATTGCTTTTATTTCTAAGAAAAAAGAAAATTTACTTTATATTGTTTTGATTGTTTGTAATTTTATAATGTACGTAGCCTATATTAAATAAGTTATAAATGATTTCGTGTTTTAACTCCAATAGTATAATAATATAAAATGAAAATGTAAATTATTATTTTATATTATTTTTCTAAATCTTCTGAAAGTTAAAGTGTTTAAGTTGATAACTTAATATAATAAACTCATATGAAAAGTAACAAACCTTAGAAAAATTATGTTTTCTATAAATAAGAATTTAAAAAAGACTTGTAAAGGGGTTATACAACATCATTAGTTAGGTTTAAAACTAGTTTAGATAAATCAATTTTGCTTGGAATATTTTTTTATGTGCCATAGTCAATATACAATATTATAACGTATCTTTAAATGGTATAATTTATTATAGATTTTCTATTCAAATAGTGTGGGAGAATCGTAGTGATAAAATAAATGTAGCATTTAAAAGTGTTTAAATTTGTATGTGGAAGGAAACTTTGATAAATAGAATTAGGATATTCAAAATACAGATGAGTCTTTCCTATAAATAAATAATATTGCTGTGATGCCAGACGGTGCTTTAAACAAACTTGCATAATAGTACAAAATTTTCCTACCACCGTAGTAGTTATAAGACAAAGATGTCAGATAATCCGTACATAAATATTCAAAATGCGTAAGACACAAGTTACTGTTGTTACAAGTTCAACAACTTCAGGGGCGACCCTCGATACCGCTGTTTAATCTCTTCAGTTTACGAATTAAATCTAAACAATGTCAGCATAAACGCAACAACAAACTTTGATCAAATCCATTTGGAGTTACGATCCGTCCTGCTTATATGTCGCTGAAAATTGTTTTTAATTTTAATAATTTTCCTTTTTTATATATAATATATAGTAAATTCTAATTTACTATATACTAATAAATAAAATTGCTGTAGCAGCAATATGAAATAGATTGATTGGAAACCGAAATATTCTAATACAAAGCTTCACTTCGTTGTCTAGACGTGCCGAGGTCGGCGCTTAAATCTGTACAACATTCAAAATATATAGTTACTACCGGTGGTTCACATTGTTGACAAGTTATTTGTGGACGATGTATAAATAAATAATATTGGTACTGCTAGAGATTTGCCATATTCGCCACGCTAGGCAGGTGGGTTGGCGATCGCTGTAGACCTAGGTTTTTAGGAGATGCTGCTGCCCATCTCCTGCTGGCTAATTCCCTTAGTCGCCTTTTACAATACTAACGGGACGAGAGCGGGTGCTGCTATCATACCTAGTACATACTTATCCACATGGTTATTTGATGTCTGTTTTAAATTTTACAAGCTATATTGTCTTAAAGGTTTATTTAGAGTATAAATAGATCTAAACACAAAAAAAAACTGTTTTTATTATTAACTTTAACTTCAATTTAATCCTAATTATTTCCCCATATTCTTTGTATTGAAAAAATAAATGTCTATATAAAGTACTAGCATACAATCTTACGAAGTACTTCTAAAAGCCCAAGGGTACAAAACCTCCGTAATGGATATTCTGTACCCTTTCAATCCCTTTTAATTTGACTCTGAGACCGAGGATTTAAGACGAAAATGCAATCGCGACGAAATTATAATACTTTGCGAACTTTGATTTTTGTGGTGTATTATGATTTATAGATATTTGATTTATTATAAATTATTACAATACAAAAAAAGAACTTATTTTCATAGGCTCAGCATTTTTAAATATTATTTCTCAGCCTTGAATAAATTACAAAACTGCGAATGCTGTTAAGAAAAAGTTACTTACTAACAATAACATAAGTTCACACTTATATTTATATAATTAAAAAAAAAACATACGTATACACATACATATTAGTCAAACAAAAGTATTAAAAAACCAAAATCTATATTCGTCAATAATATTGAAATCACGTGTCCCATGTAGCTATTTAGCTCAGAAACACATTCTAATTGCACTACAAGGTGAGATTCCTTGTGTATGGAAAATTAAAATATTTTTAGCGAACGCACAACTTTATTCTCGTTACAAACTATGTTAGACACAGTATCCGACATCGAGCAGGGCTATAACGCTCATACGGTGTGCTCATAAAATTTTATAGGTGGCTCAGTATACAGGACGTAGTCCAGAGGGACACTGACTCCATATTATTCCTCCTTGAGACATTTATATAGACGTGATTAAGTTAGTTCAGTAACTTGAAGTGCTTTCCTTCTCATCGTGTATGTAAGTTTTAAAACTTAGTTCCTATATATGATTTTTTTTTTAATACGAATTGTAACTCACAACTTCGTTTGTATCAGCGATAAAACATAAAATCCCAGTTCCTCCTATTCTCGCGAGAATACTGTCAAACAATGATCACTTATTTTTAAGAGGCATGTGAAATATTAGCTTCAAGGTCAATATGTCGATTTATAAAATCTAAGCCCCGACCAATACGTACACAGAATGAAAGTCCCGAGCGCTTTGATGTGGAAGTCCAAAATTGCCCGGAAGCTCTAGAAAAATTAGATATGAACGATCTAAGTAAGGAGGCGGTTTGTACTGTCCGTGCGATAGAATATATTAAAACTCACAGTATCAAAATAAAGAAAATCTCCGACGAGAGTCAAAATACTCCAATTTATGGAACAAAGACGCAGGATGATGTATACTTAGAAAGTGCTAGTTGTTGTAGGCGATTAAATAAACAGATCTCCAAATCCTTAAAGTGTGACTTTCGCTTATTTAATTCAGGTCGTATAGAGGCTATTATGCGAAAGTATAATAGCCGCTAAAGTGTTCGTAAAAGATCTATCTAATGGACAAAGCCAATTGACAAGACTGACGACGGTAGCATCGTATCGACTAGGTTTGAAATCCTTAGGGAGATAGAGTTTTTCTATGGACTATTTGTACTTTACACAAACGCCGGTTGAAAATTTGGCTAAAAAGGGCCCAGGGGCAAAGCTTATCATTTTTTTTCAAAAGTCAGCCTATACGAGAGTAGTATGGCTAACAACTAAAAATAACAAGGCGGCTGGTAATAATGGAACCATTTCTAAATTTCTGTGAACGAGTGGCGGGCTGGTACTTACAGTCTTGTGTTGGTACCTGAGCGAAGAAATAAAAAATATTAAGTGAGAATCGAACTGATATCCGTCGCATTTAAGGACACACGCTTGTGCCACTGCGCTACGACGGTAGCCTTAGAAGCTTACAAGTTGTTTTCAAGAGTCAAGCTGCGGAACATTATAAAGAAGTGCGAAGAAAATAATTTGCCATTTTGCTTGGCGTTAGTGGCCTATGAGAAAGCCTTCGATTGAAACAAGAATATATGGTGTCTGTACGAAAACGCTACAACGTCGCTCTAATTAAAAAACTTAGAAAACCAAATCTCTAGTCCGATTCAACTGCAATGAGGTGTGAAACAGGGAGATTTTATTTACCAGAAACTATTCACTGTGGTGATGCAGGACAATATCAAACTTCTGGACTGGAAAGGATACGACATTAATGCCGAATACATTACATATATTCGTTTTGGGTGAATAAATGAAAATATATATAATAAATAATGTAATAAAATAAAATATAATAAATAAATATATATATTAAATAATGAAAATAGAAATGAAAATACATCAGTATTTAGTATTAACATTTCCCTGAGTTGACATCAAGCCCAAAATACGATACAGAATAGGAGTAAAATTTGAGTTACACTATTGTCTACTTTTTGAGTGTTCAATTACGATTCAATGTAACATTTCAACATAGAATTAATAGTCACTATAATATATACTTGTATCTACTTTAGAATCTCATTTGATATTAAAACTCCTTTAAATGTAAAATACTGATGTAGCAAAGTGTATTTATTTGGAAGTTTCCAACTTCCAAAGATATTTAAATTACATTTTTAATTTGGTGCGGTTGACATAAAGGGATGCTAACGCTTGTAAATTAGATTCTTACTCAACAAGTGTTTTTGCCAATGAAATTAATTTGACGTTGCTGAATGAGTGAATCCTTTGGCTCGGCGCGGCAACTTGCTCAGTAATTTCTATTCACAAAGAAATTCCTTTAAAAGTCAAGCTTGAGCATTTCAATTACAAATCGAAGTGCAGGAGTGATTTCTTTAAATTGGCATTTTCTCAAGGATAGTGCATTCTAAATGTGAATTAATGATTCATGCTGTATGTATATATATATTTGTATATATTTTTTCAGCTTCACGCTGTATCCCGCATATAGCAGGGTAGGTAGAGGGAACCTAGTGTTAAGACACTCCGTTCCCCACTTTCCGCCAATTTTCTGGAGTGGCGGAACTCAACGCCGCGCTTTGCCCTAGCCACGCCAAAGCGAAGAAACGGAAATATACATGTAAATAAATATTTCATCTCCTCGAGTGGGGATCGAACCCACAACCAGTGGACGAATGAACGAAGACGAATGCTTTTGTTCTATTCATAAAAAAATAATTAAATAACTTTTTTAATGTTGCTCTTATATAATGGACATACGAGACCGCTTTTGAATCCTAAAATGTTTTTATGTTGATTGATAATATGAAAAATTATGAGGATACATTGTTCACGTGACGTGTCCTTTAGCGAAAGTCACTGTCCATTTTACACAAAAAGTCCATTCATCAAGAGATAACAATGTCGAGGCGTTATCAAAATATTATAACCCGCAAGGCGATCACATTATTCATGATGTTTTGCTGCTGGCATCCCCCCGAAGCAAAAAGTAACAATAAAAAATGATATCACAATATGTTAATATTCTTAAAACATTTTTGAATTGAATATTTATTTTTAAATATAAATAGAAAAAGTATCGTATTTCCTTATGTTTTCCACACAATTTTTGTTATATAGATGCTTATAATTTAATAGAATTAGAGGTCGTCGTGGCGCAGGGGTACAAATTGCGACTGTAAGCGCGACGATCGTGTGTCCGATTCCCACACGGAGGAATTATTATTTAATATTTTCATTTCGTCGGTCTGGTAACGAGAAATCACGGCGTTGAGTTCAGCTATGGGATCACAAGTGCGAAACGGAGTGACTTAACGCTACGTTCCCAGGTTCCCTCTGCCTACCCTGTTATGCGGGTTACAGAGTAAAACTAAAACAAATGTTTAAATAGAAGACAACAATTATAAGTATCTCCAAGCCTTAAGAAAATTTACTGAGTTTAAACTAACTTAGCAAAGTAGCGATTAGAGTACAACAGGAAGTCGCCTAATATTTTTACCGTGTGATTTAAACTGCTCTTCCCCTGCAACGTGCAGTTGGCACGGTGCCGAGTGTAACTGCAATTAGCCAAAATTATGTCCAAAAACAAGTTGGGAAGTAATTAGCGGATGTAGACCAGAGTTAAGGACTACTTTAAACCAGTTTACTTGAGCTAAATAAATTTCAATTATAAATTATACCCACGAGGCCGGTCGTGGCGCAGCGGCACGAGGCGTGACTGCAAAACCGACTGGTTGTGGGTTCGATCCCCACTTGAGGAAATGAAATATTTACTTAAATGTATATTTCCATTTCTTCGCTCTGGTGTCGAGCCAATGCCTCCAGAATTCGGCAGAAAGTGGGGAACGGAGTGTCTTAACACTAGGTTCCCTCTGCCTACCCTGCTGTGTGCGGGATACAGCGTGAAGCTAATTTAATTTTAATTATACCTACCTTGGATTGTTTACATTTAAATTTTCAATTATCATGCTTGATTTTAATGGAAACATGTAGGTAACGAGCCCGTACAATAATATTTTGGTCAAAGTTGTTTTAACAAGGTGATATTTAATTATTTTAAAATTAATGGTTAATTATTATTATTCTGCGTATTTTTAACTAAATAACAAATGAACTGTGTGATTTTATAATTGTTTTACTTTATATTTTAAAATTGTCGTGTGACCATTATACGTATATTTATACAGCTTCACGCTGTATCCCGCACACAACAGGGTAGTCAGAGGGTACTTAGTGTTAAGACACTCCGTTCCCCACTTTCTGCCAGATTCTGGAGGCATTGTTTGTTGACTGGTAGAACTCAACGCCGCGCTTAGCCTCGACACCAGAGCGAAGAAATGGAAATATAAATTTAAGTAAATATTTCAACTCCTCGAGTGGGGATCGAACTCACAACCAGTCGATTTGACAGTCACACTTTGTGCCACTGCGCTACGACTGGCCTCACGTATATTTAAGAAATATATATATATTCTTTATTTTAAATAAATGACCATGTAAACAAATTCTGAATTAAATGTTCTACCTAAGTTTAAACATAAACTACTTTGAAAAAAATGTATACATTTAATTACAAGTCAGCAAGTGCATTTATTTGCTCATTTTACATTCATTAATTGGTAATTAAAACTTCACCTTCTATTGGTCAAATATTAACTGTGAAAACTCCCTTTAGGAGGCACTTTCTAGATCAAATAAAACAAAATTCAAATAACATCTCTCGTACATTTATATTCTATAGTAAGAGTCCATTTCAATTCAAACGCCCCTAAAAATGCAAAGTAAAAACTTTTTAAAGTGTGATTTAACACTTTAAACATGTTACTTAAATTGTGTAAGCTTATTTTTTCGAGTTGCTGAATAGCTTGCCTTCATCAGTTTTAGCCTTTTCAAATATTATTTACTATTGTTAAAATTAACCTACAAGCCAGGTTTGCAAAGAAATGGCCAGGACAGCACCATCAGTCACGGGATGACGGCCGTTCCCAAATCCATGTAAGCCGCTAAGACGATGTGTAGTGATAGCTCTGGTAATGGCGTTATATATATTATAGCTAGTGTTTACTATTATATATATATATATATATATATATATATATATATAATATATATATATATATATATATATATATGTATGTATGTGTATGAACAAAGAATAAGATAATAATATGAAAAATAATTGTATATAGAAATATAATATGAAAATAGTCAAGTGCGAGTTGGACTCATCATAAGAAATTGATATTATACATACTTATAGCCTCCTGTAACATTCAATATTCTATATTTATTTGTAAGCGAACACATAGTGCACAGTTCAAAACGACCATAAGTGGATTTTAGACTATCGTATGATTGCAGGCATGTTCTATACATCAGTGCATTCACATTAATTTCCATTATGCAACTAATGTTACACGAATTCCGCCTAATAGACTAAAAGGTGTTTGAAATTACTCGCCTTACAGCATAAGTCCATATATGCAGATAATTGTAATTTATTATGATCATATTTTCTCATTTTTCTATTATTTTATTTTCTTTAAATCTTAATAATGTAAAATTTCTTAAAAAAAACGTAAAATTGTTATGTTTTTTAATACTATTATAGATGTATATTCATACTTATATATAAATACACTAGCGGACCCGGACGCGGCTTCGCCCGCTTAAACTTTACGAATGCTTATAGATATATTTAGGAAATTGTTTGTGAAAATATGTAACTAATTTAAATAAAAAAAATATAAGTAAACGTAACCATAGTAAAATATTAATAAAAAAACTAAACAAAACCAGCTACATTATTAATAATTTTATCTCTTTCTGTCTTTCTATTTCCCCGAGCTAATATCCAGAATAACTGAACTAATTTTTATTGGACTTTCAGTGATCGATTTTACTGATTTACCCGGGAAAAATCTTTTACACGTTTTCCTTGCGCGCGTACATAGATACTATATGAAATAACTAAAGTCCTTTCTACATTAAATATGATAAGTTTTGCGAGCAATATCAAATAAAATCCAGAAAACTAAAACCACAATTTATTAAGTGTATAACAACGGTATAAATAACCACCCAACCGAGATGAAATAACCAACAATTCTCTCCTTAATACTTAAATAATATTACACCGATGCCGCGCAGGGCCGCAACTTACACCACACCAAGAAATTTATGAAAATCTAACTAATCTGTTCCTCGGATAAGCGAAGAACCAAAGAAAAGTATAATTAATTATAAACAGCAAATAATTACATAAAAATTAACAGTAGTTCGAAAATGTATGAAAATTTACAAAACCGTCAAAGTCATCTGCCCGTTCGCGTCGGTCATACTATGCCGGTCGTATGCTAGGTTATTTCGAATCAGTGACATCTCCTTAATTATTTATTAGAATGTTATACAGTGAACTGCAATTTCAATCTAGGTGAAATGCTAAAAGTGACTATTATATTCATTTTCATTAGGATCAATATCAAATTATAGAAAATACATACAACAAAGACCCGATAAATATAAAGTAAATTAATTAAAATGGTTACTTGTTGTTACTGTGTTACTTTGCTCAAGCTTCAGAGATAAATATGGTATGTGTATCGCGGACTTTTTTAAACATTATTTAAAGGATAATATTTTTGTAAAACATTATTATTATGTATCTCATAAGGTTGAGTCGGCGCACGCCATGTATGCGTTAAGCAAGCTCATTTTGGGTGACGTTTGCTTATAACAACAAATAAACTTTGCAAACCGTTGCTTAGCAACGGTCGGTTGTTATTAACATGGCGGAATAAATTCCCTGTCAAACTAAAAAATATTTTAATATATTAGTATATATCGACAATATTACAAATATGAGAAAAAAAAGTAACCTATATTCATCCGAAGACCCTCAAGTATCTCTGTATGAGTATTTTATTACAATTGAATTAGCGGTTTAGCCCTGATTGCGGCACAGACAGACAGACAGACAGACAGAGTTACTTTCGAATTTATAATATAGGTATAGATGAATGTATATTAAAATCATTGTGTTAAAACTAGAACATGTCCGATAGAAATATTTAAGCGATTGCGGACTCTAATGTCCCGATTAAATTAGGACAGAATTTGCGGTAGGGTTCCATTTCCAAACATCACATTTTTTTTATCAGCTTCACACTGTATCTCCGCACACATCAGGGTAGGCAGATGGAACCTAGTGTTAAGACACTCCGTTCACCACTTTCCGCCAAGTTCTGGAGGCATTGCGTGTTGAGCGGCGGAACTCAACGCCGTGCTTTGCCTCGACACCAGAGCGAAGAAAGGGAAATATAAATGTAAATAACACGCTTTGTGCCCCTGCGCCACGACCGGCCTCAACCAAAATCACCAAACATTTGTTTCTATAATAAGTTCCCTCATCATGAAAAAGAAACATCTACGTAAATTTACGAATTTAATATAAAATAGATAGTAATGGTACATCTAAAGCTGAATATAACGTTGCCGTCGTGCAAATTGCAGTTTAGATATATAATTCATGCATTTAAGTTAGTTTGGCACATGCATCATCTAATCAAATAGTTGGCATCGGATTTGCATCAAGAATTAGAGTCACGAACTCCTGATTATGTGAATAAGATTTTGGAGCGTGGCATTGAATAGATTATTTGTGGAACCGAGCAGACACCAGTCCCTCAACTCCTCAACCTCAACTGTTATAACTTACTGGTTTAGTTACACTTCCTGGTATATACCATAAGCACATTATTTGATGTAAGTGTGTAACTATAATATGTATTTTGCTACATATTCTTATAAAGCTTTTAGTCATGTTTTTGTTAATTTTATAGTAAGACTCAAAAAAATAATTTTATTGTGTAATAGTTTGAAGCCATCGTGGCGCAGTGGCACAAGGGTGCGACTGCAAATTGTAGGTTTGATTCCCAGAATGATTTTTTAAATATTTTCATTCCCTCGCTCTGGTGAACCGCTTAACCTCGACACCACAGCAAAGAAATGGAAATATAAATTTAAGTAAATATTTCATCTCCTCGAGTGCGGATCGAATCCACAGCCAATCGGTTTTATAGTCACACTTCGTGCCGCTGCGCCACGACTGGCCTCTGCTTTATATTTCATAATAAATTAATGGAAAAAAAAATGCTCACTATAGTGAACAAAAAATGTACTTTCAGTAGAAAAGATTGGAGAGAAAGCATTTAAAAATTTATAACGACTATAATTATTATGTACGTTCTGTTGCTCAGCACGCAGTTTCGTGATTGGACGGAAAGTTCAGAACAACGTGTCATAAAAAAATCCAAAAACATATTTTTTGCCGTGTGATCCCGGCCTAGAATAGGAATCTCCCTGGTACTGGTAGTGTCGTAAGAGGCGACTAAAGCAGGGCTTGTTAACGTTACCAATTCACATTTAAAATTAACGTTAATTACCGGTAATGCCATAGAGATACTTAAGTATCGTTACTATTTGGTAGCGATACTTGCTAACTTAACGGAAAAATACCGTAAAAATAAGGTTAATATTGCGTTAAATCTTTAACGTAAAATTTAGTGTTACTTCGAAAGTAGCGATAATAGTACCGGTAAAAATCATCCTATTATTTAGTTACTTTATGCGACGTTGCCGTTTTCGCCTCGTCGGTCGGCGGGCGGGCAGCGGCTCTCTTCGCACCGTCGCGCGCTGTTGCCACGTCGTTGGTTGTGAAGCATTAGAATACGCTTGCATATTTTTTAACCTATTCTACTAATTGACGCATACATAATGTGACCATATTTTGGTCAGTTCAAAACGGGACATTGGAGGGTTGCTTTCCGTTTTTTACAGGTGTGGTTTTCTTAGAATGGATTTCCTTTTCTATGAGTGACTTTCGTTTTTTTTTAATAATTTTATAGTGTTTTCGTTTTTTACGATAGTTTTTGTTATTTTAGGATAGTTTAAATTGTTTTCGACATCTGAGACGTGCTTTCTTTATAATATAATTGACACTTTAATAATGTTATACTTCCGTTTTTCCAAAATAGTGTACTATCGTGATAACCGCGGAAAAACTTGTTTCGATCATCGAAATAAATTTAAATGCCATTCCGTAAAAACGGGACTTTTGTATTTTTATATTATATTACGATGACCCTAAATATTAACATGAGCACGAGATGTGACTGCAAAACCGACTGGTTGTGGGTTCGATCCCCACTCGAGGAGATGAAATATTTACTTAAATTTATATTTCCATTTCTTCGCTCTGGTGTCGAGGTTAAGCGGAGCGTTGAGTTCTGCCACTCAACACGCAATGCCTCCAGAATTCGACAGAAAGTGGGGAACGGAGTGTCTTAACACTAGGTTCCCTCTGCCTACCCTGCCGTGTGCGGGATACAGCGTGAAGCTAATTAATTAATTAATTAATTTAATTAATATGTAGTTTGCGACTTTTCTTTAACATTTATTTCGATGAGTTCATAAATAATAAATAATAAATATATCCCGCACATAGCTGGGTAGGCTGAGGAAACCTAGTGTTAAGACACTCCGTTCCTCACTTAAAGCTAAATTTTCGAGGCATTACGTGTTGAATGGCGGAAGTCAAGGCTGCGCTTTGCCTGGTTACCAAACCGAAGAAATAAAATTTTTAATAAATAATAATTCATTCCCCACGTCCATTTGATTTAATTAATTAATAAATTTACTACTACAAAATGTATTTATCATCTATACTAATATTAAAAAAGAAAAAAAAAATATTTTTGTATGTATGTTTGTATTGTTTTCAGACTACGAAAACTACTGGACCGATTTCAATAAGTTCTTCTTCTTCTTCTTAATGTGACCCAAACTGTGGAGAAGTTGATCTTAAATATTCTATCATCGCGTGCGCTGCGAAAACTATTGATGATAGAACAAAACAATGTTCTACAGTGTTATAGAACGCATCAATATCTATAAAAAAGTCCGTGATACGATATATCCAACTACTGTAGTTATGCCAATATAACCGACAATAATCAAACCATATTATTCATACATCTGCATTAATCCTTATACCATTAAATGATATTGTATTAAAGATAATTTCAATATGTGTAAAATACTTTTTAAATGATTAAAATCGGACATTCCATTCAAAAGATACAATGAATTTAAAAATATCAATCTAAAGAAAATCAAGTAATAATAAAAAATGCGGAGTGTGTGACCTCACGCACAGTAGCAGCGTGACTCTGCGGGGGTGGGGGGCGGTGCATCAATATTACTAAAATTATGAAGACAATCGATAAATTTTTTTATTTCTTTATTTGAATTGAATAGGCCCTTTATTTGAATTGAATACGCGATAGCGTACGCTGTGGAAATTATTAAGAATAGACCAAAGTGATGTACTACAATTTTATAGAAGACAAAAAACTATAAAATCATAGAAAATCTAATAAAATCTTAAAAAATGCCACAATAACTAATTTTTAAAGTTCGTATTGTCATAGTTCAGACGGACATCTAAAAAGTATACATATTATTCTGAAAGAATAAAAAGAATCGATGCCGTTGAGGCACAGGGGTGTAACTGAAACGCAGCGGTTGTGGGTTCGATCCCCACTCGAGGGAATGAATTATTATTTCTTAATATTTTCATTTCTTCGCTCTGGTACCAAGACAAAAGCCCGGCGTTGAGTATCGCCACTTAACACACAATTCGAAAAATTCGGCGCAAAGTGGGGAACGGAATGTCTTCTGTTACGTCTGCCTACCCTGCTGTGTGCAGGATACAACGTGAAGCTGAAAAAAATACAAAGAGTGTGTAATTCCTCTATATCCTCTATAGTATATCTACTGTTTTATATTCTGTCATAATGAATAGCTTTAAACTTTGTATACAAAGGTATCCCGTAGTATATCTATTTTTTAATTATTATTACCAGTACAGTATCGATACTAATGTGGTATCTATATATTTATATATAAATTTAATATTTTTTCGCCTATTTAGTGTTTTACAGGTGGAAAACAAAGGCATTTTTTTATTTGAGAAAATAATTTATAAACTATAAAAATGTTGGTAGTTTTTATAATTCTGATAGAATTAAACAACTTTCTAAAATGTTTTTTCCTTGCATACGCATGCATGTAATAACTATTGGGAGCTATTAAACAAAAAAATATTCTCATTTATATAAATATATTATATGTAATTATGGATGTTATTTTAATTTTTATCTTAAAAGAAATAAATATATTTTGATAAAATTATTTAAAAAAAGTGCCCAATAAAGCTATAATTTCTCTATGAGAATATAAATAAATAATTATAAAGGTCAGTTATTTAATCATTACACCATTAAATAAAAACAATTAAATCGATTTTACGGCCCCCGCACCGCGCTCGCGTCTTCGCTTCTTAAACTTCGACAAACAGAAAAACCAACAAACACAAAATTTTTAAATATTATTGTTTCTTGTTCTATTACTTTACCGCCTTTAAACACCGCCTATGGTTTTAATAATTTTCACTTTAGAATTCTTAAAAAAATCTAAAAAAAACCTAAAAATTCACAAATTTAAGCGGGCGAAGCCGCGAGCTGGTCGCTAGTAACATAATAATTACAATCACATATCCTTAACTTTTATTTTTATCAAAATGAAATCAAAATCAGCTTCACGCTGTATCCCGCACACAGCAGGGTAGGCAGAGGGAACCTAGTGTTAAGATATTCCGTTGCCCACTTTCTGCCGAATTCTGGAGGCATTGCGTGTTGAGTGGTAGAACTCAACGCCGCGCGTATCGTCGATACGAGTGAAGAAATGGAAATATAAATTTAAGTAAATATTTCATCTCTTCGAGGAGGATGAACCCACGACCTTCTGTCGGTCGGTTTTACAGTCACACTTCATGCCGCTGCGGCTTCAAATATTTTTTTATAATATTTTTTATGTAGTCATTACAACGCATGCGAAGAAAGCATATTTTAAGCAGTTTCTTGATTCTTAAGCTTAGAATGTAAATAAGAATATCTTTTAAATAACAATGAACATTCTTACAGCCAATAAATTATTTTCTCAAATCAAAAAATAGCATAAATGGTAGTCATATCGACGAAAAAATATTCAAAATGTTAAAAAAAATAATATTCTATTTCCCCGAATGGGAATCGAACCCACAACCTGTCTCGCATTTATAATAACACGCTTGTGCTTCTGCGCCACGACTATTGCGCTTCTGGCCTCATTATATCCTCATCTCATTAAAGTCCAAAATAATATTTTTTGTATTTAAAATTGTAGTTGATTTGTCTTTACTGTGTTTTATTAATTTTTGTTTTAAATAGTGACAGACTTAATTTTTTGTCCCTAACACTTGTAATAAAAGATTTATGGAGGTTACAAGCCTTGAAGTCAACATTTACTTTCTAGGAATTTAAACTGAAAGTTAAAAAAAATAATATTCTATTTCCCCGAATGGGAATCGAACCCACAACCTGTCTCGCATTTACAATAACACGCTTGTGCTTCTGCACCACGACTATTGCGCTTCTGGCCTCATTATATCCTCATCTCATTAAAGTCCAAAATAATATTTTTTGTATTTAAAATTGTCGTTGATTTACTTATTCTGACACTATACTATTCATAACATCACGCTTTTTTATTGATACTATTGAGATTTTTCGAAAACCGATAATAATTAATAATACTTTGCCCGATTCGGGAATCGAACGCAAGATCCCTTGCTCGGGAATCGCTTCAACCACTTCACTAGCAAGGCAGTTTATTTCTATACCTTTCCATAACATGAATAACCATTATAAAGTAAATACTGTTATAGTTTATAAATATTATTATTATTACTAACAGCTCCCGCTTGAATTACAGGAATATTTATTTATATAATATTATTTTTTTATTTTGGGAAAAAATTAATGATGAATTATTTTAGTAGTATGTAAGTAACTGTATAATATAAAATGATTTTGAAATCACAGGCGCTTAATTATTTTCATATGTATGGATGTATATTCAACAAGAACAATAACTCAAAATAGCAAAGAGATCGCGGTAATAATAGTACGCACACACACATACACACACACACACACCTAGCGTCGACACAGTCTTACTTACATATTTTTGTGATTGGACGAGAGCGACGGTAGCGAAACTATCTTAACGATACCATTTTAACGATACCTAGCGATACCATAGATTTAACTATACTTGTGCTTAACGATAAAAGTATCTAAATATAAAGGTAAATTTTTATCGATACTTTATCAAGTATCGATACCTAGATTACGATACCATAGTTTTAACGTTATTTCAAGCCCTGGACTAAAGTACGTGTGGTAGAGTCACGTCGCCAGCAATGGCAACACGCATAGGCAGACTCGACTGGATCATTACCACCCCCGGCATTTAAAACCGGACTGAAGTAGTGGCTTTCTGCCATTGCGCTTCGCATCAGGTAATGCCGAGCTCCGGCGCCCAACCCACCTTAAAGGCCGGCAACGCACCTGCAGCTCCTGTGGTGTTGCACGGGGTTGTAGGCGGCGGTGATCACTTACCATCAGGTGACCCGACCCGTTTGCCTTGTCTTTTCCATAAAAAAAAAAAAATGTAGGTATAGCTGTATAGTTGAGAATTCTTATAAAAATAAATAAATAAATTAGCTTCACGCTGTATCCCGCACACAGCAGGGTAGGCAGAGGGAACCTAGTGTAAGACACTCCGTTCCCCACTTTCTGCCGAATTCTGGAGGCATTGCGTGTTGAGTGGCAGAACTCAACGCCGCGCTTAACCTCGACACCAGAGCGAAGAAAATGGAAATATAAATTTAAGTAAATATTTCATCTCCTCGAGTGGGGATCGAACCCACAACCAGTCGGTTTTGCAGTCACACCTCGTGCCGCTGCGCCACGACCGGCCTCAGAATAGAATTCTTATATTCTAAGATAATATACCATATTTTATTTCTGACGCAACGAAGACGTAAAAAATATATAAGAAGAACCACCTGTATTGATAAGTGGTATCGAAAGAGCACGTAGCCACATATAAGCACATAATCTTGGAAGGACACTGTGTGTTCTTTTTCACTTAATATTTTTCCTGCTAAAGGTCCCTGGAGGCGATTACATAAACAGGATTCAACCACGACCTTAATGCGCCTAATAAAGTTTTACGAGGGACCCTCGGCAAAAACGTGAACGTTCCAAGGCGACAATGCTTTTATCTTTTCTGTTTTACTGATTGCTCCGCTATTTGGGAATTAAGAAAAAAAATATTATAACTTTATTATGAAGAATCAAGTGGTTGGATAGGACAAAAAAAATCTACTTAACTTATTAGCAAATGTTGTGTTTGTGTTTTGCTGCGCAATAGGCACTGTATAGCTTAAGACGTTATTCAAGAAAAAAATATCATGGATAGTATGAAAGATTTTTAAATTTATAGTTATAAATCTTAAAATTTTTATTCAGCACGCAATGCCTCCAGAATTCGATGGATAGTGGGGAAAAGACAGTGTTAATACTAGGTTCCCATGTTGGGGTACAGCGTGAAGCTGATAAAAAAAAAATAAAAAAAATATTTTGAAAATAAGACTTCATGACATAGACGATTCTTTTTTTTATTTTGAATTCATATAATTTTAAAAGAACTCATAATTCCAATACCATTTTTTATGTCGATCCGGCAAAAAAAGTTGAAAGTTACGTTTTAATCGACCAACGTTCCGAGCATTCATTGAAAATTACTTCTGTACTAGAAGTTGGTAATTTTCATGTTGACAGTGACGTATGAGATTTCTTACTAAAGAATGTAGATTGAAGGCGTTTGTTTTATCAAATAATAGATTTTTCCCTGATTTCAAACATTTTATTTTAATAAAAGATAAAATCAATAAAAGAATTGGTATCTTATAAAAATATCTTTAAAATTAACAGATATGCTGCAATGATAAGAAAACGCATTTGACTCCACTAAGAAAAACACTATGTAAGTTGAGAAAATTTTACAAAAATATACTATTGCTGTATATTGTAAAAAAGATTTTCAAATCTCGTCACTCAACAGAAAATCTTTCGAAAATAGGGCGTTGCGTGGGTGATAGAGTGTCTAAATACTAGTTTTCCTCCGCCTACCCTGCTACTACTATATTGTAGAACGAAATATTTAGTAAAATTTATAGATTCCTGGATTTATGTGTTATCCTTCACGGTTGAAGGTTTTAGATTTTTGTATTTTGATGCCACCATGTAAATTTCATAATAGACTGAAATTGGTGATATAAATACTTAGCGGAATCACCACCCATTTGTACCCAATTCTGTTCGATCGAATACCTCTATTTGAATGCACAATGCCTATTATTACTATTATAATTATTCAGAATATTCAAATAAACAAAAACAATATATTAATATTACTTTGTTTTTAGTAAATACGGTAAAATGTAACAAGTGAAATTTTAGTAAGCCTTCGCTACATATGAATCCTTATTTATGTCACACACAATTGCACGTAATATATGGCGTATTTATTAAAACGAGTGTTTAACGATTATGGCGCGGAATTGCGGAATTAATGCCATAAATCAATGTCAGAACATGTTTACGAGCTAACAGAGTTAATTCTAGTGTGACATGACGTTTATATTCGTGAATAATTGTTGATTGCGCACCGGGGACTACACTAATACTAAATCTTATATAAATCATATTATTACAGCTCCACGTGTTGGCCCAATAAGCCAATTAACCAATAAGCCAAGACCAGGTTAATGTTGTGCTGGAACTGCACTTGGATATATGCTTCGGCCAAACATTGGGTGATAACGCCAGGTGTAGTAATTAAGGTAGAGTCCCACTAGCACTGTCATCGCTCCAGATTTATTGACGAGATACATAGCTTATGTAAATGAATGCTTGAATATATGTATGTTATATAACAATAGAATATTTTCTTCTTTGGCTTAATAAATATTATATTCTTTTGAATGTAAGAGGTTAGAAATTAATTATATTACCACTTCTATAGATTAGTAATGCCTATTAGTATTGCATTGTCATATTTTTATGTAATAAGTTTGAAGCTGGGGAAGAGCGTTGGGTAAACGTAATGGTTGTGAGTTCGATTCTCGTTCATGGGAAAGATCTCTCATTCGCTCTGTAACGATCCATACCAGAACTAATTGTGTTGGTAAATAATATAATTAATAAAAAAAAAAAACATTTATAAAAAAAAATATTATAAATATAATTTATAATATTATTTAATTATAGCTTAAGATAAATACAATCTTATAAATAATAGTTTAGTTCAGTTATTTAATTACGCGTTCCGTTCACAAGTAATATTGAAGTGACGTAATATACCGTAGGTAAAATACTCAGATATAAAATATATTTATTAAAAATAATTTAATAATTATAATGAAACGCTATGTATTATAATTTAAAATAAATAATAACATAATTAATATTTTAATTATTGTAAAATATCATGTTGGCTCAATAACCTACTGTCCACGTCAAAGTCAAGGAAAGAGAAAAGAAGGTAAAAAGAAAGAGAGGGGAGATGGCGGACGCGTCTGAGGAAGGATGCATGTTTTAAATGTTTACGAGAAGTTTTAATTTATAATTAACATATATCTAGTTATATTTAACGTATATAAAAAGCATGTGAGATTGTGTTTTCCATTGTGATATAAGTATTTGAGGTTGCTAAGATAAGTTATAAGTGCTTTCACTATTTACGATTGTTTGTATTGAAATACTTCGTCGGTAAGTTTTTAATAGATTATTATTAAAATAAAGAAGAGTGAGTCAATATCCAGAGATAAATATTATTTATATAGTAAATGGAAATAAATACATGAAGATGTTTTTATGAGGTATATAAAATTACAATTATATTAATGTACGCAGAATGCCTGCCGCCATCTTCGTTAGACGCGTGTATGGGAATTGTGAAATGAAAGTTAAATAGGTTTGGTGAATTATAATAGCTTATAAATGTAATTTCTATATATATTAATAAATATTTAACATGTTACTATAAAAGGAAATATACATATAATAGTATAATTTATAATATGATATAAAACTATTATATCAAAATATATATTTACAATTTATAAATATCATATAAATATCAGTCTGTTTAATGTCCTACGATAAAAGTAATCTTTCAATATTTTTTATATATTACTTTAATTTAATTAAATATACTAGACATTAGACATTAACCAAATATTAATTATTTACGATTTATACGACTGTTAGAGTTCATTGACCCTTGTTTTAGTATATATTATATAAATATCATATAAATATGAGTCTGTTTAATGTCCTACGATAAAGTAATCTTTCAATATTTTTTATATATTACTTTAATTTAATTAAATATACTAGACATTAGACATTAACCAAATATTAATTATTTACGATTTATACGACTGTTAGAGTTCATTGACCCTTGTTTTAGTATATATTATATAAATATCATATAAATATGAGTCTGTTTAATGTCCTACAATAAAAGTAATCTTTCAATATTTTTTATATATTACTTTAATTAAATACAATAGACATTAGACATTAACCAAATATTAATTATTTACGATTTATACGACTGTTAGAGTTCACTGACCCTTGTTTTAGTATTAACTAATATTATAGTCAGAACCGACTGCTGCTTGGCTTCGTTGGTACTAATGTGCTTGGCTAAGTGAATTGCCGTGGCATTTAATTTTATATATATTATATTTAGATAGTTTCGCGGTGCCTTGTGGTGCGTCAACGTTAACACTTGGTGTATGATGGATAGGTGTGCGATGCTATTTTATGTCCTGGAGCTCTGGTGTATGTAGTAGTGTCCGCCCGTCGCATACGGGTGCGCGATGCTATTTTATGTCCTGGAACTCTGGTGTATGTAGTAGTGTCCGCCCGTCGCATACGGGTGCGCGATGCTATTTTATGTCCTGGAACTCTGGTGCATGTAGTAGTGTCCGCCCGTCGCATACGGGTGCGCGATGCTATTTTATGTCCTGGAACTCTGGTGTATGTAGTAGTGTCCGCCCGTCGCATACGGGTGCGCGATGCTATTTTATGTCCTGGAACTCTGGTGCATGTAGTAGTGTCCGCCCGTCGCATACGGGTGCGCGATGCTATTTTATGTCCTGGAACTCTGGTGTATGTAGTAGTGTCCGCCCGTCGCATACGGGTGCGCGATGCTATTTTATGTCCTGGAACTCTGGTGTATGTAGTAGTGTCCGCCCGTCGCATACGGGTGCGCGATGCTATTTTATGTCCTGGAACTCTGGTGTATGTAGTAGTGTCCGCCTGTTTGTCTAACACTTGGTTTTATCGTAGATAATATAATGCGTCAATCGACTGATGTCGACGACATACTTATAATATATAGCCGGGCGTCACTGGTGCTGGCATGTTTGATATAAGCGAATTGCTTTAGTATTGTTGGATTCTGCTGCTGAGTTTCTTCCGCCAGTTCTTCTCAGCACTGAGGTTCTTTACTGAACTGGTAGTAGAATCATGTCTACTTGGAGTCGCTGGCTGTCCTAGCGATAACTGAGTACTTTCAATTAATGATTTCTATATTACATTCCCACAACTCTGAGTCTAGTGTCAGTTCAGACAAACAGCTGCAGGGTGTGTGCTGTGCGTGTTATTCCACGACGGTTCTGTTTAAAAGAGGCGTTACAATAACAGTGAATATAAATTATATTAATATTGAAACTAGGGCACGAATATAATAAGAGCACGAAGGTAATAATTATAATACGAATTATACTATATTAACAAATTCATACGGAAATAAGAAACATTAAACACGTCACATTATACGTACAGAATTCAATATTATTAAGATACGATTAGTAAATATATAGTTATAAGAAATATACACGAAAGTTAAATGGGTATATTAATGTAATGCCCTCTAGTTACTTTCTACTTGAAGTGGATTCACATGATCGGCCGCCTAGCGGTAGTGAGTTCGATCTGATATGTGAAGCAGAGAGTTATATGTTATATAATTATGGCTACGGCCTACATATAATAATCTCAACTCCATTGCAAGTATGTATATTAGACTTCGGTCTTTGCATCAGAATAATTATAATATGAAATATATAAATGGGTGTATTAATGTAATGCCCTCTAAAGAAACAAACTGAAGTGGATTCACATAATCGGCCGCCTAGCGGTAGGGAGTTCGATCTGATATGTGAAGCAGAGAGTTATATGTTATATAATTATGGCTACGGCCTACATATAATAATCTCAATTCCATTGCAAGTATGTATATTAGACTTCGGTCTTTGCATCAGAATAATTGACCTTTCGCTTTTGCGATTATGGTTTTCCATTATAAGAATCACAAATATTAACTATTCCGATCCGTCCCGGAGGGTTCAGAGCCGAACGGCCGGAATCCACGGTAAGTGGCGGGTGCGGGGCCACTCACTATCCCCCCTTAGTTATAACTATCAGTAATGACTGGGTATAACAGAGAGGAGGATAGGACGTCTACGATATTCTTTTAGAAATATCACGAGAGAATGAAACGGACAGACAATGACATTTTATTTATCACAATATCTTTTATTTGTATTTATATTAAACTTATTGTACATTTAATATTTATATTGTTACCTCTGAATCTCTAAAAGATCCCGGATTACTTACGATCACTACGAAAGAGTTCTAACCATATTAGACGTATCACGAGCCATACTAAAATATTAAAATTATTATTTAAATATTTTATTGAGTGTAGGGTGGGATGTCAGTTACAGCTCACTCTGATTATAAGGCAAAGCATGGCAGCGGCGAGTTCCATCACTTAGCATGCAAATTAGGGAACGAAGTGTCTTGACACCAGGTTCCATTTGTGTAAATTATTTTTGATTATTATATAGATTCCGTCATGGTAATATTATTTTTGATTATTTAACTAGATGTGCCCAGTATTGATGTGTCCACTATGTGTGCCCAATGCCAAGTCGAAAAGGGTGGGAGAAATTTTTGTTAGAGACAAGTATCATTGTTGTTTTCCGAGATAAAAAAATATCGAATGTAGGTAGGTATATACTACTTTTTTGTAGTATATAATTTTCGCAAGATATTTGATAATTTGGTACCTGTTACGATTCCCTCCGCCTGCCTCGCTATTAGTGCTATATGCGTGAAGTTGAAAAATAACCAAAAATATAATATGCTTATTTTTCTTAATAAATTATAAAAATGACCGCTAAGTCATTCTCGTGTAGCTAACGTCAAAATTTTTACAAATGATATGATGATAAGAAAATGATTACAAATTTCCGCTATCCAAAGGTACTTGCTTAGAATTATTATTTGACTAGAGAGAAAGCTGTTTTTTAATATTTTTAACGTTTGTTAAAGTTTAGTTCCACACTTTAACAAATGTTCGTTGGGAACGGAGTATCTTAACACTAGGTTCCCTCTGCCTACCCTGCTGTTTGCTGTTTGAGACACAGTGTGAAGCTGATTTGATTTTTTTTGTTATTCCACACTTAGGAAAGAAAAAATACTTATTATTTTTAGAAAACGTATCAATGACTTACAAATATACTAACAATATATCTTTATTAGGAGACCAGTCGTGGCGCAGCGGCACGAAGTGTGACTATAAAATCGACTGGTTGTGGGGCCGATCCCCACTCGAGGAGATGAAATATTTACTTAAATTTATATTTCCATTTTTTCGCTCTGGTGTCGAGGCTAAGCGCGGCGTAGAGTTCTGCCACTCAACACGCAATGCCTCCAGAATTCGGCAGAAAGTGGGGAACGGAGTGTCTTAACACTAGGTTCTCTCTGCCTACCATGCCGTGTGCGGGATACAGCGGGAAGCTGAAAAAAAATCTTTATTAGGTATAGTTATAATTGCTAATTAAAATTCCATAATAGCTTTTATTTATTAATTGAGGGTTTTTATGAGACACGTTATTTTTACGGCTCCATGCAAACAAGGAAGTTTCTAGTCTTAGTGAAGTATTTAATGTTGGGCAAAAAGTATATCACTTCTGGTACGATTGCGATGAATTTTACGACAGTTATAAGTTTTATGGTATTTTGAACGATGAAGGTATTTTCATGACTTTCTCATGTGAAGCAAACAGATCAATATGCACTTAAAAGTGTAAATAGATCTTCATGGCACTTAATTCATTATGCTTTCTATTACACTGGCGCCATTTAACATTGAAGGATTACTATTTTTTTTGCGAAAATTACATTATGTAAGTGCGAAAAAAAATCGATATTTTTTTATCTTGGGTAAAGTCGGAAGTCATTTTTTTTATTTACATATTATTTTAACGTAGCGAAATTTGAACCTGCGTGTCTTGTCATAACCGTCCAAGCGCTCTGACCATTAAACTATACGTTCTCATCCAGCTACGTCGAAAATCCTATACGCTTGTTACAACTTATTTATATTGTTAGCATCTCTGTTATAAATGTGAAAGTATGTGAGACATTCATCATGTTTGTTCAACTTTCACACAAAAACTACTGAACTAATTTAGATGAAACTTTACAGTAATTTACATAGCTTATACATTAGAATAGCACATACGGTACAATTTATGTAAAAATATTTGGCTATAACATAACAATAAGTATATAGCAGCGTTTGGATGGCTATTAAATTATAACTTCTGCTTGAAGTTTAAATAAATGAATAAAAAAAATTAACGATATGCTTAAACTTTTTTTTTAGCTCCATACTGTATCCCGTACATAGCTGTATAGGCACGGGGAACATGGGAACTTAGTGTTAAGTGATTAACGTAACGTCCGTTTCCACTGAGACACTTCCGTTCCTCACTTTCCACCGAGTTCTGGAGGCATTGCGTGTAAAGTGGATTCCTCCATGAAACGCATTACCTCGAGTAAGAGTTGAACCTGTAACACTAACTGTTACAGGCTTGCGTTAACAGTCTTAATAATGTTACAGTCAACTTTTATTATGGGATACTAGTAAGCGTACGTGCCACAATAAGGGAAATATTAAATTTAAAAATATTTCACTATTAGACAGACTCCAAACTTTACACGAACGCGAACATTTTCCCAATTTCAAGTTTACAACAACGACATTTTATATTCCATCAGACAAATTGTAGATACAAAACAATACGATAAAATAACAAATACAGCTTAAATATAACTAATGTAAAAATAATAATAACGTCTTTAATTTAAAACGTCTCTATACACAAAACTTTGTATGCCCCAACTTTGCCATAATCGAGAGTAAAATTAGATTAACGCGAGGGAAGGCGGCCGTTTATTTCGAAAATATGTGATAAACTAAATTTCCTGTATAGCTATTCGTTTTCCGTCGTAATCCACTGGTTTCGCCCCCTGACCGGCGTGCTTCAATTACGGGGTAGTTCGCCGGACATCATTATTTCCTGCTTTAGCTACGGTTGGCGCTGCGACCAATCTGCTCAATATTACTTCAAATTTTTCCTTCATCACAATTTTTCTTTTTAATTTTATCTTAAACATCGAGCTTATTTCTAACAAGATTTTTATACAGATAAAATCAAATAAAATCAGCTTTACGCTGTATCCCGCATACTGCAAGGTAAGAAAAGGTAACCTAGTTAAGAGACTCCGTTCCCCACTTTCTGCCGAATTCTGGAGGCATTGCGTGTTGAGTGGCAGAACTTAACGCCGCGCTTGTCCTCCACACCAGAGCGAAGAAATGGAAATATAAATTTAAGTAAATATTTCATCTCCTCGAGTGGGGATCGAACCCACAACCAGTCGGTTTTACGGTCACACTTTGTGCCCCTGCACCACGACTGGCTTCATAAAATTAAGGCTATTTTATAATATTTATAAATTTAATAAATAGGTATACACTTTGAAGTTTACTTAACAGTATATAATTATATATTATTGAATTGTTATATATAAGACAAGACCTTTTACCACATGCAATGTGAACAAATATTTTTTAATGATTGCTGATTTCTCAAAGAAATATATCGTTTTGTTCACGCGTCGTTCGTTTCTGTACACCGGCCCATACCAATTACTAGCCGGATGTCATTATTTCCGCTGCCCCGGGACGGCTCGTACGTCGGCACTCCTCAATGATTTGGTGACCCCTGAAACTCATTACTGTCTTCTTCTAATGCCGTCAACTGTGACAACCTTTTTATTGATTCTTAAACATTGTCATTGTAACTACGATATTAAACGTGCTTACTATATAAAAATATATTTTCAAATTATTTCTCATAAGGAAATAACTGAAATGCTTTGTTCTACTTCCTGTCGAAATAATTAAGGCAGCCGTCTTCTTGCATGTCATTAAAACCTTCACAATAGACCATGTAATTGACCAGTAAAGAATATGTGTAGAGCTTTTACTCATTAGACATTGTTGCGGTGAAAAAATTATAATGATGACGCTCTGTGCAAAAACAAAGGAGCACAATGTGGGCCCACATACGTCATTGTTCCACCTTTTATTGAATCCAATGCTCATTAAAAATATATATTCAAATATGATTTGCAATTTAGTGAAATAAAATATTTAAAAAATGTATTCTCTTTTTTTTTAAAACTTTTAAATTATAAATTAAAATTATATTTTATGATATGCGATCATATTTTATTAATGTGTAACCTTAATATTGTTAAGTATTCACCTCGTCCCAGTAACTCGTGCGAGGTGAATAAATATGTAACTATTGAAATATATTTACACATACACACAAACTCACATATATTTGTGCTAATGGCTTATTTTCTATTCAATTTAATATATTTATTGGTTATATTAATTTGAGAATATACATATAATATACCACTTGATCTCAAGATGATTAATCGATGCTGCAAGGACTACCTGATTGATATGTGGGTTGAACTATGTAAAGTTAAATAATCAATCAGCTTCACGCTGTATCCCGCGCACAGCAGGATAGGCAGAGGGCACCTAGTGTTAAGACATTTCCCCACTTTCTGCCGAATTCTGGAGACATTGCGTGTTGAGTGGCAAAACTCAACGCCGCGCTTAACCTCGACACCAGAGCGAAGAAATGGAAATATAAATTTAAGTAAATATTTCATCTCCTCGAGTGGGGATCGAACCCACAACCAGTCGGTTTTACAGTCACACTTCGTGCCGCTGCGCCACGACTGGCCTCTCTATGTAAAGTTGATAAAGGTTAAATATGTTACATTTGCTAATACTAAGAATTTAAGGGAATTTGCGTCTTTAATGCGAAATTGTTTTATTACGGTTCCGTACCTCAAATGGTGAAAAAGGAACCCTTATAGGATCAGTTTGTTGTCAATTCAAAAAAATAATAATTTATAAAAAAATATTATAAATATAATTTATAACATTATTTAATTTCTAGCTTACGATAAATACAATCTTATACATAATAGTTTAGTTTAGTTCTTTAATTACGCGTTCATTCACAAGTAACATTAGAGTGACGTAATATACCGTAGGTAAAACACGCAAATATAAAATATATTTATTAAAAATAATTTAATAATTATAATTAATTATTGTAAAATATCATGTGGCTGAATAAGCTACTGTCAACGTCAACATCAAGAACAAGGGAAGAAAGAGAGGGGAGATGGCGGCCGCTTCTGGTGAAGGATAGTTATTCAAAATGTTTAGAGAAGTTTTAATTTATAATTTATATATATTTAGCTACATCTTACATTTATAAAGTATTGAGTTAGTACATGTAATAGTGATATAAGTGTTCGAGGCTAGTAAGATAAGTTATAAGTGCTTATTACGTATTTACGGTTGTTTGTTTTGGAATACTTCGACGGTAAGTTTTTAAAAGCTTATTATCAATATAAAAAAATATCAATATTAATGTACTTAATGCCGTCAATATCCAGAGATAACTATTATTTATTTATATATATTAATATGGTTTTGTGAGGTATGTAAAATTACAATTATATCAATGTACGCAGAATGCTTGCCGCCATCTTTGTCAGATGCGTGTATGTGAATTGTGAAATGAGAGTTAAATAGGTTTGGTGTATTTTAATTACTTATAATGTAATGTCCATATATCATATTAGGAAATATTTAACATGTTACTATAAAAGGAAATATAAATATAATGGTATCACATATCTATATATATAAAAGGACTTGTGCTGACTGACTGAGGTAAGACGCACGCAGAGCCGTAACCGCTGATGGTAGGAATGTGAAATTTGGGCAGATGTTTATTTTCATATTCTGGACATACACTAAGAAGGGAATTTGAAAAATTTTAACCCTAAAGTGATGAAATAGGGGTTGAAAGTTTGTATGGATTTTTTTTTTAATCTGTACCGATTTTTATAAAATTTGAAATTCAGACTCTTAAAAATATTTAATTGAACACGTGTTTCATGGTTTCTAAGAATTCACCCCCTAAGGGTTCAAATAAGGGGTTGAAAGTTTATATGGAAAAATCTTTAAATAGCCACCGATTTTTATAAAAATGTTAATTCAGACTGTTAAAAATATTTTATTGAACACGTGTTTCGTGGTTTTTTTTAAATTCACTCCTAATAAGCGGGTGAAGCCGCGCGCGCCCTCTAGTAATCTATATATATAAAAGGACTTGTTGACTGACTCAGGTAAGACGCACGCAGAGCCGTAACCGCTGATGGTAGAAACGTGAAATTTGGGCAGATGTTTATTTTCATATTCTGGACATCCACTAAGAAGGGAATTTGAAAAATTTGAACCCTAAAGGGATGAAATAGGGGTTGAAAGTTTGTATGGAAAAAATTTTTAATCTGTACCGATTTTTATAAAATTTGAAATTCAGACTCTTAAAAATATTTCATTGAACACGTGTTTCATGGTTTGTAAGAATTCACCCCCTAAGGGTTCAAATAAGGGGTTGAAAGTTTATATGGAAAAATCTTTAAATTGCCACCGATTTTTATAAAAAATTAAATTCAGACTGTTACAAATATTTTATTGAACACGTGTTTCGTGTCGTAATTCACTACTAATAAGCGGGCGAAGCCGCGTGCGCCCTCTAGTATGATATAAAATTATTATATTACAGTATGTACTATTTACAATTTATAAATATTATATAATATGAGTCTATTTAATGTCCTATAATTAAGGTTCTGTCAAGATATTTAATTAATTATCATAAAGATATAAGACAGTAACAAAATATGAATTATAAACTATTTGTACGATTGCCGGAGTTCATTGACCCTATGTTTTACTAATAACTGATATTGGAGTCACAACCGACTACTGCTTGGCTCCGCTGGTACTAATATGCTTGGCTAGGCAAATTGCTATTGCCTTTTATTGTTAAATTGCGATCGACGTTGTCTCGCGGTGCGCTTACGATGCATAAGCGATGCTTATATGGTATTGGACATACATGTATGTAAAACAGTTTCTACAATTGTTCTATAACTCGTTGTATGATGAGTAGACGTGTGATGCTATTTTATGTCCTGGAACTCTGGTGTATGTAGTAGTGTCCGCCTATGAGTCTAACAACTTGTTTTAATGTAGAAAACAAATGAGACACGACTGTGGGGTGTGTGCCGTGTTTTTATTTAACATATCGGCCGCCTTGCGACTGCGTGCGTTCGATCCAACGACTTATATTGATATCACAAATCAATCAACGTCACAAATCACCATTCTAATACAATCTTAATATAAATAAGCGTGACCAGTACGTTCAGAAAGATCACACAAACGTCCCGAAGGGTTCAATAAAGACTGCTGCAACCATGGTGTATGGGCGGGGCGGTGCCCTTGCGCTTTCTTCCTTTTATTATAATAAAAGGAAGAAAGCGAAGATTCTACACAGTTATAGTAGAGAGGAAGATAGGACGTCTTCGATGTATTTAAGAAATGTCACGGGAAATTAAAACGGACAGACTATGACATAAATATGACATGTTATTAATCATAATATATTTTATTTGTACTTATATTAAATTTATGGTACATTTCATATTAATACTGTGACCTCTGAATCTCTAAAAGATCTTAGATTATTTACGATCACTACGAAAGGGTTCTAACTATATTAGACTTATCACGGGCCATACTAAAATATTAAAATTATTATTTAAATATTTTATTGAGTAGAGTGGGGAGTCAGTTACAATATTAATTGATAAATTGTTACTTAAGTATGTTGTAACGTTTTTTTTTAATTCAACAAACGTTGAATAAAATTTTATAAAAAATAAACATACACCTAAAACCTGTTTTTAATAGTTAATTAAATATTATATGTAAAATAAAAAAAAACCAACTTCACGCTGTATTCCGTACATAGCAAGGTAGACAGATTCCTCTGGCCAGCAAGAACTCAGCATTAAGACACTCCGTTTCCTCCGGATTCTGGAGGCATTCATTGCGTGTTGTGAGAAATGAAAATATATTAATTTAAATAAATATTTCTTTCATAATCTTTCTCGAACGAAGATCGAACCCACAACCAGTCACGCTTACAGTCACACTTTGTGCGCCTGCGCCACGATTGCTACATCTGATAGATGTTTACTTCTTTGGCTCGGCAACTTTTAAATGCTGCTACTTTTAACTATGACATATGTTTGTTATTAAGGTGGCTTTATATTAACGATGTTTGATTTAAGATATTGTTTCTATATAATTACTTTTTTAAATTTAAAATCCTTTGAGATAAAACGAAATTAGGTATAATTGTTAATTTAAGTGTATAAAAAAAATACATAAATTACCATAATCATGTTTAGAATGTATGGATATTTATTTTTAGTTTTTAGTATACAAGCTGAGCGCTCTCCGGTGTGTAGTTGCTTCCAGTTTTATTTTACCGCTTGGCAGCGAGTGCACATTCTAGAAGGGAGTATAATTACTCTCTTGTAAGTATATCAGTGTCAACTAGCAAACCGTATCTTTTAGCTATCATTTGAATCTTCCATACAAATAATCATTCAGTATATTCTTCTTTTTTTGTTTTTTTTTCTCAGCTTCACGCTGTATCCCGCACACAGCAGGGTAGGCAGAGGGAACCTAGTGTTAAGACACTCCGTTCCCCACTTTCCGCCGAATTCTGGAAGCATTGCGTGTTGAGTGGCGAAATCAACCGCGCTTTGTCCCGACACGAGAGCGAAGGAATGGAAATATAAATTTAAATAAATATTTCATCTTCTCAAGTGGGCATCGAACCCACATCATTCTATAATGTTTATATTATTATTATGATACGAATAGACTATGACGCTATACGCGGATCACTCAGTGTGTACATCGAGTGTCTCTGAACGAGCACGAGTAGGTATCTCTAATTGCAAAATTGATTGTGACACGATAATTAATGTGACATCAGCCGTTGAGTAAACAAGTTGTGTCTAAGTGGCTAGTTTAGTGGAACAGCCTCTCTACACTCACTACACTACACTACCAAATTGTCAGGTACTTTAAATTAAAATTAAAAAAAAAAACAGCTTCACGCTGTATCCCGTACACAGCAGGATAGAAGAAGGAACAGTGATAAGACATCACTCCATTCTCCACTTTCCGCCGATTTTTCGAGGCATTACGTGTTAAGTGGTGGAACTCAACGCCGGGCTTTTGCCTTTATGCCAGTGCGAATAAATGAAAATATTAAGAAATAATAATTCATTCCCTCGGGATCGAACCCATAACCGTCACGTTTCAGTCACACCCTTGTGCCCCTGGGTTACGACAGCCTCGTTTAAATTTAAATTTAGAATTTTTTTAAAAAAGATTTTTTTTCTATAGTAAGATATATTCTGACATCGACTTCGGTTCCGACTCCGATAAACCAAATTTAAAAATTACTACTTCCTAATCAGCATTTTTTATAAACACATCAACAATTTAATACAATCTTAATATAAACAAGCGTAACAAGTACCTCCAGAAAGATCACAAACAAACGTCCCGAAGAGTCCAATAAGACTGTTGCAGCCGTAGTCTGGTAGGAATTCACAGTGTAGGGGCGGGGCTGCTAGCGGTTGTTTTCTTCCTTTTATTATAACTAACACGCAGTTATAGCGGAGAGAAAGAAAGGACGCACTCTTGGTTTTTCTTCGGAGGAACTTCGAGTTATAACGATGCAATATTGTCCAATTTCTGTTATTTAAATAAACTTCTGATGGCAAATGTCTTATTAGAACGATACCTTCTGATGGCATCGTATAAAACTCACGTGTTGCAAATATAGCTTTCCCACCCCTTAATCTCTTAAAAATGTTGGGTTACTTACGAATAAAACGATAAAAGGTAAATCCTTAGTGCTAGACATATCACGAGCCAAAGCATTATTCATTAAATAATATTTTTAAACATGTTCGAGGTATCAGCTTTTTTTAGCTTTACATTGTATGTATATTGCATAAAGCAGGCAGGCAAGCAAGCAGGTTAGGCAGCAGGTATTATACATATTATGTCTTTATTAAAATATATATAAAAATGTAGGTATATAAAAATTGAACTCTCAAGTTATGGTTATTAACACGTATTTTAATATAAAATATAATATAGTAAGATTAAGTTTTAAATGGTGTATGTTTTTTTGATAGCTTTACTCTGTATTTCGCAAGGAGCAGAGTAGGCAGAGAGACCCTAATGTAGGTTCCCAGTAGTTTCATTTTGTATACCTACCTATTTTATCGAAATTTTACACAGTATATAATATAAAACCACGAAAAGAACTTAGTTTAAAAAAAAGGTATTCATAAGGTAAAGTAAAAAAAAAATGTAACAGTTAAAAAAAAGTGTAAAAACGATAAAAAAAAAACGATCTGTTTACAATATCTTCATTACAACATTGTCGGTACTATTTTTCCATCCTTTGGTAGTGCAATGCTAACGAAGTCAGTCAGTATAGAACATGGCTGGATTTAATGACGGCAGCCTTCCGACGATAGACAGGAATGCGCTTTGTTCTTTTACCCAGGCCTCGTTAAATATTTAAACTCGAACGAACGGCTTATTCAAAAAAACGTCAGTTCCATTGCTACATTTAAACTGCATAAAAATATTTCCAAAGATACTAAGGCAAAAATATTTATTGTGTAACTTTAAAATACTACAAAATTTTATTATAGATACAAATAAAAAAAAAGTACTATGCTAATATATAATTATTACTTAAAATATTATATTATTAGTGAATACTATTATTTTGTGATACTAATCTACGTCAATCGTAATGAGGTTTGAATATTTTTACATCAGACCCAATTCTAAAAATCTATTAGAAATAATAACATGTAATAGATATAGGATAATAAAGACATAGTATGTATTAAGGTGGGTTTATAAAATATTTTTCTTTTTTTTAAATTATAGTGAAATTATTGTTAGGATACAGAAAAAATACGTCTGTTAAAAGGGCAGCTCTTAATTTTTATATTAAGAGGTGTCTCATCGCGACTTTCGATTTCCCAAATATGTTTTTTTATTATGTAATTTAATTCAAAGTTAAATTTGACCCTAAAATGACATATGACGATGTCACAATTATAAAAAAATATCACAAAATAAAATATAAAAAATGATAAAACATAATATCATGAAATGAAAAATTTTTTATATATCGAGTTACGGCGGCGTTGAGTTCTGCCACTCAACACGCAATGTCTCCAGAATTCGGCAGAAAATGGGGAACGGAGTGTCTTAACACTAGGTTCCCTCTGCCTACCCTCCTGTGTGCGAGATACAGCGTGAAGCTGATTTGATTTGTGAGATCAATATGAGTCGTCGGAACGAGCGCACTACCGAAAAGCGGCCGATATGTTGGTTAAATGCACGGCACACACTCGCAGTGGTGTCTCGAGTTTTTTCTACGTTCAAACAAATACCTTGTTGAGAACCATAGGCGGACACTACTACATACACCAGAGTTCCAGGATATAAAATAGCACCACACACACGTATGGAACGAGCGGACACTACTACATACAACGGAGCTGGGACATAAAATAGCATCACACAGCTACTAATCATATACGAAGTCGTAGAACAACAGGCTATACATTTTATCAATGAATTTTTTTTTATTTTATTTTATTTATAGGACATTCAATCTTTAAAAATCGTGCCATTATAGGCTTCAAATTATTATATATATTATATATTTGGTACGAGTCTTTCAGTGCGTCATATTTATTAATAAGAGTTTGACTCGACCGCTGCCTTCCGTCAGCTATAAGTTTTATATTTATATTTCCACTAGCGACCCGCTCGCGGCTTCGCCCGCTTAACTACGCAATTATTCATGTAATGTACCTATGTTTGCAAAACACTTAAGATTACTAATGTGAAAATTATTTAAACCTTAATTCAACCCGCGTTTTCGTAGTTCCAATAAGGATGTTTCAATTGTTTGAAAAAACTCACTTAAACAAATGACACAAACAATAGAAAACTTTAACGAAAGAAATTATAAACAACAGACTACCTACTATTCTCTTACCCAAAAATACTTAAACGAAAGATGTAACCAACTATGTCGCGTTGAAATACATTATAATTATTGGATAACCCCAAAATACGTGCAATCGCTTCTAAATTAACTTTGCTATAAAGCCAGGTGCAGAATTGAAGCATTCTCTGGCCCATCTCCGTAGTAGCTCCGAACGACATCTGGGCGTTGACACAGTATGAAATTGGAAGGATTATCAAATGCCATCTAGGCGGTCAACTCAGTCAGGGGAGACCCTCGGTTTCCTGAGGGAGGCCCATCTTAAACGACCAAGGTTCAATGCAAGGCTCATGAGTCTGATTTGGAGGAGAATAGAAAGTCCCTCGGAAGTAGTTTTACGTCTGACCTCGGGCGGCCGGGTATGCCACGGAGTGCTGCCCCTTAGGTGCAGGTGATACATTGGCGCAGCGGAATGCGTTGGACGCGAGACGACCAATGTGTACCTCCAGGCTTTCTATTTTTATGTTGCGATGATGCGTGGTGTTCCTCACTTAGTATGGCGCCTGCGTCACTGGACGGAGGATGAGGTTCTGGACCACCTGCAGGATTTCTCGTTGAGTGATACTCGCTAGGGCGTTGTGATGTCATCAGTGTATAGTGCGTGGAGAGCAGGTGATAAAATGCTGCCCTGGGGAACAACGGCAGCGATCGAGTCGCTGCTAGACCTTGAACTCTCAACTCTCACGCAAAATGTCCTGTCACTGAGGCAGGGAGGAAAAGACATGCGCGACGTGCTGGGGGGTGCCGGCTCTGAGCACTTAATGAAGTAGGCCCGGGTGCCAACGCGCGCTACGTCGAAGAAGACTACTATTGCACTCTCCTTTCGGTTAATCGCTGTTGCGGCGTAGTATAACCAGAGTGGTATACCCGCTTGCAAAACTGCTCGCTTGGTGGGTGGATGTGCGACTGGAGAAGTGAGAGGAATAACTTCCCGAACAGCTTGGCGACCGCGCTAAGGAGGGTTATAGATCGGTATCCCACAGGCTGCGGGCTCTTCCCAGCCTTGGGCAACATGATGAGCAGGCCTTCCTTCCATGCCCGGGGGAAAGAAGCCAGGCGGGTGCGGCGGATCCATTTTTATAAGCAAAAGGTTGCGGGTCGCAGGGGGACGCGTGGTGGGCGGCGAGTCGTTACACTCCAAGAATTTTTTAGTACCGTAATTTTAAATCTGTGCTACTAATCTTCTAAATAACTTATTGAAATTAAAAATAGTAAACAACATTTTAATCTATATGAAATGGCCAAAAGGTAACTATTATACTTATATATATACTGAAAGTAAGGGTTAAACATGAGTCGATATAGCTTTTCTCTAAAACTATTTGTAATTTCGAAATATTGTAAAGAGCAAAGTTTATCTTTGTTTAACGTAGAAAATTAAGAACTTATTTAAAAGGATAAGGATTAATATCATTATGGACACACAATAAGAAAATATATAAGAAAATATATTTATATTACCGTCTAATTTCCGTCTCCTCTACGCTTTCATTAGTAAGACTTAAACGAATTTTATTTGCATTTCTTGTTCTACGACCTATGAACGACTTTTTCGTAGCATAATTAAATTAAAAAAGGAAATGTTTAAAAAGGTAAAAAATAATAATAAAAGAACAGAAGAAGAGTAAACAAAATAAACAACAGGATACTTAAACGAAAGAAATGATAAACAAAAGACTATCTACTATTCTATTAATCAAAAAAGGTGAAACTATATATATCGCGCTGAAATAATATATTAAACTCTAATTATCTAATACGTACAATCGCATCTAAATCTACTTCGCTACAGAGGCAGGCGGGGAGACGGGCGCGGCGGACGCGTCGCGGGGCGCGGGGGGACGCATGGCGCGTGGGGAGCCGTTTCGCAGCAAGGATTTTTTGATATTGTAACAACTTCTAAAGTACTTATTAAAATGAAAAACAGTAAAAGACAGTTATGATCTACATTAAATGGCCAACGTAACTAATATACTTATTTATATGCTGAGAGTAAGGTAATAAGTGAAACTTGCGCCAAAACTGCGGTTTATAGCTGGCGTGATGTGTCAATAATTAAATGCGTTTTTTCTCTAAAACTATTCGTAATTTCAAATTAGTGTAAAGAGCAAATTTTATCTTCGTTTAACGTAGAAAATTAATAAAGTATTTAAAAGGATAAGGATTGATACCATTATGGACAAACATCCCTCACAATAAAAAATATATTCAAATTACTATTTTTAGACAGAAATATACTCACTGTATGTTATCCTTAGAAGATACAAATATGCTGTCGCTGACTTTTTTGTAGATCTTATTAAGAGGAATAATACTCTAGTACATTATTTTCATGTAGGACTTACCATTAAAGCAGCGCATGCGTAAAAGTGTCTCAACGGGTAGGACTTTATGCACATTTATCATATTTATGTCAAATTACAATAAAATATACATATAATAAACCATATATAAACCTTCCCTGAAAAATACTCTACCTAATGGTGAAAACCGCATCAAAATCCGTTGGGTGGTTTAGAAGAAGATCGCTTAGAAAGGCCAGACAGAGACGAAATGCGTTCTTATTTTATAAGATATAGAGATAATCTGGTGGAAAGTGGAGAACAGCCTCCATAATCTGGTGGAAAGTGGAGAACAGAGTGTTTTAACATTAGGTTTCCTCTGCCTATTCTGCTGTGTGCGGGATACAGCGTGAAGCTGATTTTTAAATTTCTTTATCAAGTTCATGTACCATGCTATGTAATAAACGAATAACTTTGCCAATATTTGTGGTGATAACTACTATGTTATGTCAAAAATATCACGAAATTGGCCAACGATAAAAATACTATATGCTTTAAGAAAGTACTCTATAGATTATCTTTTTATACTTGAAGCATTCTGTTACTCTTAATGAAATCCAGTCAAAGGAAAAAAGAATTTAATTTAAGATGAATCAGAAAATTCAGCTGCCGCTCGCAAGTTATAAATCATTTGAATGCTAATAAATTCCACTAGCCCCGTAAAACCCCAGGTGGTAACAGCGTCTCTTCCAGCTTCATCTTTGTTTTTAAGAATACGTTTATTCTTAATAATGGTCCAAATATTAAATAATTTAATAAACTTTATATTAGGGTTTTAGGGTTTGAATTATTATGAAACAGGAAATAAGTATTTTCGTTACGTTTTTATACAACTTGAGTAAAGCTGGGCATGGAATATTATAATTTATTTCAAGCTCAACGTCGTCTGATTGCCCCTATTACCCTGTTTAGCTATGCCTTAAATGTCTTTTAAAACGATTTCTCATTAAATAAACAAACCTAATCCCCGAGAACATTTGAAGCGACAAGGGAACCTTTGATGTATTTTACGGACGGTGCTTAACTTATTCTTGAATGAAATGAAATTGACTATTATAATTATTTACAAATTAGAACGTTTCCCGCTATTACATAAAATATTAGAATAATAAATAACAATAAAATTTATTATTTTTTTTATTTAATAAATGATAAATAAAAAAAAAAGAAATATTTATATCAAATATTAAGTAAAATGAGTGTGCATCCCAGCGTTTATGATTGAGGCACTATGGCGTGCAGCGGCCGCCGCCGCTTAGTTGCCTACGAGAGCTCGGTGTGCGCGCTCGCGCTACGCTCGCTACGTAGCGTTATCTACGACATGCGTACATTCGTTGATAATTGACAGTTACTGATCAGTATAGTGGGTTTAGTGAGAACTGTTCATAATATAATTGTTTTGGATTGAATTATTTTTATTTGGTAAGTTTTATTGTATCAATTGGTTATATTATTTGAAATATTAAGCTGGCTTATATAAACAGTGTGTTTAAATTGAATTATTAAAAGAATATATTATATTTTAGGATTATATTATTATTATATTAAAATATATTAAATGTATAGTAAATAATGAAAATTAAAAAATCTATAGTTGCAATTGCAGTACAATATATTAATATCTAATTGAAATAGTCAGCAGTGCCTTTTACCATTGAGAGGAATATGAGGATTTGTTTCGTGTCTATGTCAGCATTTTTTCAAATTTTGTAATTTGAATAAATACTAACAGTAGATCAATAACAACATTGAATATTGTTAACACTTATTTATATTTCCATTTCTAAGTTTAAATTTATATTTCCATTTCTTCGTTCTGGTGCCGGCAAAGGTCCACCACTCAACACGCAATACATCCAGAATTCGGAGGAAAGTGGGTAATGGAGTGTCTTAACACTAGGTTCCCTCCGCCTGCCCTACTGTGTGCGTGATACAGCGTGAAGTTAATTCGATTTTAATATTGTTACTTTTATGCTGAATAGTGTAGGATTTTTTTTGCAATATTCATAACCTTACAAATAATTAATCTTTAATTTGCAACAAGTTTACAGTCAGAAATTGCTCCAAGAACTGCGACGACTTAATTAAAAATTAAACTCAATGTACCTGCAACATTGTATCGTCGTATTTATTTCTTCGTATTTACAAAAAGAGACTTCAGAGTATTTTTTTTTGCACACTTATCTATGTTTCTTTATAATCTATAAATTAATTAAAAAAAACATTAAGATAAGAAATAACATTTTTTTTTCTCTATCGGTACATATCATATTATGTAGGTACGTGAAATTCTTTCGGTTCAGTAAGAATTTCTAAAGACTGGTTTAAGACGGACTTAGAAAAGGTTTCCATTCTCTTTTTCTTTTATATACTCGGGCGAGCTTATCATAACGAGATCAATGTTTTCCTCGTAGGATTCTTTAACTTACAATTTTTTTCTTATTATATACTTATTTTCCTATATACTGTATAATTTTTATGTATTTCCATACTAATCGTAAAGCTGAAGGGTTGGTTGGGTGAACTAATCTCAAAAACTACTGGTTTGAATTAAAAAAATATTTTTGTGTTGGATAGGTTATCGAGAAAGCCTATATATTATTTATAAGCAAAAAGATAGATGTCGGACTTGAGATCGATTTATAAATACGGACCTAAGTCATATTCATTGTTTCGATGTAACTCATTATACTTGCGATCGAAGTCACTTCTGGCACTTAGAATGCTTAATGGGTCATCATCATCAGAATGTTGAAAGTTTAACGGGCGAAGACTCAAAACTCAAAGTCAGACTCAAAAGCGAGTGTAATATATTAAAATATCGTTGCTTACACAGATAGTACGTTCATTTATATTATCTATTGTAAAAGTATTTTTATTTTACAAGTATTTTTAGTATTTTTACTAGGCTTTTGTGTTATACGTATATTTATAAGTTTTATATACTTTTACCATTTTATTTAAAATAAATACAATAATTATAAAAGAAATAATACAAAAATAAAAATTTAAATACTTGAAATAAAACAAGAAAGTTTGCTTAACAATATACATACATATTATGTATGTTTGAACTTCTTCGAATAAAGAACAGGAATACAATAATAAAGTTGGGTGGAAACGCAACGAAAGAAATAAAAGTGACTTTCTTATTTTTTTATAAGTTATAAAGAAAATGTTATTAATTTAGAAAAAACTAAGAGCTAGAGGTCGTTGTGGCGCAGAGGCACAAGCGTGTGACTGTAATGCGACAGTTTTAGCTTCGATTCCCACCGAGAGAATAATTGTTTTACAGTGTCCGTACTTTACCTTTTTAATTATTGCAAGTAACGAAAAAGATAAAATATATCTTGCAAAGATCGTTGTTTCTACAAGATAAATCTGACTTTCAGTCTAGTTTTTAAGAGAGTCTTATCAAAATAATATATTTTTTAATTAAAAGTAAAAGGAAGTACAAAACCTACAATTTTTTCATGTTAATTGAACTTAATTTAACAAGACTATAGAAAATAATCATTTGCTATAATAAATTCTTAGATTTTTTTTCATTTTGATTTTAAATAAAATAAATATTTAAATTCAAATAACTTTTTGCATTTTTAAATACAATTTAGTAGCAAATAGATAAAGAAATACTTAAAAAATGTGTTGTAACATTCTTTAAAAGGGTGTCGAATTCGCCGTCGGGAACGTGTCCGACATATCGAAAAGTTAAACTGAAACGTGTCACGAAAGTCAAAATGTAGTAAATTTCCATAGACTTGTAACTTAATATTTTCCTGAAAATGAACGACCTGTCACTATCCACGCTTCCTTTAAAGGTGTTTATACAAATATATGCTTCAAAAAACTACATCTATACATAGAAAAAATACTTCTTATTTAATTTATATCGAATTTATGTTTTTATTGATATTTTGGGTAGTTTATTGTTAGTTTTTCTAAATAAAAAAAAACTACTTCGTTTTTTTTGGTGTAAATGGTATTTTATTGATTGAATTTCAATTTTCGAAATTTAAATATTTACTATCAATTTAATAGTTTTGTTAAAATATAATATTGTAAAATTTATTTGCAATCATTCTACACTTCACATTCGTCGTTTTATACCTCGAATTTATACTTTAACTCTTCAAAAACGTTTTTTAAGCAAAAAAAACTTGTAAAAAGTAGCATATTTCATATTCAGCACAACGTTCGAGACTTGCAAAGTTAGATCTAATCTTCATTTATTGTTAAGTTTTGAGAATATGGTAGAAATGTAGTTGCGGAGAGTCCATCGAACAAACTGCTTTTTAAAGTGATTTTGAAAAAGGCTTGACACTAGATTTTTCCCTGCCTAGGCTGCTATGCGGAATAAAGTGTTAAGCTGCGAAAAGGTTATATAGACAGAATAATCGTAGAAATATTTAAAAGAAAACCTTCAACAATTCACTGTGGCCAGTCGTGGGGCAGGGGCGTAAGCGTGTGATTGTAAGCACGACAGGTTGTGAAACCTCTCAAAGTTGTAGAAACACTCAAGGAAATATTTTATAGTTCCATTTTTTCATTCTGATGTCGAGGCAAAGCGCGGCGTTGAGTTCCGCCACACAATATGTAATGCCTCCAGAATTCAGCGGAAAGTGGGAGGCGGAGTATCTTAACACTAGGCTCCATCTGCCTACCCTGCTACATGCGGAATACAGCGTGAAGCTGAAATTAAATATTATTCATATTTTGCCATATCTAATTTTAAAATATATATGTTGACAACACCGAATACGCATCCTGAACATTTACAATAAAAAAACTAACTCGTCGAGCGTACATTTTTATATTTTCATTTTTAGCTTTTTGACCTGAAAATAGTTGAATAGGCATACAAATATAAAAGTACCGGAAATCTTATACTGTACAATATTTTACAATTTGTAAATCAATCGAAGTTTTTCCATTTTTAAAAATATATGTTTTATTTTAAAAAAACATATATTTTTAAAAATAGAAAAACTTTGGCACTTCTGTTCTCTCGTTATTAAATGCAATCAAATTGAAATTTTTGATCATACTTACAAATTGAAATTTTTGATATAAATACTTTATATATTTAGGAAAAAAATTAGAGAATTTTAAACAGATATGGAATTTTTTCATCACCAATTTTCAAACAAAGTATATCGTTAATGATACCCTGCCAATCTTCATTTAATCTTGTTAGCGCATTGATTGGCTTGCAACAAATATTTTTTTTAATACCAAAATTTTTAAATTATCTTAAATTATTGATATAAATAAATATACAAAGCGCGGCGTTGATTTCCACCAACACGCAATGCCTTCGGAATTCGGCGTAATGTTAATCTATATGGGAAAGGGAGCAAAAGACGTTACGGGACAAAAGAAATAAAGAAATAATTAAATATATTTGTTATTTAAAAGTAATCACAACTCCAAAGAATTTGTTGAAATAACTAATAAAATAATATTTTTAATTTAAACATTACAAAGCCCTCATGAAAACTTCCCCTTGCCCCGGGTAGGAGGTAGTATGGGGTTCCCAATTCTAGGCAGTAGTGAATTCAACTTCCTCTATATTTGCGTTGTACACTCTCTACGAGTATATGGCCAACGTACACAGACAAGATGATAAATTAGCCAATGCTCCGAAGACTTAAACTTATTTAACAAAATTATTCACCTACATAACGTGTCATTCTACGTTCTCAACGTCAGAATTAGTTTTTTTTAAGCCATTGTTTCTCTTGGTTTTTTTAAACCGCTCATTTGAATTCGAAAACATCTTCGTCAGTTTAAGTTGCTCTCGTTCTTCGAACTCTGTCTTTGTAGAGGATTTAAGTGTTTTTACTAAATAATACCTATTGGTACCTCGTGGACACGTCCCCATTATGCCCCCATATCTAACATTGAATCAAATAACAAACAAAAAGATTGAGGAAATAAGCTAAAGTGCTTTTATTCAAAACATATAATGACATAATGTAATTAGAAATATATAACACAAATGATTGTGGTAATCTAAGCACATTCCTTTTAACATGTATTTTCGAAATCGCACATATTAAATAAAACAATTATATTAGGCCAGTCGTGGCGCAGGGGCACAAACTGTAAAAGCGATTGGTTGTGGGTTCGATCCCCACTCGAGGAAACGAAATATTTATTTAAATTTATATTTCCATTTCTTCGCTCTGGTGTCAAGGCAAAGCGCGGCGTTGAATTCCGCCACTCAACACGCAATGCCTCCAGTATTTGGAAAGTGGGGAACGGATTGTCGTAACACTAGGTTCCCTCTGCCTGCCACAGGGGGGTGCTCTGTGTGGAATATAGCGTGAAGCTGATTTACTTATTTATTTTAATTGTACTAAGAAACAAAACCAAACGCACACAGTTGGTCATTGGTGGACTAAAGATGCAAAATGGAGATAGAGAGAAAACACAACACGGCTAATGGACATAGCTACTTGTATAAGAGGGTGGCCTCGTTCTTCTGCACCCCTATATATACATATATAATATTAATAAAATCAATCACTATATATAGGTATATATTTTAATTTTATCAAATTGTTTGTTAATCTGTTTAAATGCAATACGTGATACACGCGTGCAAACGAAGAGACGCCCTATGTTATTTATCTCTTTACACGATGTGAAGAGTGAATGCGTGAAGCGTGAAACAAGAAGTCAATAGGAAGAATTGTATAATCGTAATTTTACACACAAGTTTCCCTTCGCAAATGACAATAAACAAATTATTTATACTATTTACATATTATGAATTTGTTAAACAAAATGAAAAACTAAATCATACTTGGCAAAGTATTAAAACTAAAAATATCATTTTATGAAATATTTTATTTATCCAATATACGGACTTAGTTCGTTGACATGCGAATGTGCCAATAAACTAAAGTGTCAAGTGGAACGGCGCGTCGCTTTGACATATCGACATCGTGGCGGGGGTCGCGGCTGTCAGCCATTTCTTAAAGCTACGAAAAGATTCTGTTCCTCTTATGCCTATGCATTTCGAGGATTGATAAATGATTTTGATTATACTATATATGTAGTGCTAATAAGTGAAATGGATATTAACTTTTAGATGATTGTTTTTCTCAAATACGAAATTTAGTAATTTCCTTTATAAATATACACGAAATTATATATTTTTGTTACACTAAAATCAATATTAAGTTCCAGATTTTATATCAAATTATTTTCTGCCTGAATATCATAAGCAACAGTGACAGTAATTAGTTAATAATTACTAAGGAAAATTATTATATGAAATATATGTATATATTAATTTCATATTTTTTTCCGACAGCCCGACACAAAGAAGTGTATTGTGTTTATAAATCATACATACATGATGTATGACACGTTGACCGATATTATTGATTCTTACGCAAATCGATTTGCCTCAACCTTCCGAGTGTCACTTAAGACAAAAATTCATCACAGCGACAACAAAGCTCTAAATTTCCGCTCATTCCGAAAATCTGAAAATTCTGCGGAATATGTTAACTAGACTATTGATTGGTCATTATTTAACAATTACTACGGTGGTGTCATTTCATCGAGTAGTTACATAAACATAAGCATCTTTAAAAATAAATGTATGTTTTTTTACAATTTACAATATTAGAAAAAAAACTGAACAAAATATCGTAATGAGCTTATGGTCGGATAGCCACGTTCTGTTTAAATTTCATAAAGATACAGAGAAAATAAGTTAAGGATTGATAACTTGTTGTTCATAAAATATGACGTTTCGCTGTTTGAAGAAAAAGCAATACAAATAACAATCACGATAAAAACAATAATTTGAAGTAATTCATAAATCTAAAAATAAAAATTATTATAATTATTTATTTTTTACTTACATTTTCTATGCTAACAGTGCATCCTTGTAGGTAAATTTGTTAAAACTTACGGGTATTTTAACAATTTTAAATCCAATAAATATATCAATCATACGTTTTGAATATATTCATATTCAAAAAGTATGAAATTGATGAATCATCGCTTTCTGATTTTACAATCTATATATATAAAAGGACTTGTGCTGACTGACTGAGGTAAGACGCACGCAGAGCCGTAACCGCTGATGGTAGAAACGTGAAATTTGGGCAGATGTTTATTTTCAAATTCTGGACATCCACTAAGAAGGGAATTTCAACATTTTTAACCCTAAAGGGATGAAATAGGGGTTGAAAGTTTGTATGGAAAAAACATTTTATCTGCACCGATTTTTATAAAATTTGAAATTCAGACTCTTAAAAATATTTCATTGAACACGTTGTAACTGATATCCCAAACACCTTTTCAAATATTATTTAATAAATAATGCCTTAGCTCGTGATGTGTCTAGTGGTTAGAACAGTTTATAGTTGTGATCGTGAAGAACCCAAAATCTTTTAGAGATTCAGAGGAAACAGTGTTAAGAATTTCATATTATGCCATTAGAAGGTATCGCTTTAATAAGATATTTGCCATCAGAAGTTGTTCTTGTGTCAGTTATTTAGATAACTGTAGACTCGACAATATAACATTGTCATACCTCGAAGCTCGTCCGAAGATAAGCCAAGAGTGCGTCCTATCTTCCTCTCCACTATAACTGCGAACTAGTTATAATAAAAGGAAGAAAGAGTACGGGCCCCTCTCCGCCCTACACCGTGAATTCCTACCAGACTGCGGCTGCAACAGTCTTATTGAACTCTCCGGGACGTTTGTGTGTGACCTTTCCGAAGGTAGTTGTTACGCTTGTTTATATTAAGATTATATTAGAATGGTGATTCGTGATGTTGATTGATTTGTGAGATCAATATAAGTCATTGGAACGAACGCACTACCGCAAGGCGGCCGATATGTTAAATAAACGCACGGCACACACCCCACAGTCGTGTCTCGAACCGTAGGCGGACACTACTACATACACCAGAGTTCCAGGACATAAAATAGCACCACACACCCGTATGTGACAGGCGGACACTACTACATACACCGGACCTGGGAAATAACAGCACTACACACCTACTAGTCGTATACCAAGTCGTAGAAGTGGTATATAAAATGTCAATGGCTAACGCCATACAAGCACAGCTTACGTACCGCGAGCGTACTGCGAGACGGCATCAGCCACGACATAGTTAATGTCGCTATAACAGTTCGCATAAGCCCATCACGACAGCCTTCGCGACGTCAAGCAACATTCAATATTATAATATGGATCAAAGATCCACAATATGTGTCGCTCCTACACATATATTGCCTTTATAAGAATGTGCCATCATAGATTTCGATTTATCACATTATATTTATTATACATTTGGTACGAGTCTTTATGTGCATCATATTTATTAGTACCGTAGTACTTAAGAGTTCGACTCGACCGCTGCCTTCCGAGCATCACCACCACCTATATATACGAAACGACGGTCGCGACACTCGGGACGAGAATACACGAACGCGTCTCGATTAATATGATATTTAAAATATATAGTTTTTATTATTCATATTTAACTATGTTATTTATGTATATTGCCATGCATATTTTATTTTATTTATTTTTAACTTATACCATAGGTACATACTGTTACAACGTGTTTCACGGTTTTTAAGAACTCACTCCCTAAGGGTTCAAATAATGGGTTAATCTTTAAATTGTCACCGATTTTTATAAAAATTTAAATTCAAACTGTTAAAAATATTTTATTGAACACGTGTTTCGTGGTTTTTTTAGAATTCACTTCTAATAAGCGGGCGAAGCCGCGCGCGCCCTCTAGTTCATCATAAAACGAACCAACTTTTTTTTGGAGTCCAGTTTTTGTTGTTGTAATCACTATTTGTCGCTCAGATTATTTTTCTTAAATAGTTGGACACAATCATCGTTTTTAGAAATATTAATTTAACTGAGATTTTTACTATTTTATATACAATTTTCATAACATTTTTTTGACATTACAATATATTAATATGATGTAACTATTTATACAGCTACACATTAAATACTAGAATAGCATCTATTATGTTGGAACGCTAGTATCATAAAGAATAAGAGTCTTTTGTTCTCTCTAGGAACCCTAATGGAGGTTAGTACGTAACTTAACAAGCCTCTCCCAATTAAAAAGGATCCGGCTTGCAATTTATTGTTAAGAGTGTCATAATTAGCTCATGTTGCGTTATTAGATGTTGTGATTTAAAATAGATTTTTTTACTAACGCAGCCATATATATTATTATTATTATTTAATACTTGGAAGAAATTTTAAAAGATTAAGTAGTAGAATGTAAACTTTTTATAATATTACTGAGTATTAGAGGCCGAGGCCAGTCGTGGCGCAGCGGCAAGCGTGTGATTCTAAACGTGATAGGTTGTGGGTTCAATTCCCACTCGAGGAAATGGAATATTTAATATTTTTATTTGTTCGCTCTGATGTCGGGGTAAAGTGCGGCGTTGAGTTTCGTCATTCAACTCACAATGCTTCCAGAATTCGGTGGAAAGTTGGAAACGAAAGTGCCTAAATAGGAACGGAGTGTCTTAACACTACGTTGGCAGATCGACTACCCTGCTGTGGGCAGAATACAGCGTGAGGCTAAAAAAAAAAATTATAAATTAAAAGCCTACGATTGTCTTAAGGTGGGGACCGTAATTTATACTAATATAATAAAGCGGAAGAGTTTGTTTGTTTGTTCGCTTAAACGCTAAGATCTTTGGATCTACTGGTCCGATTTACTTTCTTTTTATTTTATATGAAAGCTGCATTCTTCAGAAGTGCTATAATAATATCACGATGTAAGTCTTAGTTAGCCTTGAATAAGGAAATAACAATAATAAGGAACGCTTGCGAATTGCTTTAAAATTGCTTAAAGTGCGTGCGTTGCACGTATAGCTTATTATATGTCAGTACGTTGTATGACAAACATATTCAATTTTGTTCGATCTAAAATAAACTCAGCAACACTATATATCTATCTCTTATAAATAAAGGACAACAAAGCATGTTGTGACAAAAAATCTTTGAAAATTTTAAAGTGATATTTCATCGATTTTTATTTCACATGTATACTGAAACTTACGAGCGAAAGTTATATCATCATCAAGGAAATTTAATGTAGATAATCTTCGGCTTTTATAGCATGTAATTTGGACGTATATTTTTCGAGAAAATGTAAAATTAAAATAATTTAACGCTCTGTTACGGCCGTAAGCCTAGGCTGGAGCCCCGCGGGGGCGCCTTTGCCGCCGATGACGTCCTATCATACAGCCATGGAGTGTTCATGATTGAATGTATTAATCTGTTGGTGAATGCAACATAACAAAAATGTTATAGGTGGTATACGGGCGAAGCCGCGAGTGGGCCGCTAGTACGTTATATATATACAATAATTATATAAATCTTTTTACGCTTACTTGGTCTATATTTAGGTCTTATGTTCTTGTCTATATATATACGTGTCCATACTGTTCCGTAAATATCCACATTAAATAGACATATGAGGAACGTTCAACTGAAAAGCAGGTGTTTAAACGTACTGCATGGAAAGTTTCAAGCACTACTCTCACCAGTTTTAATTGGCCACATTTATGAAGACGGCGGTGAATTTTCCAAGCTGTAAAATGTTTGGTTGAGACGCTCAATGTGTCCGCAATTGTTCTCCAAGAACATTCCCCCGGGCGCCAATAGTAAAACTTTGGAACACTCGCAGATAGCAGTGCTACAGTCGAAGAATATATGCGATTCTTTAAAGAAACCTATTTACATAATAAGGATCTTGTGGAGACTGGATTGTATATCTGAAGACTAATAAAGAGTGCATTCGATAGTTTTAAATTTTATTTGAAAGTTTATTGTATATAGACAAACAAGTTTTAAGTTTGTTATTAAAAACTTGAACTAAAGAAGTTGCTTTGATATAGTTTGTTAGAGATTGCTCTATTTTTGTATTAGCTGTACAATTTTTTGATAAAGGCTTATTTATATACTACGATTTTTAACCAAGTCAAAATCGTTAAAGACAAAATATATTTGAATAAATTTTTAGTTGAAGCGCAGGGAGACAAAGTGTGACTGTAAACCGACTTGTTGTGGGTTCGATCCCCACTCGAGGAAATGAAATATTTATTTAAAGTTTATATTTCCATTTCTTCGTTCTGTTGTCGAGGCAAAGGGCGGCGTTGAGTTCCGCCATTCAACACGCAGAGACTCCAGAATTCGGGGGAAAGTGGAGATCGGAGTGTTTTAATACTAGGTTCCTTCTGCTTACCCTGCTGTGTGCGGGATATAGTGTCAAGCTGATTTATTTATTTTAGTTGAGTGAATCAAAAGCAGTATGGTTTTAGGTTAATTTTATATATTTGTGGGTCTTATAAAGTTAAGAAATCAATAGATATTGTATTTTGTTTGTTAGCAATGCATAGTCTCTAGCTATAAATTTCAATATCTACAGAAGTTTACAGTTAAGGACGTCAATAAAATGTTAAATTAGAGCTGTAGGTATTCAATTAGCAAATTGCCCTCCAGCATGTTACAAATAATTAATTAATTAATATTACTTCAACATATTCATTTGCTCTAATTGAATAAAATGATCACAAAATCAAAATTTAATTAACCAGTTAAATTTAATATGACTATACATTGAATAAAATTTAAAAGCTTTAAATTTTGTACGTACTAAAATTTGTTTAGTTTAGTTTTCTATTATTATTCGTTATAGGATTAATCTCATCGTAATATAAATATGAAATAAGAGCCAAGCTCAATGCTAAATGATGCGTCGCTTTTGACTTTTTCGACAAAACAATCTTGTTACGTGGGTGCCGAGTTTTGTCCTCACTCGGGATATCATTTAATATCAAAATGAGACTTAGCTACCCTAACCGTAACTAAATATATGAGCCTAATAGTATAAGTATAGTATAAGCTGGAAATATAATAACTAACTAAACCATGTAATAAAACCCACATAAATCTCCGATCTTTTTGTCGTTGCGGTCGAGAACTACGCCATAGTCTATATTGAACTTAACTCTCACTTCATATTTATGTTTTTGAGAGGATATTATTATTTTTTCTAAATAAATAATTAGTATTAAAGAATTTATTAATTCCTGTATTTTTGTACGTTTTTTGTGCTTTCGTACTTATTTTTTTTTTACTTCCCAGATAATAATTATCAATAATTTTCATTTATTTTCTGTGTATATGTGTAATAACCTTCCTAGTTACTAAATAATGGATTACAAATTTTAACTTGGCTAGATGCGCTTACGTGCACCTTGAACTGTGTTGATTTCTGCAATTTTACATTTGAAATAAAATTTTACAAAATTTAAGTATATTTTCATAAAGTTATTATAAATGTTCAACAGTACTGAACGTATGCTGAAATATATAAATTATAATGCAAGATATAACTTGTCGTAGAATAGCATAATTTGATGCGTTATAATTAGATGTTCAAGTAAATAATGACCCGCTATGAAATACTCGAAGCGTAGCAATTAGTTAGACAGTTTATCAAAGAAAACTCTCGTCTTGCCGAGTTGATAGCGTTTCTTTTTAATTTGTGTATATTCATACTTACCCCCGAATTTAATGATAACGGTTTTGGTATCAATAGTCAAAAATAAAACAGGAGATTCGGCTAACAGTTCGAATTATAGGCCTATTTCTTTAGCAACAATCATAGCTAAGATACTCGACAGTGCGCTTAACGCTCAGTTAGATTGTTGTCTGCAAATTCATGAACTGCAATTTGGATTTAGAATCCAGTTATCCAGGGAAAGCGCAATTCTGAGTTTAAAGCTGCTGATGCTGATGCTGTCGGGTATTACACAGGAAGAAGCACTCCTGTATATGACTGCTTCTTAGACCTGTCGAAAGCTTTCGATCTAGTCTATACATCTTGTGGGAAAAACTTCAGCAGGTGGGAATTCCTGCAGAACTGATTTTATTGTTTAAATATTGGTATAGTATTCAACTAAATTTTGTTAAGAGGGCAAATGAGTACTCAGAGCCGTATAGGTTGAAATGTGGGGTGAGACAGGATGGGTTGAGCTTTTTATCCTCAGCCTCAGACTCAGCGGTATGAGTGTCGAATGCCATATCGGTGGCGCTTGTTTTAATAATATTAGTGACGTGGATAACATGGTACTGCTGGCTCCCTCTGTAAGTGCTATTAGAAAGATGCTGGCTTTTTGTGAATCATATGCTCAAGTGCATGGATTGGTATACAATAATAAGAAAATTGTATATCTAGTCTTCAAGGCTGGTAACAGAGTACCGGAAAATGTGCCATCAATTAAGCTTAACGGGAAAAATCTTGTTAGAGTACACCACTCAACCACCAACACCAGTTCAAGTATCTGGGCCACATTGTCACAGAAGACCTAAAGGACGATTATTACGAGTATAAAGAAGATTATTGAGCGAGAGCGCAGGGCGTTGTCAATCAGGACGAACATGTTGGCTCGCAGATTTGCTCGTTGCTCAACACCAGTTAAGATCACGCTTTTTATAAAGAGAATGTTCTAGAATATATGTATAGGACATATATTTGGTAATACATTGGTACTTACGAAGAGCCTATTTTATACAAAATATCCATTTGGATCTTGTCTGCCCTACTATATTAAATCAGTATGTAAATTCGTTTAAGGATATACTTAGACATTCCAATCGAACGATTGTAGGTAACAGGGTAAAACGACATTAAGGCGGTTCCAATAAGTTGTAGAAAGTATGTACGTAATTGTAAAAGGAGTAAAATGTATTTAATTATTTGTAGATAGATATATATACGTAAATGTAATACTCTGCCGAGCAACGCGTGTCGTTGAGTTCCGCCACTCAGCACGCAATGCCTTCAGAATTCGGAAAGTGGAGAACGGAGTGTCTTAACACTAGGTTCCCTTTACCTACCCTGCTGTGTGCGGGATACAGTGTGAAGCTGGTTTTTTAAGTATTCTGTGTAAGTAATAAAGTAATGTCTTCCCTGGGCCAATATGTACAGGGTGGAAGCGTCAGCGCTCCTTTTACGGGAACAGCATTTTTTTTCTATGTTTATCCATACCTGATTTTTGTGTGACGCAGTTACGCATAGATAAAAATAACGTAAACACATATTACTTCAAAAATATTACTAAAGGTTAATCCACTTTGAACTTTGCCGCCAATACCTACGACTCGATTTCGGAATTAGGCGTATGCGGCGGTTTCTCTTTGATAGATTTATTGCTGCGTGCATCGTTCTTGACAAGTGGTGTTCTATTTTACAACGATAATTTGATTATTTATTTTGTTTAAAAAAAAACATTTTTTCATTTTTGGGAAAAAAAAAATAATTGTAATAGGCTTTTAAAGAGTAGTTAAAACTGTGGTTTGATTTAAAGTGGTTTTGACAAAAACAATGTATACTCGCGTGTTTTAATATTGAATATTTTCACAACGCAAACATTTTAACAATGCCAAACAATAAAAAAAATACCCCAACAAACCAAGCTCTGTAGGATACGACAAAAACCATCGTAATCTCCGAACAGATGAAATAGGGCTGTGCTTAAATCCAAAAAGCAAAAAGCCAGAAAAGAAAGAAAAAAACAGCAAACGGATAGATTAGCCGTGTTGGGGCGCTGGCGAACCATTTATTGAAAGTCGGAGGCCAACGCGTGCAGCCATTAGTCGTGGCGCTCGACTGAAAAAGTGTCGCTTCGGCTGAAACATTGCGAAGGACGCTATTCAATTGCTGAATGTATTTTATTCAAACCAATCGATCTTCAGACAACAGAACGCACGCTGAATGAAGTGACTCGTGGGGCCATAAATATCTGATCCGCGATATGCTTCATTAAAAGTTTCTCGGTGTAGTCTTATTTCTTTTTTGTTATCGTATTTTTTAGATTGTTAGGGAATTAAAATTTTAAAATTAATATTACGTCGTGATTTATTGGAGAAAGAATTGTGGGATTAAAACTATTAAGGGTGACATTAAAATTTTCTTTTTGTAAGTCCCAAACATTCACATAATTTACTAATTTTAATTTCACTTCCGTTTTGTTTGATATTGTCTATTTTTGTCTTCCTGCTATTTTTATCCATTTGTACAGGGTGGCTGGAGGGAATTTCTTATAGAGATAAGTCCATCGAGACTAACTTTTATTATCTGTTAAATGAACATTATTTGTAAAAAAAACCAATAAAGAATATTATTATTAATATTGGTACGAATATACACACATATATTTACGCTAAATCTTTCTTATTATACTTAAAATGTTATACTTAATCATTAAATCTTCTTAATATTTGTTTATATATCTAGATCTCTGAGATAATAATACAATCTTAGATGAGAATTTAGATTCATTTTTACTTTATTATAAAAAGATATACGGGATAAGCTTAACTTGTAATGATGCCACTTGCTTGTATTCATTAAGTCCAGTCGCAGAAATATCCTAGTTCTTCGACTGTTTTTTTTGATGAAATATAAAATTATGAATATTAAATGATAATAGAACAAATTAAACCAACCCAGATTTTTTGGTACTTATTAATAATAATAACAATCAGCTTCACGCTGTATCCCGCACACAGCAGGGTAGACAGAGGGAACCTAGTGTTAAAGCATTGCATGTTGAGTAGCAGAACTCAACGCCGCGGTTTGCCTCGAAACCAGAGCGAAGAAATGGGAATATAAATTTGAGTAAATATTACGTAAATATGGTACTTATTAGATATAAAATATTTATGAAAATAGAATAATAGTTGCTAGCTTTTAGTTGACCTCAATCTATATTAGTATATTTTAAAAATGAATTATCCACATTTAGGTACGTTATTTGTAGTCCACTCTATATCAATGAAGTCAGGCGCGTCCTAACTGCGCTACGTTGGCGTCATAAATCACTATTACTTTGTTATAGACTTCTGCGTCGCAAACATTCTACACATAAAATATTAAGTTCATATCCAGTACGTGGGAACGTACATATAATGGATTTAGTTAGAAATCATATTTACTTTCTTTAACTGTAAATAATAACTTGATTTTGAACGGAAACGGCTGACCGACAAAGATAAGTACCACAAAAACAAGCAAAGATAAGCACATATAGAAATGACTGTATAATTAGATAAAGAAAAGCAATATTTAATTGTAAAATTCCTACTCATATTGAATTAAAAACAGTTAGTGATCATATACTCGACGATATCTTGTCTAAGCCAATTTTTCAATTGTAATTTATTATTTGTTAAGCTGTTCCTACTTTAGGCTAATGATTCAATTCCGGCGATGCTCACTTGAGTCTTTGAGAGCAGTTTAATTGAAAGCGACGTAAATTACGTTTGAGGATTGACTACATTTGCGCTATAAATTACATTGAGATGATTAATATGGAATCACGTATGAATGGTTTGGTGGCATTATTTAAGTCTATATTGCAGACAGACATATTTTTTTCTTACAGACATTATTCTTTTTTATTATAAGAAATTAAATATTATATTGATTATTATTATGGTATAAACACTACAGGTTGTGGGTTCAATTCCCCGATTAAATTAAATATATTAACATTTTTATTTCTTCGCTCTGGTGTCGAGGCAAAGCGCGGCGTTAATTACCGCCACTCAACACGCAATGCCTCCAGAAAACAGCGAAAAATGCGGAGCAAAGTGTTTTGACATTAGGCTCCCTTTGTCTACCCTACTACACGCGGGATACAGCGTGAAGCTGGTAAAAAAACTAAATATAAATAAACGTTCAATTTCATTTCTTTTGTTTCAGGGGTTTATGTCACATAAAAGGTAAAATGCGTTGTCACAGGAGACAAGTACAACAGTAACTCATTTGGAGCATGACAGCGCGAGATCAAATACTTTTTATAGCTTGAAAATGAAGGAGGTGGTAAGAAAGCGCCGGCAAAAGGCGCTTCTAACTTGATGTGTGTGCGATCTGTCAAATAAACATGGCTTCACAGCTTGCCGCGATACTTTTGTGGCTCGGTGGAAGTGAGTATTTTATGAAATACTAATAATAAAAATATTACACTGCTGTAGGTATATGTGTATGTTGTTGTGTTTACTCGAAATGTATAATTTAAAATATAACTTTTATTTCAATTTTTTTAATATTCCATCTCACTTATCGATTTTATTCTTATAAGTCGAAGGTAAAACATTATTCTGCTTTATTAAAATGAAAGATCGTATCCTGTGTCTACGCTAAGGTGATGAATTATTAAAATCACTCGGATACAATCGAGTTTCGTATCCAATCCCTTAAGTAAAGCTGATTATTGGAATACCCGAGGGCTCGTAGTACCAAAATTTCTCTAAAGTGCCAAGCTTATTTTGACTTGGCAATAAAAAAATATTGCTTAAGAACATGTAAATGGTATAAAATTGTATATAATTCACAGGATGTATGAACATCATTTCTAGATCTAACTTGGGAAAACTTTCTGTGAATTACATGAATTCTTGACATTTATAGCCAACTAAGGAAAATATATTTGGAAATTAAGTAACCAGATTACATAGGATTGTTGATGATGCCGGAAGACCGTGCACATAAAACTATTTTTTGCGCCAGATTTATAGCGGAAGGGTTCGGGATGCCATCAAATTGAACGAAAAAGTTTCGAACATAAATAGACTATATTTTGCGGTATCAGATTAGATTTAAGAACAACATAGCAGAAATAAATTAATCTCTATTTTTTGCTGATCAAAAATAGAATACTAAAATAAATACGTTTATATTAAATATAGATGACATACATCTAAATATCTTTGACTTTATTATATAAGACATGATATGATTTAAAATTATACTCGATTTATCGAAAACAACCACGAAATATGACGATGTGACAGAAATTGTAAATTGAATTTGGTTATATTGTAATGAGTTCTTGTCGAGAATTGTGTATCGAGTTTGATCTTAAATTCGATCACGTAGCTTGATTTATGTATTCCGACCACCTTTAGCATTGCTGAGGCCAAGATTTGATTACTACAAGACAAAATTTTGTTCAGTGATCTGTTAACGGATAGACCGCAAAGTTACGAACAAGTTGAAAAAGTTTCCCTTAATATACTTACGTCTAATGAAAAGCCTTACAAAATAATATAAAATAAACAAATAGTGAATGCTAAAATTTATTGACCTAAACAAAATAGTGTTGTCAAAATGTATGTATACAAAAAATATGATAAAAAATATCGATATCTATCGAAGATACTAGTAAACAACTAGTATCTTAGATAGGTATCGATATCTAAAATTGAGAAAGTGTCTCAATTACCTAACATATAATAGTCACGTTTTATTGTTAGTTCAAACAACTGCAATAGTAACAAACGAACTAAAATGGTTATTGTATTTTCGACCATTTTTCGTTTAAATTGGACAAAATATCTAACTGGAAACTCAATGCTACCTGTATATTGTACCTGTTTAAAATCCACTGCTTTGGTCGCTATTGTTTCAAATTTTAGATTTTGTGGGGCTTTGTTTGTATTAGTGAATATGTCTGTTAAAATTTTTATATTTTAATAAAAATATATTGAAATATATAAATAAAAATCGCTATCAGAAGAAAGATTAATACTACCTAAGCTTGTATTATCTTGTGTCTAAATAGTTTTATTTATTTTTTTATTCTATAGTCCTATTATAATTATTATTTTGTTTTCTAATTAATGCACTTCAAAAGTAAATAAATTAGTGTGCCCATATAATTATGACAGAAAAATGTTACACTATATAATAACGAGGCAAAGTGTGGCGTTGAGTTCCGCCACTTAATATGCTCTAGAAATCGGTGGAAAGTGGAGAATGGAAGTGTCTTAACTAGGGTCCCAAGTTCCCTACTCCGCTATGCGCGGGATACAGCGTAAAGCTAAAAAAAAGAAATCACCAATTTTGATTATATCACTATTGACATATTTGTGGAGACTGGTTTGATGGGAACACTTTATTTTAACAATTTCTCAAATGTTTAATTAATGACCAATAAAATCAAATATATATTTGAAAATAATATATTTAATTGCGGCGTTGAGTTCTGCCACTCAACACGCAATGCCTCTAGAATTCGGCAGAAAGTGGGGAACGGAGTGTCTTAACACTAGGTTCCCTCTGCCTACCCTGCTGTGTGCGGGATACAGCGTGAAGCTAATTTAATTTAATTTTTTTTTAATATATTTAATCTTTCTATCTAACAAAATAAAATACAAATATAAATACAATAAACAAAATACATTCTATTTGACAAAGTATTAGATAAACAGATAAATAATAAATATATTTCGTTACACTATACAATAAAAAGAAAACCTATTAATATTTAAATATATTTAAAATTTCTTATTATTTAGGTGTACTTGGTCTTCGTGATATTCAGCTAAGTGTACCAGAGGCGGTGGGTGTGGGTGCCAGCGCCACACTTGGCTGTCGATGGGCGCTGGAAACTGGAGAGACTCTGTATACCGTAAAATGGTATCATGGAGCACAGGAGTTCTTTCGTTTTGTACCTAAAGAGCTACCCAACACTCGTGTCTTTTCACAGACTGGTATTAGTGTTGATGTAAGTATCAGAATTGACAAACACATTCATTTTCTTTTTCGTTTTCTCTTTATTTATTAATATTGTTTGTAAGAGAGTGACAGAGATGAAATCCATCTCTTTTCTATATTTTAAAGCATTTATTTAGTTTACTACATACGATTTAACTTATCTATGCTTAGAATAACTGACTGGCAGTGTTTTATTGGCGATTCGGCGATTCGTTAGTAAAACGATATAGTACATATTACATAAATCAACTTTCGCTTTGTAAAGCAATTTGTTTACGTTGCTTGAAAAATCAATGTTTTTGTCTACTACTACTTTTTCTTCTTTGTGTGAAATATACAGATTATATTGGTGTTGAGGAAAGTACCCGCCCCCATAATAACCATATTTTTAATGGCACGCTGTATCCCGCACACATTAGGGTAGGTAGAGTGAAACCTAGTGTTAAGACACTCCGTTCCTCATTTTTTCAAACGAAAAAGAAACAGAAACTTCATTTCCTCGAGTGGCAATGGAACCCATATTCTGTAGCGTTTACAGTCACACTTTGCGTCTCTGCACCACGACTGGCCTCAAATACAGGCCCCAAATAATTCACTTAAAACGCGACTATAAACAACGCCATAACTGTGAATATATATGGGTCAATGGTTTTGCGACATCTTGCTAGTTCGTTAAACTGCTTCCAGCGAGTACATTGAAAAAAATCACTTAAGAACCTCGCCGAGCAGGCACGTTAAACCTTTAGCAGTTGGCATTGTGCCATGGTAGAGCAATAAAAGTGTGCCAAAATAATACATTAAAAAACAACCCTTTCAGAAAATAAAAGATACGCAAAGTTGGTTGCGTAGTGCAAAGGGCGATCAGTAATTATGTATAATTGTTGTATTTTTTTTCCGCCCATGACAGGGAGGGCAGAGGGCACCCGGGAACCTAGTGTTCACTCCGTTTCCATTAGGATACTTTTGACCTCCACTTTTCGCCGAATAATGAAGGTTTTGCTTGTTGAGTGGTGGAACTCAACGCTAGGCTTTGCCTCGAAACCAGAGCTAAGAATTGGAAATATTAAAATTTGCATTTCCTCGCATGGGAATCAAACTCACAACCTTTTTACATCATGTCACGACTGTCCTGAAGAATGTATTAAGTTTGATACTATTTACTTCTAAATTGATATATAAGGTCTATCACTACTATTACTACTACTATATACTACTACCACTACAATATGTATAGAAGCTTTTAGCACATGTGGTTCCAGCTGCGAGCAAAAGTGTTCTTAACAGTTTTCATAATTGTTATCGCTAGTCAATATAGAACGCTTTTAATACTAACCTAGGTATTGGAAAATATATTTTATTTAAAACTAAACGTGAGCTCAGTCTTGGCGCAGGGGCACAAGTGTGTGACTGTGAAAGCGATTGGTAGGTTCGATCCCCACTCGAGGAAATGGAATAGTTATTAAAATTTATATTTGCATTTCTTTGTTTTTGTGTCGAGGCAAAGCGCGGTGTTGATTTCCGCCACTCAACACGTAATGTCTCCACAATTCGGCGGAAAGTGGTGAACGTAGTGTCCTAACACTACATACACTGCGATACAACACCGAAAAAATATATATAGAACGCTTTAAATGTTTACAATCTAGGTATTGGAAAATGTGTTTTATCTAAAACTTTAACGTATAACCTTTTTTCATTCGTCGAAGTCCTTTCATAATCGTTTCATGAATGCGCTAGAATGGACTTTAACAAAAGGCAGTCTTATTTTTTATGCAACTACTAGGGGAAAACGAAAGCTTTTGTTATTTCTAGTGCAATTAAGTTCATGACATTTGATTTTTTTTTAGCTTCCCGCTTTATCCTGCATATAGCAGGGAGGTGGAGAGAACATTAATTAAAACACTCCGTTCTCCACTTTCATCTGAATTTACGAGACAATGTGTATTGACTGTTGAAAGGAGGAACTCAACGCCGGACTTTTTCTTGGGACCAATGAGAGGAAATAAAAGTATAAAATAATTAATTCCTCATATAATGTGCATATACAAACGCTATCGAAAACATTATACTTTTATAATTATTTAGTATTACTCAACATTTTATTCTAGAATTGGTATATGAATAAGATTTAGTTTTGAATCTTTAAATTAATTACTTATTATTTAATTTAAAATTTTCTGTATTATATAAATCATATATCTATATATGATTTACATATATACCAAAAGTCAATCACATACATGAATCTTATAGCAGTAAACAATTATAGTGATCGAAATTTAAGTTAATATTAATAATTTACAGAAACAAAATATTTATATACTTTACTGATATATTTTTTAAAAATGAAAACATTTTATATCAAAGAAAAAATCTTCATCATAATAAAAAAATACAAAATAATAAATAATAAAAAAATAATTACTTATATGACAAAATTTGAACTGTAGGTTGAATTGAAAAATATAAGCGATTTTCAATCACCATTTATTTCGCTGAAACGATTCATTCTGTGATAATCATACAGTCGTACACGTAAAAAGCTTATTCATGTGAAAGCTTTCGGACATCATATTATGCCTGTAAGCAAAATATTGGACCGGTACCGGTGAATGTTCAATAAATGTGAACATGACATACGAAATTATATAGAATCCATCGCAACAAATTTATTACACAATTATTTATCTTATTAGATATAATTATTAGTAATAAATATTAAAAATATAATAGAGGCCAGTCGTGGCGCAGCGGCTCGAAGTGTGACTGTAAAATCGACTGGTTGTAGGTTCGATTCCCACTCGAGGAGATGCAATATTTACTTAAATTTATATTTTTATTTCTTCGCTCTGGTGTCGAGGCTAAGCGCGGCGTTGAGTTCTGCCACTCAACACGCAACGCTTTCAGAATTCGGCAGAAAGTGGGGAACGGAGTGTCTTAACACTTGGTTCTCTCTGCCTACCCTGCTGTGTGCGGAATACAACGTGAAGCTAAATAAAAAATATTATTAAAAATATTGCCGTATTTTTTATGCATATTAGTAATATTATTGTAATTTTCAATACTTGATTTGCGTTTCAAAGTTGTTTGTATATATTTGTATTTGTACTTATGTTATGTTGCGTTGCAATGTTGAGATAAAATAAGTACTTTTTAATACATGACAGATCCAGTGTAACTTGACTTTTTTTGTGGTTTTTACGTTAGCTTCACGTTGTATAACGCATGTTGCAGGCAGAGAGGCTTATTGTTAAGTTACTCAGTTCCCCATTTTCCGAACAATTTTTTGAAAATTATTGTGTGCCAATACTTAAAACCGCGCAAAATAAAACGACATAGTAATCTATTTAATAGAAACAGTTGACAATTAAGAATATCGATTATAGAAGCTCATATACAAATCATCATTAACTATATTCTTTAACTTATCTTATCTTTGTATATTTTTTGGAAAAAAGAACAAATCGTAATTTCTAAAAATACTTTAATATTTCTCAGGTCTCACGGTCAGGTGCTCAGCAAGTTGTCTTACGAGGTGCTTCGAGGACTTTAAGCGGTCGATATCGATGTGAAGTATCGGCGGATGCGCCGTTTTTCCACACAGTGTATAAGAGTGCTTATATGAGGGTTGTGGGTAAGCGTACACTTAAGTGATTAAAATGTTGGAAATTAAAAGAACTGTTCTTTAATTTTGTTCAAGAAATGTTTACTCGAAAATGTTTACAAGAAATGATTTCTATTTTTTTAGCTCCACGCTGTATCCGCACACAGTATGGAAGGCAGAGGGTATATGGGAACCTAGTGTTAGGATGTTCCGTTCTTCATAACGATACTCTGTTCTTCACTTGCCGCCAAATTCTGGAGGCATTGCTTGTTGAGTATCTCATTACCAGGGCGAGGAAATGGAATTTATTAAATATTTAAATTCCTCTTGTAGCAATCGAATCCACAACCGTAGCCTTTACAATCACACGCTAGTGCGCTTGAGACATAACGGCCTCATAGACTATGTTATATTATAGATAATGAATTAACTTTAAAGAGTGCTGCAATACGAAAAAAACACTCAAAACTACTACTGTATTGAGTATTGGTACCTGTAAACATCATGCACTAATTACCAATATTTTTACTTCAGAAAATAAGGATATGCTTTAAATATATATTTTTTTAATTGTCTTGTTGTTTATTTAAATGGGGAACGGAGTTGGTGTCTCAAGACTAGGTTCCCTCTGCCTAACCTGCTCTGTGCGGGATTCAGAATAAAGCTGATTTTTTTTCTCAAATTGTCATAAAAAATTGTGTAAATTTTTAAGAGGTAGACGTTACAACTCATGCATTTTTTAAATTTATTTTATGAATTACGAAAGATGAGGCCGGTCGTGGCGCAGCGGCACGAGGTGTGACTGCAAAACCGACTGGTTGTGGGTTCGATCCCCACTCGAGGAGATGAAATATTTACTTAAATTTATATTTCCATTTCTTCGCTCTGGTGTCGAGGTTAAGCGCGGCGTTGAGTTCTGCCACTCAACACGCAATGCCTCCAGAATTCGGCAGAAAGTGGGGAACGGAGTGTCTTAACACTAGGTTCCCTCTGCCTACCCTGCTGTGTGCGGGATATAGCGTGAAGCTAAAAAAAAAAAAAAAAAATTACGAAAGATATCTTCTTACTAATTTTATGAAACTATTCGAAGTTTTTTTTTAAATTACAAATTTCAAATACTTGTTTCTCTTAACGATATTTCGCTAATCGATAGATATCGAACAAATATTTTTATCAAAGGTTTAAATTTTTTTTGCAGATTTTATTTTAACACTAAAAATGAACTCTAGTGTAGTAATAATGATCATCTAGAACAGTGCTTCCCAAGTAGTGATCCGCGGACCACCAGTGGTCCGCAGAGGCCTAAATATGGTCCGCGAACCCACAACCGTCGCGTATACAGTCACACGATTATGACACTGACTGACTGACTTATACCTACATAGTGGTCCCTGCTACCAAGAATGATAAAAAAGTGGTCCTTGATCAAGAAAAGGTTGGGAACCCCTGCTCTAGAACGAATGGTATTGCCATTAGAATCTCGATGAGAAAATTACAGCTTCCCTAATTACAATCTAAATACTTTTAATATAACACCCACTAAAGAGAAGAATAAGAATATATTTTCTCATTTTAAATCAGCAATTAATATGCTTAATAGAAAAATTATTAATTTTTCTATTGTAGTACAAGTTAATTAGTATTCGGTGCCTATATATTCTGTCTAAATTAGTAATTGTGTGTCGATTGCCGGACGTTGATTAGGTTCTACTAGCTAGTATTTTTTTAAGAATTTTGAACGTAAATTTGAGGTCACCAAAAAACTATATTGTAAATTAAAATTTATTTCATTAATTTCTTGTAATATTTTTTTGAATTTTTTTTTTTATCTGTAATGAAAATGGACAATTTTTTTTGTGTCGATTAATGTCATTACCCTACATTTTCAAATTTAATAAATGTTACTTATTTAGAAAAGGTATAAAAAACCGAGCGTAGCGGGACTCGAACCCGCGCCTCCTGGAAACCGACCTGGTCGGTCGGTTTTCTAAATAAATATTTTTCTTTCCTAAGTATGGATAAAATATTAATTTTAAAAATGTTAAAAATATTTAACAAATGTTTACCTATACTACAAATTTATATAGAAGCTAAATTTCATAACTGTTAATAAAAACGTGTAACACTTCAAAAATTTTACCCATATAATAACGTATATTGCATATTCTGTGTTTGTAATGGAATAAAATTTAATTATTCCAATCTCGTCACCAATTTCAATGTTGATTCTATCTTTAACGTCCACAACGTGAATGGGCAGATTGGCAAAATAAATATTCTGGTTAAATAAAAGTCGGTTAAGTGCGAGTTGGACTCGCCCACCAAGGTTTCCGTACCAATTTCATGATTGTAGGTTCAACGGGAAGTACAACTTATAAAACTTAAATTTGCTCATTTTGTATGAAATTGAAGTTGAAGTTTTTTCTGTTAAATACTTATAAATTTTTACTTTTCGGATTTTTTCATTTATTTGTATTGGAAGTTCTCAGTTCTTGCCAAATTTCTAAATAACTGCAGATGCACAGGAAGTATGCTTAAGGTATTCACGACGAATTTCATACAATATGCTGCAAAATCTATGCATAAATGGTCTTCAAATCTTTTGATTGCGTTTACTTAAAAGCTTGATTTTTTCTGTGCTTCAAGGTACTATAGTTCTATATATATATGATATTAATTTCAACTTTATATTTCTATGCGATCTAAAGATGAATGGTCAGAAGAAGTAGGGTTCCGTTGTCACCTTTTGACGTATGGAACTCTAACAACGTTTCTGAACACAATTAGTTTACGAACTAATAAACAATGAACGATGTTGATTGCTCGCTCCAGAGTGCTTGTTTATGAGTTACGTAAATATAATTTAAAGTTTCCTTGGAAATGTAGCAGATTAACTAAATGAGTAAGTTAGTCAATCAGGTTTGCTCTGATTTTGACGTCAGGAAATTAAATTTGCAGCTGGAAACTGTCAACTATATTCATTATTATAAGTGGTATGGATAGAACTTTTATCCAGCTTTAAGCTGTATCCCGCATATAGCAGGTAGGCAGAAGAAATCTAGTGTTAAGACACTCCGCTCCCCACATTTCGCCGAATTCTGGAGACGTGTTTAGTAGTCTCAATGAACTAAAATGAAGAAATCAATAGAATATACAGAACTTGGTTTAATTAATGACGAATAGTCAAACGTATAAGTAATATTACAATCCCAGAGCGCCACCACCGCTCCGCCGCGCCGTGGAATTCTAAATCGTAAATCACAACTATTGTTCGGCATTAAACGCGAAGTAGAACACAGGGGATGTTTGATTAAGGTTTATCTTGTTGAATTTACGGTTATTGTTGAGTAATTCGGTCGATACAAGGTGTGTACTGTGTGCATACAAACGACAGACCACTTATCTATAGTATATTTTGCTGGTAAGCATTCTGTAACACGTACTGATAAATTTGTCAATACTATAGGGCCCTCCGATGTATCCTGTGCGAAATTACATTTGCAATATGTCGGGTTAATTGCCTTCACTTATTACACACGTTTTGTGGCATCAGTCAAAAATATATTTTAAAATGATATATATTTATATCGTTTAAAATATGAAATATGAAATTGTGTGTATATAAATTTAATCGCAATCGTACACAGCAGGGTAGGCAGAGGGAACCTAGTGTTAAGACATACCGTTTCCCACTTTCCGCCGAGCTCTGGAGGCATTGCGTGTTGAGTGGCGGAACTCAACGCCGCGCTTTGCCTCGACACCAGAGCGAAGAAATATAAATGTAAGTCAATATTTCATCTCCTCGAGTGGGGATGGAACCCACAACCAGTCGATTTTACAGTCACACTCTGTGCCCCTGTGCCACGACTGGATTGCGTGTATATACATATAATAATGATATATATGTAGGATGGATAAAGATAAAATAGAAGGGAATGGATATAAAATAAGAGAGTAGTCAGAGTAGGCTAGTCGTATTGAACAAACATCAGAATTGTAAGGTAGGATAACTAATATCATCTACTCTCTTTAAATTATGACAAGCTCGGAGCAGTGCCTGGGACTTGCGAACACAGGTGTATGCTTCAGAGGCCATTTTACAGATTCTAACGCTCGTCTCCGTTGCTCCAGCCTAGTATAATTATAAATAGGTGCTAACCACATTCAAAATAAAATAAAAATTGATTAATTAAATAATCAATTATCCCAATGGTCAAAGATAGCCAGTGGCAGAGCACGAATAGTGCTCCAAGCCACACCAGAGCTAAGATTCCACGTAGATAATTAGAAATAGGTCTTAACTAAATTTATAATTTAAATAATAATTAATTAATAAAATAATTAAATATTCAAATGGTCGAGGATAGCCAGAGCACGAGTAGTGGTCCGAGCCACACCAGAGCTAAGACTGGCCGTACTATTTTATTTTCGAATTGACTTTATTGCTGTTGACATGGACTGGTCTTGACAGCGTCACCGGGCGGAAGAGAGGCCGTACAATGACCGTGCGACTTTTTCTATGATCGTTAACAAATAAATTGTAGGGTAGAATGAAAAAGAATTTATCACGCTTCTAATAGTGGCGTAATCGGCAAGTGACGTATCTATAGACAAATCAAATCAAAATTAAATCAGCTTCACGCTGTAACCCGCACACATCAGGGTAGGCAGAGGGCATCGTTAATACACTCCGTTCCCCACTTTCTGCCGAATTCTGGAGGCATTGCATGATGAGTGGCAGAACTCAACGCCGCGCTTAGCCTCGACACTAGAGCGAAGAAATGGAAATAAAAATTTAAGTAAATATTTCATCTTCTCGAGTGGGGATCGAACCCACAACCAGTCGATTTTACAGTCGTGCCTCTGCGCCACGACTGGCCTCTATAGATAACTTGCATGATATACCGACATACAATTACACACAATTTTATAGTCAAAGGAAAAGATAATTCTTTATTATTATACAGCCCACCTTTAATAGTTTACTTCCATAATAGAGATAATGGATTTAGTACTTCATATTACGTGATATGTCGCAGTCAGTTTCTTTGTATGTGTGTAACCGTTCTCTAAAGTACACACATGACAATAATAACAATGTTTACATGGTTAGAGACAAACTTTGATAACGAGGTTTGTAGGGAACTTTAGATAGAACTTGCATTAATCTATAAATGAAAGGTACACAAGATGATGTGTTTATAACTAACTATATTTCTATATAGACCCGTCGTGGCCCAGGGGCACAAGGGTGTGACTGAAATGCGACAGTTGTGGGTTCGATGCCTACTCGAGGGAATGAATAATTATTTCATATTCTTTGCATTTCTTCGCTCTAGCACCAAGGCAAAAGCCCGGAGTTGAGTTCCACCACTCAACAAGCAATGCTTCAAAAAATTCGGCGGAAAGTGGGGAACGGAGTGTCTTATCACTATGTTAGCCTACCCTGCTGTGTGCGAGGATACAACGTGAAGCTCATTTATATATTTTTTTATATTTATATATGGCTATAAGTATGAACTAGAACTAGAATAGGACTAAAATAATTATTAAATTAGAGAAGTACGAAGAGCACCTACCTAATTAAAACAACGCAAATTATTCGAGTATTTTACTGTCTCTGGTAATAAAGAGTTGGCGTTGAGTGGTTAGAAATAATAATACTAACGTCAATTTTAATAATACAGATGGCAAATCTTGAAATTTAAAATAAACACTGGGGAAAATACTAAATTAAACACGCGTTTAAATAGAATCGGTAAAAGGTTAGAGAACACGAATGTAAACATTTAAAAGTTTACTTCGGAGGGAGTTCCCCGTTTCAGTAATGGACCTCCACGACAAACAAAGCATTGAGTTTCAGTTCCGAATACCATTCTGTCGGTTCGGCGTTTTAACCGGTTTGACGAAATTCTGAGCGAAAATGGAATGAGCGCGTATGAAAGATGAATATATGCAACATCCACGCTCCAACGCGTATCGCTAAAACGGCGTACGGCCTCGTCAGATTTGATTTATTTTTCAGCCCCAAGTTTTAAATAACAAAACAAGAGAATTAATTTCAATAAAATAAGCTAAAACGTTTCTTAATTAATGTTTGATAAAAAATATTTTGATCGCTTTTGTTTTGTAAATGCAAATTGTACAATTATGACAGTAATGGCGGAATCGTTTGTCGGAATTACCTCGGGACCTTCGTTAGAAGATTTTTAAGATAAATAAAAATTAAGTATTAAAAAACCATTTGTTTTCAGAGTTACCGGAGACTGGGCCAGTAGTACGTGCTCAAAAGAGTTGGTACTCTATTGGGGATATGTTACGTGCTAACTGCACATCGCCGCCCGCTGACCCCCCGACAAACCTTACGTGGCTTCTTAATGGATATGAGGTATTTTTTTTCTTCAGTTTTACGCTGTATATCGCATATAACAGGATAGCCAGAGGAAGCTTTTCTTAGGACTCCATTGGATGGAATTCAATGCCGCGCTTTGCCTTGGTACCACAAATAAAAATATTAGTATTCAAAAATCATTTCCTCGAGTGGAAATCGAACTCACAAACCATCGCGTTTACATTCACACGCTGCGCCACGACGGCATCAAACGGCCACGAGGCTAAACTTTCCCTTCCCTTCCCTTTGTGTTAACAGTTTCTTTGAATTGATAAACGGATGTTATTTCCTTATATATAATAAACGTTATTTTCTTAAATGAGATCGTGGTGGTATAGGGGCACAAGGGTGTGATTGAAATGAGTTCGATCCCCACTCGAGGGAATAAATTATTATTTCTTAATATTTTCCTTTCTTCGCTCTGGCACAAAGGCGTTGAGGTGAAAAATTCCGCGGAAAGTGAAGAACGGAGTGTCTTAACTCTACCTACTTTGCTGTGTGCGGGATACAGAGCGAAGCTGCAGCTTCATTTAAATTTTTTTTTTAAATATCATTTCATCAATCATTTTTTATTTTTTTTTAAATACTACTTCATTATTATGGTACGGTTATTATTTGTTTATCTATTTAAACATGTAAACAAACAATAACCGGCAAAAATAACTAAATTACTCTGATAATGCAGTAAAATAGCTAAACCTAACTATTTAATATATGAAATTAAAATTCCAAACGCAAAGGTATTCCAAATTAACAATTTACTTTATGGTAGCATGGAATTTCTAAAGCGTTTAAAATTTTAACGCTATAAAGTGAAATATTGCAGTTAAAAGTTAAAACTTAACATACATTATTATATTCGTGATTATATAGTAAATAATTGATTTAAAGGTAAAAGGCCTCGACATACCACCATTGGACCCGATGTTTCCACGAAGACAACCTGTGATAAGCGACGCTTCACTAGAAGACGCAAATAGAATTATTTTCAGTCCATGGGACACATTATCAGGCTACGAGGAGCCAGTGACTGACATTATAGATATTCCCGGTGATGATGAAGGCATACTTGCATCAAGCGCTCTCAAGAAGTATGAAAGCTCGACGCGACTAACGTCTCGGATAGACCAAATTGCAAGCAAAAATATTAGTGTCGAAGAAGAGAAATCTAATAAATCCTCTTCCTTCAGTCAACTCGTTATAAGAGTGCAAACATCGCATTTTCACAAGGTTCGTATAAATTTTGTCTTTGTCAACAATTTTAAATGTAAAAAGCCGTAACAGTAAGTTTAGAAGATTTAAAAAGTGTGTGTGTGCTATATTAATTAATTTTGTATTTATTATATTTATAATATGAAATTTAAACTGGCAAAACCTAATAGTGAGAAATAACTTAAAACTGCTGTTCTGTTGCGTTCACTACTTCCGTATAAGCTCGACACGAAAGCTTTCAAAAGTAGTGGCTTCAACATATTTGATACGTTCACATTGTATCTGTAAAGTTTAATCGAGGTCGTTTTGTTTCCATTTTAACTTTTTCTTAGATTTTTTAAAAGCGTACTACATACAGTATCGAAATACTTTTACTAGCCTAGTAAACATATTTCGATTATATCAAAAAAATATATTTTGCTTGATTGACGTATGCATCTGAAAATAGACGCTTTTTATATTCTAATTGCAAGACAACTATTAATTAACTTAATGTCAATGCAATTTTAGTTATGTGTTTATAAATTATTTATTTTTAATTTAAGTTAAATATTCAAAGATATCTTTGTATAGTTAAACATATAGTTCAACATACAGTTCAAAATATAGTTATTAGTTAGTTTTTCATTTTTGAAGCTTAAATTGCCGAACCGTAAGATTAACTCTTTGCTGGAATACACGAAATGCCCACTAAAACGTATTGGAATCACGCTAGCCCAAGCATAGCGCAATTTAAACCATGGAAGACCATTCGTTTGCTAGCCACATTCATGGTTGCGTACAACGGCTTGGCATCGTTGCAAACCAACCTTTAACCCGACGCAAATCGCTTTCTGTGTACATCAATTCCATATTTGTTTAAATGTTTATTGAAGTTATAAGATTTTTTGAGGCCAGTCGTGGCGCAGGGGCGTTGAGTATGACTGTAAAATCGACTGGTTGTGGGTTCGATTCCCACTCGAGGCAATTAAATATTTATTTACATTTTCATTTCTTCGCTCTGGCTCCAAGACAAAAACCCGGTATTGAGTTCCGCCACTCAACACGCAATGCCTTCGGAATTCGGCGGAAAGTGGGGAACAGAGTGTCTTAGCACTAGGTTCCCTCTACCTACCCTGTAGTGTGTGGGATACAGCGTGAAGCTGATTTTTTTTACATAACCTACAAATGCTTATTAAATCTCATGTAAATTTATTTTAAAACAGGGACGTTTAAATGTAACGTGCGTTGCGCGAATATTGTCAGTGTGGTCAGCGAGCGATTCACTTTTGCTTGATGAAGAAAGGCCTCAAATCGCTCCAGTCATGGGGAGTCGAGACACAAACTCAGGTACGTAAGAAAACATAAAAATATATATATATTTATATTTTAGGAAAAATCATCGGGGCTTCCGTGTCCTGGGCTTATCGGTTTGGCCGTTGTCATTATAATAAATATTTTTTGGTAATTTTTAAATGTTTTTGCTTTTATAGAATCTAATCTTTTTATAATAAATAAGTACATAAGTTTTATACATGTTAATATTTAAATGTTCTGGAATGGCACACTGAAAGCTCCATAATTAGACAACCGAGCTGCAGCTCTACACATTTTTTTACACAAATACCTATATATTTTTTGATTTAATCCTTTAAAGTCTGTTGTCTTATTTTTTTCTTAATCCCATCAGTAGGTAAAGTTGTGTTTTGCTCTCCCGTGTGTGATATCACGAACGGTTCTATTTTACTGGTCGATAAACGTCCCCAAATAACGCCCGTCACGGACTTGGGTAAGGGTTTACAACGTAGTTTAGTCAAGACTTACCCCTTTTTCGACCAACTTCGACAACTGTCGTGGAAAATTGGGACACTAAATCGGAATAGCTTCTAGTTTGGTTTATTTGTGGAATCTTAATTTTTACTGTTCCTTTTCCCTTTGTGCTATTATTACGGTTTTTCTGTCCCTTTATGCTATTATTATACGAGAATACTTTTAATAATTTAAAATAAAAATAAAGTAAGTTGTCATATTTTTAGGTTTTCCGCTCAGCTAAAGAAAAAACAGATCCTTTATAGGAACCATTTGTTAAGATTACGTAGAGGTATCAAATTGAAATTAATATCAAATATCCAGTTCTAAGACTATTTAGAGAACAGAAAAAGTTAAGCTTCTAAATCAACACAAATTAAAGATACAAGCGTTTACGGTTCTTGCCTGTATTTTGTATGAAATTCGCTGCATAACATGTTATTATGAAATTAGGCATGAAGTGAGAATTTATGATAAAAAGGAAGAAAAACATCTGAAAAATACAAATATATAGGTATTTCATAAAAAAATATAAAGATTTGCATTTAATTTCATACCAAATTAGTACATAGGACGGCAAATTTAAATATTGGAACTTGTTCCCGTTGACCTACAGTCCTAAAATTGATACGAAACCCTCTTCAGTGGGTGAGTCCAGCCCGCATTTAGCCGGTTCTTTCATTTAATATTACAAAAACCCAATATGAACCCCCCAGATTCATTATTTTCATTTTAGTTATACTCAGATGAGTTCTAAGTTTATTTTATAAAAATATATGATAAGAAATATACTTAAATATGATAAGTCTAAGTGAAATAATATTAGGCCATGATAAGAAATACTATATATTTTAATCCAATTATAAAATTTTCTTATATAAAGGCCAGTGGTGGTGCAGAGGCACGAAGTGTGACTGTAAAACCGACTGGTTATGGGTTCGATCCCCACTCGAAGAGATGAAATATTTACTTAAATTTATATTTTTCCATTTGGCGTTGAGTTCTGCCACTCAACACGCAATGCCTCCAGAATTCAGCAGAAAGTGGGGAACGGAGTGTCTTAACACTAAGTTCCCACTGCCTACCCTGCTGTGTGAGGGATACAGTGTGAAGCTAATTATTTGATTATTATAAAATCTTCTTTAATTTATCAACCATAAATGCATCACATTCGTTTACGTGTTGTACAATATGAAAGGTACATTAGAATATATTTAGATAACACAGGGCGCAATATCCTGTGCTATTCGAAAGATCTCGCTTTAAAAGTATGAAAGTGTGAGAACGTGTTCCAGCGACGATAACTTCTCGCTTCACTTGACATTTTAACGCTGCTACCGTTTATGAAACATTCGCTTCAATTCGAATAAAATCATATTGTTCGAGATACTTTCTGCAAGTGCTACATTGCTGTCTGGAAACATTGCTTTTATGGAATTTTCAATGTTAGACAATTGTTATACACTGTGACTGTGACTTTGATTTACTTATATTATATCTATATACTGTTTATTATAATCCTAATATCGCATATATATATAACAGGTAGAGTACAGTATAGTAGGTAAATAATTCAGTAGTTTAAGCGGGCGAAGCCGCGAGTGGGTCGCTAGTATATATATATACAGTCCGTTTGAATTGAATTCTGGATGGATGGTATTCTGACCGCGCTTTTCTTTGCTAGTTACCAGAGCAACGAAATAAAAATAATAAATATTAAATTTCCTCAAATCGAAATCGAATCCACAACCTGTCGTGTTTAGTCGCACGCTTGCGTCCTGCGCCACGACTGGCCTAATTTTATATATATTTTTTGGAAGAATTAAGGTAAAACTACTGGCTAATTAAGGAAAGTGGTTCGTATATATAGCACGTTGGTTGTTTCAGGTCCCCGGCGCTCCACATCGCACATCTTGGCGCTTTTAAACTATTTACTGTTTAAGCACTGGTGAGAACTGTTCCCGTTTCAAGTTTCCTGCATAAGTTATGTGCATATGAAAACCGGTATTCGCAAACTCTTGGGAAAATAGACAAGTAGCGCCTCTAAAACTGAATATGGGATAAGTTGAAAATAAAACAAGCGAAAAAAAGTATTTAAATTACGTTTGATTTGACAAAATTTGTTTATTTATTTTAAATTTTCATTATATTTCCATTTCATTTGACAGAGATTATTTGTCTATTTTTTAATTTTTCTTTTATTGCTTTATACGATAGAGTTTTCGTAAAATGAATATGACAAGAATCTAGAAATTTCATCTATCCTATAATATTATAATTATAATTTAGTTTCCTATCTTTTGAATTTTGGATATTGTTTCAAAGCGTTTTAATCTAATACAGCTTGAGGCGGCGGTATTTTCGAAAAACGAAAGTAAAGAAGTACTTGCTTCAATCTAAACCCAATATGTAGTATAAACATTTGGTACGCTCAATTCACAAAATCCTATGCAATAGATAAGAAAATGAAATCGTGTATTATTTTAAATTATTTTGAATATTTTTGTATTTGCGAGGAGATTTAAGATATAGTGGTAAAATAAAAGCATTGTTTTTGTTAAATATAACTTAAACTAAGCTATACCTCGGCTTTATTATATTACTTAAAATAGTAAACAACGCAGTTTAAAATTAACTTACAATGACTTATCATTAATGAAATAAGTTGTATTTACAGTAAAATCTATATATTTTTAGAAAAAATATTTTTTTTACTTAAAAAATATTACCACCATAAATATTAAAAGTCTGTTTCTATTAAATCATAGTTTCAGTTCAGACTTTGTATACAACAGTTCTAAATCAAATTGATCCCTCGAGGCAAATATTTACGAATACGCAAGTTTCTTCTATCTTTAACTTATTTTTTTCATAAATATTTGATAAACATTTGATATAAGATTATTCAATAGGTACTTATAATTACAAGTACATACGGATATACTTTTAGCCAGAAATTTATAAAATACAATTTTTTTTCCATCTTCATATACAAAAAAATTGTGTATTTTGCGGAGGAAGGTAGATGATATGTAGTAATACATTATTTTTGTTGATTTTTATTACATTCTAGTATTTGGCTGAAACATCTATTAAATTTTAAATATCATATTTGAACATATTTTCACATCTGATTTTCCTTTGATGGCCATCAATTATTATTTTTTTTGTTTTAAAAACAGATATTATTAGCTAGTGAATTTTCCTGTTATGATAAACTTCTACGAGTATAGCGTGGAAACAATAAAGTCATCTTCGATCGCATTAAATATTAAGTCTTCAACATAAGGAAAACAACTCCCTAAGTACGTTCTAAGTAAGAAAGTCTTACGAGCTCTATAAACATTCTAATTTGAGACGAGAAATATTGATTATATTTGTTTCATAGAAATCAAATTCCAATTGTTACGTGTAAATAAGTTTTTTTTTTACTAAACTTATCTCTTGCATTTAGCAGAGTTGACAGGGTAAACTTAATACATTGCCCTGTTAAACTTTTGTCAGACTACTGCAACTTTATTGATATTGGTCGACTATATTAATGTTGTAAGTACTTTAAATTTAAATGTAGAACGGAAGTGTTTTAATGGGAACGGAGTGTCTTTATACTAGGTTCCCAGGTTACCTCTGCCTACCCTGCTATACGCGGGAAAGAGCGCGAAGCTAAAAAAATACGTCTCGTTTCATGATGAATATATACTAACAAAAAAAATTTTTTTCAGGCTCCTCCGATGATTGGTGAAATGAGAATAATTTTTTTCTTGACTCGAGTCAGTGTTAGATTAAGAAATAATTATTAAGCCCATATCTATAGTTGAGTATTGATGAATTATTCTAATTTTTTAACTTATAAAATTACATAATTCCAATAAATTTTGTAAGTAAATTTAATAATAAAGTTTTACCAAACTTCGTTTAAGCTAACGTTCGGTTGACGATGTATTTCTCTATAAGTAACGTTCGACCGTATATTAAAATATTATTTATTAATGCTGTTTTATACTCTACTATATATTTGGGTATTAATGAAATGACAGGTAAAACGATTTTATCGGTGAAGTGAAGTAGTGAATTTTATACTTGTATATATGTATGTAGTTTTAAATTACATAGATTTTAAGAGAATAGTGATGTTTCGCTTCACAACTTTTATGTATGTAACTGTTATCATAAATAAAATGGTCTAATAAAACAATTCCCCATTTGTAAAACTTGTTTCATTTTGTTTCTCTCTAGAATTGAAATTACAATAAGTATTATTTATAATTATGAAAAACCCAACCTATTTAAATATTACAGGGCTCCATTTAAATTACACAGGCGAGACAAAGGCTATATAAAATATATATTTTAAATTAGATCAACCTTTTAGTTAGAAAGCAATTTGAAGCAAAAAAAATACATAAATAATTTACAATATTGAATAAGAGTGAATTAGCAGTTATTTCTATACTATTGTTCTTTTCTTCGAGCTCTATGAGCGGTTTCATCGGAACATCGGACTTTGTTCTTTGTTAACCCGACCATCCTTAAGATGGAACAGATGGATATCCAAAGTAATATTACATAGGACAAGATGCTATAAAATTAAACTAATCGAGCGGTGAGTATTAACATCTGTAAGAAGAAAACTAAAGTTACATGTAACTATCTTTCTAATAAAAAAATAATTGTGTAAAAAAAATGTCTGCCATTTCAGAAAGAGCCAAAAAAATATCAACCCCATAGGTTACACTAGAAGATCCGAGAGTGTGAATCTGGAATTTCATTTTCTGGAAATTCATTAACTGCAAAAAATTAAAACAAAATAAAATTTATTAAGAAACATATCATTTGTAAATTTAAAAAAATATTTATAACAGCTTAATTAGCTAGTTTAATATTCAGCCTTGCGTACGTTCCATATAAAATCTCTGATGTAAATTGCATGTGCCAGGTCAACATAATTGAAAAATTCAAAATTTACATTTAATTCCAGTTATTTATATAAACTATATCTGTGAACATAACATAAAAAAATATGAATGTAAAAAATCTTTTTAATGGTTGGCAGAGGCTCCGTTCCATTAATCCATTAACAACATTTCCGCTCCCTATTTTCCACCGAATTCTGGAGGCAATTCAAATTCTTGCTTCGTTAGCAGAGCAAAGTAATAAAATTTAATCTGTCCTAGCTTTACGCTGTAGCCCTAGAGGTTAGTCAGAGAGAAAGCAGCGCCAAATGCTACGGTCTCTGCATCCCTCTTTCGCCTCGTCCACTGTGATCAACCTCTTCGTACATGCCCTCCAGGGGGGTCCTAATGTTTTTTACGTGACCTTCCTGCAGCATCTTTGATACTGTGTTTTCGAAGGTCAACGCCACGATCAGCGCTCAGGAATCGGAAGTTGGAATCACGTCTCTGGGGGTGCTTCTGACATCCGGAGGACGGGCGTGCAGTAGCGCGACGTCGTGTAGGTGCTGGAAGTCCGAGGCGTCGGCCCAGCGGAACATATTGGCAGCTGGATATGTGCGTCCAGGCTCTCGAGGCATAGGTCTCTATGCAGGGTCGCTTTCCTCATGCAGTAAGGAGCCCGTGCGACACGTCGCAGCGCGGTATTCTGGACCACTTGGAGGCGGTGATGTTGGCGTTCGTTAACCACACATATGTTAAGTGGGGCCTAACATATGTTTCGTATAATTGGGTCCTGGTGGCGAGCGCGGGGCGTGGGCGGAGAAGTGGTGTCAATACGTGCAGGGCGGCTCTGGCGGCTATGGTCGTCTGCTATGATATCTCATCGAAGCGTAGTTGCACCTTTTATGGGTATAGCCGCCCTTCCACCTGGGACATTACAACAACAATAATACAAGTTTTATTGTTGTGTAAAACTTGCACTAATTTTATAAAAGTTATAATAATTTTAAAACTACTTAAAAATATGCTTTCTTATAATAATATGTACTGTAATAACTATTAAGAACAAACGATTTATATTCAACATTGTCAGTAATATAAATAAGAAAGTTCTCAAATACAAATAAGCGAGTTAAAATAAAATTTGTATTTTGTTAAATGTTTTTGTTTGCGTTGTGTCTTAATCTATAAATAAGGATGCACAAAAAAAACAATCATATGAATAACTATTAAAGTAATATAATCATTAAATATGTTTATGCAGTTGTAAGAGAAAAAATCCGTGAAAGAAAAGCAGCCGTCGTTGAAAATACCAAACACACGGGAAAGCACTCAAAACGCATCGAAACTAACGAAACAAGTGAAGCAAAAAATGCAATAATCATTAGACAAGGTGTCACTGTCAATCACCTGTCATATCTGTCATTTAAAATATGCTTGATTTTAAACGATTTAAATGGATTTGTTTTTATTTTACAGTAATTAATTTATATTTCTTTATTTATACTATAATTATATGCTTTTATAAGTGCGTTAAACTTAGTAGTAGTAGTACTTAGACTTAATTAAAATTAACAATATTTTATTTTCGTAGTACTGTAATCAACTATTTATTTTGATTAAGGATCTGAAACTATTTTTCTCATTTATCTCCGCTTTCAGATTGTCAATTAAGCTGATTTTTGGTATTTTAAAATTTAAAAAAATACCAATTTTTGAGATTATATCCACCTCCACTCCACCTCACTCTATATTTGAGCCCAAGATTTTCCGTCTCCTTTACATTTTTTATATAAAAAAAGGATTTTTTTTTCAAAACAATTAAAAATATTCGTATAAAATTAAGATAATGTAATTAATTTTGAGGATAGTAAAAAGATAAACATAAATAATTTTAATAATTTTTACATTACACATAAGTATATTAGAACACGAATGTAATTCAGTGTAACAAATAAATTATAGTGCTATGCAAATATAGGATAGTACATAAAACAATTACGTACATATATTAACAATGACTAGTATTGCTTTTTATTGATTTAATTTATTTTCTAATATTGCTAATAGTATTGTATTTACATAGATATATGTAGATAGGATAGGATTTTTATTCAAAATACAAAATGGATATATCCGTTACACCAACTTCTTTATCTGGATTAGAATATTTTTTTACCTTAAAATAGTACTCATTTTAAACATATAGAAATAAAGAAATAAAAAAATAAAATCTCGAATTTCAACAAAGAATCCAGATTAATCCCCTAAATAACGAAAACTACTTCCACATCATCGACTTCTGAAATAACTGTTCATATGTTGTATACATGTTGAAAAGTAAAACACACAAGCAATACAGTTTGAAGGTAATGGAAATTCCTCGGACGACTGAGCCTTAATGGAGCAAATGCGATATCTTACATGAGTACGCTTACACCTAGTCGCAATATCGTTTTAGGGGCCATAACTTGTGATAATTCGGATAGGTAGGTAAGTATTATATAAGTAAAATGTTTGATAAATTTCATAAAGATTTTTTTTTATATTTTTATGAAAAACAAAGGTAAACGAGTGTTGATGTCACCTGATGGTAAGTGATCACCGCCGCCCACGACCCTGTGTAACACCAGAAGAACTATATGCTGCGTTGTCGAACTTTAAAGTAGAGATATATATTAGTTTGTTGTTGTTGTGCGGTTAGAAAATTCGGCGGCAGGGAACAGGTCAAACGGTACTCCACAACACTCGCCATGATAAATGCGGTAGAGAACGCACAGCAAGGATACGTCTTTACGTAAAGCGTCAACCCTTTCACAGATCATTGAATCCCAAAGATTCGAACGGATCTACGTTGTATGCGATCAAATGGTTGAAGCTGATACTAGGGTTAACCAGACCAAAAATGGTAACAGTACTCCATATGTGGCCGAAGCTGAGCCCTATACAGGGCCAATCGTTTTGGCGTGAAGTAATGTCGCTTTTCCAATGACTACCAGTTTCTTAAGGGCCAACTTAGCTTTCCGCATGATCGCAAAACAGGCAGTCGCTCAAAACGCTAAGGCCCAATATGGTGATACTAGGCGCGGCGTTAAGCGGAGTGTTCTCAAAAATTGGTGACACGACATATGAGGTTTTTTTAGTGGTTAACGGAATGCTTCAACAGAAACAATAAGTTTATATCGGCACTTATTGACGTTTTCCCGAGAAAGACTTGTACGGCCGGTATATACAGCGTCCATTGAGCTATCATCTGCATAGCAAAGTACGTCAAAATCCTCTAACATGAAAATTAACTTCTAAGCAACATTTCTAAAGCAAATTGAATGAGAATAGTAAGGAAGAAGTGTACTAGTGTCTGAACGACAATGATGGCTGAAAATACTTATTTTACATTTTAAATTAAATGAAATTAATTTACAGTCTCTAAACTTATCCAAAGCCGTTTTTCTGTCTAAGATATGCTGTAACTATGATTATATTATAAATTCAATTGTAATTAAAATATATTAATTGTATGAAATTAAGACTTTTCTTATCAGACAATAGGCGGTGTTGGATTTCGATACTCAAGTGGAAAATCATACGTCAATAAGCTGTCTTTTGGCATGGTCATTCAAGTTAACTAAACGCAATGGGTAAGGTAAGTGACCGCATTGCCTTTATCTCAAGGGTAGAGTGTTCATTCGGCTAATTGGAAGCGCCTGTGTGACAACACAAACTCGTTATGTCAATGCACCGCACTACCCTTTTTTTAATAATATGTTTTCCTTCTCGTTGTATAAAATTTGGACTTTTAGAAAATTTTGTTACTTGCGAGATCGTGATTTATTAGCATTACCTACCTGCCTGTCGATTGATTCTTATAAAACACATATTATTATTATATAACACACCAGGAAGCTAAAGATGGCTATACATCTAATGTAAATTATACTTTAACTAGAGGGCGCGCGCGGCTTCGCTCGCTTATTAGGAGTGAATTCTAAAAAAACCACGAAACACATGTTCAATAAAATATTTTTAACAGTCTGAATTTAAATTTTTATAAAAATCGGTGGCAATTTAAAGATTTTTCCATATAAACTTTCAACCCCTTATTTGAACCCTTAGAGGGTGAATTCTTAAAAACCATGAAACACGTGTTCAATATAATATTTTTAAGAGTCTGAATTTCAAATTTTATAAAAATCGGTACAGATTAAAAAAAAATTCCATACAAACTTTCAACCCCTATTTCATCCCTTTAGGGTTAAAATTTTTCAAATTCCCTTCTTAGTGGATGTCCAGAATATGAAAATAAACATCTGCCCAAATTTCACGTTTCTACCATCAGCGGTTACGGCTCTGCGTGTGTCTTACCTCAGTCAGTCAGCACAAGTCCTTTTATATATATAGATAAAATAGATAAAATAATGATGTAATAAAATTGGAAATGAACAACTGCTGAGTTTCTTACTGATTTTTCTCAGCAGAACTGCCTTACGAGCCGGTGGTACGTACTTACGACTTGCCGTACTTCTTGTACGACTGACATTACTGACATTCCTATGTAAAACTTGATGATTCAAAAATGCTTGTAATGGCCTAATTGAAGAAATAATATTTTTTGATTTACCTTTTGAGTTTGGTTTGTGGTAGTAGTTCTGGCCCGGGGGCTATTAGATAGAATTTTGACTTCTCGGGGAAAGTGTGCGTGCGTGATTGGTAACGTTTAATTGTATTGGGTTATTGGTTTAATTTTCCCAGATAAAACTAAGAAACAGTTATCAGAAAGTAAGTCAGATGTCTTTTTATTTGCATTTAAAGAATCAATAATTGTTTCGAAATAATGCTTTGATTTCTCTAATTTCACAATTTATTGCACAATAGTAATCTAAAGGTGAAAGTACGTCCACTTTATCCGAACGACTTCGTATCCTCATCATGCGTTTTTTTTTCTTTGTTTTATTAGAAGGAACAGTTCTTTTGTAAAACATAAATATATTGTATTAACATTTAATAGTCAATGTTATAATCATTGAAGTATGAAAGAAATACTAAATATTTATAGTACTTGTTATTGGAAGCAAAACATTTTTCTTGACAATATTCGACAATTCTTTTCCGAAATTGTCTATTGACGGTTTTATTATGCACCGTTTGAGAGACGCTACATAGCGTTAGCTGCATCCCATCTCGATTGTTATATTGTTATATACCTAAGTTCTTTTAAGATCAATCGCGACTTACTTGTTCCAAAAATAAAATAATGATGTAATAAAATTGTAAATTTTATGTTGTATAAACAGAAATTTTAGTTTAAAATATGGATATTTTAAGTGTAAAACTAAGGCTTCGTGTCAAAATATTTTAAAATTTGGGTTTTATTGTTAATGATGTACATATTTTTAATATTTTGCACAAACATAGATAAAAATCAATTTAAAAATGTAAATCATAAATATACAGAAGCGTGTGATTGTAGATGCGACGTCGAATATTTGGAACGTCATAACAATAGATTCCCTCTGCCTACTCTTTTATGTGCGGGGTACAGCGTGAAGCTACAAAAAAAGTAAATAGAAGCCAAGTTTAATAATAAGATTAAAATAGGTTATCGCCGTCAAAAATTGTAAAACCTAAATTATGCAAAATTTTGTACATAAATAATGCAGATTTTTATTTGTACTATCCTTTGCAAATTTTTAACATTTTTAAAGTGTTATTCCACACTTAGGAAAAAAAAATACTTATTTAGAGAACGTATAAAAATTTGAACGTAGCGGGACTTGAACCCGCGCCTCCTGGATCTGATCGGTTTCCAGGAGGCGCGGGTTCAAGTTCCGCTACGTTCAAATTTAAAACGTTTTCTAAATAAGTATTATTCTTTTCATACTCCATTAAAGACAGACGTGTTGATAAATCAAATATTAATATATTATTTAATGCTATCGAGTATATGATGTTTCCTACGAAATCGACCATTGACAGGTTATACAATGAATACAATGGAGGGATTGGATACAAAGCTATTGTTCCTGACGTATTTGAACTACATACCTCCGGAACACTTTATAATGTAAATACATGTAGAAGCACAACATTTAGGAAGCAATATTGATATATATTATATAGTCGTTGTATTTGAATTAACGTTTTGTAAAATATAGTTTCGAGTAGGTATTTGGCGCATCCGATGAATTCTGTCACACGTGCGAAGTCTCTGCCCCATACGAAAGATTATATGTCAAAACAATAGTATAATAGTAGGGTGCATGTAGAATTTACTTAAACAATGCATTCGCTTTTATTATTTTTGTCAACCTTTTACTTTTGTAAATTGAATTTTTAGAAAGTAAGGCGTGCGTCTCTATGTATAGTATATATAAGATTCTTAACTTACTAATTGACAGTCGTAACGAATAGACGTAGAAAACTGAAATTTCGTATGGGAAGTTCTTACTGTATACGACAAGAGAGGCTTACTTATTTAAAAAAATACTTATTTAGAAAACGTATAAAAATTTGAACCTAGCGGGACTCAGCTGGAATTTCACCAGGTCAGTTTCCAGGAGGCGCGGGTTCGAGTCCCGCTACTTTCAAATTTTTATACGTTTTCTAAATAAGTATTTTTCTTTCCTTAGGAAAGAAAAACACTTTAAAAATGTTCAAAAAAGAGAGACTACCTAAATTCCGTCGGAGACAAAAAAATACGGAACTCTCGAAGAAAGAAATGGAAATAAAAGAGCTAGTCTATGAAAAGAAAATTCATCAACTAAGTAACAATTAATATCTATATGAACAATTATAATAATATAAAAAAAATTGAAACAAAAACATTTTAAGTCAAAATGGAGAGTGAAGACTCTTTGAGAAGAAAAATGTTTAAGTTGCCAATACAAAAGACTGACGATTTTAGTAATCCTACAAATGGAAATGTAAATCTCTTGTTATTACTGTGAGCGTACAAATGAGCGGAACTATTTATAGATGAATTTCATTGCACAGATTCATTAGTTGATTCGTACTACAACGCACTGTTGTTCACTTTGAAAAGCAAACAACAACTTACAGTGACTAACTTCACTGGTCAAATACACCACAAATCTAAATATTGTTTGTATAAATCACAATACGTTATATTTATATTACCTTTGCAATGTTATTTTAGTAAAGTTTACAGTTTTTGCTATATTATAGACGTAATTCTTATTAAATCATCATATAATAAATATGTATATGAGCATCAAAGAGCAAAGACCATCTAATATAAAAAAAGTAAAGTTATCTTTTAAAATCACTTTCTGAGATTATGATTAGCGGCTTGATATTAAAATTATTGCTTTTTCCCGTTTTAGTAAGACAAAGCGTAGCGTTGAGACCCGCCACTTTATAAAATTAATCCACTTTGTAAAATGTATATATTTTTACATTAGATACTTAATAAGACAATAGCTTTGAATTCAGAGTATAGATTCACTACACGAATATATAATACTTATTTCTTTTCAACATATTATATAAATATCATATTAAATAAATAAAAAAATAGCTTCACTCCTGTATCCCGTACACAGCAGGGTAGGCAAAGGGAACCTAGTGTTAAGACACTCCGTTCCCCACTTTCTGCCAAATTATGGAGGCATTGCGTGTTGAGTGGCATAACTCAACGCCGCGCTTGTCCTCGACACCAGAGCGAAGAAATGGAAACATACATTTAAGTAAATATTTCATCTCCTCGAGTGGGGATCGAACCCACAACCAGTCGGATTTACAGTCACACTTCATGCAGCTGCGCCACGACTGGCCTAATATAAATATCATATTAATATTTACTTATTGTTATATTCTTTTAATAACCCACAAAGTAGGCTTTTCCGATTCAATGAACATAATGACTTATTAATCCATCTCTCGACCCTTTACTCATAAATCAAACAATGAAACACTGGACTGAAATTGACTAAATTTTGCGCGAACGAATTCAATAGAAACATCTGTAATAATAACGGCCAAATAATTTCAATTCAAAATAGTCAAAAAGTCATAGTAATTGCGAAATGCAAACGTTATAGCTAATCTTTATGATCAATACAAATACTATATTCATTTTATATAAGCTTTTCCTTTTGTTTATTCGGTTCATGTTTACTGACATATCAAGATTTGGCGACCCTAGCTGAAGCCACTTACCACTCTATCTTCTGTCAAAATGAACGCGATAGTTTATTTATTGCACACATAAATCTTTTATTCGCTTCTATTGTTTGGAAATATTATAGATATATAGATAAGTAGATAGTTTTAGGGGAAAATGCAATATAATATTATTCTTATTTTATTATAAGACTATTTTATTGGAGTATCATCTGGTTTGGAGACAGTACCTATCGATTTTACCGAGTGGCACGGGATCAATTCTAAAATAATATTATTTTATAAGTTCAAAATGAATATTAATATAATATTAATCAGTAAAAAAATGGTCTATATTACATAAACTTTTTGTTAAACATTGGTGTAGATTTTTATAAAATATAAAACCTACATATATTTTTTTCGCTTCACGCTGTATCCCGCATATAGCAAGGTAGACAGAGGGAGACCTAATGTTAGACACTTCGTTCCCCATTTTCCGCCGAATTTTTGAGGCATTGCATGTTTAATCGCAGAATTCAACGCAGAGCTTTTATCTAAATACCAGAGCGTACAAAATGAAAATAATAATAAATAATAATTAATTCCTCCAAGTGGGAATCGATCCCACAAACGTCGCGTTACAATCACACACTTGCGCCCTTGAGCCACGACGGCCTCACCTACTTATATATTTAATATAGAAAATATATTTAATATAGCTTCAACTTGTATCCCGTACATAGTAGATGGAACCTGGAAATCTAATTTTAAGACCCTCCGTTCCCATCAAGACAATTCGGTTCCCCACATTCCGCCGAAATCTTGAGGTATTGCGTGTTGAGTGGCGGAACGCAACTCTACTAAAGTTAGCATAACAACAATAACAACAACAGGGGCACAAGCGTGCGACTGTAAGCACGGCGATTGTGGGTTCAAGTCCCGCTCGGGGTAATGAAAATATTAAATATATTATTCCCTCGAGCGTTTACAGCCGCACGCGTATGCCCGTGGGCCCCGACGGCCACTAGGGTTCATAAAATTTATCAAAATTTAATTTTATTACTTGGTAGGCCACAATTTGGTTCATTTACTTATCAAATATGAACCACATCGATTACTCGCTCGACAGAACACGTGGATCTACATGAATTATTATAGAGCACGTAATAAAGATTTATTAAACGTTTATCTAAGCTCTTAAGCTAACAATAAGGTATTTGCTTAGATGAATGATATATGCTCTCCGACTATCTATATAAATCTATATATCCTTATAATAAAATCGTAACTGATCGGTGTCTGGACATGGAAGATAAATCAGAAAAACTATCACCAGAAGCCTTTTTTAATCTAATAGAAGCTAATCTCGGAAACAGCTCAAAAGGTAAATCAAATTAAATGCAGTTTCACTATTGGATTCTGATAAGCTTAATATTTCGTGTTTGTTTTATAACAATCGGTTCGTAAATAAAAAAGTTATATCAATTTAAAGTGTGTTGTTCGACAAAATTGCTACTTTCTAAAGAGTTATTTTTATACAACTATTTTATTAATTTGTTGAAATCTTTAATTTTTAATATTTTGTTGCTTACTAATATATTAGCTATTTTTCATCCAATTAGACTATTTTTTAATTCGGAACTCGAGATCGAAATAACGTACAATACGTACTTATCGTCTATCTAGATACATGTGAAATAACAAAATATTTTCCTTTGAAATGCGACGTTTTTTGATTGCCAAAATACTTATTTTTTATTTGTCACTTAAGAGCGGCACTTAAGGACTATAAAAACAAGGTTGTGGGGGAAAATTAATGAGAACAGAGTGTCTTAACTCTAAGCTTCGAGGTTACCTACGCCTAATCTGCTATATGCGGAATACGATGAGAAACTAAAAAAATAAATAAGATTCAAAGAACTATAAATATATTTATTCACGTGCGGTGCATTTGCAATGTTATTCAGCACAAAGGCTGTGGTTAACACCATTTATCCGATTCGTTAAACATAACACTAATGTAAATCAGGGAACAACTATAAATGATTTATACAAAGGTTAATTTTATGATCGCATGTTGGGACAAGGTACGATAATTCTTGTATTTTTTACTGTTAAGTAACTTCTTAAAAATTATATTTTCATTTTTTATCAATAAAAAAATGGCTCCTAAAACTATAGAAAATATTTTTTGAGACATATTATATTATTAGTAAAACGTTTTTTAAAGTTAAATTGTTTGATGATTAAATTTAATTGATCAAATGTCATAAGAGAATGTCCGAAGAAGAATGACATCTGACTGATCTGACTGACATATCTATCTATGCAGTTTATTATCTGTCCCTCCGTATACTGTACAAAATATCCGAACAAAAACATAAATTTAAAATAAGAGATAATATAAATGTTAAGTAATGCGTCGATCTCGACTTCATCGAAAAATAATGAGATATAACATACATGAGTGCCGAGTTCCGTGTTCATTTGGGAAAAGAATATTTTTTTCCTGTATATGTATAATATTTTATTGGTACCAAATATCAAGGTCACCTAGAGTTTTTGATTAGTGACTCACTGGTCAGTAGTAAAAATGCCGATTTTTAAACCGTTTTAGTTAAATTGTTGAAATTTTATAGGCCTCACAAGCAGGTGGTTTTAACAAATAACGCAAAAATTCATGCATTTAGACAAATTGGCTTACGATTTATGAAAGGCCCAAAAGTAACTTGAAATGATTCGTGTAACATACAATTCACAGCTTTTTAAATTGTCTTGCACCCGCCGGCAGCATCAAGACTTGAGATGAAGGATTTATTTTTACTTTGTATTATTTATCATTGAAATACAAAAAATTACATCTAAAAAATGTATATTATTTTCAATAATACCTCCGCAGCTTTCTTTTACTATAAGTTAAAAGAATTGGTACCTCATTATACTGTTCAAAGAAACAATCTCAAGTTGATAAAGTTTTGCTAACTAAAATATTACAACGTTCTATATTTACCAAGAATATGTGGTCTAGTAGGTATTCGTAGGTAGTACTTGTCCCTAGTTCTGTAATAAATTTTACAACAATTGATTTTCTACACTCTAATTGTAAAACACCTTTTAAAGTTCTCTGTTTCTAACATTTAAACCACTTATTAAAAGTCATATAATTATTATTGTTTCTAAAATGTATATGTACTAGTTATAATATGTATTTAGTACTAGACAATAAGGATTCTCTTTACTGTGCGTGGTTAAAAATATTATAAACAGAACCACATGAATCGTATGGAAAATATATGAAATATTTTTTAAAACACGATCCAACTTGTAGTCATATAGCCCATTCATACACGTAATAATACTTAAAGCCTCAGTAACTGCAAATATGCTAATACTACGTGAAATAACATCGGACACACAGATTTGCTCAAATCCAACCCGTAGTCTGTTTATTCTCCGAAATCAACCCTCTGAAATTGGCAGTGATTCCGTACTTACCGAAATTACTTTGCCCACCGCGCTAATTACATCAGACTGAAAACGTTAATGAATACTAATTGGATGGAAACTTTCTTAATTATTCCAATTTTCTGTTTTCTCTTTGGTCGACGTTTGTCTACAATGGTCTATTGTCCGAGATGTATTTCCGATTTTGGATTTTTTTTTCTCTTGTTAATAGGTAAGAATGAGATCTAAAGGGTGGGCTCAGCTTTCTTTTACTTGCTATTATTTCATTTCATGAAAGTATATAGGTAAAGTATTGTCATTTGAAAGATATTTGCTTATTTCGAAATTTTTTAAAAGAGTGTTAAAGCAAAAAAAAAATACTTCATTTAATATTAAACTATTTTTCATTAAAATGTTGCTCTATTTCAGAATTTAATTATTCAATATTGTATTATATTTCAAATACATAGTAACAAATATGTTAAAATCTATGATTTCTCCTAATTTGATAGTTTAGGATGATGTCTAAATTGTTAACTATTTTATTAAAAATAAATAAATGAGCTTCACGCTGTATCCCACATACAGCAGGGTAAGCTGAGGAAACATAGAGTCGTGGCGCAGGGTAACAAGGATGTGACTGTAACGCAACGGTTGTGGTGTCGATCCCCACTTCGGGGGAAAAGAATTATTATTTATGAATATTTCACTTCTCTGGTATTAAGGCAAAGCGGCGCGATAGTGATATATATAATATGAAATAAATAATAGAGTTATATATTTCCATTTTTTGTTTTATCAAAGCATTTTATTTCCATTAGGACGTAATGGAAGTTTTTAAAAATCTAATTTAATTAAATCAGGTTCACGCTGTATCCTGCATAGCAGAGTAGACAGGGGAAACCTAGTGCTAAGACACTCCATTCCCCACTTTCTGTCGAATTCTGGAAGCATTGCGTGTTGAGTGACGAAACTCAACCCCACCCTTTGCCTCGACACCAGAGCGAAGAAATGGAAATATAAATTTTAAATAAATTTATCATTTCCTCGAGTGAACATCGAACCCACAACCAGCCGCGTTTACGGTCACACTTTATGCCGCTGAGCCACGACTGACCTCAAAGTTTAAAAAGTAAAATTTTTAGTATTACCAACAAATATTCTGCTTTCATAAATTTCCTTTTGCCAGCTAATTTAATATACATATAGCTATATTAAAATAGTAACATCTTATAAAGTAACTTTCAGATGGCGAGTTTGATAAAGCCCGGAAATTTAGTTTTAGTTGCTACCTCTGTGCCAAGTTCTAGATAATTTGCATACCAAATCCTTTTAAACCTAACTATACTTATAAAGCTCACATTTAAAGTTTATAATGTATATTTTTGTTAAATAATTTAAGTTATAATTATATTATATATCAAGGAATTTTATAAAAAAAATGTCAATTACGCTATAACACGTACATTCAAATTTAGAAAGATTATAAAAAAAGACAAAATATTTATATACAACATTTCTTTTGGGTGACGAATAAATAAAAAATATGTAACGACGAACTGTATTACCATAAGTATTAATAAAATTATCGTACAAAAATTTATATCTTTGCGTTATAAACATGAAATAGGATAAAATAAAAAAATAAAAATAATTTGGAAATATTTGATATTTTTATTTCTTTGCTCTGGTCTCGAGACAAAGTGCGGAATCAAAAATTCGGCGGAAAGACAGAACCGAAAGTGTTTTAACAGGAACGGAGTGTCTTAACACTAGGTTCCAGATCCCTACCCTGCTATGTGTGGAATACAGTGTGAAGCTAAACAAAACATTTTAATATAATTTATGAATATACATAAACATAATCAATTTACTGATATGATCTCAACATATTAATTAGAGATAATTATAGTAATGTTAATGATCGTTGTAAGCCTTAATTAATACAGGTACAGTGTACACCACAGACTATACTCCTGAGTACCTGGGTATTAAATAATAAATTTGCTATCATAGATCAAGATTTCGCTATACAGTACGGCTAATACAATACATCGTTGGAACGCCGCCGTATATACAGATCTGACTATACTCAATGCTTAAGAGTTCAAATAACACTTAACCCGCCATTGGTGACATGTATGTCTGAGAGACCGTTTGGATCGAAAAAATCGTATAACTTTTTGACCCGCCTACGATGCGAGCTGATTTTGAGAGAAATGGCGCTGTATGACCGAGAATGTATAAATAACAACAAGGAAAGAGACAATTCTGCCAAATGTAGCAACCATAATATTATAAAACAGTTCTTATTAGTGAAACTAATTGAGTTTCATAAAAGAGAACGATAGACATAGTTGAACTTACCTAGAGTGTTGAGAATGAGTACGTAGTACCTTACTGCAGTACTCGTTTGACAGTTCAAGAATAGTAGTTTTGAGTAATTAGTCGTTATATTTTATTTCTCACAGGACTCTAGAGCAAAACAAATTGTAACTGACAATGGTGTTGTTATTTACAGCTCATCTAGGGCCCTGGGAAACAGCCCGCGTACGTTTAGTAAACAAAAAAAGAACTGGGTCCTCAATATATAAGTAACATTTTTATCATTAACTATATAAGTTAATGAAATGGAACAGAATAATCTATCATAATTTTATATCAGGCAACAATCCAAAACTTTTCAGATGCGATAATAAAAATCTATATATGTTCACAGCGCCACAGATTACATACATAAAAAAACTTTTATAAACATACTTCCCTCACTAAAGAGTTTCACTCGATTAGTCCTACAACATTGATAAAGCGATCTCCAGATAATAGAGACGTAAATATATTCAGTGATGATTACAGGATCTAATTTATTCCTATCCCTATCTACTGTTCAATGAACTTGGAAACTTGGCCCATATCTACAGGAAAGATCGTATTCCGCCTTACTTCGATGTTTGATACATTTGACTATTTTCATCTTCTTATCTTTATATTCTGTAAAATTTATCATTTTATCAAGGTGACATAATATATTCTCACTTTGCTTTCTTCACTTTTTGTTTTGCTTTAACTGTACATATTTTAATTGATATGTAAAATTATTATATGTATATGTAATATTGTGTATGCAAAGAATACAATAATATTAACTGTTGAGGCCGTCGTGGCGCAGTGGCACAAGGCAAAGCGCGGCGTTGAGGACCGCCACTCAAAACTCAATGCCTTAAAAATGCGGTGGAAAGTGGGGAAACGAGTGTTTCAACACTAGATTTACTTTGTTTACCCAGCTAAAGACGAGGTGCAGCGTGAAGCTATTTTATAAATTGAAATATATGGAATTAGCAATCCGCTACCTGCTTCGCCCGCTTGCACAATACAATTGTTTATTTTCTCATGTGAATTATTATTACTTTTGTGATTTAATGACATTATCATTTTAAAATCCATATATTTTAAACTTAAGTTTCAGTCCATTCAATAGAACACTTATTTTGTAGCAATATTGTCGCATGCAATACGTAGCTACTTTATTTTTATATATATATTTTTATTTATAAACAGATTTAAACAAAACTAACACACACACACACAACTTTTTACAATGTAACCTTAGAAAATGATATTTATTTAAGTATAGATGTGCGGTTGGGCCATTTCTGAGATTAGCGTGAACAAACGCACAAACACATTTATAAATGCCCAAAAAAAAGATTTTCTCGTATATCAGCCAAGTACAGACAACGATGGGTTACAGATTTATTATTTGTATACATTGATATATTATAAATTACTATTCGACCAAATTACTTAGTGTGAAAGACAAAATTTATCTAACTACATCAGCTTCACGCCGTATCCCGCACACAGCAGGGTAGGCAGAGGGAACCTAGTGCTAAAACACTTCGTTCTCCACTTTCTGTCAAATTCTGGAGGCATTGGCAGAACTCAACGCCGCGCTTTGCCTTGACACCAGAGCGTAGAAATGGACATATAAATTTAAGAAAATATTTCATCTCCTCGAGTGGGGATCGAACCCACAACCAATCGGTTATACAGTCACAGTTTGTGCCTCTGCGCTACGACTGACCTCAATTACATCTATCTCTAATTTCATCGAAGTACATTAAATGCTTAAAGCGAGAAATGTATTGATTTTGATAAGAATTTGATAAATATACTAAAATGTGCGTTGTAAAATATCCAATTTGATAAAATTTTTGATTCACAATTTTGGTCTTAATTTTGGCTTCCACGTGAAGATTTAGAACTATTCAAGATAAACAATCCTACGATACATCATCTTTGTATGTATATTAGAAGATAGCTCTCAAAGGGTATATTTTTTTTCGACTTAATTAACATGTATCGTTATATTACGACTAAAATTACATAAAATGATTACAAATTGTAGTGTATGTTGTTATCATGTATAAATTATATTACTGCAAAGTTTCATCCAAATCCGTCCTGTACTTTTTTTGTGAAAGAGTAACTAACATACACACATACATCTATCCTCATAAACTATTGCATTCGCCTTTATAATATTAGTAGAATAACTTTGTACTTTTTCAGTGCAAACCGTTTTCCGCTATACTATCATATTCGAGATATCATTGCATACTATGTGAATTTCATACTTTGAAAATGTTTGATTTTTTGGGACAAAAATATTCAATTTTTTTTTTGTCAATGTTTGCATAAAGTCCAATACTTTTTTACTGTTAAATTTAATCCCGTTCACAGAAACTATTAAAAAATAAACTATTTATTATACAAAAAATATTTATTTGTTTACATATTCTTTTTCACATATTACATTTTTGTATTTCAGATATAATCTATACCTAACGAAGAACATTTATTCAATACATGAATACAGACAACTAACGCTCATACATTTGTGTGTACATATACATACGATACGGCAATGCTATCGTATTCTATATCACCAATAAAACTCATGTACTCGAAGATACCGTATTCAATTGTATTCAAGTCGTTTACTCGTCTAATTTATTCCACTCCTAATCCTGTTCAATGAACTTGCAAATTTACTTGAGTGCCGAGCTATATACTCTTATTCACAGATCTTTATTACTTCAATATAAAACTTTGCTCCAGTTAAAATGTATTGATGAGGTTTAAATAAACTTACTTCAATCTTCATTTTGTGATTTAATTTGGTGATGTAAAATAGTAGAGATCAGTCGTGGAGGTGGGGCCACGAAATGTGATTGTAAACGAGACAGGTTGCGGTTTTGTTCGCATTCGTCGAGATGAAATATTTAATTTTTACATTTCTTCCCTCTGAGGTTGAGACAAAGCGACTACTTTGTTGTGTGCGAGATACAGCGGGAAGCTGTAAAAAAAAAAGTAAAATACAATTGTTTTATAAATCAATTATTATTTGATGTCAATTATATGTTTGATGTACAAAATATAAATTACGTATAAATAAAAATATAATTTTGCATATTTTAACTAAAATTGCTTAAAAAATAAGTTCCCTTGAAACTGGAAGCTATTCGATAATTGGTTGATTAATTATTTGCTGTATATGAACATCATAAAAAGTTATTTTCTTTACAAAGCGAAATAAACTGTTTAGTTTATCTATATAGGACCTAATACTTTTAATAATAGGAGTCGTAGAGAGACAACTTCGACTTTATATATTTTTTTGCCGAATTTCGCAACATTTATTTATTGAAGCAAGACACTACTTAATAAATATATTAATGATCTAGAGTGTAAAGTTTCTTACTAAATTTGGTATTAAACTCAATCAGAGAGCATTGACGTCTCATGCTATTATAAGTTCGGAAAACCCTTAAGCGAAATCCTTTAACTCCTAAACAATTGATTTAACTTGATTAATCTTATCCAAAGTTTGTAATTACTAATTCAGTAATCTCTCTCAATGCTGGCTCGTAAATGGAAGTAATAAGATGCATTAGAGGATGATAATTTGGTAGATTGAGGCCAGTCGTGGTGCAGGGGCACGGAGTGTGACTGTAAAATTGACTGGGTGTGGGTTCGATCCCCACTGGAGGAGATAAAATGTTTACTTACATTTATATTTTCATTTCTTCGCTCTGGTGTAGAGGCAAAGTGCGGCGTTGAGTTCCGCCACTCAACACGCAAACACACTAGGTTCCCTCTGCCTACCCTGTTGTGTGCGGGATACAGCGTGAAGCTGATTTTGTTTTAATAATTTGTTAAAGATTTTTACTTGTCTATTTTGTTTAAAAACTAAGAAAATGTGAACTATATATTATTATTGCATATTTTGGTTATAATTCCTTTTATATATGTGAGAGCTATGATCATGTACTTACAGTGAGCTATATTATCAGTGAGCTTAATATCGATTTTGTCTAACCGTAAGAAGCTTTGGAAAAGGATAAAAAAAAAAGGATTAAGAATTCTTTTATTCTGATTACTAGTAATAATTATTTCAATTTTTTATAAATATATGAGTAAAAATTACCACATTAATTCAATAAAATTAAATTATAATAGTTGAGAATTTATAATATTTTATAAATTCTCAAGATAATTAATTTTAAAATATTAAAACAAACAAACTAATACACGATTCATATAAAAAAAATATAGATATTTAAAAATAATTTAAACTCCTTCGGATGCAATTGCATTTATCGAAAATGGGAGTGCACAAAACAAATAGACATCTATTTGTATTCGCAAAGCAGGTAATTACAGAGCAGATAAATTATTCTACTGTTATTGGGTGATTGGACGCACACAGCGGTCCTTGTGTGAGACTGTCGTTGGGCCTGAACGTAATAGCAACGGGTTGTGTATCGAAAATAAACGGATACAGATACTCGAGATACTAGTAGATGGGATGAAGATGCTTTTTATTATTCTATTGAGAATTATCATTTGGATCGTTCATTTTGGATGTGGTGTCAGTCTGTTTTTGTAAAAAAAAAGGAGAATATAATGTAATTTTGTATGTTTTTTATGTATAATTTGATTAGATCGTATTTAATTATTTTTTTAATTGTATATTTTGTTATATTATTCAAAATTGATAGCTAAATGAAATCATATAATTATTGGTTATGAACGTGGTGTAGTTCGGCAGAAAGTGGGGAACAGAGTGTCTAAACGCTAGATTCCATTTGCCTACCCTGCAGTGTTGGAGAAAAGGAAATTTAGACCGCTAAAATTTGCAATATTCTCTAAGGCGCCTTTATACCGAGACGCCAGAACTATTACTTAGAAAAATATAAAGATATCAAGCTTCAAATTTCATTAAATTTACCTACACTTCTTAAATTACGAAATATATTAAATTAAAGGTTACATAATTTTCCCGAATCAAGACAAAATGCTCTGACATCACTTTCAATTTCATCTCGATTCATTTAAAAATAGACCGTCCATTTCATACAATTTATATTAATAATAAATAAATAGAAAAAAAAAATGTAATGAAAAAAATTATGATAATTTATGGTTAAATTAGGCGGCCTATCAACGGCCGTAAGCTGAGGTCCGAATCCCGCAAGGGACTCCCTTGCAACCGTCGACATCCTCCCAAGTAGGCACGTAGTGCTTGCAATTTCTCAGGGTCAAAGTACCCTCTTTTCTACCCACCCGGTGGCGTTGTAAAGACCAACAGCAACAGCATAAACATTATGTTCATATTGTTTTTTTATGTTTATTGTATACCTATGTATATAGAAGACTCGAATATCCGGATTATTAATTCAGTCTTATAACTATCACCTGTAGTTAAGTAAAATTAGTTTTATTCATATAATATTTTCAAGAGGAGGCTTCAATTTAATTTCGTATTCACTTTCCAAATATACCTTTTTCGATAGTGTATTAGTGAACTCACAATACGTATAATTTCTACAAAATTAAGATAAAAAGCAATAATGATTTGTATATCCCTGACTACTGGTCTTTTGTATACATTTGAAGTGGGTCGTTAACGAGGGTCGCACAAAGGACTCCCGGGACTGTTCTATTTGTTACGAAAAATAACCCTCAAGAGATTAAAACTACATGTACGAGTATATCTTAACTGCGTAAGTACCATTTATTGTAATAAAAGTCCAGATTTGACTTTTGTAACTTGCGAAATACACATGCAAAATTATATTCTATTTACACGATTTTTACTAAAATATAAAGTGCGTGCCAAAAATTTACGTTAGGTTTAAATTAAACAAAAAACCCAGTTATTAGTTTTAGGATTGTATTTTTTTTATTGAATGATAAAGTACATACACACTCTTATGTCGAAATTGTTGATGACATTTTTGCATAATAGTGGCTAATAATATACTGATGATGGTAGGTTTATAGACATCAAATGGCCCTATAAGAAGAAATCACAGGAGTTAAGGCACCAATTTCAAATTACGGGCACCAAGTTTTGTAGACTCTTTGTTATATAGCTTCAAACTCTCAACTGCCAGATTGTTGTTCTTTCACAGTTCATAAAAAGAAAAATAACGTTCCACAACTTACTAGTAGGTACACGAGAACTACTGTATTGCCAGTCGTGGCGCAGTGGCACAAATTGTGTCTGTAAACGCGATTGATTGTAGATTCGATCCTGACTCGAGGTAATGAAATATTTATTTAAATTTTTATTTTAATTTGTTCGCTCTGGTGTAGAGGCAAAGCGCGGCGTTAACTTCTGCCACTTAACACGCAATGCTTCCAGAATTCGGCCGAAAGTGAGGAACGGAGTATCTTCACACACTAGGTTCCCTCTGCTTACCCTGTTGTGTGCAAGTGTGTGTGACAGCGTGAGGCTGATTTATTTTTGTTTCTTACTTCACTCGTTTATTATTCTGTAAAGGGTTACGATAGATGATATTGAAGAGGTGAATGCTAAAGTGAAGCGGAAGTCACCCTGTCTAGCCTGCGATACGCGAGATAAGTTAAAAAAAACTGGTCAAGTGCGAGTCGAACTCGCCTACTGAGAGTACCGTACCAATTTCAGGGTTGCAAGTCAACGGGAAGTACAATTTATAAAAATTGATACGGTAGCCTAAAATACGACAAACGTTAAATGTGAAAGCATTATTTTGAGAAATATTGCTTTGTAATTGGTTCATTTTAGAAAAAAAAGAGGAAAATGTGTTATGTTATAAAATTCTAGGATCCTTTGATGCTAATACTCTTGCATTGTACGTTATATTTCTACGTGATATTGATGAGCCGGCGAAAAGGAAATGACATTTTACTTATTTCTCTATTTTCCTCCATATAAAGATAATATGAGCTCGCTGGCGCACCCTAATGCTGAAATTGTGAATTTAAATCCAATATTTACACAACACATAACCATTTTCACATTCTAGCTTCTAGCCGCAATAGCTTAACAATTTTTACTACGATATATATTTGAGGCCACTCGTGGCGCAGGGGACAGTGTGAAGGTGATTTATTTTTTAAATTTTTATTTATATGTACAGGGTGGAAGAGGCAGCGCTCCATTTACGGAAACAGGATATAGGATAAAATATTTCAAACCTATACCTAAAGAATTTAATCAAGATGCCTCAACAGTTTGGACGTAGGATTTTTTTTTCATTTCACGATTTTTATCCATACCTGTATTTCGTGTGACGCGATTACGTATAGATCCCAATAACATAAACACTTACTAATACAAAAATACTACTAAAGGTTTAAACGCCAATACATACAACTCGATTTCGAAATGAGGCGTGTGCGGCGGTGTTCCTTTGATAGGTTTACGTGTGCGTGCGTCATCCTTACAAATGGCGTTTTGTTTTAAAATGATAATTTTATTATTTATTTTGTTTGAAAAAAAAACTTTTTCATTTTTGGGAATTTATTTTTTTCTGAATTATATCAGGCTTTTATAGAGTAGTTAAAACTGTGGTTTCATTTAATGTGGTGCTGACACTTCCACCCTGTATATATATATATATATATATATATATATATATATATATATATATATATATATATATATATATATATATATATATATATATATATATATATATATATATATATATATATATATATATATATAGAAAAAATAATACAAGATATTAAGACGCGAAGAAGAAAAAGATTAGTTTCAAAAAAATGTAATATTAGGATTATCCGTTCCACACTTTTCACCCATTTTCGAGACATTTCGTGTTGAATGGCGGACCTCAACGCCATGCTTCCTCTAGTTATCAGAGCGAGTAATTGGAAATAATTTATTACTTCAAGAGGGAATCGAACCCACAACCGTCGCGTTCACAAGTCAGACGTTGTGTCGCTGCGCCACGACGGCCTCTCCAGTTTCTAATATTAATTGCAGTACTTAAATTATATTAAGGTTCAATTAACATAATGAAGTGTCACGATCGAGTTCTGAACTTGTGCCAATTGTGGAAGCTCTTGTTTCCGCGCAGTTGTTATCAGTTGCTTGTGAACTATGACAGTATTGTGGTACAAATCAAAATAAGAAGCGAATAGGCCAAAAATATTATTCTTCTTCTTTTATAAATATACAAAAATTGATATAGTATGTATATTTTACTATCAGGAATAGGGGCCAGTTGTGGCGCAGGGGCACAAAGTGTGACTGTACAACCGACTGGCTGTGGGTTCGATCATCACCCCAGGAGATGAAATATTTACTTAAATTTATATTTCTATTTCTTCGCTCTGGTGTCGAGGCAAAGCGCGGCGTTGAGTTCTGCCACTCAATACGCAATGCCTCCAATGCGGCAGAAAGTAGGGAACGGAGTGTCTTAACACTAGGTTCCCTCTGCCTACCCTGCTGTATGCGGGATACAGCGTGAAGCTAATTTATTATTTTTTTTATATTTATTTTACTATCAAAAAAAAACTATATAACAAAATAGACATGACGTATACTTTAATAATATTATTATAATAGATTAATAATGTTATTATTAATCTTCATAAATAATATCCAGATTACCCAAATTTCCGTAGTCATAAATCACTTTTGTTTTAAAGTATATATATATAATAATTGGAACTTTTATAATTTTGCATTATTTAAAAAAAATGTGTCAGTTAATAAACCTTGGTGGTGCGTATAACGCTTAAGCTTATCCTGTATGGCCTTCTGACTTCCTCTCGCCTAAATGTCGAAACATCTCTACCAGGTAACTTATATACAGGTAAGTATAAGATATTGTCTAACTTAGTAGTGAATTATTGTAAATTTTGCCCAAATGGTACAGCTATACAGGACGTTCAAACTTAATACACGTAATTACATATCATCTATACATATAAAATTACCTGTGCATACAGGTCGTTCTTTTGTAATATTTATTGTATATGAAAGCTGTATAAGCAAATAATTCATACAAATTCTCTAGAATGCATTGATTATTAATTTTAATGACATATAACTGTGCGTTTGAAAAATTGTTTATTATATTTTTTTAGCTTACGCTTTAACCTCATTTGCTCCTCAGCTGAATTTTGCGGGACATTGCGTGTTGAGTGACGGAACTCAACGCCGCGCTTTGTCTTGTCACGAGAACAAGGAAATTTAAATAATAAATAATTAATTCGGCCTCTATATATATCTACATATATTATAAGTGTGAATATATTACATCGATTAAAAGAACGTTCTACAAAAAAGCTTGCTTACATATAAGCGCTTAAACTTTAGTTGTCGAGCAAATACTGTTAAGAAAACATTTTCACAATGTCGCCACAGCAAGTTTATCTAAACGAGACACTTTGGCTTCCCTTCCCATGTGCAAAATGTGAAATAAATCTAATACGGTGGGGCAAAAATAAATCAAATATGTTCATATAAAAGCCAACGTGGCGCAGTGCATCAGAGTCACTCTGTTAGCGCGACGGTCGTGGGTTCGATCTCCACTATATATTATATATATATTTAAATTATTTAAATTTTCCCGCTCTAGTCGACAAAGAGCGATGTTGAGTTGAGAACTAAACACATAATTTCTCAAAAAATATTTTGCTACGCGGGAAAATGCACATTATGAAAAAATAACTTACGAAACATTTATTATTATTATTAGAGTATGCTAGTTTAATACATTAGTACGAAATTATTAAAAATATATAAAGCAGCTGGTCTCCATTGGCTGCAATACATCATTTAACGTTAACGTTGAGGGCAGTTATAAATAGCAGCACGCACTCTTTTAGTTTGGAGCTAAACAAGTACCAAATCATCATTCATTATTTTGTATTCAAAGTAGGCACAGATAACCTAGGCTCGTATTTATAAATCTTTTTTATTTATACATGATATGTATGGATGACAACGGCATCTCAAGATTGATCGATCAGAGTTTAGAGCGGTTTATAATTATGACCCCTAGAGCTAAAACATTCCATGCTCTTCTTTCCACCTGAATTCATGATCACGTCATGATCATATCTACAATTGCTTTTTTTATATTTTTACCTATAATTAATTTTATATTTAGAGTAAAAAAAATAATTACTTTACATACAAGTGTTTTATAAGCATTATTTTGGCTTTAATGAAACATTTATTATTTATTATCTACAACCAAAACAACCACCAAATTCTTGGCATATACAAATTAAAACGAGAAACCGTCGTTAAAATGTTTCTGAAATGTAAACTCAAAATTCTGTGAATATAATATGAATAGAAAGTTAATGAGTTCCAGTTAAAAGTGTATCAAGATGTTATAAAAGTCGTGTTTCATAAAGGAACTTACAAAATAAAGCATAATGATTTTTGTGCAGACGCTGAAACAGTCACTAACGAGGGTGGAGATACTTTTTCCCGAGAGTTAGCTCTGATATTTGAGAACATCAATGTGACATTTCATATTAGATCATGTAACTGAGATAGTAAAAGTAACGATTTCATTTGTAATATTTTTTAATTTTTCCCTTTTAGTTTAAATGATACAAAGGAAAAAGAATATAATTATATATTTTTTTATTATTTTTAAAGCGTTTGTGTTTTAACAGATCAGCGCTCAGCATTTTAAGACGGCTTTGACGCTTTTTTCTATGTGCCTCATTATATAAATAATTTACAAAATATTTAAGTTTCCCGAAATGTAGTTAGTGCGTTGTTTATTTTGTTAAGAGACAAAACTGAACGCTCGCGCTCCTTTTCATATTTTTCAATATAATAAGACTGAAATATTGAAACGTGCAGCCCATTATAATATGTATATATATATGTGTAACTGTGTTCATACTTACAAAGGAACAGCATAAACATATACATACCTATTTAATTATTGCACAGATTTTAATATAGATATGCGAAATTGTATCGTAATACTTTGCTTTTCTAAAGTCGACATAAGCAAAGGTCACGCGAATAGTGGAATGTATTTCAGAATATTTTCGAAATTCGTACTGAGTTCGACTATTACATGAAAATTACTCTAATTAACATTTTCTGCTTTTATATGTTTAAATTTAAGCTATAATTACATATTAATCATGAGATATTATAGCAAAATGAATCTACGGCTATTTTATTTTATTTATTTTTTATTTTAGGCAGAGCGAACCTAGGTGTTGATTGGCCTCGACAATATAGCGAAGAAAATGAAAATGTTAAATATTTCATTTCCTCGAGTGGGAAACGCACCTACAACCTATCGCATTTACATTCACACTTTGTGCCCCTGCGCCATGTCTGGCCTCAATATTTATTATATGACATATTTAAATTTATATTTTAATGCTAATGGACATAAGATGAACTCTAAATTATTCTTACAAGCGCAACAAAATTTCATACTTAAGATTGCCAAAGTGCATAAAGGAGAAGCTCTCTTACTTAGCTCGAGGCATGCCCAAGCCGGAAGTGCTTAGATAGCACGTTAAATTTAAGGTCTAACCTAGTATATATGTACATAGATAAAGTTTTTATTCTCATATTAAAAATATATTAAAATTTCTTCTGCAGGTCGTTGATATTTTTGTGTAAAGTGATGTATAAGAGGATTCTAGTGTTAGTTGTGACATTGTTTATTATTTCTGTTCTCTTCTACGTCATACTACAATTAAATTAAAAAGTAGTTAATCAATTTAGATTAACATCTAATTTTTCAATCTGTTATTTTATTTATTTATTAACTTATTTGTATTCCAAAACCTTAAAGTAGGTATGTATAATAACATATATTTTAAATTCATTTTTAATGAATTAATGATATTTGAAACATTTGCAAAATTGAAACGAAGAATATCTAAATACTTTTATTTATTACATTTCACTTAATTTCATATAAAACAAAACAAAACAAAAATAGAATTTGTATGTGAGATTAATTTACACTACAATGTTTTATCAGCTATGGAAAAGGATGCGACAACGTCGTAACAATGAACAGTCGCGGCACGATCGTCGACAGCATTTCCTATCTTATACGTATACACTTAGGACCTCGTGAACCAATATACAACGGCTTGTGAGCTTTCACAGTATTTTAAACTGATATTGTACTACTACTAAAACAGAAAGATATTCAATTGAAGGTATATACCTATGCTGATATTAAAAGAAATTAAATTAAATCAGTTTCACGCTGTATCCGCACACAGCAGGGTAGGCAGAGGGAACCTACGATTTACACGCTCTGTTCCCCGTCCGCTGAGTTCTGGAGGCATTGTGTGTTGAGTGGTGGAACTCAACGCCGCACTTTGCCTGGAGCCCAAAGCGCAGATATGACAATATAAATGTAAAAAAATATTTCATTTCCTCGAGTGGGGATTGAACCCACAACCAAACGATTTTTCAGCCGCAGTTTCTGTCCCTGCGCCACGAATAGTCTCATGCTGATATTTTGAAATAAAAGTATTATTGTAAAATGTTTAAGACTATGATAATGGAGACATATAGTTTTAAAAAAATCCGTTACCAATTTCTATATGATATTTAACCAACGGTATACTCGTATACGAAAACAAATTTATTTCGGTATAGGTTTCATTTGCTTACCGCTACCTACGTGCATAAACCAAACCTCGTATTTCACTTTGCTTTCCGTCTTCCGCACCTGTGTTTGAAGATTTGCATCGAGCAACGGTTGCCTTCATCTTATTCCTGGTCCTACATACATTCATTTCTGAATTTATTAATACAGAGAAGTTTGTGTTATTTCATACAGAGACTAAATTAAAATAGCTTAAATTAAAAAGCTGGAATATTTTACATGAAGTAAAATATTCCAGTTAAAAAATTCCACATTAAAAAGTATAAGATATTGGAGAGCACATTTCGCATTTGTATATTCATACACCTCCAAAACATTGAATTGCAATAAAAAATACTTAATTATTTTTACCTGACCTTATCCTCAGGTAAAAATAATTAAGTATTTTTTAATGTAAATTTTGCAATAATAAATAATATTTCTAATAATATACCAAATAATAGTAATATCTACAAATACCAGCTCAATTATAATTCCCGACTGCTAAGGAAGACTTATGTTTTTCGTGCGTATCTTGTATGTTTGTATGTATGTATGTATGTAATATTCTTTATTACCTCATATCTCCAGAACCGCTGAACGGATTTCCATAATTGAGGTATTATTAGATTTGTATTAGCAGCCCAAGTGTTCTTAGATAGGTGACGTTAAAAAAATACTATCATGGCAGCTGTGGGACGCCATTGTACTTTTTGAAAAAAAAAAAATTTCAATTCGAATACCACAATATGGGTATCAAATTAAGAGCTCAATACGAGGATTTCAAAAAAGTATATCATGATTATCATTACCATAATGAATCATAACAAAAAAGTGACTGCATAAAACTATAAAGAAAATAAACAAGCCCAATAGTTTATTAAGATTAACAGTCGAGACCTATAAGTAATTCTTCGATCAATAAAATCTTTACCAGGAACCCCGCATAATTTAAAGAGGTCCCGACTGACCTCCTAATGTGCTTGTTTATTTTCTTTTTAGTTTTATGCAGTCGGGGTTTTTGTTTTTATAAATATCTTTTTATTTAAGTGGTGTAATGTAAGAAACCATTGTTTTGGAGGAGCACAGGAGGTGGGTTCGATTCCCTCTCGAGGAAACAAAATACCTAATGATTTTATTTCTTTGCTCTGGTATCGAAGCAAAGCGCGGCGCGATCTTTGGAATTTGGCGGAAAGTGGGAAGCGGAGTGTCTTAACACTAGGAGTTTCCCCCAGACTACCCTGCTACATGCGAGATGACTTGGACTGGCCTCATTATTATTATTTTTTAATTACTATTTTTAATTTAAGCATCATAAGACTTGAAATTGATGCTTGTAATTTGGTTTACATTAAAACCAAATTGCCGGGCTTATTTTATATCATTTTGCAAATTGTCGGTTGCCTTCTACCACGAAGTATACATTCTCTTGTTTAATTTAACCATTATTTTTAATTATCTTAAACAAAAATCCGGTTAAATCCAAATCGGACTCACTAAGGCTTCTGTATTAATTTCAAGATAAAAAGTCCTCGGGAAGTACCCTGTAGTTTTTGATTACGCGGCGAATTTCATACAAAATCTCGTAATAATGTATATAAACGTAATCAAAAGATACGTCTTTTGATTACCTTAACTCAGAAGCTTGTTTTTTCTGTGCTTCAAAGAACTAAAGACTTTAGCTTGACACATCCACGCAACATCAAAATAAATGGTACTGACAGATATACAGACGGACAACAAAGTGATCCTATAAAATTTCCGTTTTCCTTCACAGGTACGGAACCCTAAAAAGACGCTGAAATTGATCTATAACATAAAATGATTCATTATATATTTTATAACTAAAGAATTTGTGAATCAACCACGAATATTAAGGATAACCCAAAAACTTATGCATGTAAGAAATTTGCAGTCATGTAGTAAATACGTTCTACCCATGTCAAAGTGTTTAGAATGAGATTCACTTTTTTCTTATCCACACGACGCGAGTACATACGTGAAAAGGGATCTACACCATATTAATATATTAAAGGAAATGTTTTTGGGTATATCTGATCTCGAATGTTCGTCAAATGTAAATTATTTAATGGCTATTTTAGTAATCTAAACGATTTAATTGACCTCAACTAAATTACAAGGCAGGGGCGGGCGGATCCGCAATTTAGTCTGTGTCGATTTGAAAATGAGTCCTGAGAAAAATTTAAATATCACTTTTGACAATTAAGTTACTTAAAAGATATTAGAACGATTTTTCATGATATCAAGAACAATTCTGATAATTATTTTATGTGTATATGAGGTGCAGAAAGAAAAAATGTAAAAAATAAAAAAAATAGTATTTAATACATTGATGATGTTGAAAATGGTTAAATATTAATTTGCATCGTATTACGTTAAAATGGTCGAAAAAGATAAAGATGAAGGTCAGTCGTGGCGCAGAGGCACATTTATATTTCCATTTCTTCGCTCTGGTGTCAAGGCAAAGCGTGGCATTGAGTTCTGCCACTCAACAAGCAATGCCTTCAGAATTTGGCAGAACGTGGGGAACGGAGTGTCTTAACACTAGGTTCCCTCTGTCTACCCTGCTGTGTGCGGGATACAGCGTGAATCTGATTTGTTTATTTTAAGATAATAATGTTGCTACAAACAATAAAACAGCTAGAACACGCCAGCAAATATATCAAACTGTAAGTTTCAGTACGCATCCTAAGACTAGTAGGTTATGTCGCGAAGTTATGTGGCGCATATTTCACTGCACGCCGTCATTAGTCTCCATAAGGCGAGCAGACGGACTGCAGAGCTCGAGGATCTGACTAACGATCGCATTAGACTTACTTACATTTTATACAGATCTTTCCAGATCACACGGCGGTTGACACAATAAAGTTATATAAATTATAATTTTATGGCACATATCTTTTAATATGTGTAATATGTAAATTAATAATATTATATTATTTGGCCTGTATACGTTTATATAATTTATTATAAAAAAACCATTTCATATTTTCTGCAGTCGTTCGGGCTAAGTGTGCGCACTTTTGCCTTTAGAGTTCCACTGTGCAATAAAATAGTGACATTATGGTTTTTTTATCGAAAAGACAAAGCCAATGAGCGTACGGTTCACCTGATGGTAAGTGATCACCGTTGCCCGCGACCCCGTGTAATACCAAAGGAGCTACTATCGACCCGGAAACACGTTTTGTGTGACGTGTGGGAGGAAGTTATTACATAACCATATTGTAGTGCCACGTATCCAGATGGTGAGGATGATATTTGGATGATCTTGTGACATATAGTCCGGTTAGATAATTCGGCAGGTATCAGATCAAACAGTTCTCCAGAATATTCTCTATAACAAATACAGTAAAAAACGCACAGCGGGAAACATACATATTTAAAGTAAAAGTGTCTACATCTTTTTATATCATTGTTTCTCTTATGATAAAACGGACTTTACATTACAGGCGATCAAATGTTTCAAGTTAATACTGAGATAAAAATATTTTTTCAAAATATACATTTATTATTCTATAAGCTAAATAAAAAGAAAAATTGTATGTTTCTTAGTCTAATCAGTAAATGTGAATTTGGAAACAATTGATTTTAAAAAAAATCCCGCTGAGTTTCTTACGCTGGTTTTTCTAAGGCCAAGGCAGTAACTTTAGTGAGCTGTTGAAAATTTATTGAATATTTTCATAGTATTACGTCTTAAGGGACAAGTGTGCGCATGAATTTCCTGGATAAGCCGAAATTCCACTTTTTACAATTTCTTTTACATATGTTAAGACTGGGTTAATTTTGTTATTATATATTATATTCGTGATTTCCTCTTTTATTGCTATTTTATGTATTGATTATTGAATACTATGATACTTGTATTATCCACTGGTAAAAAAAAAAATTAGAATCAAAGTCTCATATTAAATTTTAATAAAAACATCACCATATATATATCTATAAGGGAGGGGAGAAAATAATAATATTTAGTTACAGTACTTAAGCAAAAGTACCTAGAAACAAATCACTTGCATATATATCAACATATTACAAGGTTCCAAACCGCTATTGTACACCACAGTCCTGTGGTCGGCTTCTGACGTGTTCCAAACAATAATTGTCGAGTAGTAACTAGCCGCACAGATGCTACCGTTTAATTAAAAGTTTGAGCCGTAGCTTCCCTACGATGTTATTGGACTGTTCCATGGCCTTTCCCTTAAATGGACGTAAACTTTTACAACACGTTTACAGCTAACTAATATTTCCCCTCGTCGATATTTCCCCTTGTAATTAACGTGATTTGTTTCATTAAAAAAAAAATTCTCAAAAAGCTGGTATCATTAATGTTTTTTTTGGTTAAACAAATAAATACTTTATATTACATATATAAGATCAGCTATTATATTCGAGTTAGGAGTTTTTCCATAATTCGCACCTGTGGAAAAGTAATTAGTATATATATTATGAAATAATATTTATGAGCTTAGACCAAGTGTTTGAAATAAAAAACATATATGTAAAAGTAAATTTTTATTTACAGCGTTTAACAACGTATATATGTATGTAGGTAAGCATATAAAACAATCAATAGAGCTCAGAAGCATCCAAATTTAAGCCAAGTCATACACAGTCGATCGAGTAAAGCCGAAGCTATTGGAAATGGGAATATTTGTTAATTTCTATACAAGAATAGATATTGTTTCATACACAGAACCGATATTAATGTTTATGACGTATGTGCTTAATGTGTTTTGTGTACTTAATGTGAATCAAACCCACGACGTACGAGCTACCAGTAAGAGAGTCATTAAAGACTATGTATTTGTGAGGAAATGAAGAAATGAAAATATTAATAAACTATATACCATTTCCCCGAGTGGAAATCGAACCCACAACCTGTCGCTTTACAGTAGCGCACTTGTGCCCCTGCGCCACGACTGGTCTCAATATAATATTGATATGATAAATATTACATTACTTTGTATACCTACATATAATATTTTCATTTTTTGTTATGTCCTATGTATGATTGAACAATCAATTTTAACAATTTGACAGATATAGTACCGCTGTAGCTTGACTGACTATGATTAAAACTACCTTTGAATATACAATTTTTATGCAACGCCAAATTGCGTATTCGAGTAAATATTCATATAATATAATTTTCATGCGTGATTGCGGTATAGCCCAGGTAAATCACAAGCAAATTTAATGATAGCGGGAGTGTAAATGGTGTTGTTCTGATATTTTTTGGACACCCATTCAGTGAATTAAAAAAAAAATTATAAACTTGTTCACTCGAGTAGATATCGAAACCACTATCAACGTATTTCTTTATATTTAAAATCGCGTTAAAGTTTCTAATGTTGCTTTAAACAACATATATATTACGTTTTTTTACACAACGTCACGTAACGTTTTTTTTATTTACGTAGTCATAATACTCAGGCAGTTAAAAATTAACAGATAAAATGGAAGTTTAAAAATATATAACTGAACCAAAATGTATGGGTACATTAAAACTCTTTCAATTCCTAGTTGATCAGCAATTCGGCATATCAATTCGAAGCTTTTAAAAAAATACTTTCTGTTTACGTTTCATTCCACATTTCAATTTCATTTTAATATATATTTTTATGTAGGTATCTGTCTATATCATGCATATCTTTATTTCTTTATTCTTATTCATATTTTTTAATCTTAACACTAAGATATTTCTGTCTACTCGACTATATGCGTGAAATATGTAATGCTAAAATGAAAAAAATATTTTTTTATAAAGCTAACTTCTTTGCTCTGTTGTCGTAACAAAGCGCGGCGTTGAGTTCCAACATTCAACACGCAGTGCATCCTGATGTAAGAAAGTGTAGCGAATAGCGGAAAACAGAAGTATTTTAAGAGTAACGGAGTGTCTTAACACTAGGTTCCCAAGTTCAATCTCCCTATCCTACAATTTGCGGGATACGGCGTGATACAAAAAGTAAATAAATAAAAATGTAGATTCCAATGGTGTAGTAACTTGATGTAGCGGCAGATAAGTAGATGTACAAACCTAAGTGCTCGCTCGGTCGCGTAGCCTTAATTTCCCACTAGATTACCTCAATAAGGGCAAGAAGTCAACCGTAGATCTTCAGATATTGCTGCATCATTGATTTCTTTCTGAAATTCATATTTAAGTGTTTAATGTAACTTACATTTAACTTAAAAAATAAAATTTAATAAATAAAACAAGTATAATTATTGGTGTAATCAACACTTTAAATAAATAACACGTAAAGCCTCAAGTTCAGCGGAAAGTGGGGAACGGAAGTGTCTTAAAGGAGAGCAGAGTATCTTGACACTAAGTTCCCAAGTTCCCTCTGCATACCCTGCTACGAGCGGGATACAGTGTGAAGCTGCAAAAAAAGAAGTAATAAATTTTACAATTCTTAAACATAATTATATAACATGTTACAGGTAAATCGCATAAGCAAAAATAAACGGAGCAGAAAATTTTCTTTAGTAAAACTGTAATGAAATAAAAAAGAATTAACATTTTCATACATTTGTAAAAATCAAAGATCCATCAACTCCAACACCAAGTGATACTTACATATTTATAAGCTTTTCGAATATAGGTACATCTAACTAGTAGAATCCAACTTTTGCTTCCTCTTATTCAGCTGTAAGAGGTATTTTTTGCGTTCTAGTAAATGCATATCTAAATATTTTATTCCCAGTTGTATGCATTACCTGAACAAGCGCCGGAGCGAACAAAAACTGCTTTGTACTCTATGATAAATGTGCAACTTTTTCTTTCTCTTAACTCTAATACATAGTTCCATCTGGATTTTACAGAAATTTAATCATATATTTTTTGTGTGAATGATATTTTTTTTTCAGCACAAACACTGAATTTTTTGCTATATTTATAGAACGGAACTAGGGGCTGTTACTTTACTAATTTACGAGAGGGTACTAGTAGTGATAATGTCATTATTTATCACTAGTAGTAACCTCTATTTTATATATCAGTTGTATATTCATTTGCGACTTAGTCATCTGTCCCTATTATATGGTTTTATTTACTTAACTTATAATTACTTATATATAATTTTAATGTTTTCATTTCTTCACGACGGTAACGAAGCAAAGCGCGGCGTTTAGTTCCGCTACTCAATACGCAATGCCTCAGGAATTCGGCGAGGTGGGGGGAGGGGGGGTGTCTTAATGGGAACACAGTGTCTTAATATAATACTAGGTTCGCAGGTTCTCTCTGCCTACCTTGCTACACTACCTTACAATTGACAATATGCATTTTGTATATATATATTTTGTATATATCCATACCTATATTATAAATTCGAAAGTAACTCTGTCTGTCTGTCTGTCTGTCTGTCTGTCTGTTACGCAATCAGGGCCAAACCGCTAATTCAATTGTGATAAAATACTCATAAAGAGATACTTAAGGGTCTTCGGATGAACATAGGTTACTTTTTTTTCTCATATTTGTAATATTGTCGATATATACTAATATATTAAAATACTTTTTAGTTTGACAGGCAATTTATTCCGCCATGTTAATAACAACCGACCGTTGCTAAGCAACGGTTTGCAAAGTTTGTTTGTTATAAGAAAACGTCACCCAAACTGAGCTTAACGGGCATACATAGCGGGCGCCGACTCCACCTTATGAGATACATAAAAACAATGTTTTACAAAAATATTGTTCTTTCAATAATGTTTAAAAAAGGCCGCTATACATATACCATGTTTATCTCTGAAGATTAAGCAAAAGTAATCATTTTAATTAATTTACTTTATATTTATCGGGTTTTTGTTGTATGTATTTTCTATAATTTGATATTGATCCTTATGAAAATGAATATAATAGTCACTTTTAACATTTCATCTGGATTGAAATTATAGTTTACTGTATAACATTCTAATAAATAATTAAGGAGATGTCACTGATTCGAAATGACCTAGCCTACGAGCGGCATAGTATGACCGACGCGAACGGGCAGATGACTTTGACAGTTTTGTAAATTTTCATACATTTTCGAACTACTATTAATTTTTATGTAGTTATAATTAATTTATACTTTTCTTTGGTTCTTCGCTTATTCGAGTAGTAGTTTAATTAGATTTTCATAAATTTCTTGGTGTGGTGTAAGTTGCGGCCCTGTGCGGCAGCGGCATAATATTATTTAAGTACTTATTATTTAAGGAAAGAATTGTTGGTTATTTCATCTTGGATGGTTATCTATTGCGTTGTTATACACTTAATAAAATATGGTTTTAGTTTTTTGGTATTTTATTTGATATTGCTCGCAAAACTTATCATATTTAATGTAGAAAGGACTTTAGTTAGGTATTTCATATAGTATCTATGTACGCGCGCAAGGAAAACGTGTAAAAAGATTTTTCCCGGGTAAATCAGTAAAATCGATCACTGAAAGTCCAATAAAAATCAGTTCAGTTATTCTGGACATTAGCTCGGGGAAATAGAAAGACAGACAGAGACAAAAAATATAATATTTTGTATTGTATTTAAGTATTATGTAAATAACCACATGCACTTGCAAAAACATAGCACAACACATTTAATTTTAATTCTTTTAAATATTTATTTTACTTTGATGATATTAATAATGTAGCTGGTTTTGTTTAATTTTTTTTTATAAATATTTTAATATGATTACGTTTACTTATATTTTTTTTCATTCAAATTAGATATTTTCAAAAACAATTTCATAAATATATCTAATAAGCATTCCTATAGTTCAAGCGGGCGAAGCCGCGTCCGGGTCCGCTAGTATAAAATATATAAAATGACATACGTGTACCACGCGTCAATTGGTTCTCTAATACATATAAAAGTTGAATTGTGAATCTCAAATGTATGTTACATATAAAAAACTGATGTGAAACAGTAAAAAAACCAAAAAAACGTATAAACCATAATATTTTAAGCATTAAAAGAAGTTGTAACTTTGGAGACAAAGGCTAGTAGAAACAAAATCGAACAATGATGTCACGGTAGTTATAGTAACGATATGTACTATAACTTTACTTCGATTTAACTCCTAACGAGCTAAATTTTCGGTACCAGAAATTTTGGAACTAAAGCAAACACTTTGAATAATTTAACACAGAAATATTTTCATAAATAAGACCTAAACAAGAAACGACAATGATAAATTAAATTGATAAATTGATTTACAGTGTTTATAATAACAATTTATTAAGAATTTTAAAAAAAATGGGTGGGAACCCAAACCGCGGTGGGATAACGCAGACATTGTTAAAAATGTAATCACGATGATTGTGAGTTCGATCTTGCTCGGGGGAATGTAAACTGCTTATACTTAGATTTTGAGGCCAGTCGTGGCGCAGGGTCACAAAGTGTGACTGTAAAACCGACTGGTTGTGGGTTCGATCCCCACTTGAGTTCGTTCGTTCTCAATAATCCGTCGAAACAAAACTTTTTGGAATGAGTTGGAATTACTTAATATTTATTCGATTGCCAGTTGAAGGCACTCATTGGAGACGCACTAATTTACGTGAGACGTGACTATTACAACACTAAAGCTTATGCTATTCAATCGTTCCAATATTGCTTTGTATTACATTACTTTGACATGTTAATAAACAAATTATTAATTATTAATAAATATTAGTAGGTATATATGAAATAGTAGGTACCTACTGTTCTATTCGCATGTATTAAAAGAAATAAAAACAATATTATAGGCCGTCGTAGCGAAGGGGCACAAGGGTGTGACGATAACGCGATTATTTATTAATATATTTGATTCGTTGTACAGTGGAACTCAACGCCGGGCCTTTTGCCTTGGTACCAAGGCAAGGCCCGGCGTTGAGTTAAAATAATTTTCAACTACAGTAAAAGTAATAGTAGCAAGCTTTGAAGAATTATACATACAAATTTAATTATGAACACTTAACATTTGCGACAGCTTAAATCATTTGCCTTTGAAATTATTTCATTAAACAGAGTGCTCATTTTCATTCTTTACAAATTAAATTAGTTCGAGTATTGCAAAGACTGCGGCAAAAAGTTGGAAAATTATGTCTGGATTAAAATAGTAGATGAACTGATAGTGTTGTTTGTTTTTTTTTTTTTAATTTTTAAATTTTTATTCCACACTTAGGAAAGGAAAATATTTATTAAGAAAAGGTATAAAAATTTGACTGTTTCCAAAGAGGCGCGGGTTTAAATCCCGCTACGTTCAAATTCACATATATCTATAATGGAGGAGAAAATAATTAAAAAATTAAAAATTAAAACAGCTTTACGCTGTATCCCGCACACAGCTGGGTAGGCAGAGGGAACCTAGTGTTAAGACACACCGTTCCCCACTTTCCGCCGTGTTCTGGAGGCATTGCGTGTTGAGTGGCGGAACTCAGCGCCGCACTTTGCCTCGACACCAGAGCGAAGAAATGAAAATATAAATGTAAGTAAATATTTTATCTCCTCCAGTGGGGATCGAACCCACATCCAGTCGATTTTAGAGTCACACTCTGTGCCCCTGCGCCACGATTGGCCTCGGTGAGAAAAATAGTAATATTTAATTATAGCACTCAAGCAAAAGTAAGTAAGTTTTCAAGTAAAAAACACATATGTAAAAGTAAATTTTTATTTACAGCTTTTAACAACGTATATATGTATGTAGGTATGTATATAAAACTATCAACAGAGCTCAGAAGCATCCAAATTTAAGCCAAGTCATACACAGTCGATCGAGTAAAGCCGAAGCTATTGGAAATGGGAATATTTGTTCATTCCTATACAAGAATAGATATTGTTTCATACACAGAACCGATATTAATGTTTATGACGTATGTGCTTAATGTGTTTTGTGTACTTAATATGGATCGAACCCACGACTTACGAGCTACCAGTTAAAGAGTCATTTAAGACTATTTATTTGTGAGGAAATGAAGAAATGAAAATTTTAATAAACTATATACCATTTCCTCGAGTGGAAATCGAACCCACAACCTGTCGCTTTACGCGCTTACGCGCACTTGTGCTCCTGCACCACGACTGGCCTCAATATAATATGGATATGATAAATATTACATTACTTTGTATATCTACATATAATATTTTCATTTTTCGTTATGTCCTATGTATGATTGAACAATCAATTTTAACAATTTGACAGATATAGTACCGTTATACCTGACTGACTATGATTAAAACTACCTTTGAATATACAATTTTTATGCAGCGCCAAATTGCGTATTCGAGTAAATATTCATATAATATAATTTTCATGCGTGATTGCGGCATAGCCCAGGTAAATCACAAGCAAATTTAATGATAGCACGAATGTAAATGGCGTTGTTCTCATATATTTTTTCAGCTTCAAATTTTAACACGCTAATAGCAGAGTAAAAAGAGAGATACTAGTGCTTAGACATTCCGTCCTCCTCTTTCGGCACGAATTAAAGCTATTGCAAGTTAAGTAGTGAACTTAACACATATCTAATATATCCAATTTGACGGTGCCAAATTTTAAAACGCCAACAGCTGTGGGTTCGATTCCTACTCAGGGAAAAGTTGTATATCTAATAGTTTCATTTCCTTGCTCTAGCAACAGGGCAAAGCGTGGTGTTGCATAGAATTTACTCGACAAGTATGGCTTCAAGAATGCGACGGAAAGATGTTGGGAGTGACTTAACAGTAATTTTCTTCTGCCTACCTTTTTTTGTGCGGGATATTGCGTTAACCTAAAATAAATCCAGCAACTTTGCAACAACAAGGCGGACACCCATTCAGAGAAATAAAAAATGAAGAGAATTCTTTAGAATCGCGTTAAAGTTTCTAATGTTGCTTTAAACAACATATATATTACGTTTTTTTTCACAACGTCACGTAACGTTTTTTTTATTTACGTAGTCATAATACTCAGGCAGTTAAAAATTAACAGATAAAATGGAAGTTTAAAAATATATAACTGAACCAAAATGTATGGGTACATTAAAACTGTTTCAATTCCTAGTTGATCAGCAATTCGGCATATCAATATGAAGCTTTTAAAAAAATACTTTCTGTTTACGTTTCATTCCACATTTCAATTTCATTTTAATATATTTTTTATGTATGTATCTGTCTATATTATGCATATCTTTATTTCTTTATTCTTATTCATATTTTTTAATCTTAACACTAAGATATTTCTGTCTACTCGGCTATATGCGAGAAATATATAAAGCTAAAATGAAAAAAATATTTTTTTATAAAGCTAAATTCTTTGCTCTGCTGTCGAAGCAAATCGCGGCGTTGAGTTCCAAAACTCAACACGCAGTGCATCCTGATGTAAGAAAATGTAGCGAAAAGCGGAAAACAGAAGTATTTTAAGAGGAACGGAGTGACTTAACTTAACGGGAACTTAGTAGGTTCCCAAGTTCAATCTCCCTACCCTACCATTTGCGGGATACAGCGTGAACAAAAAAGTAAATAAATAAAAATGTAGATTCCAATGGTGTAGTAAGTAACTTGATGTAGCGGCAGATAAGTAGATGTACAAACCTAAGTGCTCGCTCGGTCGCGTAGCCTTAATTTCCCACTAGATTACCTCAATAAGGGCAAGAAGTCAACCGTAGATCTTCAGATATTGCTGCATCATTTGTTTCCTTCTGAAATTTTTATGTGTTATTTTTAAGTGTTAAATATAACTTACATTTGACTTTAAAAATAAAATTTTGTACATATCAAATCAATAACACGCAACGCCTCAAGTTCAGCGGAAAGTGGGGAAAGGAAGTATCTTAAAGGAGAGCAGAGTATTTTGACACTAGGTTCCCAAGTTCCCTCTGCCTACCCTGCTACGAGCGGGATACTAATAAAAAAACGAATAATTTTTTACAATTGTTTAACATAATTATATAACATATTACAGGTAAATCGCATAAGCAAAAATAAACGGAGCAGAAAAAAATCCTTAGTAAAACAGTAATTAAATACAAAAGAATTAACATTTTCATACATTTATAAAAATCAAAGATCCATCAACTCCAACACCAAGTGATACTTACATATTTATAAGCTTTTCGAATATAGGTACATCTAACTAGTAGAATCCAACTTTTGCTTCCTCTTATTCAGCTGTAAAAGGTATTTTTTGCGTTCTAGTAAATGCATATCTAAATATTTTATTCCCAGTTGTATGCATTACCTGAACAAGCGCCGAGCGAACAAAAACTGCTTTGTACTCTATGATAAATGTGCAACTTTTTCTTTCTCTTAACTCTAATACATAGTTCCATCTGGATTTTACAGAAATTTAATCATATATTTTTTGTGTGAATGATATTTTTTTTTCAGCACAAACACTGAATTTTTTTACTATATTTTTATAGAACGGTACTCGGGGCTGTTACTTTACTAATTTACGAGAGGTTACTAGTAGTGATAATGTCATTATTTATCACTAGTAGTAACCTCTATTTTATATATCAGTTGTATATTCATTTGCGACTTAGTCATCTGTCCCTATTATATGGTTTTATTTACTTAACTTATAATTACTTATATATAATTTTAATGTTTTCATTTCTTCACGACGGTAACGAAGCAAAGCGCGGGGTTTAGTTCCGCTACTCAATACGCAATGCCTCAGGAATTCGGCGAGGTGGGGGGAGGGGGGTGTCTTAATGGGAACACAGTGTCTTAATATAATACTAGGTTCGCAGGTTCTCTCTGCCTACCTTGCTACACTACCTTACAATTGACAATATGCATTTTGTATATATATAAAATATATAAAATGACATACGTGTACCACGCGTCAATTGGTTCTCTAATACATATAAAAGTTGAATTGTGAATCTCAAATGTATGTTACATATAAAAAAACTGATGTGAAACAGTAAAAAAAACCAAAAAAACGTAATAACCATAATATTTTAAGCATTAAAAGAAGTTGTAATTTTAGAGACAAAGGCTAGTAGAAGCAAAATCGAACAATGATGTCACGGTAGTTATAGTAACGATATGTACTATAACTTTACTTCGATTTAACTCCTAACGAGCTAAAATTTCGGTACCAGAAATTTTGGAACTACAGCAAACACTTTGAATAATTTAACACAGAAATATTTTCATAAATATGACCTAAACAAGAAACGATAATGATTTATTCTGTTTATAATAACAATTTATTAAGAATTTTAAAAAAATTGAAATCGTACCGCGGTGGGATAACGCAGACATTATTAAAACTGTAAACGTGATGATTGTGAGTTCGATCTTGTTCGGGGGAATAATCCATACCTATATTATAAATTCAAAAGTAACTCTGTCTGTCTGTCTGTCTGTCTGTCTGTGCCGCAATCAGGGCCAAACCGCTAATTCAATTGTGATAAAATACTCATACAGAGATACTTGAGGGTCTTCGGATGAACATAGGTTACTTTTTTTCTCATATTTGTAATATTGTCGATATATACTAATATATTAAAATATTTTTCAATTTGACAGGCAATTTATTCCGCCATGTTAATAACAACCGACCGTTGCTAAGCAACGGTTTGCAAAGTTTATTTGTTGTTATAAGAAAGCGTCACCCAAAAAGTTTATAAATATTGTCCTTTAAATAATGTTTAAAAAAGTCCGCGATACACATACCATATTTATCTCTGAAGCTTGAGCAAAGTAACACAGTAACAACAAGTAACCATTTTAATTAATTTACTTTATATTTATCGGGTTTTTGTTGTATGTATTTTCTATAATTTGATATTGATCCTTATGAAAATTAATATAATAGTCACTTTTAGCATTTCATCTAGATTGAAATTATAGTTCACTGTATAACATTCTAATAAATAATTAAGGAGATGTCACTGATTCGAAATAACCTAGCCTACGAGCGACATAGTATGACCGACGCGAACGGGCAGATGACTTTGACGGTTTTGGAAATTTTCATACATTTTCGAATTACTGTTAATTTTTATGTAATTATTTACTGTTTATAATTAATTTATACTTTTCTTTGGTTCTTCGATTATTCGAGTAGTAGATTATTTAGATTTTCATTATTTCTTGGTGTAAGTTGCGGCCCTGCGCGGCATCGGTATAATATTATTTAAGTATTAAGGAGAGAATTGTTGGTTATTTCATCTCGGTTAGATGGTTATCTATACCGTTGTTATACACTTAACAAATTATAGTTTTAGTTTTTTGGGATTTTGATATTGGTCGCAAAACTTATTATATTTAATGTAGAAAGAACTTTAGTTATTTCATATAGTATCTATGTACGCGCAAGGAAAACGAGTAAAAAGATTTTTCCCGGGTAAATCAGTAAAATCGATCACTGAAAGTCCAATAAAAATTAGTTCAGTTATTCTGGATATTAGCTCGGGGAAATAGAAAGACAGAAAGAGATAAAATTATTAATAATGTAGCTGGTTTTGTTTAGTTTTTTATTAATATTTTACTATGGTTACGTTTACTTTTATTTTTTTTATTTAAATTATTTACATATTTTCACAAACAATTTCCTAAATATATCTATAAGCATTCGTAAAGTTTAAGCGGGCGAAGCCGCGTCCGGGTCCGCTAGTAATATATAAATTACTTACATTTTTCGGCTGTGGTGGAAATGCGGTGTTGATTTTTCCTACGGACTATCTGAATACTAGGGCTCCGATTTTAGGGAAAAAACGTGAAATTAGAAAATATCAAATTAAATTGCAGTTGACAGTATGTGTGTAAATAAATTAAGACTTCGTTCTAAATAATCCGTCGAAACAAAACTTTTTGGAGTGAGTTGGAATTACTTAATACTTATTCGATTGCCAGTCGAAGGCACTTATTGAAGGACTGATTTACGTGAGACGTTTCTGAACTGACGATTATAACACTAAAGTTCATGCTATTCAATTGTGTTAATATTGCTTTACATTACTTTGGCAAGACTCAAATATTTTTTTATGAAAAAAGTAACAAAAATAAATTTTATTACATAATATTATAATAGTAGATATGCATGTTTATGAAACAGAGATGGTACACAGTAAACTGGTAAACAGAGATGTGCAAGTGCCTGCAGTACCTGCTGTTCCATTCGCATATATTAGGAGAAATAAAAACAATTTTATAAGTCGTCGTGACGCAGGGGCCCAAGGGTGTGACTGTAACGCGACGATTGTGGATTCGATCCCCATTTGTGAAAATGAATTATTATTTTTTAATATTTTCGTTTCGTTTTTTAGGCACCACGGCACCAGCGTTGAGTTCTACTCGACAAGCAATGCCACGGGAAAATTCAGCGGAAAATGGGGAACATAGTCTCGTAACATTAAGTTACCTGCTGCTTACCCTAATGTATGCGAGATACAGGGTAAAGCTCATTTTTTAAAACTAAGAATCGCTGTTCTGTGAAAAACATTTTGGAAATACGTTTCTATAATTTTATAGATTCGTTAGTCGTTATTGAATTATTACTTGTTTCTGCTAATCTGCATATACGCATCCCATCAAATATATAAATGTGAAATGGGAGGAGTTTATACTGAATAAACGTTGCTCTCGACTTCAACTACACGATAGTTTATGAGATCTATTTGGGTGCCAAGTTCTATGTTTACTCAGGATGTAATTTAAGCTCCAAATTTGACTCGACATTTTTTTAGTACAGGCAAGTTAATGTACTTCATATAAATTTGAGTTTGTACTGGTCTTATGCTATTAGATTAATTTAATTTTTTTTAATTTCATATATGTATGTTATTTTACAAATTATGATGGGATCAAAAGTAGCTTGAAATTATTCGTATAGCGCACTTCAAGTTTTTTTTTAACTTATCTGGACACTATACCACGTATATATATACTATATAAATAATAATAATAGTTTATTAAACAAATTTCTTACAAAATCCACTAGTGGTTGGAGCCTCCTTTTAAGCATGTTATTGCCTGTATCAGGAGATTCTATAGTCTATATAAATACACTTCTCTTTAACAACTCAAACGTACCAGAGCCGTAGTAAGCAAACTTAAAAAATAATTTTCAACTACAGTAAAAGTAATAGTAACAAGCTTTGAAGAATTATACATACAAATTTAATTATGAACACTTAACATTTGCGACAGCTTAAATCATTTGCCTTTGAAATTATTTCATTAAACAGAGTGCTCATTTTCATTCTTTACAAATTAAATTAGTTCGAGTATTGCAAAGACTGCGGCAAAAAGTTGGAAAATTATGTCTGGATTAAAAAATAGTAGATAGTGTTGTTTGTTTTTTTTTAAGATTTTTAAATTGTTACTTAGGAAAGAAAAATTATTATTAAGAAAATGTATAAAAATTTGACGGTTTCCAAAGAGGCGCGGGTTCAAAACTCGCTACATTCAAATTTTTTAATAAGTATGTTCTTAATAGAACTTACACTAATAAGTGTAATAATATATATTAAGAACATACATATTGTACCTATATCTAAATATTTTGTAAATAATATCTCTAAATATTTGACTGAAATGTTATTTTTAGGCGTGTAGGCGTTATTTTTCTATGAAGATTGTATTTTTTGTTCAATCTAAAAATATATTAAGGGCTAACAAATTAAGCAAGATTATGTATAAAATATTGAATGATAAATGAAGTGTGAAAATAGAAAAACACTATGTAAATTTACACAGACTTTAGATATTTGCACAATATCATACTATAATTATGCTGGAAATCCTTAAGATACGATCTCATTTTATACTTAAAGACCTATATAATTAATGAAGATATTAGATCGCCATATTGCAAGGCACAGTGCATGTTTGTCTTAAAGTGATTACTCTATTACGGGTCAGATCTGTTGCCCGTCAGTATTCACTAAGCGATGGTGTTCAGCATGCTAATTCCACGCACGGCTCGGTTCTTTGATGAGCACGACTCAGTTCACTTTCAAAATTAACACCTAAATGTATCCATTAAGAGTTGCTAGTTCATATTCGAAATCCAGTTTGACGAGAATAATGCGTTTTAGTCCATCAGGACTAGAAATAACGGAATAGGAATATTGCAATGGTAATAATCATATTATTATTTAAATATTCGTGTATTTTTTCAGCTTCACGCTGTGTCACACACATACATACGTATGTAGCAGAGACAGAGGTAGCTTAGTGTTAAGACACTCCGCTCCCAACTTTCCGTTGAATTCTGGAGGCATTGCGTGTTGAGTAGCGGAACTCATATCCTTTTCATAGAGTGGGATTCGAACAAACGACCTTTCACATTTATAATCACACGCTTGTGCCCGTGAACCACGACTGGGGTCTAGTTCATATATTAGTAATTAATATATTATTGTTTTGTTATGTTTAAGAATATTTGTCCTTGTGAACTTGTAGAATTACGTCTCGTAAGTGACATATAATCATACAACGTCAGAGACATTTGGGTGGCAAATGAAGAACACAGTGATCGATCTCTATCTTTTTCTGTATTTTTTGCTTAATTGTTGTAAATATACAATGCAATAAATAAATTTGTTTTTATTTATTTTTTCAGCTTCACGCTTTATCCTCAATTTAGATAGGTAGGCAGAGGGTACCAAGTATTAGGACAGTCGGCTCCCTACTTTTCGCCGAATTCTCAAGGCATTGCATGTTAAGTGGCAGAGTTCAACGCCGCGCCTTCCCTTGTTACCAGAGCGTTATCATTTCGAGTGGAAATTGAACCAACTACCATCGTATTTACAGCCACACACTTAAGACATTTGGGTGGCAAGTGAAGAACATAGTGATCGAACACTAGATTTTTTTGTATGCTTAATTTTCAATTTTAAAAAGCTAGCGTATACATAGATACTATGTATTATTAAATGACACATTATGAAACAAAATATTGCTTTGTGAAAATTATGATTTCAAAATACGCGGAGCCACAGTGACATTATTCATTTAAATGATAAAATGTTTTATCCTAAACAGCATTTGTTAGGGTCGATTAAACAATAATTTATTCTGTCATGAATTCCACGTGCTGAATTGATTCAATTTAATTTGTACATTTTTTTATTAAGCATGTATTAATGTCCAAAGCCATGTATTAAGCATACACGGCTTTGAACTTGTAAATTCATAAGGATATTAAAACAAGAGGCCGTCGTTGCACATTGACACAAGCGTGTCATTGTAAACGCGGCGGTTGCGGGTTCAATTGCCACTCGGGAGAATGAATTATTATTTATTAATATTTGCATCTCTTCTTTATCTTCGCTACGCTACCAAGGCAAAGCGCGATGTTGAGTTCCTTTTTTTATGGAAAGGACAATGCAACTACCTGATGTCACGTGAGGTCACTTGATGATAAGTGATCACTAGGTAAAGTCATTCAACATCGCCATCATTAACTACGACTCGATTTCGTGAATGAGGCGTGTGCGGCGTGCGCTTTGATAGATTTGTGTTTGTGTGCATCATTTTGGACAAATGGGGTTTTATTTTACAATGATAAAAAAAACCACGCACGTAGCAGGGTAGGCAGAGGGAACCTAGTGTTGAGACACTCCGTTCCCCAATTTCTGCCGAATTTTGGAGATATTGTGTGTTGACTGGCAGAACTCAACGCCGCGCTTTGCCTCGACACCAGAGCGAAAAAAAATTAAAATATACATTTTAAGTAAATACTTCATTTCCTCGAATGGGGATCGATCGAGATTGTGCCTCTGCGTCACGACTGCGGTCATAATATTAATTATTTTTTTTAAAAAAATCACTTTTTCACTTTTGTTTTAATTGTATTAGGTTTTTATAGAGTAGATAAAATTGTGGTTTCATTTAAAGTGGTGATGACAAAAACACTGTATAAACTATTACTACTAATACTTTATAAATAGATGATGAGGCCAGTCGTAGCGTGTGACTATAAACGCGACAAGTTGTGGGTTCGATTCGCACACTAGCAAATATATAATAAACAATATTTTAATTTCTTGGCTTTGATGTCGCGACAAAGCGCGGCGTTGAGATCCGCCATTCAACAGGCAATGCCTCCAGAATTTGGTGGAAAATGGGGAGCGGAGTGCCTTAACACTAGGCCACCTCTGCCTGCCCTGCTACATACAGGATGCACCTAGTGTGATGTGAAGCTTATCGAAGTCATCGATCATTTGCGTCCATTATTTATCATTCGACATTTAGTTATGAATGTACTTACAATAGCTCAGGCCCACGAGCATTACATACGGATATATAAAATAAAAAGTGAGACAAAAGTTTTTAATACAACTATATATTATAAAGGTCACTCGCGGAAACAAAATATTCCTTAATTTTTTTTTCATTTGTTCCCTCTGGTCGAAGTTGAAGCAAAGCGCGACCTTGACTTCCGTCACTTGAGCGGAAAGTGAGTAACGGAGTGTCTTAGCACTAGGATCCCTCTTCCGATACAGCGTGGAGCTGATTTGATTTTTATCTATTATAAAGGTAAATAAGCAAGTATTAAATTATAATTTATAACATTAAGCAAACCGGGCAAGGGTTGGAGAGCGAAGCGAAGCCACCTATTTTCTTACATTTTTAATAAAAAAGACCCTCCGAGTAAAATTGGAAGTTATATTATCTATTAATATGCTAGAAACCATAAAGTAAAGATACGGGATATTCATTCAAGAAATAATTGAGGTAAATAACCTTTGTGTACTTATATACCTAATGATAATTACCTTGCTTATCCATAAATATACTTAATACTATATATAATTCTCGTCTTCACTTTATTCTTTAAGAAAATTACAATTATACAATTCAACTATTTAAAAAAGCCATTGAGGGCGTTTTTTCGCAGGAACACAAGGGTGTGATTGTAACGCGATGGTTGTGGGTTCGGTCCCCACCCGAGGGAATGAATTATTATTTCTCAATATTTTTATTTCTTCACTCTGGCACCAAGGAAAAACGCCAGGCGTTGAGTTTCTCCATTTGACAAACAATGCCACGAAAAATTCGGGAGAAACTGGGGAACGCAGTGTTTTAATACCACTGTTCACTCTGCCTATCCTGTTATATGCGGGATACAGCGTGAAGCTGGTTTAATTGTAAAAAAAAACAGTAAAAGAGGTTTGCAGAGATTATAGTGTTTGGCTGTCTATTGTCTCTGGCTACTCCGCCAGCGGTTAACGGGGGTAAAAGGCCAAATAAAAAGACCACCAGTAATATAAAAGAAATATGCATTTTTGTTATTTAAAAACAATTATTTATCATCATTTTTGTTATTTAAAAAACAAATATTTATTATGATTTAGATTTTTTATATTTTTTGTAAGTTTCTTATATATTTTGCAAACATTTTCATTATAATTGACATGTTAATATCAGAATTCTTGGAACTGAAGTGGATTAGATTCCTTCCGCATCCCTCATTAGAACAGGAAACCTCTCAAGAGGATCTCATGTTATTTATGGTATTACATGACGAGAGCGGGCATAATATAATTTATTTTTATTACGAGAATGTATCCATTGATTTATTTTACAATATATCTATGACTTCAATTCAATATTAAATTTACTAAATCAGCTTAAATATATTATATTTTTTTTTCTTTATAAATATTAAAATATTATTAAGGCTTAATTTTAAAAAATATTAAAGCCGTATTTTTTTGCACTAATCCTTAATACAAAAAAATATAAATCTACATTACATTTAATTATTGAGTAGATATCATTTATTTTTCAACCTTCCGCTGTATCCACTGTAGCACTGTTGGGAACTCAGTAGCTATTGAAACGCTCCGTTCCCAATAAGACGCTTCCGTTCCCCACTTACCACCGAATTCACGAGGCATTGCGTTTTGAGAGGCGAAATTTACAGCCGTGCTTTGCCTCGTTACCAAAGCGAGGAAATTACAATATTTAATATTTAATTTCCCGAATGGGAATCGAAGTCACAACCTCGAGATTACAGTCGCATGTATGTGCCCCTGCAGCATGACGACCTATACATATACAACAAATTTTACTATTACTTTCCATATAAAAATGTGATATCTAATAAACAATTACCTATTCTCCTTAAATAATAAAAAAACCCAAAAAAGTATGTATTAGTATTCGTTTCTTTCATTATTTTGAATATTGTTTATCAATTACAGTTATTTAATATTGTGTAATTGTGTATGAAGAATGATTAAACAAATTTAGTGAAATGATACTGTATTAAGCTTTCTTAAGTGTTATAATAATTCTTAGGGTCTTCATAATGTCTCGAGACTCAAGGTGTATGAATAATTCAAGAAAGAATAGAATTTTCATAATCTACCATTTCTGACGTTGGTGGCGGGCAATTTCGAGATGTTTATTTATCTTTATTAAAAGAGTAGGCTCTCTGAATAAATACTGTGTAAAATATTATAAAATTGTCGCAATACTTTAATAAAAAAATGCTTATTAAATTTTTGTTTATGTAATGTTCACAAAAATGTTAATTACATAATTATTTATATTTATAGAAGCAGAAATAAATATAGATACGTAAGTTTGGTAATTGTACAAATGGCAAATTATTAAGAAAAATAGACAATCAAATATAATACTTTAATTAATTAATTAATAATTCTATAATAACAGACAAGATTTTGTAGTAAATACATAAAGTATCAGATTCAAACTTTTCCTCTTCGTTATAAGATTGTGAAGATAAAATTGAAGAGACCCTAGAGTTTCATAATTAAGCCAGAGACGATTAAATTACGATTCCTTAATCCGAGGATGAAAGCGAGGTAGTGGAGGTCGCCTAAATCCTTTTATCGTACAAAGGAGGCTAAATTAGAACAGCATATCGCCGGAGGCTATTGAGCTTTCAGTGTTTGCTCAATGGAACTTCTGAGCTCAGCTCAAATCATTCAAGAATATTTTTCAAAAACAGCACCAAGTCTTAATTTATCGTATCGTAACTTAAATACGATGCTATATAGCGTTTTAATCACAGCTTCCAGTGCTATTAATTTTGTCCTTCTTCTATGATGGTCTTTGCTTCTTGTCTTTCCTTTATAACCATGTCTTATTCACCGATGGGTAAAGCTTAAGGTGTTACGGTTACAACATTTTTTTATCGATTTATCAATAAACGTCGAGCAATAATCATAAATTTTGTGTAGCATTTTTCCAATATCATCAACATTATGTTTTAGAAGGTGAATCGAGGTTTCCTCTGTTTCCATATAAATGTATTTTTACAACTCTTTCATCATTCCTTCTCATTCCGCCAATCAAATCGCTTATATCCTTGCATGTGCATTATTTGGCGATATTTTTTTTTTAGCTTCACGCTGTATCCCGCACACAGCAGGGTAGGCAGAGGGAACCTAGTGTTACGACACTCCGTTCCCCACTTTCTGCCGAATTCTGGAGGCATTGCGTGTTAAGTGGCAGAACTCAACGCCGCGCTTAACCTCGACACCAGAGCGAAGAAATGGAAATATTAATTTAAGTAAATATTTCATCTCCTCGAGTGGGGATCGAACCCACAACCAGTCTATCGAGCCAGGTTTTACAGTCCCACTTCGTGCCGCTGCGCCACGACTGGCCTCTATTATCTATTATCAAAAAATCTTTTAAAATCTGTAAAAAAAAAAAAAATGAATGATGCGTTATTTCAGTAAATTCATCAGTTATTTCAATCATTTCCATGAATCCGCTAGCGTACGTTCTATTTACATCATCTGATAATGGGATGTCAAAAGCTTATTAACTTGTCTATACTTTAGTGAAATTAATTATAATGATTGACATAACGCAAAGAATTAAATTAACATAACGTATGAAATAATGTTGTCGAAGTAATTTACGTTCGGAATACATCATATCCCACACAGGTAAGTGTGAATAATTAAACTCTTTGTATTTTATAGCTTCACGCTGATACACACAGAAAACAGAGTAGGCAAAAGGAACTTGAGCACCTAGTGTTATGACACTTCCCGTTTTTCCCTCCATTTTCCGCTGAGTTCTGGAGGCATTAGATGTTGAGTGGCAGAATTCAACGCTGTGCTTAGCGGCGCTTGCCGCCGTTATCAAACCGAGGAAATAAATATAATAATACTAATAAAAATATTAAATATTTCGTTTCCTCTAGTGGGAATCGAACCCACAACACACACAAAAGGCTAATTAATGACTACTTAAGCTGTGTTCGTGTGATTTTTGTAAAGTATAATATTTTACTATATCTAAAAACTCTGCAGACTTTCTAATGTAATATTCTTAAATTTGTAATGTGAGGGAAAAACAAATTACTGTAAATGTAACCGAGTGTTACATTTCTCATAAACGTCATTTAAATATCAACTTATTGAAATATTTAAAGCAAAGGATTTAATTCAACCAGTTATATTTCATTTCTTACAAATGAAATTAGAGAGACTCCATTTAAAGATTTGTCTGCGGCGACGATGTTGTGAAATAATTACGCTTTATAAACAAAATGTTTCCTTACTTTGATATAATTGATTTAAATAAAATCACGAATATTCAACAGCAATTGTTTGTATTTGCTTTCTTTTCAGAATCTAACTTATAACTGTACATTTTTTCAACTTCATGCTTTGTCCCACATATCGCAAACGATAACCAAGTGTTAAGACTCTCTATTCTCCGCTTTGAACGTGAGACGGAATTCAAAAGTTATTCTATTTAATTTGTATGTTTAACCGAACATACGACCATAGCGATAACAATTAGACGCTACGCTGCTACCATTGCGCCACGATAGAAGCATAAATTTAATATACAATATGGATTATTGGTTGATTTGATTCTTTTTCTGACAACTGTTTTACATACATACGGTACGTATTTTTTTTCAAGAGAAGTTAATAAAATATAACAGTTGCCTAAAATGGAGGACTTTGTACGTAGAAATAACATATGGAAAAATATGATCCCAAGTATGTGCTGTCAGTTTTTCATATTGAAAAACATTTTTTTCTGTTCATATTACTTAACTGAATATTAAAATAACCTCTTAAACGTTGCCTTTGTGTATTGAACGAATGAATGTATCTAAAAGTAAATATCGAGGAAAAATAAAAATCTCAAGTTAAATATCTTATTTAAGCGTTTAAGAGTAAGAGACCGTTGTGGCGCATGGACAAGCGCATGTCTATAACGTGATGTTTGGGGGTTCGTCCCCATTATAAATATTATTTAACATTTTAATTTCTTCGTTCTGGCACCTAAGCAAAAAAAACCCGGCGTTAAGTTCCCCCACTCACACGTAAAACCTCAATAAATCCGGCTGAAAATGGAGAACGGAGTGTCCTCTAACACTAGGTTCCCTCTACCTACCCTGCTATATGGGGGATACAATGTGAAGCTGTCTTAATAATATATAACACTGATATATTATGTTTTTTATTTCTTCACAGTCATTTCATGCCACATCATTAAAATTGTATAGCACGAGAACTTATGAGGCAAATTATTCTAAGGGAAGGAATTGGGGACTACAAAATGGAGTCTCCGAAGGGAGAAAGAATAATGACTGGAGGCAAGCGCGCGACGTTACTTACGACTACAATTTTGTAAAATTATTTATATCAATTTATCTTCGCCCGAATTAACAATTGAATGTCTTGAATTGGGAAGATAAATTACTAACCTGCCTATAATTGAATTTGTGGGAGCCCTTCAGAATAATACATCGTAATTTTATTTTGCTTTTTTTTATGTTAAATAAGAGATTTGGTATCAGAAATCAGTGTTTTATTTCTTTTTTTTTTATTAATATTTCCATTTCTTCGCTCTGGTGTCGAGGTTAAGCGTGGCGTTGAGTTCTGCCACTCAACACGCAATATCTCCAGAATTCGGCAGAAAGTGGGGAACGGAGTGTCTTAATACTAGGTTCCCTCTGCCTACCCTGCTGAGTGCGGGATACAGCGTGAAGCTTATTTTTTCTTGTATTTACTTCAAATTTTATAAAAAAGATTTCTTGTTGGATTTCCCTCTTGAAAGAGTTTATGTCAATTTGCATGAAATTATGAAACAGTCCTAGATTACTCAAACTATTAACACAATTTATTTTGTAGTAATCAATTAATGTCTAAGAAAGTTATTTCTTACAATTATTTGTCAGATCTTTTAGAAATTGACTCTACAAATAGCTTGTACGAATGTATTTTCTTTTAAAAGAGTTCAGCAAAAGATATAGAGTGGATGTAGCGTGCGTTTCAAAAATGTTATAGTTGTAGTTAGACGATCTCGATGCCATTAGTCAACGAGTCCCGGTCCTGGCTCGAGGACCTAAATAACGAACAGATTTAATGTGTTTACATTTCGTTTACTTTTTTAAAATAAATTGTAATTTATATTGCTAAATATAAACATTACTTTTATTACAAATTTGAAGATTTTGAACTACATAATTATTTATTTAAATACACAGATTTCTAATGAAGATTTTTGTAATATCTTAATTAGAAACATATATATATGCTGTGCTCATAAAAAATCTTAATGTTCTTAACAATCTTGTACAAAATGCAATGTTTATTTCTTTGCCATTTTATTCTAGCTTCACAATTACTACATATTTTAACTCAGCGTGATAACTCACTTTAATGCTGAAGGCTAAGATAGTTAAAACAATGTAAACGTAAACGATGAGCTTTGTCGTCTTATATTACCTGATATATACATAGATATAGGTAATGTACCTAATACATGCTTCTACTTTTATTTTCTATAAGCCTCAATTAATTCGAGGGTTGTTTAAAATATTTCTATATCATATATATTTTTTGTTGTTTTTATATTACCTATATATTTTTTACCAAAGCCTACCGAATCAAGAGCAATTCATATCGAACGATTTCCCCTTGTTGGGTGCTCTACGTGGTACGACAATCCAATTAATAAGCAAACCTCCCGTACGCACTGTGAATATTAAATATTTGTATAGCAGCGAATTAGTTAATAAATTTTTTGTAAGTTTCACACTGTATCCCGCATGTAGCTGGGTAGGCAGAGGGAGTTAAGGCACTCACACTTCCTGCTGAATTCTGGAAGCAGTTAAGTGGCGGAGCTCAGCACCGTGCTTTGGTCGACATCAGAGCGAAGAAATGAAAATGGTAAATATTTTATTTCCCCCAATGGGAAACGAACCTTTAACATTATAGTCACGCGCTTGTGCCCTTGAGCCAGGACTGACCCCAACTAGCTATTATAATAAAATATTTATTTTATAATACAACACTCCCATGTGTGATTGTGATGTAAGCTATATGAAAAAAAAATTACAGAGAAAATATAATATAAGATTTTAAATTTCAAATTCTGTCCTCTCCAAAAACTTAGTATTTTGTGTTTGTATTAAAAATAATGCTTACCTTCCAAAAATTTAAATAATACTCTTACAAAGTAGAGTCACCAAACAGCTACAATTATTAAAATAAAATATAAAGTAAATTGTCGTCATTATATTGTAATATCACTATCGGGATTAATTACGTCTCTCATAAAACAAGAAAACGCTGGAGCCATTACACCATTGTTATGCAAATTGTATACAAATCTTAACTGTCACGATTTATTAACAGAAAATTTTATTTAAGTTGTGTCATTTGTTAGTTAAAGTTACTTTAACTTTATTTAAATGATAAAAGTTAATTAATCTCCTTTATCATGCATTTTTTAACAAAATAATTAACAAATGTTATTGTCATTTATATGTATAATTTAAAATTGATAATAAATAGGTAATAATCATAATATTGATAGCAGTGCTTAATTTTACTCATAATGGCTGTGAATTCTAGATAGATTACTAAATTCTTCTACTTACATATCCTGCATAGTGAATATTGCTTGACATTTATAATTTTTGTCATCACCACTTTAAATGAAACCACAGTTTTACCTACTCGATAAAAACCTAATAAAATTAAAACAATATAGTAGGTATAACATTGATAAACAATATAATATATAGGTAACTGTGTCAAATATAACGAGAGATATCCTTTTCTCTATAGAAGCAAATTAGCAAAGTTTAGTAGTATTTTTGTAGTTATAGGTGTTTACATTATTAGTATATTTTTGTAACTGCGTTACACGTAACACGGCACGGATAAAAACAACCGTAAACACAGATAATTAAATATGTATTTGTATAATGATAAAGATTTTAGAAAAATAAATCCCGCTGAGTTTCTTGCGCCGGTTCTTCTCAGGTCTGAGGCATTAACTTTAGTGAACTGGTGGTAAATTATTTGACGTTCAAAAAATGCAGCATGTAACTTCTTATTTTGAATAAAATAATTTAAATTTGAAAATAAAATCTGTATATACAGAATGGAAGCGTCTGCGCTCCTTTTACGGAAACAGCTGTAAAACATATAAAAAGATTTTTTTTTCATTCTTTTAGGCGAAAAAAAAACAACAAACATGTAAGTATATTCAGTTTAAACATGAAGATTCATCAAATGAATTTATGTTACCTATTTATGAACCTACTAACACTCAACTACTAACATTATGCGTTTATTGACTCCAACACAGGCATTTCATATTGATTTAAACTCACATAAAAGAGTTTTACTTAAATATAATGAGCAGATAGCCATAGCACCGTGATTTTCGACTATATTTGCTATCTACTGTTGCGTAAGTGCGCTCTAGGAGCTCTATGGCCGAATATAAAATGTTATTGAACCTCGAATGTTGATATTCAGCTTTACGATATCTATTTTTAATATCACAATACATATATTTTTATTTACATTTTTTTTAGAATAAAAGTATTATGCTATAATAATGACAAAAATAAATAGTAGCTTGGTAACGCAGAAGCAACATGAAACTACCTACTTGGCTGCAGCGATTTTCTCTAATGTAATTCTGAAATAATGACATTAATTCAGCTATATATTACTTTTTTGTAAATATATAAATATTTTTATTTAGTTTAAGTCATTAATATTTATTATACTATAATTCTAATTCTATTACTTTAATATAATAACCAAAAAGCACCAATATTCCGTAATATGATGTGTGCTTAAACAAAATTATGACCGCAGAGCCTATTTGGTACGATGTTAGGTACTATTTATGTCGAGCAGTAACGCTAAACATATTTCACAGTACCCTTACCGTTACTAACGCTGTACGAGACCAATCCTACTCATTTCTTTAAATATTTTTTTCTGAATTTTATAGATACTAATAATAAATAGTGAGTATTAATAAGATTGCCTTCGATGCTGTGAGGTGTCATTAGATAGCTCTTTCTGAATTGTATGGAGGTTTCTAAAAAGTTTTATTGTGCCTTACTTGTGTACTTTGGGAGATATTCGTTTCTAAGATGATAAAAAGTGTATCTAAATTTTGAACTGCAACTAAAAAAATTATATTCAATTGAAATTTCAAATGGAAATTGGTTTATACAAAATTGATTCGTTGCTTAACATATGTATATAGTTTTTTTTTCAGCTTCACGCTGTATCCCGCACACTGCAGGGTAGGACCTAGTGTTGAAACACTCCGTTCCCCACTTTCTGCCGAGTTCTGGACGCATTGCGTGTTGAGTGGCAGAACTCAACGCCGCGCTTGTCCTCGACACCAGAGCGAATAAATGAAAATATAACTTTAAGTAAATATTTCGTCTCCTCGAGTGGGGATCGAACCCACAACCAGTCGGTTTTACAGTCACATTTTGTGCCCATGCGTCACGACTGGCTGTACATAGAATAATTCGTATATTTGTCTAGCTGCCTGTAACAATAATAATTCCATTAGATCTTTGTAGAAGACGAAAAATATATTTTTTAATAAATATTAGACTTTCAAAACAAACCCTTGTATATTTTAAATATAGATTATAAATGGCAACAGTAAATAGTATTAACCAGGAAAATATATTATCTTTGCGTCCATGAATTCTTTTTACTTGACACGTTATCTCGCTGTCACAGCTGATACAATACGCCCTTGTGGGCGCCTCCACATTTTTCGCTTTAGTTTGGATTTTTTCTTTCTTTATTAAATATTAATCCTTCATTTTATTATTTTAATGTTATTAATTTTTAAAACTATATGGATTTTAATTTTCTGTTTTAAATAATTCTAGTCCCTCTAAGTAACTAACTTTTCTAAGAGGACTGTCAAAACAATACGTTTTTAATTTTCCTGGTAAATTCACCGGGGAACTCAACGCCGCACTTTGTCCTACCGCTCAAATAGTGATGCTACAGACCTCATTATAGATACTCAAAAATTATTAATGAACTTGCAGTGTCAAAAACATATTATAATTAAAAATCGCAATGTCGGAGAACATGAGATAGTAATGAGTATAAAGGAAATAAAAAATATAACATGACGCCAGGATATCGCAATAATAACGAATGTTGATTTACACTCTGATATATCTTACTACGGGCGTATTTTATGAGTTTTATTTTAACCTGCATATATATGAAAATTGAAAATATAATTTCAAAAATTCCTTGTATTTTTAATACACTATATGTATCTCATATATAGAAGAAAGAATATTACTCAATAAATAATGCATTATATATAATTTAAAAATATAATAATATTAAAATCATTTATTTTATCGATTTATTTATTAGGATAATGTGCGACGTTAAGGTGCGGCATAAAATAAAGATCAGAGTGTCTCAAACAATATTTTCTGGGCCTAGTCATACAAGATGTGGAATGATTTATTGCAATAAAAGAAAACAAGGTAAGAAGCTATGGATAGAGCATAATGTTGGAAAGTAAAAAGAACATAAAAATAAAATATTACATAAAAAGAAATATACTAGTCTTACACGCTACAGGTTTTAAGACAAAAATTTTTAAGAGTACAAAATACTAAGACAGCTGTGTATTTAAGTTATTCCCTCGGACTCCTTTTACAACTTTTGGGAGGAATATAAGTTGACCACTAAGTTGACCAAATAACAAAAGTACCTGTGCTAGTAACTAAACTTTAGGTATCAGACATCTGCCAGCTATAAGTACGTTTAACTTGTAAGACAAATAACATTATTGAGTACTATATATTTTTACGTAAAATTAACAGAAATTAATAATACTGATTCATTTATATTGATAAAAAAATTAGTCGAATGCTAATCGAAGCCACAACCTGTCGGGTTTACAGTCACACGCTTGTGCCCCTGTGCCACGTCGTGCTTCACATTAACGTATATCAGCTTCACGCTGTATCCCGCACACAGCAGGGTAGGCAGAGGGAACCTAGCGTTAAGACACTCCGTTCCCCACTTTCTGCCGAATTCTGGAGGCATTGCGTGTTGAGTGGCAGAACGCAACCCCGCGCTTAGCCTCGACACTAGAGCGAAGAAATGCAAAAATAAATTTAAGTAAATATTTCATCTCCTCGAGTGGGGATCGAACCCACAACCAGTCACTTTTACAGTCACACTTCGAGCCGCTGCGCCACGACTGGCCTCATATATAAAGTATATATTATATATTATAATTCTTAATAGCAGTAATTTATATGTATATAGTATCGCATCATACTGCAAAGCGAACAAAGAACACTTAAATGCTTGCTTTGCTTAAGACGTCTAGAAACCGAAGTGCCTGGATGTCGCATCAAGGTAAAGTTCTAAGTTTGTGCAACTTGTAGGGCCCTTATCGCTGCAGTTGACATCTCTGATGTTAGTACTTGTTGCTTCTAAGTTCTGAACTAAGTTTAAGTTAAATAAGTTAAGACATTTTTCATGCTTGCTTTGCAATATTATACTGAAAACTGCAAAAGAATTATGTGATATGGAGGATTCAATAAGAGAAAGTTTTATGTAGAATGTTGATAGATATTCTTATTATATAAAAGATAGAGTTGCTGTTTAATCATTAAACAGATTGTTTTATAATGTAAGTGCTCGTTTATTCTAAGTATTTTATAAAAGGAATAAAAGAGTAATTACTTCCTTTAAAAAGAATGATTATTTTTAACATTTACAAAATGTTATTCCAAACAAAGCAAGAATATTATTTATTTATTTGTTTGGTTTTGTACGTTTTCTAAAAATGATAAGCAAATACAATAATTTTGTCAACTCCTAATATCATACTACAAACTGAAAATGAATTTGAACGTAACGGGATTTGAACCCACACCCTTTGGAAACCAAGTTCTCATCAGGCTACGTCGAAATTTTTATATGCTTGTTACAACTTATTTTTATTGCTAGCATATCTGTATGTTGATTTTTACAAATTTCCGCTTCCCAAAGATAATTAATTGCTTAAAATTATCATTTAGCGAGAAAGAATGCCATTCATGCAATATTTTTTACATTTTTAAAGTATTATTCCACACTTAGGCAAGAAAAATATTTTTTTAGAAAACATAAAAAATAACATAGCGGGATTCAGTCAAATCAGCGCTTGGACGATTTCCAATAGGCGCAGATTCAAATCTCACTACGTTAAAACTTTTAAACGTTTCCTAAAAATGTATTTTTCTTTCCTAAGTGTGGAATAACACTTTTAAAATTTTGAAAATAATAAGAATATTTTTAAATACAATCATTACTATAACTGAGTATTGAGATCGTGACCACCGTGTCCAAATAATGCATACAATGGATAGGTCCATTATTTATCATGCCTTTTATCAGGCCATAATTTATCATGCCTTATAATTTTCGTTCGCGTGGACTTTATTATCCTTGCCTTGCTGCCTCCGTTTACGACCCGTCGACATTGCATGTTAAGTTGTAAATATGTATTTCTAGAAGTTGTAAATAGGTACTTCTGAATAGAAATCGAATACACCACCAACGACAGCTGCGTCGAAACACGGCCTCGCTGATCCACGATAACCTCAACATTTGAGATCATAAACATCATTAAGATTTTGATATGTTAAATAAAACTGCCATCCATAATGACCAATTATTACTAAGATGGCATTTGCTTGTTTCGGATATCAAATTAAAATTAACTTTTTTAAATATTTTTAAACATTTTTAAAGTGTTATTCCACACTTAGGAATATATATATATAAATAAGTATTTTAAATAACTTTTATTTCGTAATTACATTTTCGTATTGCAGTAATCATTACAGTCATAAACTTTACCATATAACATTAACATTTGGCTACGCTAAAGCATAAAGGGGTAGGTTAATAACCCTTTGGCAGAAGGAGGGAATATCTATATTAAAATATTTTATAAAAAAATGCATCAATTTTGTAAAATCCTTCACCAGGAACCTAGTGTTAAGTCAGTCCACTTTTCTTTCCAATTTTTCTATCAAGCCAGATCTTCGTTATTTTATAAATCCTGAGAGACTTATGCTAAGTGACTGGCAATGAATAACATCATTTCTATTATTATTACCAGGAAAATATAAAAAAAATGCTTTATAGTGTAACGAAAGTTAAGTACAATTTTTTGCATCTTATTTACCTAATAACTGCCCAAACTCCATATTCCCTAACAGTACTTACCAATGTTGGCTGTATGCGCATAGAAACTTTCAGGCTTTATAAAATAACGAAAATCTGGCTACTATTGGTTCCCTCTCTATTAAACATGGAAACTTTTAATAAATTCATTTAACATAAGAATGCAATCTAAAAACAACGAACAGTGCAGTTCCCGAACACAAGCTTCCTCAGTATAACGCTCACTTAGTGCGGTTATAAAATGCTATGGAGCTTTCAAAGCGATAAAACTGAATTTTGTACGCTACTGGTTTGTACTTTAAAGTGGTCGATCCAGAATATTACATTGAATTGAATATTAATTTTCATGTGGTGGATAATCTGGAATATGTGAATATTAATGCAATCTCCGTTTACTAAAATTTTAGTTAAACTATTGTTATTTATTTTGAACTATCGGCTTGTTTGCTATATAGATGCTATGTTTCCAATTGCTCACAATTGTGTTATTAAGTTATAGCGACATTAATTCTACTTTATATATATTCTAATTCTATTTCATATACCTCAAGCCAAGCTGATTTTTTATAAATAGTGAAATATTATTCTCAAATATAGGAATTATTTGTAATTGTTCATCCTTATAAGATATGTAAGAGCTTAAATTATTCAGTGTTAAAGAAACTCTATAACATGTAATAGTATTTTTAGACGATTTTCAAAAAAAGAGGTTATCAATTCGTCGGAATCTGTTTTTTATGTATAAAATAAAAAAATAAAATAAATTAGCTTCACACTGTATCCCGCACACAGCAGGGTAGGCAGAGGGAACCTAGTGTTAAGAGACTCCGTTCCCCACTTTCTGCCGAATTTTGGAGGCATTGCGTGTTGAGTGGCAGAACTCAACGCCGCGCTTTACCTCGAAACCAGAGCGAAGAAATGAAAATATAAATTTAAGTAAATATTTCATCTCCTCGAGTGGGGATCGAACCCACAACCAGTCGTTTTTGCAGTCACACCTCGTGCCGCTGCGCCACGACCGGCCTCCGGCCGGGTTTTTTATGTATGTTCAGCGATTATTCGAAGACGCCTGATTTGAGTATTTTTTATAAAGACTCGCATGTTTGCTTTCGGAAATCACAATTTGTAACAAATAAATGATCACGAAGACCATAGATAGCCTAAGTAGTTGTACTACTTTTATTGTAATAGTTACAAGGAAAAACATTGTTAAAACTTTTCGCCAGTAATGAGATTCCTCAATCGTTGCATTTCTTTTTAACTAACTTAAAAAAGAAGATGTTCTAATTTTCGATATAAATTGTTTGATATGTATTAGAAAGCAATTGAGAAAAATAATTATATTTTTAATGGGTCTTGCAAAAAATATATATTTTTTATCAATATATAGTTGATCCTTACCTGCTATTAAAAGTAAGTTCCAATTTATTCATAGACACGTAATAGCTAAGCACTTGATCCGCAAACAGTAAATGGAAAGTTAAATGGTTATTGTATTTTGATAAAATTTGGTAAAGACTTATCACCTATACTTAAAACCTGTTTAAAAATATATAGCAATTTTTAACAAAATATAACGTTTGGAGGATAACCGTGACAGGGGCATAGAGTGCGACTCTAAACGTGACGAGTGTGGGTTCGATTCCCATTCTGGTTACGTGTCAAAGCCTACCCTGGCGTTGAGTTCCGCCACTCAATATGAAATGCCTCCAGAATTCGGCGTCAACTGGGGAATGAAATGTCTTAGCACTAGGTTCCCTGTGCCTACCCTGCTATGTGCGGGAAAATAAAAATTTTAACGTCAATGGTCAATGTGTACATATACAAGTATAGACGATTTCCAGGTTCTATTCCATTAGCCGTGTTCAAAGTGCTGGAAAATAGAATTGATTCATACAAGCCCCTGTTGTAATACGAGAAATGATAAATTGTTTTAGTCGGCAGTGTTGCACCTGTGTGAACACGAGCTTATAGGGACTATGAAAAGTCGTTTGTGATGTTAAAAAAGTTTTTTTTCTGATAAATTATGTGTTTTACATTGTTGTACTAAAATAATCAGATAAGTGCGAGTCGGATTCATCAGGATCCTGTTCACTAGGATGGCAGGACAAAGGGAAGTATGTACAATTTTAAAAAATAGACAAATTTAAATTTACAGGCGTATGTACTCATTTTGTATGAAATTAAATACCATTATAATCTTATTATTTAGATTAGTTTTAACATAATTGATTAGATTTCAAATCCCTATAAAAGTTCACTTTTCGGGTATTTTCATCAAAACACATCGATCGAACATCAATTCGATCAATCGTCTGACGGCTGGTTTCTGCTGTGCCCTAAGGGACCGTAGACTTAAATATTTTCTATTAATTTCAGCACGAAACTGAAGTCTTGACAGACGGACAACAAAACGTGTTTAAAAAAATGTTTCGTTTTTATCCTTTCGATGTACGGAATCCTAAAAATGGCATAATATTTCGAAACGTTTATTAAGTAATATTTCAAAGAAAGTACAAGAAAATTAACATTTAATACAATAACTTAGTACAGTAAAATTATAAAGCGCCGCGGAAGGAAACGAAAGCGACAAACGCGGAGGCAGTGAGGGTCCAAAGAATAATGAGTGTCGGCTCGCGAGCGTGTACCGTAACTCACACCTCTAAAAATTATTTCATACAATTTGCCTTACAAAGCGAAAGTCTTATTTGAAAAAAATATTAATCAAACGTTAAATTTTTAGCATAGTATTTACATACTCGTATATCACATTGTTATTGCTGCGTCTGTTTTTCTATTCCGGTATAAATACATAAATCACACATCCTAAACGATTTTTAGATTAGATTAGATTTTTTTTTTCAGCTTCTCGCTGTATCTCGCACACTGCAGGGTAGGCAGAGGGAACCTAGTGTTAAGACATTGCGTTCCCCACTTTCTGCCGAATTCTGGAAGCAATGCGTGTTGAGTGGCAGAACTCAACGCCCCGCTTAACCTCGACACCAGAGCGAAGAAATGGAAATATACATTTAAGTAAATGTTTCATCTCCTCGAGTGGGGATCGAACCCACAATCAGTCGGTTTTACAGTCACACTTCGTGCCGCTGCGCCACGACTGGCCTCATTAGATTTTTTCATTTCTATTGTCTTTATTTTTTCAACTTCACGGTGTTTCCCGCAAGTAGCAGGATAGGAAGAGGCAGCATAGTGTTAAGACACTCCTCTCGGCTTAATTCTGGAGGCATTGTGTATTGAATGGCGGAAATCAACGCCGCGCCAAACGCCAAAGCGAAGAAATGAAATTATTAAATATTTCATTTCCTTTAAGGAATCGAACCCACAACCTATCACATTTACTGTCGCCCGCTTGAGCCCCTGTGCCACGACTGACCGTATCATTGAATCATATTTCTTATGGAAGTAAAACGTCTACAAAATTAATAACTTAAAGCGAAGGAACATTAAAGAAAAAATTATCTCGCACACAAATGCTATTGTCCATAAGTATAAAGAGGCGATAAAGGCTGGCAGATATAAAATGGATTCGTATACAGTATTGCTGATTTGACGATAGCAACATGGAAACGATATATTGACAAAATACGAATACGGAAAGGATACGTCGTCTGTTGTCCTTGATACTTTGATCTATGTCATTAAAATATTATACTTCAATATTAATAAAATAATAATATATCTATTATTAGAATTTGTGCTAAATATCTATATATAGTTAGGTTAAATATTTGTATAAATTTTTAAATATTTATAGGTACTTTTAAAAAATTAAAATAAAATATGTTTCGATCGATCATCTACCAGTGATAAAATTAGTAGGTAGATAATATAAGAAAATCTATTATTGGGAGCATTTATCTATTTGTTTGTTTGTTGTCACACTTTGACGAAAAGAGCAGACGCATCACTTTTTTTGTCTGCTCACCAGAGCGAATAAATAAAAATATTAAATATTTCATTTCCATGAGTAGTGATCGAACCCATAACCGTCGTAATTACAGTCGCACAGCTGTGGCCCTGCGCCACAACATTCTCTATTATTTTTATTTGGTTTTACTGTTTAAGAAAATGTTATCTACGAAAACGCCTTTTGTCTGATAATTTAAAACAAGCATGTATTTAAATTTTATGTTGTGGTGGCGCAGTGCAAACAGCGTCTTATTGTAAATGCAATGGGTGTGGATTCAATCCTCAGTCGGGGTAATAATTATATTTCAATTATCTCGCCTTCTCTGGTATAAGTACTAGATGCCGTTGAATTCCAGCACTCAATGCACAAATATTCAGCGGAATGTTGGCAACAGAGTGTTATAACACTAGCTTCCCTAAGCATAACCTGCTATGTGAGGAAAAACAAGTAAGCGGCTTATATATTTCTTAGTATAAAGTTTTTCCGAAGTAAATAAAAAAAGTATATTTTTAATGGCAATTTTTTCCAATTTAACCAATACTAGGTAGGTATAATACATATATATACCTAACTAAACCTAAGAGTTTGGACGCCACATATTTCTTTTTATTATGAAAATCAAAAATTTTAATTGTGCATAAAAACTAATAAAAACAAACCCGGTGACCACAGTTTTGTCAAAAGTATCTAATACTGAACAGCTACGACATTGAAATAGATTTATAATCGATTTTTTTTGTAAAATAATATATACAATCGGAACCCACTTCAATTCTATAGGGTTTCTTTATTGAAGACTATTTAAACTTTATAACGCCACATAGAAGGAAGAGAGGGAGCCAGGTGGGCACGTCCCACACGAGGTGCCAACCTCAGAAATTTTACTTACAAAAAAAAATATACACGAACATACTGTTCAAAGGCAAAGTCCAGGCCCTCCTGTCCAGAAAATATCTCTAGGTACGCTAATTGAAACAAACCTAAATATACATAGTAACTTATAACATACATACATAAACTGAGAGACATATTACACTACTTTGAATCGCACTATATTTTACTGCAACACTGTTGCAGTAAAATATAAATTATTAAATTTAAAATAGTAAAAAAAAACAAGTAAAAAAACAAAATTTTAAACATTGCTATAGAATTCACGAAAAAATCAAATTCCATTCATTCAAAATAAAACAACAGGGAAATGATAGCGTTTCGGTAAACTAAAGATCAAATTTAATTAAGCCAAGCACGCACTTGACTTTTACAATCTGAGGCTTGCCAACAACCTGCCAATTAAAAAGTAACTGCGATTTGTGCTACCCACAAACTCGGAAGTTGCCGCTACCTAAGTAACTATTAATGTTTGAGAGCTAAAGCGCAGTTTTTCAATTCAAACTAATAAATAGAACCTTCTGAATTGAATCTATTCTTTCATTTTTAAAGAACTAATTAATTTCTTCGGTTAAAATTTCTCATTGGTAACAGTTGTGAAATGGAACGATTCATAGGATATTGAAAGAATTCAAATTATAGAATAAAATGGTGACTCTTTATATGCATAAACTTAAATTAAATTTCATTAAATCTTACGCAAAAGTACAAAAAAAAAATAGGAGATGTAATATACTTTACAAAAAATTAGGAAAATAATAAATGCTATAAATATTTTCAATTAATAATATAAAATCTAGTAAATTTGTTTGAAATGGCCAATAGGTTTTATAATTTTATAATTCATTTTATGCAACCCGCAAACTTAATATTCTCACATTTCTAAATTCCTAACTGGCGCAGATATCGAAGGAATGTAATCCATTTAGGCCAGAATTTTGTGGACCACTAAGTTAAAATGGGTCTCACAAGGAATTCGGTCACTATAAGATTAAAAAAGTAAATATACCTTTTAGCCCAGACTCCAAGTTATGCCATCAGCATATTTACTATGTAGTAAATGTAGTAAATAAAATAAGTAGGAATAAATAAATTCATAGCCTAAATGTTTTAGAATATTTCTTGGAACAAATAAAAATAAATACCAATCCACTAGAACAATTTTAAAAATATTAAGAAAAGTCATACATATATAAAAGAAAAGATTTTGCTATGAGTCAAGATCTAAAAAGAGGAATGACTTTACAAAGTCGCTGACGGCACTAGGCTTAGAGAAGGCACGTCAAAGAACGATATAAGGACCACTTGCTCTGGCCCGGGCCTGCTTTATCGACATCTGTAGCCACGTACAAACGCCTACCACTCTTCATGAACCACTCTAATTAAACTGGGTGTCCCCATTGTATAGCCTCTTTGGATACATCATTTACACTGATCACAGCATAGGGGTTAAATCCGACCTTATTTAAACCGACCATATTTTAATAATGTGGGAAACAACACCTTGAAAAGAAAAAGATATACCTATAAAAATGTTTGTTTTCATAAAAGTAAGTTTAACTAATAAAATATCTTTATATAATAATAAAGCCTTTATTAACAATCTTACATGTTACATTTCATCTTATAACTACTAATATACATGGTTGTTCAATGAAAATAACGTAATTATTTTTCTTTTTTATTAGACACCGGTTTCGTGATTGTCTTGCTCTTTAGCATAGGCCTCCCCAAGTGTTTTCCACAACAATCTATCCTTTGCTATCCTCGTCCAATATGGTCCTGCCACTTCCTTGATATCATCTTCCCATCTTTGATATTGCCTGCCTTTTCTTCTCTTTCTATATCTAGGGCACCATTCCGTTACTTCGTTCGTCCACTTTGCTGTCTTAGTTCTTGTTAGGTGTCCTGCCCATTTCCATTTCAGTTGTTTGATTTGGTATTTTATATCTATAATCTTGGTTCGTTTCCTGATTGTTTTTAACCTAGTTTTATCCTTTAATTTTATATTGAGCATGCTTCTTTCCATTCTGTGTTGACAAGTTTCCAGAGATTTTATGTTTTTCTTTGTACAACTCCATGTCTGACATCCATAGATCATGCTTGGTAGAATGCACGTATTAAATATTCTCTTCTTTCCTTCAATTGGTATATCCGAATTTTTCATTACATCTTTTAGAGCCCAGTACTTCTTCCATCCTAGGTTTATTCTATTTTGAACTTCCTTTGTTGTGATGTCTGCTGGAGATATTATTTGGCCTAGGTATATGTATTCGTTTACATATTCCAGTTGCGCAGCATTATCTGGTTTTATGGGGGTTTTAACACCATTTGTCATTAATTTTGTTTTACTGGAATTTATTGATAATCCTGCCTTTCCACTTTCGTGTATCAGTTGTTCAATCATAACCTGCAGAGTTTTTGAATCATCAGATATTAATATAAGATCATCTGCGAATCTTAGATGGTTCAGTAGAATTCCATTAACATTTATGCCATATTCTTTCCATTCCAACTGTCGAAATATATGTTCCAGGGTTGCCAGAAACAGTTTGGGTGATAGGGGATCTCCCTGTCTAACTCCTTTTTTAATGGGGAAATATTTTCCTACCCTTTCTGTGCGTATTTTAGCTGTCATGTTTTTGTATATGTTCTTTATTATGTTGATGTATTTACTGTGGACCTGTTGTGTGGTGAGGGCTTCCCAAATCTTCTCATGTTTCAGGGAATCAAATGCTTTATTGTAATCTATAAATGCTAAGTAGTAGTTTATTCCATATTCCTTGCATTTCTGAATCAGTTGCTTAATAGTATGGATGTGGTCGATGGTGGAGAAGCCATTTCGAAACCCTGCCTGTTCTTTCGGCTGATTCTCGTCTATGATCTTTGTTATCCGGTCAAGTATTATCTTGGAGAAAATTTTATATATATTTGACATTAGTGAAATGGGTCTGTAGTTTGATATATCGTCTGTTCTTCCTTTTTTGTGAAGTAAAGTTATTATAGACGTGGTCCATTGAAGAGGTATATGTTCAGTGACCAAAATCTCATTAAAAAGGTCCGTTAGTGTATCCAAGATAGTCTCTGATATTCCTATTAAAAGTTCATTAGAGATATTATCTTCGCCGGGTGCTTTTCCTCTTTTCTGCGATTTGATAGCTTTAATAACTTCATCTTTCAATATATTAGGAACTGATTCTTCTTGGGTACTCCTAACTGGTTCACTACTCATAATTGATGTACTTTGTTCGTCATGATAAAGATCGCGATAGAACTCGGTTGCAGTATTTATTATTTCGTTTCTTTTATGTTTATGTTTTTTAGTTTTGTGATGTGTTACGTAAGGAATCCATTTTGAATGTTCTTGAAGTTCGTTCCACGCACTCTTGATTCCACCTAATTTTGTTATGTGGAATTGTATTAATTTAGTTTTTTGTGTATTTCTGTGTTTCTTTATTTCAATGTATATGTCTTTACTTATTTTAGTTATGTTTTGGCTATTATTCTTCCTGTTTTTAAATAAAAGAGCTCTTTGGTTTATTAATGTTCTTGCTTCAGGTCCTATTCTGTCTCTAAGTGGTTTGTCTTTTTCTATAATATTATTAGTTCTTTTTATTTCTCTTTCTAAAGTATCATATTTCTCTTGGATTGTTTTTAGTTCACTTATTGGTGTTAACTTCGTTTGTAGGGATTCTAGAACATGACTTGGTAATGGTAGAGTAATTGGTTGTTTAGTATTTTTTATATGTTTCCTAGATTTTTTTGGTTCATTAAAGTGCAATTGACCTCGAAGTAATCTGTGATCTGTAAAATAGTTAAATTTGTTAAGGACTTCCACGTTCAGGAAAAGTTTCGGTTTATTTGTAGTTATGAAATCTATCTCGTTTCTTATTTGGCCGTTGGGAGATTCCCACGTCCATCTTCTTTTATGTTTTCTTTTATAAAAAGTATTCATAATATATAAATTATTTTCTAACGCGTAGTTTATCAATCTTTGTCCATTATCGTTACGTTTTCCAGTTGTATACCTTCCGATTATTTTATCTTCGTTCTTTCCTCGTTGGCCAATTTGGCTATTAAAATCTCCCATCACAATAATGGTGCTATACATGGTCTCCATTGTCTCAGTTAGGTTTTCGTAAAAGTTATTTTTAATTTCCTTTTTCGCTACTTCAGTAGGAGCATATACTTGGACTATCGACGTCGGCTGTTTGTGACCAGGAAGTATAATGTTTAAGACAGCTATCCTGTCTGAAACTCCTTTAAAATTGATTATGTTCTTTTTTAGATATTTTTTGACTAAGAAGCCCACACCGTATATTCCTGGTGTTTCATTTTTGTAATATAATATGTATTCTTTATGCTCTTCGATGTTTTCTGCCGATCTCCGTACATCACTTATGCCAAGAATATCCCAATTAATGTTACTTAACGCTTGTTCGAGTTCTAATAAGCATTCATTTGACTTTAATGATCTTGTATTCAATGTTGCGATGTGCAGTCTCCTTTTCTTGGTGTTCGTTTTTGTTTTGGTTTCTTTTTCTGTTTCTAGTGTGGTATTTTGGGGGGTTTGGTCGGTAACCCCGCGGTGACCAACCGTATTGGGGTTTTTATTGTTTTTTCCTTTGTTATTGCCTGTGTGGTTTGTTTTGATTACGTTACCGGTGTCTGACATTTCCTATGCTTTGCGTTGAGATGGTTTATCGGTCAAAGATGAAGATCTGGCCCTCATATACTCAAATGCATTTGGCTTTTGTAGTTTAGGGGGTGCTATAATGTTTTTCGACCCGCTGGAGAATGATGGGCTTTTGTTGTTAGGCGATGTCGAGTCCTCTCTCTTCCTTTTTTCCGCATCTAGTGTTTCTTTTATAACTATTTTATTGTTTCGAATGAATGCGTTTTTGCCACTTTGTTTTATTTGTTTAAGTTCTTCCTGCAGGTTTTTCCGGGTTTCCAACGTTTCTTTTGAAAAATCCTCAGTAATATAAGTTTGTTTTGGCATTTTCTTTTTACTTATTAATATTGCTAGTTTCTTTTGGAATGATGTGAAAGATATAAGTATTGGCCTTACTTTGCGATCTCCTTGTTTTTTTCCTAATCTATAGTAGTTGTTAATTTGGTATTTATCTATGTCGATATCTAGGTTTCCCAGTGTTTCTTTAATTAGTTTAAATAATTCTTGATGATTTTTTTCCGTTTCTTTGATACCATGTATTAGCAAATTATTTTTCCTATTTTTTTCTTCTAAATAATTTACTTTTTCCTTCAATCTTTGTACCTCATTTTTCAACACTTTGTTTTCTTTCAAAAATGGTTCCAGTTTCTCATCTATATTATGCATAATAGTTTCTGTTATGCTCCTTGTAATTATTGCGGTTTGTTCATCCAGTTCAGTTTTCATCATTTGAAACAACTGTGCCATATCCTGTGACATACCTGTAGAACTCATGTTGCAAAAACAAAACGTTTTACTCTCCGTGTATTGGAACGTATTTTCGTTGGGTTGGCAATACTGAATGACGTCTGTTACTAACAGGTGTCACTGTCTAATGTCACTGACAGATGTCACTGTTAGATTTCGCTGTTTGTCAGTTGACTATGAAATAATTCTAACCTCAACTCTTATGGTATTTTGTTTGCGATTTTTCGGTTTGTATCAGGATTTTCGCGTACCTTTTTATTGTGTCCGGGTAGATCTTTGTTTTTGAGGAAAGATATTGTAATGTCCGGCTGGTATTGGTTAGTTTTTCACTGTGTTTACAATTAAAAACTGGGAGCACTTTCGTACACTGTTGTCGCTTTGACATCCGGAAACGGAAAAAAAAAAAATATCTTTAGTATTAATATAAATATCTTTAGTATTAAAATAATGCATATACCTTTTATTAGCTTCAGCATGTATCCCGCATAATACAGAGTAAGCAGAGGGAACCTGGGAACCTAGTGTTAGGATATTCTCAAATTCTCGAGCATTGCGTGATGAGTAGCTTAGCCTCACCAGAGCGAGGAAATGAAAATATTACATATTTTATTCCTCCGAATGACATATTTCATATTTTCCGACAAAACTATGCAATATGCAAATAAAGAACGAAACTAAAATGAAACAAAAAAAAAACCCGGTGACTTGTGAGTAATAGACGTAATTGGACTGTGTATATGTTTTATATTTCCTACGCAAAACTGCATTGCATTGCATTATAAAATGGAAACTGTCTTAGCTTTAAACTAGTAGTTGTTAAAGTATTTTTGCTTATTAGAAATAAAATCGATTCTTAATTCGTTTAACGACAACTACATCGTTCAATTTAGTTTTCCTAAACAAAAAACAAACCAGGGTAAAAACCAAAAAAGAACTTACCTACTTCCAGACACAAATTATTACCACACCAAAATCGTTTATCGTTGTAATAAATTTAAATATGACTTAAATTATAATTGTAGAAAGAAATAGGTATATTAGGGATTTAAATCTTATTTCATAAATTTCAATGTCGTTTACGAAATATCTTTAAAAATCTTAAAAATAATCTCAATTTAAAACTGCGCATATTTGGAGGATGCACTTGTTTTAATGAGCTGTTAAGTAGAATCCATCATACAAGTTTTACGGTAATACTTTGAACCGCTAAACTTTCTAACAACAGAATGGACGGAAATTTTAACGTTGAAATGAGGATAATATTTACGTGTTTGTTGATTTATTATTGCACCTGAGTCATATGCAAATAAAAGTTGATTCTATAAATTTTGTTATACAAAATAAAACTTTTTATTTGTGTAAGCTTGCAGAAAAATAACATGGGAAAGACTTTAATCATGAAAAAAAAATAAGATTACCTGTTTGAATTATTCGATTCTACAAAATTAATCGAGGCCAGTTATGACGCAGTGGCACAACCACGTGAAGCTGTAAATGTCTTAACACTACGCTTTCTCTGCTTACCCTGCCACATATTAGATTCGGCGTGAAGTTAAGAAAAAAGTACGTATATTTAGATTGCATTGTTATTCAGATACATTTTTCAGAGAGAGAGATAGAGATTTCCAAATAACAAGGTATATGATGTTTTTTTAGGTATGTAGGGTATATAAAAATTATAAATTAATATACTATACTCGTACACACTGCATTTTAGTATAAATTAAATATTGGATATTAACCAAATAAATTATTACTCGAAATAACAGATCACGCTGAGAACAATGCTTATAAATCAATTTTAGTCTGTAAAGCAAAATGAAAGATAAATTATTTATATTGTTCATCAGTTTATTTATGTAACTTTACATTAAAGACAGGTTTGTGTTACACTGTTATTTGTGAATGCTTAAATGTGGCCATAAACGTTTCGTCTTCACTAAACCAGATACCTAATGTCGCGGCATCTATAGGTACTCTGCGGTCGACCGCGACGTATTGGCAGATGTGCAAACACCGCACGTTAGCGCGGCTAGTGCATCATTTTACAGCTCATTCATCTTTAGTACCAATAATGAATCTAATGCAACACTTTTTTTTACAAAGTTAAAATGTCCTTATCTAAGTGTCTATAATACGTACCTGCAATTTAATTTCTAAATCAGTAACATTTTAGGTAGAAAATAATAAGATAGTCAATCAATTTTATTACTAAATGGAGGCCTTGGATTGTGGGTTCGATCCCGCTCGACTAAATGATGTATATTTAATATATTCATTTCTTTGATCTAGTGTCGAGGCAAAAGCGCGGCTTTATTTCCGCCATTCAACAAGCAATGCCTCCAGAATTCAGCAGAAAGTGGAGAGCGGAGTGTCTTATTGCTGGGCTCCCTCTGCCTACCCTCCTACATGCAGGATACAGTAAATATGGAAAAAAATTGAGTTAAAGTTATTTCACCTAAAAATCATTAAAATGTCTCATCAGCATCTGGACCATCAATTGACGTGTACCGTCACAACGTTGCACACGCTTACACTCATCCAGAGTAAGGTACCAACCTACTACCTACTCACATCACATGATAAACTATTTCGGTCGGATTGCACGAGCCTATTAGCGGAGAGCATTTTCATATAATTTCGTAGCTTTATCCATACACTATGCAATATAATACAAATCGGAATCGAAAAACCATTTAACGCGCCGTAAAACTTCAATGTAACGATATGTTTTATATTTCACATCGGCGAACAGATCCATATCATAATCACAACGCTACGTTTATATTATATATGTATATAAATATATAATCAAATATTATAGTTTTTCCGATATTGAAATCATCCAAGTATTTCATATTTTTATTTCAAAATTAAATGTTATTTTTTTTCATAATATAAATAAACAATTTTATTTTGATTTAAATACTGTGACAAGATGCTCGCTTAGTGCGTTAGTTTTTGAAAACGGTAAATGACCGTTAAGTAAATAAGTATATACTTATGAAGTACTTAACGAAAATGTTTTCAAATGCCGGACTAAGCACGTTAAGTTAAAACACGTGTATCTAGTATCTGTTCTTTATTCAGCTTCACACATATTTTGTGATGTAAGTTGCTATAACTCACTATTTGTAAATACTGCGTTCTAGATGTTGGAACCATACTCTAACTTAATAGACAAGGAAGCGATATTATAAATTACAAAGAAGAAATAAGCAAGAAATCTATACTAATATTATAAAGAGGTAAGATTTGTATTTTTGTATGTATGTAATGTTTGTATTGTTTTCACACGACAACTACCGGACCAATTTCGCAAATTCTTTCGCTATTAGAAAGCTACATCTTCACCGTCCCACATAGGCTATATTACATTTTCAAAAAAAAATAGGGATCCCTAAGAAAAATGCAATAATGTAACCCAAGGTGTGAAGAAATTGATCTAAAAATTTTTATTGTCGCGTGCGCTGCGAAAACTATTGATGGTAGAACAAAATAATGTTCTACAGTATTATAGAACGCATCAATATCTATAAAAAAGTCCGGGATACCATATCTCCAACTACCATAGTTATGACAATATAACTACATTTTTATATTTTATATAAGTTGATGAAAGTGCCGGCAATAAACAAACCATTTTATTCATACCTCTGCATTAATCCTTATTCTATTAAATGATATTTTATTAAAGATAATTTCAATATGTGTAAAGTACTTTTTACATTAACAAAATCGGACAATCCATTCAAAATATATAACGAATTTAAAAATATCACTCTAAAGAAAATAATGAAATTATTATTTCATAAAAAATACGGAGTGTAGCGTCGCGCACCATAGCGAGTAAGTAACTCTGCAGAGTGGGGGGGAAGTTGCATCGATATCACTAACATTATGAAGACAACCGATTAGGTGTTTTGTTTCTTTATTTGAATTGAATAGGCCCTGAAACTACGGGGCCGATTTGGAGAATTAACGTATAAAAAAATACCAAAAAAACCTTATATCGCGTACGCTGTGGAAGTTATTGACAATAGGGCAAAGTAATTTACTAAAATTTTATAGAAGACATCAATATCTACAAAAAAGTTTACGATACCGTGTGTAACTGTTACAGTTATGCCACTAATTTTCAAAGGAAAGCCGCCATCGAAATGCAGAGGGACATCTCAAAATATATGTATTATTGTGAAAGCATAAAAAGAGTGTGTAGTTTCTCTATAGATTATAAATCATAAGAAATCTGCCGCCTGTATTAGGGATAGAATAAAACATTATCTTATCTCTATATATTATAAAATAAGAACGCCTATCGCCTCTGTCTGGCCTTTCTAACTCTTCTTCTTCAAAACCACCCAACGGATTTTGATGCGGATCACCGTTAGGTAGAGTATTAACTACGTGACAGAAATTGGAAAAACATATTACCATAGTTATTACTATATATTAATATGTTTTTCGAGATATGTTTTTCGTATTATGGTAATGTTTTTCGAGATAGTGTAAAGAAATGGAGAATGTATACCATGGAGTATAAAGAATTTTTTAGCAGAATAAAAACATAATTATATTTTTTATTAAGAACTCTCCCAACTCTCCCAACTCTCCCAACTCTCCCAACTCTCCCAACTCTCCCAACTCTCCCAACTCTCCCAACTCTCCCAACTCTCCCAACTCTCCGAACTCTCCCAACTCTCCGAACTCTCCGAACTCTCCGAACTCTCCGATCTCTCCGATCTCTCCGAACTCTCCGATCTCTCCGATCTCTCCGAACTCTCCGAACTCTCCGATCTCTCCGATCTCTCCGATCTCTCCGATCTCTCCGATCTCTCCGATCTCTCCGATCTCTCCGATCTCTCCGATCTCTCCGATCTCTCCGATCTCTCCGATCTCTCCGATCTCTCCGATCTCTCCGATCTCTCCGATCTCTCCGATCTCTCCGATCTCTCCGATCTCTCCGATCTCTCCGATCTCTCCGATCTCTCCGATCTCTCCGATCTCTCCGATCTCTCCGATCTCTCCGAACTACTCCGATCTCTCCGAACTCTCCGATCTCTCCGATCTCTCCGATCTCTCCGATCTCTCCGAACTACTCCGATCTCTCCGAACTCTCCGAACTCTCCGAACTACTCCGAACTACTCCGAACTCTCCGAACTACTCCGAAATTATTATATTTATTATATTTATTTTTTTATATTTATTATATTTTTTTTTTAAAGCCATAAATTTTCTTTTTTTAATATTATATATAAAATAATATAACGTGTTATAAATAAATAACGTGTTATAAATAAATAACGTGTTATAAATAAATAACGTGTTATAAATAAATAACGTGTTATAAATAAATAACGTGTTATAAATAAATAACGTGTTATAAATAAATAACGTGTTATAAATAAATAACGTGTTATAAATAAATAACGTGTTATAAATAAATAACGTGTTATAAATAAATAACGTGTTATAAATAAATAACGTGTTATAAATAAATAACGTGTTATAAATAAATAACGTGTTATAAATAAATAACGTGTTATAAATAAATAACGTGTTATAAATAAATAACGTGTTATAAATAAATAACGTGTTATAAATAAATAACGTGTTATAAATAAATAAATAAAACGTTTTTTTAATTTTTTTTTTAATTAAAAAAAATTAGTATTTTTTTTTAATTTAATTATATACTAATTTAATTTAATTATATCAGTTTAATTATATTAGTTTAATTATATTAGTATATAATCGTGAGTGATATTCGTAATAAAGACGAAATGTAAATAATATTTTGAATATTTTGTATTTATTGACATGTTGTTGCCACTATAAATAAATATTGTGTTAGTAATATTAAATAAAACTACTTTTATTAATCAGTTACATGGATTTTAGTAGTTTTGTTCTACTCACCCATGTGAACACATGACATATGTACAAAAAGCAATTTTAACATAAATACTTTTAGCAAGGTAGTTTCAAATAGTAGCTGAAGGCATAAATAACTGAATGATTTCTAAAGTAAGCAATTACAAATAGGTATTAACCACATTCATAACTACGATAATAATTGATTAACTAAATAATCAATTACCCGAATAGTCGAGGTTATGTGGCAGAGTACGAGTAGTACTCTGAACCACACCAGAGCCAAGACTTCACGTAGATAATTATAAATAGGTCTTAATCACATTTATAATTAAAATAACAATTAATTAATCAAATAATTAATTGTCCAAATAGTCGAGGTTAGCCAGTGGTGGAGCACGAGTAGTGCTCCGACCCACACCAGAGCCAAGACTGAATGTACAACGCCCGTGCAGCCTTTTATATCATCGTTCACAAATAAGTTGCAGGGTAGAATAATAAGAATTGATGACGCAATCGCGTCATAGTGGCGTGACTCCTGTACTCAAAGCATAAATTGCGCAGAAAGTGAAAATCTTAAGTTTTCAATTATTGTTTGTGTGATGACAGAAAAAACTCGACAAAGATTTCAATATTTAATATTCTCCAATATAAGTTGAAACTTTCTCAAGCAGCCACGTAGTTCTTGCAATTTGTGTATGATAGATTTGTTATTGTATTAGTACTAATATGTAATCTATATTTTAACCCGGAATTTATGTAGGAAAAATTACGTTTGCAGTGTGCAATTACAGTTTACCTAGACAAATATGAAATAAATAAACATTTTTCTTTTAAATATGACTATTCTTGCAAGCTCAATCAAATTAATTCCAAAAGACTTAAAATTACAATTATTTAGTGCACAACAGCGTGGATAACCAAACTAAAAAATTATTCATTTTGATGGTTCTGTACCTCAAAAGAAAAAAACAGAATCCTTATAGGATCACTTTGTTGTCCGTCTGTCCATTTTTAATTGTCATTATAAATGCATAACGCAGACCATACACAGCTGTATCGACTCATGTTTCATTTATCCCTTACACACAGCATTAGCCCTCCGTTCCCACCAAAAAACTCTCTCTGTATCTGGTCTAGGGCAGGTACACAGTCCTAGGGCCAAAGGGCGCACACATATTGATGGTTGCCGCTCGAGACCACGGCCAGATGGCCTTGATGCCGTTCCCCAGCGCCAGAAGAAAGGAGCTGGACTAGAGAATGCTTCAATGCTAGCTCTTTAGTAAAGTAGGTTTAGAAACAATTGCACATATTTTGGAGCTCTTTAAATAATCATCAATCATCAATCTTTCGATCATCAATCTTTCGTTTAAATATTTTTACATAAAAGAATAATAGGTAGACTACCTATTACGTTGTTTATGATTTTTACCATTTAAGTATTCTGTTGTTTGTGTCGTTTGTTTAAGGAATGCAATTCAGTATATTAGATAAATAATTCAGTAGTTTAAGCGGGCGAAGCCACGAGTGGGTCGCTAGTATTATATATAATAATTACCTATTATATTTCGTCATATAATGAGATATAATTTAGTCCTAACGATCATGCAAGTATGTACTTCTGTTCATTACCAGTAGTCACCGTAATTTTTCTTACGCTCAAAATTTATTCGATCACCATCTTAGCGTAACTCAAAACTTAACGTAATATATTATATTTTAATGGAATTAGACATTAAAATCATAACATATGAGGGCTTAATTGAACATATTATGGTAATAAATACGCCTTCATGAATAACACACGCGCTTGGATATTTTCGCTGTTTGTATTTTATCAGGCGGCAAATTTGCATTATAGACACCAAGAATAGTAGTTTCTACTATGAAAATGGTTGAAAACATTTATATAGAAGTATTTTACACTTTACGTTTTATTTGTCTAAAATTAGGCCAAGATAGATTTCTGATAATTATAGACATTAGCATATCTAAAGATACTTTCTGGGGAGGGCCCGGACTTTACCTTTGAACCCTTTTACCTTTGTGTAAACGTTGTTTTATTTTTTCGGGTCATTTTTTTTATTACTAAATAAATTTTATTAGTAAAAAGTAATAAAAAAGTAATTTAAAAAAAATATTTGAAAAAAATGCTTTTCTGTCCCGCGATATGCAAGCAAGCAAGCAGAAGTATAGTGCGTAATAGAAAATTATTCTGGAGTAATATGAATATAACCTGTCAATATATCGCTATAACACGAGAGATTTAAATTTTATTAATACGTATATAATACATTAGAAGACTTACGTTTTATAAAAATCCTTTATAGTTGCTTTAGATGCTTGAATCATCTCTGTATATAATTTTTACTGTCTGTAAAAATATTTTGTCTGTACATTTAGTAATTTTGACTGAAATGGATAGAGGGACACTTAAAAAGAATGATAGAAAGCAAAAAGATTTTTTTTTGAATTTCTTGTCTGTCTGTCTGTCTGTCGACATATTTTTGTCCGCATTTTTCTCTGAAAGTACTGAACCGAATTACTTGAAAATTTCACCAATTGCTTTGTTTTAATTCAACTTAACTACTAAAGTTTAGTTCATCAAAATCGGTTCATTAAAAAAGTTATCGTCATTTGAAAGAAGTCGTAATTAATTCAACACAGAGATAAAGAACGATCTTGAAAGAAATATCAAGTAAATACAAAGATTTTTTGGTTGGTTCGTTCATATAATATATGTAACTAATTTAAAAACTGTACAGGAGTTAATATGCAATTATTACAGTTATTTTACAAAGAATATTATGAATCCTTCAAATCAATAATTTAACATTTAAGGCTGTTTCTGAATGAGTAAATTAAATTATTTACTGACATCAGCACATTTAACAGAGTATATTATATAGGTACAAAAATATATACGTGTAATAAATAATTAGTTTTATGTATATTTCATAAATATCAAATATCAACAATGTTCGTTTTCTTTATTTAAAACAATCAAAAATTCTTTGACGATAATATTGTAAAAAAATCATATTAGAAGTCATTATAGTTGTCAAACAATTCTGCTTATTAAATCAATAATCATGTATTTTAAGCGGGCGAAGCCGTGGGCGAGCCGCTAGTCTATAAATAAATCGCCTAAGGCGTTATAAGCTTTCGAAACAAACATACTTTATGTAAATAACATAGCCCATTGCCCCATTATTTCAACATATCTATCGCTATCACTGTCCACATTTATAGTTTCTTTTGTGAAACCTATAAATAAATTGCTTTATTTTCTACAGGGTGGAAGTGTCAGCGCTCCTTTTACGGGAACAGCACATTGGGTAAAATATTTTAAACCCAATACCTAAAGGATGATTTCTTTTTTTAGGATTAGGGTTTTTTTTTATTTCACGATGTTTATCCATACCTGTATTTGGTGCGGCGCTGTGGTAAACTTCTGGTGGCGGCTATCTAAGCCACCAATCTAAAAAAATGCATTATTATATACCAGCTACTACATTCCATCATACACGTCTGGCCACTGGTAGAGGCCAGCCATGGCGCAGAGCACAAGCCGACGACCTTACACACGTCTTACCTGCACGAGTTGATAATTTTGGATCTCATTCTATGTGTGAAAGTGAATTTGTCATTATTCATGGCTTAATATCTAATCTTCAACAATATGAAGAATATACACATAATACATAAAACCTAAATAATTTATTTTATTTTACATAACACCATTTTTTTATTCCATTTTAAATTTAATTAAAAAATTGTAACTTGGACAATATTGGAAAAACAATACGTGGTACGTAAAACTACTTCGGTAAGACTTTGTTAGGGAAACATACTGTTTTTCTTATTCACATTCTAGAGTCCGTACTACAACTATAACGAGATTCTGTAATATTGTATCCACATTGAAATGTTCAACAAGCATCTGCGCTCGGAGTGTTTCGGTCATATTATGTAGAAGTAAGCGGAGTAAGTGAGCCGTACTTTGCTACAAATCCAACCAAAGTCCGAAGTCCACTTGTATTCGCCGGTGTCCGTTTTGTGCTTGTTATTCCAGCGTCCCGAGACCGTCCAGACTTAAGAGGCTCACACACTGGAAATGAATTCTCGTCTAACGAATACATTTATACCATGTAGAATTTGTACCAACTACCAGTGTTAGATAAATATTAAACTTGATATTTTTGCTTTGTGTTATAGAGTCTTTTTTTAAATTTTCTTCCTTCTATAAAGTAATTATTTTACCAAAACCTCTTAAAACAAATATTAATTAACTGTAAATAGAATAAGAAAATCAATGCTCAACGATAACAAAGGAAAATCAACACTAACAAAAAAACTCATACAAAGACGCCCAATTTTTGAAATAAAAAAAAAATCTCAATAATCTTTACAATATATCTGTAGTTAGATTGATCGGCTTTCTTCAGCATCGGGTGGATAAGGTTACGGTTCTTCCAAGAGTCTGTGACTACACCGACTGAGAAAGAGTGTCAACACAAACGCTTTAGCATCGGTGTCAGCTCAGAAGCACATGAACGGGCACTAAAGGAGAGATGCCATCTGGGCTACTGCACTTTTGATTGTCCAAAGAGGGCAGAACTCGTCCAACCGCTTCTTGATTGAACTTAATCTCGTTACCAAGTACAGCTTTTGAGCGCGCTCAAAACTGATAAGTTCCCGACGGGTAACTCTCAAGGTTCTCTCCGATATTATATGCATTCTTGCCAAATTTCATAATTAGGTATGGTTAGTTATTCTATAAAGGTTTCTTTTTTCCTTTTGAGATATGGTATCCTAAAAACAAGAAAATAAATAGGAGTCACCTTTGTCTACGGTTTGTTCACATTTTATAAAGAAAATGTTTTGTTAACAGTTATTTTTTTGTTAAAATGGTTTTAAATGTTTCTTGTTATTATACAGTTTTAATACCTAGACAAACTTTTAATAAGGTCGCTAAAAAAATAATTTCCATTTTATATAAGTGTAATAAATAAAAACAACTAGTAATTATTTTTATTATTAAGTTGGTGTTATAAAATATTAAATAAATAAATAAGACAAGAATTTTATAAAAGAAAAATAATAAGTAATGCATGCGTGTAGGTAGCTATTAGCAGTAGATATAAGAGTCCGCTTGTCGTAGAGTTATATACATAGTATAGTATTAATATACGTTGCTATGTATATTATTTCATTTCTTTTTTTTCAGCTTCTAGCGGTTTCCTATATGCTGATGGGTAGGCAGTGAGAGGCTAGTGTTGTAAACACTCTGCTCCCCACTTTCCGGCGAATTCTGGTGGAATTGCGTGTTAAGAAGCGGAACTCAACATATTTTCCTCCACACGAGAGCGAAGAAAGTCAAAATATTAAATATTTCACTCTCACTCTAGTGCGGACTGAACCCACAATCTGCCGCGTTTTCAGTCGCACGTTCGTGCCTCTGCGCCTCGACTGGCCCCAACTATAATACTATTGTTGTCTCCAGTGTGCGTTAAGCTTTGAGCGGGCAACGTTGAGTTCCGCCACTCAACACGCAATACTTCCATACTTCCTAGAAGAAACTTAGTGTTATCTGGTATATGGAAACGTAGTGTTAAGATACTCCGTTCCCATTAAGAAACTTCCGTTTACCACTTTAGCGAGAGATGAAAATATTAATAGATAGTAATTCATTCCCTCGAGTGGGGATCGAACCCACAACCGTTGCGTTACAGTCACACCCATGTACCCTTACGCCGTGACGGCCTCTGAATGATATATTACATAAATAATAAAATAACAATCAGCTAAATAGTAGGTAATGGATATCTCGTTTTTATCTCTCTATTGTTAGAAAGTAATATTTTTCCAGAGTAGCTTTTCAAATAGTACGAACTACAAAGCACTACCTACTCTTTACAATAAACATCCGACAAACACGTACATTGGTATGAAAGGACCCCCCGCTAAGCTTTATTTGTTTTACCTTTATTTACATACTGTTGTTTATTGCTTTGTGCAGTGTCATCCTAATTGACAGCTGCTGTAAATTGGTATCATATGTGAATATGGAGGAAATCATCGCTTATTTGAAAACGTTGAAATTAAATTAACAACCGGTGAACTGCGAAATACATTTAAAAAAAGTTGACAAGCTTAAGTTTGCGTAATAATATATATATGGGAGAAGACGAATGGTGGGCATCAAAAATACACGAGTAGAACCTCCGACCATGTCCTTTGGTTCTCATATGTGAACACATGGCACATGTGCAGACACTATTAGCAAGGTAATTGTAACATAAATACTTTTAGCAAGGTCGTTTCAAATAATAAGTGAAAGCATAAACAACTGAACGATTTCAAAAGCCAATTACGGAAGGTTATAATTATAAGCATAATAAATAATAAAAAGGTAGTCAGTGAAGGATAGTCGTAACGGACCATTATTAGTTGTGGATAGTAGGTATTAGTAATGTTATTATACTCTTTAAACGATGTGAAGGGACTTGTGACCACAGGTGTAGGTTTCAGGGATCCCTTTACTGTAAGAAACACTCGCCTTCACTGCTCCAGCCCAGTGTAATTATAAATAGGTGTTAACCACATTTATAATTATAACAAAAATTGATTAAATTAATAATCAATTATCCGAATAGTCGAGGATATGTGGCAGAGTACGAGTGGTGCTCTATACCACACCAGAGCCAAGATTTCACGTAGATATTTATAAATAAGTCTTAACCTCATTTATATTTAAAATAATGATTAATTAATGAAATCATTGATTGTCCAAATAGTCGAGGTTAGCCATTGATGGAGCTCGAGGAGTGCTCCGAACCACACCAAGAGTGTCCGTATAGTGCCCGTGCGGTCTTTTATACGATCGCCAATAAAATAAGTTGTAGATTAGAATGAATAACGTCATATAGTGGCGTGATGTCGTCATATAAAGACGTATATCCAATTGCCACGATATATCGAGAAATAAACAACTATTAATTTAATATTTACAGTATTTTATTCACACTTATCTTGTTAATAAATTCAAAGTAATATTTAAAAAGATCATTAAATATTTCTTTATTAAAAACAGTTAATTAAACTTACAATAATTGCATTGCAACTTATTAAAATAGTAGAATTCTAAGTTACTTCATTACAATGTAATCATTCTTAATATAAGCAATTGACATAAGTAGATCGACAATATAATTATATACTCAAAATAAGGATCGCGGCGACAATAGAATATTTTGTATGAAAAAAAACTACAAATGCAAGTTATAATGGTTTTTTCCTGTAATATACCAAAAAATGTATATTTATCGATTTTTTATATGTGTAGAAAGTCGATCATAGGTCTCTATCTGGTGCTAGGTGCTCTACCAAAAGTACCAAAACAAAGATTCCATTTTCATTGAAAACGTACTAGTAACATATTCAAAACGAATCCTAATCAAAATTCATCATCAGAGTTGCATAAAACATTAATTAATTGTTCCATTAAAGAGCTGTCCATATAAAACGCTCGCGGCACGCTAATGGTGGCGTGTCGTTACGATCGCTTCAGTCGGCGTGACGTTACAATTTGTCCACCAGTAATTGACGTCGGCTGTCAGTATGCACCGCGTGTTTATATCGCTTCGTTGGAAATTGCTAACTACAAGTGCGTACGTGACAACGTGACACACTATGACGTCAAAGAACACTAACCGTTCAAAAGCAACAAACATAAGTCAATGTTTATATTGAAATATAATAACTTAAAAATCTACTGTTTATAACTTTAGTAAAACATCTATCAAACAAAGTTTCTCGGAATTCCATTCATTGATATATAAGTCTTTGTGAATATCCTTCAAGTTACGTACTTTACTTAAGATAGGATTGGGATCGTAAAATACGTGCAAAGAAAACTTTGGTTGCAAGAAAAGAGTAAACTTTGAAACTTAAAGAATATTCCTAAAACGATAAAATAATAAGTTCATAGGCATGTACCGGAGTGATTACATTATTTTGTTTTTTTATTGTAAATAAGTGTCCTATCGGCTACAAACATCCAGATTCCTGTAGTTATATAAGACCAAAATGTAATCCCGCAAATAGCAGGTTAGACAAAAGGAACCTGGGAACCTACAGCTAAACCTCCATTCCCATTGAGTTTAAGACACTGCCGTTTCCCATTTTCCGCCGAATTCTGGAGGCATTATGTGATGAGTGGCGGAACTCAACACCGCGCTAAGCCTCGTTAACAGAGCGAAGTAATAAAAATATTAAATATCTAATTTCTTAATGAGTGGAAATCGAATCCACATATCCAACGATGTCGCATTTACAGTCGCACACTTGTGCCCTTGCACCACGACTGGCCTCAATATAAAAATAAAACTACCTTCTTATTGTAAGCAATTTAATAATTCCCGAATGATTTCCTTAGAAAAATGTAGGAGGCGGTTAGTTGTATTTTTTGTCTCTAAAATTTTCACCAATAGAATTGACTGTCCTCAGCTACTCAATAAGTTTAATATACGAGTACCAGTGAGGTTTCCCCGTAATACAGTACCCTCCTTTATCCTCCACCCCCAAAAACAGTGTTTGGATCAAACTCTTCTGTTCCTAGACTTTGCAAGTTGGTTAATGAGTACAGTGACCTATTTGACATTAATGCCGACTCGACAAGCGAGATTCTATTAATATTGAACACCAAATTCCAATCACCCCAAAAATGTATTAATCCTCTCTAGTCTTTAATTTTCTTTTTACTTATTTTGTGCCTGTGCTTAAGAGTTTATTTTCGCTTTAATATAGGAAGACGTATCTACCTGTAAGTATTTTTTACACCTAGTTTTAGTTCCGTATATTATGTATCTTTTTTGTATGTATTGATGTAAACAAATGTTGGTGGAAATAAAACGCCTAAGTAAGTATTAGTAGATACTAAGCTGGCGGAGGTATATAATTATGCTTCCTACTCCAGTAAGCTGAGTAAGTATTTGCGAAAGCATTATAAAATAAAATATGCTCGAATTTGTCCCAGAAACTACATTTCACAACAAACCTAACCATAGAACAGCTTGGATGGATTTGCCAGTGTCCGCTCCGTGCTTGTTATTCTGAAGTATCTACTTAGAGAGAGCGACCAGGCTTAAGTGACCAACACGCTGGGGGCTCGTGGAACCGCCTTGCAAATATATGAATGTATGAAAATATACTGAAACTCTTACATAAAAATATACAACATATAAAATAAAATCAATTTTTTGGTAATTTCGTTTGACGTACTCGTTTGCATTCATGCTTTAGATAACTCACGTTGCCATATAAAAGTATAATCTCAACTTAGTTGGTAATTCACATTTAAATAGCAAAATACACATAATCTACGTAAACGACAAAGTTTCAAAGAACATGTAAGCCCATAATAACACATTTTGAATATAACTAACTACATATCTACATAAGAACTTAATTACATTGTGTCATACGATGTAGGACATCATTCATATTCTTTTCGCTCGCACGAGGCTCGTGACGAATTTTTCATTTGAACCAGGAAAGCGGGTCGCGGAAAGGACTCACTGACTGTGGAGGGGAAAAATAAAATGCATATCCTAAGCCTTAACGGTCGTCTAGGGACGTCATTAACTGATGACCACTGACTAAAGAATCTTATTCTAGTCTTTTTATTTATGTCGTTATTTTTTTGTTTGATTGCACTGGACCAAGATATAAATAATATTTTCACCTTTTTTAGAGATTCAAAAAATTATTTTGTTGTATACAACACAATTTCATAATTTTCAAAACATTAACATTAAGATTGCAAATTATTTTATTTTTTTTTATTTTTGATAATTTTATTTAAAAAAATAAAATCTTAAAAAACAAAAAAAAAATAAGTTGTGGGTTAAAACCTTCTTAGACTTATATAATAAAATTTTTCAACAATATAAATATCAATAACATTTACATAAAATAATAGCATATACTTAAGTATGTACAACATAGATATATCGAACATAATAAGCATGATGAAACAAAGGCAACTAATCAACAAAGGCACCTTTGACCGGCACTCTATCATCGACCTGGTCACCAGTGAAATTGAAAGCCTGTGTCAAACTGTCTGTATAGTTTGTGGTGTGGTAAATTAATATCTGTTAAAATCGTATATTCTAGATATTATGTTTTGATATATTAAAATATAATTTGTCAATAATACATTAGAATAGTGCGTAAGATGCAGCATCTGACTGTAAAGTCGGTGGTTGTAAGTTCGGTCCCCATCAGGTAAGACAAAGTGACGTTAACAATTTTATATTGATAGTCAAACAACACGCAATGTCTATAATTCTGGCGGAATGTGGTTGCGTAGAGATATTAGGTACCTATCAAACTGATCTTCGCAAATTATCACGGTGTCGGGTGTATTCCACCAACCTGATAAACAAAAATATTTTTATATAAAGGGATTCAAACTTACTATTATTTTGTGTATCTATACTTCTTTTGCTTTGGAGTCAATGTAAACGGCGAGTACATCACGCACCTCAGATTCGCCGACGATATCGTAATCGTAGCAGAGTCGCTGGAACAGCTAGCCGATATGTTGCAGAGCCTAGATGAGTCTTCGCGGCGTGTCGGAGGAAAATGGAGAGCGGAATGTCTGAACACAAGACTCCCTCTGCCTACCTTGCTACGGATTACTATGTGACGTACATAGGTACAAAGATATATAGAAGCATATATAATTACTCACTTCAAAATTCATTCTTAGTATAAGTATCCTTAACTTACATAAATTGATTTTAAAAAAGTATTGTTGGCGTCATGAATTAAATAAAATATAAATAAGGCCTCAAAGTCGTCTTACCCTTTACATACCATGCTATAAACAGCGTAAAGCTAACAAGTACCTAACAAACACTCACTTGGTTTTAATTCTACATAAAAAATAAAAAGAAACAAGCGCTGATAACCAGAATTTTGTCAAAAAGATTTAACTAATACTACAACTACGTCATTGAAATAGTTTTAAAATCAATACACGATTTCTTTGCAAAATAATATAAACAACCGAGACCCATTTAAATTTTATAGGGTTTCTTGGTTAAAGACCATTTAATCCCTACAACGCCACATAGGAACTAGCCTACGTAATACTTATAACATACATACATAAACTGCAAGACGCTCCTGTGCGCGGTCGGGTAAGAAGAACATTGTTGCAGTAAAATATATTATATTCACCTTTCAACTTATCACAGTTAAAAGAACAAGTAAAGACAAAAATAGACATTGCTGTAGAATTCACGAAAAATTCAAATTCCATTCATACAAAATATTAATGACAGGGAAATGATAGTGTTTCGGTAAACTAAAGATCAAATTTAATTAAGCCAAGCACGCACTTGACTTTACAATCTGAGGCTTGCCAACAACCTGCCAATTAAAAAGTAACTGCGATTTGTGCTACCCACAAACTCGCTACCTTCGGAAGTTGCCGCTCTCTGAGTAACTATTAATGTTTGAGAGCTAAAGCGCAGTTTTTCAATTCATATTAATAAATAGCACTCTCTGAATTTCTTTCATTTTTAAAACTAATTAATTTCTTCGGTTAAAATTTGACATTGGTAACTGATGTGAAATGGAACGATTTATAGGATATTGAATAGAAAGAATGTAGAACACTTAAATTAAATTTCATTAGATCTTATCCAAATCAGGAAAATAAATAAAACTGTAAATGTATTTTTCCAAAAATATTATAATATATGTATATTTTTAAAATCAATATAGACAATCTAGTAAATTAGTACAATACAAAAATTGCTAATAGATTTTATTATTCATTTTATACAACCCACAAACCTAATATTCTCACATCTCTACATTTCTAACATGCGGAAATATCGAAGCATTCCTTCGATAAGGCCAGAATTTTGTGGACCACTAAGTTAAAACGGGTCTCCCAAGGAATTCGGTCACAATACGATTAAAAAATCTCGTGAAGTTAAATACTCCTTTTAGCCCAGCCTCAAAGTTGTGCCATCAGCATATTTACAGTGTAGTAACAGAAAGAGAAAATTAGTAGGAATAAAGAAATTGGTGAACCTTTAACAAAAGTTCTTACATAAGTATAATGTGAAAATCACTAAACATGCAAGGCTTTTTACCAAAGAAATCTGTAAGCACTACAACAATTTTAAAAGTATAAAAAAAGTCATATATGTTTAAAAGAAAAGATTTTAATATGAGTCAAGATCTAAAAAGAGGAATGACTATTAAAATATTAAATTGAAAATGTTATTACCTTATCATTCTGTAAACCGATATACTAATTATCTTCATTTACAGCACCAGTTTTGTGAAACAATAAACGGCGTGTGTACATTATCACTAGATTCTCTTTGCCTATTCACTATATGTGAAAAATATACTGTGAAGATATAAAACATTGTGTTTGCTACACGCTGTATCCCGCATACAGACAGGTAGACAGTGGGAACCTAGTGTTAAGACACACCGTTTTTTCAGGAATTTTCAGGCTTTATAAAATATGGGAGATCTGGCTATCATTGGCCCCCTCTCTATTAAACATGGAAACTTCTTAAACACAAGCTTCCTCAGTATAACGCTCACTTAGTGCGGTTATAAAATGCTATGGAGCTTTCAAAGCGTTAAATCATCAATTTTGTACGCTACTGGTTGTACTTTAAAGTGGTCGATCCAGAATATTACATTGAATTGAATATTAATTTTCATGCGGTGGATAGTCTGGAATATGCGAATATTAATGCAATCTGCGTTTACTAAAATTTTAGTTAAACTATTGTGATTTATTTCGAACTGTCAGGTTGCTTGCAATATAGATTCTATGTTCATAATTGCTCAAAATAATATTAGTAAGTCGCAAGTTCTAGGCACTCACCCTGTACATAGTAGGCTCGGCACGTGCGCCTATATTCCACCATTCCATATATTTACTAAGTCGTTTTTTCTCTTTAGAAATTAAATAATTTCTTCATATCAAATGATATGTATTAGAAAGCAATTGAGAAAAATAATTGAAAATTTTAAGTTGAATTCCACTTAACGCGCATTGCCTCCAGAATTCGCCAATGTGTACACGTACGAGTATAGACGATTGCAAGGTTCTGTTCCATTAGCCGTGTTCAAACTGCTGGAAAATAGAATTGATTTATACAAGCCCCCGTTGTAATACGAGAAATGACGAATTGTTTTACGCCCAATATTAATAACCTATCTCCAACGTCAATCTTAGATTGTTTCATATATCTATCCAATCTAGAGATTAGTCGGCAATGTTGCACCTGTGTGAACACGAGCTTATAGTAGCGATTTCAGGATTATAGGTTAAACGGAAGTACAAAATTAAGTAAAAGGTGACGAAATTATATTTGCGGGCGTAAGCATTCATTTTGTATGAAATGTACTACAATTATAAGTTTGTAATAGTTTTTACCTGTAATATAAACATAAATTTTCGTTTTTTAGATTTTTTCTTTTCCTTGTAGTGCAAGTTCTTACTTCTTGCCAAATTTCGAACAACAAAATGATTCTATAAGGGTTCCTAAAAATGGCATAATATTTCGAAACGATTATTAAGTATATTTCAAAGAAAGTTCAAGAAAATTAACATTTAATACAATAACTTAGTACAGTAAAATTATAAAGCGCCGCGGAAGGAAACGAAAGCGACAAACGCGGAGGCAGTGAGGGTCCAAAGAATAATGAGTGTCGGCTCGCGAGCGTGTACCGTAACTCACACCTCTAAAAATTATTTCATACAATTTGCCTTACAAAGCGAAAAATCTAATTCTAAAAATATTTATCTAACGCCGTTCTCTGACTCGACACCAGAACGACGAAATCGAACCCACAGCCTGTCGAAATTACAGTCGCTCGCTGGCGCCCCTGCGCCACAACTGGCCACATCATTGAATCATATTTTTTATGGAAGTAAAACATCGACAAAATTAATAACTTAAAGCGTGGTATAGTCCATAAGTATAAAGAGGCGATAAAGGCTGGCAGATATAAAATGAATTCGTATACAGTATTGCTGATTTAACGATAGCAAAATAGAAACGATATATTGAGAAAATACGAATTTTATCTTCTGTTGTCCTTGATGCTTTGATCTATTTCATTAAAATATTCTATTCCTATGTATATCTACTATATCTCCAATTTATAATACACATTTTAAATTAAAATATGATTCGATCTATCTGTACATGTAATAAAATATATTTCAATTTTTTTTTTCGTTGGTAAACGCTAATTTCCTATTATAAAATCTTATTACCTTTTTTAATAAATTTTATTAATTCATTAGCATTTTATTATTGGTCCCTATATTCTGGACTCCCTATATAAATAACTTAGTAGTAATCCAGCAAACATCTCGCTCCAATGAGGTTGTCTTTTGGGAAATCAGAAATTTAAGTACGTATGTTTCTTACATTATAATTTTTACACACATTATTTAAGATCAAATATTTTTTCTTATAATGAAAAATTACCAGAGCGAAGCGTGGGCGAAGCGTGAGCGCAGAAATGAAAATATTAAATATTTCATTCCGTTTACAGTCGTATAGTGTTGTCGTTTTCTTATACTGTTGTATTTTTTTTATAGAAATGTATTTTATATGATAGTTTGAAATAAACATATATTTTAATTTATTATTGTGAATACGATAGTGTAAGGTTCGATTCTTACTCGGGAAAGTGACTATATTTCCATTATTTCCCCTTGTTGGTATACAAGGCGTCACAAAAATTTGGCGGAAAGTAAAGAGCAGAGTGGCTCAGTGCTAGATTTCCTCAGGCAAACTTGATATACGAGGAAATTCGTAAGCTTGTGTATTTCTCAGTGGAACAATGATTCAAAGAAACTTAATTAAAGTATTTTTTTAAATTGCAGATTTTTTCTACATACATAAATGGTAAACTAATTTTAATTACGACAAAGTTAAGTCTTCTTAGGTTGGACGCTATAATTATTTGATAAAGGAAGATTATAAAAATCTAAATTTTGACTGCATCAAATACTATCAGAATTTTGTCAAAAGTGTCTAATACTGTACAACTACACCATTGAAACACTTAGATAGTGGATGTAGTTATTTGCAAATAATTAAATTGTTGCCGTCATCGTGGCGCAGGGGAACAAGGGTGTGGCTGTAACACGATTGGTTATTGGTTCGATCCCCGATCGATCGATCGATCGATTCGATTCGATCAAGGAAATTAAATATTTATTTAAATTTATATTTTCATTTCTCCGCTCTGGTGTCGAAGCCAAGCGCAGCGTTGAGTCCCGTCACTCAACACGCAATGCCTCAAGAATTCGGCGGAAAGTGGGGAACGGAGTGTTTTAACACTAGGTTCTAGTTCTACACTAGGCTGATTAAATTAAATAATAATAACAGCCGAAATGCATTTTATAGGGCTCCGTGATTGAAGAGTATTTAGATCAAATGGCCACAAAACTTCACGTTGTATAGTAATTAAGCCAAGCTCGCACTTGACTGTACAATCTGAGGTTTGTCAACAACCAGCCAATTAAAAAGTAACTGCGATTTGTGCTACCCACAAACTCGCTACCTTCGGAAGTTGCCGCTCTCTAAGTAACTATTAATGTTTGAGAGCTAAAGCGCAGTTTTACAATTCAAACTAATAAATAGAACCTTCTGAATTGAATCTATTCTTTCATTTTTAAAGAACTAATTAATTTCTTCGGTTAAAATTTCTCATTGGTAACAGTTGTGAAATGGAACGATTCATAGGATATTGAAAGAATTCAAATGACAGAATAAAACGGTGACTCTGTATATGCATAAACTTAAATTAAATTTCATTAAATCTTACGCAAAAGTACAAATAAAAAAATAGGAGAAGATGTAATATACTTTACAAGAAATTAGGAAAATAATAAATGCTATAAATATTTTCAATTAATAATATAAAATCTAGTAAATTTGTTTGAAAATGGCCAATAGGTTTTATAATTCATTTTATGCAACCCGCAAACTTAATATTCTCACATTTCTAAATTCCTAACTGGCGGAATTATCGAAGGAATGTTATTCATTTAGGCCAGAATTTTTTGGACCACTAAGTTAAAATGGGTCTCACAAGGAATTCGGTCACTATAAGATTAAAAAAGTAAATATGCCTTTTAGCCCAGACTCCAAGTTATGCCATCAGCATATTTACTATGTAGTAAATGTAGTAAATAAAATAAGTAGGAATAAAGAAATTCATAGCCTAAATGTTTTAGAATATTTCTTAAACAAATAAAAATAAATACCAATCCACTAGAACAATTTTACAAATATTAAGAAAAGTCATACATATATAAAAGAAAAGATTTTACTATGAGTCAAGATCTAAAAAGAGGAATGACTTTACAAAGTCGCTGACGGCACTAGGCTTAGAGAAGGCACGTCAAAGAACGATATAAGGACCACTTGCTCTGGCCCGGGCCTGCTTTATCGACATCTGTAGCCACGTACAAACGCCTACCACTCTTCATGAACCACTCTAATTAAACTGGGTGTCCCCATTGTATAGCCTCTTGGATACATCATTTACACTGATCACAGCATAGGGGTTAAATCCGACCTTATTTAAACCGACCATATTTTAATAATGTGGGAAACAACACCTTGAAAAGAAAAAGATATACCTATAAAAATGTTTGTTTTCATAAAAGTAAGTTTAAATAATAAAATATCTTTAGTATTAATTTAAATATCTTTAGTATTAAAATAATGCATATACCTTTTATTAGCTTCAGCATGTATCCCGCATAATACAGAGTAAGCAGAGGGAACCTGGGAACCTAGTGTTAGGATATTCTCAAATTCTCGAGCATTGCGTGATGAGTAGCTTTGCCTCATCAAGATTAATATCATAAAATAACCGTTACCAGAGCGAGGAAATGAAAATATTACATATTTTACTCCTCCGAATGACATATTTCATATTTTCCGACAAAACTATGCAATATGCAAATAAAGATCGAAACTAAAATGAAACAAAAAAAAAACCTAGTGACTTGTGAGTAATCGACGTAATTGGACTGTGTATATGTTTTATATTTCCTACGCAAAACTGCATTGCATTGCATTATAAAATGGAAACTGTCTTAGCTTTAAACTAGTAGTAGTTGTTAAAGATAAAAATTCGTTTAACGACAACTACATAGTTCAATTTAGTTTTCCTAAACAAAACCCAAACCAGGGTAAAAACCAAAAAAAGAACTTACCTACTTCCAGACACAAATTATTACCACACCAAAATCGTTTATCGTTGTAATACATTTAAATATGATTTAAATTATAATTGTAGAAAGAAATAGGTATATTAGGGATTTAAATCTTATTTCATAAATTTCAATGTCGTTTACGAAATATCTTTAAAAATCTTAAAAATAATCTCAATTTAAAACTGCGCATATTTGGAGGATGCATTTGTTTTAATGAGCTGTTAAGTAGAATCCATCATACAAGTTTTACGGTAATACTTTGAACCGCTAAACTTTCTAACAACAGAATGGATGGAAATTTTAACGTTGAAATGAGGATAATATTTACGTGTTTGTTGATTTATTATTGCACCTGAGTCATATGCAAATAAAAGTTGATTCTATAAATTTTGTTAAACAAAATAAAACTTTTTATTTGTGTAAGCTTGCAGTAAAATAACATGGGAAAGACTATAATCATGAAAAAAAAAATAAGATTACCTGTTTGAATTATTCGATTCTACAAAATTAATCGAGACCAGTCATGACGCTGTGGCATAACCACGTGAAGCTGTAAATGTCTTAACACTACGCTCTCTCTGCTTACCCTTCCACATATGAGATTATAGCATAGGCGTATGACTGTAAAGGCGATGGATTGTGGGTTCGATTCCCGCTCGACTAAATGATGTATATTTAATATATTCATTTCTTTGATCTAGGGTCGAGGCAAAAGCGCGGCTTTATTTCCGCCATTCAACATGCAATGCCTCCAGAATTCCGCAGAAAGTGGAGAGCGAAGTGTCTTATTGCTGGGCTCTCTCTGCCTACCTTCCTACAAGCGGGATATAGTGTTAAGATGGAAAAAAAATGATTTAAAGTTATTTTACCTAAAAATCGTTAAAATGTCTCATCAGCATCTGGACCATTAATTGACGTGTACCGTCACAACGTTGCACACGCTTACACTCATCCAGAGTAAGGTACCAACCTACTACCTACTCACATCACATGATAAACTATTTCGGTCGGATTGCACGAGCCTATTAGCGGAGAGCATTTTCATATAATTTCGTAGCTTTATCCATACACTGTGCAATATAATACAAAACCGGAATCGAAAAACCATTTAACGCGCCGTAAAACTTCAATGTAACGATATGTTTTATATTTCACATCGGCGAACAGATCCATATCATAATCACAACGCTACGTTATATTATATATGTATATAAATGTATAATCAAATATTATAGTTTTTCCGATATTGAAATCATCCAAGTATTTCATATTTTTATTTCAAAATTAAATGTTAATTTTTTTCATATTATAAATAAACAATTTTATTTTGATTTAAATACTGTGACAAGATGCTCGCTTAATGAGTTAGTTTTTGAAAACGGTAAATGACTGTTGAGTAAATAAGTATATACTTATGAAAATGTTTTCGAAAATGTTTTCAAATGCCGGACTAAGCACGTTAAGTTAAAACACGTGTATCTAGTATCTGTTCTTTATTCAGCTTCACACATATTTTGTGATGTAAGTAAGCTATAACTCACTATTTGTAAATACTGCGTTCTAGATGTTGGAACCATACTTTAACTTAATAGACAAGGAAGCGATATTATAAATGTCAATGAAGAAATAAGCAAGAAATATTATATATAATAACTAGCGACCCGCTCGCGGCTTCGCCCGCTTATACCACAGAATGATTTACTTAACACACTGAATTATGTTCGTATTTTGATATACCTATTATTTACCGATATACCGATTTTTTATGAGAAAGTTATTAAAACTATAGGTCGCATTTTTGTACCTCCCATAAGAATCTTTAATTGAATGTTTGAAATAAAAACATAACTTATTGATACAATAAAATCTTATCTCATCGGTGTCTACACCGAAAATATTAGAAAGTACATAGAAAATATTACAATTAACAATGTAATAAAACTTGGTCAGTTGGTCGGTTTGTCTGTGCGTTTCTTCACGATCTCAGAAACTGCTTAACCGATTTAAATACTTTTTTTGTTTGTATTTTGGCAAACTGTCCTTAAATATTGAGTATTAATTTTATTCAGCTTCACGTTGTATCCCGCACACAGCTGGTTAGGCAGAGGGAAGCTAGTGTTAAGACACTCCGTTCCCCACTTTCTGCCAAATTCTGGAGGCATTGCGTGTTGAGTGGCAGAACTCAAAGCCGCGCTTAACCTCGACACCAGAGCGAAGAAATGGAAATATAAATTTAAGTAAATACTTCATCTCCTCGAGTAGGGATCGAACCCACAACCAGCCGGTTTTACAGTCACACTTCGTGCCGCTGCGCCACGATTGGCCTCAACTGGACTGGACTTTATTTTAATCGGTTTACACAAAGTTAAAACAAAGTTAAGATATTGCGTGTAATGTGTGACTTATGTGCGAACTGAAAATATTATTAAACGAAATGAAAATATTATTAAATAATAATTCAATCCTCCAAGTGGGGATCGGACCCACACCAGTCGCGTTACAGTCACAATTTTGTGCCCCTGTGCCGCGACGGCACGATCACGGAAAATAGTTATACTACAGGAGGATACCTTCATATGCACTGTTTAAACCTGTTTTTATGATATAATGTAAAATAATATATTCTATAGAGGAATCACACATTCTTTTTATTTTTTAACTATAACACGTAATTTATACATTTTTTAGAGGTTATTCTGTACTAAGATGGCAGCTCTGTTCTCGCATTTACGGCCCTGATACATCGATATAAATAATAGAAATATAAAATATTGGAAAAAAAGGAAAAACGCAATTACATTGCATTTTTTTCTTTTTTTCATACTTGAAACGTATTAATAAATTTACATACAATTCATTTGTTTTGAGTATAACATTAAGTTTAATCAGCATCACGCAATTTTAACAGATGACATTAATATATTTGATACTTCCTTAACATGATTATTTAATGTATTTTTTATATATAAAGTCTTGAGAAAGTTCTCTTGAGAAAAATATTTACTGTAAATGAATGCAACTTTATATATATATATATATATATATATATATATAACGCCAATGATTAAAATGTATTGCCATCAGCGCGTCATCTAAACACAATATAAAGTTTTATAAACTATGAGCTCACAATCAGAATTTACTTTCCAAATACATATACAGGTACAGTAATACCCCGGACTTACGCGGTAGGTGGGACCGAGCGATTGCCGAATTCGAATTCGCGTAAGTCGGGGTTCAACTTTGCATATAAAGTTTCTTTAATCAGGACCAGAATTAAAAAAAAAAAAACAAATTAGAAGAAAAATGTTTAATAAAGTGTAGGATAATAAAAAAAAATACATTGTTATGAATAGAGTTATTTTAATATCGAAGGCTTCATATATTCTAACAAAGTTGCCTGCCGAGTTAAATTTTTCTTCTTTTTCAATTCACAAATTTTCATTTTTACTTCAAAGTCTTTAATTTTTAATTATATTTAGTTTACACTCCTAAGACAGTGTTTTTCTTTTCTTGTTATGCTCAAATGACTAATTTTTCGTTCTTTTAGACGACATAATTAGAGATTATAATATAAAACAATTTCACGCGGAACATGTTTAAACCTGTCGCTGAACATTGAGTGGACAGAGCGAGAGAGCCGATGCGCGGCAATCAAAATAACAAATCGCGTATCTCCGAATTCGCATAAAACGGGGTAGCGTAAGTCGGGAGCGATGAAATGGAAATATAAATTTAAATAAATATTTAATTTCTTCAAGTGGGAATAGTACCCACAACCAGTTTACACTTTGTGCCCCTGTGCCACGAACGGCCTCAATTTACTATCTTCTTTTAAAGTGTGGTTAAATACAATAATCGTAATTTAATTATGTCAAATTTCTATTAACCGACTTCTTAGAGAGGAGGTCATCAATTCGACTGTAGTTTTTATTCTTGTTACCTCAGAACTTTTGACTGTGTGAACCGATTTTGATGATTCTTTTTTATTTGGAAGCTAGTGCGTCCCGTGTAGTTTTATTTTAATTTAGTTCATTTCTGACAATGGTATCTATGAGAAAATCATATAAATCTCAAAATTACGTTAGGTATGTGCGCGACAAATGGATGAATAACTCAATATCAACTCAACCGATTTTAATGATTCTTTTTTTATTAGAAAGGGTACACATAAAAGGTAGTTTGGTGAAAGTTTGGTTAAGTTCAAAGTATGAAATCCGATTGAAATTGAAGAAGTCAATTTTTTTTATTAAAAAATATAATTATGTTATTTTTTCTGGTAAAATTTATTTGTGCTCTATGATAAAAACTATTCTACAAGTTGCATTAGGCTTTGAACTATTACCATGCTAAAAATAATTTAATTTCATATAGTAGTTATCGGTATTTTAAGTAATTTACATTTTTCAGTTTTTATTTTTTTTAAATAAAACTATAATGAATTTCGGAATGAAACCCAAAAAAAATGTACCTTGGGACCCTAGGCTAATACCATGCAAAAATTCATCAATTTCTGTCCAGTAGTTTTTGCGTGATTGACGAACAAACAAACAGACAGACAGACAGACAGACAGACAGACAGACAGACAGACAAGAATTCTATTGAGTGGTTTTTTAGGTTCTATAATCGACATATAAACCGACCTAATTTTTATTTTTTTTATATCTTTCATGTACAGAATTGACTTTTCTATCCTTTTATTATATATAGAGATTATCTATTATATTTCTTCATATAATGAGATATGAACCCACAGTCCTAACGATCATGCAAATATGTACTTCTGTTCATTACCAGAAGTCACCGTAATTTTTCTTACGCTCAAAATTTATTCGATCACCATCTTAGCGTAACTCAAAACTTAACGTAATATATTATATTTAAATAGAATTAGACATTAAAATCATAATATATGAGGGCTTAATGAACATATTATGGTAATAAATACGCCTTCATGAATAACACACGCGCTTGGATATTTTCGCTGTTTGTATTTTATCAGGCGGCAAATTTGCATTATAGACACCAAGAATAGTAGTTTCTACTATGAAAATGGTTGAAAACATTTATATAGAAGTATTTTATACTTTACGTTTTATCTGTCTAAAATTAGCCCAAGATAGATTTCTGATAATTATAGACATTAGCATATCTAAAGATACTTTCTGGAGAGGGCCCGGACTTTACCTTTGAACCCTTTTACCTTTGTGTAAACGTTGTTTTATTTTTTCGGAGCAATTTTTTTATTAGTAAATAAATTTTATTAGTAAAAAGTAATGAAAAAGTAATTTAAAAAAAATCTTTTAAAAAGTTTTTCTGTCCTGGGATATGCAAGCAAGCAAGCAAGCAGAAGTATAGTGCGTAAGAGAAAATTATTCTAGAGTAATATAAATATAACCTGTCAATATATCTCTATAACCCGAGGGATTTCAATTTTATTAATACGTATATAATACATTAGAAGACTTACGTTTTATAAAAGTCCTTTATAGTTGCTTTAGATGCTTGAATCATCTATAAATAAATCGCCTAAGGCGTTATAAGCTTTCGAAACAAACATATTTTATGTAAATAACATAGCACATTGCCCCATTATTTCAATAAATCTATCGCTATCATTGTCCACGTTTATAGTTTCTTTTGTGAAACCTATAAATAAATTGCTTTATTTTCTACAGGGTGGAAGTGTCAGCGCTCCTTTTACGGGAACAGCACATTGGGTAAAATATTTTAAGTCCATACCTAAAGAATAATTTCTTTTTTTAGGATTAGGTTTTTTTTTATATCACGATGTTTATCCATACCTGTATTTCGTGTGGCGCAGTGGTAAACTTCTGGTGGCGGCTATCTAAGCCACCAATCTAAAAAAATGCATTATTATACACCAGCTACTACATTCCATCATACACGTCTGGCCACTGGTAGAGGCCAGCCATGGCGCAGAGCACAATTTTGGATCTCATTCTATGTGTGAAAGTGAATTTCTCCTTATTCATGACTCAATATCTAATCTTCAACAATATGAAGAATATACACATAATACATAAAACCTAAATAATTTATTTTATTTTACATAACACCATTTTTTTATTCCATTTTAAATTTAATAAAAAAATTGTAACTTAGACAATATTGGAAAACCAATACGTGGTAAAACTACTTCGGTAAGACTTTGTTAAGGAAACATACTGTTTTTCTTACTCACATTCTAGGGTCCGTACTACAACTATAACGAGATTCTGTAATATTGTATCCACAAATTTTCAACAAGCATCTGCGCTCGGAGTGTTTCGGTCATATTATGTAGAAGTAAGCGGAGTAAGTAAGCCGTATTTTGCTACAAATCCAACCAAAGTCCGAAGTCCACTTGTATTCGCCGGTGTCCGTTTTGTGCTTGTTATTCCAGCGTCCCGAGACTGTCCAGACTTAAGAGGCTCACACACTAGAAATGAATTCTCGTCTAACGAATACATTTATAACATGTAGAATTTGTACCAACTACCAGTGTTAGCTTCTCACATATATAAGATAAATATTAAACTTGATATTTTTGCTTTGTGTTATGAGTCTTTTTTTAAATTTTCTTCCTTCTATAAAGTAATTATTTTATCAAAAGCTCTTAAATCAAATATTAATTAAATGTAAATAGAATAACAAAATCAATGCTCAACGATAACAAAGGAAAATCAACGCTAACAAAAAAACTCATACAAAGACGCCCATTTTTTTAATAAAAAAAAATCTCACTAATCTTTACAATTTGTCTGTAGTTAGATTGATCGGCTTTCTTCAGCATCGGGTGGATAAGGGACGGTTCTTCCAAGAGTCTGTGACCGACTGAGTAAGCCACTGACTGTGCCAACACAAACGCGTTAGCATCGGTGTCAGCTCAGGAGCACATGAACGGGCACTGAAGGAGAGATGCCATCTGGACTCGACTTTTGATTGTCCAAAGAGGACAGAACTTATCCAACTGCTTCTTGATTGATCTTAATCTCGTTACCAAGTACAGCTTTACCAAGTACAGCTTTTGAGCGCGCCCAAAACTGATGAGTTCCGGACGGTTAACTCTCAAGGTTTTCGCCGATATTGTATGCATTCTTGCCAAATTTCATAATTAGGTATGGTTAGTGATTCTATAAAGGCTTCTTTTTTCCTTTTGAGATATGGTATCCTAAAACAAGAAAATAAATAGGAGTCACCTTTGTCTACGGTTTGTTCACATTTTATAAAGAAAATGTTTTGTTAACAGTTATTTTTTTGTTAAAATGGTTTTAAATGTTTCTTGTTATTATACACTTTTAATACCTAGACAAACTTTTAATAAGGTCGCTCAAAATAATTTCCATTTTATATAAGTGTAATAAATAAAAACAACTAATAATTATTTTTATGATTAAGTTGGTGTTATAAAGTATTAAATAAATAAATAATTAAGACAAGAATTTTATCAAAGAAAAATCATAAGTAATGCATGTGTGTAGGTAGCTATTAGCAGTAGATATAAGAGTCCGCTTGTCGTAGAGTTATATACATAGTATAGTATTAATATACGTTGCTATGTATATTATTTCATTTCTTTTTTTTCAGCTTCTAGCGGTTTCCTATATGCTGATGGGTAGGCAGTGAGAGGCTAGTGTTGTAAACACTCTGCTCCCCACTTTCCGGCGAATTCTGGTGGAATTGCGTGTTAAGAAGCGGAACTCAACATATTTTCCTCCACACGAGAGCGAAGAAAGTCAAAATATTAAATATTTCACTCTCACTCTAGTGGGGCCGAACCCACAATCGGTCGCGTTTTCAGTCGCACGTTCGTGCCTCTGCGCCTCGACTGGCCCCAACTATAATACTATTGTTGTCTCCATTGTGCGTTAAGCTTTGAGCGGGCAACGTTGAGTTCCGCCACTCAACACGCAATACCTCCATACATCCTAGAAGAAACTTAGTGTTACCTGGTGAATAGAAACGTAGTGTTAAGATACTCCGTTCCCATTAAGACACTTCCGCTTACCACTTTAGCGAGAGATGAAAATATTAATAGATAGTAATTCATTCCCTCGAGTGAGGATCGAACCCACAACCGTTGCGTACAGTCACACCCATGTACCCTTACGCCGAGACGGCCTCTGAAATATATATTACATAAATAATAAAATGACAATCAGCTAAATAGTAGGTAATGGATATCTCGTTTTTATCTCTCTATTGTTAGAAAGTAATATTTTTCTAGAATAGCTTTTAGAAATAGTACAAACTACAAAGCGCTACCTACTCTTTACAATAAACATCCGACAAACACGTGCATTGGTATGAAAAGACCCCCCGCTAAGCCTTATTTGTTTTACCTTTATTTACATACTGTTGTTTACTGCTTTGTGCAGTGTCATCCTAATTGACAGTTGCTGTAAATTGGTATAATATATGAGTGTGAAGGAAATCGTCGCTTATTTGAAAACGTTGAAATTAAATTAACAACCGGAGAAGTGCAAAATACATTTTAAAAAAGTTGACAAGCTTAAGTTTGCGTAATAATATATATATGGGAGAAGACGAAAGATGGGCATCAAAAATACACGAGTAGAACATCCGACTATGTCCTTTGGTTCTACTCATATGTGAACACATGGCAAATGTGCAGACACTATTAGCAAGGTAATTTTAACATAAATACTTTTAGCAAGGTAGTTTCAAATAATAACAGAAAGCATAAACAACTGAACGTTTTTAAAAGCAAACCAATTATGAAAGGTTATAATTATAAGCATAATAAATAATTAAAATGTAGTCAGAGAAGGATAGTCGTAAAGGACAAATATTAGTTGTGGATAGTAGGTATTAGTAATGTTATCATACTCTTAAATGATGTGAAGCTCGGAGCAGTGCCCGGGACTTGTGATCACAGGTGTAGGTTTCAGGGATCCCTTTACTATAACAAATACTCGCCTTTACTGCTCCAGCCCAGTGTAATTATAAATAGGTGTTAACCACATTCATAATTATAATAATAATTGATTAATTAAATAATCAATTATCCGAATAGTCGAGGATATGTGGCTGAGTACCAGTAGTGCTGTTAACAACATCAGAGCCAAGAGTTCACGTAGATAATTATAAATAAGTCTTAACCACATTTATATTTAAAATAATGATTAATTAATCAAATCATTGATTGTCCAAATAGTCGAGGTTAGCCATTGGTGGAGCTCGAGGAGTGCTCCGAACCACACCAAGAGTGTCCGTCCAGTGCCAATAAAATAAGTTGTAGAGTAGAATGAATAACGCCATATAGTGGCGTGAGTGATGTCGTGAAGGTGTCGTATAAAGACGTATATCCAATTGCCACAAAATATCGACAAATAAACATCTATTAATTTAATATTTTCAGTATTTTATTCACACTTATCTTGTTTATAAATTCAAAGTAATATTTAAAAAGATAATTTTGTATGAAAAAAATATAAATACAAGTTATAATGATTTTTTTCCTGTAATATACCAAAAAAAATATATTTATCGATTTCGATTTCGATTTTTCCATTTTCATTTCATTAAAAAGGTACTAGTAACATATTCAAAATAAATAACTTTACACGAATCCTAATCAAAATCCATTATCAGAATTACATAAAACCATTAATTAATTGTTTCATCATAGAGCTGTCCATATAAAACGCTCGCGGCACGCTAATGGTGGCGCGTCGTTACGATCGCTTCAGTCGGCGTGACGTTACAATTTGTCCACCAGTAATTGACGTCGGCTGTCAATATGCACCGCGTGTTTACATCGCTTCGTTGGAAATTGCTAACTATAAGTGCGTACGTGACAACGTGACACACTATGACGTCAAATAACACTAACCGTTCAAAAGCTACAAACATAAGTCAATGTATATATTGAAATATAATAACTTATAAATCTACTGTTTATAACTTTTGAAGTAAAGCATCCATCTAACAAAGTTTCTCGGAATTCCATTCAATGATATATAAGTCTTTGTGAATATCGTTCAAGTTACGTACTTTACTTAAGATAGGATTGGGATCGTAAAATACGTGCAAAGAAAACTTTGGTTGCAAGAAAAGAGTAAACTTTGAAACTTGAAGAATATTCCTAAAACGATAAAATAATAAGTTCATAGGCGTGTACCGGAGTGATTAAATTATTATGATTTCCTTAGAAAAATGTAGGAGGTGGTAGGTTGTATTTTTTGTCTCTAAAATTTTCAACAATAGAATTGACTGTCCTCAGCTACTCAATAAGTTTAATATACGAGTACCAACGAGGTTTCCCCGTAATACAGTACCCTCCTTTATCCTCCACCCCGAAAAACAGTGTTTGGATCAAACTCTTCTGTTCCTAGACTTTGCAAGTTGGTTAATGAGTACAGTGACCTATTTGACATTAATCCCGACTCGACAAGTGAGATTCTATTAATATTGAACACCAAATTCCAATCACCCCAAAAATGTATTAATCCTCTCTAGTCTTTAATTTTCTTTTTACTTGTTTTGTGCCTGTGCTTAGCAGTTTATTTTCGCTTTAATATAGCAAGACGTATCTACCTGTAAGTATTTGTTACACCTAGTTTTAGTTCCGTATATTATGTATCTTTTTGTATGTATTGATGTAAACAAATGTTGGTGGAAATAAAACGCCTAAGTAAGTATTAGTAGATACTAAGCTGGCGGAGATATATAATTATGCTTCCTACTCCAGTAAGCTGAGTAAGTATTTGCGAAAGCATTAAAAATAAAATATGCTCGAATTTGTCCCAGAAACTACGTTTCACTACAAACCTAACCATAGAACAGCTTGGATGGATTTGCCAGTGTCCGCTCCGTGCTTGTTATTCTGAAGTACCTACTTAGAGAGAGCGACCAGGCTTAAGTGACCAACACGCTGGGGGCTCGTGGAACCGCCTTGCAAATGTATGAATGTATGAAAATATACTGAAACTCTTACATAAAAATATACAACATATAAAATAAAATCAATTTTTTGGTAATTTCGTTTGACATACTCGTTTGCATTCATGCTTTAGATACCTCACATTGCCATATGAAAGTATAATCTCAACTTAGTTGGTAATTCACATTTAAATAGCAAAATACGCATAATCTACGTAAAATCCACAGTTTCAAAGAACATGTGAATGTGAACCCGTAATAACCTTTTATGAATATAGCTAACTACATATCTACATAAGAACTTAATTACATTGTGTCATACGATGTAGGACATCATTAATATTCTTTTCGCTCGCACGAGGCTCGTGACAAATTTTTCATTTGAACCAGGAAAGCGGGTCGTGGAAAGGACTCGCTGACTGCGGAGGGGAAAATAAAATGCATATCCTAAGCCTCAACGGTCGTCTAGGGACGTCATTAGCTGATGACCACTGACTTAAGCTAGAATCTTATTCTAGTGTATTTATGTTTATTACCAACAATTTTGTTTATGTCGTTTGTTTTTTGTTTGATTGCACTGGACCAAGATATAAATAATATTTTCACCTTTTTCAGAGATTCAAAAAATTATTTTGTTGTATACTACATAATTTCATAATTTTCAAAACAATAACATTAAGATTGCATTGCTATTATTTTTTTTATTTTTGACAGTTTAATTAAAAAAAATAAAATCTTAAAAAACAAAGAAAAAAATAAGTTGTGGGTTAAAACTTTCTTAGAGTTATATAATAAAATTTTTCAACAATATAAATATCGATAAAATTTACATAAAATAATAGCATATACTTAAGTATGTACAACATAGATATATCGAACATAAAAAGCATTGAAACAAAGGCAACTAATCAACAAAGACACCTTTGACCGGCACTCTATCATCAACCTGGTCACCAGTGAAATTGAATGCCTGTGTCAAACTGTCTGTATAGTTTGTAGTGTAGTAAATTAATATCGTTTAAAATCGTATATTACCAGATATTATGGTTTGATATATTAAAATATAATTTCTTAATAATACATAAGAGTTTTTATGACTTCATTGTGGCGTAAGAGGCAGCATCTGACTGTTAAGTCGGTGGTTGTGGGTTCGGTCCCCATCTAGTAAGTCAAAGTGGTGTTAAGAATTTTATATTGATAGTTAAACAACACGCAATGTCTACAATTCTGGCGGAATGTGGTGGAATAGAAGAGAAGAAAATAATTTTTTTTTCCCTCTTTTTATTAAGCAGAGATATTAGGTACCTATCAAACTAATCTTCGCAAATTATCACGGTGTCGGGTGTACTCCACCAACCTGATAAACAAAAATATTTTTATATAAAGGGATTCAAACTTACTATTATTTTGTGTATCTATACTTCAGTATGTACAATAAAATAAATAGAAGCCAGTCGTCATTGGCACAAGCGTGTGACTGTAAACGTGACACGTTGTAGGTTCGATTCCCACACGACGAAATAAAATATTTAATATTTTCATTTCTTTGCACTGGTGTCCAGAACAAGCGGCATTGAGTTCTCCTACTCAACTTGCCATGCTTCCAGAATTTGGCGGAAAATGGAGAGCGGAATATCTGAACACAAGACTCCCTCTGCCTACCTTGCTACGGATTACAGTGGTTGTACAATATAACTATGTGACGTACATAGGTACAAAGACATATAGAAGCATATATAATTATTCACGTTAAAATTCATTCTTAGTATAAGTCCTCCAAAATCCTTTACTTACGTACATTGATTTTACAAAAAGTATCGTTTGCGTCATGAATTAAATAAAATATAAATAAGGTCTCAAAATCGTCATTTCCTTTACATACCTTGCTATATAAGGAATACACCGTGAAGCTAACAAGTACCTAACAAACACTCACTTGGTTTTAATTCTACATAAAAAACAAAAGGAAACAAGCGCTGATAACCAGAACTTTGTCAAAAAGATTTACCTAATACTCCAACTACGCCCTTGAAATAATTTTATAATCAAAACACGATTTCTCTGCAAAATATTATACACAACCGAGACCCATTTCAATTTTATAGGGTTTCTTGGTTAAAGGCCATTTAATCTCTACAACGCCACATAGGAAATAGCCTACGTAAATCATAATATTATATGTTATAAGTAACATACATACATAAACTGCAAGATACTTTTATGCGCAGTCGGGTAAGAAGAGCATTGTTGCAGTAAAATATATTATATTCACCTTTCAACTTATCACAATTAAAAGGACAAGTAAAGAAAAAATAGACATTGCTGTAGAATTCACGAAAAGTTCAAATTCCATTCATACAAAATATCAACGACAGGGAAATGATAGCGTTTTGGTAAACTAAAGATCAAATTTAATTAAGCCAAGCACGCACTTGACTTTTACAATCTGAGGCTTGCCAACAACCTGCCAATTAAAAAGTAACTGCGATTTGTGCTACCCACAAACTCGCTACCTTCTGAAGTTGCCGCTCTCAAGTAACTATTAATGTTTGAGAGCTAAAACGCAGTTTTTCAATTCAAGCTAATAAATAGTACCTTCTGAATTTAATATATTCTTTCAGTTTTAAAGAACTAATTATTTTTTTTGGTTTAAATTTCACATTGGTAACTGATGTGAAATGGAATGATTCATAGGATATTGAAAGAATATAGAACACTATCTCTATATCTTATAAAATAAGAACGCATTTCGTCTCTGTCTGGCCTTTCTAAGCGATCTTCTTCTAAACCACCCAACGGATTTTGATGCGATTTTCACCATTAGGTAGAGTATTTTTCAGGGAAGGTTTATATATGGTTTATTATATGTATATTTTATTGTAATTTGACATAAATATGATAAATGTGTATAAAGTCCTACCCGTTGAGACACTTTCACGCATGCGCTGCTTTAATGGTAAGTCCTACATGAAAACAATGTACTAGAGTATTATTCCTCTTAATAAGATCTACAAAAAAGTCAGCGACAGCATATTTGTATCTTCTAAGGATAACATACAGTGAGCATATTTCTGTCTAAAAATAGTAATTTGAATATATTTTTAATTGTGAGGGATGTTTGTCCATAATGGTATCAATCCTTATCCTTTTAAATACTTTATTAATTTTCTACGTTAAACGAAGATAAAATTTGCTCTTTACACTAATTGGAAATTACGAATAGTTTTAGAGAAAAACGCATTTAATTGTTGACACATCGCGCCGGCTATAAACCGCAGATTTGGCTCATGTTTCGTTTATCCCTTACTCATAAAGCATATAAATAAGTATATTAGTTACGTTGGCCATTTAATATAGATCATAACTGTCTTTTACTGTTTTTCATTTTAATAAGTACTTTAGAAGTTGTTACAATATCAAAAAATCCTCGCTGCGAAACGGCTCGCCACGCGCCATGCGTCCCCCCGCGCCCCGCGACGCGCCCGCCGCACCCGTCTCCACGCCTGCCTCTATAGCGAAGTACATTTAGATGCGATTGTGCGTATTAGATAATTAGAGTTTAATGTATTATTTCAGCGCGATATATTTAGTTTCATCTTTTTTCATTAATAGAATAGTAGGTTGTGTTTTGTTTATCATTTCTTTCGTTTAAGTATCCTGTTGTTTATTTTGTTTACTTCTGTTCTTTTATTTTTTTTTACTTTTTTAAACATTTCCTTTTTTAATTTAATTATGCCACAAGAAATGCAAATAAAAATCGTTTAAGTCTTACTAATGAAAGCGTAGAGGAGACGGAAATTAGACGGTAATTTAAATATATTTTCTTATTGTAAGGGATGTGTGTCCATAATGATATTAATCCTTATCCTTTAAATAAGTTATCAATTTTCTACGTTAAACAAAGATAAACTTTGCCCTTTAGAATATTTCGTAATTACAAATAGCTTTAGAGGCCCGTCGTGGCGCAGCGGCACGAGGTGTGACTGCAAAACCGACTGGTTGTGGGTTCGATTCCTACTCGAGGAGATGAAATATTTACTTAAATTTATATTTCCATTTCTTCGCTCTGGTGTCGAGGTTAAGCGCGGCGTTGAGTTCTGCCACTCAACACGCAATGCCTCCAGAATGCGGCAGAAAGTGGGGAACGGAGTGTCTTAACACTAGGTTCCCTCTGCCTTCCCTGCTGTGTGCGGGATGCAGCGTGAAGCTAATTTTTTTTTTTTTTTTTTTACAAATAGTTTTAGCTATATCGACTCATGTTTAACCCTTACTTTCAGTATATATATATAAGTATATAAGTTACCTTTTGGCCATTTAATGTAGATTAAAATGTTGTTTACTGTTTTTCATTTCAATAAGTATTTTAGAAGTTTAGTAGCACAGATTTAAAATTACGGTACTAAAAAAATCTTGCTGTGTAACGGCTCGCCACCCACCACGCATCCCCCCCGCGCCCCACAACCTTTGGCTTATAAAAATTGGATCCGCCGCACCCGCCTGGCTTCTTTCCTCCGGGCTTGGGAGGAAGGCCTGGTCCGATACCGATCTATAACCCTCCTTATCGCGGTCGCCAAGCTGTTCGAGAAGTTATTCCTCTCACTTCTCCAGTCGCACATCCACCCACGCAGCGAGCAGTTTGGCAAGCGGGTATACCACTCTGGTTATACTACGCCGCAACAGCGATCAACCGAAAGGATAGAGCAATAGCAGTCTTCTTCGACGTAGTACGCGTATTCGACCACGTCTGGCACCCGGACCTACTTCATTAAGTGCTCAGAGCCGGCACCCCCCAGCACGTCGCGAATGTCTTTGCCTCCCTGCCTCAGTGACAGGACATTTTGCGTGAGAGTTGAGAGTTCGAGGTCTAGCAGCGACTTGATCGATGCAGTTGTTCCCCAGGGCAGCATTTTATCACCTGCTCTCTACGCACTATACACTGATGACATCACAACGCCCTAGCGAGTATCACTCAACGAGAAATCCTGCAGGTGGTCCAGAATCTCATCCTCCGTCGAGAGACGCAGGCGCCATACTAAGTGAGGAACACCACGCATCATCGCAACATAAAAATAGAAAGCCTTTAGGTACATATTGGTCTTCTCGCGTCCAACGCATTCCGCTGCGCCAATGCACCTAAGGAACAGCACTCCGTGGTATACCCGGCCGCCCGAGGTCAGACGTAAGACTACTTCCGAGAGACTTTCTATTCTCCTCCAAATCCGACTTATGAGCCTTGGATTGAACCTTGGTCGTTTAAGATGGGCCTCCCTCAGAAAACCGAGGGTCTCTCCTGACTGAGTTGACCGCCTAGATGGCATTTGATAAACCTTCCAATTTCATACTGTGTCAACGCCCAGATGTCGTTCGGAGCTACTACGGAGATGGACGAGAGAATGCTTCAATTCTGCGCCTGACTCTATAGCAAAGTTAATTTAGAAGCGATTGCACGTATTTTGGAGTTATCCAATAATTATTATGTATTTCAACGCGACATAGTTGGTTACATCTTTCATTTAAGTATTTTTGGTTAAGAGAATAGTAGGTAGTCTATTGTTTATAATTTCTTTCGTTAAAGTTTTCTGTTGTTTGTGTCATTTATTTAAGTGTGTTTTTTTAAACAATTGGAACATCCTTATTGGAACTACGAAAATGCGGGTTGCATTAAGGTTTAAATAATTTTCACATTAGTAATCTTAAGTGTTTTGCAAACATAGGTACATTACATCAATAATTCAGTAGTTAAAGCGGGCGAAGCCGCGAGCGGGTCGCTAGTATTATATAATTCATTTTATACAACCCACAAATCTAATATTCTCACATATTTACATTTCTAACATGCGGAAATATCGAAGGAATGTAAGCGATTTAGGCCAGAATTTTGTGGACCACTAAGTTAAAACGGGTCTCCCAAGGAATTCGGTCACAATAAGATTAAAAAATCTCGTGAAGTTAAATACGCTCAAAGTCTCAGCCTCAAAGTTCTGCCATCAGCATATTTACAGTGTAGTAACAGAAAGAGAAAATTAGTAGAAATAAAGAAATTGGTGACACTTTAACAAAAGTTCTTACATAAGTATAATGTGAAAATCTTAGTGATTTTCATGCAAGGCTTTTTACCAAACAAAGCTGTAACAATACAACAATTTTAAAACTATTAAGAAAAGTCATATATGTTTAAAAGAAAACATTTTAATATGAGTCAAGATCTAATAACAGGAATGACTATTAAAATATTATATTGAAAATATTATTACCTTATCATTTTGTAAACCGATATACTAATTATCTTCATTTACAGCACCAGTTTTGTGAAACAATAAACGTGTATATTATTACTAGATTCTCTTTGCCTATTCACTATATGTGAAAAATATACTGTGAAGATATAAAACATTGTGTTTGCTACACGCTGTATCCCGCATACAGCCAGGTAGACAGTAGGAACCTAGTGTTAAGACACACCGTTTTTTCAGGAATTTTCAGGTTTTATAAAATATGGGAGCTCTGGCTACCATTTTCTGTTAAACATAAAAATAAATAAATCAGCTTTACGCTTTATCCCGCACACATCAGGGTAGGCAGAGGAAACCTAGTGTTAAGACATTCCGTTCCCCACTTTTAAACATGAAAACTTTTAATAAATTCATTTAACATAAGAATGCAATCTAAAAACAACGAACAGTGCAGTTCCCGAACACAAGCTTCCTCAGTATAACGCTCACTTAGTGCGGTTATAAAATGCTATGGAGCTTTCAAAGCGATAAAACTGAATTTTGTACGCTACTGGTTTGTACTTTAAAGTGGTCGATCCAGAATATTACATTGAATTGAATATTAATTTTCATGCGGTGGATAATCTGGAATATGTGAATATTAATGCAATCTGCGTTTTAGTAAACGCAATTTAAGTTAAACTATCGTGATTTATTTCGAACTGTCAGGTTATAGCCAACAAATTCTTTAGCTTTATAATATTACTAGCGGACCCGGACGCGGCTTCGCCCGCTTAATCTTTACGAATGCTTATTAGATATATTTAGGAAATTGTTTTTGAATCTAACTAATTTTAATGAAAAAAATATAAGTAAACGTAACCATAGTAAAATATTAATAAAAAACTACACAAAATACATTATTAATATCAAAGTAAAATAAATATTTAAAAGAATTAAAATTAAATGTGTTGTGCTATGTTTTTGCAAGTACATGTGGTTATTTACATAATACTTAAATACAATAAAATATATTTTTTTTTTGTCTCTGTCTAATATCCAGAATAACTGAATTAATTTTTATTGGACTTTCAGTGATCGATTTTACTGATTTACCCGGGAATAATATTTTTACTCGTTTTCTTTGCGCGCGTACATAGATACTATATGAAATAACTGAAGTCCTTTCTACATTAAATATGATAAATTTTGCGAGCAATATCTAATAAAATCCCAAAAAACTAAAACTACAATTTATTAAGTGTATAACAACGGTATAGATAACCATCCAACCGAGATGAAATAACCAACAATTCTCTCCTTAATACTTAAATAATAATAGTACACCACACCAAGAAATTAATGAAAATCTAACTAATACTCGAATAAGCGAAGAACCAAAGAAAAGTAAAAATTAATTATAAACAACAAATAATTACATAAAAATTAACAGTAGTTTGAAAATGTATGAAAATTTACAAAACCGTCCACCAGTCATGTGCCCGTTTGCGTCGGTCATACTACGCCGCTCGTAGGCTAGGTCATTTCGAATCAGTGACATCTTAATTATTTATTAGAATGTTATACAGTAAACTATAATTTCAATCTAGATAAAATGCTAAAAGTGCCTATTATATTCATTTTCATAAGGATCAATATTAAATTACAATAGAAAACACATACAACAAAAACCCGATAAATATAAAGTAAATTAATTAAAATAGTTACTTGTTGTTACTGTGTTACTTTGCTCAACCTTCAGAGATAAACATGGTATATGTATCGCGGACTTTTTTAAACATTATTTAAAGAACAATATTTTTGTAAAACATTATTTTTTATGTATCTCAGCGCCGTTTTCTTATAACAACAAATAAACTTTGCAAACCGTTGCTTAGCAACGGTCGGTTGTTATTAACATGGCGGAATAAATTGCTTGTCAAATTAAAAAGTATTTTAATATATTAGTATATATGGACAATATTACAAATATGAGAAAAAAAAGTAGCCTATGTTCATCCGGAGACCCTCAAGTATCTCTATATGAGTATTTTATCACAATTGAATTAGCGGTTTGGCTCTGATTGCGTAACAGACAGACAGACAGACAGACAGACAGACAGACAGAGTTACTTTCGAATTTATAATATAGGTATGGATTAAGTGTATTAAGATGCAAGTCCTAGGTTCTCATCCTGTGCTGTTCCATATATTTACTAAGTCATTTCTTCTCTATATAAATTATTTGATATGTATTAGAAAGCAATTGAGAAAAATAATTATATTTCAATGGGTCTTACAAAATATATATATATTTTTTATCGATATATAGTTGATCATTACCTGCTATTAAAACTAAGTTCCAATTTATTCATAGATACGTAGTAACTAAGCACATGATCCACAAAGAGTAAGAGGAAAGTTAAATGGTTATTGTATTTTGATTTTATTTTTTGAAGACTTTTCACCTATACTTAAAATCTGTTTAAAAATATAGTAATATTTAAAAAAATATAACGTTTGGAGGATAGTCGTGACGCAGGGGCACAAAGTGCGAATCTAAACGCAACATGTTATGGGTTCAACTTTGTGGGGACGAGGCAATGTGTGGCGTTGAGTTCCGCCACTCAACACGCAATGCCTCCAAAATTCGTCAATGGCCAATGTATACACGTACGAGTATAGACGATTGCAAGGTTCTATTCCATTAGCCGTGTTCAAAGTGCTGGAAAATAGAATTGATTCATACAAGCCCCTGTTGTAATACGAGAAATGATAAATTATTTTAGTCGACAATGTTGCATCTGTGTGAACACGAGCTTATAGTAGCGATTTTAGGAGGTAGGTTAAACGGAAGTACAAAATTAAGTAATAGGTAAAAGATGACGAATTTATATTTGCGGGGCGTAAGCATTCATTTTGTATGAAATGTACTACAATTATAAGTTTGTAATAGTTTTTACCTGTAATATAAACATAAATTTTCGTTTTTCAGATTTTTTCTTTTCCTTGTAGTGCAATTTCTTACTTCTTGCCAAATTTTATAACTGTAAATCTTACGGGAAACACTCTATAGGTTTTGATTACGCTGAAAATAAATTTGTCAGTTTTCGGGTGATGGGGGCAGTATGTACGCATTTTGAAATAAGCTATAAATAAAAATTTATTAAGACTTTTCGATTTTTTTCCTATATTTGTATTGTAAGTTTGACTTCGTTCCAAAGTTCATAACATAACAAATTTCATCCAAAATGCAACAAAGTATTTTAACCTTTGATTGCACTGATTTAGAAGGCTCAATTTTTCTACGATCCAAGGGGCGTAAACTTAAATACTTTAAATAAATTTCAACATAATATCTCTACCCGATCTCAAGATCGGGTGGAGATATTATGTTGAAATCTCAAGATTGACAGACGGAAAGACGAACAACACAATGATTCTATAAGGGTTCCTAAAAATAGCATAATATTTCGAAACGTTTATTAAGTATATTTCAAAGAAAGTTCAAGAAAATTAACATTTAATACAATAACTTAGTACAGTAAAATTATAAAGCGCCGCGGAAGGAAACGAAAGCGACAAACGCGGAGGCAGTGAGGGTCCAAAGAATAATGAGTGTCGGCTCGCGAGCGTGTACCGTAACTCACACCTCTAAAAATTATTTCATACAATTTGCCTTACAAAGCGAAAAATCTAATTCTAAAAAATATTAATCTAACGCCGTTCTCTGACTCGACACCAGAGCGACGAAATCGAACCTACAGCCTGTCTCAATTACGGTCGCCCGCTTGCGCCCCTGCGCCACAACTGGCCACATCATTGAATCATATTTCTTATGGAAGTAAAACGTCGACAAAATTAATAACTTAAAGCGTGCTATTGTCCATAAGTATGAAGAGGCGATAAAGGCTGGCAGATATAAAATGGATTCGTATACAGTATTGCTGATTTAACGATAGCAAAATAGAAACGATATATTGATAAAATACGAATACGAAATATCCCTTTCGTATTCCTATTTTACCTTCTGTTGTCCTTGATGCTTTGATCTATGTCATTAAAATATTCTACTCCATTGTATACTATATCTCCAATTTATAATATACATTTTAAATTAAAATATGATTCGATCTATCTGTACATGTAATAAAATATATTTCAATTGTTTTTTTCGTTGGTAAACGCTAATTTCAGAAACGGCTTAACCGATTTAAGTGCAGTTTTCCTATTATAAAATCTTATTACATTTTCAATAAATTTTGTTAATTCATTAGCATTTCAATATTGGCCCTTATATTCTGGACTGCCTATATAAATAACTTAGTAGTAATCCAGCAAACATCTTGCTCCAATGAGGTTATCTTTTGGGAAATCAGAAATTTAAGAATATTTTCTTACATTATAATTTTTACACACATTATTTAAGATCAAATATTTTTTCTTATAATGAAAAATTACCAGAGCGAAGCTTGGGCGAAGCGTGAGCGCAGAAATGAAAATATTAAATATTTCATTCCGTTTACAGTCGTATAGTGCTGTCGTTTGGTTATTCTGTTGTATTTTTTTTTATTTATAGAAATGTATTTTATCTGATAGTTTGAAACAAACATATATTTTAAGCTCATATTTTATTGTGAATACGATAAGGTAAAGGTTCGATTCTTACTCGGGAAAATAACTATATTTCCGTTGTTTCCCCTTGTTGGTATACAAGGCGTCACAAAAATTTGGCCAAAATTAAAGAGCAGAGTGGCTTAACACTAGCTTTCCTCAGGCAAACTTGCTATGCGAGGAAAATCGTGAGCTTATGTATTTCTCATTGATATTCTTTTTTTTTCAAAGAAACTTAATTAAAGTATTTTTTTAAAAGGCAGATTTTTCCCACATACGTAAATGGTAAAATAATTTTAATTACAACAAAGCTTAGTCTTCTTAGGTTGGACGCTATAATTATTTAATAAATACTAAATTTTGACTGCATCAAATATTACCAGAATTTTGTCAAAAGTATCTAATACTGTACAACTACACCATTGAAATAGATAGGGGATGTAGTTATTTGCAAATAATTAAACTGTTGCCGTCGTGGCGCAGGAGAACAAGGGTGTGACTGTAACACGATTGGTTGTGGGTTCGATCCCCACTCGAGGAAATGAAATATTTATTTAACGCAATGCCTCCAGAATTCGGCGGAAAGTGGAGAACGGAGTGTCGTAACACTAGGTTCTCTCTGCCTACCGTGCTGTGTGTAGAATACAGCGTGAACCTGATTAAATTAAATAATAATAATAGTCGAAACCCATTTTATAGGGCTCCGTGATTGAAGAGTATTTAGATCAAATGGCCACAAAACTTCACGTTGTATAGTAATTAAGCCAAGCACGCACTTGACTTTTACAATCTGAGGCTTGCTAACAACCTGCCAATTAAAAAGTAACTGCGATTTGTGCTACCCACAAACTCGCTACCTTCGGAAGTTGCCGCTCTCTAAGTAACTATTAATGTTTGAGAGCTAAAGCGCAGTTTTTCAATTCAAACTAATAAATAGAACCTTCTGAATTGAATCTATTCTTTCATTTTTAAACAACTAATTAATTTCTTCGGTTAAAATTTCTCATTGGCAACAGTTGTGAAATGGAACGATTCATAGGATATTGAAAGAATTCAAATTATAGAATAAACTGGTGACTCTGTATATGCTTAAACTTAAATCAAATTCTATTGGATCTTATGCAAAAGTACAAAAAAAAGAGAAGAAAATGAAATATGTTTTACAAGAAATTAGGAAAATAATGCTGTAAATATTTTGTTTTCCAAGTAATAATATATAATCTAGTCAATTTGTTTGAAAATGAGGTTTTATATTTCATTTTATGCAACCCGCAAACTTAATGTTAGAAATTTAAAAATGTGAGAATATTAAATTTTTAACATGCAGAGACATCGAAGAAATGTAAGCGATTTAGGCCAGAATTTTGGGGACCAATAACTTGTCTCACAAGGAATTCGGTCATTATAAGATTAAAAATCTTGTTAAGTAAATATTATGACAAGGGTGGATGGCGAGAGTTCTTTAGTAGGACGGAAGTTATACAAGCGTTTTTAACTATGTTTATATTCCAAAGACTTACAAATTTGGATACATCATACAATCAATACACGCTATTTTATACTCTTTTTAAAATACAATTACCCACTTTTACAATTTATATAAAAAAAAAACAAATAATTATACTTGAAAATAATAAAAGTATAGTGGTAATAGAAAATAATTATTATCGGACCTAGCCAAGGTGATCCCACTAGGTCTTCTTATTTTTTTTTAATTATTAAGGCCAGCTATGACCCAGGGTCACAAGCGTGGCCCACTCGGGAAAATATTTAATATTTAGAATTTTCATTTCTTCACTCTGGTAACGAGGCAAAGCGTGGCGTTAAATTCCGCCTCTCAACAGGCAATGCCTACCAATGGATAAGCTGTTCCCCACTTTCAGCCGAATTCTGGGTGGAAAGTAGAGAACAGCCTATCTAGCTATGTGCGAGATTACAGCGCAAAGCTGAAAAAAGTATTAAAAGTTTATACTTATATACAGGAATACAGGATAGATGTGAAAAGTGATAAACAATAGATTTATTAGTAATTATGTTTCAATATAAACATTGACTATGTTTATTGCTTTTGAACGTTTAGTGCTCTTTGACGTCATAGTGTGTCACGTTGTCACGTACGCAGTTGTAGTTAGCAATTTCCAACGAAGCGATATAAACACGCGGTGCATACTGACAGCTGACGTCAATTACTGGTGGACAAATTGTAACGTCACGCCGACTGAAGCGATCGTAACGACACGCCGCCATTAGCGTGCCGCGAGCGTTTTATATGGACAGCTCTATAATGGAACAATTAATTAATGTTTTTTATGCAATTCTGATAAAGATTTTTTATAAGATTCGTATTACTTATTTGAAATAAATAATAAGTAAATTTTTGAAATTAACATCTTTGTCTTAAAATGTAATTCTCGCTCTGATACTTTTAGTAGATTACGATCTTTTAAGCGTGCTAACCTACGATGGTGTCTATTAAAATTGTGAAGATTGATATATTTTTTAAGTGTTACCCCGCACTTAGGAAAGATAAGTAGCAGTATCGGTACACGCGATTGAACACGCGATGAAATTTTTATTTAATTTAACCATATTTTTCAAATAAGTAACGATTTCCTCTACACTGACATATAATACCAATTTACAGTAACTGTCAATTAGGATGACACCGCACAAAGCAGTAAGCAACAGTATGTAAATAAAGGTAAAACAAATAAACCTTAGCGGGGGGTCCTTTCATACCAATGTACGTGTTTGTCGGATGTTTATTGTAAAGAGTAGGTAGCGCTTTGTAGTTCGTACTATTTGTAAAAGCTATTCTGGAAAAATACTACATTCTAACAATAGAGACATAAAAACGCGGTACATGCTTTTTAGCTGATTATTACTTCATTATTTTATTCTAAATTATTACATATAAATAACTTAGAGGCCGTCGTGGAGTAGGGGGAAAGTAGGGGAAATTAAAATTCAAAATATTAAATATTTCCCCATAAATATACCTACATAAAACAATGAGAAGACCTAGTGGATCACTTTGGAAAGATCCGATGATAGTGCCTGGTAGTGTGAATAGTATATGACTAGTGTGGACCATGCTTATAAGCAACTTTTCTAGGATCGGAAAAAAATTAAACTTACTTACCTTGATAAAGCGCCAGAGCTACGAGAAAATAAAATATATATATTTATTCAAATCCACTAATACGTTATTATTTTTAATATTGACACTTCATTATTATGAATGTGAGAATTTGCAAATCGCTTAAAAGATAACTTACTGACATTCTAATGTTTACAACAAAACAAGAATATACATTAAAATTATTCATAAAAAAATAAGAAAAACCAGCTTCACACTGTATCCCGCACACAGCAGGGAAGGCAGAGGGAGCCTAGTGTTAAGACACTCCGTTCCGCCGACTTCTTGAGGCATTGCGCGTTTTGCGTCGATCAGAGAGAAATAAAGATATACATTTAAATAAATATTATATTTTCTTGGACCAGTCGCGTTACCAGCCACACGTAGTGCCTCTGCGCTACGACTGACCTAAAAGAATTCATTTTAATAATGAAATCTCATATGATAAAAATATTTTTAAAAAATATAATTTCATAATTACTTTTAAATATTATTTTTCCTCAGTGTGCTTGTTATAACAATTATTTATTAATTGTTAATAATAATACATTACTTCAGGTCTTCGGGCGGAAGAAGGAGAACGGAGAGCCTTGATAGGCTCTGTGTGCATACCTACTACTACAAAGGGGAGAGCTGATTTTTAAATTACTGCAAAACTTTACAAGTCTATAGTAAAACGTTAAACAATTGTAAAGTTAAATTATTCCTCATCTAATAAGTTAGGAATATGTAATCTAATCTTATCTACCTTCACGCTGTTGAGCGCCAAAAGCTACGGTTAAAAAAACATAGGAATTTGTAATATACGAAATATTGTTTTTTTAAAAGATAAAATATTTTTTACATTTTTTGATTTTTGATTCGTCAGTTATTTATTACAACACGACAGCGATATAGAAAATTAATCAGGAAGTGGGACAGAAGACCACCTTGAGGCTGATCCTGCTTATGAAACAGATGGTGAAGATAAAGTTTCTGCTTTGACCCAGCAGCAACTTTCAGGTCAAGATAGTCAGATAAGTAGTGACACAACTCCTTGATTGGATTTTACAACCAAACTAAAGGAGGTAAAGAAGAGGCAATAGAAAAACACACTGGCCATTGTGCGTTTTTTATAGAATGCTAAACATTGCATTTATAAATAGTTACGTTTTATATAATATAAGAGTATGCTAACAATAAAACATATATCGAGACATGATTACTTAAAAGCTTTGTATCACAAGCTAATCGAATCACACATGCAAAAGAGATTGACAATATTAACTCTTTAAACTGGTGTGTGGGACTCAATTACACAGATATTAAAAATGTCAGGAAGGAGTACTTCGAATTCTACAATTAGGACCTTCGATGTACCTCCTGCGTACTGATAAAGGTAACAATGTCTTTTGCCCGCAAAGCGAAGGATGTTGGATGACTGAAAGTTGCACCAATTGCAATAAATCGTTGTGCGGAGAGCACAAACTTGATGTATGTCACAAATGTATTAATTGCTGGATCTTTATAAAAAAAAATATTTCATTAGTTTATTACATTCGTTATTATTAATATTTAGAGATTGTTTGTTACAATTTAAATAAATATTATATTTTCTTGGACCAGTCGCGTTACCAGCCACACGTAGTGCCTCTGCGCTACGACTGACCTAAAAGAATTCATTTTAATAATGAAATCTCATATGATAAAAATATTTTTAAAAAATATAATTTCATAATTACTTTTAAATATTATTTTTCCTCAGTGTGCTTGTTATAACAATTATTTATTAATTGTTAATAATAATACATTACTTCAGATCTTCGGGCGGAAGAAGCTGAACGGAGAGCCTTGATAGGCTCTGTGTGCATACCTACTACTACAAAGGGGAGAGCTGATTTTTAAATTACTGCAAAACTTTACAAGTCTATAGTAAAACGTTAAACAATTGTAAAGTTAAATTATTCCTCATCTAATAAGTTAGGAATATGTAATCTAATCTTATCTACCTTCACGCTGTTGAGCGCCAAAAGCTACGGTTAAAAAAACATAGGAATTTGTAATATACGAAATATTGTTTTTTTAAAAGATAAAATATTTTTTACATTTTTAAAGTGTTCCACATTTAGAAATTTTTCTACGTTTTCTAAATAAGTAAAGCCCACGTGCCCACGTAATCATGCTTTCTATTACAGTAAACTGAGTATATATTTGTGTCAAATTTAAAAATAAAATATAGAAACATACAAGAATTTGCTCTAGAAACTACATTTCACCACAAACCTAACCATAGAACAGATTGGATGGATTGGCCAGCGTCCGCTCCGTGCTTGTTATACCGACGTATCTAGAGAGAGCGACCAGGCTTAAGTGACCAACACGCTGGGGTCTCGTGCAATCGCCTAGCGAATATATGAATGTATGAAAATATACTGAAACTCTTACATAAATATACGACATATAAAATAAAAAATATTTTTTGTTAACTTTATTTGACATACCATATAAAATTATAATCTCAACTTAGTTGGCAATTCACTTTTAAATAGCAAAATACGCATAATCTACGTAAAAGACAAAGTTTTAAAGAACATATAAACCCATAATAACCCTTCATGAATATGACCAACTACATATCTACATAAGAACTTAATTACATTGTGTCATACGATGTAGGACATCATTAATATTCTTTTCGCTCGCACGAGGCTCGTGGCGAATTTTTCATTTGAAACAGGAAAGCGGGTCGTGGAAAGGACTCGCTGACTGTGGAGGGGAAAAAATAAAATGCATATCCTAAGCCTTAACGATCGTCTAGGGATGTCATTAGCTGATGACCACCGCCGTTTGACTTAAGATAGATTTAGCCGCATTTATGTTTATTACTAATTATTTTGTTTATAGGTTTTATTGGTTTGATTGCACTGGATCAAGATATAGTAAATAACATTTTCATCATCTTCAGAGATTAAAAAAATGTTTTTGTTGTATACAATACAATTTTGTAATTATCAAAATATTAAAATATATATTTTTTTTATTATTGATAGTTTATCAGCTTCACGCTGTGTCCCGCACACAGCAGGGTAGGCAGAGGGAACCTAGTAGAACACTCCGTTCCCCACTTTCTGCCGAATTCTGGAGGAATTGCGTGTTGAGTGACAGAACTCAACGCCGCGCTTTGCCTCGACACCAGAGCGAAGAAATGCAAATATAAATTTAAGTAAATATTTTATCTCCTATCCCACAACCAGTCAGTTTTACAGCGTCACTTTGTGCCGCTGCGCTACGACTGACCTCTCTATTGATAATTTAAATATCTTTTTAATAAATAATATTAAAGTTGTGGATAAAAATCTACTTTAGCTTATTGAGCTGAGCGAAGCAAAGCTTACTGGTCAAAAGTGTGTTTCGTTGTAATACTACTCCTCCTACACCGTTAAACCTACTGAAATTTTGCAGGAACGTTGTAGACGACACCGTGATCCCAGCGAAGTAATTATTAATGGGGTGATAATTATAATTGTAATTTTTGAGTAAATGGTCAAAATGTGTCCCATAGAGTTAAGCTGTGGAATGTTTTGAAATTCACGCGCACAGATTGAACTTTGACTAACATAACCCGCTCTAAACATAGCGCGTGCGGACAAAAGAGAAATTTTCTCAAAAAATTGGCTTAATTTTGCGCAACAGCTACGCTCAGCTCCACCCGCCGTGCACAACATGTGGCAGATCCTAGTATTATACATTTTTTAAAACTATAGGAATGTCAAAAACATTTACGTTAAATAATATGATATACTTAACAATGTTCAACATAGATATTTCGAACAGAAGGAGCATTGAAACAAAGGCAACTAATCAACAAAGGCACCTTTGACCGGCACTCTATCATCAACCTGGTCACTAGTGAAATTGAATGCCTGTGTCAAACTGTCTGTATAGTTTGTGCTGTGATAAATTAATATCACTTAAAATCGTATATTCCAGATATTATGTTACGATATATTGAAATATAATTTGTCAAAATTTGTGGTTGTGGGTTCCGTTCCTATCTGGTAAGAAAAAGTACGGCTATAATAATTTTATATTGATAGCCTAACAACACGCAAAGTCTACAATTTTGGCGGAATGTGGTGGAGTAGAGTGTCATAAGTCTTGAAATACGCTGGACTTGGAAAACATATTTTACACTCTTTTGAATTACGCGATCGAGTAAAAAGAACATTGTTACAGTAAATATATAAATTCATCTTTCAACTTAACATAGTTAAGAGAACAAGTAAAAAATAGACATTAATGCAGAATTTAGCAAAAAGTTCAAATTCTATTAATTCAGAATAAAACCAGTAGCGAAATGATAGCGTTTTGGTAAACTAAAGATCAAATTTAATTAAGCCAAGCACGCACTTGACTTTTACAATCTGAGGCTTGTCAACAATTTGCCAATTAAAAAGTAACTGCGATTTGTGCTACTCACAAACTCGCTACCTTCGGAAGTTGCCGCTCTCTAAGTAACTATTAATGTTTGAGAACTAAAGCGCAGTTTTTCAATTCAAACTAATAAATAGTACCTTCTGAATTGAATATATTCTTTCATTTTTAAAGAACTACCTAATTGATTTTTTCGACTTAATTTTCTCATTGGTAACTGATGTGAAATGGAATGATTCATAGGATATTGAAAGAATATTGAACACTTAAATTAAATTTTATTAGATCTTATGCAAAAGAACAGATAAAAGTACTGTACAATACATTAGGAAAATAATTACAATTATAAATCTAATAATTTTGTCTTATATACAGATTTGTTAATATAAAAATTGCTAATAGATTTTATAATTCATTTTATACAACTCACAAACTTAATATTCACACATGTTTACATTTCTAACATGCGGAAATATCGAAGGAATGTAAGCGATTTAGGCAGAATTTTGTGGACCACTAAGTTAAAACTGGTCTCCTAAATATACCTATGTAGATATAACACATAAAATAAAACATAGATTTTTTGCTTCACGCTATATCTTGCAATGCCAGGTAGGTAGTGGTAACCTCGTGTTAAGACACTCTGTTTCCAGTAAGACACTATCCCATTTTCGGTCAAATTTCAGAGATCGTGTTGAGATGCGGAAGTCAACGCCGTTCAACACATAATGCTTCATGAAACTAAGCCAGAAAATTGCCTGGCAATGGATAACCTCATTTCTAATTTTATTTTTTTTATTGCCAAGAAAATATTGAATAGTTGAGCTTTATAATTTAGTGAAAGTTAGGTACTATTTCTTGCATCTTATTTACCTAATAACTGACACCTAAATTCCATACTCCCTATACTTCCAACAGTACTTACCGGTGTCGGGTGTACAATATATATATAGAAACTTTCAGGCCTTATAAAATAACCGAGATGTGGTCACTATTGGCTCGCTCTCTATTAAACATGGAAACTTTTAATAAATTCATTTAACATAAGAATGCAAGCTAAAAACAACGAACAGTGCAATTGTCGAACACGAGCTACCTCAATATAACGCTCACTTGGTTTGTATTTTAAAGTGGTCGATCCAGAATATTACATAGAATTGAACATAAATTTTGATGCGGTGGGTAGTCTGAAATATGCAAATACTAACGCAATCTGCGTTTACTAAAATTTAAGTTAAACTATCGTGTTTATTTTGAACTGTCAACTTGTTTGCAAAATAGGTTCTATGTTTACAATTGCTCACAATTGTGTTATTAAGTTAAAGTGAAATTAATTCTAGTTTATATATTCGGCAAAAAATGGATCACGGAGGTTTCATCTGCCTAACCTGCTGTATGCGGGATACAGTGTGAAGCTATTTTCTTAAATATATAGTCAAATATTATTCTCAAAACTAACTATTACTAAACTATTAGTAAGTAACTATTCATTTGTGTCGTTATAAGATATTGTGAGATCTGAAATTTCGGTATAAAAGAAATTTTTCAACATGCAATGGTTTTTTTTTTGTGGAAAAAGACAAGGCATACACCAGAGGAGCTAAAGGTGCTTTGCCAGTCTTTAAGGTGAAGATAGATGCGCTTTTTAATAGTGCCCTGGAAACACTGCCGCAGGTAGGCTATTCTACAGTTGCGTCGCGCGTAGAAGGAAGTTCCTACTAAACCACACAGTTGTGGAGTGCCCCGTATGCAGATGGTGTGGATGGTAATTAAGTTTTTGACGTAGTTTTCGGTTAGAAAATTCGGCGGCAGATAACAAGTGAAACAGTCTCCAGACTACTCCCCATGATAAATGCGGTAGAGAACGCCCAGCGAGGACATGTCTCTACGCAAAGTCAAAGTGTCAAGCCTTCCGCAGATCATTGAGTCTCCAACGATTCGAACGGCTCTACGTTGCATACGATCAAATGGGTCAAGCTAATACTGGGGTGCACCAACCCAGAAATAAGTACAGTACTCCATATGAGGCTGAACCTGAGCCCTATACAGGGCCAATCAGTGTTTTGGCATGAAGTACTGTCTTGCTCTGCTGAAAACCTCCAGTTTCTTTCAGGCCAACTTGATCTCGCTTTCCAGATGATCGTAATACTGGCAGTCACTCGAAACACTAAAAAAAACTAACTAAAGCCCTATGTGCTGATACTGGGTGAGCTGAAATGTTTTCGAAGACTGGCTACACTACAAATGGTTTTTTTTTTTTTTGTTGGTTAACGCGCAAACTAGTATACTTTTGGGGTTCCAGGGAACCAGGTTCTTTTCACCCCATTTGGAAACAGCTCCGAGGGATGACGCAACCGAAGACATAAGTTTATTTTGGCATTGGTCGACGAAGAAAGACTTGCTCGGCCGAAGTAAACGGCGTCCACTATGCTATCATCTGCATAGCATAGTTCCGCCACACAAGACGTTATACATTTTTTTAAACCTGGTCGGTTCCCAGGAGGCGCGGGTTCGAGTCCCGCTGCGTTCAAATTTTTATACGTTTTCTAAATAAGTAACACGTTATACATCCAGAATTTGGCGGAAAGTGGAGAGCCGATTGTCTTAAAAATGGGTTCCCTCTGCCTACCCTACTACATGTGAGATACAGTGTTAAGCTGGAAAGAAAGATTTATTCTATTACAGTACCTAAAAATCGGTAAAATGTCCTATCAGTATCCGAACTACCGATTGACGTGTTCTCTCACAATGTAGCGCACGCTTACATTCATCCAGAGTAAATGACTAGCTACTCACGTCACATGATAAACTGTGCCGGTCGGATGGCATGAGCCTATTAGCGGAGAGCATTTTCATAAAAAATCGTAGCTTTATCCGCAGACTATGCAATATAATACAAATCGAAATCGAAAAACCATTTAACGCGCCGCAAAACTTCAATGTAACGAAGTATTTTATATTTTACATCAGCAAACAGGTCATATCATAATCACGCTGCGTAATAGATATTATATGTATTAATGCATAATCAAATATATTATATGTTTTTCCGATATTGATATCGTCCAAATATCTCATAGTTTTGTTTAGAAATGATGGATGTCCTCACTTATTTTGTGACAAAGTTAAATTATTGGTAAAAAAAACTAATAGGATAAAATAAATACATATAAAATAGTTAACAACGAAAAAGTTGCCAAATACCGATCTTATGCTTAATAGACCCTTTTAAGTAAATTACATAAAAAACGTGCACCTAGTTCTTTAGTTTCACACATCTTTTATGGTGTAAGCTGCTATAACCCACTTTGTAAATACTGCGTTCTAGATGGCACACTTACGCCGTACTTAAAAAAGACAAGGAAGCGCTTATGTACATTATATTATGTTTTATATTTAAGAAGTCACCTCAATCTTTCTCGGACATAAAGTTTACTCGATCACCATCTTTTATCATATAAAGATCAAATTCAGAACTTAACGTAATATATCATATTTAAATAGAATTAGACATTAAAATCATAATATATGAGAGCTTAATGAACATATTATGATGATAAATACGCCTTCATGAATAACACACGCGCTTGGATATTTTCGCTGTTTGTGTTTTATCAGGCGGCCAATTTGCATTATAGACACCAAGATAACTACAATGAAGTTGGCTTGAAACCATTTATACAGAAATATTTTGCATTTTGCGTGTTGCTGTCAAAAACTAGCCCAAGATAGCTTTCTGATAATTATAGCTACCTTCCTTCTTAATCGTTCACGGTATACTTCAAATCTACGTAAATTTGACGTATACCGCGGCGAAATATATCTACCTCTACCATGTTTACCATCGGATCGCTGCTAGTTCCTGAACCAACTCGGTACTCGAGACCTCACAGGGCATAGTTGCGCCATCTCGGTAAGTTCCGTCATTTTGTTGTAATGAAGATGTTGCACGTCGTTTTGCCGTATAATTGGGCTGTGTGTATTTTTTTTAAATTGTCTTCAATTTTTTATATATATATGAATATTAATAAAATGATATCGTTCCTGTGAAAGAACCTCGGTAAGACTTTTGTTAGTGAAACATACTGTATTCCTTATTCACAATCAAAATTCCTTATTAGAACTGTAGATTCTGTAATATTGTATCCACATTGAAAATTTTCAACAAGCATCTGCGCTCGGAGTGTTTCGGTCATATTATGTAGAAGTAAGCGGAGTAAGTAAGCCGTACTTTGCTACGAATCCAACCAAAGTCCGAACCCTCCTTGTATTCGCGTGTGTCCGTTTTGTGCTTGTTATTCGAGCGTCCCGAGACCGTCCAGACTTAAGAGGCTCACACACTGGAAATAAATTTGTCTGACGAATACATTTATAACATGTAGAATTTGTACCAACTACCAGTGTTAGCTTCTCTCATATGTATATAAAATAAATTTAAACTTGATGTTTGCTTTCTGTTAAGAGATTTATTTTATTTTCTTTCTTCTATAAAGTAATTATTTTACCAAAAGCACCTCCAAATAAAGTAATAATCAAAATAGAATAAGAAATACAATGATCAACGATAACAAAGGAAAATCAACGCTAACAAATATACTCATTTCAATGGCGAGGCGATCGCTTAATATATCGTTAATTGAATTGTTAAATTTCTGAAAAAATAATTATCTCATATTAATAATTATTTCAAAAAAATGTGTAGGTACTTAGATATGTCTATGCTAGGTCATCGTGGTACTGTGGAACAGCATCTGATTATGGACGCTATAATTGTAAGTTCGATATCGGCTTAGTTATTTTCATTTCCATGCACAAAGCGTGTTGTTGAATTCCACTCTTCAATACGCAGTGAACCTGTCAAAACAGGTTATGAAATGTATTAGGTTGAAAGTCTAAAACTAGCGTGAAACTGAAAACCAAAATTAGGTATACTTGAACGATTGTGACAGATTCAAATTCCAATAGAACAAGGATGTGTCAAAGATTTTCAGTTTGACCTGGTAATACAATCATATAATCAAAGCATTGAAATTTGTTATTCGGCATACAGTGCCTAGAGTACATTACATAATGAAGACTAAAATTCTATGAAGTACTCAGAAAAAGCAAATAAGAAAAGCTATATATATGTTAAAACATTAAAATATATAAATATATATGTATCGAATAGAGAACTTATTGGATTTTTCGTCTGTTGAACATAATAATGTATCACTCTATATCCCTTAGCCTTATCCCCAAGAACGCAGAAGACGCGAGCAAATAATTATTTAGAAAAAAAATATATATTTCCAGGTACACAAAATCACAAAAATTATCAATCAATGGGATATTTTGTTCATTAACGGAAACTTAAATATAGTAAGGTAAATATTAAAATTTACTTCAAAAATATATTTCTTAGTAACTTCACAATAATTAACATTTTCCAGGAAATAGATGTAAACAAAATTGTATGTACATACATTTTAACGGGGCTTTTTGATCAAAGCCTACTCATATGACCACAAACGACAAATTATTATTATTAATTATTTAAAATGAAAGATTCTTTTATATGAAATAAAAAGGTATACCTATAATACAAGACGTCTATTCAGCAAATTATCGAGATAAAAAACGTCTTTAAAAACTATAAGAATATATATCATCAGAAAGTTTTTACGATATGTATTCTGTATGTACATAACGAAAAAGCAAAAAATTGATTTCACAAGCTTACACTCTAAGCCGGCGTCTTGTATCATAGGTATACCTATCTTTCATAAAAAGAACTTCCACTTTAAATAATTAATAATAATAATTTACAGTACCCTATCGCACCGGGTTAGTTCCGGTTAACCACATTAGGTATGCTCGAGTAAGCCCCTATTCCCACGAGGTGACTTAATTGACTATTAGTTATTAACGTCGTCAATATGTTTAATATATAACTACCCGTACTCCAATTAAAATCAGTTGCTGAAGTTGTATTGATATGATGGAGAGAATTTAAGACAAGATATTAAAAATTTACATAAAAAAACATTAATATTATATCGACCTTTTATTTTCAGCTTCACCGTAGCAGGGTAGGCAAGGAGAACTTAGTTCGAAAAATATATCATTGCCTACTTTCGTAAGGTCTGTATATATAATCTGTTTATAGTATTCCGATGGAGAAATTAGAAAGAGATAATTTAGACGTAGACTAGGTATTGTGAAGAGTCGATGAACTCGTATTACTAAAGAATACTAATAAACAAATATTTGAAAAAAAAAACTTGTCAAGTGCAAGTCAGACTCGCCCACCGATGGTTCCGTGTCAATATTAGGATTATATGTCAATGGATTTAAGTTTGCATGCGGCAGTCCTTTTATGTTTTTTTTTCCTTTATTTGTACTACAAGTTAGCACTTTTTTTAGGAATCGACACCAGAGCGAAATAAAAAAAATAAGAATATTAAATATTTCGTTTCATCGAGCGGGAATCGATCTCGCAACCTGTTTATGTTACAGTAACACGCTTATTCTGCGCCCCTGCGCCACGACTGGTCTCACTTCTTGCCAAATAATAAGGTATGGGTAGTGACTCTATATTTTTTTTCCTTTTGAGATACGGAACCCTAAAAACAAGAAAATAAATAAGAATCACCTTTGTCTACAGTTTGTTCACATTTTATAATGAAAATGTTTTGTTTAGACTAACAAGATTTATTTTTTGTTAAAATGCTTAGAAATGTTTCTTATTATTATACAGTTTTAATACCTCGACAAACTTTTAATAGGGTCGCTCAAAATATTTTCCATTTTATTTGAGTATAATAAACAAAAACAATTAATAATAGACTATAACATTATGTAGTAGCAGTTAGTAGCTAATAGCAGCAGATATATAGAAGCAGCAGACTCCTTCGTAGGAGTCCGCTTGTCGTAGGGTTCTACTAATAGTATGTTATATTTTTTCAGCTTCACGCTTTATCTCGTAGGATAGGCAGAGTGAGCTTATTCTTAAGACATTCTGCTCCCCACTTTCTGCCGAATTCTAGAATTGCGTGTTGAGTCGCGGAACTCAGCGCCTCGCTTTGTCTCGACACAAGAGAAGAGAATAAAAATATTAATTATTTCATTTTCTTCAGTGGGAATCGAATCCATAATCTGTTTTGTTTACAGTAGCATGCTTGTATCCCTGCACTACGACTGGCCTCACTTATATTATATTATTACATTCAACTTCGCGTTGAGCTTTGAACGTTCAGCATTGAGTTCCACCAATTAACACGCAATACCTCCAGAATTCGGCGGAAGGTGATAAACTGGGAACGAAGTGTGTTAACATTAATTTCCCAGGTTCCTTCATAGCTTATTATGTATTAAATATTAATAGAGTAATAAAGTAAATTAGCTAAATAATAGGTAATAGATATCTCGTTTTTCTTTCTCTATTGTTAGAAAGTAATATTTTTGCAGAATAGCTTTTAGAAATAGTACGGACTACAAAGCGCTACCTACTCTTTACAATAACTATCCAACAAACACGTACATTGGTATGAAAGGACCCCTCGCTAAGCTTTATTTGTTTTACCTTTATTTACATACTATTGTTTACTGCTTTGTGCAGTGTCATCCTAATTGACAGCTGCTGCAAATTGGTATCATATGTGAGTGTGGAGGAAATCGTAGTTTATTTGAAAAAGTTTGTTAAATTAAATAAAAAACCAGTGAAGCGCGATATGTATTTTATAAATATTGAAAAGCTTAAGTTTCCTTTATTTGTGCTTGTAATATTACTCATTTAAAAATGTAATAGCCATTAGAAAACCAAAATGAAATAATTAAATTATAAATATTCGTATAGTTTATGCGGGCGAAGCCGCACGGGTCCGCTAGTAATTTTAATATAAACGATCGCAGATCTCAATCAAATGTAAAAGGTATGTACTCCACTAAAAGTACCAAAACGAAGATTCCATTTTGAAACAAAAAAATAATTTCAGAAACGTAATTATAACATATTTAAAATAAGTAACACAAATTTAATCAAAATTCATCACCAGAATTGCATAAAAACATTAATTAATTGTTCCATCATAGAGCTGTCCATATAAAACGCTCGCGGCACGCTAATGGTGGCGTGTCGTTACGATCGCTTCGGTCGGCGTGACGTTACAATTTGTCCACCAGTAATTGACGTCGGCTGTCAATATGCACCGCGTGTTTATATCGCTTCGTTGGAAATTGCTAACTATAAGTGCGTACGTGACAACGTGACACACTATGACGTCAAAGATCACTAACCATTCAAAAGCAATAAATATAATTCAATGTTTATATTGAAATAATATAAAACCTAATAAATCTACTGTTTATAACTTTTGAAGTAAAGCATCTATCTAACAAAGTTTCTCGGAATTCCATTCAATAATATATAAGTCCTTGTGACGTCCTTTACTTAAGATAGGATTTGGATCGTAGAATACGTACAAAGAAAACTTTGGTGGCAAAAGGAAAAGGTTAGACTTTGAAACTTCAAGAATATTCCTAATTCGATAAAATAATAAGTTCATACGCATGTCTCAGAGTAATTATATTATTTTGAATTGTTTATTGTAAATAGGGCCTATTGGCTACAAATATCAAATGTAGTTAGATATATAACTACAAACTTTTACTATTTTAAAGGCTTTACGCTGTAACTGCTATGTCCGGGCACATAGCAAGGTAGAAAAAGGAAACCCGGGAAACTACTGTTACAATTCTGTTCCCATTAAATTTAAAACACTTCCGTTCCCCAATTTGGAAGCATTGAGTGTTGAGTGGCGGATCTCAACACCGCGCTTTGCCTCGTTACTAGAGCAAAGAAATAAAAATATTAAATATTTAATTTCCTCGAGTGGTAATCTAATCCACAACCTGTCGCATGTCGCACTTACAGCCCCACACGTGTGCCCCTGCGCCAGGACTGGCCTCAGTATCCCTATATAAAATATTGAGAGAAGTTGATCCACTACGGATCAACTTGGCTAGGTCCGAAGGTCCTGGTAATATGTAATCTGATCAATGTGGATCATCTTTATCTACTAATCCACTTATTACTTAATATTTTTATATTGAGCACCTGTACATTGACTATATTGACTATATTGAATGTGACTATTTGTAAATTGCGTAAAACATAATGACATTCTAATATTAACAATTAATAAAACAAGAATATAGATAATAATAAATCACATTATTTACAATAGAAAATGAGAAGTATCTTTCTTAAGTATTTTAATAAATTATTATTAAATTACTGTCGGGTGGAAGACGAAGAACGAAATTCTTTTCTCTTCTATTTTTTTGTTCTTAACTACAGACTCTCTGTGCCTATACTACTATAAACCGGAGAGCTGATTATTATAATACTTGATAATTTCTTAACCTATGAGGTTGGGACTATGTAACATGCAAAATATTTTTTTATACACAACTAAAGTAAGTAATAGTTGATACTAAGTTTGAGTAGGTATCTATATAATTATGCTTCCCACTCAAGTAAGCTGAGTGAGTATTTACGTATGCTTTAAATAAAATAAAATATAGATACATACATGAATTTGCTCTAGAAACTACACTTCACCACAAACCTAACCATAGAGCAGATTGGATGGATTTGCCAGCGTCCGCTCCGTGCTTGTTATACCGACGTATCTAGAGAGAGCGACCAGGCTTAAGTGACCAACACGCTGGGGGCTCGTGCACTCGCCTAGCGAATGTATGAATGTATGAAAATATACTGAAACTCTTACATAAAAATGTACTACATACACTTTTGTTAATTTTATTTGACATACTCGTTCGTATTCATGCTTTAGATAACTCATGTTGCTATATGAAAGTATAATCTCAACTTAGTCGCCAATTCACATTTAAATAGCAAAATACACATAATCTACATAAAAGCCAAAGTTTCAAAGAACATATAAACCCGTAATAACCCTTCATGAATATGACCAACTACATATCTACATAAGAACTTAATTACATTGTGTCATACGATGTAGGACATCATTAATATTCTTTTCGCTCGCACGAGGCTCGTGGCGAATTTTTCATTTAAACCAGGAAAGCGGGTCGTGGAAAGAACTCGCTGACTGTGGAGGGGAAAAAATAAAATGCATATCCTAAGCCTTAACGGTCGTCTAGGGACGACATTAGCTGATGACCACCGCCGTATGACTTAAACTAGAATTAGGGGCATATATGTTTGTTGCTCACGGTTTTTTTGTATGGTTTTTAGTTTGATTGCGCTAGATTAAGATATAATAAATTACGTAAGAACTTACTCATATTTCAGGTCATCGTGGCGCAGAGGCACAAGCGTGTAACTGTAATCAGATAGTTGTGAGTTCGATTGCCATTCGGGGAATGAATTATTATTTATTAATAATTTTATTTCTTCGCCCTGGCACCAAGGCAAAAGCGCGGTGTTGAGTTCCGCCACGCAACACGCAATTCATCGTAAACCTTGACACTAAGTTCACTCTGCCTATTGCCTACCCTGCTATATGCGGTATATAGCGTGAAGCTGAAAGTTATATATTTGCTCAAATATAATTAACCCATATACTAATTCAGTTTAAATATAAATTTACATGTCGATTTTTAATGTCATTTATTTTTTGTTCACAAAATATAGGTACCTACATTTTATGATAAATATGATACAAGTGATTTTGTAAAAAAAATATTAAGACCTCGATTTTTTATTTATTAATATATAAAGAATTATTGTGACTAAACTAATGACTAGAAATTGTTACTTTTTACTGTTTTTAATTTAAAATTGTTGGCGATATTCCAACAGGAGCAAAGATACGTAGATACACTTAAAAGTTTTAATTAGTCTACTTCTACCATCAAGTAGTTTAGTATTTTTATGGAAGTTTCTCTGGAAGTCTCGTTTAATACATAAAATAATTAGCTGCTATATTTACGAATTTATTTGTGAAAATTACGGAACTGGATCTAGAAACCTAAAAAGATGCTTGTTATTGTATACAACACAATATTATGATTTTTAAAACATTAAGATTGCTAATTAAATATTTTTTTTGTTTTTGACAATTTAAATAAAATAATTTAAGTCTTAAAACTAATATAAATTGATATTTTTAAGACAATGAACTTGCGTTGCGCAACCTTGTTAAAATTATATAATAAATGTTCCAAAATAATACCTATAAATATCGTTGACATTAATATAATATAACATGGTATACTTAAGTATCTACAACATAGATATATCGAACATAATAAGCGAGCATTGAAACAAAGGCAACTAATCAACAAAGGCACCTTTGACCGGCACTCTATCATCAACCTGGTCACCAGTGAAATTGAAAGCCTGTGTCAAACTGTCTGTATAGTTTGTGGTGTGTCAAATGAATATCTGTTAAAATCGCGTATTCCAGATATTATATTTTGATACATTGAAATACAAATTGACATTTTTTTTAGCTTTACGCGGTATAACGCATTCAGCAGGGTAGGTAGAAGGAACCTAGTATTACTGCACTCTGTTCCCCAGTTGCCGAATTTTCGGGGCATTGCGTGCTAAGGCTGAGTGGAGGAACTCAACACCGCGCTTTTGCCTTGGTACCAGAGCGAAGAAATAAAGATATTAATATTTAACAATTCATGGCCCCGAGTGGTAATCAAAACCACAACCGTCGCGTTGCAGTCACATGCTTGTACTCCTGTACCACGACGATATATATAAATTATAAATTAATCAGCTTCACGCTGTATCCCGCACACAGCAGGGTAGGCAGAGGGAACCTAGTGTTAAGACACTGTTCCCAACTTTCTACCGAATTCTGGAGACATTGCGTGTTGAGTTGCAGCTGCTGCGCTACAAGTGGCCAGTGACACAAAGTGTCAAGTGGCCAGTCGTGGTGCAGGGACATAAAGTGTCACTGTAAAACCTACTGGTTGTGGGTTCGATCCCCACTCGAAGAGGTGAAATATTTCCTTAAATGTATATTTCCATTTCTTCGCTCTGAGTTGAGTTCTGCCACTCAACACGCAATGCCTCCAGAATTCGGCAGAAAGTGGGGAACGGAGTGTCTTAACACTAGGTTCCTTTTGCCTACCGTGATGTGTGCAGGATAAAACGTGAAGCTGATTTTTATTTCTTACGTAGACTACTTCCCCCAATTTCAGTTGCTGGTTACATCACGTACTACATCCATGTTTTCCTTTAAATTTAATTTTTCTAAGTTCAAATTAGGGTAGTAAGCTGTTTATTTAAAAATATTTTGTTTTATTTTCATAATATTAGATTTATTCTATGATTGATCCCATAATGTTAATTACTTCTACGAAGCCAAAGCTACTTTTTTGTTTTTTTTTTAAGTTTTTTTAAGGTCTATTAATAATATTAAAGTTATTTAACACTAGTACTAGTACAATCGCAATATTAAACTAGGTATATTATTTTTTTTAAGTTAACATGGTACTGATATTTGATCTCCATCGTTTCTAATGTTAATTAAGTTTATTAATAAAATTACTTAAAAGCCTTTAAATTTCATTGAATTCAATGATAGTGCAAAACTGCCTCATATATGTTGAAAGCTACCCCGGAAGAGGGGCAGTTTTGAACATTTGACTACTGCTACTAAAGTTGATATTGCACCTTTAACTTATATATGTATCTACATATGATGCTACGACTTTGTAGCACAATAGTTGGACTAAACATTGTGAAATAGTAAAGAAGTTAAAAACAGACACTTTACTTCACTTTTATAGAGTTTGTTTTATATATTGTTGTACCCTTGTACGTCACATAGCTATTGCATATCGTCATACCTGTATACATACGCTGTATCCGGTAGCAGAGTAGGCAGATGGCCTTGTGTTCAGACATTCCGCTAAATTCTATAAAAAAAATTATGTAAACAAAGCTTACTATTAAAACAAATACTAGCTTAATGATAATAATGCGTGGAAATAAATGTTGATGTTCCATTGGAAAGCTTATGATAGTTATACATTTTTTGAAAATTATATTTTGAAAAGAGCAACTGTTGAGTTAGTTACGAGCAGGTAACAAACTCAACAGTAGCTCTTTCTTCTTTTTCTTAGCAGAATTGCCTTCAGAGTCGGTGGTGGCTTCCCACCATTGATGACATGACATTTCAGCGTAACTTAACTATTCAAAATTACTTGTAATGGACAAATTAAATAAAGAATATTTGGAATTTGATTTTGAACTGTAGGGTTTACGGTCAAACACAACCATGTCTGTCCTTAAAAGATTGAAAGAAAACATTTAATGTTTGTATAGCAACACATGTATCGTTTAACGCCATCTAGTACAAAGATTATAAAGCTTTTGAACTGACATAGTTCAACATTGTCAAGTTATGGGTTAAGGTGGATAAGTTAGATAAGTTATTCAGTTATATAACCCTTATATAATTCTTACATAATCTATCTTGCATAAAGCATAACTCATTGTTTCTTATGTAACAACGTCAAAATAAACTATGAATGACACAAACATCATTGTTCACATTTGCTATAAATAAAAAAAGGGCATCATATGAAGGATATAAACAAACAAAACATGTTAAGTCAGTTACACATTTATTTTATAAAGTAAACATTTATTTATTTAAAAAGATAAGAAATTGAGAAAAATTTGGTGCAAGAGTTGGTATGGGGCCCCAGGTTGCCTTAACCTAGAATGGAATATAATAAAGGGAAGAACAAATTCTTAGAGATCTTTTATTTGATCCACTGGTTCAGATATGTCAGCCTTAAACTTCTTAGCTTGTGTCTCTTCGGAATCTTTTTCGGTATCTTCTTTACATATTTCATGTAAATTATACTTCTTATAAGAATAATAGTTGTCCACAACACTCAGTAAGCAAATACCTTTTATTATCTCAACTATAATACACAAGCCAGGATTTTTTAAATCTGCTTTGTTTCCACCATTTTTAAGGACAACCATATCGGCAAGTTCTTTTATGATAAGGTCTCGAGATGCACTGCTATTAAATCTTTTATTAAAAATGACTGCAAAAGTGGATGGTTCTTTCAAAAAATACTTGTCAAAGAGTTTCCCTGCACACTCCATTATATCTGGCAAGTTTGCTTTACATGTAGCCATTATTGGTAATAAACGCAGGACATGCCTTGTCTTTTGCACTTTTGTAGCAGATAAGTCTTTCATAATAGCATCTGTTAACTGTTCAGGGGAAGGTAAATTAGTCTTGATAAAGATACAGTTTGAAGCTCCTGTTTCAACAACCTGGAAGCGCTTATGCCTCAGAGACTTCTGAGAATCCTTTTTCATAGACTCTACCTCACGCTTGAGCATATCGCCGATATCAGTCTCATTTTCAGATTCACTGTCAGATCGCTCATCGGATTCAACAGACGCTGGCCGTTCCTGCGGGACATCTTCTTCGTTTGGGTATAGTTTGCCTGCGTACTCGTTTAACAAATTATACATTTCCTTGACACAATCCTTTTCCCTGAAGTTACATGTGCAAAAGAAACCTCTAAAGCCGGGTTCCAAAAAGTATTTATTTCTACGTTTACGAAAGTAAAACTTCTTCTTTTTCCTGTTATCTCCCATTGTGTTCAAAGGAAAACTACGCCCTCGTTCCAGAAGTGGCACAAAGGATAGGGCGATGATATAACTATTATTACGTGAAATGAATTATGAAATCATAATAACACAGTAAAGATACACCCATGCTAACATAGTTGTCATTTTGACGTAAGACAGTTCTAGACTACAGATAATAATTACACTTACACAGATACCTATTACACTATTGATGTTTATGTCAATATTAATGATAGTTATTATTTTATATACGGCAGAGGAGTATAATTTGTAATTAAAATAGAATATAGGATATCTGATAAAAATATATAGAATATAAAGGTTTTGTTTCGGTTTATAACTTTTAGGAAGTCCTAAATTTATAAAATTTAAATGTAGTATTTTTGGTATAATTAATACAATTTATACTACTACGCAGCTTATATTAGGTAATTTTAAACCTTTTTGTAAATTTATATATTCTCACTTGTTTTTGTAAGCTTATTTTAATAATAAATTTTATAGATATACATGGTTACTCATGATTGATAATATACAAGGAAAGGAAAAATATATTAAATACTACAACGTTTATTCATGTATGTGTTTATTAAATAAACTTCTAATAAAATTATATACATCAAGTCGATATTATATTTACTATATTAACCAATTCTTAAAGTAAACTAGACTAATAAAATAATACTTTTAATTTGCATTGATGCGAAGTAGACACTTTAATATTGTTATAAACTAAATCCATCATTATAAAGCACCTTCTTATTTGAATCCGCAATATTTGGTTTTCATAACTGTTGGTAAGTTAGTAACAACAGGTTTCTTAGATTTTGGGCAAACTGTAATGCTGAAAAAAAAAATTAATATTATAATAAAATTGACATCGTTTTAAAACTTATTGTATTCTATTGCTATAAGAGACACCAATCTATATATAGAACAGTCCGTGAGGTCTGAGCTGAGCTTTGAATTTGCGTAAGTGTTTCTATATAGTGCACGTGTGACGTTCAACGATAATATATATTTATATACAGCGCCTCGGGAAATGTATATTTCTATAATATAACAATACTTACTCAGCATTATATTCAATGGATGATATCTTAATATATTCGATGTAAATACTAGATGATTTCAATAATCTCCATGTCATTGGATTCAATAGACTCGTTTCATACTTCCATTCAACCATAACTGAAATTGGCGGGTGTCCTGTATCTTTGAATGCAATTAATTTAGTCTCGATGTCACCTGGTCTGTAATACTTTCTATAAAAATAAAAAAAATATTTGTTAAAAAAGTTGTTTACAGACATAGCAAAGCATAAAAAATATTATTACACGGTTTACTAAAAAATTTTACACAAGAGAAGAAATTGCAAGAACTGAAAAATATGCAATAACATAAACTTAAGACTATGTGTACAGTACGGTCGCCAAGTCATAGTCGCCCTGAATGTAGGACGGTTGCTGCAGATTTTATTTTAGGATATGGCAAGGCGGATCATGGAATATTGCAACAATTTTTCTTAAATAAATAAACAGTGTTTGTTAAAAAAATTTCAGTCGCTTTAGTCTTTGGCTGGTACAAACTTACATATGTCGTGTCGATTACATACGATAACGATATCAAGTTTTCATACGTATTTCATTTAATTAAAAAAGAAATAAAACGTATTAAATTATTATAAAAAAATATGGTTTTCCCATATTTTTTTATGATAAGAAAATAATTTATTAAAAATAAAGATAATGTTAGGTCCAATAATTATCTATACGTCGTAGGTAGTTTCGATAACAATGTGGTTTTTTTACTAATAAACTATAAATAATATAACAACAGTGAAACGTTATAAATATAAAAAAAAACACTAAACGTAAAACAATATTTTGCTTTATAGGCATTGATAATTTAGTTCCGTGTACAGTTAGCGTACTTTTGTTATCTAAATGAAAATATTTTGAATATCGTATTATTAATATAATGTATGATTAAGCATTAAGTTTATTATAACGAAAATAAATTAAAATAACTTAAATTTATAAGTTTAATCTTCTTGCCATTGCAGTATGTTTAAAAAGTAGCACCTAAACAATAAAGCACCATGTGAATGTAAATGTGACGATTGTAATGGAATTACTTAACATTTTCATTTATTATATTTATACGAAGCGCGGCGTTGAGTTCTGCCACTCAACACTACGAAAATTCGGAAGAGTGAGTGAAAGTGGAGAACCGAGTGTCTTATATACTAGATTTCCTCCAGACATCACTACGTGTGGGGTACAGCGTAAGGCTATAAAAAAGTAGGACCCCAATTCAAATTAATTTTATTAATTAATTCAAATTATGCACAAGCTGTTTTCATCATGTTAATATTTTTATTGAAGGTCCAAGGATATACAGTAGGAAAGAACTAAGAGTAGTGTATCACACATGATAGAGCCTGGGGAACCTGATCTCAGGTACAGTGGGTTAAATCAAAATGATTAACCTGACAGTCTATTGGTTATTGGTACTGGTATTCACGTATATAGCCTAATTATAGCGGAAGATCTTCAAAGGATAAGCCTCCGTGATAATTAGACTATACCATGTAAAAAAATTAAACTCGTAAGCTTTATAACACTAGCAGTAGTAATAATACTAGTATAGATACAACATCATTTTTAAGCACAGAATATGTAAAGTTTCACGCATACAGCAGGGTAGGCAGAGGGAACCTTTAGAGACACTCCATTCTCTATTTCCCGCCGAATTCTGGATGCACTGTCTGTTCAATGACCGACGCCGCGCTTTGTCTCTTTGAAAATATTAAATATACCATTTCCTCGAGTGGGAATCGAACTCACAACTTACAGTATTTAATGTCTCACATGCTTGTGCCCATGCGCACAGCTGGTCTCAATTTTTAAGCAGTAATGTGGTAATTACTAATATACCTTTGACAATATGACTAGCAAACTTAAAAAATGTACACTTACTGTTCATCATTTGTGAATTTGTGATCACTTTTATTATTATTCCTATCCACGAGCGTAATGGACACGCGGCCGACGTCCGGCCCGTGCACTCTACTCTCAGTTGAGTTGGATACTTTCAGAGTAACCTCGTAGTGGACTCCTAAAAAATAGAAAAGAAACCATATTTTTGTCATATTTGACTTGGAATTACAGTATATTATTATTATCTAAGTTATTTACCACAACCATTTTTGTTTAATAGATAACATACATTTTAAAGGTACGATATCATTAATAATATGTGGTAAAATATGGATATATAAATTTGAGGAATAAGATTTCTAAATGGACAATAAATTAATATTTAAACTTGTCATTCAAAGACATAATAATATTAGTTTCCAGTCGGGAGCATGAGTTAGTTTCTAGATCTGGTTACAAGACATAGTGCGGGGTTGAGTTCCACCAGTCAACGGACAATGTCTCGAAAGTTGATCGGAAAGTGAAGAAAGTTGCCTTTCCTCCACTCTTCTCTATGCGGGAAGCAGCATGAGCTCATATCATAAGAGAATACACAAAATACTTACGACAAAACGGCTTAGATCCCCCTGTCAAGGCGTATAAAGCAGTATTACTGTTAGTATCAACTAGACCGGCCATCTGGAACTGCCTGTAAGTTCTATATGAATGCAGTCCCATTGGTACACACAGGTGTTTGTTGTCGCATGTTGTACAATTACCCGCTTGGAATGCCTGAAAAATAAAACAGTAGTCAAAATCAATTCCTCCACAATATCGTGTATTTTCTAAGGAACTTGCATATAAAATGTGTAAAAAAAATATTGATATAAACATAAAAATATCAGTAGTAAAAGTATCAGTGTTTTTAGATTTTGCCTTTTCTATCTGTCTGTCTATTAAAAATTTTATAAATTATATGTAACCAGAACAAAAATAATCCGTAATTATAAAATATGATGTGTAAATATGATAAGATTTATTATAACCGTTCCAAGAATTTCATATATATAAAAAAAAAACATGAAAATCAAACAAAAGCACAAACCTCATAAGATTTACACTGTATCGCCATGAACGGGCACGTCGGAGCCACACTCTCGATGAACAGTTCATAGCTCCTCTCGTGATTGCAACTCACGTATTTAACTACTTGTAAATACATGTCATTCTCTAAGCCTTGGTTGGTGGGCGCGTCGTTTTTACATCCTGGTTGTGATGAACCTCCGTTAGGATAGAAGTCCACGTGGCCTATTGGCTCCGATAAGCCGAAACCTAAAAGATGGAGGTAAAAATATAATTTATATTATAAACTTTTAGGCCTCAAAATGTTTACTGCCACCGTTGAGACCGTCGCGGCGTAGTGACATAGTGTGTAAACGCGACGGTTGTGTGTTTAATTCCCACTCGGGGTAATTATTTTTATTCCTTGCCCTATACACAGAGAAGAAAAAGAAAATATGAAGTTATCACTTTCTCCCAAACCCACTCCCATTGACTGGAAGAAATAACCGTTACGTTATAACTTCACTTTTGCTACCAATATTCTGAACTATGCATCAATGTTTGGTTCTGGACGATGCACCTTGTTAGTAAGTGCAATATTTCATTGCAAACACAAAATGTCTAAATATATCTATACATATCAGAATGGAATGGTTGTGGACATGATCTTAGCACGGGATTTATGTCGGATTTCGTCACTGAGTTCCCAACGCATCGCCCAATTTTCAAAACATTGCATATTCACTGGCGGGGCTCAACGCCTTACTTTGTGTTCATGTCAGAACGGAGAACTAATTCCTTCCCTGTGGAAGTCGAACCTACAACCATCGCTTTTACAGTCAGTGGCCTCAAATATTGTTATAATTTCAATTACTTAATTAAACATCATAATGAGAAAATATAGTCATATATTTATTATTTATTATTATTTATTATTTATTATTATTTATTTATATTAAACAAAACTCAGAAAATTTTTAAGTAACATTACTAACCCGAGAAATACAAAGGCATCGCGTCACTATGAATTATATCTACATATTCTGCATCAGATCTGTCGAGACGTACCAAAGTCACTGTGTTACTGAAATATGGCGCAGCTGGATCTAGGCCTGTTATTCGTCCCAATTTGAGATTAAATTTCTGAAATTAAGAAATATGTGACATTGTATATTTATTTGGAAATTTAGAAAAATATACAAAAAATATTTTACATTATAGTAACCGGATCTCACGTGTTACATAGTTATGTACGGTGTCATAGATGGAACAATTATCTTATATAACAACGAGCGTCCGTCTGATAAGCGGCCGATCGCAACAAAGTGATCAATAAGGAAATTGGGTAGACGACGATGGGAATGGATTTTTTCCCATTAATTATTGTTTTGTTCCAATATCGGAGACAATAGTCTATAGAATTTAGATACGGTTTAAATTATACAAATGAAATCTAATTTAAACAAATTTGCATTTTCTTAACCCTCCAACTGCAGCTCTCTTTTTTTTTGGAGTTACAATAACACAATACTGATTGTTGTAAATAAATTAACAATATAAGATTAAGAACTAGAAAAAAAAATAATAAAAAAAATGAGGAACTAATAATTAGTAGTTAAGTAATTAGTAGGCTCTCTAATATTTTGTCTCAATAAAATAAAATGGAGGCAGTGATAAATTATACATAACATAATGTTATATTATTTATAGTGATATCGAGTACAGATACAAAATTAAAAAAATATTCATACCTTCTGTAAGGAATGTCCGCAATATCCACCTAAATGTGCTCCTAAAGAATGGCCAATGAAATGGAAATTGTTTAAATTCTTCAACTGCAATACATCCTGAAATTAAAATATGTACCTTTAATATAGCATCAATTGGTATCTGTGTAACAAACATAAATATTATATTATGAATATACGACATCAAAAGACCCACAGAAAACGTAGAAAAAATCTATTATTTTATTATTTTAATTATCTTATAGTTCAGTGTTAGGGCCGTTAACAGCCTGTCAAAATGCGAGTGATGCTACTTGCCATTCAAAATAGTAAAATATTAGTGTGAAAAGAATATCTTAATATAATTATTAAGTAATATCTCCAGTTTTACTAAGCAAATCTGTTTACATTTAGGTATAAAAATTTTATTCCCAATAAATACCTACTTATGTTTTAATTCAACACAAAAGTAAATATATATATACTTTACAAAAATGTCAATAATAAATAAAAAATATCGTTACTTACATAAATATTTCGTATTAAATATGAAGTCATGACGCCAACAAGTCTTATATTAGCCACCGCCTGTCCATACGGGGGTTGGGATCCTCTCCGCCAATCCACTATTACAACTGTTGCCGCATCATTGCCTTGCAAATTTAGTAATGCATCTGCCATACGTTGGATCTTAAAACAAATATATGATATTTTATTATATACTGCTAGTTTTACAAACAAAAATTTTGCTTCACGCTGTATCCTACATACTGATATGGTACGCAGACGAAATCTAGTGTTAGGACACTCTTTTCCCAAAGCACCGCCAAATTTTCAAAACATTACGTGTTGAGTGGCCGAATTCAACACCGTGCTTTGTCTTTTTAGCAAAGCAAGGAAATGATAAAAGTTAATTTCCTCGGCTGGGCTTCGAACCCATGGCCGTCTCGTTTACAGTCCGACGTTATGCCGCTGCCCGCTGCAACCGTGGCATAGCAAAAAAACATGACTACTAGTATAGCTGTGTGTTCAAATTTCATATTATTATTTTCCCAGTATAATTAAACAATCCAGTATTGGGTTTGGCTAGTTTAAAATATATAAAAAAAACTCAACAGTCGTTAAATTCATAAAAAAAAATATTTTAATTTAAATTCATAAAAAAAATATTTTAATTTGAATTTACTTTAATACCGTACTCACACATGGAAAGGTAGTTCCAATTGTTGATAAAAAAAACACACGCATGCCACAATCGTTAGGAGAAAAAGAAACCAAGTACACAGCATAATTTCAAATTATGTTTCAATATAATTTGAAATAATGTAGTCTATACATAATTTGAAAACCTATTTGAGGTACCTACATAAATAAAATTAAAAACAAATTCCCAACTTTGAAGAGGTTTTCAATCAAAAAATCTAGAAAACTTAGATTTAGAAGTGACAAAACAGGACTGTTTTTCATAAAATTATTCTTACCCATAATTTATGTCCTCCTTCTAAGAATCCATGTGAAATAAAGTAGAAAGGTCCGTTAGGATCTAAGTTAGCATTCTGAATTTTTGTTGTATCTGTAGCTTGTAGCAACACTGGTATCTTTCTGTTTCTTCTCGTAAACACTGCATATCTGAAAAAATATTCAAAAAAACTGCTATATAACCATAATCTACGTTATAAGGACAGATTGTTCATTAAAAATTTACTAATTCATGGAAACGATGTAATCATTAGCATATCTAGAGATATTTTTGCCTGGGCTTTAGCTTTAAACAGATATGTTCGTGTAAATATTGATTTTTTAATTGTTCGTGGCAAATTTTGTTATAAGTAAAATTTCTGGGGAAGGCACGGCCCACCCGGCCTCCTTCCTTCCTATGCCCATGGATGTCACAATAGCATCCTATTTGATTCCTTACAATCAATAAATTTAATTAACCTTAATATCATAATCAATGTCTTAATGGGAACGGAGTGTCTTAACACTAGGTTCCCAGGTGCCCTCTGGTACCCTGTTATATGCTAGATTAAAATAAATTATAATCAATATACTTAAGTTACTTTATCAGAAAACAACTTAGTGATAATGTCTATAGTCCAAAGGTTGTCGGACCCTTTGAGCGCTCCCAACAATTTTTAACTTATCTATTTTAAGATAAAACGTCACAATGCAATTACAAGACAAATATATATTGAGTCGGAGTATTGATAGACGGGAGTCACGGACGAGCCCCCGGCTGTTATCAAGTTTATATGTATTTTAGGATACTGTACTTTGAACGCTGCTAACATCTAGAACTTTCAAGTAAAAGTTTTTTTTTTTCAAAAACGACATAGGTAACACATTGTTAATAGGACATAAAATAGTAGTATAATATACGAGTACATATAACTCTTTCGTTACTAAGTGAATGACAGGGACAACGCACATACTAGATAGAACTTTACAGCGTAGTAGTGAGAAAGAAATGTAGAGGAGCACAAAGAGAACGAGGACGGGAAAAAACAGTAATTTACGTTTTGGAGTCCACACAGACAGCTACGGGCTACAATTTGTAGAATATAGAATTTCAAAATTGAAAGTTTTTTAAAGTTAGTAATTTTAAATTTCAAATAACGGAGGTATGCAAGATTTAATTGGCTAAGAGAATATTTTAACTTCAATATTAGAATTTAGCTATCTAATACTATACTAAAATAAATGAAAGCCTGAGCAAAATACGTAATAAAAAATTCATAAAATTTTCCTAAGTATGTACGAGTATGTATTGCGGATTGGATTTTCAATAATCAATAATTACTTCGAATCCATTAAACAAGCTTAATCTTGCTGTCTACTTTGTAAATATTTACAAAACAAACAATATAAATGAATGCAACACATTATATGTTATTAATACAATTATCTTAAGACGCGCATCGCATTAATTAACAAGCTAAGCGATGCAAGCAATTAAGGGGATCTTATCTATCCGCTCACGATTGACGGTCCCGGGATAAACAAACCTTATCTATTTATTTATATATATGTCTAATGACATCACTGCTTGTAAAAGACACACCCTCTTTGTGTGATAAAGTAAGTAATTCAGTGATTTCTTTTATGTAATTATCATTTTTTAAAAAAAAAAAGGTTTTAAATAAGTACCATCACCACGTAATACATCATCGTTACCAGATTTTCTATCCGTGCAAAGCGAGATTATTGAACATTTTATGTAAAAAATTGGACATCAGCATACTTAAACGATATTTTTTTGGTTTACAATATAATCTAAGGCAGTTAAATCTTCAGAATAATTATACTTAACTTACATATTAGTATTTATATGAAATTATTAGTAACTAATTAAAATTTTACAGTAATAAAAAAATATTTTTTACAGTACGTAGAGTAATCCGTAAAAAGCGGGACAGAATTTAATTTTTGGGCTAAAAATCAAGACATACCGCCAAAATTGGGACATTTGGCAACGCTGCATTTGTACATTATTAATAGGTTTTTTTTCTAATGTCCAGATCTCTACTTTGCGTACATTTTTCATTTTTGAAATTAAATTACTTTTCCACTTTTGTTTACGTAACAAGAATTTGGTCTTTTCTTTGTTCCATTTTGATTTCAAAAAGAAAATGTTATGTACGATGATAATACGATTTATAAGTGCCTTTTTACGCTCAACAAACGTTTAATGCAAATATAAGCTTCTTAAAGAAATATAAGAACTGAATTGAATACTTATAAGATCTATCTTATTATACTTAGTCAATATCAAAGAATACATTTAGATCATTTAAAAGGTTTTTTTTTTGTTATTTATGTACACGCAAAAAAGCGAACACCGGAAGGAAGGAGGTTCACACTTAATGAACAAGTTGAACGACCTTTGCAAAAACAAGAGTGCGCTCTTTACATTGAATGAAGTCAATTGAGTGTATATTTAAATTTTTTAAGAACAATCTATAAGTAAAAATTAAATAAAATAGAATAAAATTAATTCAACGAAAATTATTACAATAACTGACATTGTACTTCGTTGACTCCATAGCACTTGTAGTAATAGAGCATAATAAATTTTAAGCAAACTCAATTTCGAAGCAAGTTAATGAGCTCAAGTGACATGGCAGTGGAATATCGCGAGAATGCCCAATTTTTTTATCAGGTTCCCATGATATTTTCTTACCAAGAGTTTAAAATATTGGATAAAGCATTCATACTTAACATTATTTCCTTTAAACATTTCGAAAACCAAAAGATATTTTAATACTGCTGTATATAATATTAAAATGTATTTTAGGCACTCACCTCACTCCCAATGTCTCTGGTGAAACAGGAAAATAGTTGTCAGGTCGATTTTCAGTCCACGGGTACGCTTTAGAGAAACAACCGTACGGGCTGTAGCATCGCTCTATCTCGGCATCCTCTTATGAAGAAATAAAAAATATTAATCTCTTATTATTAAATATATTTTTTCTTTGAGATATTTTTTTATTGATGAAATATTTAATGGGCGTTTATTTCCGCCATTTAAAACGCAATATAAAGTGAGAAACGGAAATTTCTTAATGGGAGTGTTTTTACACTAGGTTCCCAGGTTTCCCATATCTATCCTGCTAGAACAAAAATATTTCGCTTAAACGAATATTTTATAGGGCGTATCATAATTAAAAATAATAATTATCAAAGAAACTGACTAACCATAAAATGTACTGGGAAAATTGGTGACCAAGGTAGAGTTCTGCTTATCCATTAATACCATTATAGTCTGAAGCATAAGAGTTGCACTAGTCTTGTTCATCATATTGAACGACACACACTATACTTAATATCACCACCAAACTATACTACAAAAAACCAAAAGCCAAAAGCCACGTGTGTTTTATCGTGTTCTGTGAAATACGATATGAATCGTTCAAAAGGCGCCCCACAAACAGCCCAGTCGAGTGTATAATGAATTGTTTCAAGGCGTATCTTGTTTATATAGTTTATAAATGCACTGAAGACCTCAGTACGTACAGGGACTAATAGATCCGCATTGCTTCTAGTTCGCAGACGTTCCGGGATATGCCGATAAGAGGGGTTACGACGTTATCACAACATTATTTGTTAAACACGATTGACGCACGAACAGTCTGCCGATTAAATGAGAATACGAGAGTAATTAATGTATGAACTATGTACTTACTATGTATATATAAAGCTAGTTATTTGAAACGTGACTAGTTGATTCCATACATTCGATAGGAAAGGTCTTATCGTATTAAATCTACCCTCCAGTATGGAGTCTCAAGAAGAGTTTAGAAAAATAACAAAAGCTCAATTACCTGGAAATTATTATTAAACCGGAAATACAGCATTTATATTTTTAAAAAAATCCTCTAGTTTATTTGTGTAAGATCATGATAATTATATGCATATATTGTTAATATTATGAAAAGAACCAGCTTCACACTATATCCTGTAGGGTAGGCAGAGAGAATCTAGTGTTAAGACACTCCGCTCCCTACTTTCCGCTGAATTCTGGAAGCATTACGTATTGAGTAGCGAAACTGTACACTGCGCTTTTGCCTAGGCACTAAAACGTAGGAATGAAGATATAAAATATTTCATTTCTTCGAGTGGAAACTGAACCCATAACCTGTTTTACGGTCGCACGCTTGTGCCCCTGCGCCACGACTGGCTTCTAAAGATTATGAAAAGAACTTTTGATTAATCACCCGCAAAAACAAAACAGATAATATACGATTTTTACAACATACGTAAAGAAAGCTTTCTAAATAAAACATAATCTGTGGACTTTAACCTGATAAAAAATAAATAAAAATATTATTTATAAACAACACAATATTCATTGCCGCGACAATGAATAAAGTACGCAATACCACGTCCATTACAATTCCCTTTATTGATTATATGATATGTACAAGGAATAATTAAAACTTGACAAGCATCCAGACGTTGTATTACATCTAATTGATAACAGTATGGAAGTATTCATAATAATACGCGAAAGGGGCAATTTCAAATATTTAAAACCGTTCATTCTACACGAGGATAGTTGAGGTTGTCGTGGCACACAGGCACAGCTTCCAACTGTTCCAACGGCAGTTGTAAGTTCTATTCCCATTTCCCCTGAGGGAATCAAAATATTTTTAACGACGAATAAGAACGATCAGTAAATTAAAACCGTTTATTATTTGTAAAAAGTTTCAGTTCAGTCACTCAACACACGCAATGCTTCGAGAATTCGGCTGAAAGTGGAAAACGGCAGTGTCCTAAAGGAAACCAGTGTTTTAACACTAATTCTGGTTCTCAGGTTCCCTTTGCCTACCCTGCTATATGCGGAATACAACGTGAAGCTAAAAAAAAAATCCAACATAGCAGCGTATGTAAAAGGTATCTAGTGTAAAGATATTCATCAGAATCTAGTGTAAGAATTCACAACGCAGCGTTTTGTCTGCCAGAGCGGGGAAATGAAAATTATTTAAATACAATCATTCTTTCGATTGGGGATCGAATCAAGCATTCAACCAGCGCGTTGTCAATATATGGAGAATAGAAGGTATTTTTATAGGTGTATACATAAAATGTATAGACAATAAATATACAATAAGAAGTGTGTACAGATACAATAATACAATGTATATAGTTCGATAGATAAAAAATATATATTATATTTTTTTATATGACTAGAAACTTACATAAATGATGTTAAAATTTTATATACTACAAAAGCTATAAAAATTATAATATAATTATATAATATCAACAGAAAAAAAATTAAGTAAATAAAATGTTTACAAGTCAGTCTTCACTTTATTTATTAAACGCCATTTAAATCATTAAACACACAATCAAAATTAATTATTTCATGCACATCACAATCAGCACTAACGCTATAGCATAATTAAAACACCACAATAATGGATTCCAGTCAAAATTTATATAAAATAATCACCAATTAATTCTAATAAATGCATACAAAATTTTATATAGCTAAAAACACTCTCAAAATGAGTTAATAGTGACATAATACATGTTACTTAGTCAAATTCTAATAACAGGTAAAAAATATCTATTATGAAAATAATAAAAAAAAAGAAATATGGCACATATTATTAATAAATTACCTTGTGTACCAAAAATGTACTGAAGCTAGTAGAAGAAGAAGAAGAAGTAACACAACTTTTAATCCGACAAAAATATGCTCGAATATTTTGTATCTGTTAATCAGTCATTTTGAGAATATAAATGTTCATTAAAATATCGCAACAAAAAATTAACTTTTGTTAAAGTCAATAATATTTTATTCAATTTGTTAAGTTCATTGTTCTATGTTCAAATCTATAAAGAGGAATACTATTAAAAATTCTTATTAAGCTTTCACAGAAATATAATTAATGTATAAATCAAGACTCAAGATACTCCGTTCTTCATTTTTCCCGTCGAATACGAGACGGTGCGTGGATGGGTGACGAAACTGACATTTTAATTTAACTAAATATCTAAGTTTATGAGAAAACAGTCAACAGAACAAAAATCATGAGTAATAAATGTCAATAAATGGCGCACTGGGACAGCGCCTGGAATGTAAACGCCATGGTTGTGGGTTCGATTCTTATTTGGCATATTGAATCATTTTCATCCCCTCGCTCTGGTAAGGAGCAAAGCAAAGCATGGCGTTGAGTACCGCCACTTCACACACAATTTCTCGAAAATCGAGCGGTGCGTTGGTAATGGAGTTGCTTAACACTAGGTACCAATGCTTACCTGTCTATATGTGAAGCTATTTGAATTATTTGCGAAAATAATAATTAAATGTTTATAAATTTGTGCAATGTCTTTAAATATAGCAGTCGTTAAGCAAACAATAAGCTTCAGTGGCAAGTTATTCTCAGTTAGGTAAAAAAATAGCTTAATAATAAAAATAATTAGATATGTTTCAATTGACCTATTTTGAGTATTTCAATAAATGCTTCATTATCCTAATCATATAAAACGTTGCAACACCTTAAGACAATAAAAAAATTATATGTCTTTATCACCTACTAACATATTGAAAAAAAAAGTCAAAATACATTATAAAAAACAAAATACAACAAAAAAAAAATTAACTATTTACTTTACGCGACTTGTTCTTCGATGGTGTCGAAGAAAAGTTGCAATTGAACGTCAAATCATCAGTGAATATGTCCGACATTGAAATAGCGTCATTTTTGTTTTGAACGAGAAACCTGTCAAAGTCCTCGTTCTCTTTATCCTGCATTTTATTATCACTATAGGGAAAAGCAACTTTCTTAGTGTCATTTCCATAAAAATGCATACTGTCCGTAGAATTTTCATTGAAACCACTATCGACTCTCATCCAATTTATATTGGACGTCTCTTTTAATACACTTTTGCTTGTACTTGTACTAGAGTTAGTATTCATAACAGTTAACTCAGATGGTTTTATAGCGCTCTCGTAGTAACTGGAAGCATTTGTATAAAACGTGTTTTCATTAAAACCACTATCTATTCTTTTGAAGCTTGAACTGTCACTTTTCGTATCATTTTCAGTCAAAAACTTGAGATCAATTGTGTTAAAATCAATTTTGTTCTCCATTATAACTGGAATGTCAAAATCTAAGCTGTTATCCAAAGACATATTGGCTGGGCTCAGTGCTGATGCGCGTATTTTACTAATATTATGTAATATATTTGTTTTACGTTTGCCTTTTATTGGCGTTGCATCTAATAAATTAATATTAAGTATTTTAGTGGAAGACTGAATTTCATCTGATTTAAGTTCTGTTTTCACTAATTTTCGTATGCTCACATCCTCTTGTAGATTCCAAGCGACTTCTTTTGTATCCGGAGAATCTTCTGCATCAGCTGTAACATATGAGTAACCTGTAATTAATTACAACATTGTTAGCATAATCGAGTAAAAGAGGGTGAATCTACGTGAAAAAGACTACAATAGCAATGGAATTGTATCAATCGGGGCCGGTTGCTTGTAGGCAATGGCCCTTATTGGAAGGAACCTCGTATGAAGTATTGTTATTTTGCAATTACATAGAATCTCTTCGAATCTTTCCAAATAATTTAGATACAATTAGATAATATGTGTCTATCAACATACATATATTATTTTTATAAGCAACAGTTACTCTTAAGATAAAGTATTTTTTTTTCTTTTCTTTGTACGAGGTAGGGAGTGCTATAATTATTTTTAATTTTAAAATTACTTTTTTTTTATTAAACTCTTATAAAACAATCTATAAAATCCATACAATAAATAATCAAATAAATAAATAAAATAAATCCATATAATCAAAAACAACTGTACACTTCATTACATAAATAGTAACAGTTATAGATAGTGCCATTCCACGAAGACGCGTTCTTGTTTTTTAACATGTTCAGGAAATCTTAGCGTATCATTCTTAAAACCCATGTACATAATGTTATTTTTATAAAAAAAAATAATATCAAAATCAAATCAGCTTCACGCTGTATCCCGCGCACTGCAGAGTAGGCAGAGGGAACCTAGTGTAATCACAACAATTTTTATATATATTGCAAATTACTATAACATTTCTGTTAAATATGGTCCCTATTACATATTCACAAGATTTTGTAAGTCTGATATTAATTAATAACAAAAAAAAATCTATTAAACAAATTATAATTTGTAATAGAGCATCTTACCTGTCTACCGTAATAACCTTTTGATCAGTCCATTGATCGTAGTGTGCGTGTGCACTCACACATATTTATTGCGTAACGACAACAAAACTAATACACGGGCGAAATATATCTCACTTGTACTGTAAGCGATCAGGAGAAAGATCGAGACGTGTCTTAATGGATGGCATTATCTATATATTACAAATCTATATCACAAGCGTGCGAAGACTGTAAACGCGACAGGTTATGGGTTCAATTTCCACTCGAGGAAATTAAATATTTAATATTTTGATTTCCTTGTCTCTGGTAACAAGGCAAAACGCGGCGCTGAGTTCCGCCAGTGAACATATCATATACAATGCTTTCAGAATTCAGCGGAATATGAGAAAGTGTCTTAATAGGAACAGAATATTGTACACTAGGCTATCAGGTTCTCTCTACCCTGCTATGTATATGCGGGACATAGCGTAAAGCTAAAAAAGAACATCTCCAATATGCACGTACCTTGTGAATTATTATGAAAAGAACCATCAACACTCATATCCATACTGAAGTCTAACTTTTGCACTGAACGGCTTCTATTCAAGCTGGACATACTCAAACTCCGTTTCTCAGATAGCAAGCCACATCTCTTAAAAGGTGATTTATCTTTAAGTGATGTACTTCTAGTTAAAATAGATTTATTTGGCGTTTTGCAGAAGCACGCTGGTTTCTTATCACCGTCAGAACCTGATGAGATACAATCGAGACAAGTCGCCATTGCTTCCGTTTCGGGTGAAGTAAAGTTGTTTTTCTAAAAAAAAAATTAGTAGATTTTAAAAGTAAATAAATAGTAGATGGGACAATCATGAGGTTAGTTTTTTTACATTTTCTATATTAATTTCAATTTAAAAACTTATAAAACGTTTTGGGCTCCATATGTAATCAGTCTTATAACTCTGAGTAGATTAGTTAAAGAGATTAAACAACAATTTGTAAAAAATAAATTACAATCACACATTATATTATTTTATTAATTAGTTCGTTACAATTGAGTTGGCGCAGTAGCGCAAAATGCGTCTGTAAGTGACTGGTTGTGGGTTCGATCTCCATTCAAGGAAATAAAATATTAATTTAAATCGATATTTTAATTTCTTCGCTCTGGTGTCCGGGCAAAGCACGGCGTTGAGTTCCACCACTCAACACGCAATGTCTCCAGAATTCGTCGGAAAATGGGGAACGGAGTGTCTTAACACTAAGGTCTCTCTGTCTACTCTACTGTGTGCCGGATACAGCGTTAAGCTGTTTTTTAGTTAAATTACACAAAATATACACAATGCAACATTTTTATTTAAAATATTTAATTTTCCTTCACCATTGAAGTACACAAAAACAACGGAAAGTCCTGAATGGAGTGTATTCATGTAATTTTTCTCTGCAATTATGATTATTAAAAGAAAATAAAACGAAATAAACTATACCTCTTCATCACTGGAACCAATTTTAACAACAGGCGAAATAGATGCACTGGCTAATGAAGAAGACGTTGTAGATTCTGGGCCATTCCTCTTTGGTGTTCTAAACTCTATGGGGCTAAAGCAAGGTTCGACAAAATCAACTACGTCAAGTATCTTGTTACGATAACAAGGCTTACTTGTTTGACCTTTCTGTAATGGCGTTCCAAATGTACGTTTCATTCCTTTTGCTACTAAATCTCGACTCTGGAAAATTTAAATAAATAAATAATTATAAAGTTATTTGTTACTGTATACATATTGTTGTTTCTTACAGTACGTCTTTTTTTAACCAGTTTCAATAAACTTTTGGAGCAGGTGTCTTACATACTAACATTAGATAAAATGTTGAATTTAAGCATTACTTAATGATGAATGATTCCTGTTGGACATCATATTTAAGGACATTGTTATTAATGTTAAAATTTGAACTTTTAGTTCATAATGTTAAAAATACATATAAATATGGGATTCTGGTATTCGAAAGAAATGACGGAATGCAAGATCAGCATAAATGGTAATATATTAGAACAAGTGAATAAAGTAGTAGTATATATGAGATGTACATTCAGTAGAGATGGAAGATACGAAACTGATGTGAAGAGGCGTATTGCTGTCGGTAATAGAGTTAAGGAACCTTAGTTGCTTTGATGAGACGGCGAAACGTAAACACAGCTGTACATTCGGCCGTACGTAATGCAGTTTTAGTACCCACACTGTTTTATACGACAGCACCATAAGTGTAAATCGAATAAGAATGGAAAACAAAAGAGTTTCCCATAAAAAGAGGCGTAAAGCAAAGAGATCTGCTCTTGCGACAGTTATTCATAGTAGTTCTTTAAGACATATTTCAAAACATGAACTAGAAGAACTAAGGAGTCTGGATACTTAATGGACATCTAATACATTTAAGATTTGCTGATGATATAGCTCTCTTTAGTGAAATTCCTACAAAATTAGAAACAGTGCTTCTAAATTTTGTCAGAGAAAGTAAAATAGCAGGACACAAAATTAATGCCAAAAACTAATGCAAACTCCCATTAATATAGAAGGAAACAAAATAGAATATGAATAGTGAATATCTTTACCTTGTAAATGTCATTTGACAAAAACAGAAACGAGAATAAAATTAACAGTAATATAAATATAGCACGGAAAGACTATTAGGCGCAAAAGGAAATTTTATAAGGAAAATACAGTCTGAAACTAAAAAAGATTGTTGTGGATTCATGTAAACTAACTACCTTCCTTAACATAAATTTAGTTAGGCAGGCAGGGCACATTCTGCAACAGGATTAAGATCAAAATACCATCTTGCCAGCATGCAATGGAAAAAAGTATCCTAAAACTAAGAAAAATAGATATGTGTTCTAACACTAATAATATAGACATACACAACAAAACTAAGTTCAATACTCTGCATCATGCCACGACACTGAAATGGAGGTGGGCTGGCCACAAAGATGGATACCAGGACAACAGCTGGATATTGCAAGCAATAAAGGGACTTTGCCCGTCCAATAAAAGACAAAGGAGACACCAAAGGAAAAGATGGGTCGACGAAATTATCAAAATAGTTGTAACAATTGGATTACCAAAGCTCAAAATATATCAGCATGGAGAAGGATACAGTAAACAACAAATAATCAAAATCAAAAACATCATAATATAAACAACTACTTGCTGTTAGGATGAATAAAGCGAAATAAATAAACCTGCATTACTTTTGTTGTACTATTTCAATAAAGTTTTAGTAAAAAATAAAATAAATCAGCTTCACGCTGTATCCCGCACACAGCAGGGTAGGCAGAGGGAACCTAGTGTTAAGACAATCTGTTCCCCACTTTCTGCCGAATTCTGGAGGCATTGCATGTTGAGTGGCAGAACTCAACGCCGCGCTTTAACTCGACACCAGAGCAAAGAAATGTAAATATAAATTTAAGTAAATATTTCATCTCCTCAAGTGGGGATCGAACCCACAACCAGTCGGTTTTAGAGTCACATCTCGTGCCACTGCGCCACGACTGGCCTCTAATGTTTTATTGAATGTCATTAATAGCAATTTTGTCAGACAACAATCTTTAAAAAAGGTATAACTTTTTTATTTATATACCGAATGAAATAAAACACTAAATGTTAACAGAAGATTGCCACAATACAATAACAAAAACTATAGATGGACTATAGAAGTTGTACATATACATAGATCACGTTAGCATCTTACCAAGTCTGGACTAAACAACACAGGTGTGTGTGCTTCATAGCTAGATGGTGGTCTTTCTTGAATTTGGGGTTCTATATGAATCTCATCATCTGTTTGTTCAGAGTCATAGTGATCCATATCACTGTGCTCCTCAAAGAATAATTTTCTTCTCAGAGATCCATTTGCAGTAATTTCATATTCTCCATACATGTGTTGATCCTACAAGAAAATAGCCAAGCAAATAACATAAAATTGCTATAAAACATATATAAAACAAGTAATTTATGTTATTTATATAATTGCGAATATGGAGACCATGGGAGCTCAAAAACACAGTGTCGCCAACAGATCAGTGTATGACTGACAACTCAGGAGAGCTAATCATTTTCATTTTCACTCTACATGCAAGGTCTCAATAATTAAACAGAAAGTGGGCAGAGTATCTTGACACTTGGCCCCTCTGCCTACCCTTATGAAGTAATACATATAATATGATGCTAAAAATCAAAAGAAAAGATTGTATTTACCTGAGTATAAGTGCAGAATGGTTGTAAGATGCTTTCAATTTCGGGAGGTAGTTTTGGTGGCAATGTAAGGACAGTTTGCACTGAAACTGAAAATAAAAGGAGTTGTTGTAGTATCTGACAATGCAGTTGACCTATATATATAATATTATATAAATCACATAAATTTACAGTTGTATAATATGTAAATATTTAAAATAGTGACTGTAATAGAAGCCAGTCATGGTGCAGGGCATAAAGTATGACTGTAAACATGAATTGTTGTGAGTTCGATCCCCAATCAAGGACCACGGCATTGAGTTCCACTACTCACTATCAAAACACACAATACCTCCAGAATACGCCAGAATGTGCAGAACTGAATGTCTTAACACTAGGTGTCATATGCCTACCCTGCTATGTGCGGGATACATACACCACAACGACCTTTTATCTATTAAAAGCATTTGTAATAATTGTTAATGTTAATCACCATAGTTAAGTAAGATATATAGTTTTTCCGAAAGTTTAAGATCTTAAGACCTTTTGGATTTAAAATATAATTAATTTAATATAATTCACCTTCTCTAAAGGTAGATATTTTCTCACTAACAAAACTTGTAATAATATTGTCAGTAGTATCAGTAGGTTCAAGAAGCGGTTTAACTTTTTTAGAAATTTCCATTGGGCTAGGCATGACCATGTCTTGAGAAAAAAATCTAAAAAAAAATATAAAAATATAAATAACTTGTAAATTAAATTCAAATATTCAAAATCAAATGTAAGAAAAATAAAACTAGAATTTACTTTTCGTTAGCTTCTTCAGCGATCTTCTCCAACGCAGGATCTGGTGATGGTTCAAATTGACTATTGCACGCTACAATATCAGCAGGTACTAAAGTACACGCTTGATCTATGTCCCATCTGAATGAGCCATTATTTTTCTTCTTATAGATTTTGCACATTCCCGGACTATATAACAAGCAGAGCATTAGGAAAAAAGTTAAATATTCATTAAACACAATTAAGGATCGTGACATACCTGCATATTGGTTTATGTAATTTTTCAATTAACACTTTATCAAACGGATTTTTAACTTTTCCTTTCGTCGGAGGCGTGGATTTTTTATTTCGAATTGGACTATCAAAACTATCATTTTTAAAATTCATTTCAAAAATAACGTAAACTCTCCATTAAACATAACAATTGTGAAGTTTATGCTTGTTGAAAAATATCGATACATTATCAAAACATCGATACCACACCCGATATATATTATTCGATATAGTTAATATACAGATATATAATATATACATGTGTATGCCTGGCCACAACACGTACAATAATATTGTCAATAATATTGCATGTGTGCGACCGCTTTTCAATATTATTGTAGATTTTTAGAAATTCTGTTTTTGCGACGAAAACATCGGAGGAGGCAGTTATTCAGTTAATAATATTGTTTAAATTGTTGTTATTTTAGTTGAAAAAAAGACTTCAAAAGAGGCGAATTCAAGATAGACGACGAAAACAGTGTAAATAACAAAAATAATGTTGATATTACTTCTCCCATGGAAAAACAATATTGAATAGAATTTATTTTAACGTTATTTACAAACTTATTTAATAAACCTATAGGATACATTTATTGAAGCATACCATGATAAAGTTAAAAATATTGTGCGCTAAAAAACCTTCTCGATATTTACAAAAAGAATTAACCAAATAGAAATAATATTTTTTGCAAGCGGCTATCTCTCATTTTCATGTAATTTTTTAAATCATTCTCTGTTAGTAAAATTAGCTTCACGCTGTATGCTGCACTTAGTAGGGTGAGCAGAGGGAACCTAGTATTGAGACACTGCGTTCCCTAGCGAATTCTGAAGGCATTGCGTATTGAGTGGTGGAACTCAAAGCTGTGCTTTGCCTCGACACCAGAAATTATTAAATATATAATTTCCTCGAGAATCGAACCCACAGCATGTCGCGTTTATAGTCACACTTTGTGCCCCTGGGACACGAATGGCCTCTGTTATAGTTCATTAATAATATTGAAATTCTTAAACGCAATTTTTTCTCATCTGGTCTTTGATCTCTTGATCGATCTCGAATCTTTTTTTAATGCCTTTTTTGTAAGTAAGCTATATGCAATAAAATCAACAGCTTATTTTATTCTAGCTATTTTTATTATTATTATTTAGTTCAGCACTACAAACATCCATATCCTTTTTAAGTTTATTATTATATCTAAATTTCTTATATATTAATTACCTTATTGTATACATACAATTAATATCTATTATATGAAAATATTATTTTGACTTTATATTATTTTATGAAATTTCATATAGACCTAAGACATTAAGCACAATATTATTGTCAATACAGTATTGACACTAATATTGTTCAATAAGTAACGGGGGCTACAGTTGAAGGGTTAAAAAATACGATTTTTATACATAAACTTATATTAATAAAATCTTCAATTGAAATATAAATTTAATTTTAAACTAAACTATATCTAAGATTACAACTTTCAATGTTAAAAAAACAATAATCTTCTTGAACCTAAATTAATCTAATTTAACCTACGACTAACTATTCCACGATTGAATAATAAGTGTGGAAAAGAAGAAATTCTTTTCCCACCGGCGCCGTTCACACGATCTCTCTCTCTTGTCAGCATTTTGTGGCGCTTGGCCGCTTGTCAGACGGATACATTATATTATTAAATAAGTATATGTTTTGATTAATGTATTCCATAGCTCCGAATAAGTTTCCCATGTTTTAAAAAACTATTTTAAGTATTATTGTGTTTTAATAAAATATTGTTTTTCCATGAGAATAGTATCAACATATCAACATTATTTCCACAATTTTCACTGTTTACGTTGTCCATCTTGAGTAAAAAGCAGAAGCGTTCGCCTCCTTGAATGTCTGTTTTTCAACTAAAATATTGCAGTGCGGCCGCACGTGATAATACTATTGACAATAACCCTGCCTTCCCCCGATATTGTCGTCGCAAAAATAGAATTTCTAGAAGTCTTCAATAATATTGAAAATCAGCCGCACACACAATATTATTGACAATACACAGTTGATTGATAATATTATATGTGTGTGACTAGGCTATCCCTTCTTATTATATATAAACGAGAACGCTTGTATAGAGTACTATAATATGGACACATTTTCCGTTTCACCTCATATAGCGTATCAAATCATATCTTTCGTGTCTTTATTCAGCTACATAAAAATTAATCACCGAATGTAAATAAGTTTCAACAATAAGATTTAGAGAATTTTTTATATAAATTTATATTCTGTTTCATCTATGTCTATATAGTCCCTTCTCCGAGGCTGAAAGATATCAACGAATAGTAGTGTCATAAAAACCTTTTATTGAAATATTTATTACTATTGAATGTTTAAAATAAAAATAATTGTGGTCGTTATATCTCAGCTTAGGTTTCTTTTTTTATAATAAATCAGATAAACATTGAACAAAAATCAGACAAGCGGCAACATTGCAGTTATATGTCATATCTGACAGCTGTCTTTTTATGTATAACCAACAGGTGACACTAGATTACGTTTATTTTGTAAATGTGCCTTTTACCAATTATGAATATTTCCATATTGTGATTTGTGATTGTGAATATAATACAAATCATGTGTTGAACTGATGACGACAGTTCTTTATTGTATAGACTCTAAAATAGAATTCGTACAAATAAGCTGCTTTTCTATTTAATTAAAGATTACTTAGGCTTCACCGATATTAGAAGCAGTTTATCAAGATTTACGATTATGGAAAACCATCATGAAAATAGCTGCGAACCTATGGATATAGATTTAAGTTCCCATTCAGTAAGCGCAATGGACATATCATATATAGATCGTAGCTTAAATTTTTCTCCGGTTTCTATTAAAAAAGAAAAGAATCTGGATGATCTTAATGTTATTCAAAATTGTTCGATTATAAAACCTTTGTCTATAAACAATTTAATAGCAAAACAAAAACAGGCCTCTAATAATACAAGGAATACACTTAGTAAAATACTCATGTGTATCATTGCACTATTTTTGTCCATTATTATTTATCAATTCACACAGTTCACATGTAATGAAAATTTAAATTTTCATCTTATCGAAAGTACTCTATCATCAAAATTATATGGACAATCTTCAGCAGTAGAATCTTTAGTTAAAGCATTGGAAACAGAGGCATCTACGAAAATTATTATTTTATATGGTGGTACAGGAGTTGGTAAGACATATACTGCGTCATTAATATTAGAAAATATAATAAACTATAGTAATATGTACCACTTCACTATGCCAGGATTTTTACAAACTTCACCTGAATATATGTTTGGACTATCATTCTGCCAGTCTTCAATTATAGTTATAGATGATTTAAAAGGGAATGATATTATCAATATTAAAGACAACATTAATGCATTGGTGAGGAAAAGTGAAGACTTGTCCAAACGAATAACCATTTTGTTATTATACAACTGTGATATAATGAGTGACAATTTTTTAAAAAAATGTGATATAGATTTTGTTAAGGAAGTAAACCAAACTTTCCATAATAAAAACATGGTCAAGAACTTTATTAAATTTGAATCATTGAATGAAAAACATTTAAAAATGTGTATTGAAAATGAAGCTCCAAACAAAAAGCTAAGTGAAAATAAACTTTTAGATATTATGAAAAATTTTAATGTTGGCATTGATGGTTGCAAAGGTGTATATCAGAAAATGAAATATTTAAATGTAATTTAACTATAAATATGTAATATATATGTATATGAAATTTGTTGGTTAGATATTGTAGTTGTAGTTTTATAGTAAATTGTAGTATACAGGGTATTTTATCTTTAATAGTGTGATATATGACAATGAGAAAGTCTGATTATAAATGGGATGTTTATGGGTTCTATTCAAATTCTGGAGAATGAATTATTTCCATTTTCTAGCTCTAGTAGACACAGTGTTGCGTTGAATCCACCACTCAACACATTGAAATGGAAGGTTTTCTCTGCTTACCTCACTTTATAAGGATCAAAGTGTAAAGCTTAATTATGTGTATAAGATTGTAAAAACAAAATTATTGTTATACAACATTTTCTACAATTATTTAAATAAATTGAAATATTAAAATAATATATTATGGTATTATTTATGCATTCATTTATCTTCACACATATTCTGAGTAATTAAATTCTTTATCATAATAAAATAAGAAATAAATACATAAACTTAAAGTAGTCTATCAGGTTTATATTGAAATATTTGTATTATAGATCAAAAAAACTTTATTTTAGAGAATGTTACATGATAATCGGCAATGCAGAGGTTTAAGAAATTATGTCAAATAGAAATATACTGACAAATGTTTAATACACCTACACTTCACATTTTAAATTATGCTACAACAAACTTTCACCAACTTCATAATAAAGATTAAATTTTAAAATGAATTTAGTGGTGCATTAAGTATGAAATACTTTGGTTAAATCCTAGCTATGACACAAAACAATCAGTATAACTAGGCAGGGGTGCAATATTTATTTAAAGTTGAACTAAATAATACTATTCACTCAATTTAAGTACACCCTACATAGTTTCAATATAAATTTTATAGGCTTAACAAACCATATTCTAACATAGAATGCTCCATTAGTTTTGCACACAATATAAATTCTAGCTGAATGGTCAATATTTTTATAGGATTCAAAAATAATTAGCTAATGGAGGTAAATCTTTAATTTCAACAGAATTTATACTGGTTTCTGTGTATAGAAATATTTTTTTTGTAAAGTTATATTGCACTGCACCCATACTTTAACCATGAATTAGAAATACAGAAACATACTCAATGAGTGCAATATTTTCCATATTAAAGTTTAATGAACCCACAAATAAAACAAATATATTGTAGTTGTTTAATCTGTGGGCTAACAAACGGTAATTATGTGCATTTATATTATGATATTTTTTAATTAATTATTGGTATGCAATTATTAAACATTTTCAATAAACTAAGTAATTTTATAGTAAGTAAATGTTATGAAAATTCAGCCAATAGATAAACATTTAATTCATTTATTATTTAAGAAAATTCCCCTATATATATTAAAGCCAGTAGGTTAGTGCATGCAATCAGGAAAGTGCTTTAACAATGAACAGAGAGCTGTCTTTTAAATTTTTATAAAGAGTTAAGTTTAATTAATTTTTGAAAGTTGTAATATGTAATTATAATTTATTTCAATGTAATATTTTGGAACACTCTTGAGGGAAGACGACACTATTATAACAAATTATTTATGAATTCTGGTTTAAACGATTTTCACATTTGTGCAATCACAGTATTTAATTCAGCAACTGATTAGTTTGGTTATTTATAAATAAATCTATTTTTCTTGTATTTCTAAGGTTAGCAGAATACATTTTAATAAATTATGTATATAGATATTATAGTAGTACAACATATATGTATAATCACATGTAATATCTTTATCATTGGTATTAACAAATAAGACTTGTAACAGTAAAGCATACATTCTTAATATATTTTGCTATAGTTAAATATAAGTATTTAGTTAATGAAGCAAAATAATAAATTCAACCATTCAGTTAGTAAAATCAGCACTTCCTACAACAATATTAGAGTTTGGACAAGCTTAAGTAATAATTTAACGACATCCTCATCCTATTGTATTATTTATTTATTTGTATTTGTGATGTAAATAATTAAACTTTTATCTAGTGAAATTCTAAAAGGTACTTATAGACAATTTTTTACATTCCAGACATTCAAGTATGAAGTTTTTGAAAAAAAATTATAGACAAAGTGGCTAAATGTTAATGAGAGTGTATAAGTAACAAATAACAAGTAGAAATAAAAATATAACAAATATAACAGAAATAAATATGAATAGTTTGATAGAAATTGGTTGTAAAATGATCCAAACATGCAATATGCAAATCATATCTATGTATGTACACATATGTTTCATCAGGTATGTATAATTTCCCAAAATAATTAAAACATTGATTAAATACTAAGTATGCGTAACAATAAAGACTAGAATACATTTTTTTAATTTTTACAGTTATTGGCACTAAATTCAATGGTAATGGCACAATTATATACTCATACAGTGGATATAACGTCATATTCACAATTCACAAATAAATTATACTAGGATGCAATATATTATAATTACAATTCCAATTTCGAAGAATATTTAAAAATTAGGTTTTGCTAACTATACCTACTACGATTTACAAAATTGTAAAAACATTAGTAAATGTTGTTTATATCTAATTATATTTCTATAAAATGCTGAATTGCCCCAGACTCATATTAGCACACTTCTAAAGTGAAAGTGTGCAATATTTACTGTTACACATTTAACACTCAACAATATTTTCTTTTAACATCTGAAATCACTCTGTATTTTGCACTTTTATCACTCTAGAATTGTAATAAGTACTATATATTTCCTTGTGTTTAAAATGATATGACACATAGCAAATTTAAATTGTAGCAAAGAATATTAATTATATAATAATTAAACAACATTTAACATATATTATCTGATTGATTATTTAAAGCATAAGCACAGTAATTTTTAACATTAAAATCTAAAATTGACAAAATTGATATAATTTACTTAAAAGATTATTTAACAAATCAATTCTAGACTAAAATGTAATGAAGTTATAATGTGATTCATTACTTTAGTCAATGTATATAAAGATAATAAATATATGGTATTGGTATATTTATTTAAATGTTGTATGTGTAGTGCCAATAACTGCATTATTATTAATTTAATACTTACGAGCTAGGTATTCAATAACAAATAGAACACCATTTTTTAAGCACGACAAAACATTCATAGTTAAAAATGTAGAGAGACTTATTGAGAAATGTGCTAATAATTCTAAATCTTGAAAATTTCTGCATTTTTTTTAATAATATTAGGTAGGTACTTAGTCATGAAGTAGATTCATTAATTTCAGATCTTAGTTCTTTGAGATTTTTGACTCAGTGAATACCAACGATTGTATTTAATATACGACAATTTTCGTTGAGAATATTCGATTGTGGCCGAGATCATTGTATTCCTAACAACTAGCAATAAGCAAGGGATATCAGTATCACATTTAGCCACAAAACTTTGGATTTATTCTGAGACTTGACTATAACGAGACATGAATTAGCATTTAAATCGCTTATATTGATTGATACCTATTTTAAATAACTTAATTCCTTGAGATTACAAAGAATTACTAGTAAAATTCGTGTAAGTTTTTAGCAGAATTAGACATTAATAATATATTTTAGCCAAGGAATTGTTGATTTTTTTCCGGTCTCTAACTATTCGTGAAATGTAATAATAGTTTTAATGACCTCACCATTACATAAATCGGGCTTTTTGAGACCATATTCCAGTGGCATTGTATAGCCTTTAGGGGAAGGGAATAGTTAGGAGCGATGAAAATGAACTGCAGTCCACTTGTTATAGCGTTTGTGCCAGATACGCGTTTCTTGGGTCTGGGATGTAGAACGTCGGCCCTCGGCGTCGACACTCTGTGTAACGCACACGTAAGCTATGATAGCTACATCCTCTCCAAGTAAGTGTACTCTTGGATTTAATATTGTGGTATTTGTTTTCACGTGCGTCGGAGTGTTGTCAATAAAGAACTTGTGAAATTCTACTCCTTCTATCAGGTTACCTAAAGCATCAGGATCAAAAGCGGTCACGTTCGGGTCGCACAACTTGGAATATGTGTCGTAGTCGCCATTATTGATTGCGTCAATCAAAATTTCTGTTACTTTAATAACTTCAGCGCGGCGCAAGGAAGCGTTGCTATCGCCGCGAGCTTTCCCAAACGAATCGGCCTTGGTGAGAGCCTCTTCATCGTGTTCTTTAGAAATGACTGTACACGCTCTGTCAACTCCTTTTTTGTCTTTATCCAAATCGTCATCCTCTAACGTGGTACTACTATCAGTTGACTCTTTGACTTGGGAACCATCACCTTTCTTATTAACCATTGATTTGCCTGAGAAATTGCGTGTAGCAAGCATAGTGGTTAAAATGGCACCTTTTAGCTTGCGACGAGCATTGAACTTCTTCAAGCAGTCTACAGTCTCCTGGCGGTGCATAACCGACGCAACGCGCTCGCGGTGGCATATCCATGGGTGCTTCAAAGCTTCTGAAGCGGTGATCCTCTTACTAGGATTTACTGTTAACATTTGATTAATCAGACTTTTAGCTTCAGGTGTCACTGTGTCCCATTCCGGTGACGGATAATCGTAAGCCCCGGCTTTAATTTGCCCATATAACCGGTGTTGATCTTCGTCCCAGAATGGAGGGTAACCCACCAGCAATATATATAATATTACACCACAAGCCCAAATATCCACTGGCTTGCCATAAGGTTCCTTTTTAAGTACTTCGGGTGAAAGGTAGCCAGGAGTGCCAGCAAAGCCGAACCACGCTTGCTGGTCCCCTTGAACTTCGATAGCTAATCCAAAATCAGCTAATTTTACGGCAGCGCCTTTAGCTTTGCTTGCGAGTAATAAATTTTCGGGCTTAAGATCCCTGTGTACTACGCCATTGTGGTGACAATGGTGCACGGATTCCAAGATTTGTTGAATACAATGAGAAGCATCTGCTTCCGAGTAAAATTCTCGTGCTACTATATCTTCGAATAATTCCCCGCCGGTTACTAGATCGAAAACGAGATAATGAAAATGTTCTTCTTGTATAGAATCATGCAGTCTTACAATGTTAGGATGTTGTAATTTTCTGCAAATTCGAGCTTCTCTTTCTAATTTTTGAAAGTCCCTAGCTGAGAGTTTCTTAGTATTGATAATTTTTGCAGCAAATTCATATCCAGTTGATTTTTGAACAGCTCGCCTTACTATTGAGAATGCTCCTTTTCCAAGTTCTTCTTTAAGGTCATAGTTATCAGAAAAACGAGTACTAACACTTTCACGACCTGGATTCGCCATTTTGATCCAATATAGCTAAACCTATGTGACTCAAAAGTTCAACTTACTGTTCAAGTTTTGAGCGCGATTTTATTCAGTAGGTACACTTCCGAAACTGTAACCAAAAGAATTATAGGTTAAAATCATTATACTTTAATAGTGGAACAGAACATCTCTTTATCTTAATAGATTTTATTTTACTTCAATTGCGTCAATATAGGAACGCAGGACCATTGTTGTTTTCTTATATTAATAAGAAAATTATTAATTAGTATTAGTAGCTTAAGTGAAATTTAAAGTTGTTAAAAAAATATATAGTTATGGAAATGTTCTAACTATCAGTATTGTATTTTGTAGTCGTTACTTAATCTATTTACAAAAAAATCGTAAAGCTTAATAATGCTAATTTATGAAATAATAAGTTCATTAAATCTTACTATATTTTTATTAAAAATGAATGTTATTTTCTAATACTCTAAATATAGGCGATTAATTTTGTTAAGTTTTTATGTCAATTTTACGAAACCCAAAAAGAAAGTTTTATCAATAAACTTTGCCAAAAATAACGAAAGCGAACGACAAACAATGAAAAAATATTACCATTTTATATATTTTTTATATTAATTGGAAAACTATTTTTGTCACTGAAGCTAAAATGAATTGTAAGCTGAATATAAAACGCGTAGATGCCTAGACAAAAGTTATCATGATCACAAACATAGACTTCTAATATTAACACTACTGTACCGGGATGACATTTCGTTAGCGCAAAATAATCGATACACCATTGTCTCAACACATTCACTAAAATCTGAAGGACTTCAAATTATTTTTTTTATAATATTTAATTAATATATCTTTAAAATTCCGACACAATCATTAATTTCTAGCTATTTTTCATTTAAAACACAATTTTAAATAATATCCTAACAAGACGATCGGTGCGCAACTTTTGACGATATTCTTAGCAATTGTAACTCGTACGGATTGCTCGCGATGTATTTTTGATAATGAAAATTGTGTTAAGTAAATTCATTATATTAATTTAACAGTAAACATGTGGTTATTCAAAAACTTATTTACCTATTATGTTCCCATTTTACACAATATTAACGGGATGAAGACCGAAAAGTAAGGGCCTAGCCCTACACCACACTCTTCTTCTGCTCGGGACACGAGCTACGGGGTCAAACTCATAGACATTTGTGTGTTGCTACGCTGTTGTCGCATTAAATGTATGCTTAGGTAAAATCATTATTTAAAGGCCTTTTTGTGATTTGCTGATTATGTTCTCTTGAGGATCACAAAGGTATCCACAAAATAATTATAAAATAAGCTTAGATATTGTAAATAACGTAGTATTTACAATTTAAATTTTATTTTTTTTACTAGTGTCAACACTTCCCCGTAAACACAAAATCGATAGACTAGCGCAGCGCTAAACCAAAGAGAATATTATTGTACAGGATTTGATGCTAGCGCCATCTCTTTGTGGACATAGTAGACATAACAGAACCGCGTAACGTAGAATGAGACAAAATGATATCTTGTTAATATGTATTGAAAATTACGGTTAGTAAGTCAATGTTTTTTAAACATTTTTATATATACATTTTCGGTTTTAAAGTTGGAGAATCAATTCAAATGCAATATTTTTGTGCAGTTAATGATAGGTACTATTGCTTAGTAATCCTAACTCCTAAACCTGTTGGTTTGAGTTCTCATTTTTAACTCGTCATCTTTTAAAAAAAAAGCAAAAATCGAGACAGAAATTATTTGCTTCCATATATATGCAAAAGAGGCTCAAGCGCAAAAAAGTTGAAGATGTGGGTAACATCTATTTCTTTGTTATTGTAAACTAGTAAAGTTCTGCTTAAAACATTAATTATATTATCCAAAAATAAAGGTAAAACTTTATTAAATTATGATATGATAACAAAAACGTAAATTACGTAAGTATTTTAATTTGGTAGCCTTAACTTATTCATCATCAGATTACCATAAAAAATATGTTTTTCTTACAAAGCTTGGCGGAGTGGATAAAATTAAAGAAAAGAATAAGCTAACAAACATCAAATGTAGCCGTTGTAATTGTCCATTGCTCTTTTATTTATAAAATAATTTTGAAAGCAAGTAAGATTTCATCAATAACTACCTACAGACATATTACGTATATCTATAAGTACATTATACATATACCAGAAAAAAAGTCTTGCAAATTTTTATATTTTATCGTATGAATAGCTTAACTGTATGTAAATACAAAACATTTTTTTATTCAATAAACACCACAAAAAAATCAACAAAAAAGAATAGGTTTAGAACGAATATTTATTTAGAATTTGGACGGTTTCCAAGAAGCGCGGATTCAAATCCCTCTACGTTCAAATTATTATACATTTTCTAAATAACTTTGTCTTCCCTATTGTGTGTTAAAAGTATAAAACGCTTATATATTCAAGTAATACTTGTAAGTTTATAATGTGTCTTTACAACCGTAGCTAAACCATTCGGCCTAAGAATTAAACAGTTTTTTTTTAATTTATTATTACGATACAACGTCATAACTGAGTAAATTATATATTTGCTATGTCCTACAAAACTGTTTATTCAGTTTGTCTGTAGGATCTGTCTCTTTTTTAAATATAAATGGCTTAGAATTACACTATTATACATTTTTCATACGCTGTGTTGTAGATACTTAATTTTAGATTAAACAGTTGATAGAAAATATTTTTTAAGTTTAATTTTAAACCTATTTAAAAATTGAAAAATAGATTGAATTTTTTTATTGATGATATATCTAATATTGTAATTATTTACATTTATTCCCTCTCCCTGTGTTGTTTCATCTGTGACAGCGCATCGGGAACGTAGAAAACGCAGATAAATGCGCGATGGTTCCTTTGTTATAATCATACCTTCTATATTTATTACCTGAGTCACTTACGTGTTATTCATTGATTCATGTTATATTTTTTTTAAAAATTAACGCTGTATCCCGCACATAGTAGAGTAGGCAGATGGACTGGGCCTGGGACTTGGGCACCTAGTGTTAGACACTACCTTCCCATTAAGACAGTGTTGAATGGCAGAATTCAACGAAGCGCTTTTGATTCCTTACCAAAGCGAAATGAAATGAAAATATTAAATATTTCATTTAACAGAGTGGGAGTCGAACCCAAAACCTGTCGCGTTTACAGTCGCACGCTTGTAGTCTTGAGCCACGACTCTTATCTTAGTATAGATAATAATAAAATATTGCTTCATATATTATAATTAAAATATTTGTAGATATATGTCTATATATTACACTATATTACGGACTAGATGATTGAACAAAGAATATTCGCAGCTAAATTTAAGTCAGCCCCCTCACTCTTTGCCACATGACTGACATGGTTGACGTTTTTTTACTTATTGTATTATTATTATTATCGTCATCCAGTCCCATGGCTTATTAATAAATAACCAGACTAACGGTCCAGCTTAATGAAAGGTGCCGGCGAACGGTTAAATTCCCGGTTACATTCACAAAAATCAAAACTGGTTCGCATCTTGCGCAAGTGTAAGGGGGCCGAGCAGGGGTTTTAGCAGCGGGCCCTTCCGAATTTCGCCGGTGCACAATGCACCCTCCGTACCATCCCCACGCGGGTTCTCTTATTATTACGCGACTCCTGTTCCTGTCCCCACATTGTTCATATTATTTTTATATCGAGTCTCGCTTGACGCGTTACTAAGTTTTTGGTGGCTCTCTTAAAATTACTTCGATTACTTAAAAATATTATCTCGTTGAAAGTAGTAAGTTCGATTCGGCATTACAAATCGGTTCCGGTAAGCGAGTTCTCTGTGCGAAAATTGCGCGATGCTATTCGAATTCCACGTTTCTGTCACCTAATATTTGCATCGAAGCGAAGGGAAGTATTAAGGTTTCGAGCGCTGCGGTCGTCTCAGGTTGCTTTTCTCATGAGTGGACGTGTAAAATAATAACTTGAGATTATAACGTGCGGTGGAGCCGATGGTCGGGCGGCGTTGTGCGTGCGGCGTCCGCAGAGCCGTGCAGTGTACGGGTGTATCGATCGCGCGCCTCGCTATCCTTGCAATGTTCTGTGCGTTTGGTGATCGCTCCAATTTGGCGGGAGTTGGGACGCTACGCAGCTTTTTGGCATGAAATCTACTTCGGTGAGTTAAATTGGTATATAATGCCCGAAAAACTTATTTTTATTTGTTACATTTTGTTGTGTTTGTTTCAAATCTTAAAATTGTTCCTTGTTAAGAATAAGTTAATTGTTATATCAATCGTATTTTTGGTTTTTTATTTAATTCAAACATATTTTTTTAATATGATTTTGTTTAGTGTTTTCTATCTTTAGCTTTACTTAACGAACAGTGCATCGCGACTTAAACCTAAAAGATTGATACTACTGGTTGTCAATGTTGCTACACTAAATTTTGTGATATTTCTTCCCTAAGAACGAGGGCTTGAACGCCTGCCATGTAGGTACCTGAATTTTATTTTAAAATATTTTAAAATCCGGGAATATAAAAATGAAACTTCTAAAAATAGCCATTTTATCTCTCTGCTATTTTATAGAACAAATACCTACTGAATCCATCATATAGTAATGGAAAAGCATAATGTTCATAATGTAGCTTTGCAAGCTGTATAGACAAATGTATTGTAAGAAAACATCGTGTAGGTAAGAGAATAGATACGTATTGAATATCGATCGCAATTGTTTATATCGACAATTCCACAAAATATGGAAAAGAATTCCAGAGCAGATAAGTATCTGTATCTGTCTGTCTGTCTATAATTGTACTTCAACTAATAGTTATTCTTAGGCAACAAATTCTTTATAATTCAGTTTGATGAAATGTTCTACGGGTTAACTAACATTAATGTTACTATATCAAAATGGTTTAGTTTTATTTAAAAATATATTGTAATAGTCCTAACTTGATGAAATTAGGCACTACCTAATTTTACTTAAGTGATGGTACCTAATTTTACTCAGGGTGCAGAATCTGTGTGCCGCTCTCGGACGTTATATCGTGTGAGACCACGTGATAAAGTAGCGTAGGGTAGCTTTGACGTCATAACCAACGCACAGTTTCCAGTCCCACAAGCCATGTTTATTATAATATATAGTCTATAATATATTATTATAAAAGTATATAATAACTAACTATAATACTTATATATTATATAAGTATATTTTATTATAAAAGTCTTTTACAAAATAATGAACTCCTCGCTTATATGTGAAGAGCAAATAAATACGTATTTTTTTTGTTTATATTACTTATTATATATTTAATTTTGGAGCAAAGTTAAAGCAAAGCAAACGACGGCCATCGTCTTGGCGAAACGGCTCCGTCTGGCTGTATACGTGAGGACTGTAGGATCACACCCAGGGAGATCAATTATTTTATTTCCACGCTCTGGTAATAAGACAAAGCGCGACGTTGAGTTCCGCTAACGAAATTTCTAGAGAAAATTGGGCGGAAGGTGGGCAACGGCGTGTCTTAGCTCGATACAACGTGAGCTAAGAAAGGTACCATTTTTTTAAATCGAAACGAATATCGTAAATAAAGTAAATATGACCAAGTACCTACTAACCAGTCAATAGCAGATAACAATGGTAAAGACATTTTTAAAAGAAATGGATATTCATAGCATTGTTGAGTTTTTACAAGTAGGTATAGTTAGTAGAATTAGTAGTATTAGCAATCAGTGATTTAAAATTGCATATTTATGTTCTACTACCATATACAAATATTGACTTTTTGTAATTAATATATAAATATTAATTATGTTATATAGGTATCTATCTACATTTAATTAAAATATAGCGTTGGATTTTGTCACCTAGCGCGAAATGTCTGTAAGCTGTAAAAGTGGACGGAAAGAGGACACGACAAGAGGACACTTTCGTATCATTAAGTTCTCTTACCCTATCTAAGCGAAGTTAGTAAGAATTAATAAAGTTGTACTTAAGGTGAGCATCACAATACGCTTCTTATTGTACAATTTTTTTCTTCACGCTGTATCACGCGTTAGCAAGGTAAGCTAAGGGAACCTAATGTTAAGACACTCTGTTCTCCACTTTTGGCCGAATTTAAAGGCACTGCGGTGGAGTGGCGAAATTCAACGCAGCTTTTTGCTTTAGTACCAACGCGAAGCAATAAAAATATTAATAGTAATTCATGCCTCCGAATGGGAATCAAACCCACAACTGTCGCATTACAGCCACGACGGCCTCAACTACTACTATTTACTCGATATATTAGATACAAAATGACATATAAGGTCGGCTAGCGCGCCCTGGCCAATATAAATGCTAATTCTGGATAGGAACCACCATTACATACTATCTTTATGAATAGTGTCAGTTAGTACTATGCACACGTGAACATGAATAGAAATCACGAATATTGTCATATGCGTGAGATGTTTTTTGAATGTGTTTATAAAATTGACTGTTCTTACTTTTAGATATATGAACTAGCGACCCGCCCCCGGCTTTCCACCTTTCATCAAATTAAATCGTGTTTTCGTTTTAACATATATGTACATTATGTTTGTAACGCTCTTAGTGGCAAATAGCGACGTTGAGTTCTGCCACTCAGCACGCAATGCTTCCAGAATTCGGTAGAAAGTGACGAACGGAGTGTCTTAACACTAGGTTCCCTCTGCCTACCCTGCTGTGTGCGGGATACAGCGTGAAGCTGATTTATTTATTTTATTTTATTTTATTTTATTTAAATAACATAAAAACCAAGAAAGCTCTCAAGCTTTGCTTGCCGAAACAGCTCTTGAGCTCTACGCGTCGCACCTACCACCCCCGCTGTCACTCGCCAGTCGTACGAGGCACGACGTAACTTATGCCGTATTTTATTTAAAATTGTTATATACTTATTCTATAATTTATATTTGATTGATATGCTATTAAAGCGAATTTTGATCTATATAAAACGAACATCGTATTTAATTTGATAAAGAATAATTCTTACGTATCGTTTAAAATTGTTTGGATATCATCCAAACAATTTTAAACGATACGTAATTTCGATTTTTTTTTTAATTTTAAAACAAAAATGGTCACTGTGGGATATACTTAGAAAGGAACGAAGGAAGGAGAACGTAACGTCATATATGATATTTACGTAGATTTAAGCGTTTACGTAGGGCACGCACGGAACCTTTCAAGCTTTCCCGTTTTAGCAACATTTTTTATTGCTAGTTCAATCCCACTAGTCATAATGTTCTGGAATAGAACATAAAGCTTTTCTCGGTACATGGACTATCCAATACAAATTTAATTCGAACTAGTAGTCACTAAGATAAGCACGATAAACTGAAAAAACTCTTCCATTTTATAATATTAATAGGTATAGAAGTAAAAGGTTGCTACTTCAGTCTCTTGTAGTGCTCTGTTTGAATATTTGTCTTATTTTTATTTCATCGTTTAAACCAAATATTGATTAATAAATCACAGTTCAAGTGATATTTCTTATATATTTCCTTCTTTTCTTTAACTTAAATATTCTATTTATGGAAATATTATTAACTAAGCTATTGAATTTAATTTATATTTTACTAATTTCATAATTGGTATTATGATTTACCTAAACATTAAACAATTAAATGCTTTTTGAAGCTTAAAATTAATTTGATGCACACCTCCAAAAAAAAATCTACTGGAAACCTAAACAAAAATACTATACTATATTATAGAAATGAAATTATTTCTAGTAATAATATATTCAATATTACATATGATATGTAGCAACAGATTTAATATCTGTAAGGACGCAGTTGTATGAGTATAGAGGTTGGTCACCCGATATCGCGGTATTCTCTTACACGCAATGATTGCAATTTGCTGCTACACTCCCACTGATTTTTATTTATTACTCATAAAATATTGACTACTATATTATTTATAAATACCTGTTCGTTTCTAAAAATGTAGCGAGGCCTCTAATCTATATTGCAATATAAATTTTAAGGCATTGCTTGTTGAGGGGCGGCACTCAACGCCGCGCTTTGCTTTGGTACCAGAGCGAAGTAATGAAAATATTATTAATAATAAATGATTCCCCTGAATAGGAATCGAATCCACAACCGTCGCGTTAACAGTTACACGCCTGTGCCCCTGGGCTACATATCAATACTTTACAAAAAGGCAATAAACACGTAAATTCGGCCAAATTCGTATTGGCACATTACAGCAAGCTTAGTGGACCGCACAAACAGATTTGTATTTGAATTATTCATAGTCGTTTCAGTTTTGGTATGTAGGGCATTCTACTTTTTTCCGGCATTCGTATAAATTCGACTTACACATCTCTATCGAATTGAAGTAAAACTTTTTTTATTAAGTCAAAAATATTATTGTTCGTACTCCATTCTAGATTATTTATGGGCCAGTATTATCTTTGTGTCGGGCCCAATGTCTGCGGCTTGTGGTTGTGAGCCACCATATATGGTGATTGAGGTTGATTTCCAATTTCTACGATACAAAATTTAGGTCACATTACCATACGATAGCAAGGTAGGGAAACAATCCAGGATACATTTTATTATTAACACTCAAACCTCATATTATAAATGAATTTTAAACCAAAAAAATCTTTATCATTTTTAAGATAAAATGTATTTAAATGCTCTAATATTATAGTTATACATGCATAAAATATACAGAATTAATATTGAACTCGACTCCGCGCTTCGCCTCGAGGAAATGAAAATATTAAATGTTTCCTCGAGCGGGAATCAAACCCACGATCTGTCGCGTTTACATTCACACGCTTGTGCCGGTGGCCACGACGGGCTTAATATTTTTTTTAAACGCATGAATTCAATTTGTTACGGTTAAACTCATGTGTATTCTCTTTGATGTTCATGACCGCTATTTTTGCACCTTCTGTTAACAATTTGTGTATTAAAAATTATATGACTAACATTACCTAACTGTTCACAAAGAAATACTTAATTTTTAACTAAACGGTAATATAGCTTTATTCGTCACTATATTGCTTGTTTATAATTCGTAAATTATATTTAATATATAATAAATTAAAGTAAAATTATAATTTATTCATCCTGATAAGAGTCACGTATAAGAGCTTATAAAGCTTCGCTTTTCTTTGGGATTATTTTAATTGAAAATGTGTACTGCGGGAAATATTAAGTTTTTGTATGAAACCAAACCAATAACTAACAAAAGAAATATTGTATGATATATCTATAGATATTTTTAGTTCTAGAAAAAAAAGTTATAATATGTTTATAGAAAGTGATATTTTACCTACAAATAAAATAATAAAAATAAAAAAAAAAAAAATTGACGCTTCTAATATGCTGAAGTACTTTCACTTAACCTGAAAACCTTCCGAAACTCAGAAATAGCTATTTCCCATGGCAGGCCATCACAATGGACACGTAATTTGAATGCGGTTTCAAAATGTCTAGGCTTCAAATACCAAATACCTACCTTTACAGGTGAATATAATGATACTAGTGGTCGTATATAAGGTCTATTTCTTATTTTGAAGATAATAAAATTTAAAAAAATGTAAGAAAATGTCGGATTGTAAGGGAAATTTAAAAAATAAATAAATGTGCAAAGTTTAGGGTGTTGAAATTTGCCGTGCCGCGGTGCGTGCCTTATCTTATAACGTGATATTGGGGGCGTACCCTTTTATTCTACTTAAAAAAATATATGAATAATACAAACCATAGTATTTAAATGTAAGTAATATCTTTAAATACTAAATTTGACTTTACGTATAATTTGAACTGGTAACAAATTTGCTTAAAATTCGTGTTGCTATCGGTTGTTGGCGAAGCTTCCAATTTGAATAAGCGGGCCGAAAGGTGAAGCAATTACAATTTCTACAGGAAATATGAAACGTCAGATTGCGCAGAGGATGGAGCTTGCTGAAATTGCGTTAAAATTGAGTTCAATGTTCATAATCGAAATAATATTTACTCTTTTCGAAATCTGTATACTGAAGATAAATATTAATAAATGTAATCTATTCATATAAATAAAATTGAAATGTTTGATTTAAAATAACAATGTTTTTTACAGAATATTTTAACATAAACAAATAGTTTTAAATTTTTTATCTGTCTGTTATTTATATACTGTGTTTATTTAATACGATAATTTTTGAGAGTATAAACAAATACTATTCGTTTAAATTACAATATTTACCAGTTTTTACTAAAATCACTAAAAAGTAGATATAATTCAAGCGGGCGAAGCCGCGGGCGTATCATTGGCCTATAATATAATAAAAACAGTAAGCAATGTGTTTGTCCATAATTTTTTTTACAAAAAATCATTCATGGCAATAAAAAAAAATCTATAACTGTGATTTTTTAAATGTTTGCCTGTTTGAAGCGCAGTTAAACTAAATGCGCAGTTAAATACATTTTGTCTAAATGGAATGCCGCAACAGCAGATGTTCAGTATGACAGACATTTCTCAGTAACAATATGTAAAGATTTGGAACATCTGACGAAGGGCCATAGTAGACTAGCTAAATTTTGGAAAGGAAGAAATGCCATATTAGCAAAACATGTTCAATTTGATAGGCAACTATAATCAACAAAAATAAAATTTTGAAATTTGATTCTATCGTGGCGAAGTGGTGATGTGACTGTAACATTTAAATAGTAGGTACATATTGTCTCACTTCAGTAAAATAATGCGTGGCGTTGAGTTCCGCAGGCAAATCTCAGTCTCGATTTTTGATAACGCAAACGAAGTGGTCGCCCACCACAACTATATCAATAAAAATACTATTATATATATTTCTTATAATTTAATCGTTTAAACACGTAAATAGTAATAGTTGTGGTTTTGGTAAAATCTTTTATCAAAATATTTTTAATATTATTTACGTATATTAGGTACCTACCGACGGTACTACTATATACTTACTTAATTATGATCCTTGAGTTTAAAATTTTATATATGAAAAAAAAAATAAAGTAATTAAGTTGTAAAATACATAAGCACATATACAAAAAGACCTAATAATTGACCTAGTATTGACGTATAGTACTAACGTATCGTGTGACATAGTATATACTAATAAGTTTTAATATATATTTGGTAAAATCTAATTATGACAGACGAATGTCTCTAGTTTTATGGGCACGCAAAGCATAAAGAAATAAATTGCTTTTAGGAGGGCGTCGGGCCAGACGCTGTGACGCCGAGGCGATACCGCCCTTCGCATATTGATGACTACTAAAACATAAGTAACGGCTTTCTACTAGATATTGGTGCAGACTACTAGTTTTGGATTTTGTTTAAATGTCATTTATATATATATTTCCAATAAGGTAGATTATAAAATTGTATTTAAATTTGAAAATGTATTTTTAATTTTTGACTGTGTTATCGGCTTATATCGATATCGACAAATAAATTATGATTTTTGATTTTATTTTGTTACCAAGAAATATTCTATATATATCATAGACAATATAGAATATACTCATTTGCTTAATAGAACAAAATAAAAACTTATCAAACATAAAATACGTTTTCTTTACATTTAGCTACAGAAAAAACATTTAGTGTTCGATAAGAAATGAGACAAAAATTTTGCTAAAACACCGACCCGATATTGTAGTGACTAGCGTTCCTACCTATCGCAGTAGCTCCGAATTCAATTAGCGAAGCGGTAGCCGATATCCGACGACTACCACTCCAATTAAAAACATTTAAATTTAATTTAAAACATATAAAAGTCTTAATAAAAAAAGATCAACTCGGTCGAACTGAACGAGCTTAATATTTACTGGGAACTATGAGAATATCTCCACGCGTAATAAGGGAACCTGGTGGAACGTCAAAGTTGCAAACATCTAACGGTGCAACGAATCGTGACGGATTAAGCCTGAAACCCTCTCATCAAGTGCGAAAGCCTCAGCCAAGCTTTGAGGCTTTAGTTACTTTGGTAAAATAAAAGGAGATCTTATACGGAGATTGGTAAAATTTATTTGAAATTGAGTTGAATATACTAAATTATTATACAGGAAATGTATTATAGTTTTCTATATTTAAAAAAAAAATGAGACTCAGTATACAAAACACACAAATATTATTAAACAATTATCTTGATTTAATATAAATTGGAGTTTTAGCTGCGTTAATTCTGAAATGGGGCCAGTCGTGGCGCAGCGGCACGAAGTGTGACTGTAAAACCGACTGGTTGTGGGTTCGATCGCCACTTGAGGAGATGAAATATTTATTTAAATTATAATTTTATATATTTCCATTTATTCGCTCTGGGGTCGAGGTTAAGCGCAGCGTTAAGTTCTGCCACTCAACACGCAATGCCTCCAGACTTAGGCAGAAAGGGGGGAACGGAGTGTCTTAACACTAGGTTCCCTCTTACTACCCTGCTGTGTGCGGGATACAGCGTGAAACTGAAAAAAAAGAAGAAAAAAAATATGAAATAGAGATATAATGATAACACAATTTATTTTCTTTTCTTTTTATCAACTTCAGTTTGTTATAAAAATAAAAAGAACACTTTTAGACTGTAGACGTTGATGACGTCACGCCACTCTCATAACGGAACAAAGCTGTTAAAAAATTGTAGAACTTTTGAAGCTTTTATTTTGTATTTAGATGGGCTTGATTAGAATTAATTAACAAAAGAGGCTGGCGAGACTCAGAAATGCGGCGTTTGTAAACGAGACGGTTGCAGGTTCGATTTCCACATGGGGGAAATGATTATTTTTTATTTCTTTTCTCTTGTAATCTTATGACCAGAGAAACGAAATAAAAAATAAAAGCGCAGCGTTGAGTACCGCCACTCGAAACCCTATGTTTCGAAAATTGGTATAGTAATACCTAATGTTTATATTATTTCAATTGACTATATTTTTTTATTCTTGTATCATATAAAGCACGTATATATATTTTTTGCAAATATTTTCTCAAAAGCTTAAACTTTTATCCTCTAAAGGTAATTTTTAGCGCCAGAAAAAAAGTAACTTTCATATAAATGTTTGGATAATATTATCTGTGGATTTTATACCGGTAAAACTTTGAGGCTAAAAACGACAAAGCCGTAAGGGCGCAGTCGTGTAGGTCGATAAAAGTTATTTAATAACAAGAAATGCTCTGCCTTAAGCGGCGGAGTTTACCAACATATTACTAACGCGTTCAATTTTTTTTAAATGAAACAGAAATGCTTGATGTTTCTAATGTATGGTGAGTTGATAAATAATATTTATATACCTATACTTTATTTATTGTGGCGAGGTTAATAAAATGTTTTAAGCTTCGGCTTAATTATTGAATTTAATTTTTTTTTATTTTTTTTATTACAAACCTTTTTTAGAGTTCTGTATGTCAAAACGAAAAAACCGAAACCCGTATCTTCTAAGTCAACGCTACCAAAAGATACGAGCATATACCTACACACCATTTTCGTTGCGTTTTGTATGAAATCCTCCGCAAAAACAAACCTATAGGATATTTCCTGTAGACCTTCAGTTATAAGATTTGGCAAGAAGTGAGAACTTTCAGTACAAATAAAGAAAAATATCCTAAAAATATTTATTAATATATTTATTACAAATTAAATGTATCATATACTTATAATTGTAGTCCATTTCATACAAAATTTAAATTTGCTAATTTCTATGATGATTTACAATCTTAAATTGCTACAAATCTTCGACGGTGACTCCTGCTCGCGCTTGACCGGTTATTTAAAAAAAATGAATAATGCTTGGTGTATATATAGCTAAGTACTCGCCGCCATCCTATAAAAACTGCGATTGCTTTGTGCCAAAAATGGAATTTAAAACTACACATGGCGTCTAGCTTAAAAGTTTACGCTGTATGAAATAAAATTCGTAACTACGCCTACAAAGTAACGTTATATCATGTGAGCGCAATGCCTGCAATAGTAAAATCACGAACCCAATTTTTACAATCTATATAAAATACCATAATATTATCTTATTAAAGAAATATTTAGGCTCAACTTGACACCCAGCTTCCGCCTCTAGAATTCGGCGGAAAATAGGGAACGGAGTGTCTTAACACTACGTTCTGTGTGCGAGATAGACTGTGAAGCTGAAAAAAAAATTACACAATAGTGATAGCTCGTAACCTAAATTCATAAAAAAAAAACCTTTCAGCATTGCTTTCTAGATGAATACGTAAAAGCATTTGCAATATTCGCGTCTATATTGCTCGATCCGTTTTCTTAGTATCGGTTTCATGTATATAAGCGGCGGGGGTCTTTCCTCCATACGCTGTGAGCCCACGACACGACTATGCCAATATGTACATATTGTTTCGTGTGAAATCGCCCAGTGCTTTAGACTTGGTATTGCTGTTTTCCATTAGTTATGTCGTTTGACTTGGCTTTGTTACTACTGTTATATTTTTTATTTAGCTCCACGCTGCGTTCCGCACATGGCGCTGTAGACAGAGAGAATATGGTGTTAAAACTCTTCCGATCCGCACTTTCCGCCGAATTCTCGAGTGCGTGTTGAGTGACGGAACTCTACGCCGCGCTTTGACTCGTTACCAGAGCGAAGATAAGAAAATATTATATATTTCAAATCCTTTAATGGGAATCGAACCCACACAACATCGCATTTACAGTCACACGCTTGTGCCATTGCGCCACAACTGACTTCACAGGCATTTTATACTTTTGATTGATTTAAAACTATAGCAAAATGTCACTTGGAAAACATAAGGTTCTATTTAAAAATGAAAAATTATTCATATTGTTACATATGTAGGTACATTTTATAATTTAATTAATTAATTAATATATTCAATAAAATATATTAAATTAATTAATATATTAATTAATTTAATAACGTTTTAATTATTCATAGAATATATATATATATATATATATATTTCTAGTAGTGCTATCACCCACTAACAACTAACTAACATACATTTAATAGGACACAATTTACAAAGGGTTGAAATTAGAATTCAGAAATCAAGACCCAAACGGAGATATGTAGCAATTATATGCCAAAACTTTGTGATTCTAGTTAAAATTTGAATGGGTGTGTGAAATTTAATGACTTTTATGTATACTAGGTATAATAATATTGTATCAAGACTGTTAACCAATATTTTTTATTCAAAAATATATTTTTTATTTATCAGTTCTGCAAATATGTCAAGTATATAGATACAAATAAAAATTATTTCGCGAAAAATACTAAATATATACATTTTGAATAGCAATGGCTTACATTAGCATAGGAACGCTGTAAAATTTTCAAAACATCATGCTTTAAAAAGTAATCTAATTTTATTAATAAACTTTTATTTTAGAGGCATATACCTACAATATTCAGTTCCATTATATGTGAATAAATATGTAGGTAGGTAGGTATACCCGCCTCATAATAAGGTAATTTACATAATAACGAACGCCTAATGAAGATATTAAAAGGAAAACTGAATTAAAGTACAAACTGAATCTTGACGTCGTACATTTTACGATATTTTAATATTATATAGCCATTAAGCAAAACGAAGTTAAATAATGTAATACCTACTTTAAAAAAGAATATGTCAATACGTTGCTTGTATCGTTGCTGTATATTCTATAAAATACGCGTTATTTCTTAATATTTAAAAAAATAATAAACTTAAGTAAATTCAAAGTTTATTTCGTTTAGTTATTCATTCAGTCAATTTGAAACAGCAATTTCACTAGCGTCAAAAAGTTTACACCCAATTAACGGGAATAAAATGCGTCGTAATTAAGCTTGAAGTTAACAGGTTTCGAAGGCAAAAAGAATTTGATCAAAATTTTTCCAATTGGGAATATTTGTTTTAGTGGTACTTGATCTTAAAAGAAAAATATTATTAATAATAATCTTTTAGGATATTTTCCATTTAAATCGGTTGTAATGTTAATAATTAATAAGAACTGACAACGTAGCTTAGAAATAATGTTACTTAGGCAAATATTTTCTTTTTCTAAAAAAAAAACACCTGTAAACAATTTGCATTACACTTACTAACATTAAGAAGGCTAGGGTGTGTCTCGCTAATATTTTTAGTATAACCTACATTTATTTAGACTTTTATATCAATTTAAATTCATTTAGATAACTAGAATAGGCTTCAAAGTCCCGCAGCCTCCACACAAATGGGTCAATGACAGATCCGCTGAGAATAGAACTGACGCCCGAGGGGTAGATTCTATTGTTGACTATGCATTGAAGTAGAGATAGTATTATCAGTGCTTTATTTTTTTTATTTAAATTATGAATAAATTCTAACAATCTCCTTTATAAAGCTTAGACTATTGTTAATTAATTTGATAATAGTGTTGTTAATTATATATTTTGTAAATTAATAACTTTAACATAAAATATGTAAGGTGTTTAAGAGAAAAGTAAAATTAGGTCGCCATAATTTGAGGCAGTCAAGGTTGTGACTGTAACGCGATGGTTGTGGGTTCTATTCCCACTCGGGGTAATGAATTATTATATATTAATATATGCATTACTTCGTTCTGGTACCAAGGAAAAACGAGTTGGTGAATTTCGCAATTCAACACGCAATGCCTCGAAGATTCGGCGGAAAGTGGGGAATGGAGTGCCTTAACACTAGGTTCCCTCTGCCTACCCTGCTATATACGGGATCTAAAATCTTAATAAAATTATACTGATATCATTCCACTCCACACTCCTCTGTTGACTTATATAAAGAGCAAACTGTGTAGCGAAATGATTTTATAACATATATTTCAGTACAAAAATATTTTTATTTCATTTCATTTCATGATAAAAAAAACTGAACTATAAAAATATAAATTCTACAAAAATATATTTAAATAAAAGAAAAATGGTCCATTATTTCTGATACCAAGAGATTTAACACGTAAACGAACATCTGAATTCAAACTGTAAATTCTGGGCATTGTTCGCGTTGGCATCTTTGCCAGAATAATAATAGTGATTTATATGTCTCGAAATAAAAACAATACAGCAATTTGCTTGTCTGATTGACCTGTAGACTAGAATTAGTTCAAAATTATACGTTATAATTTTACATGAATAAGCCCCAGGCTAGTAGGTATGGTAAATGTGAGAGGTTGTGGGTTCGATTCCCGATCGAGGAAATGAAATATTAAATTTTTTCATTTCTTTGCTTTGGTGTTGGGGCACAGCGCGGTGTAGTATATTTTGGATTTGGAACGATTACGAAAAATCTTATATTTTGTATTATTAAAGTATTCACATACTATAGTAAAAGAGAGGTTCGTTTGTAATTATAATTTGAAACAGTCTGGCGTGCAACTGAGAGCGTCTTTGACTGCCACTCGTATATACATAGTAGGTACTCTTATATATGTGAATAAATACCACATACATAATATTTTATACACAAGTACCTACAATGTGTTGTTTTTAATACTGATTTAATGCAACGGTTGTAGGTTCGATCCCCACTCGGGGGAATGAGTTATTATTATTTCCTGGCGTTGAGTTCCGCCACTCAACAAGCAATGCCTCGAAAAATTTAGTAGAAAATGAGGAACGAAGGTTTCGTTTGTGTTATCTTGCTTACCCTGTTATATGCGGGATACAACGTGAAGCTGTATATAAAATTAAATAGGAATTTCATTTAATACACATTTATAAATTATTAAATAAAATTCCTAATACATACTTAGAGGTAGCGTCTACTGACAGTGGATAATAAAAAAAATCATTTTACTTTGTATTGTTTAAAATTTATCTATTTAATAAATATGACTTTGCATTACCCTTAACGTAACTTCCAGATAATATTATCCTTTATAAGAATAACCTTTGTTAGAAGTGAGAGCCATTTAAGTTTATTATTTAAAGATAATTTTATTTATTAAACGAGTGCCGGCTACAGCAAACGCTTGTTTAAGTAATTAAATTATTAGTGCCCGTGCCCGTGCCCGTGCCCGTTGTATGGCGTCGGGCGTACCCACCTCAGTGCCACAGGAGGCTCACGTAGTACACTTTTGTATGTTAATGTTGACTTTATCAGCATGTTGTTAATTTGTTCGGTATGCAAATGAAGCTTTTCTTTTTAAATGTATACGAATTTTGAATTTGTATATCTAAATAGCTACTTTTACATGTTTTTTTTTTCAGTTTTATGCTGTATCTCAGCTGTAAGAGGGAACCAAGTGTTAAGACACCGAGTTACCTATTTTTCGGTGAATTTTGAAGGCATTGTGTGTTGAGTGGCGGATCTCAACACCGCGATTTGTCTTGACACCAGAGCGAAGAAATTAAAATATTAAATATTGCGTTTCCTCGAGTCGGAATCGAAACTATTACCTGTTGGATTTACAGTTTCACTTTGTGCCCCTGCGCCACGAATGTCCTCAACTTTTACATATCTTTATTCAATTTAAACAATGAAAATGAATTTAAATAATAAATATAATCTTCAAAGTTTTAACGTGAACCTCATATACAACATTCGTTGCATAATCTATAAAAAAAAAAACGAACAAATATTATTATTATGTCTATACATTAAATATTTATATGGAAAACTCACTTAGGATAATGAAAAAATAAAACCTAATAGAAAACGATTTTTTTTTAATATTTTTCAAAACAAACAATGTCTCGACTTTTTGGCTCTAATTTTCAATGACAAGGAAAACGGACAGACAAACAGATAACAAATTAAAATGTCATAATTTTTACTTCTGTTACTTAATGTATGAAAATCTTTAGAAGTATATTTTTAGTGTATGCTCTAATATACACAATAGACTCCTCTTACAATTTCGTTATATTTATGGATTTTTTTTAATAACTTGAAGTAAATATGTATATGCATTAATTTCTTGGTTTGATTATTTAAAATACCTATCTAATAGTTATTTTTTAGTTTCCCATTCATAAATCCAGGGAAGCTAAGCGGTCAGAAGAACCTATATATGTTATAATTAGTTAATTTACAAGAAGGACCATTAAAAATTAATTACTTCAAAAAAAAAAAGAAGTGCTCAATTACTTTTGATCAAATGTTATATTATTAAGATAACATCTGACTACTTGCTAGCTATATTATCAAAATCTAACATTAAAGGATGACGTGAGCTACAATCGTGGCGTTTCATATGAAGTAGGTCGGTTTACTAAGGCGCGTCTAACTAGCTACGAGTAGCTGTGAGCCGAGCCCCAGCCACGACTGGTGCTGGGTGCAAGTTTTGATTTCAATCCTAGCTTTGACTAGCAATCTAGGATCCTGGCTTTTGAAATGTATGGCTTTAACTTTTGTTATTATTATTGTTGTTATACTATCGTAGTGGCACAAGGGTGTGGCTGTAACGCGATGGTTGTGGGTTAGATCCCCACTCAGGGGAATGAATTTATTTACAATGCCTGTAAGTGGGGATCAAAGTGTCTTGACACTAGGTTTCCTGTGTCTACCCTGCTATATGAGGGATACAGGATAAAACTGATATTGCTGAACAATATTGACTTTTGTATTTCAGTATGTTTTAGATTTTCATACTCAAATCAAAATTTATAAATATAATAAAACTGTACAAGGGATACAATAAAATAATACAAATAAGAAGAAATCTTATTTTAGGTTTTTATACAAATTGTAAACAACAAAAGCCAGAAATATATTCTTAAATACCTACTGTTTTTCCTTTGGCCGCCTTTCACGCAAATGGACTGATTTTATTCAACCTTTTTTTAGGGTTCCGTACCTCGAAAGGAAAATATCCCTTAAGAATAACTTAGTGGTCGATCTGTCCGTGTATTAACAAAATTTATCTCAAGATTACAAGAAGGTAGCAAGCTGAAGTGGAGCACGAAAAAAGTCAAGCTTCTAAGTCAATGCAAACTAAAGACACGCTATCTATGCTTAGGTTTTGCAGCATTTTGTAGGAAAGTCGCTAAGTACTAACATTGTATAGGATACTTCCCGTGGTCCACGGTTATAAAATTTGGCTCAAAGTGAGAATTTGGATACAAATAAATCCGAAACTTATATTTGTAGTTCATTTAATACAAAATGAGCTTTTATCAACTTTATTTGCCGTATAATCAAAATATTTAGGGTATTTCCTATAAACCTCCAATTATATATATTTAAAAAAAAAATACTAACTTCTAGTACAAATAAAGATAAAAAATTAGAGGACTGTAAAAATTATATTTATTTAACAGTAAAAACTATTACAAACGTATAATTATCTATTTCATACAAAATGTAAAATGCGAAGTTAAGTTTGTAAAATTTTAGAAATATATATTTTTTTAAATATTTTATTGTGGAGATTGTATATTATTTTTTTAAATTAGCATAGGTTCATAAAAAAAATGACATCTTCGATCATTTTGGTCATCGACTTTAAAAAAAATAAAACATTTCTTATTCGAGAGTGTATTCATATTCCCTTCTCTCGTTTCCGTGATCCAGTTACAAAATATAGGTCTTCAACCTCGTAAAATTTACATAAGTATATGTAAAGGTTTCAATCAGCTCTGGTACGATTTTTCAGCGCGGCTTTGTATTATTATTTTCTTTCCTTTCGAAAGGAATATTCCTTGCGAGGAAATTTTTGAATTGACTACTTCTTTTATAGATTTTATTGGATTTTCCTACTGTACCAACTTCTGATGCTATGAACATAGAATATAAATGAACTTCTATTTAGTATTTTTTTGTAAATATTTTGGACGTAAAACGAGCTCAATTTATATAACTTTAAAACTCTTAGCGTGACTTGGTGCAATTCTGTAACCTCAGTTATTCTTTTATATGGCAACAAATACTGAATCATTTTTTATTTGTCTTGTTAGCTTTATTTCGTATAAATAATTTTAAAGATATAAACAAAAAAATATCCCGCACACAGCAGGGTAGGCAGAGGGAACCTAGTGTTAAGACACTCCTTTCCATTTTAAAGATATAATTTGTGAAAAACCAACAGTTTCTAAATAAACTTATCCGCGAAGTAAGAATAACATAAACAACAATAAAGTAAGTAATTTATTTAAATAGGTAAACACATTGTGCGTATTTCTGAAACTTAACGAAGCCTTTCAAGAAACAACTCTGTTACAAAGCGTGAGACGTGAAAAGACATAGCCTACGTTTGCGGTCTATCAAAGACAAACCCTTTACATAACTCGACCACACTTGAGACCGACTGTTTCTAATCTTACTCAATTGCCTCTAATGATTTCTTCTGTAGCCGTAACAAATATATTGCACATATACACTTAATGAATAAAATAATTTATTTTTTCAAGGCCGGTCGTGGCGTAGTGGCACAAAGTGTGACTGTAAAACCGACTGGTTGTGGCTTCGATCCCCACTCGAGGAGATGAAATATTTACTTAAATTTATATTTCCATTTCTTCGCTCTGGTGTCGAGGCAAAGCGCGGCGTTTAATCCTTCCACTGAACACGCAATGCCTCCAGAATTCGGCAGAAAGTGGGGAATGGAGTGTCTTAACACTATGTTCCCTCTGCCTACCCTGCTGTGTGCGGGATACAGCGTGAAGCTGATTTTAATTTAGTTTTTTCTATATAAACACTGATAGAAAAAAAAATACAATAAAAAAAATTAAATGTTATTTCCCATGGGCTATAGAGGCTTGTGTAAAACAGTCCGAATATATGTATTTGAAGAGACACCTTAATTCTATTTAGCACTATAGTGTAAAAGAGACAGATACACATCACTATGTGTTAGATAAGGACGGCCGTGTTAGTCTAGCTATCTAGACATCGTGGGAGTGCCGAATGATTATGGATTTTATATAATTTTCCTTCGCAATATTATGTTATTTCCACACTGATCAAGCAAAGGAGTATGATTAAAGTGATTTTCAGAATATCACTTTAATCATATTCCTTTGCTTGTGGGTTGTATAGAAACATGAATAACATACTTAAATTTGTGGAGCACAAGTTGTCCGTTCATGTACATAATGTTTTTTTGTCGTATTATAATATAAGAATAATGCTTAAAGAATAAAATGCTTTAAGAAAATTACAAAATAAGGCAACTAAAATATTGGGAAATAATCGTTATGACAATCTATTTTATCTATTTATGCATTTTCTCATCTCTTTCGAACTCCAAAGTGTTTGAAAAAGAGTCTTAACGCTATAGTTTGTAAAAATATACTTAAATTAAATCTAACAAGATCATGCATAGAATTATGATTATTACGTAAATTATACAGAAATATAAACACTGCGTCACTGCAATGACTTCCTTCGTCCAACCGTTAAGAAATATTTCTTTTTCATTACGCATCTCATCTTTATTTACAAGGTAGGTAATATAAGCTAAGTCAAAATAAAAAAAACAGCTGCACGCTGTATTCCGCACACAGCAGTGTAGGCAGAGGGAACCTAGTGTTAAGACACTCCGTTCCCCACTTTCTGCCGAATTCTGGAGGCATTGCGTGTTGAGTGGCAGAACTCAAAGCAAAGTCAACTTCGCGTTAAAAATTTTCTCTCGATTTCTGTTTCACATACGATTTTCTTACATGTAAAATTCCAAGACAGCCTGCAAATCTTCTCTCAAAACAATTTTAATGCTCTCCAGAGCCCAATGTTAACTTCAAAGAGAGCTCTTAACCGTTTCTATTATGAAAGCTTAAAATGCACTGGAGTACGGAAGCGTGGAGTGAAAAGTTCCGTTTTAAAGAGTCCGTTATTATGCTGTGGTCATTTTTGGAGTGAATGTCATTAGTGTTGCTCTTTTAATACGCGCTATTAGTTAAAATATTATATATGAATAATTTACTATCATTGTATTTTTTCGTAGAGGCACAGGTGTGACTGTTTGTGGGTTCGATCCCCACTTGAAGAAATGAAATATTTATTTAAATATATATTTTCATTTCCTCGCTCTGGTGTGAAGAAAAAAGCACGGCGTCAAGTTCCGCCACTCAACACGCAATGCCTCCAGTATTCAGCGGAAAATGTAGAACGGAGAGTCTCAGCACTAGGTTACCTAACCTGTTGTGTGCGGAATACAACGTGAAGCTGATAAAAAAATAGTGAATGATTAGCCTTATAAGTAAATAACAGTCGACATGCCGAATTTAAATCATTTGTAGGTCATGAGTCATGATTTATGATACAATAGGAGAAAAATATTGACAAATAATTATCTTAACGATTTGTCAATATTTTTCTACTAAATTATTATATTTATTGTCTCAGCATATCTAAATACATATAGTAATCAATTGAGACCAGTCGTGGCGCAGGGGCACAAAGTGTGACCGTAAAATCGACTGGTTGTGGGTTCGATCCCCACTCGAGGAGATGAAATATTTATATTATTTCCATTTCGCTCTGGTGTCGAGGCAAAGCGCGGCGTTGAGTTCTGCCGCTCAACACGAAATACCTCCAGAATTCGGCAGAAAATGAGGAGTGTCTTAACTTTCTTAACGGAGTGTCTTAACACTAGGTTTCTCCTTCCTACCCTGCTGTGTGCGGGATACCTCGTAAAGCCGATTTTTTTTTATTATATCTAGATACAGTTTTACTTTACTATATTTAGATATGCTGCTTAACTATTACTTGGTGAACTTTTAAGTAATCATTTTTTTAATACAATTCTATATTAAATAAAAAACTGATCACTGTTTCTTCATTATAATATTATGCCGCTTATTTTACTAGGTCACACACTGGCCGGCGGTATTTGAATACCCACCCCATTTGACTAAGTCTATGAATAATTGTGTCAAGCGAAAATTACTCTTAAGCGATGCTAATATGAATCAAAGTCGAGTGTGCTTTACATATTAAAGTTAATAGTGCTGCGTGGATGCAGAACCCTAGTCGATAAGGGGTGGTTATATTTCACACTTGTCCAGGCCGTAATACAATTCACGTTAAGCACTGTGAAATGTTCCATGCTAATTACATTACTTCGTTTTATATTCCTTTTGTGATATATATTTATTGTATATTTTTTTCTTTCTTAGGTACAACTAAATGACCTCTTGGAGGCTTCGCTTTATATATTATATATGAACGGGCAGGCAGAGAGATGTTTGTACAATAATTTTTAAATGTTTGATTTTGAAAAGTGATAACTAATGAACTATTTTTAAATGTCAATCGGTTATTTGTAGCTTCGCGCTGTGTTTCGCACATAGCAGGGTAGGGAACCTAGTGTTAAGACACTTTCGTACCCTATTTTCCGCTGAATTGCGGAGGCGTTGCGTGCTGACTGGTGGAACTCAATGCTATGCTTTGCCGACACTGGAGCGAAAAAATAAAAATGTATATATTTTATTTCGTCGAGTAGGAATCGAACTTACAACCTGTAACGCTACAGGCACACACTTGTACCTTCGCACCACGAGTGACCTCTAACTATAACTTAATATTTAAGTATAAAATATTAAAGAATAGGCTAATCGATTCAAATATCTTTACGATATCGTAAATCAAGGAATAAAAGTCCCAGACAGAACGTATAAAGAAATAACAAATAAAATTATAGCCTGCCATCTTCAATATTACTTATATCTCAATTTCTTGTTTCCCATACTATATTTTGCCGTTTTCTTGCAACGAAATGAAATATTTTACGCACCGTCACTTCGTTTGATATTGAAATTGACATGTAATTTACGCTTTTGTATCGTAATAGTGTATTAACGTTAGTGCTTGCGGAGTTGGTATTTTAAAAGCGATGATCGTGGGTTTGATATCCACTATAAGAGATAGACAGAACGCGGCGTTAGGTTCCGCCGTCCAAAAAGCAATGTCGCCAAACAAATCGAAGTGTGGAGTGGCTTAACGTCTTACTACTAGAAATTCTACGTCAATACATACAGGCATATCTGTAAAACAGTTAAAAATTACCTATCTTTTACGAAAAAATATATAAACAAAATAAATAATTTAAAATATATATTTCTATATAGCATTATAAATTACTAGGACATTTTACGCGGCTTATATAGCATTTATGATAGTTATTTTTCCGCGCCGGACATCGTATGCAAATAGACCTGACATACAAGCATGATAAATTTCCCCAGGACCTGGCGAAGTTAAAAAACGCTTTAAATGTTATAAATATGAATACATCGGAATGGCGATTTATAAAGTTGAACACTTTTTTTTATAGTAATATTATTTTATCTGAATCTGTTGAAGGTAATGCTATTTTTTTAGATTCACGCTGTATCTCCCATTTAGCAGGGTAGGCAAAGGAGCCTAGTGTTAAGTCACTTCGCTCTCAACTTTTCGCTGAATTTGGAAAATATTGCGTGTTGAATGACGGAACTCTCTGTTTTGTTTTACCAATGAAGGAAAAAGTAAACAATTTAAATATAAGCATTCCCCCGATTTGGAGTATAACTTACGACCATCCCGTTTACAATCAGACACTGTCCAACTGGGGCATCACGTCAATTATTCCTTGGCAACAAGGGGAACTGCCTACCATATTAAACAACTTTTACTATAACGTGCTATTTCCTGATTAATTAAACTTTAGCTGCTCTATTATAATCCTTCGTTAGATGTTCTACATTTATAATTTTTATATGTCAATGATCACGTTCAACCATTTTTACTAAGACGATATTTTTATAGTTTAACTGGATCACATCTCATGTAGAGCCGACATGAGATGTGCCAGTCTTTAAAATTAATTGTTGTATAGATCTTTCCCAGGGCTAATAGCTATACCAAAAAAAAAGTTTCATTCAAATCCGTCCAGTAGTTCAAAAGATAGAAAAGATGGATTCGTATTCTATTACTATTACTACTTTTCATTTACTTTCTCTTTTTACTATATTATTATATTATAGAAAATATAATTTTAAAATAATCAACCGTGATATTAAAATATAAAAAATATATATAGTTTTTGATGAATAGTGCAATAATAATTTTTAAATTCAAATTCAAATTCAAATTCAAAATATTCTTTATTCAAATAAACTCGTATAAGCACTTTTGAATCGTCAAATGAACATGTAAACAAAAAAAACAAGCTACCACCGGTTCGGAAGGCAGTTCTGCTGAGAAGAGCCGGCAAGAAACTCAACAGTTGCTCTTTTCAAAGTCAATGGTATTATTACATTATCTGGCAGTTAACCTGCATCACATTCAATAGACATTAATTCCATACATGTTTATCATCTAAATATTCTTGAACAGTGTAATAAGCTTTACTTGTTAGTATTTTTTTTAAAGTTACTTTAAATTGTGGTAGTGGCAAACTTAGAATACATTGCGGAAGTTTATTATATACACGTATACTCAGACCCATAAAAGATTTTTTTACTTTTTGGAGGCGAAAACTTGGCGTAACAAGTTTATCTTTGTTTCTCGTTCCTATCGTATGTATATCACTATTTTTACTGTGACACTGTGCATTTTGCCGGACAAACAGAATATTGTAATATATAAATTGTGAAGCAACTGTAATAATACCTGCATCTTTAAAAACATCTCGCAGAGAATCTCGAGCTCTTAGGGTATAAATATATCTCACGGCTCTTTTTTGGAGAATAAATATTGAATTTATATCGGAAGCACTGCCCCATAGCAACATTCCATAACATAAAATACTATGAAAATAGCTATAGTAGACTAGTCGGGCAGTTTCAACGTCCGTCAGTTGTCTTACTTTTTTTATTGCGAACGCGGCAGAGCTGAGTTTATCCGCAAGTGCTTCCAGATGAGTGTTCCACTGGAGTTTGGAATCTATAGTTAAACCTAAGAAAATAGCTGATTCCGACACATTGAGGGTTTCTCCTTTAATTTCTAGACTAAGATCACGTTTATTAACGTTTGGCAAAGCAAATTCAATACATTTGGTTTTTTTAGCATTTAACATTAAATTATTCTTATCAAACCAATAGAGAATATGGGATAATGCACTATTCACTTCGTCATAATTTGTTTTATTTCTGTCTACCTTAAAAATTAAAGAGGTATCATCTGCGAAGAGTACAATATCACATAGGTTCTTTGCATAAAAAGGCAGATCGTTAATATAAAGAAGAAATAAAAGGGGACCAAGAATAGATCCTTGTGGAACGCCCATCCTTAGAGGAGATCCAGATGATTTTACATTATTAATACTAACTTTCTGGATCCTTTCGTTTAGATATGAGGCAATAAGATCAAGGGCAGTATCCTGTATACCATAATGATAAAGTTTTAATAACAGAGTTTCATGGTCTACACAATCAAAGGCTTTGGATAAATCACAAAACACTCCAATTGCATTTTGTGACTTCTCCCATGCGTCATAAATGTGCTTTAGGAGTGCAGCACCCGCATCTGTAGTAGACTTGCCTTTGGTGAAACCATATTGCTCGCTATGGAAACAATTGTTAATACTTAAGAAAATTGTGAGCTGGTTAAATATTATTTTTTCAAATATTTTACTTAAAGATGGTAAAATAGAGATCGGTCTGTAATTTCCGGGGTCAGATCTATCTCCACTTTTGTAGAGCGGCACTATTTTGCTATATTTCATTAAATCAGGAAAAATACCGGATTCTACGCAATTGTTAAAAATTAAAGCAAGATAAGGAGCAATATTAGGTATAATTGTATTAAGAACTTTAACAGACATGCCCCATAAGTCACCTGTTTTCTTTAAATTAAGGCTTTTAAAAGTTTTGATAATTTCTTCTGGTGACACAGTCTTAAACACAAAATTTTGTCTACAACTAGTTACATGGTTTTTTAGTATTAATACTGCTTCCGAAGGAGATGATGGCAGTGAACGTGTAACTGCAGTAGGTATTTCGGAAAAGAAATTTTGAAAAGTATTTGCCACTTCTAAATCTGAATTTAAAATTACACTATTTACTTTTAATTTAATAGGTTCACTGACAGCTCTAGATCTCCCAGTTACAGTCGTAATAGCATCCCATGTAGCTTTAATTTTATTACTAGATTTCAAAATTTTTTCTCTTATATACATAGACTTAGCCTGGATACAAACCTTTTTAAACATTTTTGAATAATTCCTAACTTTTAACAAGAACGCCGGATCCTGATTCCATTGCCTCATATTATATAATTCGTACAATTTGTTTCTGCTTCGGTATATACCAATAGTTGCCCAGTCGCTAAAAGTTAACTTCAAGTTTTTATATATTTGTTTTTCTTTAAAAGTATTATCAAACTCTGTTGAGAGTAAATTAAAAACTTTGCAATACAACTGATTCGGATTAAGTTCCGTTATTTCTATGTTTGAAATTTTTTCCGTCACTTTACTATTAAAACGATTAATTTTACTTTTAGTGATTGGTCTAATTGTTATTTGTTTACGTTCTGCAACTATTTTATCTATTACCGAAAATTTTAGACCACAATGATCCGAGCTCAGATTGGTAATAATTTGTTTATCTACAATATCAGAATGACAAAAAACATTATCTATACAAGTTGCGGACGTATTCGTTATACGAGTTGGTTCAGAGAAAATATGAAACAAGTTAAATGATTTAAATAAGTTCAGAAGACGTAAGCTTAATGATGTCACCTGTAGTATATCTATATTAAAGTCTCCGCATACTATTAAAGATTTACTATTCGAACTCAAATTACTAAGAACATCCTCCATTCTTTCTTCAAATACTTCAAAACTACCTGAGGGGGGTCGATACACGCATACTATAATATATCTATTGAATTCAATGCAGGACAATTCAATGGAGCGTTCGTCGGAGAGAGCCACTATGTCTGGTCGCGATTTGCAACATATATCATTTCTTACTAATATAAGCGAGCCGCCGCGGATGGCCTTCTCTCTAACGAACGAACTTGACAATTTATAATTTTCAATATTAACTATATTGTTACATTTTGAGATCCAGTGCTCAGTTATACACATTATATGTATATTGAATTTTTTTAGAAATAATTCTAGTTCCAGTTCTTTGCCTCCTAGGCCTTGTATATTCTGATGTATAATGTTAAATTTAAATGACCTAGGCGTTGTCTTATTGTCTAGTTTAAACTGGAACTTACATCATTATACTTCATAGAAGTATTATTAGTACAATTTATTTCCTTCGTTATACCATGTACAACGGGGTTTTGTATATTGTATGCTACTAAAGTAGCAATTTGTTTTTTAAAATATAAAGGTAGATACAATGTATCTTCTGTCAACTTACAGCTATTATAAATAAATTTATTTAAATCTAAATAAAATAATGCGTCGCTATGACGTTCTGTCGTATTATATAATGTCAAGTTCAGGTTATATATATATTTATTTTGTTTTTCTGTGAGGGAAGAAGAATATGGAAAAGAGCATATAATAAATTTACATTTAGTTTTACTATGTAAGTCAAGCAAGTTTTCTATACTCTTTATAATATCTTGTTTCCTCACTGACAAACTATGACCATGTAATAGTACAACAGTACTATGCTCATTTAAATTCATGGACATAATTTTCTTAATATTAAACTGGTAACTGGCTCCAGGCGAACATGCATTAAATACATTTGAAAAGTGGTGACTAAGTAGGGACCCAAAGCCTTGACCTAATTTATCAGATATTACAACAACATTATTTGATGTGGAGCGGGAGGAATTGACAATATGTAAATTATTTTTCTTATTTTTATTGAATGTAGTATGCATGGCCGAGTCACCCACAACCTCAGAGTTGTTAAGCTTTTGCGAGGGAATTGATTCGGTGGGTCCTATAATTGAACAGCCACAACTATGTTTATTTGTTAGTGACTCAAATCTTTCTACGTTGTAGTTACAAAGGTCAACCAAATCATTTGCAGCTAAAATGTGTTCTTTAATTTGATTTTGTGAAGATTCATATTTCTCACTTAGTGCTCTGAGGGAGCTATTTAAGGTATTTATTTCATCATGCAGTTGAAGGGTGTCTCGGTCATACATAAACCTGCTTTGTATTAATCTATTATTAAAACATTTAAGTTTATTTATTAATTTTAATTTACTATTGTTTAATATTTTTATTTTCCTTGCTGGAAATTTTAATTTTAGAAGTTTATTCGTTTTTTTAATAAATTTATTTACTTTAATATATTTCCTAAATTTCTTTTTTGACGAAAATTTAATATTTTGCTCAACATATGAATCATCCTTTGTTAAATCAATCAAAACTGGCTTTAAGCAGGAATTCAATAGTGGGTTACATTCCACCAGCTCATCATATAAACATGAGGTATTTTGAAAATCTTTTTTTGTCTCATGACTTTTGAATTTCAGAATTGAGTCATTTGCCTCCTCTAATTGAATTTCCAGCTCTGTAATTCTGTCCAGAGCTCTCTCATGTTCACTGCTGCACTGGTCAAATGTACCCAAAATACTATTTAGTTGATCTCGCTGTGCTACTACTTCTACATTTCTTGCATGCAATTCAGCGAGTTCATTTTTCAATTCTTTATTTTTTTTAATGATAATAGCAATTTCCTCCTCACTGTCCTCACGTTCCTGAAGAAGCTGCTTACAGAGGTCTTTGGAAGATTTAAGTTCTTGTAAGGCTTGCTTCAGTTTGCTTTCTAGGTCCTTCGCAGAGGCTTTTCGGGTCATGATTTGCTTATCCATTATTAATATGCTGAAAAATAGAAAGCAATAAGAAGAAATAAAGAAGAGGAAATTTATTTTTTGTATATAAGAAGTAAAAAGAAAATAATTAATTGTTAACTTTTAGAAAATTAGCTAGAAAAAATAATAAAAATTAAGTAATAGAAATACTAAATATTAACAATAGAAGCAATTAATAACCAACTTTTAATTTTTGATAAATTATATTACAAATAAAGGAATGGTAGGTAGGCAAATAATAAATTGATATAGTAAAATTTTAAAGCCAAATTACATGTTAATTATAATTTAATATAATTTAAAACTAATAGCAACTTATAGTAGTACATAGTTGAGTACTGTATAGTTTTTTGTATAGGTGTATTTGTCTGAGGCAGATATGTATTTAATATTAGATATATATTTAATATTATACACGAGAGAAGAGAACGAGAGAACAAAATTTAATGAAAATGATGAAATGTTACATGTTAATGTTATATATAAATACTAATTTTTGCAATAGTCTTTTGCTTTGTCCTCTGTTCACCCTGTATAAATTTATCTTTTATTACATCTGACGGTCATATTGTTATGTTATAGGGTTGATGTAACCCGATTATACGTTATACATAAGATATTTAAATTGTGATATGAAAATAATCCCCTGTGAAAGTACCTAATATTATTAAATTAAATTAAATTAGCTTCACAATGTATCCTCTGCCTACCCTGCTGTATGCACAGCAGGGTAGGCAGAGGGAACCTAGGGTTAAGACGCTCCGTTCCCCACTTTCTGTCGAATTCTGGGGCATTGCGTGTTGAGTGGCAGTACTCAACGCCGCGCTTTGCCTCGACACCACAGCGACGAAATGGAAATATAAATTTAAGTAAATATTTCATTTCCTCAAACGGGGATCGAACCCACAACCAATCGGTTTTACAGTCACTCCTCTACTTACTATTATTAATAAGCTAATAATAATTTATTATTTACACGTGTCGTTAATGTCAATACTAATTATTAATACTAGCAATTGGGCTGACCTACATATATAGGTGGTATTATTAATAATGCATTATTTACTATTGATTACTATTTAATTATAGAGAGGATGGACCTAACCTAGTCACAAAGTGTGACTTTAAAACCGACTGGTTGTGGGTTCGATCCCCATTCGAGTAGATGAAATATTTACTTAAATTTATATTTCCATTTCTTCGCTCTGGTGTCGAGGATAAGAGCGGCGTTGAGTTCTGCCACTCAACACGCAATGCCTCTAGATTCGGCAGAAAGTGGGGAACGGAGTGTCTTAACACTAGGTTCCCACTGCCTACTCTGCAGTGTGCGAGATACAGCGTGAAGCTGATTTGATTTGATTTTGGATCTAACCTTATTAAATACTACCGCTTTGCAAGTCAAAGTTAGGTAATCGGATTGACCTCTCGATGCCCTCAAGAAAACAAAGGTCATATTAATAATGTAAGAATTAACGAACCTAACTTTTTCAGCCAATAACAAAAAGTTCATAATATATAGGTATTTTATGATGCGAAACATCGAAAGATGGATTATGGCTTCGTTTCGATAAAGTTTTGATTGTACCTGGAGTTCCTTGGAGAGTCATATAACGGCTGTATAAAGGTAATGGAAGCAATCAATATGGCGTATTATAATCTGGAAGTGATATTTTTTTCCTATTTACATAATTGTTAAGGTCTATTCGTAATATTTTTTTTTAGGTTCACGCTGTATCCCGCACACGGCAGGATAGGCACAGAGAACCTAATATTAAAAGACTCCGTTTCGTATTTTTCGACTGTTGTGTATTGAGTGATTGGTGGAACTCAATGCCGCGGTTTACCTCGATACCAGAGCGAAGAAATCAAAATATAAAATATTTAATTTCCTCGAGTGGTAATCGAACCCAGAACCTGTCTCGCTTACAATCACACATGACTGGCCATTCGTAATATTGCCTAAATATTATTGTTTTGTTTACCACTCAGAAAGAATACTGCGTAGACAGTAATACTCCTAATACCTTCTAGAAAACAACATTGACGTTCATCACTCACATTAAATATATATGCCTTATTGGCTCGGCCTTGTTTAATTGTCTCAATAAATGCTTATATGTATGAATGATTTAAATTTCCTTAATATTAATAATTAGTAATAAATAATATATTGATAGGTAAAGTTTCATATAGGCCATATTCATTGAGGCCAGTGGTGGCGTAGTTAAGGAGGCGGTAAGTGTGTTACTGTAAACGCGACTGGTTGTAGGTTCGATCCCTTTTAGAGGAAATTATATATTTATTAAAATTTATATTTTTGTTTCTTCACTCTGGTACCAGGCAAACCGCGGCTTTGAGCTCCGTCACACGGCGGAAAGTGGGGAACGGAGTGTCTGCCTCTGGATATCCTGCTGTGTGCGAGATACAGCGTGAAGCTGATTTTATTTTTTAAAGTTTCATATACATATGTAGTATATATTGTAAGGCACTAAAGTTATTACGAAATATGATTAATTAATTAATTCTAGATAATTTAATATTATTTCTATGAATTTAACATAATAATCAGATTGTTGATTTTATAAATACAAGTCCTCATAATGTGTTATATCAAAAATCTTTTGAAAAAAAAACATGAAATATGTTTCAACTTTTGTTGGTCTCAATTTTCTTTAATGCCGAAGTAAGCCTCCGAATTACGTCGTCTAATTAATTTTTGTTTGACCTGACTTTACTTTGTGCTTCGCTTTCTTAAATAAATATTAAGTAAAGTACTTTCGTATTAGATCTGTCACTCAACACGTAATGCCTCCAGAATTTGGCAGAAAGTGGAGAACGGAGTGTCTTAACACTAGGTTCCCTCTGTATGTGGTGGTGAAGCTGATTTGATTTACTTTCGTTTTATACTCGTACAGTTAATTCTTTCATATAAAAAATATATTAATGACGAGCATGAGCCCTTGTTTTGTGTCAGTGTATTTATTTAGGTCATTTTCCTGGTCACTTATTTTAAGAAAAATATATGTTACTTTTATTAAAATTTGATTACAGAACTACAAACAGGATCCCAATTATTTCAATTACTTTGAGTCTAGGTCATACCTAAATTGGCAAAAAAATTATAAAACACATCAAAAAATAAATAATGAAGATACATAAAAGAACAGAAAAATAAGTATACAGCTTCACTCCACTCTTAAATATAATATATTTGACTCAACTAAAATTATTCTACTACAACCTACTCTACTTTGTTAAACGTAGCGTATAAATTAATTAATTTCTGCACGTTTTGAAGCAAACTTCAACTTCTGCACTTTTAAACTTGCCTTTCAGAGAGTAAAAATATGTAACATTAGAAATACTGACTTATTATGAATGTTATCTGCGACAGTTTCTTAATTGGAGCAGTAAAAATAAAATTGAAAGTTCTCTCACGTTTTTCAATTTAACTTCTCGTGTTGAATATTAAAAAAAATATATCTTGTGCATTTCAAGTTGTAAGACTAGTATCACATAGAATAGAATAAAATGGGTAAATTAAAATAGTACATATACAGCTATATAAACATTTGAGCAGGTACCTTTACTTTCCTGAATATCGGGAATATACAAATCTATTTGAGTATAGACAAACAAGCCAAAATCAAAAAAAACATCAAATCAGCTTCACGCTGTATCCCGCACATTGCAGGGTAGGCAGAGGGAACCTAGTGTTAAGACACTCCGTTTCCCACTTCCCGCAAAGTTCTTGAGGATTTCGTGTTGAGTGGCGGAACTCAGCGCCGCGCTTTGCTTCGACACTAGAGCGACGGAATGAAAATATAAATGTAAATAAACATTTCCCTTCCTCGAGTGGGGATCGAACCCACAACCAGTCGATTTTACAGTCACACTTTGTGCCCTTGCTCCACGACTAGCCTCAACAAACAAGCCATCATATTTTATACAAATTATTCAATTTTTTGTCACGAATATAAATATTAATTATATACTTATCTAACTATATTTTTAAAGCGATAATAATAAGTTTCAGGTATAATATATAAAAGTGTTTTTGCCATTTAAGTTATATAGGCCAACAATTAGTAAAACACGAATATTATTAATATTATGTTAATATAATATAACGTGACAAACGTATATAACCTTATCCATATATTGATTATATATTAGAAGTTGGGAAGCTGTGAGTGCGGTAAAGCCGATGTAGGTAAGACAAGGGGTGTTTACTAAGGGTCCATTGTAAGCGTCCTGTTTGATGCCCGAGCAGGGGTTGAAGTGAGGAACTGAGTTGGTACTTCCAAATTGATTTTGCTTGAAATAGATATTGAGATGATTGGAAATGTCTCTACGTTGAGATTGAATAATTTTATTAACTGAAGTACCAATAAGAAAACTTTTTTTTATAGTTTTTAATAAAGTAATTAGTTTAAAATTCATTTTATTGTTAACATTTGAAAAATAAGAAACTTTTAAAAATTGTAATAATTCACATATTTAGTTTTTAATAGTTGTTTCAAATGATTTCTAGTTTAATTTAATTATAAGAAATTCCTGCTTTGATATTTTTTACAATTGCATATATTAAGCTTCCCGTATAGAACGCTAGACAGAAAGACAAAGTGAAGTAAAAATAAAATATTACGCACTTTTCATCGTGTCTGTAGACGGAACTCATTTTTAAAGTTAATATTAAGAAAACAATATTCTTAATACACCTTTTAAATTTATTTACTATTTATTTGATATTGATTTAATAATTCTTATATCAATTACATAATTTATTCTACTATACTACTGGCCTATTAAAACAATTTTTTTTTAGTATAAATACAAAATTTATTATTTATATATTTAGTGCCTATGTAGTGTAGATGAAACTTAAATAATTGTTTGTAGGACTTACTATTTAGTAAATTTTTCGTAGTATAATTTTTTTAATAGCAAAGATAAAAATTCTGTTAAAATTCTTTATGTAGACATAAGTTTTTAGATTTTGAGACCGGTAAAGCCGAGGCTGGTAAGATAAGAAATGTTTATTGGGACTCCATTGTAAGCGCTTTGTTCGGCGGAACTTTATGAATAGATAAAAATAAGATAAAAAAGATTATAAAGTATTTTGCCACGTGATTATACTTTAATGATATAATTTTAGACAATAATACTTACTATGATCTATTGTGATTATATTAGAAGAATACAGAGGAATGTTGTAATTAAATAATAAAAAACCGGACAAGCGCGAGTTGGGCTTTCCCACCGAGGGTTCCGTAAAAAATTGGAGGTTTCGATCTGTTTCTGAAATTGAGGCTTAGCTTACCCAGAGCCCTTTCATATGATCCCTCACTTGAACTACCTTGGCTTTAGTACCAAATTTTATCTTCTATTTAAGATTCAGATTTTTAAAGGCTCTTGACAGAGAGACAGACAGACGGACGACAATATTAAAAATGAAATAATATAAATTATTATTTATTAATTATTAAATAAATTATTTTATAGAGTTAGGGATATAAACTACTGAAACTAAAATTTGAGTCTAACACCAAATATCTACAATGAAAATATATGCATATAATTATATTATACAGATGCGTATTAATTAGTCCATCCAATATTTAGACTGTGATTAGTTAATTAGGTGTACTGTATGGGAACACTAAACACTAATATTCGATAACAGGAAGCTGACACTTTCTGGAAAGGTACGGATTGTTGTTTCTCTACTGGACAAGTAGAAGAGCAGATTAGAGAAACCCCGAAAGCCTCAGCGGCGATACGTGAACAATAAACTTAAAATAATAAATTTAATATGCGATTTACTTCCCCTAGGCATATTCTTTTTGAAATATTAAATTATTAATACATAATATAAATGCCATATTTTATGAAGTTCTAAACTTAAGCTCGAGTTCTAACTAGAAACAAGTGTCAACTATCAGCGCGCATCCTGTTTGTGGAACTTCTTTCAAATAGAACACCTACTTTGGTCGACTTGGACGTTTACTTTATTAAATACCTTCACCGTTCCTTAGAGTTCCACCAACCTATTTACAGAGAGCCCAAGGAATAAATGTCACTTATATTACTTTTTGCGCAATATAACCCACCTTTACAGAGCGGGCCCGACAACTTTATCAGCTCAGTTTTACAGGATACCTCGTCGTATCTACGAGTACTTGCTTTGTAACTTGACTTCAGAAGCAATTACAACTTTTTTAAAAGGATGGTGAGGGAATGCTATCGGATCTGTCCTGTGTCTATAGAAGTTAGATTTAATAAATGTTTGGCGCCGATACTAGCATGGCTATGATAGGGATGTATCTATTGGTACTTTAGTTAGTTTATATTATATTACGATTGCGGTGGTTGTGGGTTCAAGGCACCCTGTGGGTGGCGGTCTTTCGTTCTCCATTAGATATAAAAATATATATTATACTATAATTCTAATTATCATAAACAAAGGTAGGTAATATAAACAAATAAAAAGAATGCATTAATAAATCTACTTAACATAAATAAATTTGTATGTCGTTTTTCAAATTCATGATAAGTGTTGTGGAAAATTTGCTGATACAATTTACGAGAAAATCTATTCAAGCACTACACTGTTGGGCGACAGAATAGACTTGGAATTCTATGGCGCGGTCTCGGAAGAAATAGCCTTTGATGGGAGCTTCTGTCGACAGAGAAAATCAAGATAAATAGCGTACAGTACATTTCCGACAATTTATATTTTATGTGGATGTAATGAATCTCAATTTAACTGGAAATCCTTCTGTCCTAATACCTATAGTTTATATATGTTGAAAAGCAATTTATTATCTGTGGAAATTAAAAAAAATAATTTGTTAAACGTTCGTTCATCTTTGTGACAGCCAAAAAGGCATGCCGAATATAATTATTATCTGAATTTTCCTTGTAAAAATACAGTAGCAAAAATGTAAATTCTTGTCGGACCCATTATAAGAGATTGCGCAATAGGCAGTGCAGGCTGGTACCTACTTCTTATACGTCCTTGTTTCCCTTTGATGTTTCACCATACCCACAGCTGACATTTAATCATAAGAATAGTTAATTTAGAAATGTAGGTTGGTGTTTCTTTACAATTGCACTCATAATGAATAGAAATACGATACAGTAGTTCTATACGTCTAACGCGTGACGGTACACAGCATCAGGTGACACCGACAAGAACTTCTATTCATTTGACGTTATAAAAGATTGTATTGAAATACGCTTTGGATAATAAGTAACGCTGGAGTTTCTGATATATGGCTTAAAATACTGTTTGATTATTATTGGTTTATCTATTCGTAATTTGGAAAAGAATTAGAATTTGATTAAAATAAAATGTTCTAAATATTCAATTACTAGAAACGATAGTAAATGGATGAAACTACGAGAAATCCCTCGTGGGGAACTGGGGAGTGGAAATCGGCTACATCTTGTAAATGCTTACGGTTTTGTTTGAACAATGCAAACGTTCATTTATAAGAAACCACTTTATATGCATTAAACATTAAAACTGTTTTGTATGTAGCGAATAAACAGACATAAAAGTTTATTGGTTACATACAAAACAGTTGAATTATTGAAATGAATAAAAAATGAAGCCAATATTAGGGGCACAAATGTGCTGTAAACGTGGCCGATTGTGGGTTCGATCCCCACTCGAGAAAATGAAATATTTATTTAAATTTATATTTCTTGCTCTAGTGTTTAACTACTCTGGTATCGAGGCAAAGCGCAGCGTTCAGTTCCGTCACGTTACACGGAACGCCTTCAGAGTTCGGCGAAAAATAGGGGAACGAAGAGTCCTAACACTAGGTACCCTCCGCCTACCCTGCTATGGGCATGCGGGGATACAGCGTGAAGCTCATTTCATTAAACAAATATTGTCTTAACACATAAACACACCGGAAAAAACATACAGATATACATAAATATACAACGTAAACATAATATGAAAACATGTCAGCAAAACTTCACAGCATCATCCAACTCGCTACACAACGGCCACTAGAAACGAATAGATGTTGTTAGAGGAAGTATCCTCTTACAGGCTTTGTCCCTGATGTGGTCTAGGGATGCACATACAATTGTCCCGAGTCCTTCGCCCGGAACCACCAGTACCTTTAAATAAGTATACCTGCAGGAACAGCATCAGTCTCTCTGACACTTTGCGCGTTAATTAGTGTGGTGTTGTGCCGTGGAGTTCATTTAAAAATATTTAACATTTAAAAAAATATATATTTTTGTTATTTTTAATCATTATAACAAAACCATTTAAACTTAACAAGATTGTGAAGCGTTCACGCACATGTTCTAGTATTTAATTCAACAAACATCTCAATCATTGTTCAAGTGAGTAGATAATCCAATATTATACAGACTAACACTTTTGTGGACTGTTCTACTATACAAGCGTATTAACTCACCAGGTTATTTAAGCTGCCCGTAAGTTGTTTCGTTCGCACTTCAGCCTCTTTAATTTAATTATTCGAAAGACTACATCCAGAAGCAATTTCACTTTAATACTGGCTGAGCAAAAAGGAAACGAAAGCAAATTATTGTATTTGCTGAACGAAAAAAACGTTTGAATTTTAACTGTTGAAATTGTTATTTTGCTGAATTTATATGGGTACAGTGTAAGGCGAAGCGCGTTTGCTTCGTTTGCACAGGTAATGATCACTAAAGGAATACAGAGTAAGAGGAGCTAGTATGGCAACTGTGGAATCACGACGTACCTAATTGTTCATCGAGCTAGCCACGCTTTTAGTCTTCATTGTAGGACAATTGATATGGTATCAATTTCTTAATTTCTGCGTTGTGCGGTGGTTGTGGGTTCCTCACGCAGAGAAATGATTTTATTCGTAGTATTTTTATTTCTCCACTTTAAGAATAGGGTTTCGTCACTCACAAAGTCTTCAATTGGGATGGAAATCGGAGAGCGGGACGTTTTCTAATTTCTCTTTGCCTTCTCCGCTGTGCAGGAAAAATGTGTGAATGTAGCAAATGGTTGTAAAGGCGTCAAATGAACTTTACATTATAATATTATATATTATATCCTTTTAGAAAAACCAGATGTGTAGAAATAAAATATATTTATATTATAAATACCTACGAATTGTTATCGATAGTGGAGGAAGGAACGTATTTCACGCTTTCAGTCGAGTACACACACAAAGAGAAATCGACGACTCGAGATCATGTTTACCTGATCGTGAACAGATATTTGCTATCTGAGATCGATGATGCTTAACTTAATGTACCTTTATATAGCTATATTTTATAATAGTGCTCTTCTTAGATTTCCTCTGAAAAAGGTCAATCAGGGACTAAAATTTCACTCGAGAAAACTCCTATAACAGTAAAATTAAATTAAAGTTTTCTTATTGAATTATTTTTATTGACTTTCTCAAAGCTCTACTCTATTTCCATGCGGTATATTGTATGTTATTATTGTTATACTTCTGTCGGAAGACGTATAATTAGGGCGGTTATGGTTTTTTTTGTATCAAACATTTATTACTAAAACAGAAACTAGTTATTCTCGTAGGAATATTTTACGCGGATTCCACTGTTAATCGTTGGGAGCGAAACGTAACATATAAATTTAATTTTGCAGATGCACAAAATCAATATAATAAACTAAAAATACACAATCCATAGAGTTGATTAGAAAACTCCGTACCCAGTGGTGTTTTCATAATAATTTGTTCTATTATTTAGCGTGGGGAACGGTCCGCGAGCGAGGCGCGCGTCGATCGATAGCCGGACAGGTTATACGAGACTACGTAAATAATGAACGCGCTCACCGTTCTCCTCGCCGGCATCCGTGTCCTCGATCAATCCCTGCACGTGGATCTTTTTGTTTTCATCCCCTCAGCTTTGATGCAATATTCGCTTCGCCTCTCGAATCGCTCGAATCGCCTCGCCTTTCCACTTTACACTTCATTACGTTTCGACTTTGCGATGCCTTTTAGGTCACTTTCGTGCTGATTGAATTTCGGTTGAGATAGTTTGTAGAATATCGGTACGGCATATAAATGAAATATGATATCTTTAATAAGATTTAACCTAACGAAGCGTGTGGTTTCTAGTTATTGTTTGTGTAATACGAACGATTGACGAAATTAGGTAAAATCGTCGTATGTATGATTAAGAAACTTTTGTAGAAACAGAGCTACGGAAAGAACATGAAACTTTCTGATACGATTCAATTACGTTTTATATAGATAGGAGGCCAGTGGTGGCGCAGCGGCACGATGTAAAACCGACTGGTTGTGGGTTCGATCCCCACTCGAGGAGATGAAATATTTACTTAAATGTATATGTCTATTTCTTCGCTCTGGTGTCGAGGTTAAGTTCTGCCACTCAACACGCAATGTTTCAAGAAAGACGGGAACGAAGTGTCTCAAGAAAGAGGGGAACGAAGTGTCTTAGCACTAGGTTCCCTCTGCCAACCCTGCTGGGTGCGGGATAGAAGAAGAAAATATATTAAACATTCATCTATTTTCAATTATTGATTTAGCAACCGTAACGTTGAATTATTTCGATTGAAGCTTTAGGTATTCTATATACCTAGTAATAATATTTCCTAATATCATCGTTGTTAATATAGTACTTCAGTGAAGCCAATCGTAGCCGATACTAAATTCAATATACAATAAATTGATTTTTTTCTACAGTATTTTATCGAATAAAATATCGTCTCTAAATTAAGAATGTTTTTGTTTTCAGATGTTCGATCTGCTTCCAGTCAACGCAGGAATTGATATATTATGCCATTTTACTAATCAAAAAGATTTAGTAAAAATACACATTCAAGGCGCAATGCTCCCCGAATTCGGCAAAAAATGGGAAATGGAGTGTCTTAACACTAGTTTTCCTTCGCCTACCCTGCTGTGTGCGAGATACAGTGTGACATCATAAAAAAACTCATATATTACATATTTAAAGGGCGGACTAAAGCTGACACTGCTTTGTATTAACACCCCTTTAACTTTAAACAGAACCTTGAGAATCCGTAATTCTCACACCTGTCAGCTAACTAGTAATTACTAGCGACCCACACGCGGCTTCGCCCGCCTAAACTTATTGTTTTATCATACGAAATCTTTACATAAATTGGAACCTATGTGTCATTCTACTATATACGAGTATAAAGTTACATTTAAATCCGATCTGTAATTTTAGTGATAAAATGGAACAAACATTCATCTTCACAAACATTCCACGTTTATAATATTAGTATGGTAGGAAAGAATAGTAGGACATCCCAATTGTGGGTACACCTAATTCCCATTCGATTTTCTCGCTCTGGTAACGAGACAAGGCGCGGCGGTGAGTTCCGCAACTTAATACGCAATGCCTCCAGAATTCGTGGAAAGTGGAGAACGAAAGTCTAAATGATTGCTAAGTAAGTCTTAATAATAGGTTCCCAGGTGGCCAGCCCTCTCTGCCATGGGGCCTTCTCTGCTATGAGGGGGATACTGTTTGAAACGTACTTGTAGCTACTGGATTGGATTCCATAATCCATAATACATTTTTTTTTATTTAGTAGAGTTTATTAGAGTCAAAATATATAAAGTACCCCAAAGAGTTTCCTACGGAGAAAAAATCTTTGTAAGCTAAAGTTAAAATATATTACAAACTAACGAATGAATGTAAAATAGTTATCTTTAGTCCTTACTATTTATATAAGAAAGTCCCACTTGAGACTTTAGATAATAACTATAAACAATTATGTTTTTTTATATTGCTGTGGTAAGTACTTAGTAGATAATAAGTCAGTTTAATAAGCTAGCTTAAACAAATTATGTAATGGAGTTGATTCTTAGACAACACGTTCTCACGGTATGTTGTCATTTCTAAAAAAATAGATTTTTTATATATATATTTCTAAGTCTACGAATAACACGTTAAACAAAAATTATCATTTTATTTTGGTAAACTTGTTTTGTAGCTAATGTTAAGTAAGCGAATACCTACTATTTATTCGAACAGTTGAATTTTTATCCACTTCAAAGACTGATCTTTTCATGTATTTGCCTCCTTTAGTAAAGCCCTAGTGTTTTCATACATAAACATTAAAAGGTACGAGAAGCCGCCAGCTAGCAGACAAAGTAAACGGAATCCTGAATTTTAAATGTATATTTCGTTGTTAAATTAAATTTAAACTTTATTTTTTTAGCAACACGCTGTATGCCGCACACAGCAGAGGGAACCTAGTGTTAAGGCACTTCGTTCTCCATTTTTTAGTTGAACTCTGGAGGCATGATGACTGGCGGTATTTAACACGGCGCTTTGCCTCGACAGCAGACGAAGAAATTAACTACGACTAGCCTCACTTTATTTTAATAGATATTTACTTGAAAATTAAAAAAAGAACCGAAAAGTCGACTTAGATTATGTTTTTTTAATATTTTCATTTGTTATTACTTTTTTGCATTAGTTTCATATAATAAGACTAACTAACCTATAAGACCAGCAGCCACGAAGACAGAAGAGCGATATGCCCCATAATTTGGCAACTGCATTCGAGTGTGTGGGTAGAGTGGTACATTTTCTAGCACCATTCGAATTCAGTGCTCGAATGTGGACGTTCAGCGATAAAAGTGGATATACGCGACGTGTTTTATGTAATAGTATAGTAGCACGTAGAAGGTGTGCAATTTAGTCTAGGATTATATTAGATTATTAGATATATTATTTATTTGATATCTTTTTTGACAGTCAGTAAGTTTCTATTCCATTCTCAATTTGTAAAAAAAATGATAAATATATTTATATATATTTGTATAATATATATACATTTGATTGCTTTTCTATCTCCTTTTAAATTGAGAAAGGAATAGTGACAACGGAACTGGAAGCAATATCTATTACCTATTATCTTTTAAATTTTACATAATAAATTATATGTTTTTGTGATTATGACCTTTTCAGTTTATCTTTAGACAAATATTTATTGTTGGCTGGATTTGAAATTACATTGATATAATGTCAAATTAATTATTTATATTGTTCATATTTTATATTTTTTACGTGTCCAATCTCATATTTTTTTCACGCTTCCTTATACGCTGTATCCCTCATAAGGCAAGGTTATGAAGAGAATCTAGTTTTAGGATCCTGTTCATCACTTTTCGCTCTAAATTCGATGCACTGTAATGAGTGGCGAATCTCCACAACTGTGTTAACAGGGCTGAAAATTTAAAATAATTTATTCCGTCGGTGAGGATTGAACCTACGCCCATTGCGTTTAGACAGATGTTTCCGCACTACGCCACGACGGCCTTATTACAAAAGATATTTTACGTAACTCCTATATTAATTTAATTTTTTCATTTCATTCGCATTTGTATGCTTTTTGAAATAATAGTAAAATTACATAACCCTACATAATAATATATATAAATCATGAAGACAAAACCAGCAGAAGGTCCTCACGATACCACAGAAATAAATAATTACATAAGGCAAATAAAACCCAAGTTGAGAGCTTATCTTAAGAGCAATAATGTCCATTAAGGTTTCTTCGAAAGGTCTTTACTTTATTCCAAAGGAATTGGGTCTGAATTTTAGTAGGACTTTTACTTTTCTACTCGATAATTCAGTAGGTATCGAGGTTCACTTTGCTAAGGAATGTGTATTACTTTATAAGATTTTTACGTGCTAAATTATGTAAAATTTGTAAACGTATTTCGAAAAATACTATATTATCTTCAATTTGGTTTTAATTAGGCAAATTAAAAAACATATTACTTTTAAAAATATTTTTTAGTTCATTATATAAAGATAAACTTATTTATAATTTCCAAATTCATATTCTCTAAAATTAGAATGCCTTCGGGACTATTCTACCGATATCCAATATAAAGTACATCCCCTCTGGATTTAAGGTCGACGAAATTTTTATCATCCCGAGCGCTTTATCATTTTAACATTTTTTATATAGTATGGTTCAATTTCTATCACTCAATATTTACAGATAAATCAATTTATTTTGCCTACCTATCGCCGCGGCGTAGAGGGAGAAAATATATTAATAAATAGCTCTGTGCTCTTCCTGCCTGTATTGAGGTTACCACGCCCCGGGACTCTATAGTAAATATTATTGAAAACAGTAGTATTTTAAAATTAATATTTTTTTAATACAATATCAAAACACAAGTTCGTTTACAATAAATCAAATCAGCGTCTCGCTACGTCCCGCACATATCAGGGTAGGCAGAGGAAACCTAGTGTTAAGACACTCCGTTTCCCATTTTCCGCCGAATTCTGGAGGCATTGCGTATATTTCATTTCAGTTTAATAAATAAATTATGAAGACGTAAGTAAAAATGAAAAAAAATATATATTCATATATGAATACATTATAGTCGTCGTCGACATAAACTTCCCAAAAGTAATAACGAATTTACGATACAAACATTTCAGCTATAGAAAGTTATCAAAATTCTTTAGTGAGCGTCTACAGCAGGCTTTATTGACAAAATTTTAGACTGACAGTTTTAATAACATTAAGTGAACCATGCCGCACCATATTCATACTACGTAACCTTATGAACAATTACCTACTACGACTTTATTAATTTCTGGAAGACCGAAACATTACTAACATTACTAATGTAAATTTGTTGAATTGATATCTCAATGTATAGAAAAAATTAAATAGCATTATATCGTGTCTCGCACATAACAGGGTACGCAAAGGGATCCTGGGAACCTAGCTTTAAGACACTCCGTTCTTATTAAGATATATCTGTTCATCACTTTCCGCTGAATTCTGGAGGTATTGTGTATTGAGTGACGGAACTCAACGCCAGGCTTTGCCTCGTTACCAGAGCGAAGAAATGAAAATATTAAATATTTCATTTACTCTAGTTGGAATGGAACCCATTATCTGTCACATTCGAAGTACGCAAGCTTGTGCCCCTGCGCCAATACGAGAAGAAGAGATGTATATAGAAAAATAATTAATAAATTTACATTATTTATTATATTTAGGGTTCTGTATCATTTAAGGAAAAACGTACCCTTATAAGATCACTGTGTTGTCCGTCCGTCTGGCTGTCTGTCTGTTTGTCTGTCAAGAGCCTTTATCTCAGGAATGTTTGTAGATATTGATTTGAAATTCAAACCATATACTCAGGTCTACGGCCCCGTAATTTCCTAAAATCTAAAAATTTGAAATTGTATTTCTTCATTTACTTAAAAAAAGTATGGCTGTTTATATAGCAAAAAACGCGTATTTTCACACTGCAAAGGGAATCAAAATTAATCATTCTTCCGGTTGACCTAGAATTATGAAATTTGACAGCTAGTATCTACAAGTAGTACTAGTTCAGGAAAAAATCTGAAAACTATATATTTGTGGTTAAATTGCAGTGGAGAGCAAAATTTTATATTAAAGCCGCTAGTTCAAGCGAGGCTAACCAAATCAATCAAAAAGGGCTTGAATTTCAAAAAAAGACCTCCAATTTGTACGGAACCCTCGGTGGGCGAGCCTAGCTCGCTCCGGTTTTTTTGTAAAGAATTAAACATGGGTATTATGGTTTTACGAAACGATACATCATAACTCTTAAGACATAATTTAAGAAAATTTATATATTTTCAACATTAAAATGTCTCCTATTAATCCAATATTTTCTTTTAAATTATGTTATTGTTTATTTAGTATTTTTTTATATTTTTACATAATAAAAATTCAAATAAAATTTCGTAAACTAGATGATATGCGGTGATAAATTTTGACACTGTACACAACATTGATGTTGTATTTCGAAAATGTTTCTTTCTTATTTATTTCATGATTAAAATTCTAATTAATAGAGGATACATTATTTTCAGTGCATTTTTTTTAATTGAACTACTGAATAGAACTAAATCAAATAAACGGAGGTTTCTGGCGACTTTGTTCCCAACCCGATCGCCGGCCACAAAACTAGTTCTGAGTTCCGCAAGAGGCGCCCTTGCCCTTGCTTCATTTAGGACAGAATCGGTTATTAAAAAAATATATATTAATGTTATTTAAAATTAAGTGAGGCCGTCGTCGCCCAGGGACACAAGATGTGACTGTAACATGACGGTTGTGGGTTCGATCTCCACTCGAGGAAATGAAATATTTATTTAAATGAATATTTCCGCTCTGGTGCCGAGGCAAAGCGCGGCGTTGAGTTCCGCCACTTAACACGCAATGACTCCAAAATTCGGCGGAAATTTGGGAATGGAGTGTCTTAACACTAGGTTCCGTCTCTCTAAAAAAGCTAAAAATTAACGTTGTATCCCACATATATCAGTACAGGTAGAGGGAACCTAGTATTAAGACACTCTTTCCTATACACCACACAATTTTCCGACACTGCGACACGACGGCCTCGAGAATTTTTTTACTTTTTTTATTTTTATTAAAGGAGTATGCTCTAATATAAATAAAACTATATATTTTTTTATCTGTGTATTTATTTTTCGACAACATGCCATTCTTAACTATTGTGCATAAATAGGAAAACGTTATTTACAAATATAACATATACGACAGCCTGCTGCCGCCATACTCCGGACCAGAAACGTATTATTGAATAAGTTTTGTACTTATTCTAGACGTATTTACAATAATAGTATCAAAATATAAATGTTATTTAGAGAAAATAAATTTTCAAATTTCATTTTTGACCTTATATTGTTGTTAAATGATAATTTAATCAGTTTGGTCAAAATTAGGTATAGAAATAAAAAAATCATGTACATATAAGATATTAAAAATAAATTTCACTTATTAATGAAAATTCATGTCGCAAATCGTAATGACAATAAATGAATATCTGGAAAAAGTTTTTAACATTTAATTAATTCAAAACAAAAATACTTCTGTTTTTCGATATGTGACATACAAAAATTGTTTTGCATAAATTAAGTAAACTAAATTAAAAATGGGATAATTCTAAAAATGTGTTCGGTTCACTGTCCATTCTGTAATTTATAAATATCTAAATTCATAAATCATAATATATAAAGGAACATAACAATATGAGAAAATTAGCGAAAACCTTATTAAAACTAGCTTGTAATATTATAAATATTACTACATATAACAATTCGAAATCACTTTAACTTTTATTTATTTACAAGACAAACGAGACATTTGAGATATAATTTTCAGAAAACATAAAAGTGTGTTTTGAATCTTCAAAAAAAAACATACAAAAATATAAACAATCATTTATAAAACTACTTTATATTTATCAACATCGATCATAAATTATTCACAATGGCGACCTGCAAAAAGGAGGCAAACGCCATTTTATTGTCCATTTTTGTATAAAAATAAAATTATGTATAATTCTAACAATTATATCTCAAGCCTTTATAACTTAACCTATGTGAATTGTGCAAAAGCGCATAAATTGAGGTAAAGTTATTAACTTAGCGTGTAATGGTGACTAATAATTGACTACATCAAAGAGAAACGATCGTATACCCAAAGCCTAAGTAATGTCATGGAAACCAATTGATGATAAAATTATATCCTTAAAACCAAGATATCTGAATGATCTGACAGAACCCGAAAACTTTTAGTTCTGTTTAGTGTTTTATGTATTCATTATTTTCTGTTCTATTCTTTGACTATGGCGTTCCCAACTTGCCAATTGAAGACTAATCACTTCGTTAATATCACGTTGTATGGACAACACACAAAGGAGGTTGTACAGTAAAAAACAGGATCTTGAAAAAAATACATAATAGGAGAATGCATATCAAAAAGAGATCCAATTAAAATACTCCAATACAATTAAGTATGCAAACTGAATATTTTAATAGACGAACATTTTTTATTTGACATTTGCAAGACAGATATCAAGTATCTATTAAAAATGGCGGCAAACCATAAAATAATTTTTATTTACCGTTCCAACCATCAATATCTCAAGACGGTCATTCAGATAGTCTGTTTTAAGGCTATTCATTCCACAATAAAACCGAGCCAGGTTAAATAAGTGGTAATTTATCGACACTTAAACCGACGTTACGGGCTATAAACCCAACTGTTATATGACGACGCCACTCCTTGTGATTATTTTCGTTTGGTCTTTTGGTTTCTCGTCCATATTGATTTTGGACGCTTGAATCTTCGTCCAAGTTTCACCTAACGCTTTACTGAAATGGTCATCAACTTTAGTTGTTTTGTCATCTTTTAATCTGGAGGTTTGTATTTGTCGCCATGTGTCGCCCAAAGCTTTTGCGAAGTGGTCGTCGACTGAAAGACTTGCATTGTCGACGTCCATAGCGATAATTTTCGTTGGTTTCTCTAGTTCCTCGTCGGTTTTAAATTGTATGGGACTGCTGGCACGATCTTTTGTATTTGGTTTAGGTCCGGGTTGCGAGTTTTCGGTGACTCCACTCTTCTTGTAAAGATTCATATAATCATCGCCAAGCGACCGTCGGAAGTGCTCATCTATTACGGGGTCGCACATCGACATTGATCCTGCAAAAGAAATTATTATAATAAATATTTGTCAATAATCAATTTGATTTTTTTAATATTCTTTTATTGTTTTAACTAAAAATTAAGATGTTGTGAACATATTAAAACAAAAAGATTTTATAATAATTAGCACTTAGCTTAGCAATAATTGAGGCCAGTCGTGGCGCAGAGGCACAAAGTGTGACTGTAAAATCAACTGGTTGTGGGTTCGATCCCCTCTCGAGGAAGTGAAATATTTATTTACATTTATATTTTCATTTCTTCGCTCTGGTGTCGAGGCAAAGCGCGGCGCTGAGTTCCGCCACTCAACACGCAATGCCTCCAGAACTCGGCGGAAAGTGGAGAATGGAGTGTCTTAACACTAGGTTCCCTCTGCCTGCCCTGCTATGTGCAGGATACAGCGTGAGAAGCTGATTTTTATGATTTAAGCAATAGGTTTACATAAAATATAGGTTTGAGACTGGTATGTATTTAGAGGAAATAGAATATTTATTTGCTTGTGACCTACTAAAGTGTTGGAACAGTGGAACAGACTATGAATCGCCAGAGAATTGATTAACCTACTTACAAAACGAAGCAATATAAATTTATGCTTGTGAAATATTAAATAACTATTGTTAAGAGAATTTTAAGGAAAATATACAATAATTAATGAGAAGATACAATATGTATCGATTGATTTATTTAAGTTTAAAATATTAGAATTACCACATATTGTAGAATATATGTACTATAACTTTAATTTATAGTCAATAATGTTAAAATAAAAAAAAAAATATTTTCTTATGAAGGTGAGGATGCTTTAAATGATTTATTAAAAATATCCTCACCCCCACTCTATTTTTCTAAACATGGAAAATGGTTATGATTATATATATTATTTAAAAAAAATGTTATATGTCTATTTGATAAATATCTATTTGGCTGAAAGATTCCACTGTTCTCCTTAATTGAGGTGGATAGTGGAATACAACGTTGGCCTTTACCAAACCAGATTAAAAAATGTATTTTAATTTCACAACTCGAAACTATTGCAATCGCCTTTTATTTTAACTTAATATTGTATCTATTAAGTATTAATATTGTCTTTCTTATATAAAGCTCAAATTTATATGTATACTGCGTTATTGTTTAATTAATTATAACTTGTGCTGCATATTTAATAATATATATTATTTTGAATAAGAAAAAAAGTTACTTCTTAAACTAGATATTAATAATATATAGGAATATTTTTTTTTTATTAGAGGACGTCGTGGCGCAGGGGCACAAGGGTGTGACTGTAACGTGGCAGTTGTTGGTTCGATTGCCACTCGGGGGAATGAATGATTATTCATTATTATTTTCATTTCTTTGCTCTGGCACCAAGGCAAAAGCCCGGTGTTGAGTTCCGCCACCTAACACGCAGTGCCTTGAAAAGTTCGGCGGAATAAATTTTCGATAAATTATTTAATCCAAAAATAAAAATATATAAATATCTTACCAGGCGGCGATTCATTGCTTTTGATGACTGAAGGACGGTTGTATGGCGGAGGAGCTTTAGATCGCAACCGCATGTCAATCGGGGCTTCATTCCTCACACCGGGGTATTCAGGGGGCGCTGAAGAAAATATATAAATATATAGTAAATGTATACTTAAAAATAGAGAATAATAATAATTTTCTTTTTTATCTAGATTGTATTCTGGACATGGCAGCATAGGCAGGAGGAACCTCGGAACCCAGTGTTAGGATGCTTCACACTTCCGTTCCCCACTTTCGCCGAATTCTCGAGGCATTGAGAGGAGTGGTGGAATTCAACGCCGTGCTTTGCTTCGTTACCACTGACGCTTTCGTACCAATTTCGAGGATTTTAGGTCAACGGGAAGTATAATTTATGAAATGTGACTTCAATTTCACTTAAGTCGGATATAAGCATTCATTTTGTATGAAATTAACTACAAATATAACTTTGTAACAATTTTTTTCTATGAAATATTTCTAATTTTTCACGCGATCTCAAAGTTCTGGACAGACGGACAACAGAATGATACTATAACGGTTCCGCTTTTACCTTTTGAGGTACGGAATCTTAAAAAAAATATAAATAATAAAAATATTATTTGAATATTTATGTGAACAATAAAAAATACATAAATTCTACTATAATAATAATACACTATTTCTTAAAATTAAATTGTATTTACAAGACATGTAGAGTAACGTGTAATTCGTTTAGTGCACAATATTTAATTACATCGTATTCTCAAAGTCGGTACGTTCGCGACTAAAGCAATTAAAATTTAACTTATTAGGTTGAATTAATCTACTGTTCGTCGCGCTCGAGTTGGTGGGTAATTTGAATAATTACCTAGTGTTGTAGTCAAAAAATTGATTGGGAATTTATTTTATAGAATATTTTTTGCTCTGAATTGGTCCTATTAATATATTAATAATAATGGTCATATTTTATGATTTTTTTTATATTTTTATAATATGATTGTGTAAAAATCAGCTTCACGCTGTATCCCGCACACAGTAGGGTAGGCAGAGGGAACCCAGTGAAAGACACTCCGTTCCCCACTTTCTGCCGAGTTCTGGAGGCATTGCGTGTTAAGTGGCAGAAGTCAACGCCGCGCTTTGCCTCGACACCAGAGCGAAGAAATGGAAATATAAACTTATGTAAATATTTCATCTCCTCGAGTGAGGATGGAACCCACAACCAGTCGATTTACAGGCACACTTTGCGTCCCTGCGCCACGACTGGCCTCATGACATGATTGTGTACATTTGCTTTAATCTCTGATGTATAAAACTAATTATTTTAATACGACAGGAAGCATCTAACTTTGTTTTTTGTTTTGTTAAGTCCAAAAAACTGTTACTTTATGTTATTTAGATTATGGATTAAAATAAAATAAACGTGTTGGTGAATCACTAGTACAACAAAAAATATTCTTATAAAATAAAAAGTTTACATTTAATTGTATCATGTAAAATTTTGACGTTTTAAGAATATTTTCTATTGCTGTTAAGTGCATTGGTTGCGGGTTAAAATTTCTCTTTTGAATATATTTACATAAGATACGTATGTAAATCTAATTTAACATAAATGGCAGTTAAAGCGCGATTTAGTTTAACCATTGTACACATGTAATATCTGAAAATTGACACAAAATTGAATTTTCGCTTCTAAAAACTAATAAAGTTCAGATTTTATTAAATTAATAGAAACCCAACTTCTTAGCCTATATTAAATGATTATATAATATTCAAATTATTAATATTTAAATCATTTTATATGAAGAAATATAGTTATATACCTTTGCCGTTCATAGCTAAGTTGGCGGGTCCATCATCTACTTCGTCGGACAGCTCCCCGTCGCTGTGAGGCTGCGCGCGCGTCACTGAGGCGACGCTACGCCGCTCGTTGAAGGACTGGGACCGTAGCGCCATTTTACCGTTCTCTCTGAAGAAAAATATATAATGTCTGATTAGAATACAATAAAAATAATTGTAATACTTCAACTAAAATTGTTTTAATTAAAAATAATAACACTTTTTCACATTAATTCCGTCGTAATGTTAACAATAGATTTATAATTTTAAGTTCATTATTAGCAGTAATAATTAGTGGCTACATAATCAAACTTTAATTAAAATACATTTTCTATTCTCTCCTCACGCAATATCTAAAAAGATACGGGTGGAAAATGAAGAAGAGAGTATCTTTACACAAAGTTCTCTACTTATTTTACTAAGTATCAAAAAGGGAGAAGTCTAAGTATATTTTCTATTAAGAATATTGAAACGTTTAATAACGATATGGAAATAATTATTTAATTAATGATATAGAATATGTTATATTATTAAATACAAATACAAAAAAATCTTCTAGCTTCACGCTGCGATCTACATATAAGTAACATAGATATCAAGAAAAAAGATCATCAAGAGAAAGAAGTCCCGCCCTGAATTAAAGCACTCCGTTTTGTCTGTCAAATCTTTGTATCAAAGCGAGGAAATGACTATAATTCATTCTACCGAGTGGCAATCAAACCTACAACCATCGCATTTACTGTGAGAATTCACTGCACCACGACCACAACCTACTAAAAAACCTACTTAGTCACCATATATAAACTTACTTCGGTCTATACTCCGGCAGGCGCATAGAACGTCGTTCTCTTCTCCATTTCCCGCCGGTAAGCTCCCTGGACTGCGCGCGCGGCGCCTCAGGAGATAGAGTGCGATCGCCCTCTGATTCTCCGCTCGATGCTGTACTCGGAGTCTCTGTAAAGATGATGCACTTTAATTATGATGATTTTATTGTAAATTAAATTACATTCAAATTTCAGTATAACGCAAAATAGTACTAAATTAAGTTATGTAAAACATGGCAAAAATAATGGTGTAAACTCAAGATAACATAGGCTATGAATAAATTAAATTACAAAGCTGGTTTAGGTATCGTAGCGCATTCCCTACACTTAAAATAGTTTTTTTCATATGATTAAATCAAAAAGTGCCTATAAATTATTTAAAATCAAAAAATATACACATATAATATACACAAGTTAAATGATACACTCGAAAAAATGATTGATACCTTTATGAGGCGAGGCAATCCACGGTTGCCATAAAGGCATATTAAACTTGGGCGATTGCGGTGGTTCCATTGAAAGTAAATCAAGGGTACTCAACGGAGTCCTGGCCAAAAGAAACAAATAATGCGGAAGTTCCATCATCACGACACCACTAACAACCTCGAACGAACACTTAAAATCATGACATATTATAAATCCCAATGATGTCAAAATTCACAAGTGCACTGATAAGAATCCAATAAACTTCCAGTAGTACAAACACTCCTTTAGAAAACACGAGTGTATCCTATAGACAACACATTGGCGTCCCTGCACAGGTAACACTGAAGGTCGACTGAATAAAAAACGAGCTGGAAGAGATTACATTGGAATAAATAAATGAGATGAACAAAAAATAAACCGAAAGGAAAAAGAGCATCATGCTACATCCACGCGGCCGGACGTTGCGGCGCTTCCTTCGAACACGACGATACAGGCTGTATGCAATATGCGAGCACTGATTAAATATTTTATTATAAAGACATTATAAAATAAAGCTAAGATCAAACCGTTCGTATATCAATGGCTATTGTTACGTTTACTTGGAAATATGTTGATAACTGGCATCGAAGGCACGATCTTCATATGACCTCATCTCGATTGCATAAATAAAAAAATCGACGACATCACACATTTTGTGAGACGTCCTTGTTTCGACAGTCTTTATCAATATTCAATGGAAATTGAACAATTGATTTCAACAATTATCAAGAATGTGATAAATTTTCAGGATATATTTTCAAAAAATATAATGTTATAATATAATATATTTTTAGACATCTTAGTAAAATAATACTTTTTTCTCAACAACCTGTGTACGAATACATCAACCTGTTCGGTCCATTCATGAAAGTGCGTGAGCGCAGGGCGCGGGGATTAATGAATCCTCCTCACTCTTCTCCCTTTCGTCGCCGGCAGAACCTCTCATCTCATATATTACACTATCAACTTTATTTTCAAAGGTAAAAGGATTGTTTTAGTTAACTTTAATGTAACAAGTGGCATCGAGGCTGTATCAGACCAAATTGCTTCATATTAGCTGAAGTATAAAACTTAATTTTGTCTGAACAAGCGATTGCTAATGATCGAATAGAATTACGGTGGTTGTATCCTTGGAAGGTTATGTTTTATTTTGATTCGCGCGGGAGGGGAGAGGAGGGGGGGGGGAGTGGGAGATGGGCGAAGTCGAACTGTGAGAAGTTACCGCGTTGCAGCACCGTATAGGCATTAGCTTTTTATTGTCTAATAGATCGGAGGTAAAAGGCTGCCGACAGGTAGACCGGGGATGGCGCCGTCAGATTAATTAAAGTCTGGCCTCAATATAACACAATAGGCATCAAGCATTACGTTACATATGTAGTTGTAATTACTACAACTTTTATTTTTATCTCATCTTCAACTATCACTAAGAAAATAAGTATTTTCTTCAAAATATTCTTACAAATTAGGAATTAAATAAATTATTAAAACATGAAGCTGGCCAAATGACAGTATTTATCTTAGTTTAGTCGATCAAAATGTTCTTAGCTACAAACAGTTTAAATGAGCACAACTTTGACAATTGGTAGGCAATTTAGAATTTCTTGAACATTTTCTAAGTGCTATAATGTAAACCCACTCGTCGCTCGAGAATTACTCAAGTTCCAGACACGACGCCGAAGGGAAATACATTTTTAAATTGCCCGTAGAGTGTAATTAACAGACGGCATTTTATATCTTGGTTTCTTTTTATTCGTTCCGCCGCCATTGAAGCGTAGCGCCAGGCTTAGGGCCGGCTACCTGAGTGTCGTAATCGACGTGTACTGTCAAATATAATTATGAATTAGAGATATCATACCGTATATGTACGTAATAATAGCGAGATGGTTTGTTTTAGATAATTATTTTGATTAAAATATAATAAATCAGCTTTACGCTGTATTCTGCACACAGCAGAGTAGCCAGAGGGAACTTAGTGTTAAGACACTCCGTTTCCTATTTTCCGCCGAATGTTGAAGGCATTGCGTGTTGAATGGCGGAATTCAACGTCTCTCTGAGCGAAGAAATGGTAATATACATTTAAATAAATATTTGATTTCTTCGAGTAGGGATCGAACCCACAACCCTCGCCTAACAGTCACACTCTTGTGCCCCTGGGCCACGACGGCCTCATTTTTTATTTTGATTGACATTAGATATTAAATTGAGGCCAGTCGTGGCGCAGGGGCACAAGCGTGGGACTTTGATTGCGACAGGTTGTGAGTTCGATTCCCACTCAAGGAAATGAAATCTTTAATATTTTTATTTTCTCGCTCTGGTAACGGAGCCAAGCGCGGCGTTGAGCTCCGCTACTCAATGAAAACAAAAAAGTGGCGAACGAAAGTGTTTTAATGGGAACGGGATGTCTTAAAACTAGGTTCCCAGGTTGCCCTCCGCCTGCTACGTGTATATACGTGATACAGCATGAAGTAAGAAAAAAATATTGACTTTTAAAAATTTTGTGTATAAGTGTGTTGTATTAGATTGCAACATTTAGCAAGATTTTTACTTACTGTATATTATGTAATTACAATTTAAAATTTATATGTTTAGATTTATTTTGTATCGAGAGTTTCATATTTTATTTTTAACTTATTAAATGGAAGAATAATTTTAAATATATTTTTTGTAAATTGTAGAATTTGGAAAATTGTGACAGATTAGTCAATCAAAGCAGACAAAGACGTGAAATAGAAGTTTTTGTAATGTTGCGCGTGAATGATCTAATACCTGAAGGTTGTTCAATTTCCTTAGATTGCTTTATTTAATACCGAAATACGACAAAATAAAACTAGCCAATAGCACCTTGTTATGTTAAAATTGTCGATTATATATGGTAGTACCTAAAATGGATATACTTTTAAAAACAATACACATATATTGCACAAAATTATCACGCACGTAGCTGGGTAGGCAGAGAGAACTTAGTGTTAAGACACTCCGTTCCCTACTTTTCTCGAGGCATTCCGTATTGAGTGGCGGAGCTCAACGCCGGGATTTTGAAGGGGTAGAGAAGAATCGAGACGATTTTGGGCAAATTCAATATCGGTCATAAGCACGAATACACTCCGTATTGGGAGGTATAGATATCTATTTAAATTTTATGTAATAAAAAAGAAAATAATATGTAAAAAAAACCTTTGGACCTTTGACATATAGGAGTCAATTAGGTCGTTAGGTTGCGCCACCCAGCAGGTCTCAGTCTCACAAGGACAAAAGAGATGAAATGTAGCAATTCATATGTACGAAAAAAATGAATTGCTACATTTCATCTCTTTTGGCCCTTTTGTACATTTGACCACTATGTGTGAGAGAGAGAGGCCAGTCGTGGCGCAGGGGCACAAAGTGTCACTGTAAAACCTACTGGTTGTGGGTTCAATCCCCACTTTATGAGATGAAATATTTACTTAAATTTATATTTCCATTTCTTCGCTCCATGCCTCCAGAATTCCGCAGAAAATGGAGAACGGAGTGTCTTAACACTAGGTTCCCTCTGCCTACCCTCCTGTGTGCGGGATACAGCGTGAAGCTGATAAGATAATGATAAGATAAGACTACTTTGTTGTTTTGTCTCCTTTGTTCATTTGACTACTGATAACAAAATAAAAGTAAAGTGTACAAAATAATAATAAACAATAGTGTTAATCTATAGTCCTATGTTCCTCTCTCACCTGACCTACCTACATGACCGACAGAATTTTTTTTCTTTTCATCAATACAAAATTAGGTTCAATACAACGATAAGCAAATTAATCGGAAGCGCTAAAGGCATCAAAATTATAAGCACTGATCAATTTCGAAAGGTGCATCCTATACTGTATAGTTAAATGTAATTTAGTATTTCGTTTTTAAATTTATATTGAGTTTCGGCATACGAGTATAGCCCAGAGGCACCACAGGGCCAGGAGGGAAGCTTCGTAAGAAAGGATGCGAGTAACGCGGTGGCAACGGGCATGCGCACCCGTCGACCCTGTTTAGGGGTGTATTTGCACGCACGCATTATGGATTATTTATATAAAAAGGGGAGCAGAATTTGGCAAAGCTTTTTTGGCGGGTCGATGATTTTAAAAGGGTACCTTTTATTTATATTTCATTCTAAATGCATTTAAAAAAAAATCAGCTTCACGCTGTATCCTGCACACAGCAGGGTGTTAAAACACTTCGTTACCAACTTTCTGCCGAGTTATGGAGGCATTGCGTGTTGAGTGGCGGAACTCAGTGCCGCGCTTTGCCTCGACACCAGAGCGAAGAAATGAAAATATAAACTTAAATAAATATTTCGCTTCCTCGAGTGAGGAGCGAACCCACAACCAGTCGATTTTACAGTCACCCTTACTGCCTCTGCGCCACGACTGGCCTCATATATTAACTGACTTTAATTAATTCGGCAATATTCCATCATTTCCGTGAAACTTCAATTACCAGAATCTTGGTATTAATTACAGTTTTTATAGCTTCATCTTTATGTGAGTACTTCTTGCGTTCGTGATTGTTTAATCGTGTAATTTAATATGAACAATATACCATGACCCCAGTCATGGCGCAGGCGCACAAGGGCGTGACTTGTAAACGCTACAGGTTGTGGGTTCGATTTCCACTCGAGATAATGAAATATTTTATATTTCTATTTTTAGTTTCGAGGCAAAGCGCGTAACGCATCCAGAATTTGGCGAAAAGTGTGAAGCGAAATGTCTTAACACTAAGCTCCCTCTGCTAACCCTGCTATACGCGGGATACAGCGTGAAGTTGAAAAAAAAATAACATACCAATATAAATTTTAATATGCATCGTATGTTAAATCGTTTATATTATTCAAATTGTCTCGCGTGAAGCCAGTAGCCGCGTCCGTGGCCTCGGGCGCGGGCTCCGTGCTTGGTTATTCAACATCGAGATAACAACCGCATTATGCAGGTATTCTTGCATACGCAACACACGCAACATATATATTCAGTAGTTCATACAATTTATTGAATTCGTTCTAGGTTTTGAATTTTTTTCTTTCTTTTTGATCCTTTTTATTAATTTATTTATTAAAGAAATCTAACAAAACATATACTTATTCGCAAAGTAAAAATATGCTTTAAAAACTATAGGCTTAGTATAAGTATAAGTAAAGCGACAACTTATAAGTTGTCACGCCATGATTAGAGATGGTTTTATATATTAAAAATTAAAATTAATTACTTATATATAAATATACTTAACTCTTATTTAAATTTAAAAAAACGTGTTAAATTTAAACAAAACGTCACTTATTTTGCATACAAGAGAAAAAACACGGTTTATGAAGGTATTTATAAATTTTTCTTTCCAAAATGTCACATACACATACATTAACTGTTACCTCTCTAAATGGTCACTTCCTGCAATCACGATGGTTTGATCGTGGAACTGTATAAATTATTACTACATATATGAACATAACTACTACTTTAAATGCAGTATTCGTCTTAAGCAGATTATAAATTTAAATTAAACTGAGATTATTATAAATAAAAAGTAAATATATCAATACAGACAATTTACCCGATTCTATCTTAGCAAAGTAGGTAGCACTAGCTGACATTTTATTTAATAAATTATGGATACATATTTTTTCCTATTATTATTGGTTTTTTTTCCAGCAACACGCAGTTTCCTGTGTGTAGTAGGATAATCGCAGAGAAAGCTTAGTGTTAAGACATTCCTCTCCCCACTTTCCAGCAAATTCTGGAGGAATTGTGTGTTGAGTGGCGGAACTCAACGCCGCACTTTGCCTCGACTCCAGAGCGAAGAAATTAAAATATTAAATATTTCAATTCCTCCACTAAGAATCGAATCTTGTGCCCCTAAACTACTAATGGCCTCACTACTACTACTACTATTACTACTACTACTATTAGATATTGATTAGTCATAACAATTAATGTTACTCTATAAGTTTATACCTACAGAAGGTAGTGTATTCGTTTTGTCGATCTAAATAACAGCGCGGAAGGCGGATGTTTACAGCGAAAGTGCGGGAAGCGATCGAAAACATTCCGCATTCCTAACTTTGATGTGGGGATTATTGTGTGAATTTTCTGTTTTATGGGTACTAAAAGTTTTATGTGGACAGTTTTAAGCGGTATTCAAAATTGATGGCTTATTTTCAATATTATGTGCAAATTAAATAGGTCTCTATTTTCGGTTGTTTAAACGTAGAGATCATACATATGTAACCTACAAAAATATTACATAATTATTAAGTAATATTTTTTGCATATAGTATTGCATATTATAAGTTATTCTTAACATAAAAAAAAATAATAATATATGTATTATCTTTCTTTCTTTTCTTCTTCAGCTTGACACTGTATTCCGCATGTGGCCTAGTGTTAAGACACTCCACTCCACTTCGCAATTGCACGTTGAGTGACGAAACTCAATGCCGCTCATAATATAATTATAATTTACAAATTTGTATTAAAAATCAATTTTGATGAAACTAAATACAATAATGTACTTTAGAAAAACGTAAAACTTGTTTGTTTCCCAAAAGCTTCGAGCTTAAAAGAGACTGGTAGAGTCATCTGTTAAAAGAACTTTAAAGGTAAAGTACACAGAATGTGGCGCCATCTTCAACAAAATAAATTCCTGTATTGTGACGTATCACATCCTACAGAGGGAGGCACAGCTCCTCCCCACCTTTAGCTCTAAAATGGCAGGAATAAAATAATCAATTGTACGCTTCTTTTATTTTTTTAAAATAATCATATAATTGTAAATATTATTCATAAAAGTAAAAGCGATGTATTTAATATCAAAATCAACAGTTTAACTTAAAACATATTTAATACTTTTGTTAAAGACTATTTAATAAGAATAATATAATCGTATAATTAATGTACATAATATTTTATATTTGTGTTTTTTTATAAACAATTTAGCAAGTTTATATTTAGAATTATATTTTATAATTGTATCTTTTACTATTGATTTGGAACACCATAGCGCTCGATGTTTACTATATGTATATGTATGTATTTAGTGGCGGGGTGTTAGTTTAATGGTTTTTTATTCCCTACAAAATGTATGTGATGTAAACGTTTCTTCTCTTAATTTTGTGATAAAAACTATTATAAATAAGTACTCGTTTATTGTGACATTGAATAAACGTTAGTTAGTAAGAAAACGTATTTCAATTGAAAACAATGATACGCATTTGATAGAATAGTACAACGTAATATTAGTTCTCATGGGAAAATTAATTGCTTTAAAATTGTTTGAACTAAACTACTTACGTAGAACCTTTGTTTATTTTAGCTTCACGCTGTATCCCGTGCATCCCGCATGTAGCAGGATGGTAGGCAGTGGTAGCATAGTGTTAAGGTCTTCGCCAGTGGCGAAACTCAACGCTGTTTTGTGCCTCGACACCAGAGCAAAGAAATTAGAATATTAAATATTTAATTACCTCGAGTGGGAATCGAATTCCAGTTAGTCGCGTTTACACACGCTTGCTCGTGCCCCCGCGCCACGGCTAGCCTCACGTAACATTTGTTATTTGATAATATTTTAATATTTGATCAGCTTGGGTTCAGACGTGATTGTAAGTAATATCTCATAAATATTTATCATTTAAGTTCTTATTAACTTTTCTCATGACTTGGTCATGATGTGTCAAATTCTAACTGTACTACGGTTTAGCGTACTTAAAGCAATTTCGTTTACCTTTCGCAGTAGTCTTTTAATGAGCGTAAGAATTTATAGACCTAAAATATACCTAGTGAGTGTAATTTCGAATTTGTTTAGATACTTTTAAATTTATAAAGAAATAAATAATAAATGAGCTTCACGCTGTATCCCGCACACTGCAGGGTAGGCAGACGGAACCTAGTGTTAAGAAGGGTGTGAATGTAACGCGACGATTGTGGCTTCGATCCCCACTCAAGGGAATTGTAGAATTTTTGACATAACACACAATGCCTAAGAAATTCGGTGGAAAGTGGGTAATGGAGTGTCTCAACACCAGGTTCTCTCTGCCTACCCTGATGTGTGCGGGATAAAGCGTGAAGCTGATGAATAATATGGTGATCTAGGTCCTATGGTATGCAAAAAATTTCCTTTTGGCCCAGGAGTTTAATCTTTATCACATCACCCAAAGAACTCGGATGTTTATACCATTTGCAGCGATTGCCTCGTACTGTAGGCGATAATAAAATTCACAATAAACACTACATAGTCATGTCCAGTCAGTCATGTCCGTCCAGTGATGCAATGCCGTGATATGTCGCTTACTCATTTGAGAGTACCGCGCCTAAATTATTACAAAATTTTGCAACTGCCTAATATGTCTTAGTAAAAAATTACATTATATTTAAAATTTTATGATTAAAAATGGTAGTAAGAAACCACTTATTATCTCATTCTGTAATCACTGATTAATCAAAAATATCAACAATCAATTTTAAAGTATATGCATACAAAATGAAAATTTTAGAATAGCTATATATAGAAATTTCTTAATAAATACAAAAACTATTTTGTTATTTTTAAATAATGTGTGTAAAAAAAAGCCAATTCAAGGCGGACTATCTCACCGAGGGTTCAATAAGAATTTTGTGATTATCCGTCGACGAAAAATTTTCATAAAAATGCAGCGAAAGTGATGCATAAACGGTCTTGTCTTTGGATTGTGTTCATTAAATACTTAATTTTTCCTGCACTCCAAGGGACTGTTGACGGGACTGTAGACCAAGCTAGTTGCCGAGATAAAGCTGAAAATGATGTCAAATATCCAGATATATACATATAACTTCCAGGGTGATACCTCCAGGGAGGAGTTCAAATCAAAAATAATACCTATCAAAAGTTTATTTTGACGTAGTAATTTACTTTAAATCACAATCCATGATATGATACGCCATTGTTTTTTATCTTGGCCCATTTCCTGGCCTCCTTTAAGTAGAGCTGGCTTTTTAGTGACAAACTTATGGTACAATAAACTTATACAACATGTCTTATGTGATCCATTTGACATTTTTTTTTAAAAGTTGTCTTTAATAAAAAAATATTTGAAATATTTCTAGTTGCATATACACATTAAATGTAGTTATACAATATTATTGACATAAACTACTTAATTATTTTTTATTATAAACAAAGCTATAAATTCATTGTGTAATTAGAATATTGGAGCAGCGAGAGCACATTTCTAACATCATATAACAAGATTTCATGTATACTTTTTTAAATAATATAAAATCAAGAATTCGGTCGGAGGCCGGTCGTGGCGCAGCGGCAGGAGGTGTGACTGCAAACCGACTGGTGTGGGTTCCCCACTCGAGGAGATGAAATATTTACTTAAATTTATATTTCCATTTCTTCGCTCTGGTGTCGAGGTTAAGCGCGGCGTTGAGTTCTGCCACTCAACACGCAATGCCTCCAGAATTCGGCAGAAAGTGGGGAACGGAGTGTGTTAACACTAGGTTCCCCCTGCCTACCCTGCTGTGTGCGGGATACAGCGTGAAGCTAATTTTTTTTTTTTTTTTTAAAAACAAGAATCAAGGTAAATCTGCCGTAACAAGAGGAATACCAAATAAAGCAAGGCCTAAGCAAAAGAGAGCTACCTCTAATAGGTGGAGCTAAAAACTAACTCGAATAGGGTTACTCCTTTAAGACGCAATCGATGTCAGGGCTACCACGTACGGACTCAGTTTATACATGGTGCTATTTTATTATGCAACACGAAGGTCGCTTGGCCGGGCGTGGACATAACTTAGGAGAATATCATTTTGTGATATCGATTTTTTTTAATGTTAAATAGTATTAATTCTACAGATAAAATGTTATTTTTATATTTTAAAGTAAGGTGTTCAAGTTAATTCGTAAATTAATAGAGTTTTATTTTCGTAAATCTAACAAAAAATAAATCTTCGTCGAGTTTTCATTGAATAATTTTACAATATTAATAATGTTTAATATATGATGAATTTATCTAGTAAACATATTTCACAGATTAGTCAAAAATGTTTTTTTTTACTTTAATGTTTTAGGTAAAAACATTTTTATTTATGGTATTATTTAAGGATGTTAAAAACTATTAAATTTGACCGCCTTAACTTTTAAGTAAATCAACAAGCTTTAAAAGCTACAATCAATAATTATATTTTAGAGAATTTTAGGTATATTAAATATTATTTCTTATTCTAATTTATTTAATAATGTGAATAATATTAGTACTGTTTGATTGGCACTGATAGCCTGAAAAAATGCAGGTGCGTGAGGCGTCATGCGCTGAAGGAATTCGATACATCGACAGCAATGAAGTCATCATATAGTAGAATTTCTAATGGCAACGGATTCCATTTCGTTGGCAGCCAAGCGAGAGTGCAGCTATTCGAGCTATTCGGGCCGTCTCGCGCATTGTCTTACTTACGTTGAGCACTTTGGAAGTGTCATATTATAATATAATATGTTTATATTTTACCTAATTTCGTATTACAATAATTATTAAGCTTAATTTTTTATTATTTGAAAATAGTAATCTCGACGTGTCTGTCTGTTTTACTCTTACTAATAATTTTTGTTAAGCCAGTAATTAAACGCAAAATATATAACTATTTTTCAGTTCTGATAAATTATTTTTTAAATATAAATTATTATTCATTTCAACAACAAATTAAGGCCAGTCGTGGCGCAGCGGTTCGAAATGTGACTATAAAACCGACTGGTTGTGGGTTTGATCCCCACTCGAAGAGATGAAATATTCACTTAAATTTATATTTCCATTTCTTCGCTTTGGTGTTGAGGCTAAGCGCGGCGTTGAGTTTTTCCACTCAACAGGTAACGCCTCCAGAATTCGGCAGAAACTGGGGAACGGAGTGTCTTAACACCAGGTTCCCTCTGCCTACCCTGCTGTGTGCGGGATACAGCGCGATAAAAAACAAATAACAACAAATTAGAAAGTTGCAGCTAAGTTTCTCTAATCACTTATTTTATTTTGACTTGTAATTTGTCTTAGACATTCATCTGTCCATACATTTTTCAATCAGCACGTCAACGTGCTATATGAAATTTCTAATAAATTCTCAACTCTGCGGTTTTAATGATCTAACACACATTGTTAATTACAATAGTATGTATGTATATGTATCGGTACGCGGCATTGCTAACGACTTGACGAATACCTCGAATAACTTAATAATTGTAATAGCTGTATTGGGGTTTTTAATTGATTATATTAATTCACCGCCTCACCTGAAGAATGCACGTTTTAGTACAAGGTTTTTGTCTATTTATAAGAATTTTTATCGTTATACAACAGAGGAGGCCAGTCGTGGTGCAGCGGCACGTAGTGTGACTGTAAAATCGACTGGTTGTGGGTACGATTCCCACTCGAGGAGATGAAATATTTTCTTAAATTTATATTTCCATTTCTTCGCTCTGGTCGAGGCTAAGCGCGGCGTTGAGCTCTGCCACTCCACACGCAATGCCTCCAGAATTCGGCAGAAAGTGGGGGAACGGCGTGTCTTAACACTAGGTTCCCTCTGCTTACCCTGCTGTGTACGGGATACAGCGTGAAGCTGAGTTGATTTTATTTATACAACAAAAGATAAGTTTGTTTTGTGTCGTATTTTGATGTGGGTACTGGAAAAAGAGAATGGAATCTATCTATTATTGGTAATGTGATATTAAAAAGGTCATTATTAAATCAAAGGCCTTTGCTGGCTATCAAATGGTCATCATTATTCATCTATTTAAAATATATAATATTTGATATGTTTAACGTTTTAAGACAAAGAATGTTTTTGGTTGCAGGGTAGGTAGAGGCAACCTGGGAACCGAGTGTTAAGACATTCCGTTCCTTTTAGATATTGCCGTTTCTCACTTTCCGCCAAATTGTGGAGGCATTGCGTGTTGAATGGCGGAACTCAACGCCGCACTTTGACGAAGGAAGACAGTGATTTGGTAACAGATAATTGATGAATTTGCAAAGATATATTTTGCTATGACAACAACAGTGATCACAGATCGTATTCCGTACAATGTTAGTAACTGTAGTCCGCAACGCAACCTACATTCTGCATTCTTTTCGAAACCGTAACACGCCGCCTCAGCGTTCCGGATCCAATTATACACGCCACATTCACACTTGTTGCCCTCCGCGTAAAGCGCATTTTTCTATATAACAATCGACATTGTCAGGTATTGAATTTATAGAGAGCTGTAAAATAGCTACATACAGAGTAGCTTATGATGATTGATATGAGATGTTGATAAGCGGGACGAGATTTCGAATGGCAGTGCTGGCGTCTACGCCGGACGCTAAGTACAGTACGGTCACGAAGTCGTGGTAGTCCTGAAGTTAGGTTTACTGATTTTTTGCGCTTTTTTCACTCAGTCAGATAATAATCAAAGGTAAGAAAAAATCCTAAAATCAAATCTACATAAATGTCTTTAGGGCGACCACGACTTGTTGACCGTATTATATCGTCAGTGAGATCTCTTATAATGTTGCATACACTGCCAGTACCACTATATTTAAGCCAGTACTTATAAATCGCTCCCTAGTTTAAGATCGATCTTGAGATGCCGTTTTCATTGTTTTTCATACATAATTTATGAATGAAGACCGCATCTCGAGATCGACATGAGACTTGAGAGCGGTTTATAAATACAGGCCTCAGTATGTGAAGGCAGAGCCGCACTATCACAGTGGCGCAGTGGCGCGGAGGCGCGGACGCGGGACGAGGCCGGCCAAATTCCTTTAGCGCTTTCTCTGATAGTTTGTCGCAAGCGCACGCGCACGCGCACGCGCACGCACGGCCAGCAACGAAAGTAAATGGCGACGCGGCGTGTCCGCGTCTTTGTCATTGCATAATTATTTGCGATCCAGCAATTGTTTGTAAACAACCAACAATAAGAACTCATCGCTGGACGCTTGCGTGACCGCATTTTGATTAGATATGTTTAAATTTATAATTTTATCGGCTCTATCTAAACTATTTCATACAACACGCATTATAACAAGTGAAATTGATTATATCAATAACATTCCTTTAAACGAAATAGTTTCGCTAACAAGCGATTGAAAGATGACTTTCATTCTGCTATATATATATATACCTTGAAATATCACAAATAAACAACAAAAAAATACACTTTTTGTTTATTTTAATCAAGAATATACATACAGCTGATACGTAATGTGTTTTGATATATTTTCATTGAAAATGTAATGATATTGGTATGCGGAAATTTGCGGCATATAAATAAGTAGGTAGTTATATCTAACACTTACGTAGCGTTGTATGTCGGTGAAAATCGTGCGTTTAACGTTTCCACTCACTCAACATGGCTCTAAGAAAGCTTTGCTTTCTCGACGAGATTTACCTTCCTCCATTGTCAATTGATATCAGGGCAAAGGCGAAATCGCTAAGTACGTAACAAAGAAGATATTCAGTAAGTATATCTATTGAAATTGACGAACTGTCCGCGTTACCCGGACGTGTCGCTTGAATGCTCGATGGAGGAAAAAAACGAGACAAGTTGAGAAAAACCAACACAATCGCAATCTCTACATTATTACGGAACCGGCCTCCGCTGAGTTACTTATATTATGTATTGTTTCAGTCGAGGCGAAACATGTTTCTCTCCTGTTTGTGTAAGGTCTGCTTGTTCGCGGACAAGGATACTCTAATATATGCAAGTCACGGCAGGAATGTTGGACATATTTAAAGACAACAATGAGATATCAATCGCATATAGGTACACAAACAACTACGACTCCGTACGTGTAGTGTAGACTTTTCGGATTAGAACGTTATTAAAAACATTGAGTTAATTGCTATTTAAAAATTATAATATTATTTCTATTTTTAGATATGATTAATTATGTATTAGCATGTTAGTGTAAGTCTGTAAAGAATATATTTACAATAAATTTAGGTAAAAATTTAATTTTAGACCATAATGTAAGTGATATCTTCAAATAACGAATGCAATCTGAAAGAGGCAAAGCTTGGACAATGATATAAATGGATTTTCTTTTTGGAAACATGAGGTTAATGCAGTTGGCCCCATTGGCTTTTACAGCGACACCGGGTGGAGCGGTGTGTGTTAGTTTCATATGCATTTATTTAGGGACAACAGACCCTACACTATAATCGAAACGCGGATAAATAATGTTAAAATTACAATAAGTACTGTGAATATAGTATACAAATATAAAATATAAAACCCTACCCACATATGGTTTCGTTACTACTATCAAGAGCGTATTGGAATTCGCCTTAATTTCACATTGCATATGTTAAATACCTAATTTATTCCCCCGAGGGGCATTCGAACCCAGAATCCTTGCGTTTACAGTCACACCCACATGCCACTGCGCTACGATAGCCTAATAATATAATTATTAAAATTAAATAGATTAACTACTGTTTAATTTACTATAAAAAATAATATCAATTTTATTATTTTTTATATATATAAAACCATTTATGTATATAGGTATAGAATACTGTATACCAATAGATTGACGATCAACAATGTCAGCTGGAATCTGGAATGTGACCCGCCTACAAGGCCGCGCGGCAAGTATTGATAGACATGTTAGCTATAGAAACCGAGTATCGAAATGTTACTTTACTCTTATACTTCATTAAAAAGTCAATATTACTTAAATAATGTTGTTGTAGCGATTGCTTTTTCAATATAAAAGTGATAATTTAAATAGGAGAAAATGTAAATTTTTTAGTTACGTTTTTAACTTTATTTCATTTATTTTTAAATATATTTTGGAATCTATAATAAAAAGATAAACAGATACTGAGTGCAAAAAAAATGTTAAAAATATATTCTGTTATTCCAACACAAAAACACAGAAATCCTTCTATTCGTCAGAATATATATTCAATTTTCTTAGTTTTTGTCTATAAAAATATGTACAAGAAAACATAGAAGTGAGCCAGCGAGCTGGTTACGGACGTAAAAAAACCAGGTAAAATATTTTACAATACCATTTGTTCGCTTTATTATTCGAAGGTTAAAGAACAGCATACACTACTGGAGTAAGTGAAACGCGAGTCAGTAAACAAGATGAGCGCGTTTGATCCATATTTTAAAATTGCGGCCCTTTGTGTCGGATTTCATCAGCCATGTGGGCAGATACTGTATCACAGTGTGATATTACAGATTTTGGGGCACACGTTTATATATACATTTATACCTAAATATTATAACGATTCATTTTGAATTTAATTGGCGGAAAGTGGAGAACAGAGTGTCTTAACACTAGGTTCCCTCTGATTACCCTGCATTGTATAGGATACAGCGTGAAGCTGATGAGTTAGAACTTAATAATATGTTATATGCTTAGTAATATACCTTTTTGCTGATCAGATCAATAATTTATAAAGTAACACATTTTAGTAGCGCTGCTATCAAAACATGGTCAATAAATAATATTTTGTGCAAAAGATATGGGAATGCACTCTCATTCAATTAAATTTAAACTAAAATATAATAAAGTAAATAAAAAATGCATAGTTTTACGTACCAAAGCCGTCTGAATCGCTGGCAGGATAAGCCGGGCACGGCTGCACCATTGTAGCAGCACGTGACAGCACGTCCAGTGGCGACTCTATCTTTTTCATCTTGTCTAAAAACAAACGTTGGAATATTATTTATTATTTTAAATAGCACAACTATTATATAGTTTTTTTAATGAAAAATATTTTATTATATGCTGAAGAAAATAATACTTAAACAATATTAACATTAGTATTACCCAATTCTCAAATTAGTATTACTTTATAATATAATTTATATAAAGTAGATTAAAGCAAAAAAAAGCAAGATCTTATCTTATCAGTCATCTACAAAATAAAACTACCTTCTTCACACAATGCTCTTATATTGAAACGGAAATAATTTATATCTAGGCACGTAAAAATATTTGGCTCGGAGAATGAATGTCGTTGTGTATACACATTATATTATAATGGTATGCAAATACCGAAGCGAAAAGTCCACGGTACGTAAACGGCTAGACGGAGAACAGACGTCCGCGCTGCGAGCGTGTCTAGTATACAAGAGATGATCGTACAGAGACATCGTACGGAGTTGTGCAACGCACATACCGTCCACGGGAACGCAGCCAATGGACCACTGTCAGGTCGAAAATGCGACATTATCATTTGATTAAACTGACACAAATAGTTTATAGTTAATAGATATGCGCCGCGATTCAGTGATGGGATGGGAGGACAAATTATGTTGTGTTTCTTAATATGACACACTGCCATACGGTTTATTGTTAAATGTTTGTGTTCAAAACTGTTAAATATTTTTAACTAAAAATAAAATTAAAATTGTTGTTATTGTCGTTATTTTAAACGCTATTTAAATATGCCTCTGGATAGCTAGTATATAGAAATTGTAGTCGATATTCCCTTATTACATCAAGCTTCCACTTTCATTGCACCTAGATTATATTATTAAAACTATTCCATAACCATACAATAATATAATACAAATATTTTTTTCGTAAAATCTTAATGAACGTAATAAACGACGCGATTCCTGGAATGTGGACATTTGTATGTACTTTCAAAAGTGGAGATCGTTGTCCGCAACGAAGTGAGGCGAACAAAAACTTTTTGGAATGGAATGATAGTGCGATGGCCACGTTAATGATGTGGAATTTGGTACATTAACCACAATAGAATTTTTCTCGGAGGCGGAGTCACGAGTGGGTACGTACGGGCGTGAGGTATGCCGGCCAGTACGTCGGAATAGATCACCGGGCTTCTATGTATGTATGTACGGTTAACAAAAACACTTACATATTTAGAAGTTTTATGATTCTTAATCACGCTATCTGATATTTCCTTCAAGCGTTACGCACAAAGGGCAGCCCACGTTCAGATATAAACTGTTTACATTGAAAATTCTTATAAAATTACAACCAAATATAGAATTCGTGTAGACTATATAGTAGCAAATATTATAAGATTAAATAATTATATTTAAGAAAGTATTGCCATCCTGTTGATTAATTTACAGAACATGTAAAGCATTTTATTATGTAAAAGAATAGTTTTATTTCTGTCTGTACTAATATGGTCACGAAGCCGTTCAACGGAACAGGAACTAGTTATTATGTATCGCATGAGGTTTAAGTAATATACTTTAAAATATCATTGTATGAATAAAATCTAAGCTCATTTAATAATTATTTTCGTTGTTAAACACACAGTGTTCTTGGCGTAATATTTGATCGTATTTTTAATAAAATCGAAATCTTAAGAATTACTAAATTACTACAAAATGAATTGACATCAAATATTGAAACTACATAATAATAATAAAATATATAATAAGTTAAATTTTAGGTGCCTAAGTAAAAATGTATCTAACGATTTGTTTATTATAACACATTTAATTCATTCAATTGATGCACTGATACTTAAAAATCTTGGCAAACAGTACATATTTTAGATATTTTTTTTAGATAAATACGCAAATATAAAAAGTTTAAGTGTAGTTTATAGAAAAACTTATAGAAACTTCATAATTCGATATTGCAGAATATTTAAATTGACAATTTCTTGTCATTAATCAACAAGAAAGTCATTAATTCGCAATGATAGTAAAATATAATGTTAGTATTATGGCCCACATACCACAACATGATAATGATGCACTACTCCATAAATAAACTTAGCATATTTACCAAATAAAATTATTTAAAATAGCATTTGTGAAATTAAGTTTAATTTACTAACGTTGCCAAAAAATAAGAATGCAACTAAATGGAATTTGAAAATATTTTCATATATTTAAATAATAAAGTTTAAAGGTAGGACAACTGTCACCTGAAAGTTCCAAAATTGTATTCACATGGTGATCGAACCTTGACATTCCGTGCGGTAAAAATAATAATCTATTTTAACACCAATGTTTTGTACGCCACACTGTATCTTTTCGCTATGGAGTAGAGTTTACAATTGAATTTGGCTGTAACATTGGAATGCCCGCATTTGGGGTGCGGTGCCTGTCTTTTACGACGGTTGCCACCCCTGCTGTGCGCACGCGCACGTGTCTTTCGAGGGTCGGGGACTGGCAGATGTTTCAAGTATGAGACCCAACGCCGTTCGTTAAGCTATTATCAAAGACGAAGTATTTATAAAACGTGAGACTGAAAGCAAAATTTTATATGGAATTTTAAAAATTTAAACAAATCCTACCTGCCTATGAATTGATAAAAACCTATAAGTTATACAAGCATAGGTATTTCAATTTGTTTGCATTTTATATATACATAAAATGGAGCACACTGATTATAAGCAAAGAATGCAATGCCACATCCATAAAACTAATGATAACTGTGATGTACTATTCAATGTTACCGACAGCGTACGAGCGTTACGTGATGAAGCTTATAGTTTTAAATTAATAAAAGAGTTTATTAGTAATGAAATAACGTTACAATACCGCGTTTTTTTATTTCTAATTAATATTTAATTACAAATAAATATGAATAAATTGTAGGAATGACATTACGAAATTTTAAATGAAGAGGATGCGGTAAACATCTATACGAATAATATTATAAAGCTGAAAAGTTTGTTTAATTGAACACTCTAATCTCAGGAATATATTTATCGAGGAAGGCCAAATTACATTACAGTAATCTTTCGATCGATTCAAACCCAATGTACCCTCAGTCACAGTTCCCTAGTTCACTTTGTATGTCATAACGAATATAAAGCCGATGTTAAAAGCTAGTTTTATATAAGCTAACATATTTCGATATGAAATATTCCAACGTCTTCGCGTGAAGCAAGCGTCCGACGTGGGTCACATTGGGTAATCGGGCGTATTATCGAGTTCTTATCACCGGGGCCGTGTGTCGACACGAAATTGTTTATAGGCTGGTATCAGTCGCATTCCACGCTATTATTCTCGCGAGATTCCTCGCCATCGCCATGCTCGCTGAATGCCCCGCGCCGAGTAGCGGCGGTTTTTTTTGCGTGGCGTGTCCGTAAATCAAACCGGTAGGTACGTACTTGCCAGTACTTATTTCGATAGCTACTTATTTGATACTCCACAATTGTTACTTTTTGCGTTGTTTAAATTTTTGTGTAACAAATGTTGTTATGAACGGCGTTCGTATGTTATTTACTTACCAACTGGGTTTCTAAATGACACAATGTTATGATAGAAGTAAAATAAATAATATTACATGTTTATATTTTTTTAAAAGATTGCAGTGCAGTTAAATAGTAATAAAGCAGAGAATAGCTAAATTATAAATCGTTAATAATACTTACATTTTTCCCACGTTACAACACAATGCAGGGTCGAAAGTTTTTAAATTATTCACTTTGCAATAACAAACTTATTAGTAGCACAAAATTATTATATTAGACGATATAATACTTTACCAAGATATGATTTTAACTAAAACAAAGTTACAAAACCGGCGAAGAATAAAAATCAATATGAAATGATTCGCAAAAACTACGCGACTATACAATATATCTTTGAGACACGACTCGTAACAATTATTATTACGACGTTAAGTAATGCACTGTGTTTTACCGCTTATTATCCATTTTCCTACAGCTAAACTGTAATAGTATTTGTTATTATTTTATAAAATCCAGCTACCGCGCCACGACTCTGTTGATGAAATAGTCGCGTTTGACATTTGAGCCGAGCCCACTGCGGTTGGAATTCGCGGAATGTCAAATATTTTCAGTGCTGCCATCTGTCCGGAGGAATGTCAAACTGAGCGACGCAACACAAGAGTACTTATCATACATTATTTAGATTAGAACATCGAGTGATGTTTATTCAGAACAACTATTATTATTTATATATTTTTTTGTGATAATGTCGTATATTGATTATTTAGAAGTGCATTACGAGTTGGAGAACGAGAAAGCGCAGCAACTTGTTTGCTGTATGTTGGAATGCGTCCAAGCTAGTGCCTCCTTTTAGAGACTACACTGACGCAGGCGTAATGGTAGGCGCGTCTACACAGGGTTATCGACACACGGCGTGGAGGCGAAAAGTAGGGTCGGCATTCGGTGCCCACTCGCTGTGCATGTACCGTAGCGTAACTGGCTGCCATTGTTTCGCTTCGATACTTTACTTAAATATCACCTTTTAAATGAGAATAGAATTATATACATATGTATATATTTTTGGTTGTTTGTTATTTTATAATTTTCAATGATATTCGTCAATGCGTGACGTCGAGTTATTTAAAAAGTAAATAAGTGCCATCTGTAGGCGCTTTAACACTTTACAATCAACCAGCGTCGTTGGATTGCTATAGCAAGCGATACAATATAATATAATTTACTAACAGATGACGCTTATTAATAAGGTTTAGTTTATTTTTTTTGTTTAGATCTCACATTTTACACAAAAAAAAAATCAAACTGCGTCGCCATTGCCGTATGTTAAATGTTTCATAGCATTTAGCAATGGTGATGCAATGTTACTGTCTTTAACTTTACCTACACGTGATGGACCTATTAGTAGATAATTATTGTAAGAAAATAATTAATATTTTCATTTTAATGATCTGGTAAAAAACATCATTCGTTGGGTTCCGCCACTAACAATGTTTTGATAATAGGCGAATAACTTTAGATTGGGGCTATTGAAAGAGGTTCTTATTGTTTTAAGTAAAAATAAAGAATTTACGTTAAGTTCTTGTTTTTGACATATATACTATTTTGTTTCTTATTTAGATATTACTAAATATTGTTATGGTCGGTTATGGTCACAGTTTAAAGAAATGAAAGACATATAAATGTGATATTATTTATTTAATCTAACGCATGGTAGGTACTGGTACTGGAATCTAAACACAACAAAATACAAGTAATAAAACCATCGCAATTTTTTATGTAAAAATAATATAAAAAAATTACACAAACATAATATAGAAAAAAAAATCGATCATAATTTCGATTACAGAAATACATCTACATGGTATTAGATTAGTTGGTCTTACAAAGCGTATATTAAACTAAAAAATACAATAAATTTACGTGTGATCTTTATCTAACGTGTCGTTTCATAACACAAGTGACCACTGTAGGGTAACATTAAGAATATTCTACCAAGCCAATATGAATAGTTACCATATTAGTAATCTTCATCTTCAAGTACTCACAGATTGTAGCCGGATCAAAGTGGAAAAGCGGTTAAACCCATTGAGACTACAAATTTTGCTATTATTTCAAAATCAATATCTTGAAAATCATACGCCTATTCCAAATTTGTAAATTTTATAAAATTTAACATGCCTTAAACCACCGCTTCCAACAATGATCAGTAGGAATTAAAATATATCTAATGGACAACATTCAGTTAAATATAACTGGTGTAAGACCTTTAAAATACTATGATCCATATAATCACATGTATAATACTAAAATACTCATTTATTATTACTTAAATCTATATATCTCACTAGGGGATCCTTTAGGGTCTTTTTGTTTCAAACAATAATATTTCTTTGGTTCATTAACGCAGGTTGCACAGAAAAAAAAGCAAACACCTGTACATTATACATATTATTAAAACTTAAAACACATTACGAACTATATTCATATAGTATTACTTTTATGTTTATATATTATGAAACTAAAATAAATATAAAGCAAATTGATCGAAATAAATGATGATATTTATAAAAAAAAAGCTAAGCTAACGCTTTAGTTCGCATCTAATTGAGCGATACGTTTAAAAAAAACCAATAATCTATTTTTTGTATTGGCATTAAATTGTATAATATTATTATATTTAAGTCTACACATATATTTTTTTCTCAATAAACATTGTTTTTATAAATCTATATTTATATGAATAGCTGTGCTCTCACGTATTAACAATAGACTTTATATTTTATTTTAGAATACGGTATATAATAAGTACCTTAGATTTACTATTAAATAAAATAAAAACAATATGTTTGTATTAAAACTCGTCCTAAAAAAGAACTATTGCAAAATTGGTTCCTAAAAGCAAATAATTTTTTAAAAGTAATAAATAAGCAATTTTTAAATAGGAATTGGAATTAATCAGATAAGACAAAAACTTTTAATATATCGTATAAAGAAATTGATTTCGCAGTTTATCTAATTTTCATATATATAATATATTTTTGCTTATATTCGACATTTTATTTTTCTATAATCATATATCATATCATATAATTTGATTTGTTAATAATTACACTTAAAACTCCAAGGGGACGGTATAAACGTGTCAAATAAACCGCGACAAAGTTAAATACATTTTTAAATAACTTTCGTGTTTCGACAACAATAGTTAATACACTTAGGAAGGTTTAGAAGGAACTATGAATTAATATGCATATTTAATTATTAATAATATAGCTTTACAATAATATTGACTAATTTATTTTCAGCTTGTTTTATACATATTACAAATTCTGTTTTTAATGTATTATATTTTTTTCTCTATCAATGGATATAATTTATATTTATAAGGATAGACACTCAGAAACGGTACTTAAGAATTATAATTTATATGCCAATTATTGACATATTTTGTAGTTGGTTCCACATATATATTTAAAAATAAATATAACTAAACACAGAGACTTTTAATGACCTATCACCTGTAATGTAGGTAAGGAGTACGAGAATTGTCGTACGGCATATATTATCTATTCTATATCTACTCGTATTTGGCATGCCAGTTATACATGAGTAAGAAAAGAGGTAGACGGGGGTTTGTGACCACCCAAAAATTTTACTAATAAAAAAAAACTTTTCAGAAACAGATCTGTTTAAAGCTAAAGTCCAGGCCTCTCCTGGGCAGCAGCAGCCGCAGAGAAAATCAAGAGAAAGAAGGGATACATAGCTTACAACTCCAGTGTCTTAATAACAGATAAACTGAGGCTATAAAAATATTATCCATTTTGATAGATCTCTTGACAAGCTATGAAATGATCACTGAGTAGGTGTAATATTAAAATATTACTATTACATAAAAAAAACGCGCCGCGTTAAGTTCCGCCACTCAACACGCAATGCCTTCAGATTTTGGCGGGAAGTGCGGAGCGGAGTGTGTCAACACTAGGTTCCATCTGCGTACCTTGCTACATGGACTTCCAATGGGGACGCGTTAAAAATACACTTAAAAATAAATAAATAATAGGAATATTGGTATAGTCAATTTATGTCGGTCAAGCAAACATATATATTTTTAGTTAACGATTAGACATATATTTGGTATCGTTATGAGATTTGTGCAAGACTCTCGTCATATCTACTGATCTAATCCTTTTATGTTTAAAGAATATTAATTATTACCTACCTATTCACTTAAGTTATTCTACGTATATTACTTTTCGTGGAATGTTTAAAGAGGTTGCTCTTTTACGATATTAAATTATATACCTATTGTTTATTAGGAGAAACGGAATATAAACTAAAAAAGGAAGAACTGGATATAACATAAAAAAAATGACATAACTAAATACTATCTACTACTTATACAATTCAAAATTATTATTTTTAAAATCAAAATACAGTTTATGGTTTGGACCATTGCAAAAATATATGCTGAATTTACTATCTAATTAAATTTATTTTCCTAAATCTATTATTTGCGAAACTTCAAAATAAAGATCCTATTCAAGTAGTCACATTTATTAAATGTTAGCTGTAAGAATGATATCAAATTCCGAATAGAAGTAAGAAAAAAAAATGACTAGATTTATCACAACAAATACGTTACAAAACTAATTTAATACATTACATTGGTAATATTAGTAGTATAATATAAATAGTCAATTTAAGAGCCATCATGGGACTTTTATACGACAATACCACTAAGTACATATACGTATCTAATTAAGTATACAGTTAAATTCGAATATATAATTTTTATTAGGGGATTTTTTTTTACATATATACTTAGATTTATTCGTTATATTTTTCAATCATTTAGATATATATTTCTATATCTGTTGTAAAATGATATGTAGCTATAAGTTTTTGTATATACTTACGCAATAATACAGGGTGTCCCTTTCAAAATAAATTCTGAATATGGAAGGATTGTATTTTTCGAATAAAATAGGCCGTACTAAAATTTATAAATTTTAAAAAAGTTTCATTTAATTCAGCAAAATAGTAAGGATTGGTAAATGCGTACAAATTGTACACAAAGGCAATAATTTCAAATATAATAAAATATTAAATACACAAAGCATTTGCAAAAGCATTCATCATAAGAATAAGACTATGATATGATAACGCATCACCTACTCTATCACAAATACATATCAATTTATTATAATTTTTATTTTTTTTAATTCAATCAATCAATATCATTGAATCAATGAATATAAATGAAATTGACACTAAGTTTTTTTTTTATCTAGTAAGAAGCATAAAAAGATTTACATTAAATAGGCCAGAGTTCGTAACCTAGGACAAATCAACTATATATGAAACCTCATGTGAAATTGAACAAAAAATATAAAAATATAAATTTTTCACAAGATTTCTAAAGGAAAAGTTGTCTAACAAAATTAAGAGGGCGTTCATCAGACATTATAGGTCTTTCATAATCATAATCACTTTGGTTTCCTGTGCAGGGTGTCATTTGTAGCGGTCGTGATGATGAAGAGGCACCACATCTTCTGCAAAACGTCCGCCGTACTCCTAGCGGCCGCTTCCACCACCACATACCTTGTACGGAGGCCTCGTAGCTGGCTTTGTCTGATCTGGAGGAAGTTGCGTAGTTGTATGTAGGTCGAGGTTCGTAGGGTTCGGACCAAGTGGATTCACTGTCGCAGGGCGTGACCGGGGCGCTACGGGTGGGTTTAGGTTCGTAAAATTTGTTTGATTCTTCGGAAAGTGAGCCGCGTCTCTGGAAAATTTCACATTATTTTTTAATATTCGCACTTCATTTGAGTGTAACGGTCTGGTTTTTTATTTGAATATATTGAGTTCCAAATTTTGATAACGAAATAATTATTAAAAATAAAATGGAATTAATATGTTTATTATTATTTTATAATAGCATTTTTAGTTTCCGAAGTTTGTAATATATACCGTTACTGAAACAATATAATCATAGAAAAATACATCAAGTCTCACATTTCGTCATATCTCTAATTTGTTGAGTGAAAACTGAATAAAACCATGAAGTTATCATTGCTTACTTTACTAAGATCGTAAAATGCAAAAAAATACCAATATGAAATTGTGACATGCACATGGCCTAAGACGGTTTAAAACTGCAGCGATCTGTTTTGCTAATGAAACTTATATTTAAGAATGATACATGATAGTAGAATAGATTATACTAAGGTTGCTTAGAAGGGTCCTGACGTAATCACAATGCAAATTGCACACATATGGTTTTTATGTGAATCATTTGAAAGTAATTGGAAAAACAATGGTTGCTAGTTCTCAGTCTGCCACAAACCAAAGGTTGCCTGGTTTAAACAGGCCACTAAATGTTAATAATTTGCACTCATGTGTTTTTTGATGAATTATATATCAAATTAAAGCTTATTTTTTTCTCAACACTATAACACATGGTTGCCTGGAAAATAACTGCCGCTAGTAAAGGTTGCCATCGGTTGATTATGAGAATAGATTATGAAATCTCCAAAAGTGTAAAATTATGTTGTTGTTTTATCATAAAATAAATTTTAAATACAGTGGAATTTTCTTAAATAGTGACACAATGTACGGTTATCACTTACAGTATTACAAAAAGTTCACTACCGTTACAAAAATATTACTTCAAATATAAAGTCGAGGCCGGTCGTGGCGCAGCGGCACGAGGTGTGACTGCAAAACCGACTGGTTGTGGGTTCGATCCCCACTCGAGGAGATGAAATATTTACTTAAATTTATATTTCCATTTCTTCGCTCTGGTGTGGGGTTAAGCGCGGCGTGGAGTTCTGCCACTCAACACGCAATGCCTCCAGAATCCGGCAGAAAGTGGGGAACGGAGTGTCTTAACACTAGGTTCCCTCTGCCTACCCTGCTGTGTGCGGGATACAGAGTGAAGCTAATTTAATTTATTTTTTTTAAATATAAAGTCAAGGCCCACCCTGGAAAATATCTCGAGACTTGCCTATGGACATGTATACAAAATAGATTTAGTTCTTACTTTCATAACATTGAAGTGCGGTAGCTTAAAGCGTCACACTTCCTGTAGGAACTTGACCGGACACACTCCCTGTCGGTTGTCACCGGAGCGGATCATCACCATCCCGTCAACCTCGTCTCCCACTTGAATGACGATCTGATCACGAAGCAACATGAGCCCATTGTCCCCATCTGATACCTAAAGTGTAACAATATTGTTTAGATTAGTGGAGCAGGCAACTAAGATTCTCCGCTCTTCACTTTCTGCCGAATTTATGAGCCATTGTGACAGAACTTAACGCCATTTTTTGGGCAATTTACTAAAAAAATAATAAATAAGACAATTTAAATGAACGTCACCTGTAAATTGTGAGTAACTTGTAACGGTCGTTCTCCGGCTTGAAGCTTTGTGCAGTACTTAGAAGGAAAATATCCTATTTTGCCCAAACATTTGCCTTTCCACCAATCCGGATCAGATGTATCGATGACGGTCACTTTGTAACCGGCCTTAAGATCCAACTCGTCAGCGTGGCGAGATTTGAAGTTGTAGAGAATCACATACAAGTTGGTTGGCAGGAGACGTTGGTGCTTCTGGAATTGAAAATATTCTTTCTGGAATTATAAAAGTATACTATACTTAAATGTAAAATTTTAAAAAATCTGCATCACGCTGTATCCCGCACACAGCGGAGTAGGATACGGAGTAGCAAACATGAATTTGGCTCTTTTAAAAAAATTCAGCTTCACGCTCTATCCAGCACTGTAGGCAGAGGGAACCTAGTGTCAAGATACTCCGTTCTCCACTTCCCGCCGAGTTCTAGAGGCGTAGCGTGTTGAGTGGTGGAACTCAGCGCCGCGCTTTGCCTCGACACCAGAGCGAAGAAATTAAAATATAAAGTTAAATAAAAATTTCATTTCCTCGAGTCTCTACTCGAGGAAATGAAATATAAATTTTTATTTAAATCAAAACAAATCAAACCCACAACCAGTCGATTTTACAGTCAAACTTTGTACCCCTGCGCTACGACTGGCCTCAATATTTATTTAAATTTATATTTTCATTTCTTCGCTCTGGTGTCGAGGCAAAGTGCGGCGTTGAGCTCCACCACTCAACACGCAATACCTTCACACCTAGACAGAAAGTGGGGAACGGAGTGTCTTAACACTATGTTCCCTCTGTATACCCTGCTGAGTGCGGGATACAGAGTGAAGCTGATTTTTTTTAAAAGAGCTAAATTCATGTTTTGTATGGACAATTATATTGTTGGTTTCCAAAAAAGTGATAAATAAGTTTATTTTAAAGTATAATGTACGTACGAATGTGTACATGAACCAACGGAGGTTAATTTTAAAGCAAATGTATTAACTACGATTTAAATTTTTTCTGAAATATAATATTTATCAAGAGACCAACTATGACCTTAAGTACAATAAATTGCCTTGTGGAACACTTACACTGGGTTGCTTCACTGGTGATGGACACGGGCTAGCACTGTTAGACGACAGACTCTTATCTGGCTCGTCAGGCAGCTCAACACTGCTCATACGACCGCCTCTAGCACTTAAGAGTCTACGACTGTGTACCGGCGATGATGGAGCTGCATATCATTTATTAAAGTTTAAGCTCTTACTTTTCTAAATTTGTGACATTTAGTTTATTATTTTTAATGTATATTAATTTTAATTCTCAAATTTAAACTAAGATGTCAAGCATGTTTTCAATTTATTTTTATTCAAACCTATGAGAGTTATTCCAAGGGTAAACGAGAAATACTGATTGAATTGTAGCATAAGATCTGACGTTTATTACAACCCTACGGTATGTTCAGCTACATAGTTCAATACGAATAAAGAAAACACTGACTGTTTTAGTTTTGTTATTTTGAATTTGTTAACATTCAAACCCTTTTTATTGAAGACTATCAGTAAAGTTGAAAGTCAAATATAGAAAACTATAGATTTTGTTATAAATTAAAAAAAATATATACTTGCCTAAGTAAACTTCATCACGATAGTAACAAATGGGATAACAGATAGACACTTAACAGCTTTCGCTGTAATAATGATGGTCGTAAACGTCAGTTAGTTGTTACTTATAGAAATTAACTTAATAGTTAATATATTTAATGTATATTTTAGTATTACAATTAATATGTCGATGAAAAATTCACAAATAAAATAATTTTATTCTCAAACCTTTTTCAAAGCACAAACAGATATTATTTCTATTCTAGGCCCCCAATTTCAAATTTAACATAAGACAACTGTGAGAATGTAACAGCGAAAATAAATCGAATTTTGTTAATAATATAATCGACGGTGCAGTTGTGTTATGTTAAATGTACGTGATTATAAAAATGAACGTACATGACTGAGTATGGGCATACTGGTGAAGCATGTGGTTACTTATTCTATACGAGCCATATCTCATGCAATATGTTCTGTAGTCACCTAGAAAATAAAAGTAAATAAATTACATGCAAAAATAAATTTAAAAAAACATACGAAAACATTAAAAGGCGTTAATGGACAGATAGTACATACATCTTTTGTTGGTTGTGAAGCAGGACCAAAAATATTCTGAGCAGTGCTTTTTTAACCAAAAATAGCCAAAAATTTTAAAACCGAATCGTTAAATTTTCGGTTACCATAGAACCACGAAGAAAGCACATCATCAGGAAAATTCAGTAGACAGTGTAGCCACAGTATTCACTAACAAAAGATAGACACAAGCCAAGCCAAGGGAGGAGGTATAGTAGAGGTGAACATTTAACATTGCTTGTGGACACAAGACACCGTTCATAGACAACACTTTCGTTAATAACATGGGCTGAGCTCAAAAAACCAAGGAAAAAAATTAAAGTCGCTTTTACTATAAATTACTTTCTTTGCATTTGTCAAGAGATTTAATCTTAGTAAAATGTAATAAATTATAAGTAATTTGGAATCAGTGCAGCTTTGAAATAAAGATAACGAAAATTCTTATTTTTCAACCTGAGGCCAGTCGTGGCGCAGGGGCACAAAGTGTGACTGTAAAACTGACTAATTATGGGTTCCATTCCCACTCGAGGAAATGAAATATTTATTTGAATTTATATTTCCATTTCTTCGCTCTGGTGTCGAGGCAAAGCTCGGCGTTGAGTTCTGCCACTTAAAGGGAAACGGAGTGTTCTAACACTGGGTTCCCTCTGCTTACCCTGCTGAGTGCGGGATACCGCGTGAAGCTGATTTATATTTTTCAACTCATTAACTGATGAATAGTATTAGAAAATAGCTGAAACAATGCCAACAGCGTGTCGCTATAAACATTCGCTGCTCCCAGATCATGTTGAACATATAACAATGCCAATAAATTTAACTCCATTAAGACCATTAAAAATACTGCAGTAGTTTTGTTAATTTTTAGTAATTTTAAATAGTTTTGATAGATTTTCTTTTATACTTAGCGTCATGTCTTGAAATCATTAAATTTGTTCCGACATTGAATATCTCTTCAGACGCTCAACTTTCAACATTCAAGTTCTTGAATATAAAGCTTGAAAGTTCAAAGTTTAAGTATCTATCTTTTGAAGCAAAAGCGACTTTTGATATAAAAAAAAATATTAATTTATGTAAGTTGTAAATGTAAAATGTAATTGTAAAGAAAATCAGGTTTTTTGTGCCCATGATGTTTACGTGATTATTGTAACATTCGTACATAGAACTCTGCTGCCCTGTGAGGGTTGATCTCGAGGACGACGTCTCAGCTCCCCACATTCTGGAGAATCCAGCGACAGGCTCTTCATTCTAAGGTTCAACTTTTGTCGTCTCGGTGAATGCGGCGCTATAACAGGCATGCGGTATGAGCATCGGAAACTTACCAGTTTTTTCAATTTCACATCCTATTGTGTCGTTCGACTGGTTAATTGACATTATATGTTTTTAATGAAGAAAAAATGTATATTAGTTAAATGTATGTAAGCTTATAACTAAATTCTAAAGCAAAACTTGAAATTTTGTGATTATTTTTTACTTAAGCAACAAGTGAGCACTTGTAATAATTAGTATATAATATTACTTTCTCCAATAATAATATAAATTAAAATTCTAAACTGTATCTTTAGAGTCTGGCTCAATCTTACAAGCTAATTTGTTACATAAAGATTTTAAAATATGTATTAGGTATAAAAATGCATAAGCATGGCAAAGAAAAATAAAAATATCAAAGAAACATATAACCATAAATATACTTATATACTTAAACCAAGATGCACAAACATGAGGTTCTGAGTGGAGTTTACGTGACGATACCTACTAAATGGCACTTATTATAGCGAATACTAATAAATGAATTTATATACATTCAAATGGTGTCTCCATGATAATTTATAAAAATATTTAAAATTTAAAAGAAATATTCAAAAAATCGTTTGCTCGTCATCAGCAGCTTTGTTTGAATTAAACAAAATATAATTTATACGAATGGTAGTTGATAAAATGCAACGAATCTCAACACAGTTTACTGGGATTCGCTTATGTACAAGTTAATTATTGGTACCAGGTAAGGGACTGGTGCGGTCTGTCTGCCTCAACATTTGAGCACTCTTGGAGTTCCTCATCGAACCTGTATGAACAAAATATAGCATCTCGTCTATAATGTTTAATATCAACGGACGTTTTGGGATGGTGTCGCCCTGTAAACTCGGAGGAAGAAACATAATAGCAAAAAAAGCCAAAATCAAAACATTTTTTAGAACACGGATATCCTATAAAACGATAATAATTTTAAATTTTTATGGTATTATCTGTCTGCGTGTAATTAAAAATGGTGTAGTATACCGTTGTGAACAATTAATTTTATACAAGAATATTATATACAAGAATATTTGCGTTGGCGGTTTGAGTGCAAGTTAAAATACGTTAGTATGTGATGTAGATGTAAAAGAAAAATCGCCGTTCAAACGCATGCGATCAGCATGTTGCGCTCCAAGCCATGCACCACTTACATACATCCAAACGCCCGAAGAGTTTTGACGTTTAATATAAAAAGTGAAGTGCAAACTGGTAAGAGGACGAAAAAAATAAGCGAATCAATTCTGAATTTTATTGTAACAGTAACAATACATATCACAGAACGCGGGGCGTTTCAGGGTAAAAAAATATTCGCGAGTGGCTCACGCAGGCGATCTTAAGGCCGCATTCAGACCAGTCAGTAAAGGTATGAATTAAATTCAAATAAATATTTCATTATTTCTTGCGAATGCTGGCCTGGGCCTTGAGAATTGAGGGCGGAGGATCGCCATTTTCATTTAATAACACTAAGGGTTGTCCGAAAGGGCGCGTCGGTGTGTCTTCTGTTTCTGCAAAGATAACCGGCAAAACAAAATAATAAATAAATAAATATATAAAAATAAAAATAAATAATTTAATAAATCATAAAATAAAAACATATAACAAAATCTAATACAGGACTGATGGAGATGATAATTGAGAATGTCCAGGTACACCAAGTGGGAGGACGGAACAAAGCATGTAGCATAGAGATTCATCTAGTTGTTTCAGTGTGCTAACATTGCGACATATAATATAAAACAAAATAAACAAAATCACACAACGAAATGAGGCTTGTAGCCAATAAGACGGGACAAAGAAAGATGCGCTACGGCTGCAGGGCGCGTACTTTCCGGCAGCGAAATGGACCGATGTTGCGGCGAGCGACGCGACTTGGAGCCCCACATGGACAAACTCTTGACGCCGGCGAACAGCCGCCGCCGCACGCCGCCCTCCGGCCGCGCCGCGCCTACCGACAAGCGCACTCTGAGACCCGCTCCTCACCCTGCGCCCGCGACTTAGAAAACGTGCAATCGACACTACTGAGAACGAGTGATCAGAAGCCGATACGCGTTCCAGGGGCGGATCTACCCGACTACTGATGTGTTCTAGCATGAAGTATGTGATGGTAGCTTAGATCCGCCCTTGGTGCGGAACGAGCGGAGAAGCGAGCGAGCCCGGGTGCGGCACCAGACCTGAGCTGGAGGAGACCGGGGGCGCCACCGCCAGGCCGGCGTTGGGGCGCGCCGGGGAGCGCGCGGGCGGAGGCTCCTCGGGCGCCGACACGCGCACTACGGGGCCCCCGCGCGATTCCCCGCCGCCCGGCTTCGCTATTTCGTTGGCCCGCTTCAGAACTTGATAAGTTTGATCCACTTCCTCCTCTGGGCACCGATCGAAATGTTATTACCCGATATATTACGAACTATTAGAATTGCAAGAGGTGTGCTAGTTGTCGTTTGTTAGTAGCGACTTTTTGTATAGATCTGTCTAATGTCTATCTTGAATGACAGTTTGCAGTTTGATTAGTAAAGGAGTCGGGGTTCAACAGGGTCAATCCGTTCTATTTTATACCGTACCCTCGTTATAGTAGCTATCGAAATCATCATCGAACTCGACTGATCTCTTGAAAGAGATCTTAGTAAGTCTCTGTCCTGGCAGCCACCCGTCCTCCACCCCTGGACAATGTGAAGTTAGTGTCCTATTGCGTTTAAATTATATGTGATCGTACAGCGAGTTTATTGTGTTTGTATAGATACGGAAGCAAGTGAGCTATAATTGTCTATTACTTATAAGGTTTTAATTCATAAGCTTGAGTATTGCCATGTTTACAGTGTACTGCTCTTGTATAATAACTGTTGAATGCTATATATATTACATTTCAAAAATTAAGTAATATTTAGGTACTCTAATAGAGAGTAATAAACATTTAAATTAACAGAACTCCCACATATATTTAAATCATATTTCTAGAATCTAATACTTACCATCCTTTATCGGTCAATAGACAGACATGTCAAGTAACACTTTAGCAAAAATAAGTACAAGAGTTAAATTGTTTGTATAATCATATATCAAGATGATTTAATTAAATTTATATAAAATGTGTTTTAAGTATGTATCATTAATTATCTTGAAAGGTATTTTTTGTAATTAATAAAAAAAAAATCCGAAGCAAAAGATTACTTACTTTCTTCATCAAACGCTGCATCCTGTACTCGATGAGCTTCTATTTCAGATGTGCTCTTTTGTCTCCGCAGAAGGCGAGATTTAGTCTGGCATTTACCAACTTGCGGCATGCAATCTGTATGCACGTTCATCTTGCACATCCTACACCGTAGACCCTGGCGTGTGTGCCCTAAGAGAATACAAATAAAATGTTTCTAAGTATAGAGGTTTATTTCGGTATATTTTGGGGTAATCAGTGACCCCCTTCGTACTATAATATATATCATAGCTGAGAGCAAGCAATGATTTCACTTCTACTAGGACTTCTACTAAGAAGATTATTCGTTGAAATTTTTTGTGTAAATAACGTAGTTATACGAAATTCTGCATAGTACTCTCTTATCCGGCATTATCTTGATATGGGTATAATAACAAAATTAGAAATATAAGAACGAAAATAGATATTTTTATAAACATATAAACTATATTAATGATTTTCAATCATTACTTGCATCAGGATGGGTACACCAAAACGGCTAAAATGCGGCCGTTTTGTATCAGTTGTGCAGTAAATTATAGGAATAGACTAGTCTTTATTTTATTAAAAAAATAATTTTGTTGCAATTTTACTATATCATTCAAGTTTATAATATGTTTGTGACAAAAATACAAGCGTGTGACTGTAACGACGAATCGACGCGAAGGTGCGATTACCACTACCAGGAATAAAATATTTAATATTTTTATATCCTCACTCTGGTAACGAGACACAGCATGGCGTTGAGTTCCGCAACTCAACACCCAATGCCTCCAGGATTCGGCGGAAAGTGGGGAAGAACGGAAGTGTCTTAATGGGAACGGATCTACGGAATAATGCTATCTATATCTTGGCAAATTTGCGTACAGAAATAATTTTTACTAAACTTATTTTTACGAAATAATTTCAACATAGTTTTGTGTAGTATCTATAAAAAACCTATAGTAGTCGGTAAATTAAGTAATAGAAACTTTAAAATTTTAAAATATTTTTAAAGTTCTTAAGAAAATGCATTATTGTGTATTTAGTCAGTTGATTATTTTAAGATTATTCCTTGTTAAGTATTAATTAATTTGGCAATGTCGTGTCAGATTCCAGATTAATGTCCCGACGGCAATTAAATTTTGCCTCAATTCTAAAATAACGTTTTATAAAACAATATGAAACTTTCTCGTTCAGGGAGTCCTAGTTTCCCTTTTAGTCTTTAGGTTGGGGCCAGCTTGTCAGGAGTATTAATTATGTCTTGGGATAGAACGATGCTGCTCCTATAGATTGTTAGCTGAAGTATATAGTGAGAGAACTGACAATGTCATAGAATTTGCTAATTTGTATCAATTTATTAAGTGGCGAGGCCGTCGTAACCCAGGGGCACAAGGATATGACTGTAACGTGACGGTTGGGGGTTCGATCCCCACTCGAGGAAATTAAATATTTATTTAATTTATGTTTCTATTTCTTCGCTCTGGTGTCGAGGCAAAGAGCGGCGTTGAGTTCCGCCACTCAACACGCAACACCTCCAAAATTCGGCGCAAAGTGGGGAACGGAGTATCTTGACACTAGGTTCCCTTTGCCTACCATACTGTATGTGGGAAACAGCGTGAAGCTGATTTAATTTTTTATTAATTGACCTAATATTTAAAGTGCTTTCAAGGTTTATCCTAATAGCTTCCTAGTGACTCTTAGTAGTTGCAGAAAATGATAAATAATTAATTTAGCGGCTGACCACTAATTTACGATAGCCGCAAGTTAGGTGCTTCACCCACTATTGACCTTAATTGCTAAAATCAATTACTTCTAGTAAAAAATCGGAAACTAACCCTTATCTATAAATATGATAAATCGATGAGAGGGGTTCGATCTGCACAAAAATAAGAAATTGTTTCTAGAGATCTCTAAGCAACTAACAGAAACCAAATATATAATTTAATTCCTTTTATCAGTCTGTCTGTAGTCCAGAATCCACACAAAAACGATTGGATAAATTTTAATGAAGAATCCACGGTAACACTATGTATGGCGTTCCAAGCGTGCCACTTCAGTATTTCCCCAATGTCACGTCGAATGGAGAAATTATTATACTAACCTTATTTTTTTAGGGTTTTATTTTGTAAAATGTATGATAAATGGAAGTAGCATGGCAAGAGCGACCAAAAATTTATTATTTATTTATTTAATATTCAAAATTTATTTAATTTTCGCCTTAATTGAATATAAGTTGAAAATTCATAACAAAAAAAAATAGAAAACGTAAAAATATACACAAAAGTGTGTTTATAAGGTTAGTATATTAAAATTAGCTTGCTTTTCTTACATAGCATGGTACCAGGCTGTGACAGACGAGCTGTACGACATTGACATTAAACACTATGAAATTGATATTTGAAGCTACAGTTCGTGTAGAAAGAAATATTAAAGTTAAAAAAATGTGACTACTAATATCTTACTGACAAATATTAAAACGTATAAAACTAGAATCGTTTTATAAAAAAAAAATCAGCTTCACGCTGTATCTCGTACACAGCAGGGTAGGCAAAGGTAACCTCGTGTTAAGACACTACATTCCCCACTTTCCACCGAATTCTGGAGGCATTGCGTGCTGAGTGGCGGAACTCAACGCCGCACTTTGCCTCGACACCAGAGAGAATAAATGTAAATAAATATTTCACTTCCTTGAGTGGGGATCGAACCCACAACCAGTCGATTTTACAGTCACACTTTGTGCCTCTGCGCCACGACCAGCCTCAATCTTTTCTTCTAGAATCTTTTTAAAATTTTATTATTAGTAAGCTATTACCTACGCAGTATTAAATTTCAATCACGATTAGGTATTTGTAAAGATGAGTCAAGATTGTTTTTTAATAAGCTTTTCGTAATCTGAAACTACCGAGTGGAAGTGGTGAGTTCGTTCCGATGTAATTCATTATTAGACTCGTTCAGTCAATCTCGATACTTAGTGTGACGGTAGCAAAAAAATGTATATACATATGTAAGTAGTTCTCCTAAATTATGAGTAACCAGCTGTAGTGTTTTTTTCTTGTCGCGTAGAACCTTTGAATAGATATCTAAATTAAAGCTTAATTTTTTTTCTAGCTTCACGTCGTATCCCGCACATAACAGGGTAGACAAAGGGAATCTTGGATCCTAGTTTTAAGAAAGTCAATTCGCATAAAGACATTCTATTTTCAATTTTCCGCCGCATTCTTGAGGAATTGCGTGGCAGAGCTAAACGCCGCTCAAAGCTTAAGCACTTGAAATAATATAAAACAATAATTCAAATTAATCCCGACGGAGAAGTTCACTAGTATCTTTACTGCGCTCACAACAGTATTAGGAATCTCAAAACAGTTTAAGCCTTTAATATCTCAGGTTAAAACTAACATTAAGATATACACTTACCTCTGAGAACTTGAGAGCAAACATCGCAGGGCGTGATTTTCTTATAGGTATATTCTTGAAAATTATGCGCCTCCGACTCCCCGCCCGAGCGCATATCACGAGCGGCGCCGTTCCTCCTAGAGATGATTACATGTTAGATATACTTTAGTACTTGAAATTTTTCATTTCCAATATAAAATATACTTTCATAATATATGAGAAATGTTATACTATATATTTATATATAGCATAAGTATTGAATTTTCAATAGATTATTATCTAGAATAGGACTTATTTATATCATTGTAATATTTAAATGACTTCGATATGAACCAATATGGGATTGAGTTAGTAATTTATCGTAATTTCGTAATTTTTGAGTCCCTGACAGACGCTTATACTACGTCATATATATTGATCTATGGACAAGGCCAAGTACATGGCTGCGGTGGGTGAACCGGTCACCTTCGCCGAGCTGAGCTTTGTTTTCGTGTTTTGTAGTAAAATGTTCATATAGTTATATCAATGTGATACTGATAACTAGTTTATTGATTGTATAGTAGTAACCAATATATCCCAAATATATTTATTATTGAAGTCAATTCTATATACTTCTTGAAGTTTCACCTACTTTTGCAATTATAGCAAATAAACATTTGATTTTTGTATGCAAAAAAAATAGTTTTCAAATATAGATTTTTATTAACTTGTCATACTTCAACGTAACATTATGATACAGCTAGATATGAAGCTTATATAGGGGGAAAAGCAATAAGATAGGAGACAGGACAGCGTACAAAAGCGATGGAAGCAGTAGGTTTTGTAATTCAATACTTATATTACTTAAATAGATATTGAAGTTAAACGATCTAGCTATTTCCTAGGCTTCATAGGTCTGGATGTATATTAGAAAATAGAAATAAATATAGTTATTATTAAATATTTACATGACTGTGAAGACATATGAACTTACATATACGGCTTCGGAACTAATATCATAATAGCAATACTAATATTACAAGGCTTTACGTTATCTAATGTTGTAGGAAAAGGCCGGTCATAGCGCAGGGGTACAAACTGTGACTGTAAGATCGACTGGTTGTGGGTGCGATTCCCACTCGAGGAAGTGAAATATTTATTTACATTTATATTTTCATTTCTTCGCTCTGGTGTCGAGGCAAAGCGCGGCGTTGAGTTACGCCACTCAGTACGCAATGCCTTCAGAATTCAGCGGAAAGTGGGGAACGGAATGTCTTAACACTCGGTTCCCTCTGTCTAGCCTGCTGTGTGCGGGATACAGCGTGAAGCTGATTTATTCATTTTATTTATGTTGTAGGAAAATACTCTTTTTGAGCGAGACATATAACTGTGCCTTTACTGCACATAAAATACAAAAACTATTCAGGATTTTCATATTTTCATAGCAATATATTACATTAAGGCAAAATAATATAAATTTTGTAATAATTATCAATACATCCACGGCCTTGAAAGCCTTTGTAATATAGATAGTATAGGAGTAACAGTATCAGGTCACAGAAGGTATACGCCTACGGGGAAATTTTACCTCATTGCCATAACCGTAGACACCGCGTGGTACATTTGATTTTTTCTTACGATGCAAGAAGAGAGAAACATCAAAATGAACATGAAAAGTGTGATTAAAATTTTCATATTAAAATGCAATTTAAGTCTGTGATGAATATTTAAAAAAGAACCATTGAAGGATATCTTCTACCATATTAATAATTAAGATAAAAAAATTGATTAGAAGCGTTTTCAGAAACGCTTCACAAGCAAAATCGTTCGATAGTTCTTAAAGCGCTGTTATGCTTATATGTATAATATAGTAGATTTTTTATAACATAAGTAGACATCACAGACTTGATTTAATCGTAAGCTGTTCATATATATTAAATTAAACTATGGATAAAATAATATGTTACTTTTAAATAATTAGAACGTCTTACGAATAAAATCAGCTTAATAATATAAAATGGTGACAAATTAATAATACTAATTTAAACTTATTCAATAAAAACAAACACAATAAAACAGTCGATATTTCAAAAAAAATCTCGTTTTTAAATGATTTTTTATAGGAAATCATTGTGTTCAGCTTGTACCTAAATAATTCTATCCTCGTAACAGAGTAAATATTTAAGTTATATCTTTTCCTTCTGAGTGGAGACACCAGTTTATCGAGTGCTGTATGCGACTCGTTATCGCACAGAATAGTGTATTTATTTTACGGTACATATTTGCTGATAGAGTCCTAAATATTTATCCACTTTTTACAATAGAAAATTTCTATATGTATTTTGAACAAGGACTTTGTTCACAAAAGTAGAATATCTTTATTATATTCAGTGGAAAATATAATAATTTTATTATTGAACTAGCAAGCCGTTTGCGGCTTCGTCCGCTTGAACTACATAATTATTAATCTACTAATTTCTTTTTTATAATATTATAATTTTATTGAAAAGTAAAGTTTCAGCCAATTCAATAAATGTTAAGGAAGGCAAATACTAAAACAAAACAAATACTTAAGTACGTTAAGGAAAACTTGCCAAAACATAATAGTGAAAACTGCAATTGAGATTAGTATGAACAAACGCACAGACAAAAATAAAAAATCATTGTTTTTAGTAACATTTCTTCTTATATATTTTCCATGTACAGACATTGATCCATTACGATTTAATTTTAAGTACTTATAGATACAGATTTAGTTACATATTTAAATTTCAATTTGTGTATTAATAAGAAATCGGGCAAATATTGCTTAAGTGTATGAAAACTGTCTAAGTTAAGCTTTGCAACTTAACAAGGTCAATGAGCTTCACGCTGTATTCCGCACACAGCAGGGTAGGCAGAGGGAACCTAGTGTTAAGACAATCCGTTCCCCACTTTCTGCCGAATTCTGGAGGCATTGCGTGTTGAGTGGCAAAACTCAACGCCGCGCTTTACCTCGACACCAGAGCGAAGAAAATGAAAATACAAATTTAAGTAAATATTTCATTCCTCGAGTGGGGATCGAACCCACAACCAGTCGGTTTTACAGTCACACCTCGTGCCGCTGCGCCACAACTGGCCTCAACAAGGTCAAAAAAGAGCTAAATTCGATATAAAATACATATAAAGTTTATCTTTTTTATATCAGATTTCGAATCAGATGACACATACAATAAGAAATATTTGTATTGTTAAAATAAATCTCATTTAATATAAGCGATTTGAAGCCTTACAAAATAGGCTTCGAACCGACGCGCGACGGGCAGCGCGGTGACTGGCCTTCTTAATCTCATTTGCGTGAGGCACAATAAATGTTATATGTAAAAATTATCTAATTAATTTATTGGATTACTTTTTTTATAGATTTTTTGTAACCCATTTTTATTATTTCTAGCAATTCTCTTCTTTTTTTTAGCGTTTCTTTCTTAAACTATTTATATGGTAACCATATGGAACATAGCTGTGTGTATGTGCTTCCTATTTATTACCTTTAATTTTAAAATAAATAAGTTCTTCACGCTGTATCCTGCAGAACTCAACGCCGCCCTTGTCCTCGACACCAGAGCGAACAAATGGAAATATAAATTTAAGTAAATATCTCCTCGAGTGGGGATCGAACCCACAACCAGTCGGTTTTACAGTCACACTTTGTGCCCCTGCGCCACGACTGGCTTCACCTTTAATGTTATTTCATAAAAAACGGAAGTGGTTGCAAAATTTGTAAATATTTATATATTAATATATGGTCTTTACATATCTTTGCAGTAACTTCTTATATAAATGTATTTCACCTATATATTGTTAGAAGTCAGGTTTTGTGTTACAAACAACAATCAATCTAGTTCAATTTAGGTCTACATGATGTCGCCAACATGAAATATTGATTAGCTACTTCAGATTGTGTTGCCGAGCCAATATTTCGCTTCAAGAATAATTAAACACGACGTAGAGACTTTGAAATGTTTCAGTTGTTGTGAACAAATCGAAACATTCATTTTCTTTAGATTTATGTGTATTTATTTAAGTATACGTTTATTTCCGGTTTGAGCTTTTTTTTTCAGCCTCACGCATTTGGCAGGGTAGGCAGCGGGAGTGTAGTGTTAGGACACTACACTCCCGCTGCCTACCCTGCCAAACTTTCACACTTTCTGTTGAACTTTGAAGGCATTGCGTGTTTGATTTGAGTGGCGGACCACAGACGCCAGAGCAAAAAAATAAGAATATTATATATTTTATTTCCTCGATTGGGAGTCGAACCCAAAACCTATCACGTTTACAGTCGCGCTTGTACATCTTCGCCACGACAGGCCTCAATTTTTTGAAGATATTGTATACACAGTATAATTTTATACACGCCATGTAAAGGAAGTACAAATTAAATGATCTTTGACTTAATTCAGTTCTTTTATTTGTTTTTTATTTGTATATTTCTTTACTTGTTTTATTTATATCGGGTTACACCGTTTCGGATTTCTTTAGCGAACTACTCAAAGAAAGATTGAAACTTTATTAGATTACACCCTTACCCTTTTACTTCGTATAATGAAAAAAGTGTAGCAATTTTCCACTTTATGTGATATTACAATAATATATAAATATACTGAAGAACTTATTTATCTCTTTATTTTTTTTAAATAAATAGCTATTTAATTGACTATTTTTTTTTTATCTATTAAAGATGTATTGTTAAAATGATTTTGACACTTGTACTTTTATTTTTTATTTACTGTATATACTGTAATATCGGAAAAGGTACACTTTTAATACTGTGCTCTGTAATCTATAGAATTATATTGAACTTGTTGTCAAAACTTGTAACAAATAAATATCACAAATTAATAAAGCAGAGAAGCTCTGAAGTACGTATGCAGTGCGCTCTTGAACGCCAATAAAAGCTGAGTGGAAGTCCGTTAGCAGGATGCAATCAACTTCCTCGTTGCAGCTGGGAAGTGTCGAGTTTTCATATTTGAAAAACGCCGATTGGGTTGAATCTTTCTTTATTAAGTTTAAATGAAGATTGGATGAAAGTCGGACCTCTAATTATATTATTATCTACAGGTAGTAGGTAATATGCATATTAAATTGCCACCATTTAAATAAGAACATCAATATGAAATGGTATGAAAACTAAATTAAAATATTGTCATTCACTATATTATATGTTATTATAAGTAAATTTTAATATATTGTAAAAATTTATTATTTATTTTATAATTATTAATTGCAAATTTCTAGTTAAAAACTCACTTGTCTGGTGGTGCCGCATGTGGTGGTGGGGCACTGGGTGGTTTCAGGCTACGGAAGGCCTTCAGCCACTTATTCTTCATGCTGCCTGCAGATGACGACGATAGCTTACGATCAGCCGCGGCTGTGCTACTGTCAGCTTTCGCCGCGAACAGCTCTCTCTGCAAACAAGCAAAGTCATTAAAACCTTCGAGATATCGGGAAAGTTGCCAAATCATGAAGATCTCCGTATCGACATAAGAACCTTTAGTTGGATTTTCGCTTTTGTGCTGCGTTATAATTATTTTAGAAATTAGAATTGCATAATATTTATTAGTTATATAATAATTAAATTAATATAATACTTTATTATTATATATGTAAACATACAGCTACATATTATTTGAGAAAGTTTACAATTAATTGGATTATGTTTAAAAAAAAACTATATTAAATACTTCAATAAAAGAAAAATCCTACCCATTTGGCCTTTGTGAAGCTTCTGGTATATAACATGGTAGGTACACCACAAACAATGGCAGTGTTTAGTTTTATATTTATGTTTCTCTTTTCTAAACCGCTCAACAAATACCTACAGGACGACTATAAGTACGTTTAAACTTAAATGAACCAAATTAATTTTAAGTAATATGAAAAATGTTTTCTTAAAAAATATTAATTTATTTAAAATAATAAAAAATAACTAATAATTCACAAAACAACTAATCATAATAATAATATAAAAATAAAATATATACTATTTAATGTAATAAGAAACACCGTAGCAGAAAACGTGACTGCTGAAAGAGTAAGTGAAACCTTAAAAACTAGAAATAACTGCGTTCCCTTCACGGTCGCTGTTATGATATGCGCCAAGTAATACGTTCTTATATTTATATGTGACATCAATAAATTTTAGTATAAGCTATTCTAAATCCAGTCAAGAAGCGAATGCGAATACCGATAATATATTAGGCTTCAGTGGAATTAACTTTCAAGCAATTTCGGATTTTACATAATTTTTTCATTAAGAAGCCTCACAATCAATATTATATTATAAGAATATTAATTACTAAAACTTTTCGCTAAGACATCATTCCTTAGTTTAGGTCATATATTTTTTTTGTTCTATTAGAGCTTCACATTCATGTTCCTAGCAATAATTTTAACGATATCTTAAAATGCTGAATTTTACAACCATATTCTCATAATTTACAGAGAGAGTCTCCACAAAAAGAGAGATAGAGGGACAGAGGGTCTCCTCTGATCACGCCGAACAGTTTTTACAAAAGCATTACGGTCACGTATCTCTTAAGGTTTAGCGAGGCTGTTAGGGTTCCATATTAGGCCTTCATTTTTTAAGTAAGCAGAAAATTCTGATTATGTATGTTGACCATTTTTCATCTATGAAAAATGTTTTAAATTATGTTATGTGTATGTATTATGTGTTTTTAATTATGTTTTTATAGACTCTTATGGTTGTACCTCAAGTATCTAAAACCAAATTGTAGCTTATCTATATGTTACCGGGAACTTATAATTATATAACAAAAAAAGCATCAAATTTAGTCCAATAGTTTTGAGTGAAGCGCGAATAACAGACATACAGAAATTACAATAACAAAAATTACAATAAGAATTCCTTCTCTGCTTCTTCTTCTTCTTGCTCCTGTTAAAAGACACAGATAATAACCCTAGAAATATTTATTTTAATTTATATTCAATGACCAAATTGACCCGTCTTGTAACTTTATTATATTTATAGATTATGTTCTATTAATTTATGTTTTACTCATGGACGTCTCCAATAACACTGGGTAAGGACACGACAAACTTCATTATAGTAAGTCTAAAAGCTTTTAGAAGAATTCAAAGCAAGTCCAAGTTTAAGACATTTTAGACATCCACTTGTCACGTCAAATAGGTAGCGATCGAGGCAGCGTAAATAGATTTATTTTATATTTTACTTAATTTATTTGATAATATTATATTTTGTTCTATGCATATCGTATATATTGTTATTATTAAATAAATAAATGATATATCACGAATTACGAATACCACAGATATTATTTTTTCAACAGCAAATTTGTCACCATTTCAGTATCCATTCCCTTGTTTCCATATAATTTATGACTCATACTGCCATAGTAACGTATAAGTTTCTATTTATCTTAGCAATATTTCCAAATACTCTTTGAAAAGCTGATAGGCGCTAGTTTTAAAGTCCACAAAGGAGTAAATTGCACCAAGGTAAAATAAAGTATAACTTTTTTCCAGTCTAAGCTCATAAACTGTGTGATGCAAATCAAGTCATTTACATGCCTTTTATTTCGTAAGCCTTCATAACTTTTCGGCTCCTGATTTTTCACCGTATGAGTTTTGATAAACAACTTTCATCTTGGTTGAGATAAGTATTTTTTTTTTATGCCTCACAACTCACATAAGATATTTAGATGTGGTCACATAATTTTAATGTGTTTTAAATTATGTTAAAAAGAAAAATAATAATTTATAAAATTTGTTGTCTTTTATTAAGTTATTTATACAGCTTCACGTTGTATACTGTATGTACAAGATTAGGCAGAGAGAGTCTAGTGTTATGACACTTCTCCATCCCACATTCCGCCAAGTGCTAGAGACATTGCGTGTTGAGTGGTTCGAAGAAATGAAAATATTAAATGTTTCATTTCTTCGAGCTGGAATCAAACCGACAATCTGTCGCGTTTACAGTCATACGCTTGTGCCCCTGCGCCACGACTGGCATCAATTAATTTATATTAAAACGACAAATATAACATTTTTAAATTCGTTTTTTTTAATATAATATTTGTAAAGGTCTGATGTAGCGTAAGCTAAATCTTATCTAATAAGCTATAAGACACAATAACTAATACTGAATATATAACTGGCATATATATTTTCACAATTTTCATAATCTCAAATGTCTATTAAATCAGATGGAATAGGAATAACAGCCTTTTGGCACTGGAAACAATAAGTTACGTAACAGCTTGTTAGTGTTACACTCGAGTGGAAACCACTTCTCATAATGACTAGATGCTCAATGCGGACACCAGGTGGGCAGGCACCTTTTAAAAAAACAATGGAAATGCACGTTTTCACATTTTGTTAGACACTCTTTAGGGCAGATTTAGCGAAATTTTAACAAAAGTTATTTTTTTTGTGTGGGGCCAGCCGTGGCACAGGGGTACGATCCCTATTTGAGGATATGAAATATTTATTTGAATTTTATCTTTTGTTTCTTCGCTCTGGTGCCGAGATAAAGCACAGCGTTGAGTTCCACTCAACACGCAATACCGTCAGAATTAGGAGGAAAGTGGGGAACGGAGTGTGTTAACACTTGGTTCCCTCTGCCTTCATAGCTGTGTGCGGGATACAGCGTAAAGCTGATATAATTTAAAAAAAATCAATTTAAAAAAGAAAGCAGTTTTTATGGTTTCATCAGGTTTTTGAATACACTTTAACATATATTTAATGTAGAATTTACATCTTAAGAGCCTAATTATGATATTTAATTATATGTAAATTTATTTCTCGAAAGCTTCAGTGGAACTTGTTGTGACTATTTTTATATGTACCTAGTATATTTTATAAGGGTACTTTTCAGCTATTTAATCGCAATGGTAGACTTTATTTTTATAAAACTATAATTAAATAAAAATTAAATCAGGTTCATGCTGTATCCCGCACCCAGCAGGGTACGCAGAGGGAACCTAGTGTTAGCACGCCGTTCTCCACTTTCTGTCAAATTTTCCGAATCATTCCATGTTGAGTTGAGGACCTCAACGCCGGGCTATCCTTGGTGCCAGAGCGAAAAAATGAAAATATTAATAATAATTAATTACAGTCACAGCTATGTGTCCCTAAGCCTACAGCATAATGTTTAAACATAATTCATAGTTTAAAAAAATTAAATACTAGGCAAATAGTATCGTACGGTTCTTAAAAATAATAACTATTAAACAAAACACACATTCATTCTTTCGAGAGAGAATCGAACCCACAACTTGTTGCGTTTACAGTCACACGCTCATAGCGCTGCGCCACGACTGGCCTTAAAATGACAAATTAATATTAAATAAAATATATTTATTTGTATAAAATTCATAGAAAAGGAACATTTGAATCTAGTTCACCAAAGCGACCTTAGTGAACACGAAAACCGTTGCGTGACCCAAACTTCCCGTTTCGGACAACCATTTTCTGATAAGAACACAATACACAAAATACACGAAACTACAATACATTTACTAATAACAATACTGACCTAAAAATATATATTTTTTTAATGGTAATTCTAATTAAATTTCATTTTTCAATATTTCAAACAGAAAAGCTTATTTTTGTTTAATTGTTTAGTAAAATTAAATCTGGAATTAACGAATTAATTGCTTCAAGAACAAGATCGTGATTCGTGTCGACGACAAATAAAGACGGTGACTATAAAGCTTCTTATCAACGGTGGATAGGCCAAGGAATGGGTTATCTACTGCATTATTTCTTTTATTTTAGTCGTCTATTGTTTTCCTCAAACAGGATTTGTTTTTGGCTTCACTCTGAGTCCCGCACATTGCAGGTTAGGCAGAGGGAACCTAGTTCCCCTCGACACTTCGTCCCCCATCCCACAAATCTTTTGAGGCTTAATATTGAAACTCAACGCCGCGATTTGCCATGTTACCAGAAGGAATAAGGGAAAATATTAAATATTTCATTCCCCCGAGTTGATATCGAACCCACAAACATCACGTCTAGTGCCACACACGCACGTGCCATTGCCCCATAAATGTTTTAGAAATATGTAATCACCGTAGTAATATTTCGAATCGTAGTTATAATTATAATAGCAACAATACATCAGAGGCCGGTCGTGGCGCAGAGGCACAAAGTGTGACTGTAAGATCGACTGGTTGTGGGTTCTATCTCTACTTGAGGAAGTGAAATATTTTTTTACTTTTATATTTTCATTTCTTCACTCTTAAGTTCCGCCACGCAATGCATCTAGAATTCGGAAATTGGGGAACGGAGTGTCTTAACACTAGGTTCCCTCTGCCTACCCTGCTGTGTGCAGGATACAGCGTGAAGCTGATTTTCATTTTAACAATATATCAATTTCGTGAGCTTGACTTCTTAACATATTTTATTAGTTTTAAATGTACATTAGTTAATATGGTTAAAACAAATAGATATATATTTTATTTGTTACTGGGTCAATTATGAAAACACGAATCAAAGTATGCAGTACCTAGTTATAGATACTATTAAATACAAATTTAAAGAAATTATTTAGTAACATTTTTAACTCATATGCAGTAACATTTTTTTTTAATAAATTCAATGAATCCTGAATGAATAAATATTACTAAGTAATAAAAAAAATAGTAGTAAGCAAGAAAAATACAATCTATATATTGAATTGTTTCGTAGCATCGCAGAAACTTTATAATAAAGAAACGGTAAGTTTTTTCGCTTTAAGCTTCCAGACAAAAATCATTTGCATAAAATTTGGTGGAAGCAAATACAGTTGAAAAAGAAAAATACTTATGTAAATGGAAATTGATAAGCCACCTTTACAGAAGACAGACTGAAAATGTTTAAATTGATTTCAATAAACATTTTGTTTCTACATATGGTGAAAATAAAATACAAAATAAGAAAAAAAAACAAAAGTAAAAAAAATAAATAAAAATAGTAAAAAAGGCGTTGTGAATATCAATGTATTAAATATACATCTTCGATAAATACATAGATAGGTGTAAGAAAAATCGACGTGTAATGATGGTTTGGATTTTAAATAATTCAAAATTATATTGCTATTAAAATTTTGTGTGTGTCGTTTATTTCCGACGATAAAAGATATATCGTTAGGTAATTTACATATTTTTAATTCTTTTATTCTCTGCGTAATAAATCTCCTCCATGTAAATCTAAAAACTTTATAGATACAAAAAAAAAACAATATTGGCTCATAACATTATTAAATATAGAAATATCTAATTGGAAATTCAAATATACAAAAGCATGTGCAAGTCGCAGACATATTTGTTTAAGATTCACAAATAATGAAACTAAAAAGTGTATTGCTTTAATATACTAAAATATGAATACAAAGCTCTTTCATTTAAATACAGTCTAGACTTGATACTTTCATATATTTAAAAATAATTGGTCTTTCTTTGTCCAGTCTAGTCGGTTGCTAGTAAGTAGATAAGTTTTAAAATATTCTTTAACGTACATTTAATGACAATCATTTGAAGATTTAGTAAGTAGTTGAAAACACTAAAAGTATTCGCAGATTTCCACAAAGAAAGTTCACACTTTCGAAATAAATTAAGTTTAAATTGCCATTGTATTTTTATAAAATTTATAACAAAAAATGATTTTTTTAAATTTAGTCGTTGTATTTTTAAAGTTATCATTTACGGAGCTCTTTTCTTTAGATTTATTAAATATTGTTTTTGTTTAAGTTAATTTAAATTTCTAGTAAGTACTTAGTTTTGATTTAGCGAAATATACTTTGTTTTTGACCAAATTATATTTTTTACTTACATCATTAAAATAAGCTTGCTCAAGACGTTGTCTGGTTTTGTTTTGTTTGCTATAATCTGGAAGACTTGACTGTCGCCGCATGCGCATTCTTTGTTCCCGTTCCATAGTCATTAAATCAGACTTTTGAGATAACACCAAATAATGTAGCTTATGTACTATATCCATTATATTAAAGTTTACGAAACAATAATTTATGTTATTACAAAAAAAATTGATAAAATTCAATTTAATTAACAAACATTGAATTCTCACAATCCAATTTAAAAATACCAAAATGTTTTAATTTCATATTTACAAGTAACACTTTTAGAAATTAATTTCAAATGTAAGGTAAAAAAGACGATAAAAATCTAGATATAACTATGTTTATAACGCACTGGGCGCCTAGCCTGAGGGCGGGCGGGAGTCGACTGACTACGCCGGGCGTCGGATGTACGCCGCCTCCTACGTTTCCCGGCAACCGCTTGCTAACAACACTTGCTCTTTTCGCTCATGAACACAGCACAAATCACTTTTATATCTAATTTGTGGTATTGCTATCGAAAATGATTTTTTCTATTGAATATTATATCTTATACAATTCTCCTATATAAAAAGTAATAGATTCTTCAATGACTTTTAGTTAAGGCTGGTATTTCAACCCAAGTTGTTAACAGTATTAAGTTACTATATAGATATTAGAAACATTAATACTGTTTTGTTAATTAATTGACTGGGTAATAGCCTTGTGGAGCCTCCGTATTTAGGTACATATATGATGGAATAATTGTTGGAAAGTATTTGTGGTCAATGGCGCTTGATAACCACTAATAGTTACTAATTAAGTTAATTACGTTGTTCAAAATTTAAATAAAAGCTTTTGTGAATTGAAATTTCAATACATTAGTACGAATGTAAAAAAATATGACTTTAAAAGTTATGAAGAAAGTAAGTTGTTTATCATCACAACGCATATCCTACTTTAAGCGGGGAAAGAAGAATCACTTTCTGAGTGTTGCAACACTCGGTTCATTCCTTTCTCTATTATAGAATCAATGCGTGGTGGGACAAGGAACGCAAAGGAGTGTTTGCCTCTATTAATATAGATATTCCCTCGAATAGGGATTGAACCAATGACCCACATGTGTATAGAGGAATATCTTACTTCACAATCATGGTATCAACAAGTACCTAAATTAAAGTACCTAAAAAATGTTTTTATAAGTTTTCCAAGTATAAGTTTTTGTTACATTTGACATTATTATTCAATTTTAAATAAGTACTCCTTATGATTCAACCAGTAACAGGAAAAACACACCACCATGTTCTTTGGCATAAATTTAGTGGAACGTGATTTCAGCGGTTTTGATAAGTACCTAACTATAATAATTATAATTTTTATTTTTTTTATATAAACAAATAGTAAGAGTAATATTATAAACTATAATTGCTACCGTCAATTTATTCTGCTTGGACCTTCTTACTCGCTCAACTATTTTCATTTACCTAACGTAGAAACTTGGACTAAAAATGATTTCACCTTTGCCTCGTGTGAGAGCTTATGTTATTATATAAGTAAGAAGTATGTAAGGAAATGATCATCACGATAAATGACACTGTTAACCTTTTAATTTAATATATCAGATATTCTAAATGGAACATCAGTCGTAACGCAGGGGCAGAAGCGTGTGACTGTAAACGTGACAAGTCGTGGGTTCGATTACCACTCGATATAATTAAATATTTAAATTTCTTCGCTTTGGTTTCGTAGCAAAGTGCGGCGTTGAATTCCGCCACTCAACACGCAATGCCTCCAGAATTCCTCGGAAAGTGGAGAGGGAGACTAGTGTTAAGGAACACTAGGCTCTCTCTACCCTGCTATATGCGGGATACAGCTTGATGCTGATATATTCTTCATATACACATTACAAATGATATATTAAGTCTTCGTATATACATTACACTAAAAAACTCTTAATTTATTAATTATCTTATCTTTCATATCATTCGTTTGAGACGGTTGTTTTTTTTTCAGATTCACGCTTTTAATTTCTAGTAAATACAATGTACCTTTGTACATAATATAATTCAAGCAGTTACTTTTATATTTAATGATATTTAAATATAAGAGCAAGATAAAAGGTTCACGAATCTCAATGCTGGTCTTGTCTTACCGGAGCATAATAAAATTAGTAGTTAGTTAGCTTCACGCTGTATCCCGCACGCAGCAGGGTAGGCAGAAGGAACCTAGTGTTAAGACACTCCGTTCCCCACTTTCTGCCGAATTCTGGAGGCATTGCGTGTTGAGTGGCAGAACTCAACGCCGCGCTTAACCTCGACACCAGAGCGAAGAAATGGAAATATAAATTTAAGTAAATATTTCATCTCCTCGAGTGGGGATCGAACCCACAACCAGTCGGTTTTGCAGTCACACCTCGTGCCGCTGCGCCACGACCGGCCTCAACTAACAAAATTAAAATATACATAATAATAATTCTACGAAGTTCATATTGAACCTACAACCGACGTAACAATAAAAAAGTAGAAAATAATTTTTAATTTGTTCACATTAAATGAAATAAGAATTCTATTATTTTTTAGTAATAATTTTTTTTGTTGTTTTTGTGTAAGTTTGTACATTTAAAATAGTTTTGAAGTCGTTTTTTGTTTCATTTGTGAAGGAAGGTTTACTGAAACAGCACATGTACCTGCTAGTAGATTATATATGAAAATAGAAATCTACATATTATAAAAAATGCTTTCCGAACACTAACCATAATCAGGAGTAACCAAGTCACGAAGCAAATGTCTAAAATCTATACTTACAAAAAAATCCTAACGGATCGGTGTCTGTATATGGAAGATACATAAGAAAAAGAATTTCTTTTTAATTTTTTTCTGTGTGTTTGTCGACGCTAATCTCAGAAACAGCAAAAACTGATTTAATTACAGTTTTCACAATTGTATTTTAGAAAGCTTCCCTTCACATTTAGTGTTTGTTTTATTTCAATTGGTGTAGAGGTATAAATAAAAAACGAAAAAATTAAAGACGAATTAAAATGATGTTCGAAAAAAAAACGGCTATTTAAATAACTAAAATTAATAAAATAATAGAAAACGAAAGTAATGCAGTACATTAATATATGGGCTCAGCTGCGAGCGGGTCGCGAGTTAATAATATAATTTAAGGTATTTAATATTTGTGAAACCATATTTTTTCTGCATATTTATTCAGTTTGAGGCCAGTGGTGGCGCAGTGGCACGAGGTGTGACTGTAAAACCGACTGGTTGTGGGTTCGATCCCCACTCGAGGAGATGAAATATTTACTTAAATTTATATTTCCATTTCTTCGCTCTGGTGTCGAGGTTAAGCGCGGCGTTGAGTTCTACCACTCAACACGCAATGCCTCCAGAAATCGGCAGAAAGCTCTGCCTACCCTGCTGTGTGCGGGATACAGCGTGAAGCTGATTTAATTTGATTTTTTTTTTATTCATAGGAGAACAATGGCACATTTTTTGAACGAGAATATTTTCCCAATCAAGTGGATTTACTTATGCTGCGAAAAGGATCGATAGACCGTTTTATCCTTTTTTTCAAAGTGTAGGTTCATAGATCAAAAGTGCTGAATATGCAGAAACCTAAAGCAGCTGCGGCATGTTGAGTTTGTCGAAACTTTTTGGCTGTATTGAACTCGAGGATGAAACTTTGGAATAAATTGCTTTGTCGCCTTAAATTATTTCCTTATTATTTATCGAATAATTCATTTTTTATTTTTTCCGCATTGCGTGTTAAGTAGCGGAAGTCAATGCCGCCTTTTGCCTTGTTACCAGAGCGAAGAAATGAAAATTCCTCTAGTGGGAATCAAACCCACAACCGATGTGTTTACCATCACACGTTTGTGCCCCTGCGCTACGACAGCTTCGCCTATAAAACATAAATACTACGATTAAAAATTTAATTAAAATATTTTTTATATATTATGTATTCATAAATATAATGTTTAATTACTACCATCCCATTTAAAATATTATAAAACTAGCGGTTCGCCCACGGCTTCGCCCGCTTAAAATACATGATTATTGATTTAATAAGCAGAATTGATTGACAACTATAATGACTTCTAATATGATTTTTTTACGACATTATCGTCAAAGAATTTTTGATAGTTTTAAATAAATAAATACGACCATTGTTGATATTTGATATTTATAAAATATACATAAAGCTAATTATTTATTACACGTATATATTTTTGCAACTTTATGTTCTTTTTACCTATATAATATACCCTGTTTCATAATATTCTTTGTAAAATAACAGTAGTTTTTAAATTAGTTACATATATTATATGAACGAACTAACCAAAAAATCTTTGGATTTACTTGATATTTCTTTCAAGATCGTTCTTTATCTCTGTGTTGAATTAATTACGACTTCTTTCAAATGACGATAACTTTTTTTTTACCGAAACCGATTTTGATGAACTAAACTTTAGTAGTTAAGTTGAGTTAAAACAAAGCAATTGGTGAAACTTTCAAGTAACGGTTCAGTACTTTCAGAGAAAAGTGTGGACAAAAATATGTCGACAGACAGACAAGAAATGCAAAAAAAATCTTTTTGCTATCTATTATTCTTTTTAAGTGTCCCTCTATCCATTTCAGTCAAAATAACTAAATGTACAGAAAAAAAAATGTTTACTGTCTTATTATATATAGAGATAAATTTAAATAAAATAAATATTTCAAAAATATAAAAACAATACTTTCCTTTAAATTTTTATTTATTAGTAAGGCAGTTTTTTAACAATTTGTCAATTACAATAGTTTAAGAAACAGTCAAAAATATATATTTTTTGTTTTCTTACAAAAAAAGATTTGCAATTTGCAATAAAATATTTCTAAATGTATAGAAATAGTAACAAGAACACTCTAGCGTATGAAAAAAAATGTACCATAATAGAAGTCTAAACAAGCTAACACTTGCATTACACTTCAATAAAAAATAATATTTTAAAATAATGAATTTAAATTTATTTAGAAACAATATAGATTTATTATTTTAAAATAAATTATTTATAACTAACAAGAGGTAAGACAAGAATAAGAGGTAAGAAAATATGTCAGTATATATTGATTCAAGTACATAGATAAATCAGTGCATAATTTTTTTAAGTTCTATAACAGAATAGCACTAAAACAAATAAAACCTATAAATGTTTTATATTCAGCTAGTTTAAACAATTATTTTACTTAAATTATAACTTTAAAGTGACAGTTTTGAGCATAAATAGAAAAATATATATAAACAACTTAGGAAATAATTGATTTATAAGTTACTATAGAACAAAAACTAATTCAAATAAATAATATTGGTAGAAGCATTATAGACCAGAATGCAATTTTTACAAGAGTTACATTGAGTTTACTTTAAGAAAATAAAAATTAAAAAATATACCAAGTTGTAGCAATTGGGGCCTTAGTTATCTTAGAATATATAATAGGAAATTTATACAAATTCACTAACTGTATAAATACTACCTTATATATTATTTATTTATGAAATATTTGGTAAAATTTTACTTAGTGACCAAAAAATACTAAGTAATATACAAAAAAATTAACACACTCAATGCACAACCGGAAACCTCTTAGAAACCCTTTACTTTTTTTTTACCATTTATATTACATACAATATTTTTCATTGTCTGATGTGTGAATAAAATGAAAATGTCAAAATATAACTCAATTTGTTAGATGTAGGTAAATCAATAGTCTTGTATTCAAAACAAAAACAAATTTGCCTTATGCAGGCATTAAATAAAAAAGAAACATTTTATTTCATATAATCATAATTTTTTTGCTAATATAAATTAACATAAATATAAATATGTTAGATAAAACATTGACTCTCTGGTATTAAAGACAAAGCGCTGAGTTCATCACTCGACATGCGATGTTTCGAAAATTGGGTGGAAAGTGGGAAACAGTATCTTAACACTAGGTTCCCTCTGCTTACAGTGCTTTGTGCGGGATACAGAGAGAAGCTAAATGATATATATTAAATCACAGAAATGTTTAATTATCACTGTAATGAAAAAACCGAAGAAGCATTTAACAAGGAATTACAAACTAACAGCACCAACATTATTGATTTTGACACAAAATGTATCAAACATCATATTATGTTAAATAACTATACTATATGGAAAATTAAACCATGATAAATAAAACAGTGTTTAAATATTTCTGTTTTAAAAGAAAAATATAAAAAAAATATTTCAATTCTTACATAGTTATTTATTATCTATTTCATTATGCAAGTTAGTTAAAATTCTAAATTTATTTTTTATTCTTATATTGATATTATGTAAATCAAATCCATCCTTCAACAAAGACAAACATCTTCACATAATCCTTGTAAGAAATATAGTATATTACATATATGTATGTACATACATACTAACTTTAACAGTAAAAATGTTAAATGACATACTCTATGCAATTTGTTTTTATACAAAACATAACATAATTGTTTTTATTTATAAGCAATACTGTATATATATACTTTTAACTTAATTTTATTATTAAATTTAGACAGTAATCACTTGATCACACATTAGTTTGCCCCAAATAATAAATAAAAAATTGGAGCATTTCATTTAAGAACAAAATTTGTATTCATTGAGTCCGTCATGGTGCTGTGTCTAAACATTTGTTAACACAATGGTTGCAGGTACGATGCCCATTTGAGAAAATAAATAATTTTCATTCATCTGTCGAGTCAAGCTATGGGATAGGTTCTGCCGTTTAATATGCAATGACTCCAAAATTCAGCAGAAATTGAGGGAACAGTGTCTTACCACTAGGTTCCTTCTGCATCATCATAGATAAGGGTTTTGTATTATATAAGCATTAATCATGGTTCTGAAATTTTTGATTTCCCATTCAATTTTCCCAGTTGCCCTAACATGAGAACTGTGTTGATTAAATTTTCCGAATAAATCCTTTGATTAGTCTCCATCCTTCTTAATTTTTGGACTACATATTTAGAGAAGAATTCTAATTCATATTCATTTCCTTGAGATCTTGAATCAGTATCTTCTAAGCTTCTTTTCCTTTTCTTAGGACCACTTTGAAATGATGAAGTCTTTTGAACTGATGATGTCTTTTGAACAGATGAAACTTTCTGTTTTGAATTATCATTAAATTTTTGTTCTGATTCACTGATATCAAATGCAAGGTTCAAATCTTCTCTCAAATCATTTGCTTCTTCTTCATTTAGCTGAATTGTCAAATCATCAGGGACTGTGACCATAGGTATATGGTTTTCAGAAAATATTGGAGATGGTAAAAAAGAAACTTGTTTACGGACTTTTACTGAATTTTTTGCTTTGGATGTTGGTTCCGTTCCACCAAATGTATGTCTTCTGTTGTTTTGTTTACCAATTTCAGATTTATTTAATCTTACAGATTGCTTATTACTCCAAAAATTTACTTTAATTTTAGGTTTTGGTTTAGTTTTTTTTTCTATTTTGGATTTGACAGGTGATTTAGGAAATTTATAACGAATTGTTTCGTCATCATGTACAATAACATTTTGAGTTTTTGCGATTTTATTTGGAGCTCTTGAGGTACTATTAAAAAAATCAGTATTTAGCTTGTATCTAACATTATCATCATCTGATTGATAACCACTTTTCCTTGATTTATCATAAGATTGTTTCATTTTATTGTAAAGATTAACGTCGATTTTTCGTAAATCTGTAAAGTAAAAAAAAAAAATTTTTAATAGTTACTCATCGGTATAAAAGACGCTAGTACAACGAAGCACTAAGTTTCCCGCCTAAAAAACAATACGGTGTGAACAAACTAAACACAAGGAACACGTAGATGAAATGCTAAGTTTCAAAATAGTATATAAGGTAAATATTTAATAAGCGTTAATAATTCACTAAAAAACTTCTGTGAGTTACAGAAATTTGCAATAACACTATTTTGAGGTTATATGGGTTAAAGTCGAAATAAATGTAAATTGCACTTTAATATTAGAAATTAAAAAGGTATGCTTATGTATATTCATTGAAAATATAGTACACCATAATGGTTTCATTCTTTATTCTAATAAAACACCGATATCTACCTTATCATTAATAATATAAAAATCACGATCATTACATAATATGAAAAATATAATTCAAGAAAACTTACCTTCATATAATATTATAATAAGTAATTTTTTATCACTTTGATAATACTAGCACTAAGAAATAAATAATATTCTTTTAGACACAAACACGTCTCGAATAACACACCATAATCACATCTATATGACGCATATTAGTTCGCGACAGCGTCGTTAGGGGCGCAGCGAACGCGCGGGAAAATCAGTATGACAGCGTTCATAGAAAAATAATAGAACTCTAGATGATAGTAGAATTTTCAGTGAATTTTTCATATTTTATATTAATGAATTTAAAAAAAAGGCTATAAAAGTTAAATATCATAATTATATATATAATATTTAGCAAATAGAATAATTAAAACGAATATGAAAAAAATAAAATAAAACAAGACCTTCGTTAATAATACTCAAAACAATAGCTTACATTTATTTTTAATGACTATAAACATATATTTTATTCCTATAAAATTATAAAAAAAAAATAGTAAGTACATAATTTTTATAATTTCGGCAGGTAAAAATAAGGTAAGTCATGAAATACGAGTACACTGAATTAGTAAATATTAAGTAAATAAATTTAATACGTGTCTGCACTTAGATTTTTATGACAATCGTTTGTATCTTATTTAAAAACACAGAAATGTTCATATGTAATTTATAAATGACCTGGGTTAACTTACTCTTCTTTTGCTTTGTTCTTATTTTAAATGGTAAATTTTTGTTAAGTAATTTAACACTCAGAATAAATAATTTGTTTCGTTTTGTTTCTGTTTACAAAAGGTATACATTATTTAAATACAATAACTTAATAAGAAATGGAAGAGTAAGTAAAAACGTAGTTATATGATTCGGCATCTCTTACCATATGATTTTTCATAGAAATCCAGCCCATCTTCACACGAAACTTAAGTTTTCTTTTACGATCCGTGATTACGAAATAATAACGGCACAAATTAAATTACAGTTTATTTAATTACAAAGAAATTCACTTAAATATGCTTATATAAAACACAGCTGATGCGATATTACGTAGGTTATGTCAGTCCGCGAGATCTCATCTCAGATTCAGATTGAATGAGGGGGAGGCTGTGCGCATTGCGACACTTTAAGGAAAGTTATTATTTTCTTATTACAAATAGTTTTACATTATTTTTAGTTAGTAAAATATGATAAATTATTTTAAATTCACCTATAATTAAAAATATTGATAAAAATAAAACACTTACCTAAAAGTCACACAGAAGTTAACAAAAACACTTTATAAATAAAAAAATATATTTATTTTTGATGAATCACAATAATAGACATTAAAAGAAAAATAAAAATAATTGTAAAAGAAAACGTACAGTAAAGATGAAGAGTGAAAATAGCGGGAAAGATTGAAATATATTGATTGAGGGAGATGCCTACTCCGCATGTTTTGGTGAACTGTCGCAACACGGCATGCGCAGTCCGCATAGAGACTGAACGGCGTTTATTTACAATGAAAGCGATCTCTATCCAACGTTGAAGGTCTTCTTTTCATAGCAAAATGCATTTTTTTTAACGTACATGTTTATTTTGCTTTAGAGATTTTAATAAACAACTTTATGGTTTTAAATTTTCTTTCTCGTCTATAATTATATTCGAAAATTGAACACCCTTTCAAGAAATTTAAGTTTTTAAGAATTTTAGTTTACATTACGTTTTATTTATCATATAAAAAAAAATAGGTATAGATTTTTATATTAATATGTATGCTATATTAATGTAAAATATAAATAGCCTAACATTTGCCCAATATTTAAATCTTTCAAAGGATTCGAATTACGCCTAAGCGTCTTCGTCTGCTCTATCAATTTCTATATGTGGTCAGGGCACAGTTAAAATATTATTTTTGTTTTATTTTTATTCTAAAGTTACTAATATAATTTAAAAATATTATTAAGTAGTACTGGTTGTTTTTTTTTAAATGAAAGTGGTAAAAAGAAACTTACTTGAGCTCTAACAGCAGCGAGATGTAGTTGTGTAGCACGATAATCATATTTTTTGATGGAGATTTCTTCCTGTAATGAAAGAAAATATTTTATACAATATTTTTTAGTTCTAGTTATGAATTAGGTATATTTTTTTCTTTGTACTGCCATCTGCTTAGCATTTAAGAATTTGGTATGTTTTTATTTAAAAATATCTAGTCAAATATTATCTAGTCATGTTTGATTTCCATGTTATTAAGAAATAAAACCTTTTTGCAACAGATGGCTCTAGTATGTTGTTACTCAGTTGTCTTGCGGATGTAGATGGCGTTGATTTGCGAAATATTTTATTAACATTTTTATTTAATTTTTCAGAGCAACGTTGTTTAATTCAGTAACTTTGCGGGTCAATTCTAATGAAACATAAGATGTTCGTGGATGCATAAAAAATGGGTCATTATTTCTTTACATGTTTCCTAGTTGTCGCCCTCAACTTCGTTTTCTACTTTATTCTCGTTTTATTACAAATGTCAGGCAATCATTTGTGTTCTCCTACTGTCTCCAAGGAATCTATACCCATTTCAAAAAAATCTGTTTTCACGCTCAATATCACCAGGTGTGAATTGTCATTTGTCTGTCAGTTATCATTCTATCGGAATATTTTTGTACATTCATTTATTATTCAGTATGTACCTGTTAGTCAACATCTACCAATTTTTGTATGATGATTATTAATAAAATAAGTTTTATTTACATACTACACATATTTTACAACTGGTTGTAATTTTACTCTAAATGGTTAAAATTTTACTTTAAATTGTTGAAAATTGACTCTGTAATTAGCTGACGACGCTTAAAGTAAATATATTGAATATTAGATTGTAAACCAAACATAAAATTTAAATGACGCACACACAATTAATTTGAAACTTCAAAATAATTTTAGAGTTAATAACAATTTGCCCTATAAGATATTGAGCATTTTTAAATTACATTATTAAAAATTTTAAACTTGTTACAATAGGTACTGGGCATTTGGCTATAAAATACAATAACAGGTTAAAGAGTGTTTTTTAAATACTTTCAATTATTTTAATATAATTTCATAACTGGTAAATGTCTTCTATTTTAAATTAAATTAAATAAAATCAACTTATTTATTTTATTTAAATCAACTTCACGCTGTATACCGCACACAGCAGGGTAGGTAGAAGGAACCTATTGTTAAGACACTCCGTTCCCCACTTTCTGCCGAATTCTGGAGGCATTGCATTGCATATTATATATATATATATATATATATATATATATATATATATATATATATATATATATATATATATATATATATATGTGTATGTATATATATATATATACATACACATATATGTATATATATATAAATATATATATACAAATAATATCTACGAATACGAATAGTAACACTACAATACAAAGGCAGTCAATCCACTCTTTGAGAATTACTTTTAAAGCCTTTATTCCCAATAGTGTCAAGTTGCCCGCAAATCCATGAAGTCAATGCAATCTTTTGCTGCTGAATGTGCTCTTATTTTTAATAACGGTTAAAATAGAAGACTTTACTACGTTATTTTCCATAGAAACTACCTATATATCTACTTTCCTATCGCGTTATTTGTAGAATACATTTAATTTAAGAATAAGATACCATTGTAAGTAAAGATTCTAGAAATGTTGTTTGAAGACCACATCGTATTTTTTATGTAGGTACTTAGTAGATTAGCAGGATGAAGCTGAAGTCGAAGATCGAGTACAGTGGCGTGCCATTGGAGAGGCCCATGTCCCGCAATGGACGAGGTCAGGCTGATGATATGTCATCATCAGCCTGACCACTTGCATAACTCGAGCTACTTGGTTCAGGAAAAATTGGCAGGCGTAATTCTTATCCTGTTTGTTTAATCGCACTTTGAACTTTAATTTCTTTAATAATGCTTTAATATATAAGTTTTTATAGTTTAATAATTAAAACAAACAAAGAAACAGCCCGCTATCACAGTCCTCTTTTTCATTAGGGCATAGTGATAGTATAAAATTTGTGAATTAGCAATTATTATATTTCATTATTTAGTTGCTTGGTTGAAAATATTTTTCGATTCATTTATTCAACCGGTATTTTTGACATTTATGTGGAGAGAATGTGTTCAATTTAGTAGAAGGCAATCAATTTTGTGGTCGTCGTGTGTAGAGCTATGACATCGATTTTCTTTTAATCGCCATTTATACAAATTATTCAGGAAATAGACACATACGGGACCAAGGATATTTTTTGTAAAGACGAATACGGAGACCAAGGATATTTTTTGTAAGTATTATTTCATGTCTTTTTGTAAGTTTCCTGGCATTGAAAAGTGAAAAAAGTCATGCTAGGCTAATATTCTATTGACTTACTATATACCTACTATATACTAACTTGATTTCAAAACGGTTTATTTATACGTTCATAAGCCTATTTAATAAATTCGCAGAACCAGACTACTAAAGGCAAATAATGTTAACATTTAATATAAAAACTCCAATAAAATAAAATTTGTACCTATTTATATAAAAAATTTCATACGAATAAAAAGTAATATGTGTGTTAGTAGTAACCTCTACATATCGTATATACTTACTTGAACCTCGTTAACTTTGCTGTAAATATTGCTTTCGATGTTACGAGCTTGATGTCGAGCTAGCGCGTCCAGACCCTCCTGTAAAAATGCTATACATTTTAATGTATGCCATGAATAAACTTAAAGGCAATTATAGGACCCTTATATAAGAGATTTATGTAAAAAATAATTTAAAACTCATGAATAAGTAAACCACATTAACTAACACTCTCTGTAAATTAAAGAATCGTCTTTGGTCCAACATCAAAGCACAATTGAATTATAAGAGTTCTTTTTATGTAGCCATTGAAAGATACGTGTCTTGTTCACAACTTTGCCTCAAATTGGCTTTGAATATTTGTATGAAATATTATTTGACGAAATTCAAATTTTATGGTAAGATAGCCTTAGATAAAAAATAAACAAAAAGAAAATTAAACAAAAATATGTATTTTATGAAAAGTAACAAAAATAAATAGACTTTCTTCTCTTTTATATTAAACGTTTAACATAAAAGTCGTTTAACATAATAAAATGACACAATATTGGGATTTGATGTTTTATTTTGGATCTGACTTTTAAATATTAGTTCTAAAATTCGCTTTTGCGTCTATAGCGATAAGTTAATAGAATCTATAACGTCATGTAAAGTAAAACAAAATTTAGACCAATACGTTAATATCCACGAACATATAGATATATATTACATACAAATGTATGTAGACCTCCAGTATAGTCTCAGTAGTGTTTACAAAGTTTAAAAGTTATTTGTGTAAACTCAGATTATAGAATTAGTATCAAAGATAGTTCTAAAGGTTGGATTCCATTTACTTAATTAGTAACTTTACCTGCAGCTGTTTGATTTGCAATTCAAGTTCTTGAGCATCTTGTCTTAGTTGCTCGTAGTTGAGTCGTGCTTGTCCACCGCCCATCCTGTCAAGCAACATCTCACCTCGAAGTACCGGTGGCATGGTCTCCTAATAAGTTTTAATTTAAAATTATTACTAAAACTATAATCTACCACATTTAACTCTTTTGCAGCTAATAAAAACATGGAAGAAAATAAACGTATTGTAAATGTTATTGCGTTTGTATCTCATATCATATTACTTATTTCTAGTTTCTCAATAATTGAGAAATATGTTTTTTTAATAAGTTCCTTGATTTTCACGATCATTACACATTTTAAATGAAACTATTTTAACGGACGACGGTCTGCTACACCCGGACAAGGCAAAGTGTTCGAAGCGTCGGGTTTCCAAAATGTAAAACCTTAAATATACGCGAATAATCCGGTTAAAATAGTTTCATTTAAAACATGTTTTTCAATTTTTTGATTCAAAAATCCAATTTACTTTGTAATTTGATTTTCAAATGAATAAAATAAATAAAATTTCAAACCTGAGATAACGCTGATATATGATATCGCTGATTTTAATTATTTACTATAGGATTACACAGACGAAATAAAGATATTCAAGATTTTAAAAGAAATTAATATACCTATATAAAAATATTGTAATATGCAAAATAGTAAATACTGAGAAGTGGAATTATAGAAAACACAAAGCTGCTGTAGAAAGGGATAGGGGAAGCGCCGTCGATAATAGGGTTAGCGGCGCGCTGTCTACATTAGTGAGCTGGCACAACGTGAGCAAATGAGTACAGCCGTGCATATTACGTTCAGTCTGAATGCGCTATGTTTTATAGAAGAGAAATTATAGAAAAGAGAACAATAAAAGTTGAATGTAGATGTAATTTCAACCATACCATTTATTCGGCAGAAAGTGGGGAAAGGGAGTGTCTTACTTAACACTAGGTTCCCTCTGCCTACCCTGCTGTGTACGGGATACAGCGTGAAGCTGATTTAATTTTAATTTAATTTCAACCATAAGATGTTAGGAGACTTTAATAAAGGTCGATAGGTTTGATCTTTGAAAAGAAGCGTGGATGGTGAAGAGGCTGCGAAACGAACATAGACACGCTTCAGAAAACAAGAAAATAATGACAGCGGAATATCTAAGAGATGTGTGTTGTATCATATAGTGCAATTTCTACGTTCATTTATCGATAATAAATTAAAAATTATGATATTTTTAGATGAAACTAAGTACAACGTAATATATTATGTGTATCAAGTTTATTTAACTAATACTAAAATTATAATATCAAGTATCTATTGGTACTGAAAAGTCTTAATAGTATATATTAATAATTATATTGAATAGAATCCCTGCATAGGCCTTTTTATAGTGATTATTTTTAATTTGATTTCATTATGTGAATGAATTGAATTGATGAGAAATGATCATTTATTTAATGTTTATTTAATAATTTCGTTTCAAATAAGGCTTGTTTTAGATTTATTATTACTGATTGGCAGATTTGAACATCTAAATTAATTAAATACTCTCAATTTTATTGATGTCATTCCGCTGATTTTGATAGCTTGTCACTTGAACAACGTTAATGATTAATCCTTTTTGATTTTTTCTTAAAAATTAAAAAATGAAAATCGCTTGAGAAAATTATAATAAAAAATATAACATATAAAACTCAAAACCCTCCGTATTTATACATATACGGAGAGTTTTCACATTTCTTATTAAAAAATTGAATAATAATGTGGATTTATGAGTTTAGTTAAGCTAAGTTAAGCTATTTCCAATATGAAATTGGTTACAAAATTGAATATAAATTAATTAAAATTTGGTTAAGGTTAACAAAGTTTTTCCGTTCTGTTGATGTTATATGTGAAAGCGTGTAAAACTTTGAATAGGTTTTAAATAGGAGATTTTGTTAGTAGTGCTTTATTATATCAACTCTATTTATCACTTTATAAGTATTGCCGGAGGACCAGACTGTCATAGAAACATTCATATTTCTTTTTATCCGATACCTTTTTTGCAAAAAAATATACTAGTTACATTATGTTAACAAGACACGCCTTGTGACTCCAGTGACATATAGTAATATTGGTAATATTTGAGAGTATTATATTATATTTTTAAGTTACACAAGAGAACATACAATACATATAGACAGCGATATCCGGAAGTACGTATACGGATGAACTAAATGAGTTGAATTACTTTTAATCTTAATTAAATTAAGGTATTTATATCTAATACATTAAAATATAGTTTTCATATAAGTAAGTGGTTACTGTTCAAATCATTATAATAATTGCTGTAATAATAGCTATAATAATAAATGCATCGTATTTTTTAATAAAAAAATATTTATAATAACAAAAACCCTGACTGCATAAAACTAAAAAGAAAATAAACAAGCCCAATAGTTTACTAGGGTTTTTTACTTTTTTGTTAGGATTCATTATGGTATTGATAATCATGATATATCTTTTTGAAATACTCGTCTTGGGCTTGAATTTGATACCCATATTGTGGTATTCGAAACGATTTTTTTTTTCACTAAGTCCAATGGCGTCCCACACCCGCCATGAACATTTTTTTTAACGACACCTATCTAAGAACACTTGGGCTGCTAATACAAATCTAACGAAACCTCAATTATGTAAATCCGTTCAGCGGCTCTGGAGGTATGAGGTAATGAAGAATATTACATACATACATATAAACAAACAAAGATACGCGCGAAAAACAACCCTTCCTTAGCAGTCGGGAAAAATAAATAATACTATTAAACTGTAGCCATATTCATGAAACTTCAATATATTTTATGCTCGACATGTAATTTATTTCTTTGCCCAAATAGACAGGAGATGCGGAAAACTCTCGGGATTCTCGAGAATATGTAGTTCCGCTTATATTGATTTTATTATTTTAAATGGGCGAATATATTTATTTCGTATGTAAAATTGTATTATATTTAATGTTGTGTGTTTTTAAATGTCGTTCCACGTGTTAATTTTTTTGTAATGGCTCTGTTTGGGTAAAAGTGTCATGTAGCTCTACCTCTGCTTAGACACGTATTTTATATATTTTTGTTGAGTATCTTAGAATTAAAAACTTGCAATATCTATGAACAGTTAAACGTATAAACTAAAATGTTTTGTAAAATGTATCCACGTTCTACAAATTCAGTAACACATACCATAATATGGCTCCTTTAAAAATGCCTTATATATTTTAAAATACCTTTTCAATGAAAAAAAACTCATGTTTTAGTTTTCAAGGTAGACTTCCGTAAAGTGGAGGTTATCAATTCGACTGTTTTTTTTTGTTTGTTACCTCAGAATTTTTGGCTGGTCCCAATTTTTTGGCCCATTTCTGACAATTTTATTCTTGAGAAAATCTCATAAGTCTTAAATTTGCATTAAGTATGTGCGCGACAAATGGACGAATAACTCAATATCACGCCAATTTTGATGATTCCTTTTTTATTGGAAAGAATACACTCTAAGAATAGGGAGTTTGGTTAAGTTCCGATTATGGGATCCGGTGGAAGCCGCTTTTTTAACGCAGTGTCATGGTGGGTTTCGTTATGCACTATATATTATACGAGTAGTAGATGTATTCTTCTTACTTATATTATAAATGTGAAGTTTGTGAAGATGGACGTTTATGCCTATTTCATACAAGAACTACTGAACTGATCCAGATGAAACTTTACAGTAATATAGCTTATACATAAGAATAACACATAGGCTACAATTTATGTAAATTTGTATAATTTGACTACAGTTTACAATAAGTATATGCGGGCGAAGCCGCGTTTAAGTCTCTTGTATTATCTTTCACACATTCTATCTTTTTTTCAACGCGCTATTCTATACAAAATATGGAAAATTTATTCTTTATAAAACAATAATTTCTGAGGTTGATTTTAGTAAATTAATTTTCCATTTAATCACAAAATGCAAATATGACTGAACATTCATATTAATAATTATCTTTGTTGAGCCAAATCATGCGTAATATTCATTATATTCATATTTATTTGATTTTATAATTAATGAAATTGTGTAAATATTAAGAGCATAAGCCTTTTTTGTTTGCGCTTTACCTCGACATAAGAGCAAAGAAAAGAAAATATTTCATTTCTTGTTGTTGTGAGTGGGTTTAGAACCCACAACCTGTCACAGTTACAGTCACACGCTTGTGGCCCTGCGCCACGACTGGCCTTTTATGGTTTATTCACGTTCATTTCTGTTAAAAGTAAACAAAAATTATTTAAATAAGAATTTTTAATGACGTACTTGCTGTGATACTTAATATTATTAGTACGTATAGAAGCGCTAAGCAGTAAGCACTCTCAACATTTCCAGGCATAATATACTGAAAGTTGACTCCACTGAGCAATTTTAACAGCATCACGATACTCCTGAATGCATTTTAAAGAATGTGTAGGATTTCATATATGTTTTGAATTTTATTTCATATATAAAGAATTAAGTACAAGCATTATGCTAAGACTTTGAAAATAGTTTTTTTTTTATTGGAAGTATGTACGTTTCATTATGCTGAGCATTTTGATTTATTTATAAATTAGAAAAAAAAATCAGCTTCATGCTGTATCCCGCACACAGCAGGGTAGGCAGAGGGGTCCTAGTGTTAAGACACTCCGTTCCCCACTTTCCACCGAGTTCTGGAGGCATTGCGTGTTGAGTGGCGCAACTCAACGCCGCGCTTTGCCTCGACACCAGAGCGAAGAAATGAAAATATAAAGTGTAAATAAATATTTTAATTCCTCGAGTGGGGATCCAACCCACAACCAGTCGATTTTACAGTCACACTTTGTGCCCCTGCGCCACGACTGGAAATAAATTAGAAAATTTGAATAATTCAATTTTAGAATACTTTTCAATCTATGAACCGTTAATCATAATTATTTGTAATACTTCTCGTGATACGTTTTTCTTGTAATCGTAATGTAGATAAATATTATATATAGTCTATGTTAGTAAATATCATACATATATTCTGCTTATAATAAATACTTTTACGTATGACTTTACAGCTTTTTATTCATTACTAACTCCCGAAGGAAAAAAATCTGTGGGGTGGTGCGTGGTACTTATGCAGTAGAACTCAAGCAGAACAAAATGCATAGAATAAATAAAAAGTTATGTTTAGTAATTAGCTCCTGTAGGAGTTGTTAATATGATTAGTAGGTATTCACGGAAATATACCAGTATATTTAATTTTACTTAATTCCTATTTCAATGTAACAAAGCTTTTGTTATACTGTCATAAATATAAATGTACTAGTGTATATAATACTTATAATCGTAAATACTTAGTCTGGCCATAAATACTGTTACAATTAAAAACAAACATAATATTACTTTTGAATTTGGAATCTGTTATTTATGTACGATTGTTCATTGCGTTTTATTATTTTCGCGCCAATATATTGTCAAATGTGTTGTGTTTTCAAAATGGAGGGGATGATAAGGAGAATAGAATCGCTGTGATTGCATTACGGACAGTAGATATGAAGCCAAATACAATTTTTAAAACTTTCCATAAGCTTGGTATTAGTCAAATGTTTGTATACCGGTCTATTAATAGATACGATGAAATCCCCTTTGTTTTTGACAGAGTGAAGAGATCTGGCCTTCCTCGTAGTGTACGTACGAGGCGATCAAAACAGGAAATTGGAAATAATTCGAAGAAATCCCGCCCGAAAAGAAAAAATACCTCGAAAAATTATAGATAGATTCTTAAAACCACGTTGCGTATTTTAAAAGTTTATCTAGGAGCTGCAGCTTATAAGAGATTGCGAAACTGATCATTTCTTAATTGATAATTGAATAACACTCCCTTAGCAGTCGGAAAAAAAGAATAGGGTGGTACAATCAAAATAACCACTTAGGCGGTACGCAAAGGGAGGTCACAGAAAAATTTTGTTTACGGATGAGGAAAAAGATATAATTGAACAATATTTTAGAAAACACAATGACTGTATTTATGCTGAAAGCTCTAAAGAAGCTTCTGAATTAGTCAACAGAGTACAACGTTAGCATTATCCGACTTCAGTGATGGTTTTGGTGGGATGTTAGCTAAGAAGTAGTGACTGAGCCATATTTTTGTGAAAAAGATAACAAAACTTCGGCACAAGTGCATTAAGATACCATTCTTGAGAAGAAAGTTAATGGTCCTTTCAGAAAGACTCGGCGCCTGGTCGTGAAGCTCGATCCACCCAATATTGGCTAGAAACGAACGTTCCGAATCTTCATCAGAGCTGAAGACTGGTCATCATATAATACCAATCTTCAGCCATCCATGGATTATGATTTATGGTTAGTTTTATCGAGTGAGATTTGCTCTAAAGGCCATGATACGTACATTAAAACAAAAATTTAGTTGTAGCAATTAGACTAAGTATGAACATATACTATCTTTGTTTGTAAAACATTACCGCGGCTACATCCAATGGTGGGTCATCGGGTTCCGGAGGGTAGGGTGGTAGGAAGGTCCTCTTCGGGGTCCTCATCGGTGGTTGATTGTTCAAGAGAGTGCGCGCGAGATGAGCCAGATCTGCTGTACTGGACACTGCACGCGCTTGTGCGCATAACGACTCGTACCGACGAAGTTGATGATTGCTCTGTGTATAAAAACACGGATGTTACTGTATAAGAATTTTATATGTGCTTTAGGTACAATTAGTTTAATTTTTTGTATAGTAATTAATATAAAAAAATAAAATCAGCTTCACACTGTATTCTGCACACAGCTACGTAGGCAGAGGGAATGTAGTGAATTAAAATTTAAACTTTTAAATCCTATTATCTTAGCATATTACGTGTTGAGATCAACTTTATCAGTAAAATATTTGATGATAACCAATTAAGTGAAAAAAGGTAAGGAGTTTGTCATTAGATACAACAATTTTATTTAATGAGGGATTGTACAACTTTAAGTATATATAAATATACTTACTTTTTCAGTTATTATTTCTCCCTCCTGACAAATGGCGTCGCTGACAGCGGTTGTTACATCCGTCAAAATCTCTTCTAATTCCTAAAATTAATGCACATTCATTAATTATACCTACAAAGTAAATGGTTGGATAAGAGACAAATACAGCATAAAGGATGTAAATTTAAAGAAAAATTAAAAAATCTATGATATATGTTGCAGGGTAGGGTAGGGTAGGATAGGCAGGGTATTAAGACACTCCGTCCCTCACTTTCCGCCTAATTTTGGAGGTATTGCGTGGCAGAACTTAACACTGCGCTTTGTATCGACACCAGCACGAAGAAATGAAAATATAAATGTAAATAAATACTTAATTTCCTCGAGTAGGGATCGAACCCACAGCCGGTCGATTTTACAGTCAGACTTTGTACCCGTGCGCCTCGACTGGCCTCTATTTATTTATAAATAGAAAATTTCCAATAGACATACATAAAATTGACCCTTATAGAAAAAAATGAGGGCCTTGTTAGTTTCTTTTTTCGTAACATGTTTTGATGTCTCGATTGAATGATTTACAAGGAAAAGGAAACATTTAAATGTTACATAGATAGTTTTGTTTTTTTATCTCGCCACCAAAGAGTGAATCTAGTGCCAATATTTTTCGATTTCCGCCCGAATTTAGGACATACAGAAAACTATGTAATGCAGAAAATATGTAATGAAATAATGAAGTCATGATATTGAGTCGTTGCTGAATGTTTAGATTCACATAAAAATGTATTACCATAAATTTAATTAAAGGTGCTTGGGGCACGATTCTTTTAGGCAACCCTGGTGTAATCTATTCTACTATCATGTATCATTCCTAAACATAAGTTTCATTAAAAAAACAGATACCTGCCGATTTATGCACTGGGATCCCGGCCTATAGTGCATGCAAGTGGAGATGGAATCCACAACTAGGCGTTTATATCACAATTCAAATATTACATTAAATAGTCTTAACCAAATTTGAACAATAAATCCTGCATGAATTCCGATTTTAGAGCACGGGAACCTTAGTTTAATTAAAATCTCTTCGTGATTCTATTCTGCGCTTGAAGCTTTCCTTTCATATTAAGATTAATGCTGAAGTGGATGTCACATAGTTAATGAAAATTGTCTCTATGACGACTTATAATAAATATATATAGTGAGTTGAGGCTGTCATGGCGCAGGGGCAAAAGCGTGCGACTGTAACCGCGACTGTTGTTGACGGTTCGATTCCCACTCGAGGGAATCAAATATTTTTATTTCCTTGCTTTTGTAACGAAGCAAAACGTGATCTTGAGTTCCGCCACTTAAAACGCAATTGCTCCAGAATTCGACGGAAAGTGGAACGGAAGTGTCTTAATTGGAACAGAGTGCCTTAACACTAGTTTTCCAGGTTCCCTCTTTCTACTCTGCTATGTACGGGACGCAGCAAGAAGATAAAAAAAGGAATGGAGTTCATTATTTGAGAATGAGGTCATCGCAATGAGGGAGCGTGTGACTGAAAACTCGATGGTGGAGGGTTCGATCCCTTGGTGGAATGAATTATATAAATAAATTTTCCCGAGAACACACTTTTATATATGCCTCCCTGAGCCCCTTAGAATTTAGCAAGCAGTGTTTTAATTCGGTTGGACAGCAATGAACAGTATAAAGGACAAAACGTCAAGTTAAAAAAAATCTGGTCGTTTTAGCCTTTATGCCTAAGATATTATTTAAGCTACATTTTATTGAAGCTAAAAATATTCACTTAACTTAATAATATATAATATATATGTATTTGAAGCAATAAAAACAACATAGAATTGTTTATTTTATAATTATAATTAGATATAAGATGTAAGTAATTGATAAATTTACGTTTTCGAAGAGAAATTACACTTGACAAGGACTTACTTGTAAAGATTAGAAGTAGATTTTGCAGTCTTGTTATTTTTTAATTTCTAAGACGGTCTGGCTCTAGTTCAGTCTAGTTGCGAAATAAAAGTGCTCTCAAATAAAGTTATACGGATTTATTTGGTACAAACTTCAGTAAATGTACTCTATAAAAGTCAATAAATTAAAGTTTGTACTCTAAGATGGACTATTTCAATACAGTTGATTCATGGTTTTATTTATGCTCTATTATACGGAGTTCAAAGTTCTATTCGATCAATTAGTGTGCTCTTTGCCAACTTTCTTATTAACATAATTTTAATGATCTTTATAATCAGCTTCACGCTGTATCCCATGTATTCCCCACTCTCCGTTGAGTTGAGTTGAGTGGCGGACCTCAACGCCGCATTTTTGCCTCGACCAGATCGAAGAAATGAAGGTATACATTTAAATAAATATTTCATTTCCTCGAGTAGAGATCGATATCGATCCTAGCCTTGCTGATATAATTTCCAAATGTGAGTCTTGGTTGCTGTGTATTAAGTTTTGAAAATGTAGTAAATTTAAAAAGTATAATAGTTTAAATTGAAAGGTTAAATCAACCATTAATTTCATCAATCATAATATGTATAAAAATATGTATGTAAATAACATATAGATAAAAGATAAAAATTTTAAGCTTTATTTGTAATACATTAATTAATATCTAATATTGAGTTAATACCACAGAAGTTTTAATAGCTATTAAAATTTGAGTGTTGATGTATCTCGTAATAATTATGAAGTTCTTTCGTTTCATAATTAGGCACCTTTCAAAATAACTACATTTTAATCGTCGAAAGCAATGTATAATTGTACAATATATGGTTACATTAATTTTTACGTGGAATAAAATTAAATGAATGCCCGCATGTCTTTGTAAATTGTGCTTTATTACTTACACATAAAAAGGTAAATCAATAAATATTACAATCTCATTATAAAACCTGTCACTAAGGTTGTTTATTCTTTTTAATTTAAGTATAGAGTTTCAGTCAGACTTAATAGACACATTAAATAAAATATTATATAATTTAAGAGACCAAAGAATTAGACACATAAGAAAAATTGAAACATATTTTAATTTAACTAAATTGTTGACTAATAGTACTTAAATATTTTGTACTACGCCTACGATTGATTTTGAATTTACCTACTGTTCACTAAAATAATTTAATGAAAATCATCCAGATGCCCATGTGTTAAATATTAAATTTCTACTACAGTTTTTAAATTATCTAGGCTAAATCTCTTCACTGTGTTAAGCATCAATCATGTGTTAATTAAAAATAATAATAATATGTTTCCAATAGTAGTCATTACTAAATTTACATATAAATATACTAATGTTAAATTAAACCTAGTGTAACATACTCGAAATATATAAAGCAAACTCGTGTATCCTGAAAATAAAATATCAGGGATATTTCTTAAATATTGTCAAGGCGTGAAAAATTCATAAAGGTGTGTTATGTCGCTATTCTTGACGCGTGTTGGCTTGAGCAGAAATAGAAATATTTTCTTTAACATTTTTTCCTTTAAAAGATTCGATGTATCAAAATATTTGCAAAGGACGGATGGAAAATGTACCAGATAACTATAAGACTTTTTTTTGTTGATATGACGAAAAGGCATTATTATCATTGATATTCGGGTTGACAGGATTACAATATAGTAAATAAATTAGATAAAATGGACGCTACAGCAATATGTCATATATTAGGTAAGCAGAATTGATCACTTTTAGCGATGAGGACGTCATTACCTTATGTGTGACATATGAATGTTCAAATATATACAACAGCGGAAATTGTATATGTGTAATAAACTATTATTATTATTTTTCCTATCCTTGGGTTCTTGGGATCAAGGGAACCAGGCCTTATGGGTAGCATGCGTGTGGACTCGGGCCCAATATCCCCTTTGGAGAATATAAAAATATTTTATTGTGAACTATCAGCTATTATTGCGTAGGAACTATGGAAAATGTTGAAATATAAACTAGGACTATGGGATTGGATTTAGATGGAAGGAATACTGGGCTATTAATGAGACTAACGACCGTCCGCCTTTGCAATAGTTTAAATCGATTGATAGATTTGCCTCCCACTAGATGGGGATAAAGTGGCGTAATGCGTCGGCGTAATACCGGGGCGGGTGGGTGAAGAGAGGTGAGCACCGGTTTCACCACGTTGAACAGGTTTCCTCTATTAGATAGATTGAGCACTTTGACTCTTCCGAGTATATAAATAAATAGCACTTGCGTCTCACTACACCGGCCAATAAAGGCCTGAAGAGGCGGTTAAATTACGATTTCCCTCTATAGGAATCTAGGTCTGTGGGTTTGGTACTGTCTCGTTACAAGCTGTCTTATCACTATTATTAAAATTAAGGACTTAAAAGTGATTTTCCCATTCACACGAATGGGGAAATAAGTCATTTTTTTAATTATATTTTTGACACTATTGTTATTTTTTGGATCTAGAACAATAAAAAATATATAATATCTATTTTTATATACTGTGCTATGCACATTGTATAACATATTTCATCAGAATTATAGAATTATATATAAAAAATATAATACTAATATACTAAATGAAATTTAATAAAGTAAAATCTTATAATTATATCTTATAAAAGTGATATTCTGAAATCTTACCTGTAATATTGTGGGCAACGTGTGTTTGTGATATTGTTCAATCATTGCGTTCGTAGCGGTCAGCTGTTGCACGTAATTGTTATGGGAGTCGTAGTATGTGGCGAGGTTCGTCGGATTCGAATTGTTGCAGTAATTGAGAAATGCTGTACGGTAATCCGAACGACTCTGGAATAATAATAAATTTGATTTATTAAATATTTGTTGATATCTTTTAATTGTAGAAATGAACTGTTAATGAAACTAAATTATATAAGTAATTTTATATAATTTAAAATTATTGAGGCCAGTTGTTGCACAGGGGCACAAGCATGTGACTGTAAACGCAACAGGTTGTTCCGTTTTACGGTTTGATTCCCACTCGAGGAAATTAAATATTTAATATTTTTATTTCCGCCACTCTACATGCAATGTCTTTAGAATTCGGCGGAAAGTGAGGAACGGAAGTATTTCAATAGAGACGCACGCAGGTTCCCCTACCCTGCTGTGTGTGGATTACAGCGTGAAGCTAAAAAATATAAAAATATATTAAATGTTGTATTTTATAATTCCCTATTAAAAATTAGAACAAAGAACACCTGTACATTGTTTACCTGCATAAATACATAACTCAGCTTTGTAAAAGTTTAGCTATGTTAAAAGTTATTACGTGTGGTAATAACCACATTGAGTTCTCCCTGCTTACATTTTACCGACGAGATGGGTAACGTTTAAAAAGTTTCTCCTAAATACAATATATATATATATATATATATATATATATATATATATATATATATATATATATATATATATAACTCTTTTAATCAATTTGAATTCAACGTTCATATTGTTTACATAAATATATTCATAAAAGACTAAGCGCTTCTATTTTGAACTGTCAATAACGAACAATAATCCCCAAATAATTGATAGATACTAAAAATTGAGTATCAAAATAAATCTTTTTATAGTGATTTCGTTGAAAAGATATTAATTAGGTATTATTATTTTTATAAAATATAGAAATAAGGTTTGACACCTTATTTCTATATTTTATAAAATAATAATACCTAATTTATATCTTTTCAACTTGATCATCCGATTATTTTAATGAATAAATCACTTGTATTTAGACCTCAGAGGAGTTGTGGATTCGATTCCCATTCGAGGAAATGAAATATTTATTTATATTTATATTGACATTTCTTCGCTCTGGTGTCGAGGCAAAGCGCGGCGTCTAGTTCCGCCACTCAACACGCAATGTCTCCAGAACTTGGCAGAAAGTTAGGAACGGAGTGTCTTAACACTAATTTCTCTCAGCCTACCTTCCTGTGTGTAGTAAAACATACACATAGATAAATAGATTTTTTTATACAAATGTATATATAATACATTTGTATAAAAAAATTTGCAAGAATCTCTTTAGACTATGAATAAGTAAATATGAAATAACGAAATTGGTACTGCAAACCGTTTGTCAAATTAGTTGTAATCCGATTACTTTTTTGTAAGGTAGATTTTTTACAGGAAAAACTCCGCGTGCACTGAATATTTAAATAGAGTGTTGTGACGCTGAAAAAATAAAAAGTGAAAAATATTTTGCGCTTTTACTGGTGTTTATTGTTTTATTACAATATATATTTTTTCATAAAAATAATAAAAGTCTTTTGAAATGTCAATTAATGCATATATTAACAGTACATTTATTTATATGATTAAGTTGAAACTGGAACTATGTTTGTATATTTAAGTGAATATTCCGATATATCTTACACTAGGCCCCCTCTGACTGAACAACGTGAAGCCGAAAAAACAACTAAGCAATTTATTATTTTAGTAGGATATAAAACCTATAGTTACATTTCTTTAGTCATGCTGTATTCTGCACATAGCAGGGTAGGCAAAGAGAACCTAATGTTAAGCAACCAATCTGTTTCCAATAAGATACTTGCGTCACCCCAATTTCCGCCCAGTTCTGCATGTTGAGTGGCGGAACTCAACGACGCGTTTTTGCCTACTTTTTGTTTTTTTTTATGGACACTCGCCACGATAAATGCGGTAAAGAACAAAGAACAAAGCACAGCGAGCCTTTCACAGATTATTAGGTCCCCAAAGGTCACGCTCGATCTCTAGCGGGATAGAAAGAGAGAATGAAGTGTCAAAAGTGGAAGACGGAGCTAAAAATATTTGAATATTCAAATGCTTTCTATGGCGCAGAAAAAACATTTCTTTCTAAAAATATATTAGTCAACGTTATTTATATTTTATATACTAATTACTGTACATAATATTCAAAGAAGTGTACTTTGAATTTATTTCTACTATTTCTAGGTACTAAAGTGGTTTAAGATTTTACGTGGTAATTAAACGGCCGATGTCACGGAACGTACTAAATAATAGAAACCACAATCCTGATTGCCTTTTGCTGAGTGAGCATCAAACTTAGAATTTCATAGCTTAGAACTTTGTGTATTTAATGTATGTATATTGAATGATATATAGCCTAAATTTCCATTTTGGAACTATGTATACATTTCAATATACGAACATTTCTCCTCTCTTGGCACTTTCATTACAGATAAGAGGGTTTACACGTTGCCTACATTTTTTCAGTTTCACGCTGTATCCCGCAGACCGCAGATGTATAGCAGATCTATATATTAGAGCGAAGAAGTGAAAATAGTAAATATCTTATTTCCTCAAGTGGGAATCGAACTCACAACCGCGTTGCAGTCATATGCTTGTGGCCGCGTCATGACGCCCTCTTACTGTTTATCGTGCATACTTAATTATTTTATACTGGAATAAAATAAAATGGCTTAGTTTTTGTCTTATGTATATCAAGTCCAATCCCAAAATTAACAACTCAAAGAACAAATTGTAACAAAACAATTTAAGTACAAGATAATAATGGAAGAAAATGAAAGAAAAGTTAACAAAGACTTTGTTTAATAATACATGTTCTATAAAAGAATAAGTAATACTGTGGTTTCACTAACAACTGACTTCTCTTTGTAGAATATTGCTTAAGTAAAAAAATACAAGTAAATTTGCTTTTGAGGAAATCTGTTTTTTTGTTGCATAATGGTGAATTAATTTTATTAAAACACATATTCGAAGTATTGATCATAAGAATAAGGCAATCAATTATTGCCATATTCCTTATGCCTACCCCGCTATGTGCGGGATACAGCGTGAAGCAAAACAATAAAAAATATGATTATAAAAAATATATTTTAAATAACAGCTTTAATAAAATACATTTTATCTAAAGATGAAAGTCCTACGTATAGTGTATAATGTATTACGTAGTATATACTTTTCAGGCTGTATTTGGCACTAGTATGTATTTGATTATAGTGAAAAAATGTATGTCTTTATTATAAATCATCATAAGCTTGAATCCTGTCGTCTGCTGTAAGGTCACAGATTGTGAGTTTGATTCCCACTCGAGGAAATGAAATGTTTAATATTTTCATTTACTCGCTCTGGTGTCGAGGCAAAGTGTGGCGTTGAGTTACGCCACTCACCACGCAATGCCTCTAGAAATCGGCGGGAAATGGTGCATGGAGTGTCTTAACATTATGTTCCCTCTGCCTACTGAACTGTGCGCGGGATACAGCGTGAAGCTAAAAAATAATAATAAAAGATCAAGCGCCCAGGCTACCACAATTGTCTACGTGAATCCTATAAATGAATCCTCGATCTTATTGAAGTTTTAATTGCACAATTGTATATATTAAGGATTAAAATAGTTATTTGTTCTAGGGTGAATAATAAGATTAACAAATTCCTATTAAATATCGAATGTACAGTCCCTCCAAAGTCTATTTGAAAACAACATTACGTAATTTTAGATTTCCGGGGAACGTATACCAGGTATCACCAGGATCCAATTTACCTTCCTAAATCAATTTACAAATAGCACGTATGTTATCAAACCCGTTATATTATGTCCTTACATATGAAATTAGCTAATATATTTTTTATAAAATATATTTATTAAATCAAAGTATGAACCATTGTTATCTATGTACTTTTGCCATCTCGTAAGTAGTTTATTGATCCCTTTACTAAAAAAATACATTCGGACGGGAATCAAGAAAATCTTTGAAGGCGGTTTGGACTATCCCATCGGAGTTGATATTTTCCTCTTGCAACAAGGTATCCAAATTTAAAAAATAATAATCTGTTGGAGGAGGGTCCGGGAAGTACGGTGGACGTCTTAGATATATCAATTGAAGATCTTCTAATTTGGTAGTCGTCTGTTGTGCAGTGTGTGGTCTAGCGTTGTAGTGAAGCAGAAGTGGCGTAGAGCGATTGACCAGCCTCTGTTGTTTAGCAGCTAGCTTTTCGATCATAATGTGCAATTGCTGACAATAGGCGTCTGCCCTAATCGTCTGGCGAGTTTTGAGAAAACTAGTTTACCACGGTTATAAATAACCTTTTTGGGTCAATTTTGGATGGGGGCAGAATTTGGCTGGCTTGCCAGAGTATAACCATTAACATCCTATAGGTTTGCTTCACTCAATTCCTGAGGTACCCAAATACATGTGTAAATGGCTGTATACTTTTCAATTCGAAATTCCTTACCAAAGAGGAACAATTTGTGATTAAAGTGGCCAGTACGACACATCACCAATTTCATATGTATACATATCGATAGAGATAAAGTATGAATTACGCGTCATTTTACATTTCGTTTCTCAGCTTCACATTGTATACCGCATGTAGCAATAGGCAGAGTGTGAAGATAGTTGGCCCCCAATTGTCCGCCGAATCCTGGAGGCATTGTGTGTTGAGTGACGGAACTCAACGCCGCGCTCTGTTTCGTTTCTTCGAGTAGCAATTGAACCCAGCGTTTCGCGTTTAGTCACACGCTTGTGCCTCTGCGCCACTACTGGTCTCTTATTTTATTTGTACAAATTTACCATAAGTATCATTTTTAAAATAATTGTTAATTTGTTAGTTTATAGATATCTGAATTCTTGAGTAAGCGTTCATTAAGAGAGATGTTACAAGCCTACAAGGCATTTAGCATTTTCGGAATAAAATCGGACGGATTGGAAGCTTTGTGTTCTTTATTGATCTTTTGTAGAATGCAAGCTAGTAAAAAGTTATTCCGTTCTTGAATTTCGGAAAATTGCATGTTCAATGTTCAAATGGTAGTATAATCAAACTGCAGTAACAAAAATAATTTTCATAAGATCTCTTTGCTGAGTGAAATGTGTGTCTATATCGAAAATCTAATGCATAACGTCGTCAGGTAGACACGTCCTAATTACCAACGAAGCTACATAAGTTTACTATACATATTTTACAATAAACTAATATTTATGAATACACTTACTGTTTAATAATAATTATATGTATAAATTTATTTACACTTTATAATAAAAAAATATACCAGTAATACTTTAATATAAAAAAATCGTTTATACAAAAAATCGGTATTCTGATTAGGAAACCTTTGTTATGTAAATATAAGGCAAACACGAATTTGTAACAACTTTTAACGATATTCGCTGAGTGGCTGACTGCTACGTAATTAGTGAAGTCTATTTGAGCGAGTATTTACTCGTTCAAATAATATATTATATATAGATAGATTCTTATGATGGAAAAGTGAGCGGTAAGAGAGGTAGGGGAGACCTCGGTTGACCTTCGAAAACACAATATCAAAGATACTAGAGGACGGTCACGTAAAAAACATGAGGACCCCCGGAGGGAATGTATGAAGAGGTTGATGTCATTGGACGAGGCGAAAGAGGTATGTAGAGACCGTAGCGTTTGGCGCTCTGTTCTCTCTCACTACCCCGCTAGGGATAAAGCGTGAAGTTAGTTTAGTTTAGTTTCAGATAAATTCTTATCATGCTTAAATCGAAATATATTTTTAGGAAAGTATTAATCGTTATCGATGTCTAGATGTGGCTGTGAGCGAAAAAAATATATTATAAATAGGCTTAATACCGGTTGGTGGGCCAGATATAAAGGTATTCGTATATGTGTATAATATACAAGACCGAAGAGTAAATTTTGTATATGAAAGATATAAAAAATATTAAATAATTCGAACGGTTAATCGATATTGATAACAGAAGTTAAAATACTAGTTTGAATATTTGTCTGTCTGTCTGTTATTTTGTTTGTGAATTATGTAAATTTTTAGGACCAACATTTCTATATGTACGTATATAACAGTGTAAAGTCTGAATGCATTTTTTTGGCTTCCTCTTGATGTATAATGTAGTTTCGACAAAAAAACCCAAGTAAGTCAAATTTTTTACTGAATATTTATTTAATAAATATTTACCGATAAGTACTTGATAGCCGTGAATGAATTTTAGCTAAGCTTTTAATTATGTTGATTTTAACAAGTGAAACTAAATTATACAATTTTAACGAAAACTTACTAAATGAAATTAAAATCACTTATCTTTCTATTTATTTAATTAATTAACTAAGTATTTAAGTATAGCGTAAATATTATTTGAACAGTAACAAGGCAACATTATAAAATATAAAAATTGTGGGTATTTGGCGGGATTAATTAAAAATGGCGACTATGTAAAAAAAAAATTAAAATGAGTTTGTAATCGCTCGCTAGGATTTTAATTTATAAACTTTGAATTAATGAATTAAGATTACAATTAATTTATAGTTTTGAATCTATACATAATTTCTATAACTGTGAAATTCTTAAAAAAAAACTTTATATACGCTTGCAACATTTCTTACAAACGCCGTCAGAAAAATATAAACATTTTCAAGTAAATCGTATCTTAAGACACACAAAGATAACAAAGTAAAAACTCGTATACATAATTGATTATAAATGTACATCATTACAAGATTTAAGTAGACGTGAAACGTAGCAAAGGAATGTTAATAGTAAGAGGATTTGACTTCAAACGAATTATATTGTAACGACGTGTTTCGTATTTACGCATGAACATAGTTGAGAAAGTCACAATAGGATTTATTTTAAATGATGTCATGAATATAAAAATGTTGTATAGTTTATGTTGTAAAATATTCTAGGAGTGTTAGCATTTTTTAAGGTTACATGGTAAGGTGGCGTGGGGCCACAAGTGACTGTAAATGGGACCGGTTGTCAGTTCGATTCTCACGCTAGGAAATGAAATAATTATTTAAATGTATATTTTTTTAATTTCTTCTGAGGTGTCGAGCCAAAATGCGGTGTTGAGTTTCACTACTCAGTACGTAATGTTTCCAGAATTCGGTGGGAAATGGGGAACAAAGGGTCTTAACATTATGTTCCCTCTGCCTACTATGCTGTGTGTAGGATACAGCGGGAAGCAAAATTTACTTAATTTTTATTTTAATTTAAGGTTAGATAATCACTTACATATATCTCGGAATGAAACGATACCATTGAAGTATAGATACTTTTACTCGATACGGTATCGGGTTTGTAAAAAGTTTTACATTTATATTTGTATTTACTCATACCATTTTAAGTATAATGTAATGACATAAAAATAGTAACAATTTATTGATATTCTTTATAAATACGAAAATATAAATAAAAAAAAACTTTATCAGTCTTTATGAGGCCAGTCGTGGCGCAGGGGCACAAAGTGTGACTGTAAAACCGACTGGTTGTGGGTTCGATCCCCATTCGAGGAGATGAAATATTAACTTAAATTTATATTTCCATGTCTTCGCTCTAGTGTCGAGGACAAGCGCGGCGTTGAGTTCACTCAAGCCTCCAGAATTCGGTGGGGGACGGAGTGTCTTAACACTAGGTTCCCTCTGCCTACCCTGCAGTGTGCAGGATACAGCGTAAAGCTGATTTATTTATTTTTTATTAAAAAACTTTATAAAAAAGTCCATTTTCGTAGTGCTCTCTAAAATTTTTTTCAGTTTATAGTTGCAGAGTAAATAAATTGGGGCTTTACTTATGAGAAAAAGTGGCTCACTCCAATTTTGTGTTAGAACGAAATTGTGATGTGAGTGGTATAACAATACAATCATACGATGCGATACGAGACTTTTGACCGATATCCACTCGATATTTAGTTTCAAAGTATCGATACAAAAAATATATGGTATCGGGAGAAATGTATCGAGTCAGTATTTGTATTCACTCGTATCGTATCATCCCTACTCATATCAACAGAAAAATAGATAAAACATCTTTGCACACTATAAAATATCGTTTTCTTTATTCCCCTGTCAATTAATGTCAATAAAATATGAGAAACAAAAAATATATTTCGTAAAACAAAAATTAGAAGTCCTTTTGTTATCGAGATTAGATAGAAAATCTAGTGAATGTTTTTCCACCCGTTGCGTGCTACAGAAGCAGTTGACGTAATTTAATACTGCACACTGTCTGCTACTAATCGGACTAGTCTAACGCCTATATATATGTAACAGCTGACAAAATACCTTTTTATATGATATTTGATATCACAAAAACCGCACTGACTCGTTGGGTACGCATCCTTAATACAGATTTATTAAACGGTTAATGGAAATTTAATGTCAATAAATAGGCACTTTAGATAAGTGCTATTGTAGTAATATTTAATATAGTTTCAAGTTTTTTTATAATTTGATATAATTTTCTTACCTTATTTAACTGATCATCTGCTTTTCCAAGTACGACCTCACAGCCCTCACGATGCGCGAACAGTTTTCTTGCTTGTACCTTCATGTGAAAGGTTTTGTCTATGAGAGGTGTGGCCACTACCCTCTCAAGAGAAGAGGCTGCGTTATTGTATCCCACTACATCCGCCTCTACCTCTTGAAGTAGTGTTTCCCAAGTATGGAATAGGGAAGACGGACAACTTGCCCTGTGGATGAAAGTTACTGTTACTGCTCATATTTAGCAACAACGTAAAAGCTTATAATTAACTAGAGGGCGCGCGCAGCTTCGCCCGCTTATTAGGATTGAATTAAAAAAAAACCACGAAACACGTGTTCAATAAAATATTTTTAACAGTCTGAATTTAAATTTTTATAAAAATCGGTGGCAATTTAAAGATTTTTCCATATAAACTTTCAACGCCTTATTAGGGGGTGAATTCTTAAAAACCATGAAACACGTATTCAATGAAATATTTTTAAGAGTCTGTATTTCAAATTTTATAAAAATCGGTACAGATTATTTTTTTTTTCCATACAAACTTTCAATCCCTATTTCATCCCTGTAGGGTTAAAATTTTTCAAATTCCCTTCTTAGTGGATGTCGAGAATATGAAAATAGACATCTGCCCAAATTTCACGTTTCTACCATCAGCGGTTACGGCTCTGCGTGCGTCTTACCTCAGTCAGTCAGCACAAGTCGAAGATCATATTAAAAAAATAAACGGTTTATTTTAGTATAGAAAAATCTCTTTAAATTAGCTTAAATCATGAAGGTGTATAGTGTTAGCCCATTTTATCCAATATCATTATACACCAATCTCATGAACCGTGATAAGTGACAGTAGAAATTTTAATTTTCTAATACTAAAAACCAGAACGAACGAACGTCTCGCATTTGGTTGGGTTTTATTTTCCTTTCAAGGTAAGAAAATGTGTTTTCAAGCGTTCATCTCGTTATGATTTTTAAGGAAAAAAAATATTCCGTGTTAGAAATGGAATTATTTTGTTTTTTTAGCTTCACACTGCATCCCGCACATAGAAGTGGGAACATGGGAACCTAGTGTTAAGACACGCCGTTTCTCATTACGACTCATTCGTTCCCCACTTTCCGGAGAGTTTTTGAGATTAGCGTAGAGTAATTGCGTGTTACGTAACGAATCTCAACGCCGCGACTCGTCTCATTTCTTGAGTAATGAAATAAAATCTTAAATATTTCATTCCCCCAGAGGAAATCGAACCCACTAGCTTCGCATTTACAGGGCCTCAATATTAACTTATTAAATTAAGCTTGATAGTGATTATACTATTTAATAAGCAAGTTTAAATTTTATATTTTCTAAGCAAGTCATTATTTTTTGTTATTAATATAAATTTATTAATAAATTAGTTAAGTATGTTATCCTTGTGACCCGCACAATTTATAAAATGGAACATCGACAGCATATTGAAAGCTTTCAACTTAATGGAATCGGCCATATTATGTAAGAGTTCATAATATGTTCAATCATAAACTGGCATTTTGTTATTTTAAGCCATAAAATTTACTATATTACTGTTTGTTTTTTGAGCTTCACGCTGTATCCCGCACACAGCAGGGTAGGCAGAGGGAACCTAGTATTAAGACACTCCGTTCCCCACTTTCTGCCGAATTCTGGAGGCATTGCGTGTGTATCATAGTGGCAGAACTCAACGCTACGCTTTGCCTCGACATTAGAGTGAAGAAATGGAAATATAAATTTAAGTAAATATTTCATCTCCTCGAGTGGGGATCGAACCCATAACCAGTCGATTTTACAGTCACACTTTGTGCCCCTGCGCCACGACTGGCCTCTTTTTGTTTTTTATTAATTTATTTAAGCATTTTTTTCAGCTTTACTCTGTATCGCGCATGTCTTACCCTGCGGTAGACAGAGGGAGCCTAGTTTTAAGAAGTACTAAGAAATAGTTGAAATACTACTTACTAGTCTTAATACTGGATATCTACAAAAAAGACATAATGGGTATAACATAACAATATAAAAATACACAAAATTGCTATAATATATATAATAATAGATTTCGATTCATAATCACGAGGAAAGTCTATGTTAGTTCTTTTCTAAAAGCGATTATTGATTTATTTTTAATATTTTTTATTTAAGGCAATATTTTTTTTATATATTGCAATTTTACATACGAATATTGCATTTCGTACATAAGTCCATATACTTATATTTTATATGGATTTGGTTCTATTATTTTTAAGGAAATAGTCATTGGAAAATGTTTTCGTTATTTCATTTAGCCAGCGTAAACCTTTTAACTTAGTTGAATTTGACGGCAATAGCTTAATGAAAAATAGACAAAAATGAGGTCGCGGAGTTACTCAATAGTGTTTTGTGGTTACTTAGACTTAAAAGCTTTAGTAACACGAGGTAAACTAATTTATAATGTTACAGAACATTAAAATATATACATAGATGCATCAGGTTGTGGTTTCGATTCCAACTCGAGGCAATGAAATATTTAATATTTTCATTTCTTCTCTCTGGTGTTGAGGAAAAGCGCAACGATGAGTTCAACCACTCAACACGCAATGCCTCCAAAATTCGGCGGAAATAAGACCAGAGTGTCTCAATACTAGGTTCTCCTACTACACTAGGTTTCACTTTCCACGCTACGTTTCCCTTTGCGTACCCTGCTGTGTGCGGGATACAGCGTGAAACTAAGCAAAAATATTGGATATACATGATTAACAAAATGTACAGCACCAATTATTTTAAAGAAGCTTTTGTTTCAAGGGTTTCCGAACGATTAGGGTGAAGTGGTCTCTTAATTATTTTTTTACTTATAAAGGTATCCCACTTGTGTAGATGATTTTTTTTGGTTGATTGACATTATTTTAATTAGAGTAATCTTGTTATAAATTTTGCTTACAAGATTTGTCTTTTATACTTATAATATAATGGAATTTAACCCCCATTCGTATAATACAACATTAGGAATCGTCGAGGACCGCAATATTAAACTTTTGCTGACCTACTTGATCGTGCAAATACAAAAAGTAAATATACCTTACTCTCAAATGATTTCAAAATTAATTAAGTTTGCTATAGAGGTAGACATGACATGATATTATGCTGTATGTTGCTAATAGTAACTTGCTCTAAACATATATTTGTAGTTAAGATAATAATATAAATTATTTATCGTGAAATTACCAATTGAATATAAAAGACTTCTATTTAAGATAGACACACAAGCTTTATTAAATATGAGAGCCAAGAGAGATCAAATGTTATTCTTTTCTTCTAATAGTATAGAATCGTTCGAGTCAAGTGGGTGCACTTTCACTTTTAGGTTCCACCGTGTAATAAAAAAAAATCTTTTTTTTTTCTTCAAATAAAGATTTATATGTTACATACTAAAATAAAAGGAAAATTAGTATGTCTCTTAGGTTTTTAGAAAACATAAAAAAATAAACGAAAATCGGAATATTGGGTAAGTGTGCGTTTATTTTTAAAGTAAGTAGACACAAATTCATAATACCTAAAAATAATCAATATTTCATTAAAAATAAACTAAAATAATATCATAGTTAAAAATAATATCATAGCTAAATTGATCACTAATTGGTATTGCGTACTTGTAATGCCTTACCCGCGCACACTTATCTAATAACCACCGAGCCCGAATTATATAATATAACCACAAATTACGTCCACGTTTATCCGTCAGAATATGTGTAACATATTTTCCTAAAAATACAAAAAAGTTTCAATTAATGAAAAGGATTTTAAACATATTAAAAAACGAAGGGTGGCGCGGCACATTGATTGATTAATGCGTTTGTACTGTCACCCCTCGAGTCAGGTTAGAAACGAGAATATAATGAATACTTGTTATAAGTTACTTGGCTTTACTTAAATTTTGATAGTTTTGATTTTTATCACAAAAACCTGATCAAAAGAAGCTTGATCGTATAAACTTAAAATCTAATGTGATGATGGATGTAATTTTCGTAATTGTACAGAGATGTAAACATCAAATTAATTTAAAAAACAATTAAAACTGAAGCAGGCTGTATCCCGTGCACAGAAGGGTAGGCAGAAGGAACCTAGTATTAAGACACTCCGTTCCCCACTTTCTGTCGAATTCTGGAGGCATTGCGTGTTGAGTGGCAGAACTCAACGCCGCGCTTTGCCTCGACACCAGAGCGAAGAAATGGAAATATAAATTTACGTAAATATTTCATCTCCTCGAGCGGGGATCGAACCCATAACCAGTCGGTTTGTGCCGCTGCGCCACGACTGGCCTCATATAATATTACTTAAATGTAAACGTTTTGAATAGTAATTGTATATTTTTAAATTAACTTTAATATGAAAAAAACATTTCAATAGGTACTTGTAACGTTTGGAAAACATTAGTTTTGTTACATATAATGTATCCAGTTTTTTGTTTACTATTTCCTAGCGACGTTCAAATATCCATCTATCTTGGAAACTGTCCATCATTTAGATGGGGGTCTACCCTTTAATCCGGATTTTGGACACATTGTATTCTTTATCAGCTCATCAACTCATAAGGTCTCCCGCATTTTGCGAAGCAGATAGTGAAAGACTAATGGAGTATTATTTTAGTAATATACATATATTTATTATTTTTTGTCTTGCCAAACTTTTCTGCACAAGTTTTAAGTATATTGAGATTGCTTTATTAAAAAAATACTAACTTCTAAAGAGGACAGAAACTTAGTATATATAAAAGTAGCATGTCATTTTCAATGCAGATTTTATCTTAAAAGTAAATAAAATAAAATAAATCAGCTTCACACTGCATTGATTGATTAATGCGTTTGTACTGTCACCCCTCGAGTCAGGTTAGAAACGAGAATATAATGAATACTTGTTATAAGTTACTTGGCTTTACTTAAATTTTGATAGTTTTGATTTTTATCACAAAAACCTGATCAAAAGAAGCTTGATCGTATAAACTTAAAATCTAATGTGATGATGGATGTAATTTTCGTAATTGTACAGAGATGTAAACATCAAATTAATTTAAAAAACAATTAAAACTGAAGCAGGCTGTATCCCGTGCACAGAAGGGTAGGCAGAAGGAACCTAGTATTAAGACACTCCGTTCCCCACTTTCTGTCGAATTCTGGAGGCATTGCGTGTTGAGTGGCAGAACTCAACGCCGCGCTTTGCCTCGACACCAGAGCGAAGAAATGGAAATATAAATTTACGTAAATATTTCATCTCCTCGAGCGGGGATCGAACCCATAACCAGTCGGTTTGTGCCGCTGCGCCACGACTGGCCTCATATAATATTACTTAAATGTAAACGTTTTGAATAGTAATTGTATATTTTTAAATTAACTTTAATATGAAAAAAACATTTCAATAGGTACTTGTAACGTTTGGAAAACATTAGTTTTGTTACATATAATGTATCCAGTTTTTTGTTTACTATTTCCTAGCGACGTTCAAATATCCATCTATCTTGGAAACTGTCCATCATTTAGATGGGGGTCTACCCTTTAATCCGGATTTTGGACACATTGTATTCTTTATCAGCTCATCAACTCATAAGGTCTCCCGCATTTTGCGAAGCAGATAGTGAAAGACTAATGGAGTATTATTTTAGTAATATACATATATTTATTATTTTTTGTGTTGCCAAACTTTTCTGCACAAGTTTTAAGTATATTGAGATTGCTTTATTAAAAAAATACTAACTTCTAAAGAGGACAGAAACTTAGTATATATAAAAGTAGCATGTCATTTTCAATGCAGATTTTATCTTAAAAGTAAATAAAATAAAATAAATCAGCTTCACACTGCATTGATTGATTAATGCGTTTGTACTGTCACCCCTCGAGTCAGGTTAGAAACGAGAATATAATGAATACTTGTTATAAGTTACTTGGCTTTACTTAAATTTTGATAGTTTTGATTTTTATCACAAAAACCTGATCAAAAGAAGCTTGATCGTATAAACTTAAAATCTAATGTGATGATGGATGTAATTTTCGTAATTGTACAGAGATGTAAACATCAAATTAATTTAAAAAACAATTAAAACTGAAGCAGGCTGTATCCCGCACACAGCAGGATAGGAAGAGGGAACCAAGTGTTAAGACACTCCGTTCCCCAGTTTCTGCCAAATTCTTTAGGCATTGCGTGTTGAGTGGCAGAACTCAACGCCGCGCTTAACCTCGACACCAGAGCGAAAAAATGGTAATATAAATTTTAAATAAATATTTCATCTCCTCGAGTGGGGATCGAACCCACAACCAGTCGGTCTTTGCAGTCACACCTGTTGCCGCTGCGCCACGACTGGCCTCAAAAGTAAGTCTATAATAATTAAAATTGACATATTAAAGATATTGTAAGAAATTTATAAGAAACAACATAAATATATAAAATTATTAGTTTTTTTTAATTATTAAAAAAAAATAATAACAGCATTTGTTACTTATAAAAATAACATATAACGTGAGGCAGTTTAAACTAATCACGCGACGCGAAGTCGTTTAATGAAGGTACATTAGGCCCAACCTAGTTATTTTCACTATCGTCTGTTCACATCTGTGAACAGTGTCGCGGACTTTGACAATGTTCATTTGGAGCTAACTGATGAAAGATAACAGTTATATCACCTTACGAACAGAAATCTAATATTTACTTTATAGTTTTTTTACTTATTAACAGACGTACAATTTTTGTATTTCTTTCTTACCATTTAATTATAATTTCTTCGCTTTGGCATCGAGGTAAAATGCAGCGTCTACTTCCGTCTCTCTAAAATTCGGAGGAAAGCTGGGAACGAATGTGTCTTAATGGGAACGAAGTGTTTTAACGTTAGGTCCCCTCTGCCTACCCTGTGTGTGCTGGGGATACAGCGTGAAGCTAAATATATTTAAATTAATATAACATAACTATTTATTAACAAATCAAATAAAATATAGCAAAAACCAAAAGTGACGAAAATATTTTAGATGCCACAAGACTTAGAATGTCAGGCTCGGTCGACGTGGTTCTAGTAGAAATTAATCACCTCAACCGCCGTAGGGTTGCGTCCGGGACGCTACTGATGAAACTAAATTACCTTACTTGGGAAATAGGCCTCAGCCTATTAGGAGGAGCGAGTGGTCTTTTGATTACACTAATAATTTCTACAGGAGATTTAGAGTATCTAAATGCAATTTATAATTAGAAACTGTTAAACATTCGTATTATGTAAAATTAAAAAAAATACCTTAACTGAATTGTATAAAACTAAGGTATGTAACCTAAAAAAAAAGATTCACCTAAACTAAGGCCAGGCCGAGGCCAGTCGTGGCGCAGGGGCACAAAGTGTGACTGTAAAATCGACTGGTTGTGGGTTCGATCCCCACTCAAGGAAATGAAATATTTATTAACATTTATATCTTCGTTTCTTCGCTCTGATTTGGAGGCAAAGCGCGGCGTTGAGTTTCACCACTCTACACGCAAAGCTTCCAGAACTCGGCGGAAAGTGCGGAACGGAGTGTTTTAACACTAGGTTCCCTCTGCCCACCCTGCTGTGTGCGGGATACAGCGTGAAGCTGACCTTAATTAAAAACGAAACCGGTACACATATTGACAAAAAACAAAAAAAAACACAACATTTCCAATAACTATTCATAAAAGAATATTTCACATCAAAAAATAGTTCATATCAAAATCGATTCAGCTACTTGGAAAAGATTAAATTATAACGCGCCTCCTTGTTGCGAAGGAGTTAATAAAATGTCGATTAGAATATTCTTCTAACATATTTCTTTCTAAATTCTAAACATGAACAGTATTAAAGTATTATATTGAGTGGAAAATAAATATACGTTATTTACGTAGTCCTTAAAAAGATAAAGATCGAAGGTTGGGAAAAGGGTCAATAAAATGGATTTCACCCTCGTAACCACTCTGTTTGTTTAGGTCTTGTTGCAAATTATACAATTTCATTTTTCACATTTCATATAAAATTATTCGTGTTTCATAATTTCATGAACATTAATTTTTCATACTCATATGTATGTTTCCTGTTATGAGAAAAGTAAAGTATAAAAGTGATTGAGGCCGGTCGTGACGCAGCGGCACGAGGTGTGACTGTAAAACCGACTGGTTGTGGGTTTGATCCCCACTCGAGGAAATGAAATATTTACTTAAATTTATATTTCCATTTCTTCTTGCTTTGGTGTCAAGGTTAAGCGCGGCGTTGAGTTCTGCCACTCAACACGCAATGACTCCAGATTTCGGCAGAAAGTGGGGAAGTGGGGGATACAGCGAGAAGCTGATGTTTTATGCTGCCTTGTTTTGTTTCTACTTTCGTATGAGACAAATTTGAAAAAAAAAAAAGATTATGTAAAGGTACATTAGGTAAGACTAGTGGCCGTCCGTAACCCTTGTGGATATTTTGACACTACTACCCGTTATCATTGAAAATTAGAGCGAATTTCAAGACTGTTTGTGGCAGAGTTTAACGCAACGCAATGCTTTGTTTAACCGAATTGAGAAAATTAAATAAGTTAAATATACTTATAGCCCCGAGTGAAAATTGAGATTAGATGTTCTATATGAACATGACTAGGTGCGTTAACAAAAAAAAAATATTCAATTTGAGTCTTTAATGGCTTCTCGCTGTCTCATTTGATACAGCTTACATCATCAACGTCATGAGATTTTTTTCATTTTAATTCGAATAAAGCTTACAATGTTTTTTTCATTTATTTTGAACGACATTTCGACAGGGATGCACCTGTCATAGATCACAAGCTCGGTAAAGCTTTGGCATATAACTGAAAAACATTAAATGAATACATCTACCATATTATATTGAGGCCAGTCGTGGCGCAGCGGCACGAGGTGTGACTGCAAAACGGACTGGTTGTGGATTCGATCCCCACTCGAGGAGTTGAATATTTACTTAAATTTATATTTCCATTTCTTCGCTCTGCTGTCGAGGCAAAGCGCGGTGTTGAGTTCTGCCACTCAACACGCAACTAAAAAACAATCAGTCGGTTTAACAGTCACATTTCGTGCCGCTGTTCTACGACTGGCCTCAAATGTACGTAAGGTATAAAATATAGGCGTAGGTGGTCGATGTAGGAGTCTCCTTTATATGGTTAAGGTAAATTGTACATGCTGCCATCAATATTTCTGAGCAAATAGTGTAGAAAAGTATAACTAACTACAAAGTTTTTTTTTTTCAGCTTCACTCTGTATCCCGAATATACAAGGGGGGTAGGCAGAAGAAATCTAGTGTTAAGACACTTCCGTTTCCCATTTTTCGCCGAATTCTGGAGGCATTGCGTGTTGCGTTGCGGAACTCAACGCCACGCCGCGCTACGCGGTATAGATACCTTTTACTTATAATATGGAAATAACTTACATATTACGTTCTTTGAATAATAAAAAAGTAAACAAAAAAATTTTCAAATCAAGGCATTGTTATGTCGAAAATATTTTATGTATATATTAAATTATTTTAATCTCATAATAGTGAATACGAATAAACTAAATAAGTCATCGTACATTGAACTACCTTTGTCGCTATTACAAGCGGCGCCGTGCCCGTAAAATATTCATATAGACACGATAGAGCTCCAGTCGCTTATTGATCTGACATTTTTTAATACTCCACATAGAATTGTGAATATAATATTAACATACCACTTGGATCGTTAAATAAATATACATTGTAGCGTACAGTTTTTAAATAAACAAATTACAATTATTAGCTAAAATAAATGAAACTTATTATAAGAAAAGACAAAGTAAAAAGTAACATGGCGTTTTGAGATTTGGTTTCCGCATATAAGTAAAATGAGATAAATGTTATTAAATACAAAATAAAATCAGCTTCATACTGTATCCAGCACATAGCAGGGTACCTTGTGTTAAGTGGCGGAACTCAACGCCGCGCTTTACCTCGACACCAGAGCGAAGAATTGAAAATATTGATATTTAATAATAGATTCTTTCGAGTATTAATCGAACTGACAACCGTTGCTTTACAGTCATACGCATATGCCCCTGCGCCACTACGGCCTCAATAAAGGTTATTAGATAAATATTATGTACAAATATTAACTAGAATAGAATATGAAAGCGCCTCATACGTCTTAACTATTTAATATTGTATCGAAACATTCTTTTTAAGTTAACTTTCACCCACCAGCACACACTTCAAGACTTACTTAGGTACCTATAGTCAAGCATAATTTCGACCTACAAAAAAACAAAAAACTCTACAAAAAACTTCTCACATTTCGGCTTTTTTAAAAAGTGAAGTAAAAGCTTATTAAATGCTTAAAAACAATCCTATTTCCAAAGGTTCGAATCGCATTTTCGAATATTCAATTATATAACATCTGTGCTACTTTATACCCAAGGTGAACAAAACGAATGAAAAACGAGCGATTGCTTTTTTTTTCGTTTACATTATACAAAACATTAGCCAGTTAAATGCTTTTTGAATGGTGGATTATATTAAACGAATATTTTAAAATAAATTAAACTAAAAAAATATATTTACTTAAGTTGGTAAACATTTAAAATAACAGTATAATGATGAATATGTTCGTACATAACATTATCATTGAGGCCGGTCGTGGCGCAGCGGCACGAGGTGTGACTGCAAAACCGACTGGTTCTGGGTTCGATTCCCACTCGAGGAGATGAAATATTTACTTAAATATATTTCCATTTCTTCGCTCTGGTGTCGAGGTTGAGCGCGGCGTTGAGTTCTGCCACTCCACACGCAATGCCTCCAGAATTCGGCAGAAAGTGGGGAACGGAGTGTCTTAACACTAGGTTCCCTCTGCCTACCCTGCTGTGTGCGGGATACAGCGTGAAGCTACTTTTACTTTTATAACATTATCATAATCCGACAGGCATTATATCCAAATTCAGAATGTTTATACAACATAAACATCTGCTTCACGTTATATTCTGCACACAGCAGGGTAGGAAGAGGGAACCTTCTGTTAAGACACTCCGTACCCCATTTATTTAACATAACGTTATAAATAACATTGTCTAATTAATTGAAATCACAAAAATATTTCTTATTCCGAAAGGCAAATTTCAATCAATAACTCTGAAACATAATCTGCTATTAATGTATCGAAGAAGGTTGTTCTGGGATTAGACACCTTAAAATCATACTTTAGCAAGTCCTCGAAGGAGTTCGAGGGCCATTACTTAAGTTGCCGCTAACGCAGACCTCTCGAGTGCTTCACAAAGAAAATTAAAATTTGGAATACTTAAGTAAATAGCATTTTCCTTTGATGTGTATTACAAGAGAAAAGTTTTTGAGTTTCTATTAATTTATTTATTTATATTACGATGCAAGAGACAAGTGTCACTGTAGTATGTTTGAAATATATCTATTATTTTAACAACTTTTTAAATAAGTACTACCAACACAACTATAAGCAACTCTTAAACTGCTACTATATTAAAATGTTCCGTGATAGCCGATATCTGTACTAATATAGTAAAGCGGAAGAGTTGAGAGAGTGGATCTACTGGTCCAATTTACTTGTGTTTAATTTTGTATGAAATAAACGTTCTTCAGAAGTGCTATAGGCTATACAATATTACGGTGTAAGTCTTAGTTAGCTTTAAATAACGGAATAACAATAATAATGAACGCCATCGAATTGCTTTAAGTGCGTGCGCTGCAGAAATAGTAAAATATATGTCAGTACATTGTGTGGATGAAATGTTCGATTTTATTAGTTCTAAAAAAAGTCTGCGATACCGTATATCAAAATTTTTTAAATAAGCACAATAAAAAATAATTGAAAATTGCAAGGTGATGTTTCAATGCTTTTTATTTGATCAAATATTGAAACTTACGAACGAAAGAAGAAAAATTAATGAAGATATGCTTTGGCTTTTATAGCATGTAATTTGAACGTATTATACTTTTTGAGAAAATGTAATTTTAAAATAATTCAGCGCTCTGCTTATGGTCGCAAGCACAGGCACGAGTCCTGGAGGGGGCGCCCTTGCCGCCGATTTCGTCCTCGCAAGCAGCCATGTAGTGCTTGCACTTTCTTAAAATTATTAAATGTAAAAATTATATTGGTTATCTAATGATAAAGGCAGCATAATAAAATAATTATTAGTGGTATGCGGGCGAAGTCGCGAGTGGGCCGCTAGTGAACTAATAAAATAAGTTATCAAAATTAAGTTCTGCTTAAGTTAAGTTTATTAAGTTCTATTTCTTTCAACATTGTAAAGTGACTATAACTACTAAAAACCATTATCACAGAACAAACTTCTACGTAAGATTAATTACTGCTATTGTTCTTCAGAAATTCAATTTCGTCGGATTGAATAAAACATCTGTCAATTACGTTACTTGAGAATCGCTAACTGTTGTTAACTGTGGACTGGTAGTGAAGATAACAATTAAAAGGTATAATTTCCTTTCTACTATTATATATTATATTAATTTGATATCTCCATTATAATAATATAAGTTAATTACCTAGTTGAGGCCAGTCGTGGCGCAGCGGCACGAAGTGTGACTGTAAAACCGATTGGTTGTGGGTTCGATCCCCACTGGATGAAATATTTACTTAAATTTATATTTCCATTTCTTCGCTCTGGTGTCGAGGTTAAGCGCGGCGTTAAGTCCTGCCACTCATCACGCAATACCTCCAGAATTCGGCAGAAAGTGGGGAACGGAGTGTCTTAACACCAGGTTCCCTCTGCCTACCCTGCTGTGTGCGGGATACAGTTAAATGTCAACTTTCTTTTATTCAATTCTTATATACTTCCTAAGAAATATTCCTTAAAATATTCCTATAAAAGGCAATAAAACAGTCGTTTATAATCCAAGCCGTCCTACTAAACTTGTTATATTTTACCCAAATTATACAAAAATTGTAGCCATGTAAAGCCTACTTGCTGTTTTGATGTATAAGCTATTTTACCGTAAAGTTTTATCTAAATCCCTTCAGTATTTTTTAAGTTAAAGTAGAATAAACAGTCATCTATCCTCAAAAACGTAGTAGAATAGTACGGTAATAGGTTAAATATTAGTAGAATAGTAGTAAGTAGGTTTGCTGACAACATCCTATCAACGTGGTCATCGATTAGTAATTATCACAATTTTTCTTCTTTTCTTTCTTTAAAACTTTCATATATGTATATCAGTATGTATTTTTTGCTACGTAACTAGATGCTTTTGTATGCATACCACAAAAACCTCGTACAAGCACTTAGGCGGCGTTGCATTGCGAATTGCATTGGGAGTAAAATGCATTTTTAAATGTATGTGTGGTATTATACGATTTATATTATTCTAAGATCTGTGAAGAGAAGTAAACTGTACAATATGTATTGTTTTTATGTTAGGCATGAGTGTAGTTTTTAGGGTACCGTACTTCAAAAGGTACAAGCGGATTTCTTTTTTTTTTAAATTATTACTTACACTACAGACTTATGGTCCGTACCTTTTGTTATTTTTACATTTCTTTTAATACTTTTTTTCTGTTCTTTGTGTCTGTTTTCTGCTATTACCTAGAACTAGACTTATGTTACTACATACATATATTTCTATATTTATACAATATCTCGTTAAGACAGTCCAGTTGGCGGATTTCTTTTAAGATAACCTTTTTGTCCGTTTTTTAAGACCGTTTATCTCGAGATTGTGTGGAGGTATTTAGTTGAAATTAATATAAAATATCTAGGTCTGTGATTCCCTAGAGCACAGAAAAAAAGCTAGCTTTAAAATCAAAACAATTAAAAGATCAACACAACAGGCGTTTGTACATAATTTTTGCTACATTTTGTATGAGTGTGTATGTAATCAAACCCTATAGTGTATTTTAAATGGACCTATAGTTATGAAATTAGAGAATTTACAATACAAATAAAGATAAATATATGTAAACTGAAAATCTATAGATTTAAACCTTATTTTTGGGTAGCGGAAATTTGTAAAAAAATCGTTACACAGATTCTAACAACATAAATAAGTTGTAACAGGCATATAAGAATTTCGACATAGCTTGATGAGATCGTATAGACGGTAAAGGGAACTTAGTGCTTGGACGGTTACCAACAGGCGCATATTTTCTTTCCGCCGAGTTTTAGAGGTGTTGACATGGAACGTACCGTAGTCCTCCAAACATCTCCATGACAAAATACTTTAAGTATAGGTGATAACAATGGTAATAATACCATAGAAACAACAATAATATAAAATATTAGGATTAAATACTACAAACTATAAATTATAATGGCTTGGCACGTACGTGCCTTATCTTTGAAGCATACATACATTCACAATATAATAATAAAATTATAATTTAATTGCTTGAAAATGTTCCCCAACACAATTTCTTTACACAAAACGCAAAACTCTCATTTACATGTTTTGCGCTACAATATCCAAATTCCCACAAATAAATTCTGCTTTCGTAACAGCGTGAAATACAAAAGATTCAAAGACCAACATTACTTAATATATTAAAACGTAATTTACATTTACAGAAATCAATCTAATGATCGAGGCCAGTCGAGGCGCAGCGGCACAAAGTGTGACTGTAAAACCGACTGGTTGTGGGTTCGATCCCCACTCGAGGAGATGAAATATTTACTTAAATTTATATTTCTATTTCTTCGCTCTGGTGTCGAGGACAAGCGCGGCGTTGAGTTTGAGTGTCTTAACACAGGGTTGGCTCTGCCTACTCTACTGTTAGCGGGATACAGCGTGAAGCAGATTTTTTTACTATTTCAGTTTTTAAAAACCATACTGCACAACATAGTTCATATCTACTATCGGAAATCTCGCTGAATAATTATCGACTGTGACTACTATACAATAATAACATATGGTAATGCAATATTCTTCGTTATCCTGCTCTCATTATCTGAAATTGCGGAAATTTGTATATTTGCTTCACGCTGTATCCCGCATGCAGCAGTATAGGCAGAGGGACACTAATGTTGAGACACTCCTCTCCCCATTTTCCACAAAATTCTGGTGGTATTGCGTGTTGAGTGGCAGATCTCAACGCCGCGTTATACTTCGACACCAGAGGAATCAAATCCACAACCTGTCGCATTTACAGTCATTCACTTGTGCTCCTGCGCTACAACTGGCTCACTGTTAAACGTTTTGGTTTATATAATGAATTATTTGATTTTAAAATAACTCCTTACAGTATTATGGCATGATTGGAAAAATGAGTTGTCTCAAATGAGAGAGAGAGATCCCTTTGGATGCTATAAGACTACGACGTAGCGTATTAATTGTAATTAAAGTGTAAAAGGATAATGTGTGTGTGTGTAAAAAAAAATTAAAAAAAAAACATGTGAGATTATTATAGATTTCCCTTTGTCAAAAAACTTATAACAATAGTCATCACTACACACCCACTTTGATCAATAATTGATCAATAATTCATATTTATAAGTTCTTCTTTTAAATCATATTTTAATTATTTTCTTTATTTCTTTAAAGGTATAACAGTAAAAAAAAATAACAAGATTATGTAAAAAGCATACATATATTTCAAGTGAAATGAACTTAAACATATTTACCATTTTTTTCATCAATTAACCTATAATGAGTTGGTAGCAAGATCAATAATTTAATATTAAAAGGATCTTGATTACATGGTTGTTCAAGCGAGAAATTCGGAATTGAAGAGATTGTTAATTTTAATGCCTATAAAATAACTATATGATGTAACTTTCGAATAAAAATTGGTTAAATAGAGAATAAGATGTGATGCAAAAACCGAAATATATAATTAGTGTTTAGTACGATTTTTTTTAACCTTCATGCTGTACCCTGCAGGTAGCGGGGTAGGCAGAGGGAAACTAGTGTTAAGATATTCCATTCATCACTTTCCGCCGAATTTTTGAGGCATTGAGTGCTGAGTGACGGAACTCAACACCGCGTTTCGTCTTGTTACCAGAGTGATGAAATGAAAATATCAAATTTAACTACTGAATACATAATACCAAATTCATATCAGTAAAAGGATATAAAACATTAAGTTTAATATACAATAGCAAGACTTAGCAACACTAATAGTACTTACATATTGTACTCTCATTTTCTATAGAAACTAAGTACTTTGCAACAGTTGGTTTATAGTATTACTTGCGGCGCTTGTACGATGTATACATACTCTTTGGAGCAAGCTTTGAACATTTGTCAACTCTTATAAGCTTTTAAAATAATATTTTAAGCTTGGAAACTATATGTAAAGGTCTTATCTTTGGTTAAGTGACTTTTTTAAAAGAAAATCTTTTGTTGTTTTCGTTTTCAATTTATAAAATTACTTAGTGCTTAATCATGAGACTTTTTTTGTGATAATGTATTTTTAATATCCAACATACAGCAACAGGGAACCTAGTGTCAAGACATTCTGTTTCTCACTTTCAGTAAAATTTTTGAGATATTGCGTTTTGAGTGGCGGAACTCAATGCCGTGCCTTGTCTTCATACCAGAGCGAAGATATGAAAATAATTTTAGACTCGCCACCCCAAACCGTTGGGTAACTAACAGCCAGATATACGCGACCTTCAAATTAATATTTATTTAGAGTTCAAAACATAAATGCTAAGTTAATAAGATATTTTTATACTACATTGTGACTTTTTTGTGCTTAAAATAAGTTCATAAATTGCTTTCTATGATTTATTTTGAATCTAGTGACAGGTCCACTTTTGCCTTATTTCAAATTTGTACGGAGGCGTAAATATGTTATCACTTTTTATAAATATTCAACTACGTCTAACTCCTACTTATTGAGAAGGTTATTCTTTATACGGTAGGTATAACGTAACGTAACGTAATTATACAATTACTAGTCTTGGGAGTCTACCATATGGGAAAGTTCCCAACACAAGTGTCTTCTAACTACTTACTGGGAAGTGTCAGTCTAAGCAATCTATCTATATGTAACATTTTCTGAATAAAGTAATAAATAAATAAATATATATACGTTCTATGTTATAATTATATTTTTCTTTCTAAATTCAACTATTGCATATTATTAACTTTTTAAATTTTAATTGACCTAATTTAAATGCAAAAAAAAAGTGGCATGAGTGTTCATTATTGGAAATCGATATAGTATGTACATATGTGTATATGTAAAATGGAACTAGCCCGAGGCGATACCGCTACGTTATCAGGTATTTGCTGTCCAGGGCTATTTGAACTATAATAAATGAAAAATCAGTCTTGGATGTACCAGCTATAATTGAAACCAAAATGAGAGAAATGTTAGTGATAGTTAGACAATTGACATTTTTCTAGACGATGTATTTTTGTGGCTCCTATATCAACAAATACTAAAAAACTAAAAAAAAAAAGTTTGACCTACATGTGTCACAACAAACGTGATTTTTTGCCGCTTTTATATATAAAGGCAGAGAACCCTTCGTACGCGATTTCATCGGTTTTTTTTTAAGTATAAATATTGTTTTTATACTATAATGTAAGTAAAAATGCTATTATAATACGAAAATACTCCTGGTTAGTAAAGAAATAATTATTTGAAGCGGACGCTAATTTGAAAACTAAACCTGTAATTTTATACTCTTTTTGTCTGTATTTGAATTAACGAAGGTCACAAAAGATTAAGGACGCAGGGTATAGAATATATTTGAAAGAATAAACTTAAATATCTTATATTTTTTTTATCATCAAAGACATTTTACATATAAACATAATTGAAAGATAAAGTTAGTGTACTTATTTTTTTATATATTCCTCCTACAGGATAAACAAAAGAAATAAGATACTTCGTTCCCCACTTTCTGTCGAATTTCAGGATCGAAGCAATGACTGTTGAGTGGCGGAGGTCAACCTCACCTTTGTCTTATTACGTACTATAGTACTATAGTATAAGCTTATAAGAGTTGACAAATGTTCAAAGCTTGCTCCAGCAAGTATGTATACATCGTACAAGCGCCGCAAGTAATACTATAAACCAACTGTTGCAAAGTACTTAGTTTCTATAGAAAGTGAGAGTACAATATGGAAGTACTATTAGTGTTGCTAAGTTTTGCTATTGTATATTAAACTTAATGTTTTATATCTTTTTACCGATATGAATTTGGTATTATGTATTCAGTAGTTAAATTTGATATTTTCATTTCATCACTCTGGTAACAAGACGAAACGCGGTGCTGAGTGTCGCCACTCAGCACTCAATGCCTCAAAAATTCGGCGGAAAGTGATGAGCGGAATATCTTAACACTAGTTTCCCTCTGTCTACCCTGCTACCTGCAGGGTACAGTGTGAAGGTTAAAAAAATCGTTCTACACACTTATTAGATGTATATTTTGCTTTTGCATCACATCTTATTCTCTATTTAACCAATTTTTATTAGGAAGTTACAACATATATTATAGTTATTTTATAGGCATTAAAATTAACAATCTCTTCATTTCCGAATTTCTCGTTTGAACAACCATGTAATCAAGATCCTTTTAATATTAAATTATTGATCTTGTTACCAACTCATTATAGGTTAATTGATGAAAAAATTGGTGAATATGTTTAAGTTCATTTCACTTGAAATATATGTATGCTTTTTACGTAATCTTGTTATTTTTTTTTACTGTTATACCTTTAAAGAAATAAGCAAAATACTAAAAAATATGATTTAAAAGAAGAACTTATCAATATTAATTATTGATCAAAGTGGGTATGTAGTGATGACTATAGTTATAAGCTTTTTGACAAAGAAAAATCCAATATAATAACCTCCCTGCGTATACGATTTCATGTTTTTCTTTTTATTTTTTTTTCACACACACATGTTATCCTTATACACCATTATACACTTTCAGACATTAGAGACACTAAGTCATTAATACGCTAAGTCGTAGTCTTATAGCATCCCTTTAACAACTCATTTTGTCCAATTATACCATGAGACCGTAAGGAAATATCAGGAAGCCAGTTGCACCGCAGTGGCACAAGCGTATGACTGTAAATGCGACAAGTTGTGGATTTGATTCCTCTGATGTCGAGGTAAAGCGCGGCGTTGAGATCCGCAATACCTCCAGAATTTTGCGGAAACTGAGGAGAGGAGTGTCTCAACATTAGGCCTCCCTCTGCCTATCCTGCTGCATGCGGGATACAGCGTGAAGCAAATACACAAATTTCCACAATTGCAGATAATAAGAGCAGGATAACGAAGAATATTGCATTACCATATATTATTATTATATAGTAGTCACAATCGATAATTATTCAGCGAGATTTCCGATAGTAGATATGAACTATGTTGTGCAGTATAATTTAACAAACGGGTAAAGAATGAAATAGGATTATGCTATACTATATAGTCATTTTTAAAAACTGAAATTGTAATTTTTGTTCATATTATTATTTTGTTTCTTTTAAAACCGATATACATATGTATGTATGCCACTGATACGTGCTTAGATGGTTTGGGCACGTTGAGAAAGTAAGTAATGAAAGAATGATATACCTATGTACCTACATATAAGGCAAAATTTAATAGCAAAAAGTAGTAGTAGTAAGTAGTAAACATTATTAGCTGTTGCTCACGGCTACATATACAATCACCTGATAATTGCAAAAAAAATATAAAATCACTTCTAAAATAATCTATTCTATATATATAAAAGGACTTGTGACTGTACCGATTTTTATAAAATTTCAAATTCAGACTCTTAAAAAATTTCGTTGAACACGTGTTTCATGGTTTTTAATAATTCACCCCCTAAAGGTTCAAATAAGAAGTTGAAAGTTTATATGGAAAAATCTTTAAATTGCCACCGATTTTTACTTCACTCCTTTTTATTTCACTCCTAATAAGCGGGCGAAGCCGCGCGCGCCCTCTAGTGAAACTATAAAACTTTAACTGCCATATCAGGTCTGCTTTGCATAATAAATATACCTAACACGAATTCACGTAACTCCAAAATAAGTGAAAAAAAAGTACGAAAGCTACCAACTATTAAAAAAATACCAGCTATTCAATAAACAACTTACTTACGCGTATTATATTTTAACGTATTTTTATACGTCATACTGATAAAGATATCTCTATCAGTATGACGTATAAAAATAGTATATATTTAAGGCATAGCCGTGGTCGTATGCCATTTACTGTAGCTATACAGATTCATTATAATGATAAAATAAAGTTAAAGTGCTCTCTCTTTCTCTTTCCCTCTCCCAGCTTTACGCTGTATCCCGCCGGATGTTCTCCCACGTATGCATGTGTTGAGTGGGTGGTTGGTTGGTGTACCTTAACGCCGCGCCTTATTTCGACACGTCTTCGTCATGTTACATGTACACGCTTGTGCCACTGCACCACAACATCCTCTATCATATCTATAAGTTAATTACTTTTAACTATCTAGAATTATATATATATATATATATATATATATATATATATATATATATATATATATATATATATCCATACCTATATTATAAATTCGAAAGTAACTCTGTCTGTCTGTCTGTCTGTCTGTCTGTGCCGCAATCAGGGCCAAACCGCTAATTCAATTGTAATAAAATACTCATACAGAGATACTTGAGGGTCTTCGGATGAACATAGGTTACTTTTTTTTCTCATATTTGTAATATTGTCGATATATACTAATATATTAAAATATTTTTCAATTTGACAGGCAATTTATTCCGCCATGTTAATAACAACCGACCGTTGCTAAGCAACAGTTTGCAAAGTTTATTTGTTGTTATAAGCAAACGTCACCCAAAATGAGCTTGCTTAACGCATACATGGCGTGCGCCGACTCAACCTTATGAGATACATAAAAATAATGTTTTAAAAAATATTGTCCTTTAAATAATGTTTAAAAAAGTCCGCGATACACATACCATATTTATCTCTGAAGCTTGAGCAAAGTAACACAGTAACAACAAGTAACCATTTTAATTAATTTACTTTATATTTATCGGGTTTTTGTTGTATGTATTTTCTATAATTTGATATTGATCCTTATGAAAATGAATATAATAGTCACTTTTAGCATTTCATCTTGAAATTATAGTTCACTGTATAACATTCTAATAAATCATTAAGGAGATGTCACTGATTCGAAATAACCTAGCATACGACCGGCATAGTACGACCGACGCGAACGGGCAGATGACTTTGACGGTATTGTAAATTTTCATACATTTTCGAACTACTGTTAATTTTTATGTTTATGTTTTGTGTTATTTTTATTCGAGGAGCAGATTAGTTAGATTTTCATAAATTTCTTGGTGTGGTGTACGTTGCGGCCCTGCGCGGCATCGGTATAATATTATTTAAGTATTAAGGAGAGAATTGTTGGTTATTTCATCTTAGTTGGATGGTTATCTATACCGTTGTTATACACTTAATAAATTGTGGTTTTAGTTTTTTGGGATTTTATTTGATATTGCGCGCAAAACTTATCATATTTAATGTAGAAAGGACTTTAGTTATTTCATATAGTGTCTACGTACGCGCGCAAGGAAAACGAGTAAAAAGAGTTTTCCCGGGTAAATCAGTAAAATAGATCACTGAAAGTCCAATAAAAATTAGTTCAGTTATTCTGGATATTACCTCGGGGAAATAGAAAGACAGACAGAGACAAAATTATTAATAATGTAACTGGTTTTGTTTAGTTTTTTTATTAATATTTTACTATGGTTACGTCTACGGATATTTTCTTCATTTAAATTAGTTAGATATTTTCAAAAACAATTTCCTAAATATATTTATAAGCATTCGTAAAGTTTAAGCGGGCGAAGCCGCGTCCGGGTCCGCTAGTATATATATATATATATATCGCATTCACAGTAATATCATTGTTGTTGGTTTACATATATAACAACTAGGATATCGTACTTTTATAATATTTTCTTTTTTTTTGTTTTATCAGCTTTACGCTCTATCGCTCATACAGCAGAATAGGTAAAGGTGAGTGTTAAGACATTCCGTTCCCCATTTTCCGCTGAACTCTAGAGGCATAGCGTGTTGAGTAGAGGAACTCAAAGCTGCGCTTTGCCGTGCACCAGAGCGAAGAAATGAAAATATACATTTTAAATAAATATTTCAGTTCCTCGGGTGGGGATCGAGCCCACCACCAGCACCACAAATAGTAGCGTTTAAAATCACACACTTTTGCCCCTGCGTCAATATAATATTTTCCTTTTAATTAATTTAGCTATGTAGCTGACGCCACCAAGGACAAAATATGAGAGGATAATGAGAGATAGGTACTTCAACTTTAACAAAGCATTGAGTCTATAAATATCTATTTTCGTTTTATCTAATCTGTTCTTTATTTTCTATTTTTATATTCCACCTACATAGTCTGCTCTTCTACTTATTCATTTAATGTTCGAAGGACTTACTATAATAACCCCTTGGAATCTAAAAATATAACAAAGTTAATTAAAAACAGCAGACTAAAGGCTAATAAGTTTTTAGCTTTCTCTAAGTCCCAGGTAGAGTTTGTATGAAGCCAACGAACGTTTGAAAAAGCTTTTTTAAACTTATACCAGTAAGTAAGTGCTTATAGTGAGTTCAAAGTAAGGACAATAGTGCACAAGCTATAATAGAAAATTAAAATTATTATTTTTGGGCAGAAAACACATATAAACTGGAAATATAATTTTTTTTTTTTGTAAATTTTTATTTTTCAGCTTCTTGTTGTATCCAGAATGTAGCAGGGCAGAGGAAGCACAATCTTAAGACACTCCGCTCCCCAGTTTTCGCCGTATTCTGGAGGAAGTGCGTGTTGAGTTTCGGAACTGAGCGCCGCGATTTGCCTCGACACCAGAATGGAGAAATGAAAATATTAAATATCTAAAAAACAGGCTTCTATCCAATACAAAACCAATAGAAAGCCACACCGGGCTGTACACACGATAATCAAAAATTTACGAAATAATTACAGCGTTCCAAAGTCCCATCTACATAATAATTTATGTTGATTTGAAGTTAGTCCAATTAAAATTGGTTTAAACTATTAATACATACAGCATGTTCTCAATTATTCATTAAGCACTGTTGTTTTACTGTAATTAAAGCTCTCTTCCTGTATAATGAGTAAGGGGTAGTCCGCCGGGGGTGGGTATTGTTACTTTGGGATCCCTCACACGTTGATTTGATACTCTCGCTATTCAAAAAGGTTACTCCGAGTGGTTAATTCCGGTAATGGCATCCACATTATATTTTTTAGGCGTATATCTAATGAAATCAATGTTTTAATTATATGAACATTATGTTTTATAAAGAGAAATATGTATGTATGTAAGGCCGCCGTGGCGAAGTGGCTCAAATGTGTGACAGTGACTGCGACGGTTGTGGATTCGATCCACCTTGGGAGGAATTAACTTATTAATATGTTCATTTCTTCGCTCTAGCACTAAGTTAAAAGCCTAGCGTGGAACTCATTCTGCCACTCAACACGCAATGCCTAAAAAAAATCGGCAGAAAGTGAGGCAGTGGAAGTGTCTTAACACTAGGCTCCCTCTGCCTACACTGCTATTTGCGGGATACAACGTGAAGGTAATTTTTTATACCTATTTGTTTTCCAATTACAGGAAAAGTTTTTTAGTTTCATAAAGATATTACATTCGGCGACGTATTAAGCAATCCAGATAATCTGAGATAACACCTTTGAAACAAAGTCTTCAACAGATGAATCCGCTTGAAATTGCTTCAGAGATCTCAGCTTTAAAGTTTATTCGGAACATCAAGGAAGGAAGTTCATTGAGCGAGTCTCATGCATGATAAATCTAATTTCGTATAGTTAAATTCCATATTATTATATTACACTTCTTTTTCATTCGCGTATATTTTTTATGTTAAAATAAAACTTTACACAGCAGGCATTAATTAGCTTTACACTGTATCTGTATTTAAGACACTCCATTCCCCATTTTCCGCCGATTTCTGGAGGCATTGCGTATTGAGTAGCGGAACTCACGCCACGCTTTGCCTTACACCAGAGCGAAGAAATGAAAACATAAATTTAAATAAGTATTTCATTCCCTCGAGTGGGGATCGAACTCACAACCGGTCACGTTTACAGTCACACCCCTCCGTGTTCCCCTGCGTCACGACTGGCCTCAAATTCAAATAAATATTTAAGTTAATAATAAAGTTCGTAAATATTAAAATCTATAGAATGCTATAAATCTTAGTAATTTTGAGTAGGTGATTAATATTTAAAATGTTTGTTACTTTTTGATTTTCAATTTTCTTGTCAATTCAATTTTTATTCCGCCATACAGGTGGTACGGCAACACTGGCAACATCCAGAAAGAAAAAAAGGTGCTAACTTGCTGCTTTAATTACGTGATAAATAAATAAAATAATACATTTTATTTTCTACTATTTTATCATCATTTATTAAACGTTGAGTTCTGCCACTCAACACGCAATGCCTCCAGAATTCGGCAGAAAGTGGGGAGCGGAGTGTCTTAACACTAGGTTCCCGCTGTGTGCGGGATACAGCGTGAAGCTGATTTATTTATATATTTTTATTTATGAAACGTAATATAGTAAGTAAATCATAAATAGAGTTAGTTAGTGTATAAAGTAAGACATTTCTAATCGACAAACAACTTGTCTATTGTCGCCTCTCTATTTAAATCTACATTACCAACATCGTCAGTGGCCCGTGCTGGCACCGAGCCAACGTGCTGGTATAAACAGGCGTCACACTACAAGACTGTCGAAGTTGTTTACTATTGATGTTTGAACACGATTAGATTTGTGTAAGACTAACGATTTACAATGTTTTTTCAATATGGTTAATTAATATAAATATTAATTTAACTGAATATTTTATTTTCTCGAGCGCAGTTAAACCTACAACCAGTCGCGTTTACAGCAACTCTTTGTGCACCTCGCTAGGACTGGCCTCAGAAAAGACCTAAGAATGAATTATTATTCATTAATATTTTCATTTCTTCGCTCTGGCACCACGGCAAAAGCCCGGCGTTGAGTTCCGACATTCAACATGCAATGCCTCGAAAAATTCGGCGGAAAGTGGAGAACGGAGTATCTTAATACTAGGTTCTCTCTGCCTACCTTGCTGTATGCGTGATACAGCGTGTAGTTTTTATTTTGTTATCTTCCATTTTGCACTTATAACAAATATTTTGTTAACACAACTGCTAAGTAGAGTCAGATTAAATGTTCATAATGGTCAAGAGATAGAGCAACGTATTAAATGAGGGTACAATTTCGAAAGTGAAATGTGAAAAGATATGAAATAAGTTATTTTTGTCCCAATATATTTAGACTTATTCTAAATAAAACAATATAAACTGTAAGAATATGGCGGATTCGTAGGTAAAATTCGTTGTAAATATATTCGGTTTGTCGACAAGATCATGATCAAATAAACGCCGTGATAAGTTCGCAACGGACACGCGACAGCTGCTCGGTCGTCTAATAATATTACAATTCGGGTCGCTCCCTACAGATATATAATTTGCGATTTTCAGGCTCAAACGGCACCCACCCTTACGTCTTGTAATAAATTTCCCAAGTAAGACATATTTGAGAAAATTATTAAGAGGCATAAGAGTAGAGACGTCAATCAAAGTTTCGAAAAAGTGATTTTGAATATAATTTAATATTACTTCTTTGAAGCACAGTATTATTAATAAAATTTAAACTAATAAAATAATTTATATGATTAGGAATAAAATGGTAGCAAGAAATAATAATGCCATTAGCTAGCGCCGTTCAAAACACAATATTTTCTTATACAAAAAGTGATGAAAAACGCGACATATTTTTTACTATTTAATTTGCCGTGTCTGAGGAAAAGTATAAAAGAAAATATTTATTTAACTTTAAATTATTTTGATTTCACTTTTAGAAATAAAAAATCGCCAATAAGGAACCGCTTCCAGAAAAATAATTCAATTATGCTGTAAAGAATTGACATAGGCTTGGCGAAGTTTTAAAAAAGTTCTCTCAAACAAGAACGTCGTAATTCAAGTAGGGTTTAGCGTCCATCATACTTATTGAAGTTGAAGTGGTTTTACACAGAATAGAAATTTATTTTTCGCTCCCAAAGTATATTTAATTTTTAAATAGTCTTGTATGTTTTTAATTATAATGAAATTAAAACATTTTTTAAAAATAGTTAAATATCTCTCTTATTCTGTATTGTTTTTTAAACCAAAAGTAATACATAGACCTATTTATTCTATTTGACGCGATGTTAAGCTATAAGAAAAGACCTTAAAAATAAATGCACTTCTAGTTTCCATATAGGGAAATTAAGAGAGAGCATTCGTTCAATTTTAAATCTTTAACTTAAAATAAATCAGCTTCACGCCGTATCCTGCACACAGCAGGGTAGGCAGAGGGAACTTAGTGTAAGACACTCCGTTCCCCACTTTCTGCTGAATTCTGGAGACATTGCGTGTTGAGTGGCAGAACGCCGCGCTTTGCCTCGACACCAGAGCGAAAAAAATTGAAATATAAATTTAAGTAAATATTTCATCTCCTCGAGTGGGGATCGAACCCACAACCAGTCGGTTTAACAGTCACACTATGTGCCGCTGCGCGACTGGCTTCTTTAACTTAAGCAACAGCGAAATAGCTTATAGCTGACAAATGTAAATATTTGAAGAAGTCATCGCGATCGTATCGGTCCCGCATGCGACCCCACGAATTTAGGCCTTGACCTCATCCATAATTCAAGTGGAGTACCACCTTACAAGTCCGAATACCATAAAGAACATAAACATTTCATATGTACACGGGCTTAAGGGATTTGACTGTTAAAAAATGTAGAAGGTTTTGTCGCCACTTTAAGCAACTAAACGAAATACGTTTTTAAGGCAAGGACTAAAATAATTTTTGAATACAGTTTGTATGTTTTAATTTTTATTAAATTAAAAATTCTTAAAATATTATTTTGTAAGAAATACTATTTTTTTAATCGATATTTAAATAAACAGTATGAGATATTGCAGATAAAAAATAAATTTCAAACTGGCCATTTCGGGCATTGAATTGGGCACTTATTTATTTGCCGTATAAATTCGCAATTGACTTAATATTTATAAAAATATTAAGTCAATTGCGAATTTATACGGCACTAGTATGTCGTAAACAAGTGGAGTAGGTTATAAATAAGTAATATAATATTTTATATAAATATACATATAATATGTATATAAATAAACATATTATATTACATGTATATATATAATGAAATTCTGTTTGTTTTTAATATTACGTACTTGAAAAAAAGAAAACACAATATCATCGGCAAAAGGGATAAAATTGAAATTGATTCTAGAACCAAAGCATTTTTAGATTGTTCAGCTTACTATATATATATATATATATATATATATATATATATATATATATATATATATCCCTTTATCCGATGATATTGTGTTTTCTTTTTTTAAATACATAAAAAGCAGCAGCTTCACGCTGTATCCCGCACACAGCAGGGTATGCAGAGGGAACCTAGTGTTAAGACACTCCGTTCCCCACTTTTGTGCCGTATTCTGCAGGCATTGCGTGTTGAGTGGCAGAACTCAACACTGTATGATATTTTACTACTACTTTTTTAAAATACGTAAAATTAAAAACAAATAGAATTTGATCGAACTGTTACTCACGAGATGGGACCAACTTATTTTATTTCGGTATGGAGTAATGTATCAGTTCTTTTACTCTACTCTACCTTTTTATAAAATAAACATCAGTATTAAAATACACACAATGTATATTTTGAATAAATTGATATATTTATTTAAATTTACATTTTCATTTCTTCGCTCTAGTGTTAAGGCAAACCGCCACTCCACACAAAATACCTCCAGATTCCGGCGAAATGTAGAGAACGGAGTGTCTTAACACTAGGTTCTCTCTGCGTACCCTGCAGTGTGTGGTATACAGCGTGAAACTGATTTATTTTTTGTTAAAATTAAAATCATAAAAAAGTTTAGTATAGTATTTTTCATAGCTAATACGTACTCATTCTGTCCAAAAGCGATGTTACTTTAATACAAGTTTATGCTGTATTTCAATTTGCACTTCATCTTGCAGTAAAGATGAGTTAATCTAGTCTCCAGGCTCATCTTTGAAGCTAACGAGTGTAATTGACTTAACCGCTTTGGATTGCGTTTCTTGGGAGAGTTCAATCTTTTAATCCTTAATTGTAGATTTATTGTAATTTAAAAGGCTATAATGGTTCAATTACTACAAAAGAGAGTACATTAGCAGCAGTATAGCTGTTTTTATTAGAAATCGATTATTTCAAATTAGTTTATACTATATATATATAATATGTTTGTGTTTTGTAGAATCTTTGTAATTTCAGACACAGAATCGGTTTAGAAGAAGAAGAAAAATATTTTTTGTATAAATTAGAAACAGTGGTTTGTAACAGTCATGTCACTTGCCAAGATGTAGGTAGAGCTAGAATCACAAAAAACAATTGTATTTTTTGTTTTAGAAAATAAATATTCGGTAATATCCAGTAATTAATTAATGAATTAAGAGTTCACTTTAATTTTATCCCACATCATCTCATAATGAATATACATTATAATTTATAAAATCATATTTAAATATTTTTTAGAAAAATCTTTTAAACCCGCGTCTCTTGGAAACCGTCCAAGCGCCTTAACCTATAAGCCATATGTTAGATACGTCAAAATTCATAAAGGCGTGTTACAACTTCTATGTGTTGTTAGCATATCTGTAGGGAAATTATTATTAATTACAAATTTCTCTTACCCAAAGATAATTAATTAGAATCGATATTTAGCAACGAAGCTATTTAATAAATATTTTTCATTTTATAAAAAGTTCTAATCCCCACATGGGAAAGAAAGATACGTTTTCTAAAAAATATTTTTCTTTCCCAAGAGTGCTGTAACACTTTGAACAGATTAAAAATATACATTTTTACATACATGTAATATATCAGCTAGATTGTGATTGTGAGGCCAATCGTGGCGCAGGGGCACAGAGTGTGACTGTGAAATCGAGCGGTTGTGGCTCGATCCGCACTCTAGGAGATCAAATATTTACTTACATTTATATTTTCATTTTTTCGTCGAGGTAAAGCGTGGCGTTGAGTTCCGCCACTCACCAAGCATTGCCTCCAGAACTCGGCGGAAAGTGGGGAGCGGTGTGTTTTAACACTTAGAAATATCGTACAATATTAATTGGTGGTTTTTTAGGATTCCGTAGCCAAAGAGCAAAAAAACGAAATCCTTATAATTTCGTCATGTCAAGAGTCTGTCTGTCCGTCAGTCTGTCTCAGTAATTTTACTCGGGTAGGAACTTTGGGATTGTGGCAAAATTTAAGAGGCTACCTAGGTGTATTTTAAGAACCCCTACAAAATGATGTGGGATAATTTTGACAAATAATATTATTAACGGTAGCACAGGTTTTGCTCGCAACTACGGAATCCTTCATAGGCGAATCCAACTCGCTCTTGGCCGGTTTTATTATTTAATCACAAAAAAATCCCCTAAAAATAATTTTAATTAAATATTTCATTTCATCGAGAGGGGATCGAACCTACAACCAGTCGCTTTTAAAGTCACATTTTGTGCCACAACTGACTTCAAGATCTTATTATGATTTATGTATATTTAAATAAACAGAATATTATATTTAACATAACATTAAAGTTATCTCAATATTTTATCGTAACATTTTGTACCCAAATTCACATTTACAAATTGGAATACACGAAATACGAATTCTGTTTCTCTTTCAGAAGCAGTAAGAAATATATCTAATTTATCATATTGCTTTTAAATTACTCATCTTGTTCAAGTTATTTTATCCAACGAAATATAATCGTCTAAAAATGTAGGTACTACTTTTCATTCGACTTATAAATTGTTAATAGCCTTTTCTTATTTTACAGTTTCACGCTGTATCCCTCACATAGCAGTGAAGGCTGAGGGAACTGGAAACCTAACGTTGACACACTCCGTTCCCATTAATATAATTCCGTTCCCCACTTTCCACCGAATTCTGAAGGCATTGCGTTCAGTGACGGAACTCAATGCTTCACCGCCCTAACACCAGAGCGGAGAAACGAAATTATTAAATATTTTATTTCCTCGAGTGGGAATCAAACCCACAAGCTATCGCGTACGTATATATATTTTGTATTGTTAGTGAAAATGTATACACTGGTATTGACTCGTTTACTTCTTCTATATGTAGCATTGTTGATAAAGAGGGGTTAGTGGTAAGACACTCTACTCTCTACTTTCTGACTTTATATTTTGTGCGGCGCGACGGCAGCTAATAATAAATGCTCTACAATCAGACTTGTTAGCATTTTTTTTGGAATTTAAATGTAGGTTTTTATTCGCAATTTTCTAAATTTTCATATTCTACTTCGGAATATTTTATATTATATAAAAAAATGTTCAGATTTCATTTCTAGGAGAAAATATTTAAATCGAAACCGACTTACCATAAGGACGAATGTTATTTATTATAGTTATATAATCAGTCAACCAATTGTCGTTTTTAAAGTTTTTTAAGCTTTGGTTCACGTACACAAACTGCTCTTTATATTTTAGTTTTTTTTTAAGTATTTTTTAAATGTGTACACGGCGCTTTGTAATAAATAAATATTACTTAAGAAGAAATAAATTATCAAGAAATAAATTATATTGCAATTATAGGATGTCAAATTACTGATCAGTAATTAATAAATACTTATTTAGAAAACATATAAAAATTTGAACGTACGTATTCGAACCCTCGGCTGCTGGAAACCGACCAGGCTCTCTGACCACTAAGCCATACGTTCTCATTAAGCTACGTCGAAATTTTTATACGTTTGTTACAACTTATTTATGTTGTTAGCATCTCTGTAGGGAGATTTTTACAAATTTCCGCTACCCAAAGATAATTAATTAATTACTAAGAATTCTAAATAAGTATTTTTCATTCCTAAGTGTCCAATAACACTTTCGAAATGTTGATATTATGTCAAAGTAATTGAAAGTTGTCCATATCTTTTGGCGAATATTTATACAGAAAAATAAGAAAACTTACCGTTCTTTTCTTAGATCACTGTTTCGTTTGCGGAAAGTTGCTACTAAAAGCTGTAGTTCCGACGAATGTCGCTCGTACAGTTGCGACAGCTGTGTTGTGAAGTCCGAAACTGTAACAGAAGAGCCTTTGTCAATGTTAGATTACTATTTATCTGGCGAAATTACTTTGAAAGTGCCGTAAAACAAACTCTTAGTAGGAAGTTCTTTTTTGTGGCAAGCGTGTGAGACTGAAAACGCAACAGGTTTGATTCAAACTCGAGAATATTAAATATTTAATATTTTCATTTCTTCGCTCTAGTGGCGAGACAAAAGCGCGGCGTAGAGTTCCGCCACTCAGCACGGAATGCCAGTATTTGGTGGAACCTAATACTAAGCTCTATCTACCTACCCTGATACATCCAAAAAAATATATATTTTATATTAATATATATAGAATAAATAACACTATAAAAACATAATACAACAGCCGCAAAAGCTGGATTGTGAATTAAAATGTTATCTTATTTTATCATATCTCAGTAGTTTTATACTATATTGTCACAATGACAATGACACGGCGTTTTCGGCACAATTCACGCTGTAGGTCTGCTCTTTAATGTACTTTCGGCCCTCTATAAATCTTCTCATATTCACAGTAACGTTCAGGTTCCCATCGAACTTCAGCCATATTCGAAAGTCAATGTAAAATATTATAAACTTTTTCATTGAAGAATATAAGTAAAAGCTGTGATAGCTACTAGCTACAACAGTCGCTTCTTGTTGTTGTTTCATATAATGAGTAAACTGAACGGATTCGTGCCTCAAGTCCAATAAAAGTTATCGAAAAAGTTAAAAAAAAAATATTGAAAAGATACTAAGGCTTTCGACATTCTTGCAAAATACTAGACGATCAACTTAATATATCTTTAAATAATATAAACTTGTATTATGTTCTTTATCTATATGCCGTTTTGTATAATATAATGGATTTTTGAAGTATAATAATAAAAATAATAACATAAAGGTTAGTACTATTTGGATATTTTTTTTGCAGCTATAGCCAAATTACTTATTTAGCTTTACGCTGTATCTCTGGCGCGGTAGTCACAGAGATTAGAGTGCCAAACGCTACGGTCTGTATATACCTCTTTTGCCTCGTCTACTGTCATCAACCTCTTCATACATGCCCTCCGGGGGTCATCATGCTTTTCACGTGACCTACCCTTTACACTGATCACACACTTACTTGCGTTCAGGCTTAGACCATTATTTTCACACCCTTTTTTCAGAGTGGTGACTAATGCCTGCAACGTGCATCCTGATGATGCAATGAGCACTGCATCATCTGCGTACAGCAGGCCATTTACATTTAAGTCACATACTTTCACTCTCATGTGACTTTGTTTCAGTCCTTGGAGACAGCTATCCAAATACAAATTGAACAACCAAGCTGACATGGCGAATGCTTGTTAATTACCAGATTGGATGTCAAACAAAGGATAGCATTGTACTCACACGCATTGATCTCTGTAAAGAGACTTTACAGAGATCAATGCCGTCGCTCCGCTCAGAGATCAATGCCGTCGGTCCGCTCACATTATACCCGCATCTCCTATAATTTCGTTTTCACAACTCAGGCCAAAATTATCTCTGCGATCATGAGCGTACACCCTCTTCTAGATCTACAGCCTCATTGGGCCTCGCACAACAACCTTTCGGATGTTAATGCTTATCGCGAATATTTTAGCATAAATTTCACTACCCAAGCTAATCAAACCGATAACCCTGTGGCTTGTGCAGTCTATCTGTGAACCTTTGCCTTTTTACAAAGGCACGATGATTGCACCTCACCAGTGGTCTGGGATCTCCCATGATTTCCAACATAAATTGTATTAAAACGAGAACCAGTTCAAGATGCGTGGCCATATGCCACCATATTTGATCCTCTCCGCAGTAACTTCATCTGCTCCCGCTGCCTTACCACATTTCAAACTGTGTATTGCAGCCTAAATTTCTTTTATACTGATTTCGCAATAAGCTACATTTAGACTTAGCGTTTCGCTGTTACTTGAGACTGAGGCATCATCACATTCATACATCCCATCGCTGCAAAACGTATGGTTATCTTTCAAGAGCACCCCTTTATACGAGTAGGTTAGCGAGCTAGGCTCGGGAAACACTAATTATAGCCGAGCTTTTGTGGAATAATTTAGAGATTTGTTATTAAAATGTTAATTATACGAAAATCCCTGTGGCCTGCGTTGAGAAGGTTGGAAATATGCCAAAATGAATAATTTTTTTTTTCCTTTATTACTAAAGTGTAAAGCTCATTAAAAATTCATGGCGGCGTCTGAAGACCTCATTACCAGTTTTATACAGTTTAGGTAACGCAAAACTTTATAGCGCCTTAATTAATCTCCTTATATGTTGAGCAATTTTATAGATAAGTTTGTAAATGCACATTTTGGCCAAATTTGTCTATAATGGAATAATTATCATGAATATTTTTGGCCGATCAGTAAGTGAAGCCAGCTATTGTTTACAGATACATTACATACGAAAGTAAAAAAAAACTCTCATATAGTATATATCTAACAATAAATAATATATGTAAATGTAAAAAGTGTAAACCTATTTTTCGATTCTATACTATCTTCAAAACTACATGACCCATAAATGATCCTAGCTAGATATCTAAGTGTTCTAGAGGCAGACAGCCTGCTTAGGGAATGTGACTTGTTTTATACAAATAGTACATATTAAATGTTGGTACATAAATGCATTTTGTAAAATAGGTATAACATAATATAAAATATTCAAAAAATTAAAAAAAAGGATTAGCGAGTGTTCCTGATGTAATTACACAACCATATCTTTTTACAAAATATTCTTGGGTATAATGTATTTACTTATATATAAACTCTTTGGGCCCCCTTTTTACAAGTTGAGTGGCGGTACAAGTTTTTATTAGAAATTTTAGTTCACCGAGACAAGATCAGATTTTTTTAGAATATTAAATTAAATACACACATCTTATGGGAAATACTGAATGTATAAAAAAAAATAAAAGCAGTATTACAGATATATATAATGTGCGCTTGTTACGTAGATATATACTTCAAATATTTAATTGAGGTGTCTAAATCATATCTACATTATAGATACAACAGAACAAAGGAGTCAGTTAGAATAATTAAGACCCCTTCTCATGTGCTAGACGTAGGGTCTCAATCACTTGTCTGCATTGGTACGAGTAAATTTACTTGAGTTAGCTTTAACACTTTCTATATTTACTTAAAATATTTTAAATACACATTTAATTTCAAATCGTCTTTCTTTAATTCAGCAGAAAGTGGCGAACGGAAATGTCTTTATGGGAACGGAGTGTGTGTGTCACTAGGTTCTCAGGTTCTCTCTGTCTACTCTGGTATGTGCGGGATACAACGTAAAGCTAAAAAATTTATAAAATTATATTGGTAATAGGGGCGTTTTGGTATAATAAAAGCCATAGTTTTGAAAAATCTCATCAAAGTTTTTTTTAGATATTTGCTGATAAATAGAATATCAAGGAATTAAAATTGAAGGCTTTTCAGGTAGATATTGGTTTATTTCCAAACACTCAATCACATTTTTAGCTTAAAGATTAACGTATTTAAAGATTGTGTTGTACCAAACAAAACATAATTTCTACATATATTTCTCGAGTATAAATGATTACATTTCAAATGGTTGATAAAATAATTAATTTATAAAGCAAATAATAAGAAAAATAATTTATGAAATACCATCATGGCGCTCTTGGCTAAATACGTTCTACGTACTACGTAGGTACTATGTTCAGATTGTAATTTCACTAGTTATATCTTAAATATATTTTCTCGATCTTATTACATATCCCAGTTGGATTTAGACAATCAATGTATTTAAATAAAAAATAGACTTTTATAGCACATCTTTTACATTTTCTTCCAGTACATAGTTTGTGTTTTAGTGTGGAATCTCTTTTTTCGATTTCCATATTGTAAATATAATTCTTAACTATATTTTTAACGTACCATACAGAACTAAATATTGCCATAGTACACAATAAGCATTCATTCTAATTAACAGTTGTATATTTCCATTGCTTAAAGCACAGGTAGTACAAAACTTCTACAATTGAAAGCAAAGATCCTCCAAAGCAAAGTCCAAAGCAATTACCCATCGCAACTACCAAGTCTAAAGCGTTATGAGCTATTTGTCGGGTGACTCGCTCATATGGCCTGTTACTCAAAATGAATTTAAAAATTCCGGCCTTTAGGTCTTTATTTTGATCGGAAACTTTTTTATATATAATATTGTAATCTGGTTCGGTACAAGAAGAAAGACACCTACAGTTTAAACCAGTCCCATTGATACCGGGCACTTTAAGTTTCTTTAGTTTACCATAGTGCTTTGTCAAGCACTTCAATCCTTCTAAGTCACAATATCGGTGATTGTATTCGATAGGTAATAAATGGGAAGTGCAATTGCAAAGTTCCAACTGCTCTTCGATGCGACATTGAATGATACATACCGAGTAGCTGTAATGTCTGTAACCACGAAAGTTTGTTGGTAATTCGTCGGGAAATCTACATTGTCGAACATCTGGTGAGGTCCACGAAACTTCTGGCTCATTGACGATATCTACGATTGAGAATAACATGGAACCTTTGGTTCCGTATAAGACAGTGGCTCGCCGATCTTGCTCCATGTTCCAATATGGAACATCTTCGTGTGAATGCAAAAACGCTTCATAACTTTCTGAGAGTGAAATTTCTAAAGTCCCTAATTTACGGTGATTAGAAGATGAAACGTAGTAAGAGTCGTGCTTATCTGAAATTTGATTGTTATTCATGGTGTAGCACAGACCATATTCAGTATAAATGGGATTAAAATGCTCACAGCAATTTAGAGGTTTATCATTCCAATTACAACTTACAAATAATTCTTTACATACAGAACGAAACGTTGAGCTTATATTTACAAAATCCTTGGTACATATAGGAAAGTTTTCTTCAGTAATTGAACAACTTTGGCAATCACCAGAAAAAAAAGCAATATCTTTAGCGAAAAGAACCATCTTATCTTCATTTCCTTTGTTTGATTGTAATTTTCGTACATCTGTAAGTATTTTGTCATTATTGGCAACTTCACATACCGTAACTGACGGAAAAGTAGTATTCCAGTCGAGGTAATCAGTGCGAGTAGTAAATCGAATGGTGTCTTCTTGATAAGATAATATATATTTATATATTGATGCCACGGCAGCTATCCAAACGTTCATATATATAATAAAATAGATGAATTTATAAACAAAACTGATATCATTTCGTACTAGATAATTAGGACCGTGGACTGATAGATTTTGAAAAGTATACTTGATACGAGGGTAAAATATATTGAATTTCTGCCGTAAATATTTCATTATTGATATACGTACATAACGAATATTGGGGCAGAAATGACTAATCTGTAAAAATCTGTGGTTTATATATGGCTAAATTATTATAGGCTTAATAGTTGTAATGTACCGCTTTTATAACAAAATCTTTATTGAGTATAATTGGCTATAACAAAGGAACATCGGATAGATAAAAATATGAGATAGGAGGAATAGTTTTCCGATACGTAATGTTTTTTTTATTTATAATAAAATGTCATATATCTCGGTCGTGTAAACAGTTTTTTTTATGAAATCCATTGTGACGTTAAACTAAAAAGACTTTTAATAAATAATATCTTCAGGTCAGTTTAGTTATGCATTTATTTATTTATTCTTTCTAATTTGAAAATAATCTAACGTGTAAATTTTTTTATTTGTGATTCACCCATATTATGCAATATTTTTTTTAACATCACGCTGTATCCCGCATACAGCAGGGTAGGCAGAGGGAACCTAATGTTAAGACCCACTCCGTTCCCAGTGGCAGAACTCAACGCCGCGTTTTGCATCGATACCAGAGAGAAGAAATGGAAATATAAATTTAAATAAATATTTCATCTCCTCGAGTCAGGGATCGAACCAGTCGGTTCTACAGTCACACTTTGTGCCCCGCGTCACGACTGGCCTCGACTGCAATATTATAGTTTTTAAAAAGACGGAAATTTGCACTGATTTGTACAGATTCTTAAAATAACGAATTTTAATAATAAATATTTATACGTATCATTAATTTAATATATTATTTTTTACATTTTTAAATTTTTATACGTTTTCTAAATAAGTATAATTTAATTTATTATTTTCCAGTTTTCTTAAATATATTATTTTCTAATAAAAATATTATAGTAATTCCGTTACATTTTCTAATGTAGAAAACATTTTAGGTTCAGTTTGTACATAGTTTTGAAGTCGGTTTTATATTTTTTTTAAATAGAAAGCTTGACATAAATATTTGCAAAAGTACGGAACTATTTAAATAGTTTGCAAAAATGGTAATGAACGTTTGTAGTGTTGATGATGGGAGAATAAAAGTCTACTTACGAATAGCACTGAGTTTAATCAACACCACTTTATATGTACATACGATACAGTGATAACACAAATCACAATTTAACAATCACGATACAGTATATAAGAAAGTCAACCACAAACATATATATAAGACGGAACACGATAAATACTGATTTGAAACAAAATAATAAAGAGAACAAAGGAACGTATGGAAAGCGCATCGAGTGGCAAGCATCGACTGTGAGAATTATAATATGCCGTCGACAAGTGGGTAGGAGTAAATATTACTCCTCACCGGTTCAGTCGACGGCAGCGAGCGCTTTTGTATAGATATACTAAATACGAATACTTGTTATAAAATATATAAATTATATTAAATATATGTATGTAGTCGTATGTATATAAATGATAAATAAATAAATTGCTATATTGAAATATATAAATAACACATATTAAATAAACTGTAAATATAAATAATAGTTCCCTACATCACTCCCCTCCAGAGGCCGTGCCTACGGACGATAATAATCAGGGAAACGTACATGTCTCCCTGACCGAGTAGTGTGTCTGAAGGGTGAGTGACGTAGTTGTGTATCTGTATGTGTATCCTTGTGTGTGCCTGGGTGTGTGCTTGCGTGTGCGTTTGTATGTGTGCTTGTGTATGCGTTTGTGTGTGTGCTTGCGTGTGTGTCAGAGAGAAGAGTATTTGAGTAATCGGATGTGTCGGTGTCGCTGCGCAATATGTAGGCTGGCTTAAGGCGGTCTATTGATACTGTTTGGGACTTACCTTTTACTTCTATTTTAAATACTTTTTTGTCTCTTGACAAAACTTTATGTGGACCAGTATACGCAGCTTGCAGAGAACCCCGCAGCGCGTCTTCTCGGAGGAAGACGTGGCTACAGGATTCTAGATCTTTAAAAACGAATGTTTTTCGTTTTAAGTTGTGGTGCTGCGTAGGAACTGGTCGCACATTTTGGACGAAATTCTTCATCCGCGTCGAGAAATCGGTGATGTCAGTGGTGGGAGTGGCGACGTTATGCCCGAAAAATTCTCCGGGCAGTCGCAGTGACTCACCGTACACCAGATCTGCGGATGAAGCTTGTAGGTCCTCTTTATATGAGCTTCTAATGCCGAGAAGGACGAATGGGAGTGACTCGGTCCAGTTGCTGTCACCGTGGCAGACAATAGCGGCTTTCAATTGCCGATGGAATCGTTCTACTAAGCCGTTGCACTGCGGGTGATATGCGGTTGTCCTACGATGTTCGAATCCAATGGATTTGGATAATTGTTCGAACAGGGCGGATTCGAACTGCCGACCTCTGTCCGTAACAATGTCGGTAGGACAACCAAACCGGGACACCCAGCAGGATATTAATGTTTTGGCCACTGTTTCAGCTGTGATATCGGTAATGGGGACAGCTTCCGGCCATCGCGTAAAGCGATCGACGGCTGTCAAGCAGTACCGATATCCATCGCTGGACGGTGGCAGTGGGCCGATCAGGTCTAAGTGGACGTGTTTGAACCGCGCCGAAGGTAATGTGTGCGTACCTAAAGGTAAGGATACGTGACGATGTACCTTCGAGCGCTGACATGGTAAACACGCCCTAGACCACTCACGGCAATTCTTCCGCATCAGTGGCCAAACAAAACGTTGTGCAACGAGCTTAGCAGTTGCGTTTGCGCCAGGGTGACTGAGCGAGTGCAAGGAGTCATATACTTGCCGGCGAAGGGTAGCTGGCACGAAAGGCCTGGGAGTCGATGTACTGACGTCGCAGTACAATTCAGTACGACTCCCAGGGATTATCAGCTTTTGCAAACGCAACGAAGTGTTGCCGGCAAGTATATTTGCGAGGTCTGCGTCTGCTTTCTGGGAACTGGCCAGTACCTCTAGACTGACAGGCATCTGCAATTCATCGACCCGAGACAAGGTATCGGCCACGACATTGTCCTGGCCGGATATATGTCGTATGTCGGTCGTGAATTGCGAGATGAAGTCCAGATGTCTATACTGACGCGGGGAGCAATTGCTCTTCCTTTCATGGAAAGCAAAGCACAGCGGCTTATGGTCAGTATAGACAGTGAAGTGGCTGGCCTCTAGCATATGGCGAAAATGTTTTATGCTCTCATATATTGCAAGGAGCTCGCGATCGTATGGTGAGTACTTTACTTGCGATGGGCTCAACTTGCGAGAGAAGAATGCTAAAGGCTGCCATGCTCCATCTTGGAGTTGCTGGAGGACTCCACCTATCGCCGTGTCAGAGGCGTCAGTGACCAGTCCAAGTGTAGCAGTAGGGTCGGGGTGAGCTAGAAGTGCGGCCTCGCAAAGACTCTTCTTGCAGTGCTCAAATGCCTGTAATGAATTTCCCTCTATATGGACGGGATGAGACGCTTTGACGGAGCCGGTCAGTAGGGCATTGAGAGGTGCTTGGATTTGAGCGGCTTTAGGTATAAAGCGTCTGTAAAAGTTTACCATTCCCAGGAACCTTCTAAGTTCCCTTACAGTTTTGGGAATGGGAAAATCAGTTATGGCCTTGACTTTTGTATCCAACGGTTTCGTACCTTTGCTAGAAACGTGGTACCCCAGAAATGTGACCTCTGGAACAGCGAAGACGCATTTCGCCGTATTTACCAGTACTCCGTAGTCTCTCATACGGGTGAAGAGCTGGCGTAAATGGTCTTCATGTTCCTCCTGAGTCCTGGAGTACACCAGAAAATCGTCTAGGTATGGATAGCAAAAGTCAAGACCACGGGTCATTTCATCGACGAACCTCTGGAAAGTTTGCCCAGCGTTTCTCAACCCAAACGTCATAAAAGGAAATTCATACAAACCAAATGGGGTTGTAATTGCCGTTTTTGGTATGTCCTCCTCGGCGACGGGGATTTGGTTGTAAGCCTTAACTAAATCGATAACTGAAAAGTACTTACAACCAAATAAGCTGTTGGAATAGTCCTGAATGTGACGTATCGGGTATTGGTCTGGAATGGTTCTGGCGTTAAGGAGTCTGTAGTCCCCACAAGGACGCCAGCCATTATCTTTTTTCGACGCGAGGTGCAGGGGTGATGACCATGGGCTGTCTGAAGGTCGAGCCGTACCGTTGGCCAACATCGCGTCGAACTCTTGCCTAGCTATTTTTAATTTTTCGGGAGCTAGCCTCCTCGGTGAACATGCTACTGGAGGACCTGGTGTAGTGCGTATGTGGTGTGTTGTGTTATGCTTTACAGTTGGCGGTGTACCGGCGGGTCGGGTTATCTCAGGAAATTCAGATAATATATTATGTTAAACACTATTACCGCCAGTCGATACCTTAACACTAGTAATTAAACTCTTAGAATTAATAATACTGGCTACAGTGCTTACATTGGTCAGGCTATCTATTAACTTTCGGTTGCTAAGGTCTACAATAATTTTATAATGTGCCAAAAAATCTACGCCGATGATAGGTTTGGTTACGTCAGCTATTATAAAACGCCACGGAAAATTTCGACGTAAACCGATATTTAATGTTAGGTTAATGCAGCCGTATGTGTCGATAGCCGAACCATTTGCCGCACTGAGCTGGAAAGATGTTTTGTTATTTGTTTTACAAATGGCACTAACTGGAAATACACAAATATCACTACCAGTGTCCACCAAAAATTCTGTATTAGTTTTAGTGTCCGTTATGAAAAGTCGACCCGAGGTGGTAGTACCATTGGTCGCCATGGCTGATTGACTCGGAGCATTAGCCGAATGGTTGGAGGTAGGCCGACATGATACTGATCGGCTGCGGGCTTGGCTGTGACATCTCTCACGCTGTCGTGGCTTTTCAAATATATGGGATGTGAGCACACTAACCTGTTTGGTCAATTCTGCGACTTGCTGCATTAGCAAGTCGATACCTGGCTCTGAAGATGATGATGATGATGTTGCTTTGGCAGCTGGCTGATGTGATGGAGCTGCCATTTCATGTAGCCTGTCAGCAAGTTCCGCCAACGCGTCCAGGGGCTGAGTTGATTGTGACGCTATAATTGTCTGCATCTCCACAGGTAAGCGGCTGGTCCAAATACTTTGCAGAAATTCTCCAGGGATACCAAGTCCAGCCAAGTGTTGGAGGTGACGCAGGTACTGTGAAGGCTTCTGTGTTCCAAGCTGTACTTGTGACAGCAGCTGTTTAATTTTATTTTCGCGCGATGATGAAAAGCGCTTCATTATTTTCGCTTTCAGTAGTTCATAATTGGGTGGGCCAGTGATGACGTCTTCCAGTTCGGCCGCATATTCTCGGTCTATCATGGAAAGAACGTGGTAAAACTTGGTCGCGTCGTCGGTGATTCCGTATAGGAAAAATTGGCATTCGACCTGTGCGAACCAAATTGCAGGTTTTTCTGGCCAAAATGGGGGTGTTCTCAACTGGTGCGGGGGTAGAAAGGTGGGTGGGTCACCGTTGAGAGGTTCTACCCGCTTAATTTTTCTTGCCCGTTGTGGTCGGTTAGTGACAGATTGAGTTGAGTCACTATCACTATGCATCGTGGTATAGTCCATGGCGTGCATATCGGGGTCACCAATGTAGTGTTGATGATGGGAGAATAAAAGTCTACTTACGAATAGCACTGAGTTTAATCAACACCACTTTATATGTACATACGATACAGTGATAACACAAATCACAATTTAACAATCACGATACAGTATATAAGAAAGTCAACCACAAACATATATATAAGACGGAACACGATAAATACTGATTTGAAACAAAATAATAAAGAGAACAAAGGAACGTATGGAAAGCGCATCGAGTGGCAAGCATCGACTGTGAGAATTATAATATGCCGTCGACAAGTGGGTAGGAGTAAATATTACTCCTCACCGGTTCAGTCGACGGCAGCGAGCGCTTTTGTATAGATATACTAAATACGAATACTTGTTATAAAATATATAAATTATATTAAATATATGTATGTAGTCGTATGTATATAAATGATAAATAAATAAATTGCTATATTGAAATATATAAATAACACATATTAAATAAACTGTAAATATAAATAATAGTTCCCTACACGTTAAAATTTAGCTTAAGTACAAAACAATAGTGATTTGAAACTAAAGTCTTATTTCGTAATATATTTTTTTTATTGCAGTAGTTATTATAATACAGTATTTAGTATATCTCTACTTTTATTACATAAAAACGGAAAAAGCTCAAATTTAATACAGAGGAAGTGGTCGTATGCTAAGCTTTAGATCTCATATATCTGAACTTAGTTGTTTCACTGGTCTGTTCCTGACAATCTGACAACGTGTCGTTTTACATATACTCGTTCGGTTGTGTTGGATAGGGTGTAAGATTAATTTAGTAGGAAATATTTTATTTTTCAGGTCCACGCTGTATCTCGCACATAACATGGTAGGCAGAGGGGTCCTAGTTTTAAGACACTCCTATTAATTTCGTTACTTTTCGCCAAATTCTGGAGGCATTGCTTGTTGAATGGCGGAACTCAACGCCATGCTTTGCCTCGTTAACAAAGCGAGAATATGTAAGTGACATAATATGGTTACCACTTCTATAATAAGAAAAGATAATTTTAAGCACAAAAGACCTTAAATGATCTTTTTGATATATGTAACGTGCGAACACTGACCGCAACAAGAACGCTTGTCCTGAGCGTAAAACTGCCATTGTAACTCGAGAACTTCGTCACTATAAGGTGGATGTGGCTGCCCTCAGTGAAACACATCTTGCCAAACGAAGGGGAGCTGGTGGAACGCAGTGGAGGTTAAATTTTCTTTTGGAAGGGACTAGCTGCCTCTGAACCGCAACAGTCGACACTCAAATTATAAAAATAATATCATTATTTATACTCTACTTATAGAAATAACAAAATTTTTCTATACTATCCGCAGTTCAATCTCGAGGACAATTGAATTTATTCATGATGTAAGAACCCGAGACCCGAATGAAATGGACCAATTTCGATTTAATCTCAATCATATCGGATGTTTCTATCGCTTAGATTTGATATATTTTATTTCTTTGATATATTAATTTTATTTTGATATATATATACAAATACATAGAAATAGAGACATATAATTTGCATCAACAAAAAAGTAATAAATAAATAATACTAAATCAATATATTATTTTTTAAATGCATAAGAGCAAAAATATGTCTTTTTTATTGTATTTACCTTTTTTATTTCTAATTTATAATTTTTTAAATGTTGGTATCCCATTGAATTCTGGATGAAATGACATAACAGATCTAAGTAAAAATAAAGCACAATCGTCTAATGTCAATTTGAGGCAAACTAGTTTTTTTAGAGGCTATTTTTTCAGAGGTCTTTTCTTTTTAGAGAATTCGGCGGAAAGTCTTAGCTCAGCAGCAGTCTTAGCTTAGATACAGCGTGAAGCTGATTGTTTTTTAGTTTTAGTTTTCGTTTTCGAAGGAGATTTAAAAATGTATTATTTATTTATTTATTATTTTTGTTTTATTTTGCTGATGTTATTTTTTGCTGTGACGCTTTGTTACAAGTTCAGTTTAAGAATAGAACATCTCTATCGAGGTATAACATATGTGTGTTCAGTTAAATAACATGATCATGACATGACATTCTTATTCACTCCAAAATGATTGTTAGATAATTAGAAAAAATACATTTATCAACGTGAATTATTTATTAAAGTAAACCAATTAATTAGTAACTTTCATCCATTATTTAATTGTAACAGATATACCCAGAGGTGTAGAGAAACCGAAGTTGTTTGAGAGGCACAATCAATACGGAACATTTTAACAACGAATTGTTTTCTAAAGTCCAAATGACTACTTAATTAGCAATTTGTTAACCAGCTACTGTGAATTGTGTAAATTATTTACTCAATGATTTAATAGGATTATCTCTCTGTCTCTTATAAAAAATACATGTTTATCTAGATCTCTTGTAAAATAAATGTGCAATAATTATAACAGTTGATAAGGACATACATTTACGCATAAAAGTTTAAAAAAAACTGTTTTACTTTTAAATATATTTCTTTTAAATCACTACGTTTTACTTTAAGTAATGAAAAAATGTACGTTAAGACCTCCCACCCCTGAGTTGTATTTGGTAAGAATGTTTTTATATTTAAATATCGAAGATTATTTTTATTATTGAAATACATTTTAGACGTGCACTTACTGTAACTGGCATCCCACCCTCGACTAACAAAAAAAAAGTATTTAAATAAAATTGTTTAAATAATAATTTTAATATTTTAGTATGGCTCGTGATACGTCTAATATAGTTAGAACCCTTTCGTAGTGATCGTAAATAATCTAAGATCTTTTAGAGATTCAGAGGTAACAGTATTAATATGAAATGTATCATAAATTTAATATAAGTACAATAAAATATATTATGATAAATAAAATGTAATTTAAGTATATCGAAGACGTCCTAACCTCCTCTCTGTTATACCTAGTCATTACTGATAGTTATAACTAAGGGGGGATAGTGAGTGGCCCCGCACCCGCCACTTACCGTGGAGTTCGGCCGTTCGGCTCTGAACCCTCCGGAACGGATCAGAATAGTTAATATGTATGATTCAAAAGCATTATAAGCTTTTGGCGAAAGATCAATTTTTTTGATTCAAAGACCGAAGTCTAATATAAATATTTGCAATAGAGTTAGGATTATTATATGTAGGCCGTAGCCATAATTACATAACATGAAACTCTCTGCTTCACATTTCAGATCGAACTCCCTACCGCTAGGCGGTCGATTATGTGAATCCACTTCAGTTTGTTTCTTTAGAGGGTATTACATTAATATACCCATTTAACATTCGTGTATCTTTCTTATAATTATATATTTACTAATCGTATCTTAATAATATTAAATTCTGTATGTATAAATGTGACGTGATTATTATTTCCGAATTAATTCGTTAATATAATGTATTTCTTATTATAATTATTACCTACGTGCTCTTATTATATGCCTTAGTTTCAATATTAATATAATTTATATTCACTGTTATTTTAACGCCTCTTTTAAACAGAACTGGCGTAGAATAACACGCACAGTACACACCCTGCAGCTGTTTGTTTGAAGTGACATTAGACTCAGAGTAGTGGGAATGTAATATAGATATCATTAATTGAAAATACTCAGTTATCGCTAGAACAGCCAGCGACTCCAAGTAGGCACGATTCTACTACCATCTCAGTAAAGAACCTCAGTTCTGAGAAGAACTGGCGGAAGAAACTCAGCAGCAGAATCCAACACTACTAAAGCAATTCGTTTATCTCTATATATAATAAGACAGTAAAAATATTTTGTCTGTACATTTAGTAATTTTGATGGAAATGGATAGAGGGACACTTAAAAAGAGTAATAGAAAGCAAAAAGATTTTTTTTGAATTTCTTGTCTGTCTGTATGTCTGTCTGTCTGTCGACATATTTCTGTCCGCAATTTTCTCTGAAAGTACTAAACCGATTTACTTGAAAATTTCACCAATTGCTTTGTTTTAACTCAACTTAAGTACTAAAGTTTGGTTCATCAAAATCGGTTTATTAAAAAAAAGTTATCGTCATTTGAATGAACTCAAGGCATTAGCTTGCCTGCGAATATTACGTAGCAATCGCGCTGGTATGACCCTGGCTAAAGAATGACGTTCGAAACGTCTGGGTTATATGACTGTTGATAAAAATATATATTTTTGAAGCACTATTATATAATATTTTATACAATAAAGTAAACAAAATTGAATTGTTAGTGGAGATAACCTTCATAAATCAAAACAGTTAAGTTTAAATCGTAATTAATTCAACACAGAGATAAAGAACGATCTTGAAAGAAATATCAAGTGAATACAAAGATTTTTTGGTTAGTTCGTTCATATAATATATGTAACTAATTTAAAAACTGTACAGGAGTTAATATGCAATTATTACAGTTATTTTATTTTATAAAGAATATTATGAATCCTTCAAATCAATAATTTAACATTTAAGGCTGTTTCTGAATGAGTAAATTAAATTATTCACTGACATCAGCACATTTAACAGAGTATATTATATAGGTAAAAAGAACATAAAGTTACAAAAATATATACGTGTAATAAATAATTAGCATTATGTATATTTTATAAATATCAAATATCAACAATGGTCGTATTTTTTAATTTAAAACAATCAAAAAATCTTTGACGATAATGTCATAAAAAAATTATATTAGAAGTCATTATAGTTGTCAATCAATTGTGCATATTAAATCAATAATCATGTATTTTAAACGGGCGAAGCTCTGGGCGAGCCGCTAGTACCAAATATGTCAGCACCAGTGACGCCCGGCTATATATCATAAGTATGTCGTGGACATCAGTCGATTGACGCATTATGTTTTCTACGATAAAACCAAGCGTTGGACAAATAAGCGGACAGTACTATATATGCACTCCAGAGCTGGGACATAAAATAGCACCACACACCCGTATGAGACGGGCGGACACTACTACAAACACCAGTACTAGGACATAAAGTAGCATCACACACCTATCCATCATACACTAAGTATTAACGTTGACGCACCGCAAGGCACCGCGAAACTATCTAAATATAATATATATAAAATTAAATGCCATAGCAATTCACTTAGCCAAGCACATTAGTACCAGCGAAGCCAAGCAGCAGTCGGTTGTGACTATATTATTTAACTAGCGGACCCGGACTTTACGAATGCTTATAGATATATTTAAGAAATTGTTTTTGAAAATATCTTACTAATTTAAATGAAAAAAATATAAGTAAACGTAACCATAGTAAAATATTAATAAAAAAACTAAACAAAACCAGCTACATCATTAATAATTTTGTCTCTGTCTGTCTTTCTATTTCCCCGAGCTAATGTCCAGAATAACTGAACTAATTTTTATTGGACTTTCAGTGATCGATTTTACTAATTTACCCGGGAAAAATCTTTTTACTCGTTTTCCTTGCGCGCGCGCGATAGATACTATATGAAATAACTAAAGTCCTTTCTACATTAAATATGATGAGTTTTACAAGCAATATCAAATAAAATCCCAAAAAACTAAAACCACAATTTATTAAGTGTATAACAACAGTATAGATAACCATCCAACCAAGATGAAATAACCAACAATTCTCTCTTTAATACTTAAATAATATTATACCGATGCCGCGCAGGGCCGCAACTTACACCACACCAAGTAATTCATGAAAATCTAACTAATACTCGAATAAGCAAAGAACCAAAGAAAAGTAGAAATTAATTAAAAACAGCAAATCCATACCTATATTAAAAATTCGAAAGTAACTCTGTCTGTCTGTCTGTCTGTCTGTCTTTTAAGCAATCAGGACCAAACTGCTTATTCAATAGCGATAAAATACTCATATAGAGATACTTGAGGGTCTTCGGATGAACATAGGTTACTTTTTTTGTCATATTTGTAATATTTTCGATATATACTAAGATATTTAAATATTTTTTAATTTGACAGGCAATTTATTCTGCCATGTTAATAACAACTGACCGTTGCTAAGCAACGGTTTGCAAAGTTTGTTTGTTGGCTTTTAAAAAATGTTTAAAAAAGTCCGCGATACATATATCATGTTTATCTCTGAAGGTTAAGCATAAGTGACCATTTTAATTGATTTACTTTATATTTATCGGGTTTTTGTTGTATGTATTTTCTATAATTTGATATTAATCCTTATGAAAATGAATATAATAGTCACTTTTAGCATTTTACCTATATTGAAATTATAGTTTACTGTATAACATTCTAATAAATAATTAAAGAGATGTCACTGATTCGAAATGACCTAGCCTACGAGCGGCATAGTATGACCGACGCGAACGGGCAGATGACTTTGACGGTTTTGTAAATTTTCATACATTTTCGAACTACTGTTAATTTTTATGTAATTATTAGCGGACCCGGACGCGGCTTCGCCCGCTTAAACTATACGAATGCTTATTAGATATATTTATGAAAATATGTATCTAATTTAGATGAAAAAAATTATAAGTAAACGTAACCAATAAAATATTAATTAAAAAAAACAGACAGACAGACAGACACAGTTACTTTCGAATTTATAATATAGGTATGGAGGTATGGATAGTAAAACATAGGGTCAACGAACTCTAGCCGTCGTATAAATCGTAAATAATTAATATTTGGTTAATGTCTAATGTCTTTATGATAGTTAAATAAATATATATAAAGAATATTCACAGATTACTTTTATTGTAAGATATTAAACAGATTCATATTATATAATATTTATAAATTGTAAATATATATTTTGATATAATAGTTTTATATCATATTATAAATGATACTATTATATTTGTATTTCTTTTTATAGTAACATGTTAAATATTTACTAATATAATGTATAGACATTACATTTATAAGTAATTATAATTCACCAAACCTATTTAACTATCATTTCACAATTTCCATACACGCATCTGACAAAGATGGCGGCAGGCATTCTGCGTACATTAATATAATTGTAATTTTACATACCTCATAAAACATCTTCATGTATTTATTTCCATTTACTAAATAAATAATATTTATCTTTGGATATTGACGGCATTATATGCATTAATATCACTCTTCTTTGTTTTAATAATAATCTATTAAAAACTTACCGACGAAGTATTCCAAAACAAACAATCGTAAACAGTGGAAGCACTTTAAACTTATCTTAGTAGCCTCGAATATTTATATCACAATTGAAGATATAATCTCACATGCTTTTTGAATATTAAATATAACTAAATATATATTAATTATAAATTAAAACTCCTCTAAACATCTAAAACATCCATTCTTCCTCAGACGCGTCCGCCATCTTCCCTCTCTTTCTTTACCTTTTTCTTGACTTTGAGGTTAACAGTAGCTTATGCAGCCAACATGATATTTTATAATAATAAAAATATTAATTATGTTATTATTTATTTTAAATTATAATACATAACGTTTAAATATAATTATTAAATTATTTTGAATAAATATATTTTATACCTGCGTGTATTACCTATAGTAGGTATATTACGTCACTTTAATATTACTTGTGAACGGAACGCGTAATTAAGAACTGAACTAAACTATTTTTTTTTTATTTTGTATCTTAAGCTATAAATTGAATAATATTATAAATCATATGTATAATATTTTTTTATAAATTATAATTTTTTTTGTATTAATTATATTATTTACCTACACAATTTAGTTATGGTATGGATCGTTAGATTACTCATTTAAAAATGTATAAAATAACATATTACATAACATATTATATTACAGTACATTATTAATACAGTAAAAAAAAATAAGTAGCATTTCTTTATTTTAATGTAAATAAAAATGAAAACCGTCAATTGGTATGTATTAATATTTATTTATTGTAATTGTTAATAGTTTCTTATATTTATGTGACATGTTTTATGAGTAAATATGCAATGCTCTTTTATAAAAAAAAATCGTCTTATTTTTTTTTGTACATTTAATTACATCACGAAGAGATTTACGACATATTTAGTCAGCTTCACGCTGTATCCCGCACACAGCAGGGTAGGCAGAGGGAACCTAGTATTAAGACACTCCGTTCCCCACTTTCTGCCGATTTCTGGAGGCATTGCGTGTTGAGTGGCACAACTCAACGCCCCGCTTAGCCTCGACACCAGAGCGAAGAAATGGAAATATAAATTTAAGTAAATATTTCATCTCTTCGAGTGGTGATCGAACCCACAACCAGTCGATTTTACAGTCACACTTTGTGCCGCTGCGCCACGACTGGCCTCAATATATTTAGTGTTTGTATAAAAATGAAAAAATGGTAGCACCAATTTCATGTAAATCATTTTTTTTTAATATTTTATTAAATGTCAAAAAAATAAGCCATTACTTCACATAATATAATAATTATTCATAAAGTTGTTTGTTCGCTAATGTAGTTAATAATTTTAGATGAGCGATCCAAATTTCCGTCAGAGCAATTTAACTTTCTATTTGAAAGCGGAGTACGGTATACACCTGAGGATATACCGATCGGGAAAATGGGACAATGGATGATTATAATCGATCTTATATTGGTAAGTATATTTTTAAAAAATGTTTTACAGTCTGTATTTCATTTTAATTGTATTTACGGATACCATCGAGGCAAGATGTTGTTAATTAAATTAATTAAATGGGTAGTACTGAAAGACTGATGTTGAATGATCCCCATAATACCCGCTAAAACTCAGATAGGAACCTTAACTCTTCTATAGTTTCTCGTCTAGGATAAGGAGGCGTACCGCGTAAGTTTTTACCCTACGGTTCTTGAACTCTTTGCGGGGCAAGTTTGTAAGAGTATTCAAGTTTATAAGAGTATTCAAAGTTTCATGACAGAGGTCTCCAGTGTAAATTTAAAATGCTTTAATTTGTAAAAGCTTTACTCGTTCTCATATTAAAATATACTTGACTAACGCCCAATATTAATAACCTATCTCCAACGTCAATCTTAGATTGTTTCATATATCTATCCAATCTAGAGATTGGATAGATGTATGAAACAATCTAAGATTGACGTTGGAGATAGGTTATTAATATTGGGCGTTAGTCAAGTATATTAATATTGGGCGTTAGTCAATCTAGAGATTGGATAGATGTATGAAACAATCTAAGATTGACGTTGGAGATAGGTTATTAATATTGGGCGTAAATTGACTAACATTGAAAAAATGCAAATGTCTGTACAAGACATTGCATTTTGTTTACTGAGCTCGTTATTATTACGTTTGTAGACATTAAATCTACTTATATAATCTGTGATATTTATTTCATTATTATTTTATAAACTTTTATTGAGATCTGCTTTTACTTTTTCTAAGCTTAGTAGATCAGTATTTATACAATATACAGTAACTTCACCGTAGGCCATCGTGGGCACAAGGATGTGACTGTAACGCGACGATTGCGGGTTTTATCCCCATTCGGGGGAATTCATTATTATTTATAAATATTTTTATTTCTTCGCTCTGGCATCAAAAGCCCGGCGTTGAATTCCGCCAGTCAACACGCAATGCCTCGAAAAAATCGGCGGAATGTGGGGAATGGAGTCTTTTAACACTAGGTTTCCTCCCTAACCTGCTATATTTACGTTATATCCCACCCGATACAACGTGAAGCTGATAAAAATGATAATGCTAGCTTCATTGAAATCGTTTAGTTAAGTCTGCTTTTTTAGTAAGACAACATCAAAAATAACGTTAAAATATTATATAGTTTGTTATATTATTCAGTTTTAGAAATACTAGGACAACTATTCACCAAATGTATCGATATTATAAATAAAAAAATATCTACAACATTTTATATAGTTGCAAAGAATCTCCGTTGAGTTTTTTCCCGCTTTATCTTGTTACTAGAGCGAGGAAATGAAAACAATTATATTTCCTGTGGAAATCGAACCTACAACCGTCAGATGATGTGCCCCAGCGCCACGACTTCCTCATGAGCGTCGAGAGTTAAAATGTTTAAAATTAAGTCACACAAACAGAAAATAATATTTTATTTCTTTTTATTGCTTGTAATAATTATTTATAATAATTTAGACTATTATTTTATTTAAGATAATACTGATAGTTAATTTACAGGTGCTTTCAGCAGTTATATCCGATTTTTATATTATTGCTGTTTCTCTAAAGTATTAATAATGATAAAAGATTCAATCATTAAAATGAAAACGAAGTGCGCTCAATAATAAATATACTTAATGACATAACTGCTAATGAGATTTCATTCATCCATTTCGAATGGCAAAATAATAATTTTAATTAATTACTACGATCTACTTTGTAGTCTCGCCTTATATCATTAAAGTAAGCAAATTTCAACTAAACATAAAGATGAATACGTGATATATTCCAAACGGCTGTTTTTATTAATTAATATAATAAATTCTATTTATTTCTTTAAGAAACAAGTTGAATATATTTATAATTTTAACTTCGTAATATTATTTGTTTATGAATAGAAATCGAATTAGTAAGTGGAAATAACGAAAGCTATGCAAAGTTTGATTAAATAAGTTCTGTTGGTATTGAAAATGTAAAATTATGATGACAAAATAAATTAAGTATAACATAAATTGGCTCTTTATGTATCTATATTTATCTGATTGGCTCTATTTATATTTATATATATTATATACTATATTTTTAGCTAGGCAGACGGAATCTGGGAATCTATTGTTAAGACAATCCGTTCCCATCAAGTTATTTCCGTTGCCCACTTTATTTACTGGTAAGTTAAGTTTCTTAGTTGAATTTTACTTGCAACAAGAAAAAAATTCTTATTACATAAATAGCATATGAGGGAAAGTTGCAAAACAGTCTTTTTTAACGTCTTTAGTCTTAAGCGTAATATATTTAGATTGAGACATTTAATTTAAATAAAATATTAAAAAAAAAGATGCTTTGTCTCATGTTCGATCTCATAATTTGATGTTTTTGTTTAAATATAGAGATTTAGCTGATATCTAAGACAGAGTTTTGCAAGTGCATAATTGGCTGACCAAGGTGCACCCTTTCAGCAACTAGAAAAGACCTGATGATCTACGAATAGCTGAACACTTTGAACTTGGCTTTTAAATAACATTCAGACAGATATGTACGTCAAATTTGAATACTATTCTTCCATTCTTTTGTCTGTTAGTATAGGGGGTTAAATAGTTATTTAATATACGTAATAAAGGCCGAAACTAAGGAACTAATAGTAAATCTTTACTAAGATCAATATCATTTTCTACGAATATACAACTTCACGCTGTATAACGCATATAGCACTGTAAGCAGAGGGAACCTAGTGTTAAGACAACGTGTCCCTCTTTCCGCTAGATTTTTTAGGTATTGGGTGTTGAATGACGGAACTCAATGCCGTGATTTAACCTCGGTACCAGACCGTAGAACTAACAATATTTACAAATAATAATTATTTCCCCCGAGTGGGAATCGAACCCACAAAATCGCGTTACAGTCACAAAAATATGCGCGACGAAGGCCTCCATTCTATGTGCAAAATTTGTAATATATAATACTGCGAAATTTTTGCCCCAAGAATATATAAAGAAAATTTATGGACATAACTTATTTGTTTTTATAGGTTTATTTTCATAATATTCAATACAAAGATAATATATGTTAGAAAGACTGCTTTGAAGTAACATTAATGAAAATGTTCAAAAGAAATCCAGTGGATGAAACAAAGGTTAACCTAAAAAGGATATTTCTGCCTCAGATATGCTGGCTTAAAGCTCAACTGGAGGATTCTGCTACAAAATTGTATGGATAAAATGGTATTTTTAATATTAAAAATATGAACTGAAAAATTTATATATTCTTAAATATTTTCGTTTCCATCCTTAAGCAATTGATAAAAGGAAATATAGATTCATTTTATTATATTTCACATAACGCAAGATAGCAGAGTGAATCATACTAAACTAGTGTTAAAATACTCCTTTCTCTGCTTTCTGTCTAAATTAGGGTCACTACGTGTTAACTAATAGAACTATACGCTGCATTTAGCCTACCAGTGCGGAGAAACGAAAATAGTGATCCAACATGGGGACACCAGAAAAGAAAAATGTTTATTTTAAAAGCATATTTTTATTTTGACAATATAACAGATAAGAACGCACAAATAGTTAAACAATTGTCCAAATATTTAAAATTAAGTCCAATAAGAGTTGTTCGAGAAGGCGCCTCCATTTAAAATTTTACATGTAATTTATTATTGTAATATGTATATATATATATATATACTCGCATAAATTTAACATTATATCAGATACAATACCGTAACGTTACCACAAAATGACATGTTTGAAACGAGATTTGGGGCTTAGATAGACAAGCACGAAGCTTGTCATAGTGAGCTTATGTAACAAATTACTATTCTTAGTATGAAACTCATGTAAAGGATGTATATATACACTATAGTTTTATAGTTGCTTACAAAATGTACCTACTATTGGAGTCGCACACATTTTTGTTAACGGCTTACAAATAATATTTTTTTAGCTTCACGCTGTATCCCACACATAGCAGGGTAGGCAGAAGGAATCTGTGAACTTAGTGTCTAGCCACTACGTTCTTATTAAGACACTTGCATTCCCTATTTCTGCCGAATTCTGAAGGCATTGTTTGTAGCCAGAGTGAGGAAATTAGAATATTAAATATTTAAATTCCTCGAATAGGAATCGAATAGGAATCGAACCTACAACATGTCGCGTTTATAGTGAGGAAATTAGAATATTAAATATTTAAATTCCTCGAATAGGAATCGAATAGGAATCGAACCTACAACATGTCGCGTTTATAGTCGCACGCTTGTGCTCATGTGCCACGACTGACCTCACACAACCACAAAACCAACAAACAATTTTAAAGCGAATTAAATGCTTACTTATATTACATTGTGACGCAACATATAAAATTTATAAAGTGATGCATACACGTAATACACAAAGCAAACCTTTATGTTGATTGTAATATTGCTGTACTCCTAGTGAGGGTTCTAGGGAGAGTACAGTAAACTTCACTGCTTCAAATTTAAGAGCATATGCTGAATGCATACGCCCGTAAATTTTGTATGAAATGTATTACAATTATACATTAGTAGTTTTTATCTGTAATGTAAATATAAATTTCCATTTTTCAAGTTTTTTTATTATTTGTCGTGCAAGTTTTTATTTTTTGCAAAAATTTATAATGATATGCCACGAAATGTACTCTGGAAGTTAAAATGCAGCAAAAACGATACATAAATGCAATAGTAGCTTTTATTTTATTTATATGCCCAAAGGTGGAGGAGAGTAGACTAAATATTTGATATTAACTTCAGCTTGGCATTTAAACGCGATCTCGAAGCAAATGGTCTTGACGGCCGAAAATGATGGGCCGACGACGGACGGAAGTGATCCTGTAAGAGTTACATCTTTTCTTTTTGAGGTACGGAACCCTAAAAATGTAATGGGGAAAATCACCCAATTTTCGAATTTTTCGTTTTTGAGTTGCAAAACATCGCATATTGTCTTATTATGAGAGCGTGGAAACAAATATTTATTCTCCCAATTGGGAATAGAGCCCATCACCGTCGCGTTTCAGGCAGACTCTGTACTACTGCGATACGGCGGCGTCAGCATTAATATCAACATTATTTATTGTATTATCAGAAATTAAACTAACATATTTTGATGATAGACATTCAAATTACAGTCTTAAGTTCTTAGATTGCATATAGACATATAATTACATAAGTAACTAAGTCTAATAACTGCCAATTCAGTTTCAGTGCATACTCTTGAATAATAATTCTGACAGTTTCCGTGCACCCTTTATTGGATTTGCCGAACATCGTATTATTATGTATTCTAGCTTAAAAGCTTTTATACATTTTAAGCGGGCTTTGTTCCGTCGTCTTTATATTATTATTGGTCAAAGTTTAGAGTATTAGTATTTTATTCCATAGAAATGTTACTATGAAATCGTTGAAATGTAAAGATATTATTAAATTTATTAATTAGATATATATAATTGACAGTTGAAGTTTTTATGCCTACTCTACAGTAATTTATTTTGTCCCGCCCGCAAATTTGCCCGCTTGAACTATATATAGATATAATTATTTATATACATAGTTCAAGCGGTTCAATTAAATATACATATAATTTTTTTTTTAATTCTATGAATTCCGTGTCTTAAGTTTCAGGACTGTAGGTCGACTGTTAATCCTAATAAACTATTGGGCTTGTTTATTTTCTTTTCAGTTTTATGCAGTCGGGGTTTTTGTTTTTACAAATATTTTTTTATTAACATTTTTAAAATTATATTGCACACTTATGAAAGAAAAATACTTATTTAGAAAACGTATAAAATCGTAGCGGGACTCGAACCCGCGCCTCCTGGAAACTGACCACTTAGGAATATTTTTTCTATTACTAAATATTATTTTTGTTCCAAATAAGTATTTTTTTTACCTAAAAATTTTAAAAAATATTTAATAAATTGCATTCTCTCTTGCCAGACGATAATGCGGACAAAAATATATCGACAGACAGACAGACAGACAAGAAATTAAAAAAAAAAAATTTTGATTTCTATTATTCTATTTAGGTGTCCCTCTATCCATTTCAGTCAAAATCACTAAATGTACAGACAAAATATTTTTACTGTCTTATTATATATAGAGATAGAGATTACTAAAATATTATAAAATTCTTTATTATAATAAAAAAACACTTTATCACACACTCTACACTTTAAACCGAATATTGTAATGTTCATGACCAAAAATAGTCCCGGAACTCGAGTACGGTGACAAAAACAGAAGCGCTCTCAGTACAATGGGATCCAATTTGGATTTACGGTGTCCACGTATTGAGTTCGCGGAACATACCGAATCAGTTATAGTAAAACAGCAACAATAAGCAGTAAAGGTATGGATAAAGCGAGCTTCGTGCCTAAACAATGAGGTTTTATTTGTATTTTGTCGAATGTCATTGGAAAAATAACCATATTAAAATCATAATTTCACATGAAAAATATATATATATGAATTTGTAGCACGTTATAATTATCATTTCATAGTAAGGACGCTTAAGGTTTAATACAGTGTGTTCACGTTTAATGTAGATATCGTATGTACATATTCGTTTTGCCTAATAATATTAGTAAATTCCAGTCAGGGCGCATGGGCGCAAAGTGTAACTGTAAAACCGACTGGTTTTTGGATCGATCCCCACTCCAAGAAATTAAATATTCAATAAAATTTATATTTTCATTTCTTTGCACTGGTGTCGAGGCAAAGAGCAGCGTTGAGTTCCGCCAGTCAACAGCCAATGCCTCCAGAATTCGGCGGAAATTGGAGAACGGAGTTTCTTAACACTAGGTTCCCTCTGCCCACCCTTCTGTGTGCTGGATTATTTTAAATTTATTTGTAAAAAACAGTTTAAATGCGATTCTTGTCTACCGAGGGTTCCTGCAAACTACAGACCTGTAGATCAACGGAAAGTACAACTTATAAATGTTGACTAAGCTTAGAGGCGTATGCATTCATTTTGTATGAAATTAATAATTAATTTTAATAATGTAATACTATTTATCTGTAAATAGCAAAAAAAACATTTCGAAACATCGAGTTTTTTTTTTCACCACTTCAAGTTTTCACTTCTTGCCAAACTTAATAATACATATTGTGTCAAATTTCATAGAAAATGCAGCAAAAACTATGTATAAATGCACGTATATTTTTATTGCGTTGACTTGGAAGCTTAATGTTTTCTTGCTTTAATAAATAATTTGATACTTACACGTGTTGTCGAGATAAATGGTCTAGACAGACAGACAGACGACAAAGTGATAAGATCAAGTATAAGTAAGGAAAACAGTTTAGTTTTTTCCCTGTGAAGTGTTGAAATACTTATATATTATTTTAAAAATAGTGTATACTGTTTACTTATGTATTTTATGTTAGATTATCTTTGTATACCGTACACAGCAGGGTAGTCGAAGGAAACCCGGGAACTTAGTGTTAAGACTCTTCATTCCCATTAAAGACACGTTCGGTCCCGACTTTTCGTCGAATTATGGAGGCTTGGTGTGTTGATTGGCGGAACACAACGCTGCGCTTTGCTTCGCTACCAGAACGAGGAAATGAAATATTATATATTTTAATTTTCTCGAGTGGGAATCGAACTCACAACTGGCCTCACCTATTCTACACATTTTATTCTTTGACAATATGTTATTATTTAACAGACTGTGAAACTTGTATTAATGTTATATAGCAGAATACGTTTTAAAGAAAGTAATTCAATTAGTAAATGTAACTTCGCATTATGACTGTCGGCTATACTGGGTCAATGGGATTAACGTGCACTCTCCTTCATTCCCATCTCAAATATTATCGATACGTACATTTAGCTCCCAGCACTGTTTGTTGACTTGTCCATTTATTATTTAAACTTACGTTTCCGTTTTATAAGCCCACGTGGCTTACATTTCCATTTTGAAAACCAAAATAAGATAGCAGAAAATCTATAAAATCATAATATTCGTACGTATTTATTTAATATTTTATATCTCACCTGTTTTGACAAGCTTGAATGTTACTTGCTGTTGATTTTTTAGCTGTTCGTTATGTGCTGGGTGTGTCAGCTCTCGCAGAGCCATCTCGATGGAAGACTGCTGCATGGTGACAGGAGGTGGGGATGGAGAAACCTCTTTTGAACGGCTGAACTTCCGCTTGAAGAAACTAACTTTTTTCGGCTTTGAATTGTTTCCTAAAAATATGAGATACATGAATTTTATACACATTTTAATTATAATCTATAATAGTATTAAAATTAATCAAAACACGTGTTATTATACGTTCCATAAAAATTCAAGAACAAAATATTATAATAGCATATTGTTAGAAATTGCAATCACCATGCAAAGAATTAAATTGATTAGTCGCTGCGCAGGCCGTCACACAGGGAACACTGAAAGTAATTCTCATTCAAAGACCTTCCAAAGATGACCGTTGCGTCGGAGGCGTAGATATCAAAGAAGTACGGGTGGAAGGCGTCGGGGAGGAGGAGCTCGGTGCGGGTTCAGAATGCGGCCGTGGAGGAAGCAGACTAAGAGAGGATGCTGTGGGAGACGGAAAATGCGCCGCCGATACATCAGATCGACGATCTGGCTCCGGGGTAGTAACGCGTATGTTGGCGCAAAATTCGGGGGTGCTCGCTACTTCAAATAACGCATCAAAATCTCTATCAAAAATATTCTTCCGCGAGAAAGCGGGCGTGGGCAGCGGCGCCGGTAGCTCGAATTCATCCGGCGCTGGGGTCCTTACAATTTTCCCGAATTCATTGTTTTCGTGTCGGCCGAGCTTCTTGAGTAGTTTGGCTTTGGTGCGCTCGCGCAGCTTGGCCGGCCGCTCGAGCGACGGCGTCGGCGAGGCCGGCGCGCGCTCCACAGGCTCCGGGGGCGCCGTTTTGGGGGGGGTGGCGCGGGGCGGGGCGGGGGTGGGCGGGGGCGCGTGCGGCGGCGCGGGCGGCGGCTCGAAGAGGAGGTCGAGCGTGGGGCGCTGCCGAGGCCGGGGCAGCGACTGCGAGCTGTATGTCAGGGAAACTACTTCGTCCGCAGGGTATATTACGTACATCCCTGGCGAGACCGCATCGCGCCGGCCCCTCGCGCCCTCCGAAGAGGTTCACGCGCGCCTTTCTTACTACTTACACGACAGCGTTTCTAAATATATTATTTGCTTCCTTCAAACAATTATGCGCCGAACACTCGAAACGCTGAATGTGGAATGTTTCTTTTAATATAGCTTTTACTTTTTGAAGCGTGGAAGGAGTGAGGAATGTTTTGTGGGATAGATTTTGAGCCATATACAAGGAGCTAGGATGATTAAATTTTCTGCTAATCCATCAGGCGCATCTTGCGTCTAGAAATAAAAAAAATAACACAATATAAAAATATCTGATAAGTACATATAAAATAAAGAAAATACGTACATATATAAAATAAGGCTTTAAAACTAACTTAATACTAGGTATTTAGAAAAGATGTTAAAACGATCTGATATTATTAATATAAACTAAGCAATCGGTACACAATATATTTTTATTTAAAATTTGGTTTTTATATAAGGACTTCTATATATAAACTTTAAATATATGATGAAATTTTGTGAAAGCAAATTTAAATTTCGTTCATAATTTATAAAAGTTTCGAAAGAACAGGTTGAAATTTTTAAATGAAATCATAACTGACGAAAGAATAGGTAAAGTAAAAAGTCAAGTGTCGAAATTATTGCCAAGATTTTCCACTGAAACCAAGCAACTTTGCTTAAATTTAAGGTAAATAAAAAAAACTGCCTTTTATCTTTTGTAGTCGCCTGTAAGAAATCGCTTTTAATAATAACGCCGCCATTGCACGTTTGTTTATCTTTTTACTATGAACTGTATATTTTTCTTATTTGAGCTATAAAGTATTTTTTAAGTATTTTTTAAGTTTAAAGTATTTATAAGTATTATATTATATTATTATTATAAAAAAACTTCGTTATTAATAAAAAAGGGGAAATTCGAATTCCACGAATACCATATTACGTTCTTCCGGTATATTGTGCCTTGCTGAAGTGATTAGAACCCGAGGGAGATAAGCGGGTCAAGCGTCGATCGCCACAATGCCGAGGGCGTATCCTCAGGTTGAAGAACACTTTGAGTTTTCCAACGTAGTCGTTCTATACATCCGTTCATTTATATGCGCTTTTGTCACTTCAACGAAACGTCGAGTGCTATATGCTTACTTAAAAAAAAATCATAATCAGCTTCACACTGTATCCCGCACGCAGCAGGCAGAGGGAACCTAGTGTTAAGACACTCGGTTTCCCATTTTCTGCCGAATTCTGGAGGCATTGTGTGTTGAGAGGCAGAACTCAACGCCGTTCTTAGCCGTGCCACCAGAGCGAAGAAATGGAAATATAAATTTAAATAAATATTTCATCTCCTCGAGTGGGGATCGAACCCACAACCAGTCGGTTTTACAGTCACACTTCGTGCCGCTGCGCCACGACTGGCCTCATATGCTTACTTAGTATAACTAAATATTATATTACTAGACCTCAAACGCGACTTCGCTCGCTCAAACTTGTTTTTATATTATAGCCAAAGGATATCGTATTCGATGACCTTTCTAATACCTCTAAGAATATGTGTGAATATGAAACTTTGTAAGTTTCATGATAATTGTCCTTTTCCATAAAAAAAATCTGTTGAGTAGTTTTGGTGTGTAAACGTGACAAACAAATTTACAAAGTCTTTTTAAATTAGACATTAAAAATTTACAAAATATCATTTAAAAAGTGTATATAATATAATTATTTCTTTTTAAAATTACACATATAGCGCCGTACAGAAATAGAAGCAATTGAAGTTACATGTACTTTCCTTTACTATTTTACCGCCTAACGAAGGCCATAAGTTTAAATACATTTTAAACATACTAAATACGATTATGAAAATATATTTTATTTCTCTTACATTCTAAGGGCAAATGATTACATATAAATAAAATTACACCTATATTGAAATCGATTGTAATGAGAAGGGATCCGATCTGATAAAAGCGTCTGCACAGTAGCTAGTAAAGAGTATTAAAGATTATTACAGTTGCTGTGTAGTTTTAGACTATTTTCAACGTTTAGCATCATTTCCACACATAATTAATAAAAATATATAAACATATTTAACTATATAAACTGTTTACTCGAGACTGTATACTTTTAAGTGGATTAACAAATAAATGAATGAAACTTAAATTTACAAACTAAATAAAGGTTCTGGTCGGTTTCCAGGAGGTGCGGGTTCGAATCTCGCTACGTTCAAATTTTTATATAATACGTTTTCTAAATAAGTATTTCTCTTACCTAAGTGTGGAATAACACTTTAAAAATGTTAAAAATAAACAAAGATTTATCATGCATGCAGTAAATTTATTATACAAATAAAACATAGGCTTTTTAAATAAAGTACTTAAATGTCAATTCTTTTGCACATAAACATGTTTATGTTGTATCCATTCGAAATAAATTTTCATTTATTAATAGATACTTATCGATTAATCAATATGTGTGGTAAAATAAAACGAGATAATTTTGCATCATGCTGGAATGGACTGAACGATGCAATTGCTTACAAATTGTTATTTACAAATACTTATTAATTAATAAAAAATATTTTTTAAACATTTTTAAAGTGTTATTTCACACTTAGGAAAGAAAAATACTTATTTAGAAAACGTATAAAAATTTGAACGTAGGGGACTCGAACCCGCGCCTCCTGGACACGGACCAATAAAAAATAATCTATTATTTATTTCTTTTTGACAACTTTTTCATTCAGCTCATTTGAATTTGAATTTCTATTAGAACAAGATTGTTAAATATTATATAATAATCATAGTTTTGGAATATGTATTAATATTTTTCTTTAAATTAAGTCTTATTTTTTAAATAAATAGAAACAGTACTCAAAATATTTCTATAATCCAATATTACAATTGTAAAAATGAGATGGAAATAGAACGTAGAGTAACACGTATTAAGAACGTAGAGTAACACGTATTAAGAACGTAGAGTAACACGTATTATTAAATTTTAAGAGGGTAATTATTAAAAATTAGCCTCAGTAGATAGACCAATATTTAATGCAATACCTTTTAGTTACTATTTTTGCACAGATTACGAAATAATTGAACAATGCTTATTCTACATACAATAGTACCTAGACCATATACGCTAATAAAAAACACAAGTACTTATCGTACAGATATATATATTTTTTTATTCTGTTAGGAGTAATAAAACATCGATTTGCTATTTTACATATCATACCGTGTCACCGAAAGCGAACAATTTAAAAATTTAATTGAAACTCGGTTTTACAAAACTCCATTTGGTGCTGTCAACATTGTGAAGCGTAGAAGATTGAGTAACAAAATTGAATGTGTTTTTGCTTTCAAATCACTTAGGGTTCACCCTGAATTTTTATGGAAGCTTATTTTTATGAAGTTGAAAAATAATTATACAAATTTAAGAGAAGTTTTGGTATTTACTCTTTCCTAAGGATATTACGATCGTTACTATTGAGGATATTCATGGCGCACGAGTACAAACGCAACATGTAGGGAGTTCGATTTCCACTTGAGCAAATGAAATATTTAATATTTCTCCAAAATTCAGAGAAGAGTGGGGAGCAGAGTGTCTTAATACTAGACTATGCTACAGCGTGAATCTAAAAAAAACCTAATAAAATTCGCGTAATATAATTTACCTAATCATGCTGGGGAAGTTAAAAAAATGAAAGCAGTGAATTCCACAGAGTTGTATAGCATTCTAAATTATAAATGTAATGAGGTAGCTTTGCGTAGTTTATTGTGAGTGTACTCGACCTACTTCATTTTGTGCGAGTCACTGTATTGTCTCTGCCATGGTAATATTTTAAATAGATCATCATCTCATTTCGGGCTTAAATTTCAAATAAAAAGCTTGCTTGCGTGCTTTTAATATAATTCGACGGGTGTTCTTTCATTGGTGTTTTAAAGTGGTTCAGATTATTTCACTTTATGAATTGAGTAAGCTATTTTTTTTTAATTTTCGTTATAATATTTATAAATATTATGTTAAAAATTAGCTAATGTGGTTCTATTTAAGTATTAGTAAGGTTTATTAAAAAAAATATACTAAGGCCCATCGTGGTGCTGGGGCAGAAGTGTTTGACTGTAAACATGACTGGTTATGAGTTCGATCCCCACTCGAGAAAATGAAATATTTGTATCGGAGTGTTTTAATACTAGATTCTCTCTGTTTACCCTATTGTAAGTGGGATACGGCGTGATGCTGGTTTTTTATACTCTTAACAAACATAACATTGCAACAATAATACTTTTTAGGAAACATAAAAAAATTGAACGTAGCGGGATTTGAACCCTCGCCTAAAGAGGCAAGACTGTTTGCAAAGGGAAACAGTCCAACGGTCCAATGGACGCTACGTTCAAAATTTTCATTTTCTTTCCTAAGTGCGGAATAACACTTGAAAAATGTGACAAATATTGCCAAAATGCCGGTATACCTTCCGCATAGTATTTTAAAAATATCAATACTTACAATCTGAAACTTTATTATGCTAACAAACATTCAAAACGCGTTAATAATATACAGACATACATATATCACATACATTACATATATTATTTATATATTTTAATAACATTCACCGGAATCTCTATAGTATAAATATATAAAATCGTTTTCACGTGAAATATATAGAAGAGGTGAATTTTGAAATTGACAGTGCCGAATTAACTGCGGCTCTGTTTTAACACAAAATGATCGTACTGCAAATGACACGTATTTAGAATGCAGTGAGGCAAGTACAGTGGGGATCTGTGGAGAGATCATTTACCACAGTACAATGTCATGACATTATTTATATGGAATTAGTAGAGAATGATAGGAATGTACGGTTATTAATATTTTCTTTTTATTATATTTCGTTGATATGTATGGATAAATATTTAATTTAGGAGCTATTGTTGTTCTTATCGTTAATACGTAACGTGATATATTATAACATTTTCTTCTTCTCCCCTTTTCTTGACCTATTACTATGAACTGTGACTTGAAAAAGAAATTGGATTAGAACTTTATGGTCTAATTAATTTTTTTTTATATTCAATAGTATTTTTTTGATTGTATTTAAAACTGTGAAAGCATAATTGATACAGCTTTCAGTTATTGTGCTCTTATATACATATCATTTTCTTATATATAACATTACCTAATATACCTCTTTAATGTACTTTGATTCGTTAATTTTCAGTAGGTTAAGATTCTAAAAAAGAACATTTTCTTGCATGATCTACAGACATCGAATTTGTAAAAATACGTACATAAAGGAATCGATTAACCTGAATTTAACAAAATCTTCAAAGAATGGCGTGCACGAGCCCGATATGATAATATTACGGTTAACGGTTACATAAAATGGTATGTAACAAGTACGGAATGTAAATATGTATGTATTATTACAGAAATAACTGAGATCAATATTGTTATTTTTGCATGCAAACTTGCAGTAGCCAAGACATGGCAATAATTTAAATGGATCACAGGGGTAACTAGATAAAAAAATTAGAAAAAAAAATTGAGGCCAGTCGTGGCGCAAGGGCACAAGCGTGTGATTGTGAACACGACCGGTTGTGAGTTCAATTCTCACTGGAGGAAATGAAATATATGTTTTATGTTTTCATTTTATCGTTTTGTTGTTGAGGCAAAACATGATGTTGAGTTCCACCTACAGTTTTCGGTGGAACATTGAAACATCAGAACTTCCACAAAAAATTCAGAATTTCTACGAAATTTCCTTAGTGATTCTTATCGTTTTGACAAAACGGAAAATATACTTATATTAATAGTTGACGCGATACTTTCACTTATTTTGTGGTTGGTATTTTAAGGAAAAAATAAATACTCTTATACATTATTTGCCTTTTAGAGCAATAGTGATTTTTAACATAATATAATTGAAAATTGTCTTATTCGTATTATAACTTATGTTTATATTTATTTTCAACGCGGATGCATCTTCCTTTCATATACTAAGACCAGATAGATCAGAGTTCACCATTTCAAGTGAACTGAACCATAAATTTTTATAACAGGAATCGCACATATAGTGTTCTTCTTATATATATTTGTAATATAATAATAAAACTAGACTTCTAACATCTAATAAAATAAACATTTACATATATATCGAAACCGATATAAAACAAGATTTTCAATTGTCAATACCTGCACAAGACTGTTCAAGAACAATTCATTAGAAAAATGAAATAAAGCCACAAAAATACATACATGAGGTCACCAAGATATAAACATACATATAAAATTGTTGCGTAGCTTTTGTTTAGTTATATTGCATTCTCCGAGCGATTTTTTCTATTGAGTTATTGTCTATTGTTCTAGAATTCTTATAATAGTTGTATTATTGCTATAAAGCATCAGTAAAAATAATGTAAAACTGCTGCAGTGTTAAATATTTCTATATATATTCATATGTTTAAATTCTTTGTAAGTTTTGGAATAAAGACGAAGTCACGTATTCGCTAAGGGATTCAATTAAGTTCTTTAGTGGTACGCGAAGACTTGTAAGTGCCTTGTATGATTCTTTAATATACTCTTATTGGCATAGACTACCTGATAGTAATAAAAATCTAAGCTTATATTATTAATAATTACTCCTTCTTGCCCTTCTTGTACTTGAAAGAAAGCGATAAATTTTCCAGGACAAAAAAGATTTGAGAAGCTTTTAAAATAAACATTTCTGGTACAATGTTGGCCGTGATAATTTTTTTTGTTATATTCGTTATACTTTTAATTTATGTTTATACTTTAATTACAAAATATCATAAGCATGATTCACAGAAATAATTCAAAATACTTGTAATTGACTTGTTATTTTGATAAAAACTATAAAAATAAATAATACCTACGTATCTAAATAATTATTTTATTGTTACCTAATGTATAACGACACCAGTCGTGGCGCAGAGGCTCAAAGTGTGACTGCGAAATCGACTGGTTGTGGGTTCGATCCCCCCAAGAGGCGTGCCGCTTAGTTCCGCCACTCAACACATTGCGCGCCTCAATATTTCGGCGGAAAGTGGGGAATGGGGTGTTCTAACACTAGGTTCCCTCTGAATACCCTGCTGTGTGCGGGATACAGCGTTAAGCTGATTTTTAATGTATTTAAGTAGAAAAATATGACCATTTCTGAGAAAAACAAACGCCATCCATCTTTTGTTTTCAGAAGCGTCTGGCGTTCTTCAATAAGGGAATTAATTTTGTATCGTTTCAAACACACTTTATATGCATGAGCAAACTTCAATGGTTCCTAGAAAGTATCAAGTAAAATTCTGCAAATTATTTAATATTTATTTTGATCCTTTTTTAACAAAATATATCAAACTAAACAAAGACTTATATGTTACTACATATGATGACTAGATTTCAAAATGCATTTGTTGACAGATTAATAAAAACAATATACAGTACAGTTCGCGAGGCTTAAGCCGAGCGTTGCATTTGTGTGAGTAATCAGAAAAGTAGAGTCAGAACTAAAACTTTTTTAAATTAAGTTAATTATTGAAATTATTATTATTATTATTTAATTTTATGTTATTATCAATAAAGAAGTGAAACATTAAAAAATATATCAATTATTTTACACCGGATATTGTAACTTCATCAGCATCCCTCTCATTATGCATTACTGTTTGAGTTGATAATGAATCATTCCGTTATACCATCAAAAACAACATTGTTTCCCAAATTTTTATTTTCTTTTTTTTACTGTTAGTGCTTGGTCACATATATTTTTTACCGTGATAGTGCCAATTTTATCTTTAACTTTTAATAAATCGACAAAAAAATAAAAAAATAAGAATTAAATTTATAACGCTGCTATCAGTACTAGAGGTGCAGGCCGAACTTCAAAAGCAGCATAAATCGATTTAGGCCAAGGATTTGGAAGAAAGATGATCCATGATTAGCAACTGACATTACACCAACACGATATAACACTCACACAAATGCAAAGCTCAGCTTAGACTTGGCTAAATATAGTATTTATGTATCTGGTTTTAAGCGAATACAATCATATTTATTTATGTTTGGCTAGGGTTAAAGTGAAAGCACAGTATATAGCCATCAGCTTATAAAACAAAATTTTAATTTTTACTCAACAACATCCTTATGAAGTAAATAATATCAAAATCGTGTAAATTTCGCTATATAAAAGATAATGGTGGTAATATTTATTACAGTAGGGTGTAATAATATTTTTCATTTAAGGACATATACTAGTAAAACCACAGAGCAGTGGTCCAACTGTTATACACACTAATTGGTTTGGTTAAGCTACTTTCCAGTGGGAAGTTGTGGACCAAGACCTCCTTCGTGCTTCAGAGGGCACGGTAATTAGTTGGTCCCAGTTGTTGATGTAACACAACAGTCGTTACGGCCGGACGGACTTCGATATTTCTAACAATTTGTGGATCAGAATGTTATGGATACCTCTTAAAACTATTGGGTCCTTTAAAATATAATTATTACTTATTACTTATGAAGTTTCCTGAAATCAAACCAAAACTAGAAATTAATTATAATCAAGCGAAAATCGCAAAAAGAATATTTTCTCCATCTTTATATTTTCGACTAGTGGCGCCTGCGCCAAGGTAAAATTAATTAATTATTTTGTATAATTATCTATACTCTTGTTGTTCCAGCGTAAATTCCTATCTTTATTTTTTTTTTATATATTATATGATAAAAAGTAAAGAGAAGGTTCCATAAAAAATTGTTCAGCTCTTCTGGAGATTAGCCTGGAGAGAAAGACAGACAGACAGACCGATAAAAAATATAAATTTGATGACCATATGGTTATTTACACGATACTAAATACAAACAATTTAGTATCGTGTAAATAACCATATGGTTATGTGCATATGCCCTTTAAAAACAAGGTTAATTTTCAACTACAGACAAACAATATAAATTTATTTATGCTTATAGATTTCTTTCTTATCGTGGCTATATCGTAGTAGCGAACACAGTTTCCATGAGAAACATGAAAACAGATAAACCTAGTCAAATAACGCCTAACACTCTCAACGTTGAATTACTTTATAATATAAATAATTTAGTTATTATTAAAAATAACCAACTATTAAAAAACTAAGGGGATATTTGTTGGCGCTAGATATTTGTTAGAGCCAAATTATGTTGCAAAGGCTTTTGACAATTAATTCTAGATGTGAGATTTTTTTAAATTACCTGCTGAGACGAGTATTCTAGTAATTTTAAAAGTGAAAAAGAGCTCTGCTCACATATAGTGTATATATTTTTTAGTATATTAGTTCTATTGTTTTTATATTTCACGTTCAGAATAATCACATTTTACATAAAGCAATCAAGAACAAAAACTTTGTATTTATTTATTAGATCCACTAGTGATGATAACATTACACAGTGACAAAGAAAAGAAATACAAACTAAAACTTAAATACACCATCTTTTAAAGTGGATTCAGCATGCTATGTTATACAAAAATAATAAATTGTACGGTTTCCATTATTTGAGTTTGTTTACAATTTTAATAAACAAAGTAGAATTAAAGTTACTAATGCAAAATACGTTAAAATATATTATTACAAAAAAAATCAATTACCATTTCAATTTGATTAACAATTTATAAATAAAATTAAGTGTAAACTTGAACGAAATTATCTATTTCTAATTTAAATTTATATTTAGACAATGTCTCTCCAAATGGGTCTAAGACTTCTTTGTGGTCGTTGAATAGTTAATATTATAGTTGAATAGTTATTGAGATAGTCGTGAAATCGGTGAGTAGTATAGAATAATCCTGGGTTCCTACCCAGGATTCTTCTACGAAGAGGTCTTACTAGAAGCGTAATTGGCTTCTAGTAAGACCTCTCTCTGCGTTATATAGTAACTAAGATAGATAGATTAAACAGTTTTTTTTTAAGAAAACAAAGATATTATTGATACAAACAGTTTTATCAGTACAAACACAATTTTCTAAATATTTATATTTTTAAATGGGAAAATTACTAAAAACTTTCTTATTCCACACGAACAGAGTCACGGTCGCAACTATTAAACAATATTATCACTATATATAAGAAACATATTAATATTTCCAACGTATTGGAAAATGGAAAATCCTGCCCATGGGAAATATCCTGCCCATTCGCAATACATTTCCTTCGGAGAATCAACCACTGAGATGAAACATAGTTTAGCTAAGTATGCTAGTGTCGATACTCATTTCCTTTGACACATTCGTTTCCTATTCAACGATACTGGTATTAAATTTCTTACTAAAGTATGTATGTAGTACTACTATTACGTACTATCGAGGTCAGTCGTGGCGCAGGAGCACAAGTGTGGGACTGTAAACGCGACTGGTTGTGGGTTCGACCATCCCACTCGAGGTAATGAAATAATTTATTTAAATTATATTTATATTCCTTCTGTCTGGTATCGCTTATAGTAATAAGGCCGCCAGCTGTGCATTTTCATGTGATGTTTTTTATTTTACTTCTTTTATTCTGTGGTGTATAATAAAGTAATATTTTTATTATTATTATTAAATATTCGTCTGTACAAATGTACGAAAGCTTCTAAGAAATCTATGTATTTGTAAAATCTCTTTATATAATCAATTCTTTTTATATAGTTTTATAAATATAAAAAAATACATATATTTTAATAAAACAGTAACATATATATTAAGAGAAAATTCATTTCAAAGCGAGTTCGGTTGTCACCACTCATTTCCAACGGGTCCCTTTTATCGCTTTAAGTCCGATCCGCCTCTTTGATTATTCTCCCATAAGAGTTTTTCCAACGCATTGTCTATATTCAAATATTAGTTACGTAGATTTAGAAGGAGAAACCCTTCATTTACAAGGATTTACAAAAAGATTTTTTGTCTTTTTTTATAATGAGGGTACCTGGAATACAAATATTTCTTCTCTTGGACGTGTTTTTGGTGAAATGTTGCTGTATTTTTTGTATAAAATTTTATTTTAACATTAGTGGATTGTTTGCATTGAAGTAAATATAAATACTAAAGTATTTTACTTCTTATAACATGTTTTTGTCTCTATTCCTTATCTCTATCCTCTATACTTTTTACTTCAAGACAAAAATATCTTCAATCAACTTTATTAAAAAAAATACAATATTTTGATAGAAAATTAAGCAAAACTGTTTTCATACTTCATTATATTAATGTATATAACGATAGCACTCTGGTTGTATATAGAGATTCAGATTGGTGAATTCATTTGCGCTCGAGGCAAGTGTTTATATAGGCTATAAAGACGTTTATCTCGGTGGTATTAAGATGAAAACGTAGTTTAGGTGCGGCCACGTTGTTATATATGATATGTTAACTTGGTTTGACTTTATTGTACTTATATAAACGGCGAATTTGATGTATGTGGTATTATAGAATCGTATATCAGTAAGGTTTTGACGAGGTCTTATATTTAATAATTCTACGAACATTTTTAAAATGAATAAATAAATAAATAAATAAATCAGCTTCACGCTGTATCCCGCAGGGTAGGCAGAGGGAACCTGGTGTTAAAACACTTCATTCCCCACTTTCTCCCAAATTCTGGAGGCAGAACTCAACGCCGCGCTTAACCTTGACACCAGAGCGAAGAAATGAAAATATAAATTTAAGAAAATATTTCATGTCCTCGAGTAGGGATCGATCCCACAACCAGTCGGTTCTACAGTGACACCTCGTGCCGCTGCGCCACGACTGGCCTCGACATTTTTAAAGGATGGCATAAAAATTATTACACTGATTTCATGTATACATGTCAAATGTTTTAATTTGCATACAAACTAAAAAAATAAATATATACGTAAACATATCAAAATTATTATACATACCTATATAAATAACTGGTTGAGAAATCTTCTCAAATACTAAATTATACTACTTTAATTAAGATATCAAAGTAGCTCACAAGATTATCCCCGTAGATAATCATTTAATAATTCATATATCAAAGGCATTACTTGTAACAATATACGATATTGAGACGAAAATGTGACGTAACTTCGTAAATATTATATGCCTCTCACGTCTTCTAAATTAACTGGGTCAACGGATAGATCAGATTCAGTATGGAAAAATCTTTTTGTCGTAGTTATATTTGGTTTTGATTTTTAATTTTCACGTATTACGGATTGCATATAAAATATTTAATTGAAAATTGGAAAATTTTATATATAAATACATAAAAATGTGAGACCAGTCGTGGTGCATGGGCACAGGTGTCGCTGTGAACGCGACTGGTTGTGGGTTCGATCTCCACTCGGAAAAAATAGAAATCAATCAGTAAATGATTTTTTTTAAATGTATATTTATTTCCATTTCTTCGTTCTGGTGTCTACTCCGCCACTCAACACGCAATGTGAGTGTGATGAGTGTTTTAATACTAGGTTCTCTCTGCCTACCCTGCTGTGTGCGGGATACAGCGTGAAGCTTATTTGATTTTTTTATATATATAAAATTGTAGTGTCTGTTTGTGATTTCAAAATAATCATGTTATTTCAAGTGCGTTTATTTACACGATACTTAAGCAATTAATTTTTGTTTGCCCGTCTCTCTTTCTCTTTGTCCGGACTGATCTATAGAGAGCATTCTGGAGCAACGAATAGGCTACTTTTTATTTTGTCATCAAGCGAAATCGAATTTAACGCAATAAAAACTGTGTTGAAATAAGTAAACCTGTTTCTATTAAACACTACAACTTATTGTGCGAAATCAAATAAAATGACAAAAGCTTTAAATTATGATTTAATAAATATAAGGATATTAAAAAAATCTCAACAAATTTTCCCTAAATACTTATATAACATATAAGAAATATTCGTATAGTTCAAGCAAGCGAAGCCGCGCGGGGGCCGCCGTGTGTGAATAGTGTATAAAAAAAATAGCGTTTTCATATATTTCTAATTATTAAACATAAGTATTGAAATTTTACAGAGGCGAAATGTGAACACAGGTGTGTTACCTACTGTCCAATCACTAAAGCGTTGTGACGTTAACTTATAAAGTAAATTAAATTAAATCTTTAATTTAATTTGTATTTCCAAATTTGATATAGAAAATAATTCAAAGTTTTATTTGGCAGTTTATATAAAAATTAATTCAAAATTTTATTTGGCAATTCGAAGAATAAAAGAGAAGATATAGAATGATATAAACAATAACCATTTTAAAGAAACTATATAATTATATATCATTATAAAAAACATTTAATAAGTATCATTTAAAATACTTTTGGTAACAATATTGCGGCAATATAGTGAATTTTGACGTAATAACAACAGTTATGTTAACGGAGGCGAAAGGCGGGAAGCTATATTAACCCTGCATTCTTTTATACAGACATTAAACAACTTTATTACAACCATAAAACTCACACGAAATCCATGCGTACCTATTCATTTTCCTTACATTACAGAAATAAAGGTAGCTACATATGCAAGTACTACTTCTGTACGTAACAACAAGTATATTGTTATATTTTTAAAATAATTGAGGCCAGTCGTGGCGCAGCGGCACAAAGTGTGACTGTAAAACCGAATGGTTGTGGGTTCGATCCCCACTCGAGGAGATGAAATATTTACTTAAATTTATATTTCCATTTCATCGCTCTGGTGTCGAGGCTAAGCGCGGCGTTGAGTTCTGCTATTCAACACGCAATGCTTCCAGAATTCGGCAGAAAGTGGGGAACTAAGTGTCTTAACATTAGGTTCCCTCTGCCTACCCTGCTATGTGCGGGATACAGCGTGAAGCTGATTTATTTTAAAATATATATAAATATCGAAAAAAATAGTTTTATTATTTAACATAAAAAAATCAAGACAAAGTTGACTTCATGAATTATTTAGTATCTTCCTCTTTTCAATTTTATATTGTACAGTACTTTCTTATAAAGAAATTTAGATCCTTTTTTGTCGCAACTTCTATATTTTTATATTTATTGTTACTTTGAAAGCGTCTCTTGGAGAGGGCGACAACGAGCACTTGACAAATTCTGGACACTGTCACCCCTCTAGAATTTTTATCTAAAGTTTATTATGAACCGTATCTTTCATCACTGCCAAGAGAACCAGAAGAATTATGCTTGATCACGTACTCGCGATTGCTTCAAAGTAGCCATTTAGCAACACAACAACATAATATATAGAGAATAATAATTGTTAATTATGCAGATTTCTTAATTGAAAAATGTATAAACTTTCCTTTTTATAACATGATTATTATACCAGCTCTGGTGCAAGGGCGCAAAGTGTAACAGTATGTGACATGTTGTAGGTTCGATTTCCACTCGAGGAAATGAAATATTTAATTTTTTGGTGTCGAGGCAAAGCGCGGCGTTGAATTCCACCACACACAAGTAATGCCGTCAGAATTTGGTGGAAAATGTTAAACGGAGTGTGTTAACACTACCTACTACTACTTTCTACCCTGCTGTGTGCGGGATACAGTTTGAAACTGAAAAAAAAACACATTATGCTTTACCGGTGAATGTATTATATACATTATTTACAGTCTCCCGCTCTGGTAAAACAAAGAATGGTGTTGAGCTCCGTCACTAAGTCTTAATGTTCACGATTCAAGTTTAAAATGGAAAACGAAGTCTTGAGGCTAAGTTCCCTATGCAATATATATAGACAATAGCATAATGCTTCTTGTTTAGTCATATTAGTACGCAAAGTATAAGAATACGGTAATTATATATTAATAAATATGTCACATCAATTCTTGTCATCGTAAGTTGAATTTGACGAGATGAGAATGATTGAACGTTATGGTTGTGGGTTCAAGTTACGTATTTATCAACTTGTTTAGACAAAGTGTGATTAGTTTTCGTCAAATATGGCTATAATAAGTAAGTAAAGTAAGGAAAGGGGTAAAATAATATCATTGAGTGCCCTATTCTTATAAATAATCATATGTAAAAATGAAAAAAAATCAGCTGCACACTGTATCCCGCACACAGCAGGGTGGCAGAGGAAACCTAATGTTAAGACACTCCGTTTCCCACTTTCCGCCGAATTCTGGAGGCATTGCGTGTTGAGTGGCAGAACTCAACGCCACGCCTTGCCTCGACATCAGAGCGAAGAAATGGAAATATAAATTTAAGTAAATATTTCAGCTCCTCGATTGGGGATCGAACCCTCAACCAGTCGGTTTTACGGTCACACTTTGTGCCGCGACTGGCCTCTTAATTAAAAAAAAAAAAAACTTTTTATATTAGATAAATAAATGTATTACATTAATTAATCGTGATGATTTTCCACATAACTCAACCTGCTTACAATATACTTGATATATATAATATTCAACAATTTTTTATTGTAATCGTAAAATATTTAAAAAAAACATACAATAATTTAAAATACAATTATAAACATTATCTTTATTAAAGTTCCACATAATTTTAATGCCCGAAGGATTTTGTTCTATGGGAAAAATATGTCCACAACGCGCGTGTTTATTAGAAGTGAAGGAATTCCCCGAGAGCCGACCTAAATGAAAATTTATATGGCGGTCAGCGGGACTAAATGGGATGGGGAGAAAGTTAAAAACTGTTTATATAATATTTATACACAAAAAAATTAAATTAAATTAGCTTCACGCTGTATCCCGCACACAGCAGGATAGGCAGAGGGAACCTAGTGTTAAGACACTCCGTTCCCCACTTTCTGACGAATTCTGGGGGCATTGCGTGTTGAGTGGCAGAACTCAACGCCGCGCTTAACCTCGACACCAGAGCGAAGAAATGGAAATATAAATTTAAGTAAATATTTCATCTCCTCGAGTGGGGATCGAACCCACAACCGGTCGGTTTTGCAGTCACACCCCGTGCCGCTGCGCCACGACCGGCCTCATGCCACAATATACACAAATGTTACACGAATTGCAAAGTTATCGCACAAACGGTGTTTTATAGCTCCAAGAACTTCAACCAGTCGAATAATCAAAAGTACACTTCAGCTGTTCGAGTGTTTAAATTGTGTTTACAATTCGTCTCGTGGACGTGGAAAAGAAAAATGTCTCGAAAAATGTAAATGTTGAGCCGCTTCGGGTTTTTCTTCATTTGAGTTAAGAATATTTTTTATTTTCCTGCAATATTTGATTTCTTTTGTATTTTTTTGTCGTTATCTTTTGCTTTTATATTTTTTAATTGCACTAGATGTAAAATGAAATCAGATTTTTATAAGAATTATATAATATTTATTAATTATAATACTACTCGAGGCAAAGTGCGGCGTTAAGTTCCGCCACTCAACACGCAGTGCCTCCAGAACTCGGCGGAAAGTGGAGAACGGTGAGTTTTAACACTAGGTTCCCTCTGCCTACCCTGCTGTGTGCGGAATACAGCGTGAAGCTGAATTTTGTAATACTACCCATATAGATATGAAAAGTTTTAAACGTCCTTTTCAACATGTTAAAAACCAAAAGTTTAAATTCAACTGTATATTTCAGTACGATTTTAATCTTGACTGTATAAATGTCATATATAACTTTTAACTGTTGATCTGCAATATATCTATGACAAAAAAGTAAATAAATAAATATTCCTCGCTGCATAGTTATAATTTACTGAACTTAAGATAAGAATTAAGCTTGATAATATTTTAAATCTAATCTTCATTAATTTCTTTTGAGTGAACTCGAAATGCCGCCTCATTTAATTTACAAATCTTCGACCTATTTCTTTAAACAGTAAGTGTAAGTGCTTCTGTATATAACAGTCATTTACTTTAATCATAAAAAACTTTTTAGTATTTTTTTAAAAAAATCTCAAAATATTTAAAATCTAAGATGTCCTAAAGAATTCTGGCACGAGAAGATAATGAGATGCAAAAATAGACATCGCCGATGTACGGTTTGACACATTTTGTTACGCGGCCAAGTGCAGTACTGGATATCGGTCAAGTTTGTGATGGATATGAGAAATGTACTTGTAAAACCGTGATTATGATGTGGATATTTTTTTCAAACCGCCATTTTTCTTATTAATAAATTGTTAGCTATCAAAACTATGTATATATTTTTTTGCTTCACGCTCTATACACTTGAAGCGGGTGTGGTGTAGGGACACAGAGTGTGACTGTAAACGCGACGGTTGTGGATCCTGTCTCCGCTCTGGTAACAATATAAGAGAAATGAAGTATCTTATCACCAAGTTCACTCTGCCTCCTCTGCGGGATATACATACGGCGTGAAGTTTATCCCTAGCGGTATAGACAGAGAGAACGGAGCGCCATACAGTCCTGTCTCTGCATCTCTCTCTTCCGCCTCATGCTGTTTACGTTAAACTTCCTCTTATATTATTTATACTGTGTTTGCGAAAGTCAACTGAAGTTTCCCTCTATCACTCTACTACTCTTGCTTCAAAAATCTAATCTATGTACATAGTTATTCTATATTGCTTTAATGTATTATTAATAATGAGGCCGGTTATAGCGCTGGGGAACAAAGTGTAACTGTAAGCGCTACTGGTCGTCGGTTTAATTCCTACTAGAGGAAATTAAATATTTACTTAAATTTATATTTCCATTTTTTCGCTCTGGTTTCGAGGCAAAGCGCGGCGTTGAATTCCGCCATACAACACGCAATGCCTCCAGAATTCAGCAGAAAGAGGGAAACGGAGTATTTTAACACTAGGATCCCTCTGGCTATCCTACTGTATGGAGGATACAGCGTGAAGCTGAGTTTATTAATAGATGACAAGACATGTTTACTTTCAAAAAGTTTCGCCTATTATTAAAAAAAAATATGTATTTAAATATTTTTCTATCTTTGAAGATTTTCATACATATTTTCGTAGAGTTCAAAGATCTCTAAAGCTAACAATATTTCATAGTTCATATAAACACATATCGTCAGCAAACATAAAGTTACCTGACATCAACGGATCGGTTCACCCTATAGGTGGAGATCCCATCGTTTAAAACTGTAGGGATTAGATTTTCTAATGAAACTTATATTTAAGAATGATACATGATAGTAGAATAGATTACACTAGGGTTGCCCAAAAAAATCCTGCCGCAATCACCTTTAATTAATATTTTTCGTAACTCGTTTTTGGAGAAAATTGCACTCATATGTTTTTTATGTGAATCGCACATCATTTGAAAGAAAATCACATAAGGAATTGGAAAAACAATGGTTGCCAGCTCTCAGTCTGCCGCAAGTCCAAGGTTGCCTGGTTTAAAGAGGTTACTTAATGTGAATATTTGCACTCATGTGTTTTTTTAATGAATTATATATCAAATTAAAGCTTATTTTTTTGCCATCACTAAAACACATGGTTGCCTGGAAAATGGCTGCCGCAAGCAAAGGTTGCCATCATTCGAAATATTTTATTCTGATTCCGTTTGACTGAGAATAGACGATGAAATACGCGATTTGCCTTAAGTTTTAAATTAAAATATTATATAATAGAAGGTCAATCTTAAAATTAATGTTTATTCTAGATATTTACCTGTTAAATGATGATTATAATCATATTAAGAACATACAAAAAATTATTTAAATATGAAATCATCCTTATTTTTCAAGTGAAATAATGAACCCATGATATTAAGTCTTTGCTAAATCTGTTTTCTAAATACTAATACTAATTTAAATTATCATTTTAAAACGACTAAATTATCTAATTAAATAAATGCTTACAAATATCAATCTATTATAAGGTATTAATTACATCATGTTTCCTTAAGATAATGAAGGGCGACAATTATTGCGTAAGTTTTTTTATTAATTAAGAAAATATGGAAAATAACATTTCAATATACTCTCTCTCTCTTTGTCCTCTGCTCGTATGATTTTTTTTTTCTCGTTTTTTTTTGATAACGGTTGCCGCAATCTTTTTTTTCTCACGCAACTTTTAAGAATTTGCATTGAAAGAAATATATATGATAGAATTATAATAAACAAAATTAATTTATCACAAATAAATTCTAAGAGGCCGATCGTGGCGCAGCGGCACGAGGTGTGACTGCAAAACCGACTGGTTGTGGGTTCGATCCCCACTCGAGGAGATGAAATATTTACTTAAATTTATATTTCCATTTTCTTCGCTCTGGTGTCGAGGTTAAGCGCGGCGTTGAGTTCTGCCACTCAACACGCAATGCCTCCAGAATTCGGCAGAAAGTGGGGAACGGAGTGTCTTAACACTAGGTTCCCTCTGCCTACCCTGCTGTGTGCGGGATACAGCGTGAAGCTAATTTAATTTAATTTAATTTTAAATTCTAAGAAATTTCGACAGTAATGCCGAATAATAAACGCTATTTAAGGTTTATGACCAGGAGTCGGCAAATATCAATTAGTTGTCTACTTTTTACTATAGATAAACATTTTGCGGTGGTATACAAAGCAAACAAAATGCAATAATTTTATTTTCGTAGATGTATTGTTTCTAAATGCAATAACAGTGCAGATGGCCAAATGAGATGTTTTTGAACATATTACTTAGTTACTTACCTTTCGTTTTTGAGTGAAGACGTTTTTAGTTAACATGACAAAAATGAAGATCTGTTTTTTGTGCGAAAATGTGTGTGGAATTTAATAATGAGTCTGAAGTGTAAAATTATGTTGTTGTTTCGCCAAAAAATGCATTTTATATACAGTAACATTTTCTTAAATAGTAACACGATGCACGGTTATCACTTACAGTGTTACAAAAAGTTCATTGTTGTAAAAAAATATATAAAGAAGAACCGCACTCGAGAAGATGAAATATTCACTTAAATTTATATTTCCATCTCTTCGTTCTGGTGTCGAAGCAAAGCGCGGCGTTGAGTTCTGCCATTCAAACACGCAATGCCTTCAGAATTCGGCAGAGAGTGGGGAACGGTGTGTCTTAACACTAGGTTCCCTCTGCCTACCCTGCTGCATGCGGGATACAGCGTGAATCTGATTTGATTTTATTTTTCAATTATTTTCTAATGCAAAACGTAAGTATAATTAATGTTTGATAAGTATAATTAAATTTAATATTTAATATTATATATTTTTCTCTGAGGACGAAGAGAGAGATTGAGAGTTTATAACGAGGTAATTTTCCATATTTTCTTATTAATAAATAAAATATCTGCAATAATTGTCAACCTACATTATATTATGAAAACATTATGTAATTAATACCTTATAATAGAACGATATTTGTAAACGTTTATTTAATACTAGTGGGCGCGCGCAGCTTCGCCCGCTTATTTGAACCCTTACGGGGTGAATTCTAAAAAACCATGAAACATGTGTTCAATGAAATATTTTTAGGAGTCTAAATTTCAAATATTATAAAAATCGGTGCCGATTTAAAAAAAAAAACCATACAAACTTTCAGCCCCTATTTTATCCCTTAGGGTTCAATTTTCTTAAAATCCCTTATTAGTGGATGTCCAGATTACGAAAAAAAACATGTGTCCAAATTTCACGTTTCTACCATCAGCGGCAGTGCGTGCGTCTTACCTCAGTCCAGTCAGGTACTTATTTTATATAGATATAGATGATAATTTAGTCTTTTTAAAATAACGATTTAAACGAGTATTAATATCTAGAAAACAGATTTAACAAAGACTTAATATCATAGACTCATTATTTTCAATGGAAAAATAAGGATGATTTCATGTTTAAATAGTTTTTTGTATGTACTTAATATGATTAAAATCATCATTTCACAGGTGAACAGCTAGAATAAATATTAATTTTATGATTGACCTTCTATTTTATAATATTTTACTTTAAAACATAAGGCAAATCGCGTATTTCATCGTCTATTCTCAGTCAAACGGAATCAGAATAAAATATTTCGAATGATGGCAACCTTTGCTTGCGGCAGCCATTTTCCAGGCAACCATGTGTTTTAGTGATGACAAAAAAATAAGCTTTAATTTGATATATAATTCATTAAAAAAAAACATGAGTCAAATAATTCACATTAAGTAACCTCTTTAAGCCAGGCAACCTTGGACTTGCGGCAGACTGAGAGCTGGCAACCATTGTTTTTCCAATTCCTTATGCGATTTTCCTTTCAAATGATGTGCGATTCACATAAAAAACATATGAGGTGCAATTTTCTCCAAAAACGAGTTACGAAAAACATTAATTAAAGGTGATTGCGGCAGGATTTTTTTGGGCAACCCTAGTGTAATCTATTCTACTATCATGTATCATTCTTAAATATAAGTTTCATTAGAAAATCTAATCCCTACAGTTTTAAACGATGGGATCTTAGGCCACTATGTCGAGTATTAAGTCACGCGTACTATAAGAAAACAAGAGAGATTTCCATTTGATTGAACAACGGTGACGAAAAGATTTAAATCGCAAAGTCACGTAGATATTGTGATCTAACTTACTATAACGTTAGGAACGTCGACTATTCGTCTTTATTTTTTTTCTCACGTTTTTATATTTTTATTTATGTATATGCGTACTAGCTGCCCAAAAGCGGCTTCGCCCGCTTTTTTATATTATAGCCAAATTATACAATATCTATATCAGTTGTAGTCTATGGAATTATTCTGATATATAAGAGCAATATTTGACATGTAATAAAATAAAATACAATAATAAATCTGGCTTAAAGTAGTTATAACAACTACGAGTTTCGTCAACGGATTCTAACAATGCCTTATTACTAATATAAAAAAAGACAATTTATAAAACAACGAAAAATATGACATTATATTATAATTATATTCAGTAAATAAAAGAAAAATATAATATATTATAATTAACTAACTCTTCCACTCAGAAAACCTTGTACAAGCCTAATTCTGAAAATTGCCGTAGGAGTTTATAATTATAGCGCTGTCTCTCATACGTTAATTAAAATAATATACCGTGTCAAATCACACAATCTGTGATAATAGCGAAGATTACAAATTTAAAAATAGTATTTAAGATAAAAAGATATATAACAAAAAAAATAAGCTTCACGCTGTATCCCGCACACAGCAGGGTAGGCAGAGGGGAACCTAGTGTTAAGACACTTTGTTCTCCATTTTCCGCCAAGTTCTGGAGGCATTGCGTGTTGAGTGGCGGAACTCAACGACGCGCTTTGCCTCGACAACAGAGCGAAGAAATGAAAATATAAATGTAAATAAATATGTCATCTCCTGAAGTGGGGATCGAACCCACAACTAGTTGATTTTGCAGTCATACTTTGTGCCACTGCGCCACCACTGGCATAAAAAGATATATAATATATTAAATTTCCTCTATAAATGTATACTGATACGATTGAATAACTAGCGTATTTGGATATATTTGGATATACTCAAAGGTATACACGATAAAGAAATAGCACCAGCGGTGACTTCGAATTGCACTACATTAAATCTTTCAGTTATAGACTCGATTTTCCAAGCTATTTTTGAAGAATCAATAATTTTGAACTAAAACTTTAGGCTAACACTGTGCGCTTTTATATATAACTTTATGATATTAACATATTTTTCCTCTTATTTGTGCTTGAGGCCAGTCGTGGCGCAGCGGCTGTAAAACTGACTGGTTGTGGCTCGATCCTAACTCGAGGGATGAAATATTTACTTAAATTTATATTTCCATTTCTTCGCTCTGGTATCGAGACGGCGCGGTGTTGAGTCCTGCCACTTAACACGCAATGCCTCCAGAATCCTGCAGAAAGTGGGGAACGGAATGTCTCAACACTAGGTTCCCTCTGCCTCCTCTGCTGAGTGCGGGATACAGCGTGAAACATTTTTTTTTATTATCTTTACAAAATCAACATATTAAAAAGAACATGGTGTTAATCTTTTTATAAAAACATCTGTTTCTTAACACGTCGTTTGAGAACAATTATATTTTATTACACATTCGAGTCATGAAATTATCATCACTAAGTTTTAACGTTTAGTGTTACTGCACTTTATTTTGGCTGGATTTAATCGATATAATATAGAATACGACTGTTTACATATACATATACTATTGTATATGGTAATAAACAATAAATCTAAATTTAATATAAAATACTTCATTTTTTTTGGTAGGCTTAGAGTAAGGAGACGATGTAAATAAACTATTGGCCATTCTCACAAAGAGAATCTAATGTCAGGACACTCCGTTTTATTTTCACCTAGATATTGCTGAGGGGCGGAATTAATCCCCCGAATAATGATCAAATCTCCAATCATCGTCTTAACAGTCAATTTCCACCCCACAGCGTAAAAGGGTTAATTTATTTATGTTTGTATAATTTAAAAAATATACGTACATGTATGTATATTTTTCAGATATCTCTATGACAAAATAGAAAAATATATAATTGGACTCTAATTTAAGATGGTGCTGGATGGTAAATGGTATAAGTATTAAAAAATATCTACAATATAGTTTTTTTTGATGCCGTCGTAGCACAGTGGTATTAGATTCTCATTCAACGAAACAAAATAATTAATATATTCATATTTGCTTTCGAAACGCTTTGGAAATTACGTTATTGTACTCCTAAATACGTACTTTATATATTATATTATAGTCTGGTGGAATCTGTGGTGTCATATGGACTTGAATGTTACGGTCTTACATTTTACACTTATGTAAACAAAATCAAAGATCTACAAGGAAGATTTCTAAAAATTCTTATTAGTAAAAATTTTTGCCAAAGAGGAAATAGATAATTATTTTTTGTTTGAAAAATGTAAACTTCTTCCAATAGAAAAGAAATTGATTTTAAGTATAGCCTTATCAGAGCTTTGAGCAGGCAGAATTTAAAATAAAATTAATAATGAGCATATGACACGTCGAAATATGAACAATCCTTTATATAAAATACCTAAAGTAAATAATTTTTATGGCAAACGTACAAAAGAATGGACAGTTCCAAAGATATTTAACTCTTTTCCATCAGAGATAAAAGATACTGCAAAACAGTTAAATATTGTGAAACGTAAACTAAAAAATATACTAATGTCAAAAGAATTTGAATTACCGATATAAAAAACAAATCATTAAAAAAACTATTATTTAATTAAAAAAATATATATTGTATAGAGTATAATAATTAAAATACCAAACAAACAATGTAAAAAATATATTAAAAAAAAATACTTAAAGATTAAATGTAATAAAACTTATAATAATAGCCTGGCCGCAATAACGCACATTTCGTTGTTGATGCCGAGTTATCGCGGCGTATTTTTGTTGCTTACCCCCACTTTAAAAAAAAAAATCATTCTATTATGTTTGTTAAATATAAAACATTTATATAAACAGTTGTTATTTAAATTAGCTTATAAGTTTAAAGCTTGTTTTTTACTCATAGTGTTTTAAGTTTAAGTTCTAAATGTGTATATGAGAGCTTTGTCCGTCGGTAAACCATTTAAATGGTTTGGCGGAGTAGATGTAAGTTTTTTATATTTGTTATTTTGAGAAAATAAATTAAAAAAAAAAAAAAAAAAACGAGACAAGCGCGGCGATGGCGCCGTTGGCACAACATTTCCGTTCTTTACTTTCCACAGATTCTGGATGCATTGCATATTGTGTGGTGAAACTCAACGCCGCATTTCATAATATATGAAAAAAATAAATGCAATTAACTATTTTATTATTTAAAGCGATTTAATCTGAACAGCATTATAAATTATGCATTTTAATTATGTGAAAATTCATATGATTATTATAATTTAAGCGACTTATGGTGTGTGGAGTGAGTGTAAGTTAAATAATTTTACTAACACGCAGTTGGTGCGCCACGCCCTGCCTTTAATTTATGACCTACATAAGTATTAATGTAAATGGGACCGTATTGTTGGGTTTAACTTCCACCTGATATTTGTATTTGCTACTGTATTAGGTACTAATTTATTTGTTTGTACAATGGTATCAGTATACATTGTTGAGACCAGTCGTGGCGCAGCGGCACGAGGTGTGACTGCAAAACCGACTGGTTGTGGGTTCGATCCCCACTCGAGGAGATGACATATTTACTTAAATTTATATTTCCATTTCTTCGCTCTGGTGTTGAAGACAAGCGCGGCGTTAGTTCTGCCACTCAACACACAATGCCTCCAGAATTCGGCAGAAAGTGGAGAACGGAGTGTCTTAACACTAGGTTCCTACACCTACACTACTGTGTGCGGGATACAGCGTGAAGCTGATTTATTTATTTTATTTTTATTTATTTGTTACTGTTTACTATATTACCTATACTATGATAAATTAATTTAAAAAATATCATCGTTCATTTTAATATGTTTGTGAATAAATAAGGTTGGGAGTAGAACACGAATCTAAGACGTTTAAATTTTCTGTCATTGTGTGTTTGTACACGCACATTTTGGGAACTACTATTTTAAATGAAACTTTTGTTGTGATAGTAGGTAGGTAGAGTATAGCTATTAGATCCGGGTAGGATCCAGCTTAATATGGGAAACTGTTATACATAATGTACAATCGAAATAGACTGCCTTAATTAAATAGAAATAACCGAATGCCATCTTAGCAAAAGTTATTTAGCATGACAGTCGTTTTCTATTGACATATAAAAGTTAAAGATCTGGAGCGTCTCAAGAAGAACTCCAAGTCCAGCCAAATTATAAAAATAGTTCTTCAATATGATAGGCATTTTTATGGATATTCAAATAAAAAACAAAGATTTTGAACATCGGACTTAAAACGGATTTAAAATTTTCATTTACATATAAAAATTAAAGATCTTAACTGTAACATGCTAGTAAGGCAAAAGTCGTAGGTTGGGCAGTTTTCGTCGTCACAAAAAATCGTTAATATAATATTTTAAACTAAACGTAACTGTTTCACCGCTGAGTTATGAAATGTCTTAAATTTGGGCGGAAAGCAGAGATTGTTATCGTCCTACTTATCACAAGTTTCAATGACAACGGATTGTGACAGAAAGTTGTAAAGCAGCGGCATAAAACTTACGGAAATGAAGTAGCGGCCGACGACTAATATATTGTATTGTAAATATCCTGATTATTTATGTAAAACAAGAACACAATTTTTGTCAGAAAGTGGTGAACGCAGTATCTTAACACTAGGTGCTCAAAAAAGACAATAAATTAGGTACTACTAAAATAGATGTTATTTCACAATTTCCTGTATATTATACATATGTCATACAGAGAGATTGTAATATAATACTTAGTGAAAATTCCACTGATTCGACTCTTTCCAGGTGTTCCATGCTTGATAGTAATTCCAATCTTGTCGTCTTTTTAACCAAAACCGGAAAAAATTGTGTTATAGATATATAAATATGTATGAAAAAATATTGAGTTCTTAGCGTAAAACTTAACCATTCCACACTATGCAGTAGAGGAAAACGTCAAAGTATATATTATTGTAAATTTTAATTTAGAACAGTAATGTGGAACGGAAGCTGAAAGTTAATTTTGGATGACAAAAGCGAGCGACGTCTAAATTATTTACGTAGAAAGATGTTAGGAATACATTACATAAATATAAGTAGTAATTATGTTTTAGTATATGCAATAATTTGTTTATTTTTTATATGTGTATGTTTCTAGGGTTCCGTAGCTTTTAAGGAAAAAAGGAACCCTTATAAGATCACTTAATTGCCCGTCTGTCTATCTGTCTGTCTGTCAAAAGCTTTTATCTCAGGAACGCTTGGAGATACCGAGTTGTAGTTTAAACCATATATTCAGATCTACGGCCGCATAATTTCCCGAAAAAATCGTATCTCTACATTTACTTAAAGAAAGTCTTATATGTACTATAACAAAAATTTGTATGTACATTTGACATTATATGTAGATCTAAACAATATTAATATAAAACATATTTATATTTATGACAAAAACTATTTAGGTCAACAATACGAAAACTTAATAGAGTGGCTTGTTAATGTTAACCAGATTTTGTGTAGCCATACATAAAAAATAAAATAAATCAGCTTCACGCTGTATCCCGCACACAGCAGGGTAGGCAGAGGGAACCTAGTGTTAACATTCCTGTTCCCCACTTTCTGCCGAATTCTGGAGGCATTGCGTGTTGAGTGGCAGAGCTCAACGCCGCGCTTAACCTCGACACCAGAGCGAAGAAATGGAAATATAAATTTAAGTAAATATTTCATCTCTTCGAGTGGGGATCGAACCCACAACCGGTCGGTTTTACAGTCACACCTTGTGCCACTGCGCCACGACCGGCCTCAACTATACATTATATATTTTTTTAAATTTTAATTTGAAACTGTTATTATATTTCAAAACGATTATAGATTTTACTTACAAAATAATTACTGTTAATACGAGATGTTAATAAGATGAGGCCAGTCGTGGCGCAAGGGCATAACCGTGTGACTGTAACCGCGACAAGTTGCGGGTTTGATCCCTATTCCAGGATGGAAATATTTAATCTTTTTGTTTCTTCGTTCTGATGTTTGAGTGTTTGAATTCAAGCACTCAACACGCAATGCCTCCAGAATTCAGTGGAAAGTGGGGAGTGGAGTGTCTTAACACTAGGCTGCCTCTGCCTACAATGCTACATGCGGAATAGTGCGTGAAGCTGAAAAAAATTAATAAGAAAATATAGATATACATATTTAAGAATTACATCATATAATATACTACATTACATCATATAATATAACTTATTTTATATGCTATCCATACTCAAGATATCCTATTATCAAAAATATATGGTTTGCCAGTGATGTTTCCAGCTACTTACTTGAGCGTGTGTATTTCTATTGAATTAACAAGTTTCACACGAAGTTGTAACCTCCATTTTACCCCTTAGGGTTAATGCTCGTTTAATTATTTCCATGCCGTAGGTTCGTCACGTTTATAAATAATAGATCTTCTGCAAAAGCTTTATTTTACACATTTTACATTTAATAAATAATTATTACATCTTATATTATATTCTCTTTTCTTTTATACAGAAGTTTTTTTATAAAATTAACTTTTTTAAAAGTACGTAGAAATATAAACAATAATGAAATATAATTTGAAAATACAAAAACTCTGTTCTTTTGAATTACAAAAATTCTGTATCATGTTTTATTCATTATTCATAAATTATTCCCTATCACTGAAGTCGTCGAAATGAAAATACATTTTTAAACATACCTTTCCGAAGTACTGTGTTAAATGTTATATTAAAAATACAAAGGAAAACGTTGAAAATAGTCCTTTCATGCTATTGCAGACACCATTTAAAATTCGTTGTAGATCATAATAGTATAGTAATATCTTTATTATTCTACTTTCGTAGAAGACAAAAAAGTGAGCTTGATATAGTGTTTTATATAGTGTTAAAACACTCCGTTTCCCGTTAAGATGCTTGCGTTCCTCATTTGCCACCGAGTGACTTAGGTCTTTTATTATAACATACAGTATCACATCTAAAATTAAAGCAGACGCTAGCCTTTATGCCGATAATAGCCATAGTAGATTCTGTATAAGAAATTTCTCTGTGCTAGCTGTGACGTTAAAAAGTCAATCAACTAGGTCGTTATACCAGCATAAAACTTTTACCGAAGTCATTATACAACACTCAGATAAATATAGCCAACGTTTAAGAATATAGAGTGCCTATTTTATCCCTCTACGTTACATTAACTTTAACGGCTTGAGAGCACACGTTACGCTATAGTAGACCAACAACACAACATATACAAATTACGACCAATATTGGCGAAGATGGATAATAAATGTTCTCCAAACATTTGCCAGTCCACGTTGGTCTCGCTTGGCCTAATGTTATATGGTCGATTGTTAACTGTTTTATGTCAGCTGTAAACTGACTTCCGAGACGTAAAGAGGCGTATAGATTAGTGCAGTTGCAGTTGTTGGAGATACTTTTAGCAATGTTAAACTGATATTATGTTTAAGTTTTCTTCTTCATATATTTTTTTAATATTTTTAAAAATATGAAGTATTATCGGTATTTTAAAACGTATTTTTCCTTCTTCATTTTAATGATGACTTTGAGTGAACTTTTTTAAATATAAGATTTTAAAATAAATAGTTTGATATTTTATAACAATGAAATTTTGAAATTTAAATGTCATTTTTGACATAGCATTGATTTTAATAAAATATTATTTAAAAATACATTTCTAAAACAATCTTTATTGTTTTGTCTCAATTTGTTTTTATAGAGTATTGTATTTTAAAAATCAATTAATTTGATACTCATATTAAATAGGTTATGCAAATATTTGTAAGCCGTCATTTTATTACGGTGGCCATTTTTGATTAACAACAATATTGATTATTATGTATGTAAGTTAGAGGCCAGTGGTGGCGCAGTGGCACAAAGTGTGACTGTTAAATCAACTAGTTATGGGTTCGATCCCCACTCGAGGAGATGAAATATTTATTTAAATTTTAATTTCCGTTTCTTCGCTCTGGTGTCGAGGCTAAACATAGCGTTGAGTTCCGCTACTCAATACGCAATGCCTCCAGAATTCGGCGGAAAGTGGGGAACGGAGTGTCTCAACGGTAGCTTCCCTATACCTACCCTGCTGTATGCGGGATACAACGTGAAACTGATAAAAATGTAATTTCGTTGCCATCTGATGACTGATATTGAACTCCAAATTTCAGCTCAAATGGATACTGGTAAGTGGGTCAAATTAGGCTTGCAACAGACACTAATTATCATGGTAATTTACATAAAAGCTTGTTATAAATGGAAATACTTAATATTTAAGTACATTACTTTATTACCACAGTATTCAATACTTAATGATCTCACTAACATTATAAATGTAAAAGTGTATTTATTAATTTTTCACGCCTGAACGCCTGGAGCAATCTTGATGAAATTTAATATAGAATTTTTAACTCCTAGCTGAGATCTATAGAATTTTAAGCTCCAGAGATGCCTCGAGCTAGGCTAGAGATCAAGTATAATTTTCAAATAATATTTTTCACTATATAATTTACAAAAAATATTCTTTAATAGCAAGTTCACAATCTTAGATAGACGAACGACGACGACCGATAGAAACTTAGCCCAAAGGTCTGTCTCCAAGAAGATAAATGATCAAATCAACAGCATGTTGATTGCGGACATTACCCCCGTCAGATGTCTCAGCTAGGTCGTCGTAGGGAAGAGACTAAAATGGCTTTCATTTAAAACGTGGTTCAAAATTACTATTAAGACACAAAGCGCCCTCTGTCGATTGCGTCATTTATTAGCAGCTAGACAGTTTATGTTCGTGTAAAAATGGAGAAGCCACCACTCAAGGGAAGATTTATTGCTATCAACGTTAGTAATTGCGGACGCTAAAAGTCGTTTGATATGCAAATATTGCACGTCAATTCTGACGTGTTATTAGTAAATAAATGGATAAATCGTTTACACTGGGTGGCTTTTTTTGTATCCACATAGTAGACAGATTCACATAGCATTTTAAAAGTAATTTAAAAAATGAAAAATGAGAGGGCCACTCGCGAGACGCAGTGCAATAGTGTCTAATTCACTTTGCGTGGTGGTAGTGGGTACTATCCCTACTCATAGGAATGATTGTGACTAAAATTTACTTCGCTCTGGTAAAACAAAGTAACTATGAAGCACATTAATCCGTATTCAGGTGGAAAGCGAAGAACGGAGTTTATTGATTCCAGGTCCATTCTGTCTATCCTGCTTTGAGGAAATAGCGTGAGGATACTAGTAAGAATGAAAAAATGGTTCCAGAAATCCACTTGCATTGTAATTGAATTTTAAGTTACAAAATTTTATTTCTTCTTTTACTTCTTCTTTTGTTTGTTTATTTTATTATTCTACAGTTTCAATTAACACCGTCGCAAACAGCAAAGTTCAGACCACAGTCAGAACCAATTAGGTCACACTTTCAAGTAAACTACTTTTAAGTGTTTAATAACAAAGAACTTTGCTTTTCAATATTTAACCAATTTAGATTTTATCCAGTACTCTAATTGACACCCCTTCGAGACGAAGCTATAATTTTTCTGATTGAACACGCAGATTAGGGTTTAAGTCTCGCTTGGAAACTTTTCAAATAGTTTTTGCAAACGAAGCTATGTGATATCACGTTAATTGTTAAGTGAGCATATAACGTTTAAATTTACACATAAGTCGCAAATAAGCGAATACTTCAGAAAATATATTTTAAATAACAAATTATTTATAATGGCATTAAATATTGCATAGTTTTTTATATTTTTTAAATTATAAAAAAAGCTTTATATAACAACTACATATAGCATGACGAACATATTTTTGAAGTTGGTTAATTATGAAAACATTAATAAAATATCTTTGTAAGATTAATAACATTTTATGCAAGAATTGCCTCCATTATTGTAATTTTAGTATATCATGTATATCGGCGGAATCCAACGCCGCACGTTGTCTTACCAGAGAACCAAGCGAAGGAATACAAAAAATAAATTTTGAGATATCCTAGAGAAATGATTGAATCCCTACTTCAGAAAAATTTCAGAACCATTGCATTCGAGTTAAAAACACTATCCACTATACAATGTACCACAAAAATCCAAAAAAAAAAGATAATTTAATAAATATCATTTCCATAGATTCTTACCCAAATAATTAAATAACGATATCCAAACATTTACATCGTAATTTACGTAATTAGAATGATCCGTAGTGTTGCTCGACAATTCTTAGGACCTTGGCTAGATGGTGACAATGAACGACGTATCACGATCTATATTTATTTCGAGCGTCCCACCTGCGACCGGGCTTCATCTCAGCTGTACACATATTGGCTCTTAAACGATTTCCTCAAACCGCGACCTTTAATTTTTAAACTGCAGATTGTCAACCTTCAGGATAGACGTTTGGAATTTACGGTGGCAGTGTATGCCTAGGAACCAACGTTTCGTAATTAATTTTTCTGTCTTACATATTTTACATCGCCTCGTTTTGTTTTCTTTGATGTGAGACAAGGCATTTGAAAAGATTTAAATGAATAGGTTTTATAATTATATTTATATACATTTTTGTTAATGATGTTGATTAATGAGAACTTATATCAAGGTTGGGATCGATTGACAATATTATAAATTTTTTCTGTACTTCTTCTACTACTAATGGCTTCACGCTGTATCCTTAGCGGGATAGACAGCGAGAACGGAGTGCGAAACGCTACGGTCTCTGCATACCTCTTTCGCCTCGTCCACTGTCATCAGCCTCTTCATACATGACGTCTAGAGGCTTCTCAGGCTTTTAACGTGACCATCTTATAGTATTTTTGATATTGTGTTTTCGAAAGTCAACCGAGGTGTCCCCCTACCTCTCTTACCGCTCATTTTTCATTCTCAAGTCCTTTTTGCTATTCTTTCATCACTCATTCGTTTAACGTGCCCAAATGTATATCAATTTTAATTAAATTTGGTAGAAAAGAAAAAACAAAATGGTAGGTTTGTTGCTTTGTAAACTTTTGGCATAACTAATAGGTGGAGATCCCATCGTTTAAAACTGTAGGGATTAGATTTTCTAATGAAACTTATATTTAAGAATGATACATGATAGTAGAATAGATTACACTAGGGTTGCCCAAAAAAATCCTGCCGCAATCACCTTTAATTAATGTTTTTCGTAACTCGTTTTTGGAGAAAATTGCACTCATATGTTTTTTATGTGAATCGCACATCATTTGAAAGAAAATCGCATAAGGAATTGGAAAAACAATGGTTGCCAGCTCTCAGTCTGCCGCAAGTCCAAGGTTGCCTGGTTTAAAGAGGTTACTTAATGTGAATATTTGCACTCATGTGTTTTTTTAATGAATTATATATCAAATTAAAGCTTATTTTTTTGTCATCACTAAAACACATGGTTGCCTGGAAAATGGCTGCCGCAAGCAAAGGTTGCCATCATTCGAAATATTTTATTCTGATTCCGTTTGACTGAGAATAGACGATGAAATACGCGATTTGCCTTATGTTTTAAATTAAAATATTATATAATAGAAGGTCAATCTTAAAATTAATGTTTATTCTAGATATTTACCTGTTAAATGATGATTATAATCATATTAAGAACATACAAAAAACTATTTAAATATGAAATCATCCTTATTTTTCAAGTGAAATAATGAACCCATGATATTAAGTCTTTGCTAAATCTGTTTTCTAAATACTAATACTAATTTAAATTATCATTTTAAAACGACTAAATTATTTAATTAAATAAATGCTTACAAATATCAATCTATTATAAGGTATTAATTACATCATGTTTCCTTAAGATAATGAAGGGCGACAATTATTGCGTAAGTTTTTTTATTAATTAAGAAAATATGGAAAATAACATTTCAATATACTCTCTCTCTCTTTGTCCTCTGCTCGTATGATTTTTTTTTTCTCGTTTTTTTTTGATAACGGTTGCCGCAATCTTTTTTTTCTCACGCAACTTTTAAGAATTTGCATTGAAAGAAATATATATGATAGAATTATAATAAACAAAATTAATTTATCATAAATAAATTCTAAGAGGCCGGTCGTGGCGCAGCGGCACGAGGTGTGACTGCAAAACCGACTGGTTGTGGGTTCGATCCCCACTCGAGGAGATGAAATATTTACTTAAATTTACATTTCCATTTTCTTCGCTCTGGTGTCGAGGTTAAGCGCGGAGTTGAGTTCTGCCACTCAACACGCAATGCCTCCAGAATTCGGCAGAAAGTGGGGAACGGAGTGTCTTAACACTAGGTTCTCTCTGCCTACCCTGCTGTGTGCGGGATACAGCGTGAATCTGATTTGATTTTTATTTTTCAATTATTTTCTAATGCAAAACGTAAGTATAGTTAATGTTTGATAAGTATAATTAAATTTAATGTTTAATATTATACATTTTTCTCTGAGGACGAAGAGAGAGATTGAGAGTTTATAACGAGGTAATTTTCCATATTTTCTTGATTAATAAATAAAATATCTGCAATAATTGTCAACCTACATTATATTATGAAAACATTATGTAATTAATACCTTATAATAGAACGATATTTGTAAACGTTTATTTAATACTAGTGGGCGCGCGCAGCTTCGCTCGCTTATTTGAACTTTACGGGGTGAGTTCTAAAAAACCATGAAACATGTGTTCAATAAAATATTTTTAGGAGTCTGAATTTCAAATATTATAAAAATCGGTGCCGATTAAAAAAAAACCCATACAAACTTTCAGCCCCTATTTTATTCCTTTAGGGTTCAATTTTCTTAAAATCCCTTATTAGTGGATGTCCAGATTACGAAAAAAAACATCTGTCCAAATTTCACGTTTCTACCATCAGCGGCTGTGCGTGCGTCTTACCTCAGTCACTCAGGTACTTGTTTTATATATATAGATGATAATTTAGTCTTTTTAAAATAACGATTTAAACGAGTATTAATATCTAGAAAACAGATTTAACAAAGACTTAATATCATAGACTCATTATTTCAATGGAAAAATAAGGATGATTTCATGTTTAAATAGTTTTTGTATGTACTTAATATGATTAAAATCATCATTTAACAGGTGAACAGCTAGAATAAATATTAATTTTAAGATTGACCTTCTAGTTTATAATATTTTACTTTAAAACATAAGGCAAATCGCGTATTTCATCGTCTATTCTCAGTCAAACGGAATCAGAATAAAATATTTCGAATGATGGCAACCTTTGCTTGCGGCAGCCATTTTTCAGGCAACCATGTGTTTTAGTGATGACAAAAAAATAAGCTTTAATTTGATATATAATTCATTAAAAAAACACATGAGTGCAAATATTCACATTAAGTAACCTCTTTAAACCAGGCAACCTTGGACTTGCGGCAGACTGAGAGCTGGCAACCATTGTTTTTCCAATTCCTTATGCGATTTTCTTTCAAATGATGTGCGATTCACATAAAAAACATATGAGTGCAATTTTCTCCAAAAACGAGTTACGAAAAACATTAATTAAAGGTGATTGCGGCAGGATTTTTTTGGGCAACCCTAGTGTAATCTATTCTACTATCATGTATCATTCTTAAATATAAGTTTCATTAGAAAATCTAATCCCTACAGTTTTAAACGATGGGATCTTAGGCCAGGTGGAGATCCCATCGTTTAAAACTGTAGGGATTAGATTTTCTAATGAAACTTATATTTAAGAATGATACATGATAGTAGAATAGATTACACTAGGGTTGCCCAAAAAAATCCTGCCGCAATCACCTTTAATTAATGTTTTTCGTAACTCGTTTTTGGAGAAAATTGCACTCATATGTTTTTTATGTGAATCGCACATCATTTGAAAGAAAATCGCATAAGGAATTGGAAAAACAATGGTTGCCAGCTCTCAGTCTGCCGCAAGTCCAAGGTTGCCTGGTTTAAAGAGGTTACTTAATGTGAATATTTGCACTCATGTGTTTTTTTAATGAATTATATATCAAATTAAAGCTTATTTTTTTGTCATCACTAAAACACATGGTTGCCTGGAAAATGGCTGCCGCAAGCAAAGGTTGCCATCATTCGAAATATTTTATTCTGATTCCGTTTGACTGAGAATAGACGATGAAATACGCGATTTGCCTTATGTTTTAAATTAAAATATTATATAATAGAAGGTCAATCTTAAAATTAATGTTTATTCTAGATATTTACCTGTTAAATGATGATTATAATCATATTAAGAACATACAAAAAACTATTTAAATATGAAATCATCCTTATTTTTCAAGTGAAATAATGAACCCATGATATTAAGTCTTTGCTAAATCTGTTTTCTAAATACTAATACTAATTTAAATTATCATTTTAAAACGACTAAATTATTTAATTAAATAAATGCTTACAAATATCAATCTATTATAAGGTATTAATTACATCATGTTTCCTTAAGATAATGAAGGGCGACAATTATTGCGTAAGTTTTTTTATTAATTAAGAAAATATGGAAAATAACATTTCAATATACTCTCTCTCTCTTTGTCCTCTGCTCGTATGATTTTTTTTTTCTCGTTTTTTTTTGATAACGGTTGCCGCAATCTTTTTTTTCTCACGCAACTTTTAAGAATTTGCATTGAAAGAAATATATATGATAGAATTATAATAAACAAAATTAATTTATCATAAATAAATTCTAAGAGGCCGGTCGTGGCGCAGCGGCACGAGGTGTGACTGCAAAACCGACTGGTTGTGGGTTCGATCCCCACTCGAGGAGATGAAATATTTACTTAAATTTACATTTCCATTTTCTTCGCTCTGGTGTCGAGGTTAAGCGCGGAGTTGAGTTCTGCCACTCAACACGCAATGCCTCCAGAATTCGGCAGAAAGTGGGGAACGGAGTGTCTTAACACTAGGTTCTCTCTGCCTACCCTGCTGTGTGCGGGATACAGCGTGAATCTGATTTGATTTTTATTTTTCAATTATTTTCTAATGCAAAACGTAAGTATAGTTAATGTTTGATAAGTATAATTAAATTTAATGTTTAATATTATACATTTTTCTCTGAGGACGAAGAGAGAGATTGAGAGTTTATAACGAGGTAATTTTCCATATTTTCTTGATTAATAAATAAAATATCTGCAATAATTGTCAACCTACATTATATTATGAAAACATTATGTAATTAATACCTTATAATAGAACGATATTTGTAAACGTTTATTTAATACTAGTGGGCGCGCGCAGCTTCGCTCGCTTATTTGAACTTTACGGGGTGAGTTCTAAAAAACCATGAAACATGTGTTCAATAAAATATTTTTAGGAGTCTGAATTTCAAATATTATAAAAATCGGTGCCGATTAAAAAAAAACCCATACAAACTTTCAGCCCCTATTTTATTCCTTTAGGGTTCAATTTTCTTAAAATCCCTTATTAGTGGATGTCCAGATTACGAAAAAAAACATCTGTCCAAATTTCACGTTTCTACCATCAGCGGCTGTGCGTGCGTCTTACCTCAGTCACTCAGGTACTTGTTTTATATATATAGATGATAATTTAGTCTTTTTAAAATAACGATTTAAACGAGTATTAATATCTAGAAAACAGATTTAACAAAGACTTAATATCATAGACTCATTATTTCAATGGAAAAATAAGGATGATTTCATGTTTAAATAGTTTTTGTATGTACTTAATATGATTAAAATCATCATTTAACAGGTGAACAGCTAGAATAAATATTAATTTTAAGATTGACCTTCTAGTTTATAATATTTTACTTTAAAACATAAGGCAAATCGCGTATTTCATCGTCTATTCTCAGTCAAACGGAATCAGAATAAAATATTTCGAATGATGGCAACCTTTGCTTGCGGCAGCCATTTTTCAGGCAACCATGTGTTTTAGTGATGACAAAAAAATAAGCTTTAATTTGATATATAATTCATTAAAAAAACACATGAGTGCAAATATTCACATTAAGTAACCTCTTTAAACCAGGCAACCTTGGACTTGCGGCAGACTGAGAGCTGGCAACCATTGTTTTTCCAATTCCTTATGCGATTTTCTTTCAAATGATGTGCGATTCACATAAAAAACATATGAGTGCAATTTTCTCCAAAAACGAGTTACGAAAAACATTAATTAAAGGTGATTGCGGCAGGATTTTTTTGGGCAACCCTAGTGTAATCTATTCTACTATCATGTATCATTCTTAAATATAAGTTTCATTAGAAAATCTAATCCCTACAGTTTTAAACGATGGGATCTTAGGCCATAAAGAGAATCTACAGCTTAAAGGTGAGAAGAATGAAGGCAAAAACTATGTGAATTATTCACTTAGTGTCAGTATTCGTGCATGATATTGCAGATAAATAATATTAATAGCAATATATGATTTATTTATTTCCAGTAACAAACATGTTCCTACATGTTCATTAATTTAATAGTATTTCACAGTTACTAGGCCGAAATTCATCTTCACATCACTATTATTTGTTTTTGTTATTTTACTTTGCAGATTTTTTCCTTATGTTGTGTAAAAATTATATTTAACTTAAGACGCTCAGAACAAAGATTTTTTTTTATATAAATATCAAAGATAAGGCATTGGAATAACAGCAAAGCAAAGTAATTATGTATGTTCAATACCAAAAGCAATAGATGTAATAGAGCTGTGTTCTCTTATATTAACCAAATTGAATACCTTTTTTACTTAATTATAAAACGTATAAAAATTTGAACGTAGCGGAATTTAAACCCGCGCCTCTTTGGAAACCGTCTAAGCGCTCTGGCCAACTAAGCCATGCAGTAAACGTTTATACGTTTTCTAATTAAGTCATTTATTTTTCTAAATGTGGAATAACACTTTAAAAATATTAAAAAATAAATGAATACCTTTTATTTAGTACAAAATTTTAAATTAATTCTGTCAATCCAAAAATACAAAATATACGTACTTAACGTTCTAATAATCGAAAATCATCCCAACGTTATTAAGTTACCCAAATCAAGAAGTTTTATAAAGATTTACTAAGAAATCCTTTCTATTTATGAACTAATGTAACACAAAACATCCAAACTAACGGCATATAAAGGGTCGAATACGTAGTTATAAAGATAAAGCCAGACAGCCGGAATTTCGGCTGTGATTGGCTTTCAGCTAATTAATACGGGATGTCATGTCCTTTTGAACTGTTAAGAAACTGTTATTGGATTGTTGGAACATAATCCTGTTAACATTGTAGGCAAGTCTTGTTACTGATGCTCTTCTAACCTTTGGTTTTGTAACATGTTAATTTAGTTAGAATTGTTTGTTTTGGAAGTTTGCACAGGCTTCGATAGGTTTTGGTTTAAGTATTAATATAATATTTAACTTATAACTAAGATAATAAGGTCTTTGATTTTCAAGATTATTACACATTCTAAATGAAACTCTTTTAATCGGATTAATCGCGTACATTTGGGATTATATACAATACGACCCGTGACGACCCGTGTTCGAAAAGTCGGGTTTCCAAAAATGTATAATAACAAATAAACGCGATTAATCCGGTTAAAATAGTTTAATTTAAAATATTATAACTAACAAGTCCTTTAATATATATAGATATGTAGTAAGGCTAGTCGTGGGGCCTGGGCGCAATCGTGCGACCGTAAACGCGACAGGTGGACTCGATTTCCATTTAAGATTAAATATTTAATATTTTTATTACTTCGCTCTAGCGTGGAGGCAAAGCACGGCGTTGAATTCCGCTACTCAACACACAAAGCCTGCGGAATTTTGCGAAAGATGGGGAGCGGAGTGGCTTAACACTAGACTCCCTGCGACTGCTACATGCGAGATACAGCGTGAAGCTAAAAAAAACTATAAAAAGATATATACAATAAACAAAAAGTAAAATGTATATATATTGGTTAGCTGTGTATATTAATTTTATCCATAGCATAATATGTATATTTGGTGTCTGCAATACTAATAAAAAAAAATCTTTTAATAAAATGATTTATTTGTGGCTTTTAGAAAAGGAACATAATAAAAATTATGCTCAATCAATGTGCGAAAAATTAGAAGAGAGAAAATAAAAAAATACACATTTATATAACAATTCAATAGCACTAAAAAGTTTATTTTAATAATCTGAAACTTGATCTATTATTATCAAATTTAGAACGTACGTATTGATCCAAATCCCTTGCAGCTATAGATTAGATACGCCTACTAACAATTACAATAGGCTTGGATCGTGTACGTCGTATCAGTAATTACATGTCGATGATATGATGTATCGCTTAAAATGGCGACTTATTGATAATATTATGAAAGGTTATTTTAATATTTTTCAGCGTCACAGATCCCGCTCTCAGTGGGGTAGGCAGAGGGAACCCCAGGATGGTTCCCCATTTTTCACGGAATTCTGGAAGCATTGTGTGTTGAGTGGTGGAATTGAACGCCGCTCTTTGCATAGACTCTGGCCAGAGTGAAGAAATTAAAATATAAAATATTTTTCTACGAGTGGGAATCGAATCCACAACCTATCGCGTTAACAGACTCACGCTTGTGCGCCTGCCCCACGACTTTGCCCTAATATGGTAATTTAAATAAAAATCTAAATGATATATTTTTTTGTGACTAGTGATAAAATACATTACATAGTATTAATATAACTATTTATAAAGTGTAGAAAAGACAAATAAAAACAATTAAAATTTAATAATTCTAAGGAAAAATTACTTTACAATTGCAATCATTTTTATTAAAGTTTTTATAAATATACCACATCTAACTAGGAGGAAATATAAAATCCATTCCGAAATCCATATCTTACTACGAAAAGAAATGAAAATTATATTGTTTTTATATTTTAAATATTTTTTTAGATCTATAACAACTGTAACTAATTATGTAGTTGTATATAGATATATCTGATCCAATGCTTGCCAGTTGCAAAATAAAATTCTAGTGCAACCTTCTAAATATAAACTTAAAAAGGGGAACAACGCTGTATGCCAGTTAGGCGGTTCTGAGAAATCTATAATGAAAGATCTCGAATGGATTATTTATTGAACCATTTTTATATTCTACTTCCATCAGGATGTGATATTAAATAAAACTTGGTTAAGTATATTTAGAAAGATGAATGAGCGGACTAAGAACAGAGTAAAGTCATAATTTGAAAATGAAATTGAAATATATTATTTATAAATGTATTTAATGTCAAACTATTCAATTCATGAATATTACTAATAGACTGGGTCCCAGGGCCCTCAGGCTTACGTTATTTTAGCAAAGCTGAAATTTTGAGGGTTAATAGTCTATTATATAGTTAAGATGGTATGCGTACTTACTAACTTGAAAGTGGGGCTCTTTTGGGGGTAGTGCCAACTAATGGTACATCTACGTAAAAATAGAAACTTTCGTAATTAAATATGTTTTTAAGAATAGTATAAAAAATGTATATTTATGATTGCTAGACCCTTTACGTAGGCCTTACTCATACCAGACGTTCTAAGTTTTTAAAATTGGGGAAAACTACGTTATATGAGCACGCTTCAAGTTTACATAAATATTATTTATTTCACGACTCCTTATAAGCACCCAGACCAATCCGATAGGTCAATCATCCTCCCAGACAGGGATGTACATTTAGTTGGTGCTACCTCTGAAAGGACCCACTTTTAAGTTAGTAAGTACGCATACCGTCTTAACTACTAATAGTCCTCAAAATTTCAGCTTTGCTAAAATGACGTAGGTCTGGGGACCCTGGGATCTTGGGCTTTAACTTTGAAAGCTTTCAACATTGACTTTTAATATTATGGTAATAGTAAAATGTTTGATAGCTGGTACAGAATTTTGCATAATGCGCTCTAGTTATGTTTAAATATGAAAATTGAATTTTTAAAAATTACTAAGTTCAAGAAACACGTGAATATTGCTTTTTATCAGGGTTTTGCTATAACTGTATCTCTTTAAAAAGTAACAAAATGAACACATTAAATTATCATAGACAAAATCACACAACAAATTAATATACGTGATATTCAACGAAGTGAAAGCAAAACTGAACTAATGAAGTTGGAAACATCCAGCTATCCATCATGCTCATACTAACATTATAGAGCAGTAAAGTTTGCGACATTATTTATTAGTTCTAGGAAATCTCTATAAATATCCAACTGACTCGAGAATATCTTTTATTGATATTGACAGGTACATTTTATGGTAATTTAACGAAGAGAAAGGACCTTTTTATATTCACGCTTTGTCAGTAATGTTAGGAAATTTGGAAACAAATCGCCTCTACTATCACTTTATTCACTATATACTTTGTTTAATTTTGTTCAAATATTATTATATTTGAACAAAATTGTAATGAGTGGTCAAAAAGGGAACATAAGCGCCAACTGCAGGTTCCACTGTGATCATGTTAATGTACTTAGTATAGTCGAGAAGAATCAAATGCTTTTTTCTACATATTTTATTAAAACAATAATATTTCTTATTGTAATTTTGTTAAACATAGCAACTCTATTATAATAGTATCAATTAATGCATAGCTGTAAATATTAAATAAAAGGTATTTAAAGTTAATTAGTAGTAGTGTAGTATATGAAACTGAAAATAATTTTATAATTATTGTCATAAACATATGATATAGATATAATACAGAATATAATATATACAGATATAATACAGAATATTCTCAATTCATATAAGAATTCTTCAAAAATATATCCTTTATCGCCTTAATATCAGAACATTTCCACATTCTCTTTGTAAGCCCGCAAATGTTTCCCACAGGAAATTGAGTCTTATTATTAACCCCGACATCTACAATGGAGAATTTAGTCAATTTATGATAAGACTCTTTAACTTAAAATTTCATCTTTTTACGTAATTATCCCATTTTCTTTTATAATTTTACGTTATAACGTCATGTTCAAAAAGCTTTCTTGATTTACTTAATTTTTTTCTAGTAGAAAAGTAAATTAGCTGGCAAATAAATATTTAATGATTGGTCTATTAAGCCCCCAATATCCGCAGTATTTTTCGTTGAGTAGAGATCGAACCTACAGTGGCACGTTCGTGTCCCTGCGCCACGACTGGCTTCATATATTATTTATTATATTTTTTTTATTAATAATAACTTTTTATTAGAAAATATATAAAAGTTAAAGCGTAGCGGGCTATAAATAACTTAGGGTTATTTCTTTATAAATTTATAATTTATTAATATTTCCGTTCTATTTTGTAAAAAAATTATAAAAAAATTCTAGTAACACAGATATAAAACTGATAAATACTAAAAATACAACGTTTTTTCCATTTCTACAATAGAGTTTTCTATTGTTTTATGAAAAATATGTGCATTTTATGAGCTTCAATTTACAATGAGCTCTCGGCAATATCTCTGAATGCTTAACAAGTGGTCGATGTATGTCAAGTTCAGTAAGACTATAAAATACAAATGTCAAATTTCAAATTTCAAAAACCGGTTAAGTGTGAGTCGGACTCGCCCACCAAGGCTTCCGTAAGAATTTCAAGATTAAGTAGTTTAACGAAAAATACAACTTATAAAAGTTGACAAACTTAAATTTGCACTTATTTTGTGTCAAATGAGCTACAAATTTAAATTGATATAATTTTTTTCTATATTCCTATAAAGGTTCCGGTTTCAACTTTTGAGGTACGGAACCCTAAAAATGATATTTGTAAAACGTTTCTGGGGTCAAGTCTGTATAATATAGGTTACTTAAAAAGCTCTGTTTCAAAGTAGCGAAGCTTGAGGTTTAAGAAGTACTGTCACGTAGCGACTACTAAACATTTTGATGAGACCCTCCGCTTCGTCTTCACGTTACCTAACAGCCTGTTTAGCATCTGCTTTCTATTTTTTGTAATTTGCACAACTAAATAGTGGAATATTCTTATATTTTTTTAGCACCATTCTGTATCCCGCACAGAATAGGCAGTGGGACTCTTTTACATCTGAATTCTGGAAACATTGCGTGTTGAGTGACGAAACTCAACGCCGCGCTTTGCTTCGACACTAGAGCAAAAAGAAGGAAATATCAAATATTTAATTTTTTTGAGTGGAAATCAAACCCCACAACCTATCGCATTTATAGTCACGTAAAATTCTTATATTTGTTTTTCAGCTTCACGTTGTATCCCGCGCACAGCAGGGTAGGCAAAGGGAACCTAGTGTTAAGCCACTCCCCACTTTCTGCCCTATTCTGGAGGCATTGCGTATTGAGTGGCAGAACTCAACGCCGCGCTTTGCCTCGAAACCAGAGCGAAGAAATGAAAATATAAATTTAAGTAAATATTTCATCTCCTCGATTGAGAATCGAAGCCACAACCAGTCGGTTTTACAGTAGCACTTTGTGCCCCTGCGCCACGACTGGCCTCAATTCTTATAATTATAATACTATTTTAGTACACTTAACTATGGCAGTCATGCACGCTAAATAACTACAATCTATATACGTGATACATATGTATGTATCGTGTGACACAATTTGAATAGTTAATAGTTAATTATAGCTTTAACTAATTAAAGCCAATACCCATGCCTTCATGTAGGCGTAAAAACTAGGACGCAACGAAATATCATTAGAGCCTGTATTTACCGGATGTATGTTAAGATGAGTAATTATCAAATATTTTTTCGTTAGGGTACTCACAGGGAACTTGGGAATCTAATGTTAAGACACTCTGTTCCCCTTTAAGACGCTTCTGTTCCCATTCTCTTCCTAACAAATTTTGCTGAGCTTTGCCTCGTAACCAAAACGAGAAAATGAAATATTAAATATTTCATTCCTCCGAGTGAGAATCGATCCTAAAATCTTCGAATTTGCTTGAGTCTCGCTACAACAACCGACCGAGAGATTGCGCTACAACAACCGATATTATAACTAACTAACTAACTTCACGCTTTACCCCTAGTGGGGTAGTCAGAGAGAACGAAACGCCAAACGCTACGGTCTCTACATACCTCTTTCGCCTCGTCCACTGTCATGAACCTCTTCATACATGCCGTCCGGGGGGTCCTCATGCTTTTTACGTGACCTTCCTCCAGTATATTTTAAAAAGCAATATTATAAAAAATCTTAACCTTTTTTTTTATAAATAATAAATCTTTTAAGCCTACCGAGTTCATTTTTGTACTCTGTCAATAATAATATATACGTACATTAAAAGAGTACGGCTTAGGTTTGACATTGTAAAACTATTTTAAAAATACTCACGATGTCATTGGACTTGGCACAGTTTGAATAATCTTTATATAAGTACCATAACAGCCGGGCGCACTATCGCTTGGTGACAGCTCAATAATAGCGTTGTTTTCATTCAAATTATTATATTCATATTACGGATTGCAGATAAATGATTATTTGTTTTATAATAATATGAGAATGTTATGGAATAATTTAAATATGTGAGCCTCCAAATTGACAGGAAAATCTAAGAGCGATATCTAAAATGTTTATTTTTTTAATTTTGCTTTAATTTTGATTTGGTGTTAATAAATGTAAACTATTAGTAGCTAATAGATGGACTTTGTTTCGATGAAATATCCAAGCACTGTATATAAATAAGTGCAAAGTTCATACAATAAATAAATAAAGATTAAAAAAACATTTTTAAAGCGTCATTTTTAAGCGTTCCACACTTAGAAAAGAAAAATATTTATTTAGAAATAGTATAAAAATTCGAACGTAGTGGGATTCGAACCCGCGCCTCCTGGAAGCCGCTCAGCCAGGCGCTCTGACAGGCAGCCATACGAATACGTATATCTTGCCGAAGCGAAAATTAACCCAAAAAAGTTACTTGTTACAAGCGTTTGGTGGACAAGTACTGGTGTCGTTCATTACAGTTTTCTCAAATCTGCCAAACGATTATTCTCAGCAATTGCATCATCATGATGGAAAAGCTAGCTGTTAAAAACCGAAGATGGTCAATCGCTTTCCCGCCACTGCTGCTTCACGATAACGCTAGGCCGCACACTGCTCAACAGCAACCAAATTAGAAGAGTTTCAATTGGAATGTCTAAGATATCCACCTGGACCATATACATACATTGGACCTGGCTGCAACAGATTATCATTTTTTTTGAAATACGTATAATTTGTTGCAAGGGAAAAAATCTATTCCGATGGGGCAGTTCAAACCACCCTTAAAGATTTTGTTGATTCCCGTCCGAATGGTATTTTAGGGCACCTAGTGATAAGACACTCCGTTCTCCTCTTTCCGGCATTGCGTAATAAATATACGAACTGAACGCCGCACTTTGCCTCGAAACCAGAGCGAAGAAATGAAAATATACATTTTAATGAATATTTCATTTTCTCGAGAATCCAAAACCAGTCTCGTTTACAGTCACTTGTGCCCCTGCGCCACGAATGGCCTCAATATATAACTTAATAATAAATTAATTTTAAATAAAATAACATTTAACAGTAACTTCAGTTAGTAAATAAATGATAAATATGATATTATTACACGAATTATATTACGAATTGGAGTACAAGTATGCCGACCTGGAATACGAGAATACGCTACGTACGCTACGCTTACTTAAAGCTACGTCTACACAAGTATACTTATGAAGCATGCCTACGCTGAAGTCGGATGAAGTAATGCACGTGAATGAACCGGCGGCTTCAAGAGTCTAGAGGTAAAATAGAATTAATTTACATATTTAGATAAAAAATATGTAAAAATTTAATATGTTAATTGAATAGGTATTAAATTAATATATATTATTTACATAAGGACCAAGCCATAAGGTACAAGCGTGTGACTGTAACCGCTATAGATTGTGGGTTCGATTCTCACCTCAGGAAATTATTTGATGTTTTATTTCCTCACTCTGGTATGGAGGCAAAGCGCGGCGTTGTGTTCCGCCACTCAACACGCAATGCCTCTAGAATTCAGCGGAAAAAAAGGGAACGGAAATGTCTATAAAAGAAAAAGAATGTCTTAACACTAACTTCCTAGGTTCCCACTGCCTTCTATGTGATATGCACCAAGCGTGAAGCGTAAATATTACTCTACCTCTTTGGTAATATCATAAGAGTTACGCCTTTAAGAATAATGATCGATATGACGTTGATTTAACAAATCGACGATCAAACCTATAACTTTTATTTTTATTTATATGGCTATCTCTTATAACACTCTTGATTTCTTGATAACATTATAAATATTCTTTTGATTCTAACAAATAATAGCTTTAAGAATGTATGTCGGTGATTTCAAAATAGCCGTGTTTTCCCAGGTTACACGATACCAAAAGTAGTCTGTATTTATTAATCTAGGCGTGTGTCTAGTCTGTCTTTCTGCTTGTCTAGGCTAATCTCCGAAACAGCTGAATGGATTCTTATGGAACTAATACTAAAAGATAAAAGAAGAAAGAAAGATGTGGAGCCAATATATAGGTTCCTTTTCACCCCTGTAATCCCGCGGAATCGGAATTAACGCAAGAAAAACCGCATTTGTCGTGCTCGCTTACCTACCGCCTGTCTTATAGCGACCGAAGCCCCGCGGCGGCCGTTAGTGTAATATATCTGAAGATAATTAAATGGGATAAATTGACTTACGTCAAGTTTACCTGTACCTTATTCTAATATAATATGGTGATGATATCTTTAAACCCAGCCAATTTCCAATAATATTTGTAATTATTTATGATATAACAAGTTAAATATTTTTAATTTATTATTTCATTTAGGGGCACTGGCCCGGTTAACGTTTTATATATGTATATTTAAAATACCAATATAAGCTTATATTTTATATTTCAGTATTATTTTTATACAAAAATATATTGAATCCTAGAAACATATTGATAATTTATTTTTTTATCGTTTCAAAGAAACTTTACCATACTTACCACATACATACGTACAAAAAAAATAAAATTTCCAATAAATATAAATTTTTGTCGAATATTTTACGAAAAATATTCTGTATTAGTAAATTATAATCTATATTCCAATCACAATTACATTTAGATGTCAGGTTTCCAGATGCTTTAGAAATATTTTTAATAGAGCCTTTACAATGCTTGGTGGTTCCGGTTTCATAGACGTCCTCAATTTGTCAATAATAACATTTTTTCTAAATAAAAAATATTACTTTCTGTTGTTGTACATTAGCAATAATTACTATTGTTTTTTTAAATATTGTATTTAATACTATAAATGTCTTATAATCTTACATTAAATACAAAATAATATATCTACACTTATTTAAAGCCTTATTTTACTTAATTAAAATAAAATAAACAATTAAAATAAAAAAATAATGAATAATAATAAAAATAAAATATATGTATATTATTTAAAAAAAAAGTCCTTACCAAAATATCTCTTTTGTTTATACGATATAAATACTATACACTGAAAGGGCACTAAAACACGCACTAGTTTCTAATATTACAAACACAACTAGATCTAAGCACTGTTATTAATTTAAAACACTTTAAAAGCACACTTATATTGTCTATTGTTTTATTTCAATTGTCTTTGGTCACACTTATTTCTACCGAGAACTAGTATTAGGATAAAAATAATGTTCAAAACTACCTATAAATTCGTGTAAATCGTGTCACAAAGGTGTAAACTCTTAAAGGTTGAAAGTAGAAAGTTTCAGTCGTTTTTTATGTATATATAGGTTTCTATACAAATTCCTGAGATGCATATTGAGAAAATTACCTCGGTGTAGATTAATCACAAAAGTACGTATAATAGGGTAGAGAAAATTTTTTGGAGGGTAGTTTTAAAGTCATATTCTTAAAAAGGGATATATCGCGTAATTCGTTCGGTTTCTCGTGGGATTTGAATGTGGAAAAGTGGCTACGATTAAGTTTGTATGTTCGTTTGGTCGATCGTAGTCCATAGGGGTGTCGCGTGAGCGCACGAACGCGCTGGTCGGCGGGCGACGTGGGACTGAGCCGAGCCGTACTCGTAACAACCCTGAATGCACTCCACCTCACTCGACATGCAAACTTACGTATCGTGCAATTTCGATAGCTTTATTTTTTAGTTACTCTTGTTTGCTTATAACTGAAATGCTTTATTTGAGTCTATTTTATAACTTGTATGAGCTGTTTTTATATATTTTTTTTTGTATTTTATGCAGCTCTACCTCGAAATAGTTTTTGGAATATTTTTACTCATTTGGACGCTCACCCGTTTGTAGGTCTTATATAGGAGAAATAATTATTTTTTTAAAGTAACAAGATTTTTATATTATTAGCCCTTTATACATGACCGTAGTTTAAAATATTGAAAATAATGTCGTAATAAAAAAGGTTTCCAATTTTGCGTTTCGTTTCGTGTTAGTAAAAATCTTAGGCCGTAATTAATAATACGTCAAATGTAACACTCATTAACCTAATTTTGTTTCATTTATTCCTCGCATACCTATTTGTGAAAATGTGACTAATTATGTGTTTATAGTTTACTAGAGGACCCGCGCGGCTTCGCCCGCTTGAACTATACGAATATTTATTAAATATTTGTATGAAATGAGTTTTGGATAGGATAAGTAAATATAAACAAAATAAGTCAAAGTAAAAAAATAAAAATAAAGGAAATCAGCTTCACTATGTATCCCGCACACAGCAGGGTAGGCAGAGGGAACCTAGTGCTGCTTTACGCCGAATTTTAAAAGCCAATGCGTGTTGAGTGGCGAAAATCAACGCCGCGCTTTGCCTCGATACCAGCAGCAGAGAAATGAAAATAAAAATTTAAATAAATATTTAATTTCCTCGACTGGCGAACCCACAACCAGTCGCGTTCACAGCCTCACTTTGTAACCCCTACTAGTAACTAAAGGAAATTATTAATATTAAAAATAATAAAGCCCCTATGTTTATCCCAAAATCCTTTAGTATCTCTACATGAAAATATATCACAATCGGATCACCGGTTTGGCCGTGATTGCGTCACAGACAGACAGATAGAGTTACTTTCGGATTTATAATGTAAGTTTAGATTGCTATATATTTGCACAGACAGATAAGAAATTTAAAAAAAAACTTTGGCTTTCTAAAGTAAAATAAAGTAAAAGCTTTCTATTATTCTTTTTAAGTGTCCCTCTATCTATTTCAGTCAAAAATACCAAATGTACAGAAAAAATATTTTTACTGTATTATTATATGTATAGATGAAGTATAAATGTGCTATTTAATTAACATAGATTTTCTTTAATTATTTTAGCCCTTATCTACATGTGGTAAATGTAAGTTAATGTAAGTTAAAAGTACGAAATGTAAGTTAAAATTTTAATATTTATACGATTAGATAATTATTATCCAATTGTAAAAATATAAAAATAATACCGTTCTTGTACTAAAAAGTGCAATGTTGTGTTGTTTAGTGTTGTGTTTTAAATAGAGTGTCAGTATTTAATTATTCATATACATAAAGTTCGAAGTATGTTCGAAGAACCGTGTTTGACGATGGATTGTAATTTCATAGTTTAAAAGCGTAAAGCTGAAATTCTATTTTCGATCCTATGGCCTTTTTTCCAGTCTGTCGTGCTTCATTCAATTTATATGAAAATGTGTGCTATTTTTTTAACTAGGCTTATTAAATTATTTTATTTTACAGTAACGTTGTAGTTTGTTTTTTATTTGAGCTTCACGCTGTATCCCGCTCACAACAGGGTAGGCAGAGGGAACCTAGTGTTAAGACACTCCGTTCTCCACTTTCCGCTGAATTCAGGAGACATTACGTGCTGAGAGGCGGAACTTAACGCCGCGCTTTTTCACGACACCAGAGCGAAGAAATGAAAATATAAATGTAAATAAATATTTCACTTCCTCGAGTGGGGATCAAACCCACCAAACCCAAACCAGTCGATTTTAAAGTCACACTTTGTGCCTCTGCGCTACGACTGGCCTCTTGTAGTTTGTTACTATTTACAATATACTAGATATTAGTTTGCTACTGTTAAAAAAAGTAGGACTTTTAATAACGTATAGTTGTAATCAAAAGTTATTGAGCCATTTTTTATTAGATTAACACTCTATTTCTAGTGGGGCAGCCAGAGGAAACAACACCAACAGCTACGGTGTCAGTATACCTCTTTGACCTCGTCCCCCATCACCTACGCCTGCAACTCGTATTCTGATGATGAAATGAGCACTAACAACAGGCAATTTACTTTCAGATACTTTAACTCCCATGTCACTTTGGTCACTCCTTGGAGACAGCTATCCAAATATAAATTGAATAATCAAGTTGATAGCACAAACAACTTTGTTTAACACCCGATTGGATGTCACATCAAAGCGTTGCTAGCACCTACTCGAATTTAGGCTGAGTGATCTCTATAGATACATCTCTATAGATACTTTACAGCTGCCAGTTACACTGTACCAGGGCAGTACTTCCTATAATTTATTTCTTACAGCTTTGTCAAAAACAGCTTTCCCAAATCCACAAAAGCACAGATACGAGTATCTTCTTGGTTTTTGAATAAAAATTTCGCAAAGCTCAGGAACTGATATAAACTATATTATCCGTCCTCTACTTAACACCGTCTCGGATATGACATGTTGGGTGACGGTCTCCAAGGTTGATCGAGATATACATAATTATAATACAGTTAAATCAGCTATCAGCTTCGCGCTGTATCCCACACACAGCAGGGTAGGCAGAGGGAACCTAATGTTAAGACACTCCGTACCCCACTTTCAGCCGAATTCTGGAGGCATTGAGTGTTGAGTGGCAGAACTCAACGCCGCGCTTAACCTCGACACCAGAGCGAAGAAATTGAAATATAAATGTAAGTAAATATTTTCATCTTCTTGAGTGGGGATCGAACCCACAACCAGTCGGTTTTACAGTCACATTTAGTGCCGCTGCGCCACGACTGGCCTCAAATAATACAGTTAAATATGAAAATGTACGCTCTTTTAAAATATTAAATACAAAATAATATATATACATACGTCAACGTTACAATCTTGACGTGCACATGCTAGTTTGTGGTAATATTTGTCAGCAATTGCAACAGAATTAATAACAACTTATGAATTTTGTACCCGATCGTAGCATTGTACTATTACAATAATTATGTGTAGTCAAGCACAGCAAAAAAAAAATTTTAGGCAAGCATAAAAAATATATGCCGTTCTTTGCTCATGACGTTGCATGTTCATTTAGGCATAAATTGCTTGGCATAAATTGCTTGGCATAAATATAATATAATTGTATTACAAACCAAATATATTGACCAGTGGAGACCAGTCATGGGGCAGAGGCGCAAAGTGTGACTATAGACGCGATTAGTTGTGGGTTCGATCCCCACTCAAGGAAATGGAATATTTATTTAAATTTATATTTCCATTTCTTCGCGCTGGTATCCAGACATGTCTTAGCACTAGGTTCCCTCTGCCTGTTTGATGTGCGGGATACATACGGGTAAAATAAATAAATAAATCAGCTTCACACTGTATTCTGCACACAGCAGGGTAGGCAGAGGGAACCTAGTGTTAAGACACTCCGTTCCCCACTTTCTGCCGGATTCTGGAGGCATTGCGTGTTGAGTTGAGAACTCAACGCCGCGATACATACGGGTGTGATTCGATATTGACAAATCTCTCTTCTAATAAAAGGATAGAAAAGTCAATTCTGTGCATGAAAGATATAAAAAAAAAATAAAAATTAGGTCCATTATAGAAGATAACAAATCACTCAGCAGAATTCTTGTGTGTCTGCCTGTCTGTCTGTTTGTTTGTTTTTTGCCAATCACGCAATACTACGGACAGGAATTAATGATTTTTTGTATGGTCAGCCTTGGGTCTGGAAGTACATACGAGTATGTGGGTTTCATATATGTACTTCCAGATGGGACACAGACAAATATCGATGACTTTTTCTTTCAAACGTTTAATGAATATTCGTATGGGAATAACGACAGTGCAACCTAAGGTTTTAATAATTTTCACATTAGAAATCTTAATTGCATTACAAACATACATTACAGGTATATTAAAACACAAACGCAATTCAGTGTATTAAGTAAATAATTCAGTAGTTTAAGCGGGCGAAGCCGCGAGCGGTTTGCTAGTATATAATAAAACAAATAACTATTAACTTCTAGGCCAATTTCCTTCTTAAAATGTATATAAAAGTGTGTACATCGATCAAACATGTGTCACTAGGTAACATATTTCATAAGTATAACTATATTATTTCAGAGTTTCCTTTGTATAGGGTCGTAAAGAAATCCTTATATTTTCACAAAATTGTTTCTTATGATATAAGATTGTCGCAGGTCACATTTATTTGTTTTTTATTTTACATATTCTTATTATGATTTATATCTAGGGTAGGGTAGGGTAGAGTACACACAATTCAAATAATATGTTAGCATAATTATATTTTTTTCACTTTATACTCATAATGTCTATATTTTCCTGTCTTTTGAAAGATTTTTTTGACCTTCACACTGTACCCCACGCATAGTAGGGTCGGTAGAGGGAACCTGGGAACCTAGAGTTGGGACACTCCGTTTCCATGAAAACATTTTCTCATCTTATTTTCCGAATTCTGGAGGGAATGCATGTTAATGAACTATTATATTTTTAAAATAGTTTGAAATATTTTCTTACTGTGGGTACGTTACCAGTTTCACAACACACATTATTTTTATTCAAGACCTTATTGAAGTTTAAATATGCAACTTCTCGTTATTATGAACTTTGTGCTTGTGGAAATGCTACTATTGTATGAAACTTTTACCTATACTCTAAAAAGTCCTTTCCTTGATGTTTTTAACTCGTTTTGTTATATTAATATTTAAAATAAAATATTTTGATATTATTACATATTATATTTAAAAATATGGCAATTTTTGTTTGTAAAGGTTTCGTACCTAACTACCTAGGAAAAAACTGGTCAAATGTGACTAGGTTTCACCCACTACGGGTCTCGTATCAATATATATGTATGAGCTACTACACTACACTACTACATTACGGCTCCAGTAATCAATACCCAGTGATCGACACTTGATTATCAATTGACACAGAATATATTATGTTCGACGATTACTAATTATCTTGTTCTGAAAAAATATTTACTTTTACCTACCTTTACCTTATAATAAATAAATTAGGTTCACGCTGTATCCCGCACACATCAGAGTAGCAGAGGGAACCAAGTGTTAAGACAGTCCGTTCCTCAATTTTGGCCGAATTTTGGAGGCATTGCGTGTTGAGTGGCGGAACTCAACGCCGCCCTTTGTCTCGACACCAGAGCGAAGAAATGAAAATATAAATGTTGAATAAATATATATTTCATTTCCTCGATCGTTCCTACAACTAGTCGTTTTACAGTCATACTTTGTGCCCCTGCGCCACGACTGGCCTCACGGTATGTTAAACATCTCTATATATTTATTAGGCAGTAATTTTGTCATGTATGTATGTATGAGACCAAGCAGTAAAAAACAAAAATACTGGACACAAAGTTGTTATTGAAGACTCTGATGGCCCTTGCTTGCTATTTGTTGTAGAGGATTTACTATTTTTTATAAATCTAAAGTTATCTAGCAAAATGTATATATTTTATATAAAAATATTGTTATCGACAACCTGTCGATTAATGCAGTTTATAGAAAATTGTAATTAACTACTAACTTACTAACTTTTGTTATTTCAACAAAAACAAGTTTACTTCGAATTATTTCATAACAAAATATTTTTTGACAAAAAAAACCTAATTTAAACAGTATTAGTAGTATAATGTTTAGGACTTATGTGATTTTCTCATGGATAACTTTATCAGAACTATACTAATTTAAAAATGGGACCACATGGGAGGCACCAGCTTTCAAATAAAAAAACATCAAAATCGGCTCACCCAATCCCAAGCTCTGATTTAACAAATATAAAAAATACAGTCAAATTAATAGCCTCCTTTGTAGAAGTCGGTTCAAAATTAATTTATGCATGTGGTTTAGTGTTGATAATTTAGGAAATTTATATTATATCCGTATTTTCTGAAGAAAAAATTTTTTATAAGTGAAAACAAATTATAAAAATAATAGAGGGTCTATTATTTTTATAATTTGTTTATTTTTATATTTGTTATTATTATTATACGTATCCATTATAGGATAATGACAACAGTAAATGACAAACACCAACGCTCGAATTTTCCTCGAATAATGTTTTCTAACTTCCAAAAGTAAGGATATAAATATATACAAATATATATTTTAATTGTAAACACCAAATTAAATAGATGTGTATTTTCTGATGACTTCATCATATAATAAATCCTATTAGTTTATCAAAATAAAAACAAATATTTAAAGGATAAAAATTGTTTAAATACACGTCGGACACCGAAGGCACTAATATCAGAACTGGAGTACTTCCAGTTGTCCTAAAAATTAGAAATAAGAATGAGTATCAACTAAAAAAAGTTAACAAACTTAGATTTTCGGACGTATACATTTATTGTGTATGAAATAAACTACAAATATATATGTTAGTCTATTTTTGTTTTTTTTTTTGTGATATGCCTACATTTTAAATTTTTAGATTTTCCACTTTATGAATATTATAAATTCTCACATTTTGCCAAATTGGATAATACTAAGTCTACAGGAAATATAGTCTGTATAAATGTTACGTCGGCCGCTTAAACCGGCTTATCCTGCTTGTTGACGACTGGCCTACACCTGTTTTACTGATAGCTGCATAGTTAATTCTCAATATTTTATGTTTGTGTTCGATTTATTAAGAAAGAAAGATATATTGGGCACTATCACTGTACATGAATAAAAAAATGTGTGTGACCAAGCAGTAAAAAACAAATATTGTGGACACAACGCTGTTCTTGATTATATAAAAGAACAAACGCTTTTGCCATCTATTTGACAAAGAGATGACAAGACAGACAGATAGAGGGACAATAAAGTGATCCTATAAAGAGTCGGAACCCTAAAATGTATGCTATTAATAACATTTTTCCATGTCATTTGACATATGACATTCAAGGTGGCTGCCACTTTTTTATTATATAAATTAAAAGATTGTAACTTTTACATTGAAAATATATTATATTGTCAGAAATCGGAAGCGATTGTCGTTTTTAAAAACAAGATAAAAACACATATTTTCTATATGTTTTTTAAATTATTCAAAAAGAATATATATAGCATCACCCAATAACAATACTTTTCACGAATATCCTTTCAATAAGGGTTGTTGCCTGCATGTAACTGCTCCCGATTGAAACATTTCCATCGCTTTTATAGTATTTTCCACCTACATTTACCCTACTCTATTACTCACTTGCTCAGATCTACCGCCAGTAGTAAATTATCTTCACACAGTCGGTCAGAAGTGTCTAGGCGTGGAAATAATTTTTATTTTTAAATAGTATATGTATGCAATTTGCATGAATTCTTTAAAGAATAAGATTTTAAACAAGTACTTTCCGAGTCACCCTTACGGTCAAACAGAGTCTTACAAGAATCTTTTCTCAGTCATCTCGTACATATCTTGATTGGGCTTAATTCTTAACAAGTCTTACCAAGTCACCGCTACGGTCATAAAAAAGTCTTACAATAGTATTTTCTCAGTCACTTCGTACCTATACTAACAACGGATTCATATTGGTCTTTTTCAGGTCACTCTGGCGCTCAAAGTTTAGAGACTAATATTAAAGGTTAGAGACTAATTACAGATCTTTTCCTAATCACCCCCTACCGTGACTTATATGACGTAGATTTATAAAGAAGGTGGTGTAACCAAGTCACCCCTACGCGGTTCCTTTCTAGGTCACCCCATATCCTCTCGCCCGTCAACGGCCTAACAGTATAGACGTGTGTCACATGGTCCTCATTTTCAATTTTAAATTCAATAATTCGACTGTGAATTGGTGCTTTGTACCAGGCGCTCATAAAACAAGAGGATGTCTCAAAGTGCATTGTAAGTAGGACGGCACTATTTTTAGACAAGGATCATCATATTTTATGAGTCCCTACTTTCACTTTTTATGTGGTGTTACCTACAGAACGGCGTATGCGACAAGCTTAATAGCCAATAATTAATTTGTGCAACTGACACGCCCCTACTAGAAATAATCTCCCGACGGCAATCTAAATAGGCCTACTTTTATTTATTTTTATAATAAATAAATAACAGACGTAATTATGTCAGTTTCTCGCACCCCCTTGAAGTCTTCTACAAGCTCGCAAACTAATTCTATGCCAGACCTACACCGAATCAGCACTTCTCAATCAAAGGATACGATTATTTCGGACAAATCGCCCAAATTAATGAAGGTAACGATTAGAAACACGAAACGGAAACTAGATCTAGACCAACATCCGACTACACTGTCGGACGTTATGACCGAAATGCAAACATTATTTGCTAAATTTGAAAGCCGGCAAAACTTAAAACTCGAATCAATTACAAATCAAATGTCATGTATCGCAGACCAAAATATGGAAATTCAAAATAGTATTGAATTCTTATCGTGCAAGTACGATAACTTATTGGCTGCATATCAAACACTAGAATCAGAAAATCTGGCTTATAAAAGACGTGTTGAACTTCTGGAAAGTAAGTTAGACCAGTATGAACGATCCTCGAAAATTTCGACAGTTGAAATTAAAAATATTCCATCTTCGCAAAACGAAAACACTTCCACGCTGGTTCAAGTAGTCAAAACAATTGGAGAAACGATTCAATACCCGGTGCTAGACTCAGATATATTCCATATTCACCGTGTTAAAACCAAACACGCACCTGGTGGGATAATTGTCGCGAGATTTACATCTCAAATTACAAAAGATAATTTTCTTAAAGCAAATAGAATTTACAATAAAGAACATAAAGATAAGAAGCTCTCAACAAATATTATCTCTTTGGCATATCCGCCCCGGCCTATATATATCTCTGAATCTCTAACAGCTAGAAATAGACACCTCCACTATCTTGCACGCCAGTTTAGTAAAAAGTACCACTATGAGAACTGCTGGACTTCAAATGGAAGAGTGTACCTAAAACATAATGACAATTCATCTAGGATTTTAATTGAAAAGGAGGAGGATCTTTCTGTGTTGGTTTCTAAGTGACTATATGGCATTTTAAGAGTTGAAGTGGCAGTTAATTTTAGCTATAATAACTTTAAGTTAAAAACATATTCTTGTTATATGATATTTGTACTTGTTTTACATAATATTTACACACATTGTACAACATGCTTTGATATAAACTCCACATCACAACACAATTGTATTTACTATACCCAAAATACTACATATACTAATTATATACTGAACAAAAAACACTATATAGTTATAAATATTTATTATTTAATTAATGCATCCTATATTATACAGCAACTCTATTTACTCAGTTATAAATCAATTTATATTTTCTGCTTTACTTTCAAATATTACAAATGGATTTTTTTATCATATTTAGAGTCTTCAGTAATTTATATTGTGCTTAAATTATTCATCTTGCGAATATCTTATTTCCCCAAGCCTCTATTGTTTTTTTCACATACATTAAATTACAGTTACTTTCTTTTGTTATTATACAAAGTTATTAACACTTTTACTACTGCATTTGTTTTAAAATTTTATAATCAAAATTCGATTGTCATTTGAATAAGCTCAATAAACAAATTGATTCTCTTACTGTAGCAGAGTTTGGAGTTTGTAATATTGATGATAGTTCAAAGCTAATTCAAAGTACAGAGCGTACTCTCAAAGTTATATCACAAAATATTAGAAGTATTTCGCGTAATTTTGATTCATTTCATTCATTATTAATACGGTCTAAAGTTGATTGGGATATTATAATTTTGACTGAATGCTGGCTCATGTCATCTCATTTGGTTCCCCTCCTAGATAGTTATAGCTCAGTTGTTACTATGCGTAATTTAAGCCAAAATGAGGGAGTCACTGTTTACTATAAAGAAAAATATAATGTGGTTCTTAATGAGCCAGTCATTTGTGACGCGAATTGTTTATCTTTAGTAATTAATAGCAACACAGTTATCATTGCTATATACAGACCACCTGCTATCAGAGATACTTCTGAATTTTTCAAATCTTTAGATCAATTACTAAAAAATTGCTCGAAATTTCAAAATATTATCTTAGCAGGTGACATTAATATCAATATTAGTGTAGACAACGATGACCCACGTTCCCAAACTTATTTGGAGCTACTTGCAATGCATGGTATGCTTCCCGCACATCGCTTACCAACACGCATAAAAACTTGCTTGGACCATATTGTCCTTAAAACACGCCTACCTGCATATTGCTTCGTGGCTGAAACCTCTGTTACAGATCATGATACAGTTATGTTATTTCTTAAAATCAACCTTAAAAATACGCCTAAATTTAAATATACAAAGATTATTGATTATAAAAAACTTGATTATTCTATAAAATCTCTCGATTTTTCTCCTTTGTTTACCTACTCTGACGTTAACCTTGCAACAAATTTTCTTCTTTCCAAAATTAGTAATGCTTTGGCCTCACATACCAAAATAGTAAAGTCTTCGTGTCGGAAAATGACTCTCAAGCCATGGATGACTCCTGGTCTTTTGCGCTGTCTTAAAAACCGAGATAAACTCCATCAAAAATCGAAAAAACATCCAGATAATGAAATACTTACAATTACCTTCAAAAGGTACAGAAATTTTTGCAGTAGCTTATTAAAAAAAATTAAACGAGACTATGACAGTAACAGGCTTACTAACGCGCCTAATAATAAAAAACTTTGGGAAGTTATTACATCCATAACTCACACCCATAAACATCATACTAAAGCAATGGACCTAATTGATCCTAAATTACCTCAAGCCTCCATTAATTCTATAAATACATTTTTTGTTAATACGGGAAAGGATATAGCAGCGAATATACCAGTAAAGGTCCCTATTAGCATAGTACTTACGAATTTACGAACTAATCCCCAGTCCTTTGGTCTTATTCCGGTAGATAATAAAGAAATTAAATCACTTATAATTAATCTTAAAAGTGACTGTGCTGTTGGTCGAGATGGTATATCCAGTTTAGTGCTTAAGCGATATGCTGAAGTCCTAACACCTACACTCACTTTTCTATGTAACCTATCTTTTGAAACTGGTATTTTTCCTGCGGAGTTCAAGCTGGCTGAGGTTATTCCTATTCATAAAAATGGTTGCAGAGACCGTGTCACTAACTTTAGACCTATTTCTATACTTACTTCATTTTCAAAAATTCTAGAACGCTGTATAAACACACGTATTATAACTTTTTTGGAAAAAAATTGTCTTCTTTCTAACTCTCAATTTGGTTTTAGATCCCAAAAGTCTACAAGTGATGCTGTTCTTGAGCTAACTAACTTTATAGTGACAAATATGGACAGCAAAAGAAAAGTTTTAGCTGTGTTTTTGGACTTGGCTAAGGCTTTCGACACAGTCTCTGTACCTTTACTCATTGGTAAACTTGAACGTCTTGGATTACGTGGCACGCCGCTGAACCTCCTTACAGATTATTTGACAAATAGGTACCAAAGAGTTAGGGTTGATAATTTTGTTAGTGAGGATCTCTTGGTTGATCGCGGAATTCCCCAGGGCAGTATTTTGGGTCCCACTCTCTTTCTTACTTATGTCAATGATCTATGTGATTTACAACTCAAAAATGGAAAAATTATTGCATTTGCTGATGATACTGCGTTACTTTTTAGTGCCAATTCTTGGGACGAAGTTTACGAATCTGCCCAATCAGGGCTAAACTCCGTCTCCCTTTGGCTAACTAAAAATGAACTACAACTTAATGTGAATAAGACAAAGTATATGCATTTCTCGATCTCGGTAAATCCCAAAATTGAACTGCCCCCATTAGTAATTCATGCTTGTAACACTACCTTCAATAATAACTGCTCTTGCCCATCCTTGGATAATGTTAGTGTAATTAAATATTTGGGAGTCTTAATAGACAGCACACTTAGTTTCAAATATCATATAGAACAGCTTGCAGAGAGAACTCGCAAATTAATTTATGTTTTTAGAAAATTAAGAAACGTTGCAAATCCTTCAGTCCTAAGAACGGTGTATTGTGCCCTATGTCAGTCAATACTTTCCTACTGCATTACATCGTGGGGTGGCGTTTCTAAATCAACTCTAATGACGCTTGAACGTGCTCAAAGATCTGTTTTAAAAACAGGTTACTCTCTTCCTTTTCAATATCCCACAACGGCTTTATATAAACACTGCAATGTATTAACAGTTCGTCAATTGTTTGTATTATATATCATCCTAAAGAAGCACTCTGTAACCATCTATGATTCCAAAAGTACAACGGGTACCAGAAGAAAAAAAAATGTTTGTCCATTAAGCAATTTTAAAACTAGTTTTTCTCATAAGTTCTATCCATTCCTTGGAGATTTATTATATAATAAAGCAAATACGTACTTATCCATATACTCTGTACCAAAAAATAAATGTAAAAAGCTTGTAACGGAATGGCTTAAATGCTACAACTATGATGAAACTGAGAACTTATTCGTAATTCCTAAATAATATACAGATACATACATAGATACCCACACGCTCACATACTCACATAATTACATATACACTCCCACGTACACACACACACACACACACACACCCACACACACACACACACGCACACATATACTAATATGTGAGTTTAAATTAATTATAAATATATACTAAATACTAAAGATAATTCTAAGGTCTATACTGTTAATATTTTTCCATATCTGAAACCACTCTTGTTAAAGATTATGAAAGGGTGAGTGCCTGGTGATCTGTAAAACAGGTATATACCCAGTATGGACACCAGTCTCTCACATTAGCTTTTTAATGTTCACCACTGGTTTCTTTGCCAAATGTATATTTTTTATGACCAAGCTTTGTGAGTTGAAAATAAAGATTTATTTATAGCACACAATAACTTAATTTTACACATAGAAAACTAAAATGCAATTAGTAGTAGTGTAAAAATTATAAAAAATGTAAGGTATCTCTCTCTTACTACTACTCAAAGACCGCTTACTTGCGTAACTTACTCTCAAAGATTGCCGCACTGGTCTGTATTTTCGCTCGGCCTAACCTGATACTTGCTTATTATTTGTCCTCGATTCGATCCATTTTTCAATAAAATTAGGAGGACTAAAGTGTTTTCGTTAATAATTTAAAGTTTATGAAATACAGCAAAGATTTTGTAATAAGAAATAGCTTTAAATTTTGAGAATACCAAACTTTAGGCGACGGGATACATACAAAGGTATAAAACTTCGTGCGTATCCCACTTCTGATGTTAGAAATCGGGAGCTGAAAACGACGGAAACGTTTTTAAAAACAAGATAAAAACACATATTGTCTATATGTGTTTAAATTATTCGGAAAGAGTATATAACAATACTTTACACGAGTTTCCTTCATTCCATTTCTTTTATACCCTTTTCCACGTACATCTACCCTCTTTCACACGAGTTTGCTAACAATATGTATTGTATATAAAATATGTAGCGTGTCTCGTCATTCTATATAACTTACATAAAATATTTAACGAGCTATTTACAATCTTTATTCTCTCTCGGACTCACGGGTTCAACGGCTGTCTATACCGTTCAAATTGTTCGCGTATGACCTCGTAATTTGTAAGCATCCGGTTCTTCTTAAATTACGATAAAAAAACTAAAGCTTTTTTCTTAAGTATATAAAAATAATGAAATAGAAAATAAAATATGTCTAATATATGCGAAATAATAATGTCGATATTAAAGATCTGAAATATCACATCACAAAATTGAGGCCATAGAGTAGTGCAATGAAACAGCGTCTGGCCGTAAACGAGGAAGTTGTTGTTCGATTTCTCAAAATATTATATTTCTTTATTTTTTTTACTTTTGATAAAATACACCGCGGCGTTGTGCTCCGTCACACAACACAAGCAATTTTTCGAATTTTTGCCTCTAAATTTCAATGGTAAAAAAAAAATAAAATAAAATTAAATTAAATTAGCTTCACGCTATATCCCGCACACAGCAGGGTAGGCAGAGGGAACCTAGTGTTAAGACACTCCGTTCCCCACTTTCTGCCGAATTCTGGAGGCATTGCGTGTTGAGTGGCAGAACTCAACGCCGCGCTTAACCTCGACACCAGAGCGAAGAAATGGAAATATAAATTTAAGTAAATATTTCATCTCCTCGAGTGGGGATCGAACCCACAACCAGTCGGTTTTGCAGTCACACCTCGTGCCGCTGCGCCACGACCGGCCTCCTCTCATAAATATTAACAGATAATGTGTTACTTACCTTACCTGCCTACCCTGCTGTGTGCGGGATACAGCGTGAAGCTAATTTTTTTTTTTTTTATTTATGAAATATTTTTATAAGTAACGGCTTAGTATATTTTCTTTTTGTATCAATAAAAAACAACTATCGTCTTTTCTCGTCTTGGTAACACCGAGTAAACACGATTCTTGTGAGCTATCGAATGTATCCAAGAGGGTGGAAAAGGTAGATAGATGATTTATTTTTAAAATGTTTCTTAAAATGATTCATTACAATTTTAACATTTTTATCTTCGTCTGCGAATAGGGCTTTAAAATATTGCACAACAAACATAATTATTTATCTCTAGGTTCGTTTTTTCCTTCAAAATGCTGGAAATATGTACTAATATTATAAAAGCGAAGAATTTGTTTGGTTGAATGCAATAATCTCAGGAAATACTAGTTGGACTTAACAATTTTATGTTTGTGTTGTATAATCCGTTTATCCAGCAGGGCTACATGAAGTTAATCGTTACGATGTAAACCACTGTACCTGCTGTCACACTTACCTTCCACAATTAGAATATTATGTCATATGTCATGCAGAATGATGACATATGACATAATATTTTATATACATTCATGATCAAGGGGATCTTTTCTATTCAACGACCTGAACGAGGCCACAGGTTAAAGCTAAAGAGTTATAAAAAATATAACATGATATAAATAAAGCAAAAAATAAATAAATAAATGAGGCCAGTTGTGGCGCAGGGGCACAAGGTGTGACTGTAAAAACGACTGGTTGTGGGTTCAATCCCCACTCGAAGAGATGAAATATTTACTTAAATTTATATTTCCATTTCTTCGCTCTGGTGTCGAGGACAAGCGCGGCGTTGAGTTCTGCCACTCAATACGCAATGCCTCCAGAATTTGGCAGAAAGTGGGGAACGGAGTGTCTTAACGCACTAGGTTCCCTCTGCCTACCCTGCAGCGTGCGGGATATAGCGTGAAGCTGATTTATTTATTTGATTTATTTAAATAAAGCAAACCGCAGCAAAGCAAACACATCGGTCTATATCTTATATGCTGACAATGTTGGTTCTGTTACACGTCAAACTCGATCTACATTCCCATGGTAAACGGTAGTAAGTATCCGGATTTTGGAATCGGATTGGAATTCTAACAATGATGGATAACGTTACTGGCGCAGTTTGGTCTGGTGGTGCTATCTATGTATCTGAGGCGCATCACATGACGAGGTGTGACGTCATCCGACGACGCACTATGCTAATTCCGTCCTCGCGACATTTTCGTACACGCTCATCACGGTTCTATATATTAAACGACACCTAAGGTCGATCAGAATCTAAACTATCTAAAGCTGTCTTTACACGTCCCAAATCACGCTACTATTATCGCAAATTATTTTCAACTCTTAAAATTCTTTCTTTAATTCATTTTATTAAAGCTTTTAACATTGTTTCCATGTCATTATTTCGGTAATAGAGCTATAACGGTAGCAAATTGTCTATTTTCATTGTTTATTTTTGAAATCTGGGTTCGTTGGAAAACGAGAAGTAACAATTAGATTGACTGTTGGCGTAATTGGAAAGTATAATAATATATAAGTAGAATATTCTAAAAGGTTTGGGAGGTATATATTTGTGTATTTTAATCGCACTCAAGGTAGGGCAACTACGTTTATATTTATAAAATATTGTTTTTTTTGGTAATATTACTATAACAAAACGTGGTGCGGCGATTCATAAAGCAGTATTTAATAAAGTGGAGGCAAAGAGTCTCGTCACTAGGTTCACGATATAGATACTATATCTTTACATGAAACTAAAGTTGAACATCCATGTATATTAAGCATATTTCTGCTTCTACAAGCAATACAATTAGGATGCAATGAAACAAATATTTTAATATACTTCCTATCGCTTAACTAGCCATTGGTGACGTTAGTTTGACTTATATCTTTGATGACTCCGGTCTTACTGACCGGGATTTTTGACCTAAGGCTTTGGTAATAACTACATCTTCGCTATTCGACGATGCTTGTTACAAATCTTCATCAAATAGTATGGGCTCTTTGAGACGATGCTATCCGATTTTGTAAGACATTCTGAATCAAAGTATAAGAATTTATTACATATTTTATAAAATATTAAGATAATACAAAAAGCCGATTTTTATTTCTTACTATAGTAAAACGACAATAAAAGGAGCACGAACTTTTGCTAATTTCACAAATTTAAAGAGAAACATCCAAATTCAACTTTGTATAATTTACTTAAGTCATTATTGACGCCGTTCTAATGTATTGGTGTTGGGTTGGTGCCAGAACTCTGGGACGTGCGTTTATGGTTCTATTATGGAGATAAGTAACTGCAGGGGACGTAAAATGAGGCAGGTACTCGAAATCCCAACACGCATAGATGGCGGGTTAAAATATTATACGGTTTTTTTCAATCCATCCGGTCTCACAGAGATACACGTCACTATTGACGGGTTAGTAATAAAAATTAGCTTCATGCTGTATCCTGCACACGAAGGGTAAGCAGAGCGCATCTAGTTTTAAGACACTCCGTTTCCTGTTTCCCACCGAATAGGCTCAACAGCCACATGCTAAATCCTTGGAATACTAATAGGTTTTATTTTCAGTTTCACGCTGTATCCCACATGTAGACCGTGCTACAGGCAGGCGGAGAGAGCCTAGCGAAATTTTGGAGATATTGTATTGAGTGGCGGAACTCAACGCCGCGTTTCGGCTCGACACCAAAGCAAAATATATATAATAATTAATTTTCTCATGCAGGAATCAAACTCATAACAGTTTAGGTTTACCGTCACACGCTTGTGCCACGACTGGCCTCACTATTAGTTTTTTTTAGGTTCTTCTGAGTAGTAAATGTTCAGCGGCATCTATGAATACTGAATAGCATTATATGTAGAATTACCTACAACGCAGTACCATCGAGTTGTTTTGTCACGAATATAGATGGCTTATGCGAAAGTTATTTTTATTAATACATATAATATAGAATACTCAGTTTATTATTATTTAAATGTAATTAAATAAATTGTTTAATTATATTATTACTATAAAAATATAATTTAACAAAAGAATAAAATATATTTTTTTCTTTTTTTGTGTATTATTTTTTTTCTTAAATAAAAAAAAACTTAAATAAACTTGAAACTAGAACTTTTTATATTTTATTACAAATTTTGTGTATTACAAATATTTATATTTTTTCATCTTCTAAAACCAGTGTTAAGAATTTCCCCATATTTCTGTTCAATTTTCGATGACAATGATGTTGAGTGGTGGAGCTCAATGTCGCGTCATACATTTTCTTGATACTAGTTAATAAGTTAAAATAGTCAATAAGTAAAAATTGTCTTGTTACTAGTTTATAAAGTAAAAATTGTATGCGAATCGAACCGAAAAAATATTTAAGCGATCTTTATTTGTTGACCCTGCTGTGTGAGGGACACAGCGTGATGCTGATTCAATTTTTATTTGTAATTTTTTTTATGAAAACCTACTTCGAATTTTCAAATATGATCAACTTAAATAGTTGTGTTAATGAATTAAAAATTAGACAATTCGGGCTGTGTTAATAACAATTTTTAAATATTCCATATAGGAAAAAGTAACATTTTCGGTTTAAGGAAAATTCTGAACCTCTATAATTGGGTCAAGAAGAGGTCAAGGCTTTCATTTGAGGCTTCACAATGAAGAGTTTGTCTTGAATGTACTCAGACACTCGCATACTTTCTTCGTATGCACAAAAATTATAAGTATGAAAGATGAACGGTTAAAATTGCAATTAGAGAATTGCTTGGAATTAAATTCCTAATCGGTTATTTATTTTTGGATATTTTATATACACATTTTATATAATTATTTATTAATGTTATATGTTTTGTATTAAATTATTGCCAAAAGGTATATGATTTACATTGATAAGATAAACCTTAACAACTCCTTGATCTTGAGCTTGCTTCCATAAATAGACTCTACCGATCTTCAATGTTCCCTACATACATATACGTTCGATTTACATAAAATATTACAACGGGGTCGAGGCTTTAACTGTCGTCATATGTTTGTATTGACTTGTTACGCTTTATAAAACAACATTAGCTTGAGCACCCCTCTTGAAAATAGATAGAAAAAAAATAGGCGACCATTACAATATTCAGATTTCGTAATATAATTTCGTCTAGTATCATAAATATATAATTTCAAAGTAAACCCGATGCTGTTAGTCGATTTCTAGGATGGGTGTTTCTGAAAAAATTTGACAGGCTGTTTGGTGACATGCGCGCGCACATTCCGCCATCTTTGATTTCCATCCCACTCCCTTGCCACAGTGAGAAGTTAACAGGACGGAGGTAACAGCTGTGAGCGCGAAACATTATTCAGCTATTTAGAAATTAGCAAAAGAATATTTTATTTGAAACAAAACGCACATGGAATTATAACAAGCAAATGAAGCCGAAATTAAATAGTTCAGTGTAAGTGTTAAAAAACATATTAGTTATGAAACTTTTTTAAATATCGATTTTTGCTGCTTCACCTATGAGTTCAGGTATAACGTACGACTTTGTCCATTTTGCTTATTAATAATAAATTTGCAGAGTGGTTTGTACTTCGTTTCTAAGTAAGTAAAAGAAATCGATAAGCGTGTTAACGCTGCCACCCGCTTCCGTTGCGTGATGCGAATGTAAAAGGGACAGAGATAGGCGGCGTGCTACGGTTACATCGCTGGGAGTCGCTTAAGCGATAAAATATAAATATTGACCTCTTTGTCGATTGACTTCGACTACAGGCACCATAAAAGGTAAGCACACACTGTGGTGTTATCTGTTAGTGATAACTTTTGATTTTTACTTATTTATATTTTTTTTTATAACATTTTATACTTAAAAAAATCATAAAAGTACGACTTTTTTATTTAATGCTTTTTTTATTAACGATTATTCTTTTAACAAATAGCTATACCAAAAAGAATAGTGTGTATATTTACAATTTTACATTAAGAGCATTTCTGTGCCCATTCCTTAGATACCTTTACGAGATGATGGTGAACTATAAAATTTAAGTTATGTAGTGACAAAGCGAACTGAATGCAGCATCGCTACTGGTGGCATACCGACGTGGCACAACTTAAATATGACTTATAAATTGTGAAAATAAAAATATATTAAATTTTGTTATCGGTTCTGTTGTTTACATAGAATTGTTCTATTTTTTTAACAATTACTTATAAAAAAAATAATATTGTGCATTCGTTGATATGTGTAAGCAGTAAGAGTAAAATAGCTTCTCCCTGTGTCTCGCACATAGCATGGTAGGCATAAGGACCCTGGGAATTTAGAGTTAAGACACTCTGTTTCCATTAAAACACTTCCCGTTCCCCACTTTCGGCCGAATTCTGGAAACATTGCGTGTCGAACTGAACACCACGCTTTACCTCGTTACCAAAGCGAGGAAATTGAATTATTAAAAAAATAATTTCCTCGAGTGGGAATCGAACCCATAACCTATCGCGCTTACGGTCGCACGCTTATGCCCCTGCGCCATGACTGGCCTCGAGACTAAATATAACTTAAATATAATATAACAAGAGAAAAGATGACCTTCTCTAGAGAGTCTAGTATCTCTGTATCTCATAAAATATAACATTTCGAACTTATATTTTTTGTTCCACAAATACAACAACATAATTATATTTTTACGGTAAGCCGTAACACGGCTTTCAGATGTTGAGTTATTAAAAAAGCTCACATTGTATTGAAAACAAGTAAAAATATCAGTTCTTGTGTACATTTAATTTTATTTTTTTTGGGTTGTAATTTTTTTGTTTGAAGAGGTTCAGCTAATTACGATATGTTTTATATCTCATTTGCAAAATTTTTTTTAGGAATTTGATCAGTAATTTCGAAATATATAATATGAAAAAATAAATTGTCAATTAACATCGACAATCTATTTAAGATTTATGATAACGCGAATATCTATATTAAATTCGAATATTTGTTAATATATTAACTTAAAGAATGGGTCTTCTGAATATATATTTTTTCTAAAATGATATATATATTGATACACAAATAAAAAAAAAATCTGAAATATATTTTGTTCATATTTGTATACAAATATATTACAAATATCACATCTTTATAAATTTTAAAATGAAACTTGTTTAAATTTAAATTACATTATAATTTTTAAGTTAACCTATCAGTATAATTCACGAGATGATAAGCAACAGTATCCTTTATTATTTAAAAAAGCAAACTAACATTTACAGTACAACGATAAAGCTCAGCGTGTCACTAATGTATAGTGTTTTGTTCTTTGAAATAAGAATCATTTTTCAGTTAAATTTAGTTTTATCTATTAACATTAGTTAGTTGCTTTTGCAGACAAATGCGTTAAAGTTGTGTCGCGTTAGCTGGTAATTTAAAATTGGATAATTATTAAAAATATGGAAACGGTATTAGTTTTTTTTTAAATAATTTAAAACAATAAAATCTTGTGAATAATTTATTAAAATTCAAATGAAAGTAAGTAAAAAGGGTATTGTATATGCGAAAATGATTTTTAGATGGCTGGAGGTGGTGATCCTAAGTGGCAGAAAGATGCTGGTGACCAAAACTTTGATTATATGTTCAAATTGCTTATTATCGGCAATAGTTCTGTTGGAAAAACTAGGTATGAATATAATTTATATTTTAAACGTATAGTTATAATTTATTTATAATATTTAAATAATTTAATGTAATAACGTAAAAGTTAAATATTTTGAGAATATAAAATTATATTTAATAATAAGTATAATATATCAGTAAAAGTAATATGTTTTTGTTTGCAGTTTCCTCTTTCGGTACGCTGATGACTCCTTCACTTCAGCGTTCGTGTCTACCGTAGGAATAGACTTCAAGGTCAAGACGGTGTTCCGTCATGACAAACGCGTCAAACTACAGATATGGGTGTGTTAGACCTACTTTTATAAAATTGCTTATTTCTTACTTAGAAACTTGTCGATATGAAATGAAAAACTTTCATAGATTGTTGAATTTTTTATTTTCTTGTTATTTTAATACATTTTCAATTTATTTCAGGATACTGCCGGACAAGAGCGTTACCGTACGATCACTACAGCATATTACAGAGGCGCAATGGGATTTATTCTAATGTATGATATAACAAACGAAGAAAGCTTCAACAGCGTTCAAGATTGGTAAGTTCATATAAGTGTGTTATGTAATTCTCCTCTTTAGGACAATTCTGCTGTAGACGTCCCGGTTTAGTTGGCAACTAAGATCTCGTTAGTATATAGGTCACAATGGCTAGCCGTCTAGGAAGGCTATTTACTTTACTATTCCGTTTTCAGTTCTTTTGAGCTAAGTATGTTTTAATAATGATTTATCAAATCCTATGATCAATTTTCTCTAACACAAATTAAATACATTTTTTTCAGCTTCACCTTGTATCCCGCATATAAAAGGCATCCCGAAAGGCAGAGGGAACCTAGTGTTAAGATATTCCGTTCCCCACTTTTTTTGAATTTTGGAGGCAATGGAATACATTTATTCATTTTTTTTGTAAAACTTATTATTTAAAAAAAATAAGGAATTTTAAAAGTATCTTTTTGTCTAGGAATGGATTCGAATTCCATCTCAATTTACAATTCAAAATATATAGAAGGTACTCCATGAAACTAATCGTTATTAGTAGTAATAGCTACGATATAATTTATTATAAACATGCAAAAATCTAATTATAAATATTATATGAACAGGGTAACACAAATAAAGACGTATTCCTGGGACAACGCGCAAGTCATCCTGGTAGGCAACAAGTGCGATATGGAGGAGGAGCGGGTGGTGAGCCAAGAGCGTGGCCGGCAGCTGGCTGAACAGCTTGGCGTCGAGTTCTACGAGACCAGCGCTAAAGAAAACATTAATGTTAAGGTATACTTAATATTGCTATATTCTATATATATATTGTGTTTTTAAATCGAAATTAGTGTTATTACTAATTTCAACGTATACACGTTGAATATTAAAAATATGTAGGTACATACATTTATCTACTTACTTTTCTTTCAATCTACCTAAAGAATAATATTAGGAGAAGAAAAATCTGTTTAAAGAATAATATTCTTTGTTTGAAAAGCGTGTGACTGAAAACGTGACGGCAGTAGGATCCCGCCCCGGGAAATTAATTATTTAATATTTTCATTTCCTCGTTCTGGCAACAAAGCAAAGCGCGGCGTTGAGTTACGCCACTCAACACGCAATATTTCGAGATTTAGGCGGAAAGTGGGGAACGGAGTGTCTTAACACTTTACCTCTGCCTAGTCTGATGATTGCGAAATACAACATAAAGCTCACATAGAGAAAATAAATATATAGAAATATTATTCTATACGCTACAATACGCTTCGATTAATTAAATCGAAATGACCTATTTTGAATCATATTTTTTTATCATTGCATTGGTATAAATAAACTTAATTATTGAATGGTGAAACGTGAAAGCAGAACCCCGTCTGCTTATTAATTTACCCTCGTTCGTTGCTGTGAGATAAGGGTTATATAACTGTAAATTACACGGAGCGAGAGCTGTAATTGGGAATATTGCAGCTTTGATTATTCTCACCTACTTCAATTTAATTGTTCTATACATTTCAAATCAAAATTTACTAAAGAAATAGGCTCATATATAATATGTAATTTAATTTTTTTGTTGTTATTTATTATATATATTTTACAATTTTTATTAATATTATGTATTATAAATGATACGACGAGGCGGTCGTGGCGCAGCGACTTTGCGTCTGTAAACACGACGATTGAGGGTTCAATTTACAGTCGGGGCATGAATTATTTTCATTTAGCCGCTCTGGTGACAAGACAAAGTGCGGCGTTGAGTTCCGTCACCAAACACGCAAAAGTCGCAAAAATAGGGTGGAGAATTAGGAAAGAAGTACTACTGCTTCCTCATTTAGCGTGAGGCCAAAAAACGATACTTCATAACAATGTTTGTTTTTAAATAAAGGCTGTGTTCGAACGTCTGGTGGACATCATCTGCGACAAGATGTCGGAGAGCCTGGACTCGGAGCCCGCGATGCTGGCGGGCGGCGCTCGCGGGCAGCGCCTCACGGAGCAGCCGCAAGGCAACAGCAACCCTAGCTGCAATTGTTAATAGAGCACTGTCCAAATTAAACATCGATGGCCCCTGCATATAAGAGAAAGTTGACAGGAGAACGGAGTAAAGTTACATATTGCTTTTTAAAAAATACAATTAAATAAATTTGGTTATATAGTAAATAGATTAGTAGTTACATATTCATAATTTTATTAGGTTGAAATGGTTTAGGGTTAGTATCTTAATGTTTAGTTATTAATTATCAAAATATTAAATCTTATAATACTAGCATATCGAATCGAATTGAGGATCTTATAATTTCATGAATAATAAATTATGAAAAATGAAATTACATTTTTTTTATAAAAAAGATATTGCAATAAAATGAAATGATTATTAGTTATTATTAAACTATTATTATATAATATATAGAACATATTTATAATTTTAATTTATATTTTTAAAGAGCAAGATGTTCCTTTATTCCGTTTTCCGGTAAACCCTCTCTTTCGACATGTCCGTGTTTATGCGTAGGGACCGTCTACATATTCGTACCTTGGACATACTGGAATTGACTTACTCCTTGGTCTTGCCAATTCTTCTAAAAACACGTCTTAAGCCATAGCACGTAGTGACCTAACCCAGTATTTTCAAGGAGCTATTTTTCGTAAATATTTATGTGTTTTATAAATATTCCTCAAAATTCACCAAATTTTTTGTCCTTTTCATTTATTGAAATTAATTTTGTCTGTCTGTTTGTTAAATTTATATTTTAATCGTCTCTTTTGTTTGTTACAGACAAAAAATATTTAAATATTGTTATAGTTGTATTAATGGACATTTTTATCTATTAGTATTATTAATTTAGACGTTAGGTAGCATTTACTGTGAGCTGGAGTAGGGATCTGATACTTCTATAATATATAGCTATATCTTTTTGGAACTCTTTTAATACGTTGCCCGAATATTTTCGCCTGTTAACATTTATTTTATAATATTATAGTCTATATTCTTGAAAAAAACATTTCAAGTACTACAACGACATTTGGTATAAGATTATTTTTAAGTTGTGCTAAATAATAATTTGCGCGTCTATCTGTGACTTCGGATAATTTTGATAATGTCAATCATGAAATAGACTTGTGGAATTTGGACCAAAGTCAAATTTTTAGTTTATTTACAAATATATTAAAACATTTTCGAAAAGCGCAAAATATTTTTAGACATAATTTAAAAACTTCATATTTCATATGATTTATTTGCTTTACTTTTATTGGATTTAAGGAGTGTTATTTCATCTATTATAGTTTAAGAGCTTGTAACTGTAATAGACTTGTATTGACATAACAATATGTGTATTGGTGTATGCACAAAATTATTAAAAGAACATTTACATATATATATATTAAATTTGTTCTAGCTCTTGATCTATATAAAGATGTATCACATCGCTTAATACTTAACTTAGCGAATGTTAAATTATTGTAACCTGTTGTTCTCTGAAATTGTAATTTAGAAATTATAAATGTATTAATCCAAGAGTGTATTAATAAAAGTACGCTTTCAAATCGATTTCGGCCTGAAGAGTATTGAAACCACAATATTACCTGAACGCTATCTACCTTTAGTAATGTAAATATGTTTCAACCGTGTATAAAGAAACTGTATAGTATTATATATACTAATTATAAATCAGTTTGTATTCTTGTTACCTATTATGCTATATAATTAATATAACTATAGTTGTTTATTCGATCACAATCGTTTGGATCATAATACATAATATAATATATTATTATACTTGTCATTACTTCGTAACTGCTGTCATTATATCATTACGGTGTATGGATGTGTCATTATCTAGTGCTCAATGTGTTTTACCATGTTGAACTATCATTAGAATTATTGTGTAGAAGACATAGACAATACAATTTATATATCAAATTCTGTTGATAACTGAGCACATTATTTTTTAGACTAAGTATGTTTAAATTAGTTATTTAAATTGAATTGCGTCTGTGAAATATTATTATGGACATATATACGTATTTATTTATTTATTTAAGAGATTTCTGACCACATTTATTTATAAAACTTTCCCAAAGTATTTAGAAAGTGAAAATTATTTCTATTTCTATTGTGAAATAAATTATTATACCACTGAGTAATATTTGTTAGCGTTTTCAATTTTAAATAAAACAATAGTATCTTATCTTTATGAATTAAATAAAATATAAAAAAAAATATGTAGAGTTTTAAAATATTAGGCATATTGTGTATGTTATTTATGTAACGTGCAATTTTCCGCGCCTCCTAGCCTATTCAAAGAATTAATGTCAATTTGACGTGATCTACTCTATTGCCTTTTACAACTATTCTCAAACTACGAAAATGATGAAATAAATGAAATGAACAAACAATATTATGAAGGCTTCTGATTTTGGAATAAAGAGGGAAAATTATAAAGGAAAAGTAGTGATATAGAAATGTGTGGAGTCTTAGCAGGGCATGAAATGGCATATCGTAGTGGACGGCTTTAGATAGCAGTACTTTTTATTATAAATGTTTTGTTCTAATTCTGTGTGAGACGAAATTATCTTATTGAAAGAAGTCTATGATTGAATTTTAATCCTTTTTACTATGGATGTTGTTAAAATAAATAAAAAAAAATACATATGAAATCAGATTCTGATCGTAATAACATTGATATACATATATAATATTTTACTTTTGTCTCTTGATTTCGTCTCATTACTATATAAATTAACAAAATGTAAAGTATTATTTATAAAATTTCGGCTATTGTTTCCAGTTAAATAATATTTTTTGTCTTATTTCCGAATACCTGCTTTTTCTCACTAAAACAGAATTATAATCGTTTAGATGTATTAATAAATGTACGTTATTATATTTGTTGTGCGTTAATAAAGGAATTATTTAAAATATAAAACTGTGTAACAAATTTCAATACATATTATATGTGTTTAATTTTATTCTATTTATTATTATAAATCTTATTTTATTATTAGTTATAGAAAATATAATATTTAAATAACATAAATTCATAATATTTTATGACTTTTAACTTTTTTACAAAATAGATAAATATTTTCAAAGTTATATTCTACATGAACGGAAGTAGGTCACGGGGAAGTATCGATTCAAATGATAACCACGCAGGTCAAGGATGTGAAGGTAATTGCTATGCAATATAAAGTTTTGAACTTTACAGAAAAGAAGACTTACATATCCATATAAATGTTTATTTTTAATCAGAAAATAAAGTAGTTTCTTTTAATTATCTATAAACTAAATAATTTTAAATAAATTACAAACATAATATATACTTCAAATAATTTTTTTAGTACTTTTTATTCTAGGTTTTTTTAAGTATTTATGAACACGTTACCGATAAAACTCTTAAATGGCCTACATTTTATTATTTTATAAAAAAAATGCTCAGTTAATATACTTGGCTGATATTCTTTCTAATTTCTCATTACACTGACAAAGAATTAATTAAATTGAAGGCCGGCGACGCACCTGTAGCTCCTGTGGTGTTACACGGGGTCATGGGCGACGATAATCGCCTGAGGTGCACTATCCATCAGGTGACCTGTACGCTCGTTTGCCTTGTCTTTTTCCGTAAAAAAAAGAAAGACATTTATTGAACAGCTGAGTATGATCCTTATAATAAGTCATCCATACTGTACATGGTGGAGATTCCTAAGGTTTGACAAGAGGCTTTGAGTCTACATTCTTTATTTGCACGGCGAGACAAAAGAACCGTTGCCGGAATCTCTAATTCCTAAATCAACGATGCTTTCCAATCTAGGGTGAATCATTTCATTTTCTATTTTTCAGTCATTCATTTTTCTAGGAAAACGTGTGTCACCGTAAACCGCAACAACGGTTTAGATCGTTTGGTTGGTATTTTGCTTTTGATGCCTATTGGTATTGGTATAAATAAAATTCCTATTTTTGTATAAATAAAGGAAAGGGGGATGAATTTCATTCACTATAAAAGCGATTAGCTTCGCTTACAATATATAATATATCTCTAAACGGAAAAAAACTCTTTCTTTCTACTTTGAAATACAGCATGTAGAATATAAAAATAATATTCTGAAAAAAAACAACTGAGAATAGTAATTATATCGGTATAAGTATCGATTTTAATATACTAAATGGTTCCTTCTATCCTTCAGTATAGTTTATTAATCACATAAATCATTATTATTGTGGCGGTCGTGGCGCAGGGGCGCAAGGTAACGCGACGGTTGTGAGTTCGATCTCCATTAGAGGACATGAATTATTATTTATTAAAATTATTTAATTTCTTCGCTCGGGTACAAAGGCAAAAAGTCCGGCGTTGAATTCCGCAACTCAACACGCAATGCCTTGAGAAAAATCGGCGGAAAGTGGGGAACAAAGTTTCTTAACAATTTGTTCCCTCTGCCTCCCGTTTAAAGAATTGAAATTGTTATATACTTATAACTAGCGCCACCTTGTGCTTCATGCATGATACTACTACAATTATTTTATGGACGTAATTTTTTACAGTACATATGTATGAGAAAACTATTAAATTATAAAACAGATGGCGCTCCAAAAGGAATATTTTTTTGTAGAGTATATATGTTTAATATTCTTAATTTAAGTTATAAATAAATAAAGTGATTATATTTTTAAATGGACCTAAAGGCACCACCGACAGGCAGTTCTGTTGCCTCAGAACTAATAAAAAACTGAACAATTGCTTTTTTTACAATTAAAAAAAAATCTATTATAAAATGAAATGTAATAAAAAATATTAGTAATGTAATATAAACAAAATGTAATTACAGCTATTTTCTCTGAAATTTATTTACATATATTTTTATAATGCAAGTAAGCAAGTATTCTAGATATGTGTATGTATATTATATAACTATTGCAAAGTAATAGCTTAATAAGTGTAAGGCAAGTTAGCCTACGTTAAATGATTTGTATATATATATAGATGTATATATATAGAATATTTCTGAAATTCGGCAGAAAGTGGGGAACGGAATGTCTTATACAGCGTGGGTATAGATAGATACAGCGTGAAGCTGTTTTTTTTTATTTTTAATATTTCTGTAAAATATAATTCAGTACTTGTGTTTCGTATTCTGAAATATAACACACCAGTCTCAATTAGACTAATTACATAATATCAGAAGTTTATTTGCCTTTTGAACTCTTATATAGTAAATGGAGCCACATTTACTTTTGTTTTTTAATAAGCTATAAAAATTGCCGAAAACTTCAAGGGATCGCTGTCCGTCATGACCACAAGCATTTGATTGTAAAGTGCGACAGTTGTGGGTTCGATTCCTACTCGGCAGAGGGATTATTTAATATTTTCATTTTCTCTCTGGTACCAAGGCAATGCACAGCATTGAATTCCACTACTCAACATGCAAGGGGGAAAGGAGTCTTACCATTAGGTTCCCTCGCCTTCCGGAGTTTGGAATTACAGCGTATAGCTAAAAAATATAACATTTTGAATGTATTAAAAAATATATTTTTTTATATGATTGAAATGCAAATTCAATAAAAATCAAAAATTCCTTAGAATTTGAACGAACCGGGATTTGATGAAACGCCACTTGACTTCCAAGTGGGTTCTCTACAATTTATAGTTCATACATTTTAAATGTTTTAAGACCCAATCAACGGTACCTTTACTAGTAAAATATTTTTTATGCGTCTTTATGACGGTTTCATGTTTATGGCAAAATAAAATTCCAAAAGAAATAAAAAAATAATATATATTTTTTTTACCTTAATTCAGCACAGCAAAAAAAGGAAACAGTGTTAAACTATTGGGATATTTTTCATATTATTTTCGAAATACAATTAAGATCCCTCGCCTCCGAGTAGGGATCAATCGTCAACCAACATGTTTACTATCAGATCATTCTTATCCACAGCCACAGCGTCATGACTAATATTTTTATAAGGTTTTTTTTTTATCAGCTTCACGCTGTATCTGCACACTGCAGGGTAGGCAGAGGTAACCTAGTGTTAAGACACACCGTTCCCCACTTTCTGCCGTATTTGGAGGCATTGCTGAGTGGCAGTACTCAACGCCGCGCTTGTCCTCGACACCAGAGCGAAGAAATGGAAATATAAATTTAAGTAAATATTTCCTCTCCTCGAGTGGGGATCGAACCCACAACCAGTCGGTTTTACAGTCACACTTTGTGCTCCTGCGCCAGGACTGGACTGGACTTTATAAGGTAATGGCACTACTAATACCTTAAGGAAGTAGCATATTTTCATTACAGATATAAAAAATATAATGTTTAAAACAATAGTTCTTGGCAAAAATAATTAAATACATTTTAAGTTACAATGTGTATTTTTTTTAATATTTATGGTAAACTGAAAATGTGTTCAAATGACTTTAAAGTAGTATTAGCCAAAAATCTCCAGTTATGCATACATAGGAGCCTCAGTAATCAAAACCTAACTATCGGTGGAGACAGAATATATGGGCGCCGAATATAAATTCTCTTATAAAATAAAAAAGAAAATAATTTTTGTATATTTATTACTGATATAAAATGAAAGAAGTAATTACTTTTTAATCATTGTTATATTAGAAGTCCGGATCATGCCATTAGGCTGTAATTTTATCATAGAGGCTCTAGTCAATTAAATAGTTTCACGCTGTACGAAATACACAGCAGGGTAGGTCCACAGAGGGAATCCAGTGGCAAGACACTCCGTTCCCCATTATCCGCCGAATTCTTTTGACATTACATGTTGAGTGGCGGAACTCCGACACCAAAGCAAAAAAATGGAAATATTATCTTGGCTAGGGATCGAACCCACAACCAGTCGCGTTTATAGTCATATTTTCTGCCCCTGCGCTACGATTGGCCTTAAGAGGCTTTAATAACAAAGATTTTTTCTATAAAATGTAAAACTTAATATTTTAAAAAAGTATGTACATATACTTTTTTCTTATTAGTTGTAGTATGTATGTTGGGTAAAAATAGTTGTTGTCAACATTTTTTGATAAATGGAGAAATGGAATTTATTATCAGTTATTGACATCTGTTATTTTGACAAAAATATCTTAACGAATTAAAAGATATCTTAAGCAATTCTTAAAACAAAATATTTAAAAAAATGGTGTAACTCGGAGAAATTGACCTATCTCAATTGCACTCGCTTTACATCTTAGGGACTAACGCCCAATATTAATAACCTATCTCCAACGTCAATCTTCGATTGTTTCATATATCTATCCAATCTCTAGATTGGACCGATAATTGAGAGTCGAACCGCAAGCATCGTTAGCTGAATTACACACCTTTTTCCATAATATGAAGTATGTAATATAGTAACTATTTCTCATCATATATATTTTTTTATAATATTTATGAGGAGATTCTATATTTATTTTAATTAGAAAAGCAATTAATCTGCTTTGAGAAATTATCATTTATTTATATTATAGTAACTTACCAAATATTTTTGTATATGTCCCCGAATTTATTATTATTATTAATAAAATTAATTAATACTTTCATTTATTCAAGTATATTATGAAATATTAACACATGAATAGTAGCGCATAAAGCTACAACAAAAGAGTGTGGGGCGCTATGATGACATTATATTATCACGTTATTTGAGTGACGGAAATTGAAAGCGTCTAAATGCACGGTAGTAAACTGGCCATTTACTGTATAAAATATTGAACACAAAGTTATATATTATTTCATGAATAAAATAAGCCAATCTTGTTAATAATATAAGTTGTTATTAGTATCTTTTATGTAATTTCAATAGATATTAAACAGGTTATCTTAAAGATTAGGAGGACATTAATTATATTTTAAATTTTATAAAGAAAATCTACTCTAAGTAGCCTAATGTTAAAACACTCCGCTCCTCATTTTCCGACGAATTCTTTCCATCATTACCAGAGCGACGAAATGAAAATATGAAATATTTCCTCGAGTGGAAATCGATCACCACACCGAACATATTAAAATATGACATATTTCATTTCCTGAACTGGAAATTGAACCCACAATCTGTCGCATTTACAGTCACACGCTTGTGCCACTGCACCACGACAGGCTTCGAGATATAAGTTATTTTTTTTTATTATTTATTTATTTATTATTTATTTATTTAACTTCACGCTGTATTCCGCACATAGTAGAATAAGCAGAGGAAACCTAGTGTTAAGACACTCCATTCCCCACTTTCCGCCAAGTTCTGGAGACATTGCGTGATGAGTGGCGGAACTCAACGCCGCGCTTTGCCTCGACATGAGTTATTATTATCTATATTTTATCTATAATTTATTGAATTTCAATAATTATTGTATGTGTTATATTACAGATTGGGCTTTAAAAAGAACTAGTTTACAGTGAATTTAACAATGACAATACTAAGGCAACATTATGAACGTTTACGCCTTCAGTCTCACATACTACGTAACGAAATGTGCGGAAATAGACCCCATTTTTAATATGCATATTTTTGCACTTAAGCACTTTTAATACATACGAAAACAGTCTAAAATATTTAAAATACCACATTATACAGTAGCACATTCAAAAGCAAATTGAATATTTATGAAATGACTAGACCGTTTAAATCTATTTGACTATTTAAAATGTTTGTGTAAAACGTACACCAGTAATTTATAACATACAAACATTTTTAATTAAAGTAGAGTGTGTTGTTAGTGCACTAACAACCTACTCTGTTCCCCATTTTTCCGCCAAATTCTGGAGACATTGCATATTAAGTGGCGGAACTTAACGTCGCGTTTTGTCTCGACACCAGAGCGAAGAAATTAAAATATTAAACTATTCGTGTTCTCGGGTGGAAATCGAGCCCACAAGGAATCACGTTTACGGTCACTCTTTGTCTCCCTGCGCCACGACTGGCAATTTTAATAAATTTTAATTCATTCTCACTCTCTTGTTTTGTTTTGTTTTGTTTTGTCTCTTGCTTCTTATTTTTATATTGTTATTTAATTTGCCATTATCTCGTTCCGTTAATTTGTTGTTCAGTTGTAATGTTTGTCGTTTTGTATATATATATATATATAGTTTTTATGTGTTGTTAAATCCCATTAGTTTGTTTTTTTTTCTTTCTCATGTAGTAATAAAATTTTGTATAAAAGTAACTTTAAAGATATAAAAAAAAAATGTAAACAAAAAGTATACTATTGGTGCATGTTGTGTCTCCCTGTAAACGGAATAACACTTAGCAATGTAATTTTTTATTATTATTATTTTATATTCATTTACTGTGTATATTCTGTTGGTGGACCATAATAAATAAATAAATTAATTAATTAATTAATCTAACATACTAGATTGGCGATCTAAAATATTAAAAATATCTCTTCTTTATGGACGTTCGGCTAATTCAATATGATTTTTTATTTGATTCAAATGTACATATATATAAGTATGTATTTTTTTAAAGCATTTTGATATTGATTTGTTATTTACTTATTGGTTATTATAAAATATATTAATAATAATTTGTTAATTATTATTACTATATCAGCTTATTACAAGTTTTAGTAAGCTTGCCTTGTTAACTAGTTTGATAGTGTATGTGAAATCTTGCAAGCTCAATTTGACCTACTTCTGTTACTTCCCCATGTCCTATAGAGTTGAAATTTAAATTACAACTTTATTTCTGGTGACAGTGAAATTATATATTACAATTCGTTTCACGCTGTATCCCGCACTTAGCAGGGTAGGCAGAGGGAACCTAGTCGTAGTTGAGTGGCGGAACTAAACGCCTCGTTTTTGCCTCGGTGCCAGAGCGAAAAAATGAAGCGAATGAGCGAGTGGGGTTCAAACCCACATCCGTCGCGGTATAGTCACACCCTTATGCCCTTGCGAGATGATAGTCGAATATTAACCAATATTGTTAATATTCCAAAATGGCCGCATCAATAAAACGGCGAATTACATATTTTTGCACAACCCATCCTTTACCCAACCCAAACACTTAAAGGCCTTGCCTTTAATTTTATAAGTAGTAAAAACCATGAAAAAAAAGGCCTAGGGAGTGGAAATGGAGCCGGACAGTATCTATAGGACTTATAAATTGAGAAAGGACTTCTAAGCTAAGACAGTTTTGGACTCATTTTATATGTCTCGGCAAGCACTCTGGTGTTAAATTGATAAATAAATAAATGATACCTACTGTAATCTAAGAGCCGGAAGGTAGCTAAAGATTTTTGAATTTTCCTTTAGTATATACAGGTCGTGGGCTCATTTGGTTTATCTCTAAATTAAAATTTAAACCAGAACACCTTGCAATAATGTTGTTATGTTATGTTTATAGAAATGAGAAGCATTAGAAAAAATAAAAAATAAAATATTAATAACAAAAACTTTAATAAACTCACACATAAAAACGGAGAATTAAAACTAAATAAATTTCTTGCGCGTTAGAAGCTTTTGTGATTATTATTTTAAGTTTCGAATAACTGACCTTTTGAATTAAAGAGGGTTTTTTAATATTTTATTTTACGATTTCGAAAGATACACAGTACTTAAATGCGTTGTTTGTTTTTTGTTTTTTTTTCTCATGGAAAAAAATGAAGAAAGGACGGAGTGCAATATCAGTGTAAATGGAAGTAAGGTCACGTAAAAAATATGAGGACCTACCGGAGGGCATGTGTGAAGAGGTTGATGACAGTGGACGCGGCGAAAGAAGTATGTAGAGCCGTAGTTGGCCCTCCGTTCTCTCTGACTACTCCGCTAGGAATACAGCGTGCGTGCGAGCTGAGTTAAGTTAAAAACTATATATATTCCAAGGAAAAAAATCTTTAAAAAATATATTTCTCAACACGTAAGAATTTTCCGGAAAGTAGAGAACAGAAGTAACGTAATGGGAAATAGGGTAGGCTAGTAGCTAGAATAGTATTAAATCTAGGTTCCCAGGATCCCTCTTCTTATCCTGCTGTGTACGGGATACAGCGTGAAGCTGTAAATAAACTTTTATACTAACAATGTAGAGCTTTTAGCACGGAGTGTCAGGCAGTTAAAAGTTAAAAGTTTGCGCGTCGTCCATCTTTGTATGTCAGGGACATAAAGCCACGACAGCTATTATCAAAATGTTTCGCATCACGTAAGAGTACGTTATCTTGAAATTTCTTATGAAGAGGCAATTTCAAAAAAAATTTTACTTAGTAATTATAATAAAAGTCATCGTAGCGTAGAGGGGCAACATCTAATTATTGCAAACGCAATGGTTTTGAGTTCTATTCCCACACAGGGGATGGAATTATCTTTTTATTTTCTCGCTTTCAAAAAATAAAAAGAGCGTTGAATATTATCACATCTTAAACAGTATGTTGAATTGGGCTGGTAAGCAGGAAACGGAGTGTTGAGACAACACTAGATTGCCTCTGCCTATTTTGTTGTGTGAGATAAGAATGACGTCGAAAACTATTTTTTTTTATTTCTCTACATACTGATATCCCAATATTTACCACTACTACTATTGTGATATTAACCAAAACTAAAATCGAAATTACAGCAGTTAAGTTTTATCATTATCACATATTTTGTAATTCAAATTACTTAAATAATCAAATGTATTTAAATAAAATTTAAGTTTATAAAAGATAATTGAAACATAAAACTTTATGGCATAATTGGTTACGATAAGAATATTTAAAGTGTGCCAAGCTCTTTCAAGGACCATTACATAAAATATAATATAGGATTACTACAAAATACTTACACATATAAATATTTTAAAATTTCTAACGTGACTTTTAGTGATAGTGGAAATTATTCTTTATATTAGTAATATGAAATTAAAACATAAATAATAAAATAAATAATATAAAGAGAGAGGCCGGTCGTGGCGCAGAGGCACGAGGTGTGACTGCAAAACCGACTGGTTGTGGGTTCGATCCCCACTCGAGGAGATGAAATATTTACTTAAATTTATATTTCCATTTCTTCGCTCTGGTGTCGAGGTTAAGCGCGGCGTCGAGTTCTGCCACTCAACACGCAATGCCTCCAGAATTCGGCAGAAAGTGGGGAACGGAGTGTCTTAACACTAGGTTCCCTCTGCCTACCCTGCTGTGTACGAGATACAGCGTGAAGCTAATTTTATTTTTTATTTAATAATATAAAGAGAAAAATATGCTGCAAAGCGCAATAGTGTATTTTGGTAAGAATAGAAACTAAGGTAACACAAAAACATTAAAGTGAAGGAGGTGGAATAAAAGTTTTAAGGAGCAGTTTGTTTGAACGCCCCTCAAAATGTCATAATCCGCTTTTTGGAGTGGCAAGGAGTGAGCAATAGCTTTTATCTTTTAATTAGTTTTATACTTGCTCATAACATTTATTAAGATTATAATTTTGAAACTATAACTTAATAGAGAAGTTTAAAGCTTCAAATTTTCGATTAAAGTGTAAATGAAATTTTGAGAAAGTCACTTGAAATTTTCTTTTTGAGTTCAATTGATATTTTATAGTTTTCAATACTTAAGTACACAGGGTTTAATTTAGAGATGTGGAGGTCCTAAGGCATGGTAGGAGTGGAGGGCCCCTACAGTTCGCGCTGTATTTCGTATACACCAGGGTAGGCTAGAGGGAACCTAGCGTTAAGACACTCCTTTCTCCACTTTCCGCCGAATTTTTCAAGGCGTTGCGTGTTGAGTGGCTGAACTCAACGCCGTGCTTTTACCTTGGTGCCAGAGAGAACAAATGAAAATATTATTAAAATATTATTTATTAAAAACTCACATGGCACATCCTTGTGCCGCTGCGCCATGACGGCCTCAGAAGTTTTAAAAGGGATTAGACGCTTACATTTACTTTTATACGTTTTTCGAAAGCCGACGTTTTGGCTGGGTTGACATTCATCTGTCTGTTGACACAATTATTATATCAAGCTACTCCATCGATTTCTTAATTGCCTCGCATTTTGATTTCTAGCAGAATGAATTGATTGTACTTTGCCGTCTAGTGTAGTGGGTTTGTTTTTATTTATTTGCTTCACACTGCAACCTGCACAAAGCAGGGTAGGCGAGGGAACCTAATGCTAAGACACTCCATTCCATATTTTCCGCCGAATGCTGAGGCATTGCGTGTTTAGTGGCGGAACTCAACACCGACTAGTCTCTAGTATAGTGGGTTCGAAACTGATAATCAAAAATATATAATAAAAAATATATACTTACATACCAATCGTGATACACCGACAAATACATTAGCTCAACTCAATGACTAATGCGGTTTAGAATTATATTTTATGTTATATTTTATTTTTATCAGTTTTTATTTTTATTGCGCCAGTCGTGGCGCAGCGGCACGAGGTGTGACTGCAAAACCGACTGGTTGTGGGTTCGATCCCCACTCGAGGAGATGAAATATTTACTTAAAAATTTATATTTCCATTTCTTCGCTCTGGTGTCGAGGTTAAGCGCGGCGTTGAGTACTGCCACTCAACACGCAATGCCTCCAGAATTCGGCAGAAAGTGGGGAACGGAGTGTCTTAACACTAGGTTCCCTCTGCCTACCCTGCTGTGTGCGGGATACAGCGTGAAGCTAATTTTTTTTTTTTTATTTTTGTCAATTCCTATTTATGATTTTATCGTTATAGAAACGTCAAGTTTTAATAGAAGTTTTAGTAAAACTACTATTAAAACTTCACTTTTTTCTTGATTTATCCATTGTAAATAATAAAATATTTTCTTATAATAAAATTAAAATATAGTTTATTAAAATTAAGTACTTATTTGCATGAACGATACTTAAGTACGCACGGATATACATAAAACAACGATACGGACGGACATAATAGAAATATAATTTTTGTTTTGTGCGTGGTAGTAAGTCAATTTTATTATTTTACAAAAAATAGACTACTCTTGAAAGGTTAAAACAATAAAGGATCAAATAAAGGTCATTCTTATACCTACTTATATATATATTAGTATAATTTGAATAAAGATAAATATAAAGAGAAATAACTTAATTATTAAACATTTATACGTATTTGTATATTTTATATTTCCATTTCTTTGTTCTGGTGTCGAGATAAAGTGCAGCGTTGAGTTTCGCCAATCAACACGCAATACCTCCAGAATTTCGGTGGAGAATGGGGAACGGGGTGTCTTAATACTCCTAGCCTATGGGATAAAGCGCAAAGGTGATTTAATAGATTTTTTTTTATATACGTAATATTGAAACTGTTAAGCCTTCGTGACGCAGCGTCACAAGCTTAACTATAACGCGACGGTTGTGGGTTCGATATAATTTCGACATGCTTAAAAATATACAGATACACAAAGTCACAGTAGTCGTATAATATAATTTACGACATTTTAAAATTGAAGTGATTTCATGCAGCTCTTTTTTATTGTTTAAGGTGAATGACTACCAGTGACCTTTATATTATACAGACCAATTGAAAGTTTTGACATTAGTATTATTTATACAATAAAAGTAAATCGACTTCGAGGAACCCTTTATTCAAAACCGAATAACATACACCAAATAAAACAAAAATTGAGGCCAGTCGTGGCGCAGCGGCACAAGGTGTGACTGTAAAACCGACTGGTTATGGGTTTGATCCCCACTCGAGGGGCAACGGAGTGTCTTAACACTAGGTTCCCTCTGCCTACCCTGCCGTGTGCGGGATACAGCGTGAAGCTAAAAAAAATAAAGCAATAACATAACTTAGAAAAGTAAAATAAAGATATACATAAAAATGAAAGTAAATTATTTTTCTATCTTTTGAACCTTAATTTAATTAAATCAAACACAAATATATATTTAGGCTATAATTTATGTATAAATGTAAGTAGATAATATTTTAATTTCTTACTAGATCGGTGTAATTTTTTACAACTATTTTGAAATTTTTTTATCATCTTCTAGTTATAGTTAAATTTTTTCACTGAATTTATTACAAAGCAGGTTTTTCAACGATATTTCAAAACATTGTCGTCTAAGTCTCTACTATACTATAGGTCTCTTAGGTACCCTTAGATACAATTATAGGTACATATTATATATATATATATATAGTAGATTTTTAGTAAATATATAGTAAAATTGGACTTAATTTAAAGAAAACAAATAATAATAATGTAATAATGGTACTCATTTCAAATTAAAGTAAGAAACAAAGCTACAGGAAATCCTGCCTTGGCTCTAAAATGTAAGAACAAGATATAATACTAACTCGCTCTCATTACTAACTTTTTCAACAACATGTCATGTTCTAGTCGCATTGCAGAGGTTAATTAAAAATTTAACACACATTTTTTTTAATTAACCTTATTTGTTTCTCCTGTACTGGAAAAAAATCTAGTGACATATTTCTCACAGTTATCACAGCGTGAAGCTTACATATTTCTCTGTGCCATTTCCCGATTAGTTATAAGAAGAACATCTGTGATATACGCATAGATATATTTTTATATAAATATTTTTTGGAAGATTTGATTTGGTGGAGTCACAATATCGTAATTGTTCCGATAATTGGCATTTTGATAATGTAAAATATATTATTTTATATTTTATATTATTTTACATACATTATATTTTCAATATATTACATTAGAACCGTACATATTAACTGACTTAACACGAGCCTTAACACATATCCATACCTTAATTATTCTTTAGATAGCAAAATATTGTTATCATATTTTAAGGTATTTGGTACTTAGAATAAAATTGTATACCATTTCATATACATATATAATTCTGTTTTTTATCAGCGAGAATCTGGAAACATAGTGTTAAAGCATTTCCTTTTTACACTTTTCGCTGAATTCTTGAGATATTTCGTGTTGAGTGGCGAAACTCAATTCAGAACGAGGAAATGAAAGTATTAAATATGACCTGTTAGTGGGAATCGAACCCACAACCGTCGCGGTTACAATCGCACGTACGCGCATTATAAATTATAATGTTTATAATAAATAAACTTCACAGTAAAATTTAAACTTATGTTATTACATGCAAATTCAAAACAGACCAGCAAAGGATAAATTAAAACAACAAAATATATGAATTTTTATATTGTAAACAGTTATCAATTAAAGACATTTTCCATACAATTCATTAACTAAGGCACTCACTCGTAATATACTTACATGATGTTACCGTGTAATCTTTTAGTAAAAGATTAATAAGGTTAGTTTCGGAACTTACAAAAGTCGATAGTAGTGTTAATAAATGGCCGCAATTTCGCTTCGAACTCTCGCCAGGAACAAACACCCTCTTCACATATCGATCTCATTGGTTCCTCGTTTAAGTAGAACACTATGTTGTAGTCCTCTGAACTTTCCTTAACACATCTATAAACAATGAAGAAAAGAAGAAAAGAAGGAAAATTAAAATGTATTCGCCCAACAGTTTGTTATAGTTTGAGAAGGATATATATATTTTTCTATTTTTAGCCTTATTTGAATCCCAAATTATTTGTGAGTCAATCTATTATATGTTGATATTTATTAGTATATATAGTATATTGACATCATTTATCAAATCGAATTGCAAAATAAATACCAATTATAGTACTAAAATGGTTTACTATTGTATGTTATTGAAAACAATTCATTCGTATTATTTAAAAAAATATTTGCTGGTAAAAATACGGGAAAAATATAAACAAAGGCTATTGCCTCCAAAAATATAGAGCCAACAAGATACGCACCGATTCAATACAGCTAGTAAATTGGCGGAAAAAACAGATATCTTGCTTGTTCTCCATTTCCTTTCGCGATCTCTGTTGGCACCGGTTAAAGGCTTGCTATCTTTAAATAGTCCCAGTGCGGTATATATCTGATCTAACATGGTAGCGTCAGTAACATAAACAACAATTTTTTTGCCATTTCCCTTTTTAACACTTTCAAAAGTTTCAAGTAAATTTGCTAAAGGAACTCTACCGAAGAATTCATTTATTGGTGTTCCATAACCGTTTTTGTAATAATGCTTCAAATCTTGTATATATTCTAGTACTTGTAAATCGTCTTTGGTAAAAAGTGCACACCAGGGACTAAATTTATCGTCGATAGCGGACCATGTATAGCGACATAGATCGTATAAGGCAGTAACGTTTTCGTCACTAAGTGTATAATCTATTCCACTTCGCCGCTGTATTCTGTCTTTTGTCTAAAATAAATTATATTGTTATTGTATTAAAGAAAATAATAATAATATCATGTATTTGGCCAGTCATGGCGCAGGAGCACAAAGTGTGACTGTAAAACCGACTGGTTATGGGTTCGATTCCCACTCGGGGAGATTAAACATTTACTTAAATTTATGTTTCCATTTCTTCGCTCTGGTGTCGAGGCAAAGCGCGACGTTGAGTTTTGCCACTCAACACGCAATGCCTCAAAAAATTCGGCAGAAAGTGGAGAACGGATTGTCTTAACATTAGGTTCCCTCTGCCTACCCTGCTGTTTGCAGGATACGGCGTGAAGATGATTTTTTTTTATTTTAACATGTATTTAATAAGTTTATCTTACCGCTAAATAATCTGACGTCTCCAAGAACTTCTCAACTTCTGGATAAGTATTCGGTTCTTTTTTTACATCCTTTATATAAGATTTACATTTAGCGGATGGCTGAAAAAACGCAGAAAAAAAAATAACTTTATAATATGCTACCCTATATCGAATATTATTTATATATGATTATTTACTCACGTCCATTACATCTGCACTAGTCCTAGTCTCATCAATAATTAAATTATTAATACCCAAACCCGTTACGAAGTGCTCAATGCTATTTTCAATCCAAGGGCCTCGGGCTGACCGAAATGTGTAACTGCCCTTTTGTAGATCATTTAATAAAGCCGGGAACGCCTCTTTTAAACGTCTGCCGAGGCCCATCATTTCCTTGCGGCCTTCTTCAGTTATGTCTTGTTTCCCATCAAAAAAGCTGCCATTGAACACCCAGTTCCGCAAATTTTCAACGTCTTGAGCACAAAGCGAGCTACGACCCTTTTCATAGCTCGATTCGACATAATTCCTAATGGATATTGCTTCCTTCATCAAGTTTCCGAAATAAGCACTTGGCTGGCGTTTTCCATGTCTGTATATACCCCACACACTGACGGGCTTGCATCCTATAGTATATAATTATTAAATAAATAAAAATAAATCAGCTTCACGCTGTATCTCGCACACAGCAGGGTAGGCAGAGAGAACTTAGTGTTAAGACACTCCGTTTCCCATTTTCTGCCGAATTCTGGAGGCATTGCGTATTGAGTGGCAGAACTCAACGCCACATTTTGCCTCGACACCAGAGCGAAAAAAATGTAAATATAAATTTAAGTAAATAATTCATCTCCTCGAGTGGGGATCGAACCCACAACCAGTCGATTCACAGTCACACTTTGTGCCTCTGCGCCACGACTGGCCTCATATAATTATTAATTATAAAATTTCTTAACCTTCGTCTTAAATATTATTTATATACAGAATTAATTTATATACATGGACTTACCGGTTAATTTGACAACAGAATCTCTGATGTCTCCTCTTACTGAATTATATGGAGTTTCTGTAGATAAATACTTATAAGGGCACCCAGTATTCCAATAACAATAAGATGATAGTGTTATTCGTATTATAAAACAAATAAACACTATACGTAATATTAATTTCATTCTGATATTATTATATAATTATATCACTGGAGATATAAAATCTTCGATAGCGACTTCAATAAATGTTAGAAATCAACTAAGGTCCGGAGATGCTAAGTATATTTAGTTTGAGCTCATAATAACAGGTTCTCAAAAAGGTAAAAGGATGTGGGTCTTAAAAGTATATTTACAACACTAAAAAAAGATTTTGTATTTTAATGGTTGAAGAAGATTAAATTGGCTCGTGGTCTTGTTTTATTAAATTGTAAAACATTATGTGAAACCAAACAGTGAGGCCAGTCGTGGCGCAGGAACATAGTGTGACTGTGAAACCGACTGGTTGTGGGTTCGATCCCCACTCGAGGAAAAGGAATATTTATTTACATTTATATTTTCATCTCTTAGCTCTGGTGTCTGAGCAAAGCGTAGCGTTGAGTTCCGCCACTTACCACGCAATAAATATATATACTATTGTAATGATTTTATATTAATTAGTTTTAATATTCGCAATAATTTATTATAAAAATGTAAATCAACCTCTTTGTTGAATAAAAAGATATATTGAAAGAAATAATATAGAACTGTCACGAGAGAACATTAATAGAAATGACGCTTTATGTAGTCGGAAAATTATAATAACTAAATAATAATATTTTATAATAATTAGATATACTTTTAGACTTGGAGCGGAAGAACAAAGAGAATCTCTAGAATGAAATATTGTATTGGAATTTAAGATAGACATTGTACAAGCTTAACAGTATTTAACTCTGGAAGAAATATAAGTTCTGTAAAAGCCTCGAGGTGTTTGATTTCTTTACATCTCAGAAGCGGGATGCGCCCTATAGTGAGGTACGTAAAAAAAAAAAAAAAAAAACATGCAAACCAAACTTTACACTGTTAGCTTTAGTATGTATAGCTTTTGATTGTAAATTTAGTCACTTTAGAATTTTCATTGTATATCTTATTAGAATAGTATGAAGATTGATAAGTGGTTAGCGTACCATAGATGATACCATGGATGATACGGTGAGCGGGCCGTACATGAAGTGGTTAGAGTAGATGATACCATGGATGATACGGTGAGCGGGCCGTCACATGAAGTGGTTAGAGTAGATGATACCATGGATGATGCGGTGAGCGGGCCGTCACATGAAGTGGTTAGAGTAGATGATACCATGGATGATGCGGTGAGCGGGCCGTCACATGAAGTGGTTAGAGTAGATGATACCATGGATGATGCGGTGAGCGGGCCGTACATGAAGTGGTTAGAGTAGATGATACCATGGATGATGCGGTGAGCGGGCCGTCACATGAAGTGGTTAGAGTAGATGATACCATGGATGATGCGGTGAGCGGGCCGTACATGAAGTGGTTAGAGTAGATGATACCATGGATGATGCGGTGAGCGGGCCGTACATGAAGTGGTTAGAGTAGATGATACCATGGATGATACGGTGAGCGGGCCGTACATGAAGTGGTTAGAGTAGATGATACCATGGATGATGCGGTGAGCGGGCCGTACATGAAGTGGTTAGAGTAGATGATACCATGGATGATGCGGTGAGCGGGCCGTCACATGAAGTGGTTAGAGTAGATGATACCATGGATGATGCGGTGAGCGGGCCGTACATGAAGTGGTTAGAGTAGATGATACCATGGATGATGCGGTGAGCGGGCCGTACATGAAGTGGTTAGAGTAGATGATACCATGGATGATGCGGTGAGCGGGCCGTACATGAAGTGGTTAGAGTAGATGATACCATGGATGATGCGGTGAGCGGGCCGTCACATGAAGTGGTTAGAGTAGATGATACCATGGATGATGCGGTGAGCGGGCCGTCACATGAAGTGGTTAGAGTAGATGATACCATGGATGATGCGGTGAGCGGGCCGTCACATGAAGTGGTTAGAGTAGATGATACCATGGATGATGCGGTGAGCGGGCCGTACATGAAGTGGTTAGAGTAGATGATACCATGGATGATGCGGTGAGCGGGCCGTACATGAAGTGGTTAGAGTAGATGATACCATGGATGATGCGGTGAGCGGGCCGTCACATGAAGTGGTTAGAGTAGATGATACCATGGATGATGCGGTGAGCGGGCCGTCACATGAAGTGGTTAGAGTAGATGATACCATGGATGATGCGGTGAGCGGGCCGTACATGAAGTGGTTAGAGTAGATGATACCATGGATGATGCGGTGAGCGGGCCGTCACATGAAGTGGTTAGAGTAGATGATACCATGGATGATGCGGTGAGCGGGCCGTACATGAAGTGGTTAGAGTAGATGATACCATGGATGATGCGGTGAGCGGGCCGTCACATGAAGTGGTTAGAGTAGATGATACCATGGATGATGCGGTGAGCGGGCCGTACATGAAGTGGTTAGAGTAGATGATACCATGGATGATGCGGTGAGCGGGCCGTCACATGAAGTGGTTAGAGTAGATGATACCATGGATGATGCGGTGAGCGGGCCGTCACATGAAGTGGTTAGAGTAGATGATACCATGGATGATGCGGTGAGCGGGCCGTCACATGAAGTGGTTAGAGTAGATGATACCATGGATGATGCGGTGAGCGGGCCGTACATGAAGTGGTTAGAGTAGATGATACCATGGATGATGCGGTGAGCGGGCCGTCACATGAAGTGGTTAGAGTAGATGATACCATGGATGATGCGGTGAGCGGGCCGTCACATGAAGTGGTTAGAGTAGATGATACCATGGATGATGTGGTGAGCGGGCCGTCACATGAAGTGGTTAGAGTAGATGATACCATGGATGATGTGGTGAGCGGGCCGTACATGAAGTGGTTAGCGTAGATGATACCATGGATGATACGGTGAGCGGGCCGTACATGAAGTGGTTAGCGTACCATAGATGAAATAAAAAAGTAGTGATATGTATTTTGAGTTAGTGAGTCTGCTTGCTCGCTGGTCGGTGGTGACCGCGGGTTACGTCAGGTACACTAGTATAGTAGAGGTGATTTGAAATTAAATTAATATTTTTGGTTATTTATATTGGTTATTTTAGTATTTTTTTTTCCTGTTTTACTTTTGATTTATTTATTGACATTTTGATGATCCATTTTGAATGATTTTAGAATGATATTTAAAAGAGAATGCTTTTGAATTGACAATTCAAATATATCAATCAATTTACTAAGATTATTAGTTTTTAATGAAATTTATTGCATTAATTTGAGGGATATGGAGTCGGATGCTGAGACTGCTGACACCCCAGAGGAACCACCCAGTGGAATGAGGGCAATGAGAAACGAAAAGGGCAATTTATTGAAAATACAAAACATTAGAAGAGATCTTCGCGGCCGTAGGAGTCGTCTACATCTTCTGATGAGTAGTTCGTCTGATGTGATAAAGCGCGTCGATGAAATAAAGAGTTGCAAAAGAACTTCTTACTGGTATACAAAGGCAATGTTCAGATTTATAAATTTGTGTATAAAAGATAGAGATTAGTCATATTTTAGTTAATAATAATATAAAAAAATATTACATTATGTTTAAATGTAATTCTGCAGTTTGACACGATCGACACCTAAATTGTAAATTGTAGAAAATTGACTTAGATAAGCAAATAAATGTGCTGAAATATATAATTGGGACTAGAAACAGACTATAAATTTTGCTCTTTTGATTATAATGAGTTTTGAGTGAAAATATTTCGAATCGGCAACTAAAATTAAGAAAAAAAAATCTGAGTAAAATTATGGTCGGCTTCTTAAATAAATGAAGCTATGCAATATTAAAAAATACGCGAATATTTCTGTTATGCTATGCTATTGATTGTTTGTATTAGGATATTCGATAAGCTTTTAAGAAATAGTAAAAACCAGAAGATTTATTGATTTATCTTAGCTCCTATATCATGCATTGAAAGTAGAACGTAGTCTCAATCGAGTCAGGATCAGGATCAGGTCAGGATTAGGATCAGCATTATGTAATTTAATTATTGTAGCAACAAATATATTAAACGACAAAAAAAAAAGCACAGCACAAGGAAACTAAATCCATATACGATTTTTACTGCAATTTAGTACCATATGTATCTATACGTATATTCTGACATTTTCTTTAATGATAGCGAATTGAAATGTGCATAGAGCGAGCGAGCTTTAATGTCAATATCTGCATTATGCATACTTAAGCAAATTAATTTAATCACTTTGTAAGCTAATACTAGTAAACTTCTTAGCTTCACCTCTTCTGGACCTCTGTCCAGGGGTTGGTTCACGATCATTTACCTTTTGAAAATTTATCAGATAACCAAATAAGAGACGTCACTTGCTAGTGTTCTAGGTGTAGAGGAGATTTTAATGCTTTTAAATATGGCTTTCCGTGTTTTAAACCTGTTGCTTACCTTAGTCTTAGTCTAGCCAGATTTGTCCAGGGTATAGATGTTTACTTTCTTACGAACTCGAAATTTTAGCAATCGTTACCTCATAAAAGATTGCAATTCAATTTGTTTACTGGTTGTTACAGTTTATAATAGTAATACATTGCTACGTATGTAGTTATTTTACCTTAATGCGATTCTGTACCCCATATAACAAGATGGTAGTCATTATTTAGTGTATTTTCGTTCACAACGGAATACCGATCACCGAACTGGGACCGCATTGTTAACGTAGATTTAAAGACTACAATGAAAAATGATAATAATAATTGAAAATTAAATTTTTAGCCAATTCAATAAAAGTTATTTTGCTATAGTTTTGTCGTACAAACATGTTTAATATTGACATAAACTCTTTATTCATAAAACAATTCTGTTCATTAAGCGTAAACGGACAATAAAAATTTATAAATTTATTTATGAAAGTATAGTTAGTATCTCAAAAGTAATCAAGAAAATCCTTCAGAAGGGTGGTGAAGTGCGGTGATCGCATATGGGGGATAATACCTAAAGGTTTTTGTAGCATTGTTTACGTTAAAAAGTATATGAAAAATCCTTTATTTTTTTTGTTATAAATCATAATTTTTAAAATTAGTTTTACTCTTTAAAATTGCTCACCTTTGATATTTGTATCTAAATTCAGTATGTTTTCACTTGTAAAAAATGAGGTAAACTCTACTATGATCAAATTGGGTTACTCAGAATCGGTTCTTTACCGAGTAAACTTTACAATCCCAAGAATATCTGGTGTTTTAAGTCACTTAATATATATAGTTTAAAGATGATCGTTTCGAATATTTCAACTATGGTTAGAGATTTCTGTGTTAAGTTAAGGGAACACATTGTATTATTAAATCAAAATCAGCACGATCATATTGCAGGAATTTAAAATTTAAAAATCTTTGTATAATCGTTATTGCGTTTTTCATGAGACATTTAAGACGTTAATGTTTTACATAAGATGAAAAAAAAAATATTTACTATGTTTTGCCTTATAATTGTTGTAAAAACTCCTTATCATCTTATAAATATTGTTTTAACTATGTATATATATGCTCAATAATAATAAGTCTAGATATTAGAATATATTTAAGCTTTTGTATCTTTCCTTTGCGAATTAACGTGACCGTATTTATATATATTTGTTGATATTAGAAATTATATTTTAACATAATAAATTATTTCATATATATTTAAGTATGTATAAGTATATAAAGCACATACACGCCTACCGATTTTACATTCTCCTACACCCTAAGGTTGCCTGGCAGAGATCGCTTATGACGATAAGGCAGCCTGCTGTACATTTTCTTATGTGATGTATTTTCTTTACTTTCTCTTTATTTTGTTTTGTACAGGAAAGTATTATTATTATTATGTAGGATATTTGTAATTATAGCGGCTACCATTATAGGAGTTTCAAATATTAATACGCTATTCTTATTATTTCATATATTTATTTTTATATAATTTAGAGTGAAATTAAAGTTGATCATTAACGGAAAACTTAACACACGAAACAAAAAAGAGCAAAATTTTATACACTGAAGGAAGGAAAAAAGTTAACAATAATACGAAAAGAAAAGTTACAAAAGCAAAACTGACAGGTTATAGGTAATAGCAAGAACTTATAAACTTTGAATAGTATATAGGCAATATACATATAGATAAACAAGCATGTAGCTAGTTGACATCAGAACATATTTATATTTATGTGTGTATGATTTAATATTATTTTAAGCAAAACTGAAATTTACACTACATATTTCTTTGTTTGCTTAACTTTTATAACTAAAACCTTTATAGTACAAACGCACAGACAAACGCAAGGACACATAAACCGACAAAACCGACAGACATTTTAATAAATCGTTTTGGTTTATTGATAGTGCCCCAATAATAGATTATCCCGTATTTCTTCCACGTACCGATAAGTTACAATTTCGTTATATGTATGTATAGGTAAACCACTGAGAGAATTCAAAAGTCTTCTGGTCACAAAAATAAAGATTTTTTGTAAAGTAACATGATAAATCTTGTATTTAATGCACATGTCGTTTGATAACATGATTGTAGTAGCTCCATAAGACGCGATAGTTTAATAAGTAAATTTGTTGAAAATCAATTGGGCAGCTGCAATATAAAAATATGTTTTATTTGTAATCGACCGAATGTAATGAATTTATAAAAAAAATTGATTTTTACTGTTTTTGTGAGTAGTCGTGCATCAGGAGATTGCACGAAGTAGGATGGCCGAATGTAATGATTTTATATTAATTAGTTTTAATATTCGCAATAATTTATTATAAAAATGTAAATCAACCTCTTTGTTGAATAAAAAGATATTTTAAAAGAAATAATATAGAACTGTCACGAGAGAACATTAATAGAAATGACGCTTTATGTAGTCGGAAAATTATAATAACTAAATAATAATATTTTATAATAATTAGATATACTTTTAGACTTGGAGCGGAAGAACAAAGAGAATCTCTAGAATGAAATATTGTATTAGAATTTAAGATAGACATTGTACAAGCTTAACAGTATTTAACTCTGGAAGAAATATAAGTTCTGTAAAAGCCTCGAGGTGTTTGATTTCTTTACACTATATACAACAAAATAGAAATATATGTCTGTGATTTCAAAATAGCCATGTTTTATAAGTGCATATACACTTATTTACACGCTACTAAAACACAAACAAACCGTTTTCAATTTTTTGTCTGTCTGTCTTTCTGTTTATCCGGGCTAATTTTCGAAATAGCTGAACTGATTTTTATGGTCTGGCTACGCTACGAATATGTACATCTTCAATGTGTTTTTCTAAATCTATCAATATTTTAATTATCTCCTTGTATAAAATACATATTCAATACAAAACCGAAAGAACAATTAAAACAAAAAATAATATCCAAAGTAAGATAAAAAAGGTAACAAATATTTAATCACATTAAAAAGCATTAAGCTGTCAAGTACAGTGCACTTGTACTGAATAGAGATAGAGAATTCTCAGCTATTCCCGGACGCATTGTGCACTGAACTTTGAAATAACCTGAGATGAACTAGCCGACTTCACAAATTGACGTAACTATAGGTATAAATTACGTTATATTATCGTGTGTTTTGTAAAAAATATAAAGTAGCTATAACTAATAAGTAGCATTTAACCAGCGTTGCCAGATTTCGTCTCGGAGAAAAGCGGAATTTTTATCTTTGAAATTGTTAGTAAGTTATTAAAAAAAAAAAAGCGGAACGACGTCTGTCACGCTCGGGACATTTAAATTTTGGGCTAAAAATCGGGACGTTCTGATATCTCAAACTCTACCTAACCTCACCTGGCTCATTGCTTGTGCAATAGAGAAATGGGATCCGTAAACGCCAATCCAGCCACTGTGGATCTGGTCTCATCGGCGAAGGTTAGTGACAAAATATTTTTTGTACATTATATGTTTTATTATTTAATGATTTCAAAGACTTATTTTATTTATATTTAATGACACAATTCAATAACAATTACAAGAAAAGAAAAATTCATCTATATGGGAGGGAATACCTCATTAAATTGGCCAATCTTATGAAATATTTAGTTCGTACTAGCTCAGTACAACTAAGATCAAACAAAATAATGCGGTTGGTGTGATTACCTAAAGATGAAAAAGTGAAGAATTAATCAAAGTTGTTATACTTAATATAATAAACCGAACATAAATATTAAATAAACCGAACGTAATAAATAAATAGAGGCCATCGTGGCGTAAAGTCACATACGTGCAACTGTAAACGAGGCGGTTGTGGGTTCAATTTCTACTCAGAGGAAGAGGAGGCTATATGGGTGTAAAAACATCCAGGTAGAGTCGCTATACTCTTTAATTTTTATCAAAGCACTTCGCAATTTTGTATATTCCCCTGAATTGTGTGTAGTCTTTGAGCGCACGGGAGAAGTGGTCGTTATCACGCCCAATTTTACCACACGCTTGCCTCCAGGGTGTATCGACACCCATAATAGTTATAGTGCCCTCAATAGGGCATAGGGTTGTTAATCAATATTAACAACGTAAGTGTTGACCTTTCTTATGGATTTTATTGAATTATCCTTTAAAAATGGAGATTTAGCATGCATAATGGGGATTGGTTTTTGCATTATGAGTGACAATAGTTGTAGAAACTAGTATCTACAAAAAAAATTAAATCAAAGCTACACTATCATAGCATCTGCCGACGAGCTGACTGACGTAGAGAACTAATTAGAATAAGATATTCATCAAGATGATCTCTAAAGTGTTGACGATTAAAAATAACTTCTGTCTCATCTCTACGAGAACACTTTGTAAGTGAAAGAAGAAAATAAATAAAAAAAAATGACTGAAAAACTAAAAGTTCCCTAAGAATTTAAAGTTTTGTCACACTTGTAAAGAAAAAATCTATATATTTTTTTAATAAATAATTTATTAAAGTTAGCCAAGTTAAGGGCAACATATTGTACTTAGCAAAAATAAAGCACATTGGTTTGTATTTGGATTTCAATTTGTAATAAAAAAGAAAAAAATAATTTGACTTAAACAGTTGACTATACAAGAGGGGACCATTCCTCTTTTGTATAGTCAGCTGTTTGAAGTCATGGCTTAATGTGTATGATAAGGAAATCTATATATATAAAAGGACTTGTGCTGACTGACTGAGGTAAGACGCACGCAGAGCCGTAACCGCTGATGGTAGAAACGTGAAATTTGGGCAGATGTTTATTTTCATATTCTGGACATCCACTAAGAAGGGAATTTGAAAAATTTTAACCCTAAAGGGATGAAATAGGAGTTGAAAGTTTGTATGGAATTTTTTTTTAATCTGTACCGATTTTTATAAAATTTGAAATTCAGACTCTTAAAAATATTTCATTGAACACGTATTTCATGGTTTTTAAGAATTCACCCCCTAAGGGTTCAAATAAGGGGTTGAAAGTTTATATGGAAAAATCTTTAAATTGCCACCGATTTTTATAAAAAATTAAATTCAGACTGTTTAAAATATTTTATTGAACACATGTTTCTTGGTTTTTTTAGAATTCACTCCTAATAAGCGGGTGAAGCCGCGCGCGCCCTCTAGTTAGATATAAAGTAAAAAGTGTACGGTCCAAGTGTTTGTAGTGCTAAGTAATAACAATAATAAAAAAAGAAGTCATATTTTCAATTTTTATTTTTACCGAGTTTTTTACAAAAAAATATACAAATAACTACATATATTTATTAACATA